>CM067548.1:36313397-38813397 GCA_034509755.1 Anisodus tanguticus | reverse complement strand
AAAAACAAACATCGTTGTTGTTAAATATACACAATATACACACAATATACATGTGTATATTGTGTATATTGGTCACGGGATTGCTCTCGATTTGGACAGATTTGTACCAATTAATTTATGGTAAATATTTAGTATCCTAGTTTAGGTAATGTTGTAATATAATTAGTAGTGTATTACCATAATTAGTGTATTACCATAAATGTATAGAATAAGGTTTTAGGAATAGAATAGGAATAAGATTCTCCTATTTTGTAACTTGTATATATAGCCTTTCAAGTAATGAAAATAATCAAGGGGATTATTTCTTTCATGGTATCAAAAGTCTAGGTCACACAAAAATTTTCTCTCACAAAGTTTTGTGGTTCCTCTCGGCCGAGACCCCCCTCCCCCTCGGGTTTACCAAATTTTTTTCTTCCGCTCTCAAAATCTCTCTTACAAATTCCTCTTTCACCTCTTGTTCTTTCGTTATGTCTACGTCAAGGAACACGTTTCACCCTGCCCTTGTTGTTTCTAACATCAAGAATCATATCCCGTTAATTCTTGAAATAGAAAACGTCCAATACGCGACGTGGGTCGAGTTGTTCAAAATTCACGCTCATTCGCATCAAGTCATCCATCACATCATCCCCGCGGATCTTGATGATACAGAGGTGCCTAAACGCGAGGATGATCCTAAATTATGGACAACACTTGATGCCCCTGTCCTTCAGTGGATTTATTCTACTATCTCCACCGACCTATTGCAGACGATTATCGAGCCAGACGCTACGACGATGGCCGCATGGGATAGACTGCGTGACATATTCCAGGATAATCAAAATTCCAGAGCTGTTACCCTTGAACAGGATTTTTTCCACGTCAACATGGAAAATTTCCCGAACGTTTCAGCATATTGCAAAAGGTTGAAGGAATTGGCGGACCAACTCCGAAACGTTGGTGCGCTAGTTAGTGAAGATCGTCTGGTTTTACAAATGGTTGATGGCCTATCCGAGGCCTATAGTGGCGTTGGAACTCTCCTTCGTCAAAGTAATCCTCTTCCAATGTTCTATCAAGCTCGATCCATGCTTACCTTGGAAGAAGCCGGTTTGGCTAAAAAGGCGGCTACTAATGCTAGTCCCGTGCTCATGATGACTTCCTCCCCTAGTCCTCAAAATTTTGGTAACAATTCGAACCAAAATCAATCACACGGGGGAAACAAGAATGGCCGGAAAAATAATGGAAAAAATCGTGGGGGCAAACGCGGCGGCTCCGGCAGCAGTCACGGTGGCCAAAGCAGTGGCAGTGGACCCTATCCAAGTTACAGTGGGCCACCAACTTACTGGTCTCAGCCTTAGGCCTCTAGGCCGTGGGCTTGGACCAGTGGACAGTGGCCCTACGACCCACCTCCACAACAAGTTCCAGCGTCTGGCCAGTGGGCTTTCCAGCAGCCCCAACGGCCCACTGCCCACTGGCCCAGTAATTCTAGCTCCAGCAGTCACGGCCCAAGACACTCCAAGTCTGGAATTCTTGGGCCTCGGCCTCCGCAAGCTCACCATGTAGCAGGCCCCACTCAGATCGATATCGAGGCCGCGATGCACACACTGGGTTTAACTCAACCGGACCCAAATTGGTATATGGACATCGGTGCCACTACCCACATGACATCCGATTTAGGTACTCTCTCATCTTATTCTAATTTGGGCAACCCTCGCGATATAATTATTGGTAATGGTAATTCTGTTCCAATTCGGGGTTATGGTCATAAAATATTATCTCCCCCTCATCCCCCTCTTATCTTAAAAAATACCCTACACACCCCCAAATTGATTAAAACTTAGTCTCTGTCCGTAAATTCACTACTGACAATTCTGTTTCTATTGAATTTGATCCTTTTGTTTCTTTCTGAATGATTTCAAGACGGGGAGTCCTCTCATGAGGTGTGATAGTAGGGGAGATCTTTATCCTTTCACACCCAGTCCCGGTACATCGAGTCAAGCCCTGCCATCAGCTTTTGCAGCCATCTCTCCTTCTTTATGGCATGCTCGTCTTGGTCATCCGGGGTCCTCTATTTTGTCAGCTTTAGATAAAAATAGCTTTATTTCATGTAAGGGTACGAGTCGTACTCCAATTTGTCAATCTTGTTCTTTAGGAAAAATTGTTAAGTTGCCATTTGTAGACTCAAAATCTCATACTTCAATGCCATTTGATATTATTCATAACGATTTATGGACGTCTCATGTTCCTAGTTCCATGGGTCATCGATATTATGTTCTATTTTTGGATGATTATTCTAAATTTCTATGGATGTTTCCAATTGCGAAGAAATCTCAAGTTTTTTCCGTCTTCCAAAAATTTAGAGCATTCATCAGAACCCAATTCGACCATGAAATAAAAAATATTCAATGTGATAATGGAAAAGAGTATGACAAGTGGGTGTTTCGGGAATTCTGTGCTACTAATGGGATAAATTTTCGTTTCTCGTGTCCTCATACATCTTCACAAAATAGGAAAGTCGAACGTAAAATTCGTTCCATAAATAACATTATCCGCACCATATTGATACATGCTTCCGTACCCCCATATTTTTGGCATCATGCTCTTCAAATGACTACATAGCTCCTTAACATAATTTCTTCTAAAGGTCTGACATATTTTTCTCCCCTTCAAATTTTATATAATAAAACTCCTTCTTATTCTCATCTTCGGGTTTTGGTGTGTTTATGTTATCCATTATTTCCATCCACCACAATTAACAAACTTCAGGCCCAGTCTACTCCGTGTGTGTTTTTGGGTTTTTCATCTAATCATCGTGGCTACAAATGCTTTGATTTATCCTCCAATAAAATCATCATTAATCGCCATGTAATTTTTGATGAATCTCAATTTCCATTTGCTAAAAATCATTCTCCCGTGCCTAGTTCGTATAATTTTTTGGATGAACAAATATCCCCGTATATTATTCAGCATTTTTCGGACATCTCCCGCACCCAAAATTCTCCAGCGGGCCCACTGCCCGCTGGTCCCACTGGCCCGTCTCGGTCATCTCTGCCTAGTCTTTTCACTGGGCCAGTTTCAGCAATTGGGCCAGTCCAGCCCAACACTGGAACTGGTCTAGTTACTGTTCCCGACTCAGTTTTTACTTTCAGTTTTGGGCCAGCAGGCCCACTGCCTGCTGGCCAGTCCGTCCCGAGCCCAGCAAATTCCCAAAATCCACTCAATTCTTCCTCGAGTCATAGACCAGTCACTCGTAGTCAGCGGGGTATTTTTACACCTAAAAGACATTTTAATTTACATTCTAATGTCTCTAAATCCCCCTGCCCCGTATTCCTGTGTCTGCCTTAAACGACCCGAATTGGAAAATTGCTATGACTGATGAATATAATGCTCTTATTGATAATAAGACGTGGGAGTTGGTGCCCCGTCCATCTGGTATTAATGTTATCAGGTCTATGTGGATTTTTGCTCATAAGGAGAATTCAGATGGTTCATTTGCTCAACATAAGGCATGACTTGTGGGTGATGGTAAGACTCAGCAGGTTGGTATAGATTGTGGGGAGACGTTCAGTCCGGTAGTCAAGCCGGCTACCATTCGCAATGTGCTTAGCTTGGCTCTTTCGAAGATATGGCCTATTCATCAGTTGGATGTCAAAAAATGCTTTCCTACATGGTGATCTCAAGGAAACAGTCTATATGCATCAGCCATTGGGATTCAGGAATCCCAACCATCCTCATCATGTCTGTTTGTTGAAGAAGTCCTTATATGGGTTTAAGCAGTCTCCACGGGCCTGGTATACAAGGTTTGCTGACTATGTTTCAACTATTGGATTCACTCACAGCATGTCAGATAATTCCTTGTTCATCTACCGTAGTGGTTCGTCCTTGGCCTACATTATGTTATATGTGGATGATATTATTTTGACTGCCTCTTTCGATGCCTTACACCAGTCTATCATGACCATGCTCACCTCTGAGTTTGCTATGAAATACTTAGGGCCCTTGAGTTGCTTTTTGGGGATTGCTGTCAAGCGTCATTCAGATGGATTGTTTTTGTCTCAATGAAAGTATGCAGCTGAGATCATCGAGAGGGCCGGGATGTCATCATGTAAGTCCACTTCCACTCCAGTTGATACTAAGCCCAAGCTAGGTGCCGCGGCCGTCGTCCCTTACGAGGATCCGACCTGCTATTGCAATCTTGCGGGGGCCCTTCAGTATCTTACCTTTACCAGATCGGTTATTACGTATGCTGTCCAGCAGGTGTGTTTATTCATGCATGATCCCAGAATTGAGCACATGAATGCACTCAAACGCATCATTCGGTATATTCAGGGTACACTGGACTATGGTTTGCATTTGTATCCTTCATCGACATCCACACCTGTCTCATACACAGATGCTAATTTGGGTGGGTGTCCAGACACCAGACGGTCTACGTCTGGCTACTGTATGTTCCTTGGCAACAACTTGGTATCCTGGTCTGCAAAACGTCAGGCGACGCTATCCCGTTCAAGTGCCGAGGCTGAATATCGAGGGGTAGCCAATGTGGTCTCAGAATCATGTTGGTTACGTAATTTGCTTTTAGAGCTTCATTGTCCAATTCAAAAGGCTACCTTGGTTTATTGCGATAATATTAGTGTCATTTACCTTTTGGGTAATCCGATTCATCACCAACGCACTAAACATATCGATATGGACATTCACTTTGTCCGTGAAAAGGTTGCTCGGGGTCAGGTACACGTATGTCATGTCCCGTCAAGATATCAAATTGCAGACATCTTTACAAAAGGTCTTCCCTCGGTCCTTTTTGAAGATTTTAGGGACAGTCTCAGCGTTCGAAGACCGCCCGCTATGACTGCGGGGGTGTGTTAAATATACACAATATACATGTGTATATTGTGTATATTGGTCACGGGATTGCTCTCGGTTTGGACAAATTTGTACCAATTAATTTATGATAAATATTTAGTATCCTAGTTTAGGTAATGTTGTAATATAATTAGTGGTGTATTACCATAATTAGTGTATTACCATAAATGTATAGAATAAGGTTTTAGGAATAGAATAGGAATATGATTCTCCTATTTTATAACTTGTATATATAGCCTTTCAAGTAATGAAAATAATCAAGGGGTTATTTCTTTGAGTTGTGTGGTCAACCTATGCTGAACAAATGAGAAATCTATCCTTTATAGAAATACTACAGTACTACTAAGTAACAAATAATAGAGCATTGGTTTACTTCGTTATACCAAAGAAACTTATTGATATAACATAATCCAGATGTGCAATGGGCATATACAAACATGGTTGCACTTTCAATTAACCATAATGATTCTGATACACACAGTAATGAGAAAAAGATTATTTTTAATCAAATATATCAACAGGCATTGTCTATTGATCCTTTTTATTAATAAGCAAAAGAGAAACCTCCAAATACAGACAGAAATGTAAATGCATTATGTTCAAACTTTGAGCTAGCTAAAATAAGAAAAATGCTCCCAAATGAGAAAATATTAGAGTTCATACATTATTGGATTCACATAGATGGAAGTGACCAAACTTGAAAAATTGCAAATCAACCTCTTTGAAAAACTACCATAAACACAAAAACATTAACAAAGTGCTAGTGAAAGATTGAGTAATAAGTTGAGGTAACATACGAGGGACTACAATGCATTTCTATTATATAAGAAGCTCCTCACTTTATAAAACATAGAAATAGAACTAAAGACAAATATGTCCAACCTATTCCAGTGGGAACAAACACAAAGTTTTTAAGTTCCTTCTAATACTCAATAGTCCATTGTTTTCTTGAAAATACATGTATGTTCGTAACAGTATATTTCACAGATGTTTCTCGAAAATACCAATTAGGCAACTACCAAAAGTCATGGAAAGCACACATCATGTACAATTATGTTGCCAGATTTAAAAACAGATGACTCTCTTTAGCCTTTGCAACATGCTTTGAATTAAAAAAAAAAAGACAGCCCGGTGTACTAAGCTTCCGCTTATGCGGAATTCGGGGAAGGGCCGGACCACAAAGGCATTCTACGCAACCCAGTCATGCTTTGGATATTAAGACTAAAACTATTGATCTAGACAAAGACATAAAATGTCTCCATGACAAGTTCCATAGAAAGAAACATGAATCAGCCCACAAGAACCAAAAATAAAAAAATAAAAAAGGCACAAATTAGAAAATCTGCACATAGAGAGGAGGAAATATCATATTTCTAATTAGTATCTTCTTAGATAGTTACTTACAGAGTTACAGTTACTACTAATATAAACATCTAGCACATGTGATCAATATGTATAATTGACAAGAAATGTATCAGCTCCGTCCCCCATGGCATAGCTGGATAGCAAAGGAGGGGAACTTAAAATCCAGCTGGATGGCCTGCAACATGGGTTCGAACCCTGGTGGGAGCAATTTGCTCTCTGGGGTAGGACCTTGTAGGTGATATCAGTTGCTCTGTTCTCAAACCCTGCTCATTCAGGCACATTCCGCGATTTACTGGTAGTAGTGCTGAGGGACCCGGGACTACTATTTTCAGGAATAGTCTGGCATAAGCCGGGAAGCTGGATATCAAAAAAATAAAATGTAGCAGCCCCTTACTGTCAGTATGACTAGAAAAACCAGCCATAACTGAATTGCGTCATGGTTCCCATCTTGTCAACAATCTTACATACCACGGATTGGATGCATTTCGAATTCCATCTTTTCTGTTCACAAAATAATTTTAGATTAAGCTAACCTACGAGATATTGAAATTACACAAGACTGATCCTGAGAGGCATTATGTAAAATCTTGATCGGTGAAAAAAATCCGAAATGGATTTGTGTCATTAGTTGTCAAGAATAGCAACAATATTTTGGTTCATTGTGGACTTGTGGTGCTAAATAAGATAAAGAATTGATATAGTTGTATCATAGTGTGAAAAGGAGCAAGTTCTTTGAAGTAGGGCTACAATTGAAGATGTGTCACTATCCAAATCACTCAGTCGTGCGGACACCTACCATTTTCCATCTCGATAGGCGAACCCGTCCCTTAATCATCTATTTAATAACAAATAAGTAAATAGAACAAAATAAACGGAGTCTAAATCATAATTATCATAAGTGCGGATTACAACGACTATCCAAAAAATCTGGTCTGAATAGTACAAAAGCTTCTAAGTATACAACATGAATAAAGTACAATCACAACCTGATTACAACTTCTGTTTAGAGTGAGAATTAAACAGAAAGTATACATGAACTCCATGAGATCCTGGAAAGCTAATCGAACCTCACTCATGTTCCTGCAACAACTCTACACCCTGAAAAGGGTGTAGCAAAAGTAGTATCAGTACAAACACTATGTACTGGTAGGTATCATAGGCCGACAACAGTTAACTAACATATATATAAGAAAAATACATAAGAATAAACATGCTCGCAATCAAGTACAAGTAATATTACAGTCCAAAAATAATCAGCCCAAGTATAGAATATTCAGTCAGAATCCAAGAGATACGAAAATGAGGTAGTTACTAAGCACACCCATATAAGACTTGCAGTAAGGTGAATTACCCTAGATCTCAGTAGTCTACAGTCATAACCTAGGCGGAATCTCTAGTCCTCGAATCCATCAAACTTCTAAACAAGGGATTAACAACTAAACACCATCACAAATGAGAAAATAATTAAGGAATCAAGACTGAACCATATCATGCAATATAATGAAAACAACAACCAGAATCAAAGATATGAGTGAATGTAATATGAATGTGTATGTGATGCAATGCACTGACCAATGTAACCTCCTGTCGTACATACATGCTCTGGGCGGAATATATCATCATCCCAGCAGTCATGACTCATGGGGGACCCGCGAAGTCCATGTACCAGTCGCTCCGTATCACTCAGCCTAGAGACGACTATTCCCACCGAACACCCTGCTAGCCATCCCGTATCACTCAGCATAGAATGGCTACGCAATCAATATATAATAAGAATCACTATTGTTTCCTTCTCATTTATCACTGTCATGCCAATCACAGATAGTATCAATATATCATGGAAATGAGTATGAATGCATGTATAAATATCAAATTCAACACTAATCATGAGATGAATAACATAACAAGTAACAACATCCGTTAATCAATTACTAGTATGATATTATTCCTAAATCTGTACAATGCCACATCCGGAATACTTTCCCTTCAGACCACATTAGTAACCACAATTATACATGTAAAAGAGGTCATGCAAAATAAGCACGTAGCAAACACCATAATAGAAAGCCTTAGATGTTTCACTTTCCCTCTTATCCTAAACTCCTCTTTGCGATCGCGAGGAGTGTCACGCGAACGCGGTGCTTGCGACCGCGGTCCCTCCTTCGCGAACGCGAAGAAGCAAACCAGCAGGCCTAAACACCTAAAATTTATGGTGTTCCCGAATTTGGATTCGATGCCCGAAACTCATCTGAAACCCCACGAATACAAACCAAACATGCAAACCGAGTATAACCGGTGCTACGGACTCACTCGCGCACTCAGAATTCTCAAAAGAGGTCTCGTTGACCAAGTCAATCCTAAATCAACCAAAATACATAAATTCAACAAATAACTCAAAACACGAACGGATGCCTCGATAACCGAACCAATGACTCGACCAAGCCATAATCAACATCCCAGACCTAATGGAATTGATGGCATTCAGCAAAAGGTCCGATTATCCAAAAGTCAACTATTGGTCATCAGTAAGGCTGGCCAGTGGGTCGGGTCAGCCCGGTCCCGCCCCGACACAGCCCCGAACCCGAGTATTTAAAAAAAATCGTGGTATCGGGACTCGAACCGGGACGGGACAAGGTCTCATCCCGACCCATCCCCGCCCGCCAGTCCCGATCCCGCCCTGGTCACAACTCGATCTCGCCCGAAACTCCCTTTTGCAAAAATAACAGTTGCACCAACGACCATTTTAGATTTTGGCCGTTGTGCAACGACCATTTTTGGCCTCCCCCAACCCCCCATTTTGCAAAAATAGTTGTTGTGCAACGGCCATATATAATCCTGCTTTTAACGATTTTCCTAGATCAACTATTAAGAGAGATGTATTTAAATTCGCACATAAATATCAACAATATTTACGTTATTCATTATATCATTTTAATGGCAAAGTGGCTATCACTTCTGATATAGATCGTAGTACTAACGACCGTGATTATTTAACGGTAACTTGTCATTGGATAGATTATAAATGGTCTATGCAAAAACGTATCTTAGCGTATAGATATATAGATGATAGGCACACTGATATTTTTATTGTAGAAAATATTTATCAAGTGTGCGATTATTACAGAATAACTGATAAAATTATGACTATTACATTAGATAACGCTTCTTCTAACAATTACGTTATTACAATTTTTAAAAATAGTTTAACTCCATCTTTTTCAGATCATTTTCATATAAAATGTGCGTGTCATATATATAACTTAATTGTAAAGGATGGTCAATCACTTTTTGAAGACATTCTTAGTAAAATACAATTTGCTATAAACTTTATTTTTAAAAATAATAGAATACAACGAAGAAAAGAATATAAAAAAACTTGTCACGATTGCCAACTACCTTATAGAAAAATTCCAGAAGAAGTACCCACTAGGTGGAATTCTTTATACGAGCAACTACTTGTTGCTTATGACTATAGAAAACCTATAACTTTATTTTTTGACTCTCATAATCAAAATCCAGCTGATATGGTTGTAGATAGCGATTGAGTAAAAATTTCCGAACTTATTGTATTTTTAGAGAAAATTTTTCAAGCAACAAAAGAATTTTCCGGTATATATTATCCTACTATTTCAACTATGTTGTTTTATATAGCTCTAATATTTTTATTACTTAGTGAATATATGAAAAACCAGCTTATATGGCAGCTATTAAAAAATATTTATCAAAATAAAAAAATATTTTATTTCTATTTCCACTATTTATATTATTGGTGTTGTATTAAATCCGACTATTAAAATAGACGGTACTAAATCACTTATTGAAACTATTTACGATTGTATAGAAGTACTACCACCTCCAAGTCCCAAAAATCCAAATCACCCACCACCTATTGAACAACAAACTAAAGAAGAAGTGTTGTCTAGTGTAGAAGACCAATGCAAAAAAAAATATAAGTTTTACCAACAAAAAAGTGCTAGTAACCTACCGGCTTCCATACCATCTTCTTCTTCTTCAACACAACCTCACAAAAGACATGTTGTTTCTGCGGCTAGTATTGAAAGCCTCAGAAATAGAATGTGCGGCCGTACCGCTACTAACCAAATTAGCGAATTTGATATTTAGTTTTGCATGGTTTTGTACCGTACCAAGCAGTTCTCAATGAAGAAGGACATGAAGACTTGCTGAAATACTGGAGGGGAATGAGAAGACCTTTCCGACACTTTCAATGATTGCCCGAGATGTTTTGAACATTCAAGCGTCATCAACGACGTCTGAAAGAGCTTTTTCTGCCGACAGATATCAAATAGGAGAGCACAGACACTTATTAGCCAGAGACAGCTTGGAGATTGTAGTATTATTTAAAGATTGGATACGAGCGGAGTGGAGAAGGTGCGGTCAACCGGAGTTCAACGAAGAAGAAGACGAAAACTACAACGAAATCTTATCCGAAGGTGGTGGAAGTGACGTGGATCAATTTGACCAACAAATACCAATTCCAACAGAAGAACCACAAGAAATTACAAGAAACTAGAACAGATTTTTTTCAGAATGTAATTTTTTTAATTGCAATTTACTATGTAATTTGCAACTTTTGAACAACACCAAAAAGTTGCAATTTTAACAATTGTATTTGTATTACAAAAAAATCATATGTCTATTAAATAGTATAAGAGACACAAAAACAACCTTGGGATGTTTTTATTACACTGTTTTGTTTAATTATTGAGTTTTTTTTTATATATATATGTTATTTTTCAAATTAAGTGCAAAAAAAAAAAAACGACCGAGTTCCCTATCCCGACCCGATTCCGACGGGATCGGGATCGGGGCGGGACTTCGGCAAATCCCGCCTGACCCGCCCCGCCCCGATCCCGCCCTTTTCCCCGTCCCGACCCGATCCCGCCAGTCCTTAGCCCGGCCCACTGGCCACCCCATCACTAATCCACTTTAAGGTTCTAAATCTCATAAGTCACCATAAACTCGCCTGATTACCTCAGGAACCATGTCGCCTATCCCCGCGGGTCAAAATCATACTAACAGGACTCGGGGAAGGGTCAACGAGGATAAATGGATCAAAAGCGCAATAACGACCAAACGGGTCGTTACAAGATATAAGGAAATGGACCTAGATGTAGATATATTATCAAGGTAAATATACTTTTTCAAGACATGATCAATTCTCTTCTTATTCATAAAGCATTAACATCATTTCTTCGTTCTTTTAAATTTCAAATTGTTCATAGCATGCCTATTCATTACTCAATCTTTTGAAATTCAGCACAAACAATTTTAACTATGTACCTAAATAATCATCCATGACATAAAACGTTTAAGAGATTGGTCTTAACAGTCTACAAAATTTCTACAGAGTAGTTGGGACAAGAAGCTAATGGCCAAGATTATATTGCTCGGGTTTTAGATAACCATGAAATAAAAACTCTTACTCTCAATCACTAGTAATCGATTAAAAGAAACAATATCTGTGAAGCTGTTTTTAGTTCTTTCAGTTTGGCACAATAATATACAAATAATCTCACATATTTTATAAAATTTTGATATTATATGTTATTATGCAGAGACTATATTAGCAGAGTCTAAATGCAAGAACACTAGAGAAAGAAAATGCCTAAAAGATAATTTTATTTGAGAAGTAGGCTCGACTTACCTTAAGTAGATGGCATCAAGCTACTGCCGTCAAATTACTCACAATCTAAATCAAGGAAAATGCCAACCGCAGCAGTCGAGCACACAAACATTAATGTTCTCGGTGAGCACTAAATTTAGCAGTTCAAAAGTATCAAGGAATGTGATGAAAAAGTTATAGAAGAAGGCACTATGTTATGAAATTTTCTACAGAACTTGCATAATCTGAGTATCCCCAAAAGAATCTCAATATTCACAAATGGATAGGAAATTGAGAATAATAAGAACAAACCTATCCCTCCATAGGAATTATAAGGATGAAAATATTTGAGTGCATGAAAAATAATTAGTGTCTGAATATACATAACCTTCAATGGTCTGAGTGATACAAAATAAATAGGTATCAGTTAAGAAACCCATATTAACAATTCTATCAGGAATCACAAAATGATTTAATTTAATAGTTCTACCGTGATAATAAATATGAAAATTGAAAGAGAGTTATGGTAAAAAGAAGTAAATGGGTGGAGAGGCGTGAAATTACCCCATAAATCATGATTGTCTATGTTAATTCAATAAATCAACAGTAAAAAGAAAAAGGAAACTTCAACACCTTGATGTACTAATTGACTGAGAAAAATACACTATAACATCATAGAAAAGCAACATGTGTAAGTATGTAAATTTGATGGAAACCAATCAATTTATATAAACCCTTATGTCATCAACCACAACCATACCTCAATCGGGAAGCAATAAAATGAAAATCAAATTCGATAATCACATAAAAAGTCCACAATACTAAATCCTTAATGATATAGTTAACCAATTATAAAGTAATAATTTCAAAATATCAACCTCAAATACTTTACCTGATGAATTAATTAAAAGTTGATTCCATAAAATCGTCAACAACAGTCAACTGATTCAACATTGGAATGAACCTCAAACCCTAAATATAGATCGAGAAAGTAAAATTACCGACTATGAATCCAAATCGTGTGGAGGTTACCTCAGAAGGGAGAGACCCGAAAAGGGAGTGAGTGGTTGTGTCAAAGGGATTCATTTTATTTTATTTCATTTTGCTTGGGGTGGGGTGTTTGAGAGAGGGTTGTGGAAAAATAGGGGGAGAATTCTGGCCCCTAAAAATTGGATATTCTGTCATTTAAAGTCTACTTTCCCTTCGTTATTGATGAATTAAAAAATTAACTCTAGCAACAGGAAAAATGTTGGGTCGCTACAAGTCACGTATAACGACCGGATTGATGTCCCGTTGTTAAGAAGTGGTCGTTAAAAGATTAATTTTTTGTGATTGCTTTTCTTTTGAATTATATTTACTTAATTTATGCTGAAACTTATTTTATGTTATGGTTAAATTTGACATAAAATTATGATGTTAAATTATTATTTTTTGAATTTTAAATTTAGATTTGTATTTGGAATTTCAATTTTTTGCTTTAGTACTATTCACTTGTTTTACATTCCATATTATTCATTTTTCACTTACAGTTGATATATTATGTTTTTCTCAAATATTTGAATAGTATTATGATATTATATGTATTAATATTGATCTTTTGTTAAACATATATACAATCCATGATGTTCTTATAAAATGTGTGCTTTTAATTTTTATAATTAATTAAATTAAAACACTTAATTTGAAAATATACTATTACTTTTACAATATTATTTAGGAATATGTGGTTATTAATTAATATATTTTCAAGAAATAATATGTATCTTGAATACCTAATTTAATATATCATTTATAAAGGCATATATTTGTCAAGTATTAATTTTTATTTTTAAAATAATCTACTATGTAATTACACATGTACAATCAAATAGCATAGTTATAATTATAATTACAACAAACAAACATATCCTCGTAATTACTATGCTATGTAATTACTAGGCTGTATAATTACTACCCTAGTAATTACACCAATTCCAATTACCAGATGGCTTTACAAACAGACCCTTAATGCTAAAACATAAACTTCTACTATTACACGACCATTTTGGTTTTCTAACAGACCAACAATACACATCAAAGATCACTATGGTTTTCTAACAGACACAATACACATCAAAAACTCAGACTGCTCTTCACTAGACCTTCTCAAGTCCGAACCATAGCAAAGAGAACAAGGAGTAACTAGTAAGAACTAGGTCTCTTTGGGCTTGACTATTGAGTATTGTCTATTGATATTTGATACGTCTGTTAGTATTAGATACCTGAGTTATAATTAGGATTTAGGGTGGACCTTTAAATAATCCGATATTCGAAAAATATCGAATACCAAATAGTATTAATATCTCATACTGAATCCAAACCCAAATCTCATAATCTAAAATTTTACTCCAAATGCAGTACCGAATACTGAATTACCAAAATTCTTGATACGGCTCGATAATTCGGGTTTAGAATATTTTTGCCCCTTCTCATTTAGATAAGCCAAGAGAGGTTCGAAAGAGCAATAGGTCACAGATTCAATACACTCTAAAAACACTCGTGGTACAAGAGGCTGTTGTCATCACTTCGTCTTTGTTAATCCCTTCTCATTGCTTCCTAGAGTTATTAAATATGAAAAAAAATAGATAAATAAAATCAAAAAAGGCCCCTAGCAATAGTTAAGAGAAGTTGACAAACCGTAAAATACAAAGATTAATTGTGGAGAAGTTTGTGATGACCCACCACATCATCATGCCACATAGGTGTCACTTGTCATATATTTTATCCATGCGGATGCTTACATAGAGAAGATACTAGCATATGTGGGAAGATTCTAGAACCATGGAGAGTTTCTTTGGAAAGTCTCTAGACTCTTATGAAAATATCTAGGAAGATTTTCTTGGAAAACCTTAGAATCCTATAGAAGACTTTCTTGGAAGACTTTAGAATCCTATGGATTTGTGTGGCCTTG
Organism: Anisodus tanguticus; assembly: GCA_034509755.1. Classification (NCBI taxonomy): domain Eukaryota; kingdom Viridiplantae; phylum Streptophyta; class Magnoliopsida; order Solanales; family Solanaceae; genus Anisodus; species Anisodus tanguticus. The sequence continues at coordinate 38,798,617 of CM067548.1, read as the reverse complement.
AAACTTTCTAGCCTAATAGATAATTTTAGAGAATGAACTTCTTTGTAAATATATAGAGACTTATTCAATAACTATTATTTGCATACTACTCCCTTGGAGAGTAGTATAAATAGAGGGGCATTCATTTGTAAAATCATCAAGCAAATAACTCAAGTTTTCTACAATACAAAACTTCCTTTTAGCGAATTTCTCTTGTCTTTCTTATCTACCATTTCCTTTGTGATCTTGAACGTAGTAATCTAGGTTGACTTGGCATAGAAAGATCGTGAGCAAGTTGTCAAGTGTCGCATGTGCGCTTAGTGGAAGACTAAGAATGTGATAATGTGGTATCAGAGCGAAGGTTTTAACTAAGGGAATGGCGAACGACAAAGAAATCAATATTGCTAACACCCAAGCCAGTGTCACACAGAATGCTGCTGGCAAGAAGGGTCATACCAAAAAAGGAATATAGCAAGCAAGAGTCATGAGGTACCACCCGAGGTTGTATCAAACAAAGGGATTACATCTCAAGAACCTTCTACCACTGATACGATCAAGTATGACGTAGATGTCCCGCCCGAGGACATTTCGCTCGTTAAAGAGTGGATTATAAAAGTTAACATGGGGATGGATGCTGTCGAGATCTTTGGCCAATGCTTGGGGAAGGTGGAGGGCACCCTGAGCATTCTTGAGGGTCATACTCTTGAAGATATTGAGAGCGTCCGAAATCACAAACATGTAGAGTTTGAGTTAAGGCAAATTGTTATTGCCTTGGAGTGCAGGCTCATGGAAGTATTAAGCACTATTGATGCTATGAAGGCAAAGATAGAGGCACTCGAGGGTCAGGTCAATGCTGGCGTGACCAAGGTAGCAAATAATAATGTTGTAATGAGCGAGGCTCCCAAGCCATCATTGTTCAAAGGGGTTCGTGATGCATAATAAGTGGAGAACTTTATTTGGAACTTGGATAACTATTTTAGGCATGGAAAAGTGAGGGACGATGAGGTCAAGATCAACACTGATGTGTTGTACCTATCAGAGACTGACAAGCTATGGTGGAGAAGAAAGACAACCGATGCTGAGAGGATTGTGCGTCATTAGCACGTGGGATCAGTTCAAAATCGAGTTTAAGCGACAATTCTTCCCAAATAATGTCTTGTACTAAGCAGGCGCAAACTTAAGGAGTTGAAGCAGACCGGGAGAATACACGACTATGTCAACGAGTTCACCACCTTTACGCTTCAAATTCCCAACCTTACCAGCGATGACTTATTGTTTCACTTCATAGACGAGTTGCAGAATTAGGCTAAGCATGAGTTGCAACGCCGTCAAGTCGCACACATATACCAAGCCATATTCAAGGTTGAGTCTTTGATGGACATCAGGCATGACAAGAACTACAAAGGCAAAAATAATGAGTTAGGGGGGTAGCAATGCCAAAGGTGAGGGAGACCGTTGCGATAACAAGGAGTCGTAACAACAATACTTCAAGACTCAAAATGCCAACAAGTTCGAAGGTATGAAGTCAAGTGGTCATTAGGGCTATGCCGAAAAGAAAGCACAAATTGAGAAGAAATGATGATACATATGCGGAGGGCCATACGACTTCAAAAATTGCTTCGAACTAAAGAACCTCAGTGTTATGGTGCGTGAAATGAAGGAACGTGCACACAACACAATTGGGTATGATAGGACTATATGGCGCTATCAATAAATAACATATCCAGCCCGATGAGAATAGAAATCAGTATGTGGACCTCACCATCAACAACAAGGTCACTCGTGCATTTGTGGACACTAGAGCGACTCATAATTTTGTGACTAAGGTTACTGTGAAGAGACTAGAGTTGGAGCTCACCCCAACTAACTCTTGCATCAAGACCGTGAATGTCGAGCTACAGAATGTCCGTAGTGTAGCCAGTGGTGTTGGTGTAAAATTGGGCAATTGCAAAGGTACGACAAACTTTATTGCCAAAACTATTGACATGTTTGACATTATTCTGGGGAAAGAGTTGTTTAGACATTTTTATGCGATGATCGACCCCTATCTCCAACGTCTTTTGGTTTTGGAGCAAGAAGAAACTTGTATGGTGTGTACGGTGACTATGCCACAGGGCCAGGTCCAAGCACAACTTTCAGCTATACAACTTATCAAAGGGCTTAAGAAATGGGAGCCAACTTTCATGACAATCATTTCAAGTTTGGAGGAAGATAATGTTACTTATGAGACATTACCTCATTGGATAGATAATTTGCTTGATTTATGCTCGATGAGCTACCTAAGCCTTGCCTCATAGACGTGAAGTGGATCACAAGATTGAGTTGGAGTATAAGTCGGGCAAGTGTAACGTCATATCCGATGTTTTGAGTCAAAATGATGAGCTTGCTGCCATCACTTCAGCAGTTGTGACATCCGAGAGGTTATAATAGAAGGTATGCATCATGATCCAGCAGGCAAGAAATTTATGGAGTTACCCATCTAAGAAAGACGATACATTTTTTAGTGGAAGATAGTCTATTGTTTACTGCAAATCGAAGGGTCTAGTGCCAAAGTTTGGAGATATTAGGTGGCGTATTATGAAAGATGATCCGAGTAGGGGCTAATCGAAGACAAAGATAGAAAGAAACTGCCATATTCTTCATCTATTAGAAGGGGTAATCACCAGAAGAGTCCATATGGGAGCGATATGAAGACTTGTGGCAATTCAAAGATAAAATCTGAGATTTTATGCAGCAACAATGCGTCACAGTCGTCGCAACATTAGGTGCAGGAGAGTGTGATGACCTACCACATCATCATGCCACATATGTGCCACTTGACACATATTTTATTCATGTGGATTCTTACATAGGAAAGATGCTAGCATATGTGGGAAGATTCTAGAGCTATGGAGAGCTTCCTTGGAAAGTCTCTAGATTCTTATGAAAATATCTTGGAAGACCTTAAAATCATATAGAAGACTTTCTTGGAAGACCTTAGAATCCTATGGATTTGCGTGGAAGGTCCATGAAACTTTCTAGCCTAATAGATAATTCTAGAGAAGGGACTTCTTTGTAAATATGTAGGAACTTATACAATAATTATTATTTACATACTAATCCCTAGGAGAGTACTATAAATAGAGTGTCATTCATTTGTAAAATCATCAAGCAAATAATTCAAGTTCTCTACAATACAAAAGCTTCCTCTTAGAAAAAATTTCTTGTCTTCCTTATCTATAGGGATGGCAACGGATCGGATCTGGACTGGATCCTACTAGATCCAGATCCAGATCCATTTTTTATACCTGGATCCAGATTCGGATCCAGATCCATCGGGTCCATAAAAATCAGATTCAAATCCGAATTCATCGGATCCACCGGGTCCACGGATCGGATCTGAATCTACATGTAAATTTTTTTGGCTTGAATAATATTCCTACATGTTGAAACTTTTATGACCAAATGAAACGCAATCTGATTGAAAAAAATGATTGAGTTCATTCAATCAACCTACACAAACATGACATCATTCTTCCAAAATACTGAACAAAGTTTTAGCATCACAAAAAAATAAAGACGATTGACTTCATTAGTGATGTTGAACAGGTTGCAACTTTGAGCTAATTTTTGGAGGCTTTAGTGATGCTCCACTTGTAGTTCTACTGATTGACTTCATTAAACAACATAAAACAATGTCAGTCATATATCAAAAATCTCAATTTTTTTTTGCTGATAAAACAAATGAGAGAAAGATACTTAAAGCTTACGGCTAGCAGATTCAAGAAAGGGAAATTTAAAGAAGAGTGATATTCTTTTTTATAGAAATGAAAATATGGGAAACTGCAGAGAGCATATAGGTAAAAGAAATGAAACTTCAAAGACAAATTACATGGTTGTGTGACTTGTGCCTTATCCTGGTTCAACCATTTACCCAATACATAAATTATGAAAACAAATTAAGAAAATACTTATAAAATTACATTTTAGGTTATGAATATATTTAATAAAAAATGGATCCACGGATCGGATCTGGACCGGAGACGGATCACAAATACAAGATCCATATCCAGATCCGATCCGGATCCGTCGGGTCCAAATTTTGAAGATCCATATCCTATAAAATGGATATGGATCCACCGGATCTGGACCGGGTCCAAGATCCATTGCCATCTCTACTTATCTACCATTTTCTTAGCGATCTTGAGTGTAGTAATCTAGGCTGACTTAGCATAGCAAGATTGTGACCAAGTTGTGCACGAACATGAGCAAGTTGTCAAGTGCCGTACGTACACTTTGTTGAAGTCTAAAGACGTGACAAGTTGCTAATAAAAACTTCAATCAGAGGAAATATGTGAAGGCGAGCTTCATATGACGATTGAACCAATATACTATCTTGTTTGGATTGGTTAAGCCCAAACAACTTATAAGTACTTTTGTGGTGTTTGAGTAAAATGAAAAAAATATTTATAAACATTTATTTTTAAGCCAAAATAATAAAAATAAGTCAAAAGTCATAAGCCTATCCAAACAGACTCTTAGGCAAATTACAATTGATGAACCAAGCTAGTTAATTCTCGAAAGTGGTCGGGTTTATATGAATTTTAGTAGTGAAACTTACATAAATGATTATAGTTTAGGGGTTTTAAATTTATCATAGCTATAGTTTTAATATTTACAGGGCGTAGCTACTTTTTAGTTGCTACAACTCGCTGTATTCATAAAACGACCTCACTATATTCATAAAATGGTCTCGTTGTATTCATGAATACAACGAGTAAAAATCTGCTCTGTATTCAACTCATTTATATTCATTTGTAGTTACTTTTACACTGTATTCAATTTAATATATTTAAAAGTTGTATTCAAATTTACTTTATTATTTGTATACAAAAAAAATCTCCTTCAAAATACAACCAAATACTGAATACAATAATAAAATACACCCCCAAACACTGATTTTACATTTAAAATTATGAATACACTCAAAAACTGACATCCCGACATTGAATTGCCTGTCGGATATAAAATGCCAAAATTTGACTTATTTTAGGGGAAAGGAAATCCTTACTCTCATTTGAGATCGTACTGCGACAAACTGGTTGGGGTAATGAAGTTATTCATAAGGAGTTTGACAGGAGAAGCACTCGAATGGTACACAAGCCAGGACCCGCGAAAATGGCATGACTGGGGCACAATGGCACAGGATTTCGTGGATAGGTTCAGATTTAACACCGACACGGTCTTGGATAGATTCTATTTGATGAAGTTGGAAAATAAGTCCACAGAGACCTTCAGAGAATATGCCATGAAGTGGAGGGCGGAAGCAGCAAAAGTTCAACCCCGATAGCAGAAAGTGAGATGACCACTCTCTTTGTACAATCTTTGAAAGATGCAACATACTATGAGAGAATGATAAGCGTCATAGGACGGAGTTTCTCTGAAGTCGTAAGGATGGGAGATTTCATAGAAGAGGGAATCAGAACGGGAAGAATTACAAACTTTGTAGCATTGCAAGCAACGAGTGAGACAATCCAGTCGGACTCATTTGAGGGAGCAGTGAAGAGGAAGAGAGACGGAGTGTCCCCTGTCATGACGGTTCGGAAACATAGGCCAAATCAAATATCAACCTACCACATGCCATCACCTCAGCCTCCCTATTACAATCAAAACAACCAAAGTGCTCAGCTTTCCTATTATAGCCCATACGTCCAAAGCCCTCAACCTTATTATCAATACCCACCTGGTCCCTACCCTGTCTACCATACCCAGCCAATATATAACCTGCCTCGAGCACCTGTCTATCCAAATCCCCTGCAATATCAGCCCGCATACTTACCTCAGCCACGAGTCCATCTACCAAACGCACCCAGACCCCGCGCAAAACACGAAAGAAAGCCAACTAAAACCTATACACCTTTAGCCGAACCTCGAGCCCAGCCAGACGAACGATCGAGAACCGCAGGAATACTCCAGCCTATCCAAGGAAATGTCCCCAATCCTGTTCCAAAATGGCACGATGAGACTAAGCATTGTGCGTACCACTCGGGAATTCCTGGGCACGACACTGAAAATTGCTATACCCTCAGAGACAAAATCGAGGCATTGATCAAAGAAGGAGTTATCCAACTGAAAGGACCTTCCTCTAATGTAAATGATAACCCTTTGCCAGATCATGACAATGCCAATGTGAACATGATTACTGTTGATGAAGAACACAATTTGGAAGGGACTATTGTGCCAGTCCGGAGAAAAGAAAATGTTGAATCACCGGCCTCTATCACCCCTATGATTACAGTCCAGTTAAGGGCACCGTTTGGAGTAGAACTACTTCCTCCAAAGTCGCGGGTCATGGCACCATCTTTTCTTGGAAAAGTCTTATCAACCAACCTCCAAAGGAAGAGAGGGGCTCCTTTACCAAAACCTGTTCCACCTCTGAGTCAGTCATTCGTCAAAGCATGCGCCACTCAGGAATCAAAGGAGGACAATGCAGCCAACCTCGTGAAGGGATTCCAAAGATTTTTCATTGCTGAAGAAGAAGCAAAATGCAATGTGATTCTCAATGATCACGCTAGAGGCTCAACCATTTGGGATGCAGAGCAAGAAGATGTTTTGGAAAAATTGCACCTGTGCCCTGGCCTTGTTTCTCCCAGAAACTAGTTAACTGCATTAATATTTAATGAAACAATGCGATTCAGATTGAGGCCTGAATCACATATATGCATTTAATGTGTTTTGCCTCTACTTTTTGAAAGCTTAAAAAGACAAATCTGCATTGCTTTTGCTATTTTAAAATCTGTTTTGTTTAATAATTTTCTCTTCTTTTTCATCATGCAAACTAATCTGTCGATAATGTGTGACACATTTGAAACAAGCAAGCAAGACTTCGAAGAATATAAGGAAGACTCACAACCGGAAGAATTGGGGCATTTTTGGAATAAGTCAAAGCCAGATTTGGATGAAACATCAAGATGGTTGATAGTTACAAGCATTGGCACGGACGTTTGCCCTTTGCACTTTTGGGCTATCACACCAATTGAGATTTTCTATTGGGCAACACTATATCTTTCGCAGTCAAGTGGATACAAAATCATATACTAAGAGACTGATTGATGAAAAGCAGATGGACGCAGTTGTCCGGGGCAACCTTATCAGAATAGAATGGCGAAAAACCATCAATGCAGATGCAGTGAAGAGATACCATATCTAAGATTAGTTATTCTCTATGTAATACTTTTTTCTATGTTGTAAAAGTTGCGCTCCCTCGGCGGGATACGCATAGAACCCACGTAGGGTTCCGTTTCTTTAGATCACAAATTTCCCCAAAAACACATTTACTTGTAGCATGAACTACGTCATGACCTGATTCCCTCGGTGGGATACGTAGGCGGCCACATCGGCTTCGGTCCCATTTTTAGAAAAACACTTACAATCTCCTTTGCTTGTAATGAACTACGTCATGACCTGATTCCCTCATGGGGATACGTAGGCGGCGTAAATCGGCTTCGGTCCCACCATTAGGAAATATTTTCTCCTTTATATCACATATGACAAAATGCACCCATCTGATCACCCTGATAGGACAGGCAAGCAACCCATACAAGACTCGGTTGTCCGTTCGAAAGTTCATCATCCTCGCATATCGAAAACTAGGGCATTTTTAAGGGATCACTGCCAGAGGACGCCGATAAACATGGAAAAGCATCGGCAAACTAAGTCTTCAGCCATAAGAGGATTTTGGATAAGACGTTTGCTTTGTTTCACCGCATGTCACTGCTCGACAAACATTTACATATATGCATACTTTCTTATAAGCGAATTCTTTTCAACAAATATTTTCATTAAAGTTCGACAAGAACTTTTTACTGATATGCCTACTTTCTTATAAGCAAATTATTTTCAACAAATATTTTTCATTAGAGTTCGACAAGATTTTTTTTACTGACATGCATACTTTCTTATAAGCAAATTATTTTTAACAAATATTTTCCATTGGAGTTCGACAAGAACTTTTTATTGATATGCCTACTTTCTCATAAACAAATTATTTTCAACAAATGTTTCCATTAGCGGTTAGCCAAGACTGGGAACTAGATATGGGCTACATGTCCAAATCAGCAGGACATGCAACTATCAAGAGCCAAAGCTACAAAGTCAACGCGAATCAACCGCCCCTCCCCCAAACTCACAAATTTTCTTTGAGTACAGGTTCTTCAGGTTGAAAAAGCAGGGAAGCCACATCACTTATGATCAAGTTCACAGAGAATTTCTGCATCATGGCTCACTACAAGGATCACGCCCCCTGTTTTGCATTTGTACAAAGACATCATCTCGACCTACAGGGTCCCGACTATTATGTCTGCACAAAGATGTTATTTCGAATCACAGGGAACGACAACACAACAAATCCGATGGCAAAGACGTCGCATCACATTTTCGCCCGTGCCAGGATGACATTTTAATTCACAGTCCACATGAGTTTGAATTGGTAGAAGATTCAGCACAACGTGGAACCATATTACAGCAAACTAACGGCAAATACGTCACTTACATCTTTTATAATAGAACAACATTACAATAACGTCATCGACGTTATGGCAGCACGACATCTATTTTTACAGCATTACAATGACGTCAACAACATTACAATGACGTCTTCAGCTCAACAACTATTCTTATAGCAAACAGCATTACACTCTTGCAACAACGTCATCAGCATTACATTCTTGAAACAACGCCATCACAATGACGTCTTCAACACAACACGTCCATACAACGACGACATTAGCGTTATATTCTTGCAACAACGACAGCAACACGCCCATACAACGGCGTCATCAACAACGCGCCCATACAACAACGTCATGAACAATACACCTACGCAATGACGTCTTCTGCAAAACGGCTATCTTTTACAGCAAAGCAACATTACAACAACGTCATCGACGTTACTGCGGCACATCAACTATCTTTTACAGCATTACAATGACATCAACAGCATTACAACGATGTCATCAGCGTTATCATTACAACGACGTCAACAACATTACAACGTCGTCTTCAGCGCAACAGCTATCTCTTACAACAAACATCATTACATTCTTGCAACAACGTCATCAGCATTACATTCTTGCAACAACGTCATCACAATGACGTCTTCAACACAACACGTCGATAGAACAACGACATCAGCGTTACATTCTTACAACAACGACATCAGCGTTACATTCTTACAACAACGACATCAACAACATTACAATGATGTCATCAGCAATACGCCCATACAACGGCGTCATCAACAACGCGCCCACACAACGGCATCATCAACAACACGTCTACGCAACGGTGTCTTCTGCACAATATTTATTTTTACAGCATTACAATGACGTCAACAGCATTACAACGACGTCTTCAGCACAACAATTATCTTTTACAGCAAAACAACATTACAATAACGTCCTCGACGTTACAGGCAGCACAACAACTATCTTTTACATCATTACAACGACGTCAACAATATTACAACGACGTCTTCAACACAACACGTCAATCCAACGACGTCATTTCAGGCGCCCACCTTATAATGCGGGTATTTTTATTTCAGTCAGGCTCCCACCTTATAATGCGGGTATTTTAATTTCAGTCAGGCGCCCATCTCCTAATGCGGGTATTTCCAAGTTATATTCTCTATAATTTTTTCTCAGCAGTTATACACTAATTATATCTTAAGCTTTAGTTTGCAGGAGTTTTTAATTTGCAGGAACTTCATCACAACGTGGAACTATCTCTTACGGCGAACCGAGGCAATTTTGGTCAGCAACCTATTTCGAACGTCGTTCCGCTCTCCCCCAAAAAAAATTTCACATCTGCAACCAGTGTCATCATAACTCGACACTGGGGCAATATTTCTTGAATCCGCACCAACTTTTTCAATGTCTTCTCCCTCGAAATTCTATTTCTACCCATGCAACCCTAATCATCCTTCGAGTCCCGATGATCAGAACAAAATTGGCTACTCGATCAACTTCTTTGTCCGAAAATTCATTCATCGTTTCCGGCCAAAGAAGGGCATCTGTTGACACCCAATTTTGTCCCATCTTTTTCCTATTTTATTCGCAATTTTAAATATTTTCGGATACCTCAAAAATAATTTTAATATATATATATATATATATATATATATATACTATTATTTATATCACTAGTATTATATATTTATTATTATTATTCACATGTTTTACTATCATTTGCCTTTTTAAAAAAATTCGTGATCATAATTTTCCCCTAATATTCTATGTTATGTTATTTTCACAAAATTGCATCGCGTTCCACTTTTTATCAAGCATTAAACATCTTGCAAATATTATGTTTTATTATTATCACATCGTTATATCTTATTTTTAATAATTTATATTTTTCTTCAAAGCATTTTTAATGTTAAACCCCTTTTTATAATAAACTCCTTTTTATTTTAACCAACTCCCCATTTTCATTTTTCCAACCCAAAACAATTTCTACCCAAAACAAATTTCATTCCCACAAACTAGCCCAAACCCCTAACCAAATTCGCAACCCAACCAAGCCCAAATTTTGGCCCAACCGGCCATTCCCAATACCCAAATGCATTCCCCTCTATTTCCCTTATCTCCTAAGCCCAACCGGTCGCCCTCTACCAAGCCCAAATTCCCTAAAAAATAACCCAACCAAACAGCCTACCCGCGAGTCCAACTCCCTCAACCCACAACCCATTCTCCTTAATCTCCAAAACCCAAACAGTCGACCCGCCAGCCCAATACCCAACTAAACCTAAAGACAACCGGACCAACCCACCACTCCCCCAACCGAACCGGTCCAAACCCAAATTAAAACCCCCCATCGTCCAAAACATAAACCAAATCCAGTTCGCCCCTTTACCCAAATCAAAAACCGACGCCTCCAAAAACCAGCAACCCTCCCAAAATCCGGCGGTCCTTCGCCGCTCCACCTCCAAACCGCCGGATAAACACCAACACCACCGCCACCATCAAGCCCTCACATCGCCGGTCCCCTTTTCCCTTTTTCTCGCAAACCCCGCAGCCTTGAATAGGCCGGTCCAAGGTCGAATCGACAGGCGAACCATGCATGCTGCGGTCGATCCCCAGAACACCTTCAAGGTTTCGACGGGTAATAGCATAAACCCGTACCCCTTTCATTATCATGTTTTCAAAATCTGTCAAAAATCGTCACTTTTCTCCTCTTTTCTTTGGATTCGAAATTCGAATTCTAGCTGTTGAAACCCCTCAAGTTTTGACTATAAATATAGCCCTTTGGGTTGTGTTTGAGGGAGGCTTTTTTTTGAAGGAAAAACTCTCGGTTCTTCAGAAAATCAAACAAAAATTCACCATTTTTCTTAGGCTTGCTCAAAGGCAAAGATAGGCGAGAAAAACCCTCTCTCGAACAAACTTTCGATTCTCAAAAATTCTTTTTTTACTCTCAGTTCTTGCTCGACACAACCACAAAATATCCATGCCCATTTTCTGTTCAATCGCATAAACACACTTCTCCGAGCGGGTCAACGATTCGAAACACGCCTCGGTTCGCTGCCCGAGAAGGTCTGTAAACTCATTTTCTTTTAATTTTTGCCATTCCATTTACGCTATGTGGTCTGTGCGATATGTTTATGTGCTTGTTAAATATGTTTAGTTTAATTTAGTTGTTATTCAGGTCTGTTTAAACTAGTCTAAATCATGTTTAGTTGATATTATTTGTCGTTTGAATTTGTTAGATTAATATATAGCATATTCAGTTAGTTAAGTTAGTTTATGTTCGGCAAAGTTAAGTGTTAAGAATGTTTATGAAAGGTTAATAGCTATTACGCTCATTGGACTCACTGTTGAGCATGTCTAATTTAGAGTTGATGTTGCTTATGATTATTAGGCTAATACTCAGCTTGTCTTAGTTAAACGATGTGTCTGATGTCTATTACCATGGCTATTTATGTTCACTATGGTGATATCCAATGTGTTTGATTGTTTATAATCTTTGTTAAAATCTATTAGGAAAGTCATTTACCTGTTAAGTTATTTATTGTGTTAGATTAAGATATTTTAAATATGTGAAGTCTTTTAAGTCATGTGGCCAATGTGCATTTCCTGCCTGTTTGCTGGCCTTATTTTATGTATATAATCATATCCCCATCCCTTTTTTCTGTGGACTTTCTTGCTGATGTATATTTATTTGGGCCAAGCCCACTCTTGTTGACTGCCAGTACGCCGTTGCTGTTTCAGTGAATTAAGACCATCTTGTCTTTTCGTTTCAGCTAAGGATTATGAGTATATAGCACATGTTTCTTTGCCTGCTTGCGAATGCCATCCATTTGAAATCATTTATGTCCCCTCTATTATCCAAGCTTATTTTAGATAATTTCGGGTGTGTTCTAACTGTGATATTGAATTTCCTTCCTTTTTGCATGTCTCGCGGGCCTGTGGGCCCACATCTTGTTGTTTCCACATACTCTTGATCCGTTACAACATACTATCTTTCATGAATTATTTATTTACATTTTTCTTATGCATATGTTTTCATGTTCCATCTACTAATCCTTTTCTTTTCTTTTATTTACATGAAATGCATCGGGAGCAACGAAGAGTCTCTTTATGAGACTCATCATGGCTAGTGTCAAACGAAGACCCGCATCCACATTCATTGCATTCTCCAACCTCGGGATTTCAAAACAAATAGGGCTAGATGACATCGTCATCCGCCTTAGTTCTCCTTTTCTTATTACTCTTTAATTCCGTTATTTCTATTTTTTGGGCATGTAATAATTATTTAAAGTTTGTGTGATTGTTAGGATATTTAGAATAATTAGGTCATGAATGGATAATTAGTAAGGTAGTTAAAACCCGTCGCTAGCTTATTTATTTATAGGCCCGGTTAATTCAAACATAGAAACCCTCTGCTAGTTATTTATTTTTAGGCTCGTCATGCATATTTAAAATTTTCAAAACAAACTTTGATCATCTTCTGTTCACTTTATTAATTGTACAACTCAAAATGATTTCCAAAAATTACTTCTTTGGCTTGATAAGTAATCCGTTTTTCTCCTTGCTATTAATTGTCCCAAATGCACACTTTTCAACTTTACATGTATTTTTCTTTAATATCATACAAATGCATACTTGTAAAAATGCATTCCTTTACTAAATACTTGCAACATTATTTTAGCTTTCTATTTTTAAACATGCATTTTCCTTAGTACAATAATTAACCTGAGTTTGACCGGATAACCGAAAGTTAGCGGATCTTAAAGGATGTCTAACCCCTTCCCTTTAGGATAATAAAGAACTCTTATCTAGAATCTCATTAGTTTCGCAGACCTTAGAATTGGAGTTACATTGCAACATTTAGTTTAAATATTTAGGTGTCCTAATTCACTGTAAAAATAATTAGGTGGCGACTCCTTAAATTCGATACCCAGGAATCACCGGATATGTCATGCTCCGCTTTGACCCGAGCAAGTCAAAATAGGGCGCGACACAAGAAATAAACAACAAACTTACAAGATAAATACACTCAAAATCCTACCAGATCTGAGAGAATACAAGAAAATAAAATTATCCAGATCTGAGACGGAGAAGGAGATGACGACGGTGGTAACGAGAAGGAGATGACGGCGGTGGCAACGAGATCTGAGAAAACAAGACTTAAGCCTAAGGATATCGATATTATTATCGTTAACTGCAGCTTGTTTTCTCCAACACCATCTTTATCTGTTATGGTGGTGAACAATAAGAAGTAACATAAAAAGTTACAATATGTTAAGATGAAGGCAGTTACCACACAAGTTACTTAGTGCGGGTTTGTTAGAGGGTAAGGAGTTAGTTATGAAGTTGTTAGAGTTAGTTAGCTTAAGTAGAGATATTTTTCTTTTTTCTTCCATCTTTCCATTACTATAAATATGGGATCATTTTGCCTTGTAATAGCTAGACAGAAAATAAAAGAGAAAAGCTTCCACAAAATTCTTCTCTCTTCCGATAAATTGATGAGCACTGGACTCTGATTTTTTATCGAATTCCGACTGTTTCACAATCTTACTGGTATGGGATGTAGTGCTGGTTTAATTTCAATTGATTTGGCTAGGGACTTTCTTCAAGCTGATCTGAGTAGCGGTTAAAATTTCGTCCGGACAAAGTAGCAGATCTGAGTAGCGGCGATGGCTAAAATTGCGCCGGAGAGTTGTTTCGTGGTGGTCGGCAGCAACTGAGGAAAAATAGGTGTAGCCCTAAGATTCTCAGTCAAGAATAAAAATAGAATATTCACTTTAAATATATAATATAACTATGATAAGTAATTCAAATACACAATAGTTATGTTTTGTAATTTTTTTTAAATAATAGTTACTAATTGTAAATATATCATAGAGTTAGCTATGAGATATAATTATTCTATTTTAGTATTGTTAATTTCCTAAAGGAGTAGTAATTTTCACTTGGCCTGACTATTTCCCTAATTAAAGATAATTAAATGTCTAGCACTTTAATTACTCCCCTAAATATAACTCTTTAAAGTACTTTTACTCCTTTAGATCTCTAATCATCTGTCGACCACGACCTTTTGTCAATTCTTCTGACCCCTTTAATTGTTTTACTTTTAAATTCCTTTTCCTAGGAAGTTTCCTGCCCACGTTATTTCTGGTACAGAGGTTACGTTGACAATCTTATTCTAGTAAAGGATGTCCAATCAATTTTTATTTTTTTTATATCCAGCTTCCCGGCTTACGCTAAACTATTCATGGAGATAGTAATCCCGGTCCCTCAGCACTACTACCAGTAAATTGTGGGATGCGCCTGAATGACCAGGGTTTGAGAACAGAGCAATTGATATCACCTACAAAGGTTCTACCCCAGAAGAGAGCAAATTGCTCTCATCAGGGTTCGAACCCACGTTGTAGGCCTCCACCTGGATTTTAAATTCCTCTCCTTAGCCATCCAGCTATGCCCGGGGGACCAATATATCCTTTCTTACTCATGTGACATTTGAACCACATATTCAAATCATTTTTTTGCACGGATTTGCCTTCGAACGCACTGGTCTTTAATTTTCCCCCCTTCATATATGTGATTTTTAATTTTTGTCTCTGCTACTTATTTAATGAAAATATTCAGACCTATTTCGCAAGACATAGTTTTTGTAACATTTTTATCTTCAGAAACTGAATTTTTGCCTCGGGCGGCATAAATTCTGTAGAAATTAAGTTATGCGGCATAATTTTGTAGTATTTTTTCCAGATTATATTGAAGTTGAAAATTATGCCTTGTCCGACATAATTTGTGTGGATGTTATGATACATATGTCGAAGTTAAATGTAAACTATGCCGAGCGAAATCTCAAATTATATCGTTTTTCATATTATGTTGAGTGTTGAAAGTTTGCCTTGTCCGGCATAATTTGTGTGGATGTTTTAATACATATGCCAAAATTACACGTAAATTATGCCTTGCGAAATCTAAATGATAACGCGCCAAAAAATGTTTGAAGGGAAAAAATTAAAAATTACAAATTTAAGGGGTAAAAATTAAAGAACACTCCAAAATAAGGACATTTGTGCGAATGCACAGTTTTTTTGTTTAGTTTTGTTTATGTGGTCAATTGTTTTGTGAGGATTCATTATTTGTATTTTGTATAATGTTGACTTAGAGATGAATTTTAATGAGAAATATGATCAATGAAAATTCATATAGCTAACCCCAATTTATTTGGGACCGGGTAGTAGTTGATTATTTTTACTTTTTTGTGATTTGGATTCACATCGAAAGAATATACTTGTTGACATTGTATGTTCATACCTATTTAAAAAACTATACATTTATAATTTAGTCAGGAAGTTTCCTTATGTAGTTTGATTAGTCTTCGTGAGCTAATGGGCAATTACCTTATACTAATAATAATCACAGTGCAGAAATTCCAACATGACGGCTCAACCAATGCATTTGATCCATACCAACAGCTAACAAAGACGAAATGGCAGAGTCAACTGTCAATCATACTGTAGAGAAGAAATGACAAAATATATCAAGAAAAAACTGCAACTATAGGTACTTTCTTTTAAGCTTACACACAATTAATGCTCATGCAAATTGGCAGAACAAAACTTCATAAGCAATGAAATTAAGCACTAGACAGATACTTCTATTTCCAGCTGTTCTTGTTCTGGTTTTTTATATATCAAATGCTTCGGACACCATTAGCACCAACAAATTCCTGCGAGTTTCAGAAACTATAGTCTCCAATGACAAAAGATTCATATTGGGGTTCTTTAGTCCTGAGAATTCGACGAATCATTATGTTGGTATTATGTTTAATATCCAATCACCAACTGCTGTATGGGTAGCCAACAGAGACAAACCTTTACAAGATTCTAGTGGAAGAGTGACAATATCAGATGATGGAAATCTTGTAATCTTGAATTCACAGAATAAGAGTATATGGTCATCAAATATATCACCAGCTGTGAGAAACTCTACTGCCCAGCTCTTGGATACTGGAAACTTAGAGTTGAAGGACAGCTCCAATGGGAGAGTTCTCTGGGAAAGTTTTCGGGATCCTTCAGATTCCTTGTTGCAGACCATGAAAATTGGCGTTGATAAAAATACTAACACGACAAATGTGCTTAACTCATGGATAAGTTCTTCAGATCCATTTGCTGGGAGTTTCTCAGCTGGTATTCAGCCTGAAACAATACCCCAGATTTTCATACGGAAGAATGGCAAACCTCATTGGCGTAGCGGTCCATGGAATAAACAGATTTTCATTGGGATACCAGACATGACTTCTTTCTATCTCAATGGATTTGATCTAGTAAATGACAACAAGGGCACCGCATACCTCACCTTTTTATACGCAAATCAGAAAGAGATGGCCTTTTTCACCTTGAACTCCACAGGGTTTTTGCAGCAGAAATATTTGGAACCTAGTAAGAATGATTGGGAAGTATCATGGGAAAGTCCAGCAAATGAGTGCGATTTTTATGGGAAGTGTGGGCATTTTGGAAGCTGTGATCCTAATAGCTCACCAATTTGCACTTGTTTGCAAGGGTTTAAACCAAAAATTCAAGAGGAATGGGGGAGAGGAAACTGGACTAATGGATGCATCAGAAAGTCCATGTTAGAGAGTCAAAGAAACAGCTCTAACCTTGACGAAGGTAAGCAAGATTGGTTTCTAAAGCTGCAGTCAATGAAAGTGCCGGATTACGCTATTTGGGTACCTTTTGCAGATGAAGATTGTCATAAAAATTGCTTGAGGAATTTTTCCTGCATAGCATATTCATACTACACAGGCATAGGATGCATGCATTGGGAAGGAAACTTACTTGATGTTCAGAAATTCTCCATGGGTGGGGCTGATTTATTCCTTCGCCTTTCATACACTGAGATTGGTAAAACCTCTTTTTCAGAACTATAATGTAAGCTATAAAACTCTACCTCCCAAAGACATGTATAATGTACACTTATTTTGTAATGCAGATCAAAAGAGAGAACTTGCTAAAGTAACCATTGCGATCATAGTCCCAGTGGGCTCAATAATTCTTGCCATTTTCGGATACATTTCCTGCAAATATTTAGCTAAGCGCAGAGGTAACAAACTTATCTGAGACACTAGAAAATCTGCAGTAGCTTTAATCATTCAGATCACTTTATGTCTAATGTGCTCTTGAATCAGGACGGAAGAGAAAGAGTGAGCTATTGTTAAGAGAATCATTACCAAACTTTTACAAGGAAAGCATGGTTACCGAGGACATCAATCAAGCTAAATTTGAAGAGCTGCTTGTATACAACTTTAATATCTTAGCAACTGCAACCGACAATTTTCATCTGTCCAGCAAGCTTGGACAGGGAGGTTTTGGTCCAGTTTACAAAGTAATGTTCTGTGTGATTGTCTTATTATTGTTTTTAAGAAAAGATATTAAATAAAAATGATATAACTGCAGGGGAAGTTGCCAGAGGGACAAGAAATTGCTGTGAAAAGGCTTTCACAGTCTTCTGGTCAGGGGCTAGAGGAGTTCATGAATGAGGTTATGGTGATTTCAAAACTTCAACATCGTAATCTTGTTAGACTTTTTGGTTGCTGCATAGAAAGAGGGGAAAAGATGCTGGTTTATGAATACATGCCAAAAAGAAGCTTGGATGCCTATCTCTTTGGTTGGTTATGATTAGTTTTCTTTTATTTTCCAAGCCTCTAACTAAAACAAACTTTTCTTTGATTTAAACTTGTCAAATTCACAATGGACTTCCAGGGTCACATCAACAAGAGGAAGAGTTCCTTGATTGGAGTAAACGTGTGATCATCATTGAGGGAATTGGTCGCGGCCTCCTTTACCTTCACAGGGATTCAAGACTAAGGATTATCCACAGGGATTTAAAGGCCAGCAACATTTTGTTGGATGAATACCTGAACCCCAAAATTTCAGATTTTGGCATGGCAAGGATATTTCCAGGCAACCAAGATCAGGCCAACACAAACAGAGTTGTTGGAACCTAGTAAGTTCTTGTATCTTTCTCTTTATCTTTTGCATGGTTGAAAAGAAAATACCAAGCAAACATTCAAAATTATATTGTGATGCAGTGGTTATATGGCACCTGAATATGCAATGGAAGGAAGATTCTCAGAAAAATCAGATGTTTACAGCTTCGGAGTATTGCTATTGGAAATTATAAGTGGAAGGAGGAATACTAGCTTTCACCAAGATGACTCTGCATTAAGCCTTCTAGCAAATGTAAGTTTATATGAAAATTAAGCTCCACTTCATATGAAATGTCAATTTCTCATAATTCAAGTTTCCATTGTTTTATCAATGTGCTTGCTCTTCAGGCATGGAAGTGTTGGAACGAAAACAAGATTGTGGAATTGGTTGACCCCAAGATAACTGACGTGCACCTCGAAAAGGAAATTGTGAGATGTGTGCATGTTGGGCTATTATGCGTACAAGAATATGCAGAAGATAGACCAAATGTCTCCACAGTTCTGTCTATGCTCACCAGGGAAATTGATGATTTACCAAGTCCTAAACAACCTGCATTTACTACAAGACCGAGCCCTTCCAAGAAAGGCTCTTCTAATTCTCAAGGCTCCGTTAACATTGTTACCGTTACTATTGTTGAAGGACGATAAGACATTTAAGGTTTTTATTTAGCGATGTATATTATTCCTTTCTCTGTAATTATTACTGTTTCTGATTCTTTGGTAACGGTTCCACCAATATTTCCTCGGTACATCAAATCCAAGAGAAAAGTGTAAACCGTGCAAGTCACTTATTCTTAATAGCAGAATCCATATCCAAGCAAGAAGAAGCAAAGCTAGACTTCAAACTCAGAGTTGTCAACAAGTAGCCTAAATAGGTGTGTGAAGAAATTTAGAGAAGCTCATCCACTTGTGGATTGAGATCATTTCTAGGCAAAGGCACTCTTACAGCGTAGTTGGTGGGTCACTGGATCAATGGGGAAGCCTGTAGGAAAGGGGTGTTATTGTCAATCTAGTATCATCAATTGTGAAAAAACTAATTGATTGTAGTTTTTTTCTGTCTTGTTGTGTATATTTTTTTCCAACCAAGTGATCAACCTTCTTTATATAGAGTAACATATGAACAGTTACAACCATTCATACCAAAGGTTGTAATTGTTCTGAAAAGTTGCAACCTTTGTGAAAAGTTGCAACATTTGATTCGAATTTTCTGTCCGTTGATCACTTTATTTCTTCTTAATTCCATACAAGTTCCAACAATACTCCACATTTTCTATTCAAACATCAACAATACCCCACATTTGGATAGAAAATAAGATAATAAGGAACTTTTCGTTATTTCTGAACAACGCGATATGACATGCATCGGAAAAGGTGTCTGGTGGACTTGAACCGTTCGTAGTGAATACCTATCGGATCTACTTTGTGAAATAGTGGACGAAATGTCTTGAACTATTCACGTTTTGTAGTAAATCAAAACAACAAGTATCACACAGATCATATCAACATATTTCAATTCTTACGGTTGTGTTCATTTCGGTCGTGAACAACTCCTTCGTGAGATTTTCTAGAGAACGTAGCCATATCGGTTCTCCGAAATGCGACCCCACATCAATCTCATATAGGTAATACCAAACAAGAATAGTTCGTACTATCCCACCATAGGCTTTTAGTATTATTAAGAATAAGATTCAGCCCTTAAAACATCAACGGATTAACACACTCAGTACACCATAGGAATGCGCATGTGTGTTTTATGCTCCTTGAGTCTTCCCCAACTAGTTTTCCTATTGAACCTAAACCATGGGATCTCCAATTATGATAGGTTAGGTTTCCGCTAGTTAACGACTCATTGTGTTGGCTTTAAGCCCATTCCCCTCGATGTAAATACGACTTGCTCTCTGTTAAGGCCTTTTGTCAAAGGATCCGCTATATTGTCCTTTGATCTCACATAATCAATGGAAATAATTCCATTCTTTAGCAAGCTTCATATTGTATTATGACGTCGCCTTATATGTCTCGACTTGCCATTGTATATCTGATTCTTTGCCCTCGTCAGGGCAGCCATACTATCACAATGTATGCAAATGGTTGTCACATGCTTTGTCCACAATGGAATACCTTCTAGGAAGTTTCTGAGCCATTCTGCCTCTTCGGCAGCTTTGTCTAAGGCTACAAACTCTGCTTCCATAGTTGATCGCGTATTTACCGTTTGCTTTGATGATTTCCAAGATACCGACGCTCCACCAAGTGTAAATACATAACCACTTGTGGACTTACTTTCCGACTGGTTGGACATCCAATTAGCATCACAATATCCTTATAACACAGGAGGATATTTTGTATAATGCAATCCATAGTTCATTGTATGTTGTAGATATCGGAGTGCTCGTCTTAGTGCAAACCAATGATCCTTTCCAGGATTATGTGAGTATCGACTTAGTCGACTCACTGTATATGCTAAATCCGGTCTCGTACAATTCATTATGTACATCAAGCTTCCAAGAACTTTTGTATACTCCAATTGAGACACACTTTCACCTTCATTCTTCTTAAGGTGACTAGCGGGATCAAATGGTGTAACAACCGGTCGATCATCATAGTGTCCAAATTTTCTGAGGACCTTTTCAACATAATGCGATTGTGTTAAGATGTAACCATCAGAATTCTTTTGAATTCTAATACCAAGAATGACATCCGCTATTCTCATATCTTTCATATCAAAAGCGGCATGCAACATCTTCTTAGTTTGGTTAATTACATCTTTATCCGTTCCCATAATTAGCATATCATCAACATATAAGCATATAATGACACATGCATCTTTACATTGTTTAATGTAGACACAGTTATCACATTTATTTATTTGAAAATCATTTGATAATAACGTATTATCAAACTTTTCATGTCATTGCTTTGGAGCTTGTTTAAGTCTGTATAAAGACTTAATCAATTTACAAACCTTTCGTTCTTGACCTTTAACAACAAACCCTTCGGGTTGTTCCATGTAAATTTCTTCATCTAATTCACCATTCAAGAATGCGGTCTTCACATCCATTTGGTGTATTTCCAAATTGTGAATCGCCGCTATAGCAATTAACGTTCTTATAGACGTAATTCTCGTTACTGGTGAGTAGGTATCAAAGAAATCTACACTGTCTTTTGGTCGAAACCCTTTGGTTACTATACGAGCTTTGTATTTTTCTATAGTACCATCAGGCCTTAATTTCCGTTTGAAAATCCATTTATGGCCTAGTGGTTTTTGTCCCGGAGGGTGATCAACCAATATCCATGTATTATTTTTTGCACAATGGATTCTACCTCACTTTGAATAGCCTCTTTCCAATAAGGTGCTTCGGATGATTCCATAGCAGCCCTATATGTTTGAGGTTCTCCTTCAACGGAAAAGATCATGAAGTCCGGTCCAAAATCTTTGGAAATTTTCCCACGTTTACTCCTCCGTGGTTCAGAGATTTTTTCTTGAACATATGAAGTAAAAGTTTCATCATTATTAGTGTTTTGGTTTGACTCATCTTGAGGCAGTGTCCTTTTCTTATGATTAGGAACACTTTTATCCTTGTCTTCGTAAGGAAAAGTATTCTCAAAAAATTTTGCTTCAGCAGATTCCATAAGTGTGTTTTTGTGAATACCTTCAACACCGGAATGATATGGCATGACCAATATATATGCAATCCACTATTTTTGGTCCAAGTTTAGTTCTCTTTGGTAAGGGAACTTGAACTTTCGCTAAGGCAACCCCACACTTTCATCCATTTGAAAGTATGCGATCTTCCTCTCCACAACTCATAGGGAGATTGGTCATTTTTCTTTTGAGGAATTTTGTTCAATATCATATTTGCAGTAATTAACGCCTCACCCCATAGACTAAGGGGTGCACCCGAACTAATCAACATTGAATTCATCATATTCTTCAATGTTCTATTTTTACGTTCGGCAACTCCATTTTGTTTTGGAGTATATGGCGCAGTGGTTTGATGAACTATACCATGAGTAGAACAGAATTCTTTGAACTCATTTGATTGATATTCACCACCTACCTTATAATCTTAATTCTTTTGTCAAGTTGGTTTTCCACTTCTGCTTTGTATGTTTTAAACATGTTCAAAGCCTCATCTTTGGTATGTATTAAGTATACATAACAAAATTTACTGCAATCATCTATGAATGATATATAGTAATTCTTTCCTCCACGAGATGAGGTTGCTTGATAATCACATAAATCACTATGAATTAAACCAAGCACTTCATTTGATTTCACTACAGATTTATGAGGATGACTTGCATATTTTGATTCTATGCAAACTCCACACTTAGTCATTTTGTTCATAGAGCAATTTGGCAATATGCCTAACTTCATCATTCTTTGTAAAGAGCAATAATTAACATGGCCTAATCGTGAATGCCATAAAGAAGGGGAATCAACCATATACATAGAAGCAGTGCTAGTGCCTGCATTTTCATTAATAATGGCAATTGCATTAGTAGGTACAACAGATAGTTTGAAGAGTCCCTCACTGAGGTAACTCTTCCCTACATACAACCCACCCTTGGTGACTACAAATTTGTCAGATTCAAATACAATTTTGAAGCCATTGTTACTAAGAACAGGCCCAGAAATCAAATTCTTACAAATTTCAGGCACGTGCAACACATTAGTGAGCACAAGATCATTCCCGGAAGTGAGTTGTAAAGTCACCTTCCCTTTCCCTTCCACTGTCACAGAAGCGGCATTCCCTACGAACAATGGTTCTCCATCCTTGATGGCCTGGTAGGATGAAAACATATCTTTTTCAGAACATACGTGCATTATAGCACCAGTGTCCATCCACCAATCGGTTGCATTTGTAACCAGATTTGCTTGAGCCGCCACAACCCCAATGAATTGGTTTTTAGTTTCAGCCCGGTTGAATTGATTGACATTACTCGAACCTCCAATACCACCACCTTGATTCTTGCGAAGGCGACAATCTTTTGCTCTATGTCCAGGTTTGCCACATACCCAACAGAGTCCTGGTTGTGGTTTCTTGAATGCATTGGTCCTTTGTGGGGCGAATGCATTCCTCCCGGTTGTAAAAGATGGCTTGGCACCATTAAATTTGCCCTTGCCTTTCTGAAACTTGGCCTTAGAAGCATTGCCTTCAACCATGTTGGCATTAGGCTCCAATGAAACAACATCTGCCTTTTCATTCTTTCGGTTATCCTCTTCAACTCGAATTTTCAGAACCAATTGCTCAAAATTCATTTCCTCGGTTAGATGCTTAAGATAAACCTTAAAATCCTTCCATGAGGGAGGTAATTTCTCAATAATAGCACCAACAAGGAAATTCGGGTTAAGGCACATACCTTCAACCTCTAACTCATGAACAATGATTTGGAGTTCCTCCACTTGCTTGACAACTGTCTTGGCATCACTCATCTTAAAGTTCAGAAACTTTCCGATGATGAACTTCTTGGAACAAGCAACCTCAGTTTTGTACTTGTTCTCCAACGATTGCCACAACTCCCGTGCCGTTCTGAACGTGGAGTAGATGTCGTAGAGAGAATCATCCAAGACATTGAGAATATAGTTTCTGCAAAAAAACTCCTGGCTTTCCCAAGTTTGAATGTCTGTCAGCCTTTCAACCTTCTCCGCATCAGTCGGAGTATTCTCCCCTTCTCCGCATCAGTCGGAGTATTCTCCCCTTCTCCTTCTGGCAAAGCAATAGGAGCCTCAGCAATCAATACGTTTGCCACGTGAAGAGTTGTCAAGTAGAACAACATCTTCTGTTGCCAGCGTTTGAAATCAGAACCTTTGAATTTCTCAGGTTTCTCAATATGGTTTTTCACCATTGACGATCCAGATTGATCCATTTTTGCAAATCAGGAAAAAAAACATCTGATTTTTTTTTTAATAGTAATTTTTGTCTTAGATTGTTATTGTCAATCTAGTATCATCAATTGTGAAAAAACTGATTGATTGTAGTTTTTTTCTGTCTTGTTGCGTATATTTTTTTCCAACCAAGTGATCAACCTTCTTTATATAGAGTAGCATATGAACAGTTACAACCATTCATACCAAAGGTTGTAATTGTTCTGAAAAGTTGCAACCTTTGATTCAAATTTTCGGTCCGTTGATCACTTTTTGTTTCTTCTTAATTCCATACAAATTCCAACAAGGGGAACACACATCAAATTCACATCAGAAATTGCTGATATGATATGAAATCTTGCACCGCTTCTATTCTTGGAACCAAAGTCATGTCAGCCCAAGAAAATTTGCATTATCACAGGAATAGACGACAAGAAATCTTCTGAGATATTGTAAGACAGAGATGATAGCATGTAAAGTTTTCAAAATGAGTGCAAAGATTACTCCTTCCCTTAAAATTGTTACTATACCTGTTCTTTTGATGATGCAAAAAAAAGCCTAATAATAATCCTTTTTCTTATTAAGAAGCCTAGTAATATCCTTGCACTTTGTGGGATTACACTGGGTATGTTGTTGTGTAATCTGATTTTTGGGATTGTAAACATTTTTTTTATTTGTAAAGTGATAAAATTTCATTAGAAAAACATCAAGAAGATGCAAGGTTACAGATGAGAAAAAAGCTGCTTCAAACAAAACATGAAGCAGACTAAACAAAACTTGCAAAACAATCTAAAGAAATCCATGCATCTCTACTATGTTAGAGCCAGGGAGTTAACAAAATCTAGAAAGTTATCCACACTGTTTACGGGGGCAAAAAAGTGACAGTTGAGAAGACTAACTAAACACCTAGACTTTATAGTGGAAATAAGAGTTGAGATTCCATCAAAGCATCTATTATTTCTCTCCTTCCATAGGGTCCAAAAAATTACTGCTGGGATCATTTCCAGATCCTTTTGATGGATTTGTCAATTCTCCAAAGTATCCAGCTAGCATAGGCATTTTTGAGTTGGAAGGCATTACCCATTGGAGTCCAAGGATAGAATAGAAGAAATACCAAAGGCTAGCTGTTGTAGGGCAATGCAAAAATAGGTGGTTGACACTTTCATTGGTCTGCTTGCACATGACACACATGTTGACGACGATTACACCTCTCCTTCTGAGATTGTCTTGTGTTGGGCATGCTTCCTTCGGATCAGTCCAAATGAAGCAAGTAACTCTGAGAGGTTGTCTGGTTTTTCATACATGTTTCCACGGCAACTCCAGTAGTTGTAACATTCCTTCACAATGAAAATATTTTCCTTGGAATTGTCCCATAGGATTGTCTTGAGATTCTGCCACCAAAGTACTTTGTCCCAATGTTTGTAAGAGAGAAATAAATTCATCAAATTCCTAATCCGGTAAGTTTCTTCTGAAAATTGGTGTCCAACATTTGTTATTTCTATATTGAGTTAATATTGCTTCTTTGTTAGAAGTTATCAAAAATAGTGAAGGAAATGAGTCTTTTACTAGAGTGTCCCCAAGCCATTTGTCCTGCCAAAATCTAATCTTCAGCCCATTTTCAGCCTTGAATGAGACATTATGGAGGAATTTCTCTTGGAGACCACTGATGTGCTTCCATACTCCAACATCATGAGGTTCATTACTTCTCTTTGCAGTCCAATGGTCTTGAATATCATATTTATCCTTGATGATTTCCTTCAAGTACCCTGCCTCATTTTGACCATATCTTCAGAGTCACTTCATGAGAAGACTATGGTTATAAAGCTTAAGATTTCTGATCCACAGCCCTCCTTGGCCTTTGGGTTGAATAACTGATTGTCATTTGACCAAAGAGCATTTGTGAGTAACATTGTTTCCCTCCCATGAGAAGTTTCTTCTGAGTCTGTTAATTTGCTTTAGGACTGAGCTTGGAATAGGGAAGAGTGGCATACAGTAAGTGGGAATGTTGTCTAGGACATTGTTGATGAGGGTGAGTCTACCTCCCAAAGAGAGGTATTGCATCTGCCAAGTAGCTAGTCTCTTTTCCATTTTTTCAATGACCCCACTGCATATCCCAGATGATTTGAATTTAGCACCCAAAGGAAGTCCCAAATATGTGATGGGAAAAGAGCCTGTTTTGCAAATAAGAATGTCAGGAAGAACTTCTAGGTTGACCACCTCATTCACTGGATAGATAGTGCTATTAAGCATATTAATATGAAGTCCAGAAATGGCCTCAAAAATCATGAGGGTGGTATTGAGATTGAAAACCTAATGACAATCAGCTCCACAAAATATAAGGGTGTCAGCTGCATATAGCAGATGCAAAATTGAGACTGAGGTGAGAGGATTTCTACCCACTTGGAACCCTTGAATCCACTGAAGTTCTTTGGCCTTAGATAACAACTTTGATAATCCTTCCATGGCAATGATAAAGAGAAAATGGGATAGTGGATCCCCCTGTCTGAGTCCCTTTTGATAAGAAAAAAACCCAACTGGACTTCTATTTACCAAAACTGAAACTTCACCGTTGAAATACAGAAATAAATCCACCTTATCCACCTTTTCCCAAAACTCATTTGCTTCAAAATGTTGATTAAGTAAGCCCAATTAAGCTGATCAAAAGCTTTCTCAATGTCCAATTTGCATAAAATTCCAGACTCTCCCACTTTTAATTCTCCAGTCTAGAACTTCATTGGCAATCATGGATGCATCAGTAATCTGCCTATTCTTTAGAAATGCACTCTGTTGTCCAGAAACCAATGAATCCATCACTTTTTTCAACCTCCCGGCTAGGATTTTGGCCAGCAATTTGTAGACACTTCCTATAAGACTTATAGGCCTATGATCTTTAAGTTCTACAACACCTTTCTTCTTTTGGATAAGAGCAATGAATGCGGCATTGCACGATCTCACAATTTGACAATTTTGATGAAATGAATTAAAAGTTGCAAGCAAGTCTTCTTTGATGAAGTTCCATGATTTTCGAAAGAAGGCCATGGTGAAACTATCAGGGCCTAGAGCTTTGTCAGGGGCACAAGTCATGAGAACTCCTGAGATCTCCAGCTCAGTGAAAGGAAGTTCAAGGTCCTCTTTATCAATTGTGTTGAGACTGGGCAAACCTTCAAAGACAGTTGAGGGTCACCAAGATTCGGTCTCTTTGTAGATTTGTTGATAGTACTCCAAAATACCATCCTCGATCCTTTCTTTATTCTCAATTACTTCATTCTCTATTTTGAGTATGTCAATGAAATTGCCCACCATTTTTTGAAAAAAAATTGTATTCTTATCCCCTTCTTTCAACCATAAACATCTTGATTTTTGTCTCCATGAGATCTCTTCAACAATTGCTATTTGTTGTAGTTCAAGTTTAAGATTCAATGTCCGGCCTTTCTTTTCTGAAGAGTTCTGAGTTCAGCTAACTGATCCAACTTCCCCAGTTCCTTAAGTGTCTTGCTCATTCGAGTCTCAATTCTTCCATAAATCTCCCTGTTCCATTTAGTAATATCTTTCTTGAGATTCCTTAGTTTCTGCATTAGCACAAAGTCTGGGGTGCTTGATACAGTGTAAGAATTCCACCATCCATCTACTACATCTATGAAACCCTTAGCTTGCAACCATATGTTTTCAAATTTGAAATAGGAAGGTGTGGCCTCCCAATCCCCACTCTCCGTGATAATTGGTTTATGATCTGAAAATACTCTAGGTATAGGGTACTGTTTGATAGCATTGAACTGCTCACTCCATTCTGGTCAGATGAGAAACCTATGAATTCTAGAAGCTTGGAGAGTCTCCTCCCCCCTTGACCAGGTGAATTAGGCTCCCTAAAGCGGATGATCAATCAAATCTAGATCCAGAATAGTGTTGGAGAAGCCCAACATAGCCCTTTATCTTCTAGCACAATTCAATCTTTCCTCCACAAATGAGCAGCCATTGAAATCCCCTCATATGACCTATAAGTCAGACCAAAATCTCCTGATAGATGCTAACTAAAGCCAAAGATCCTTCCTTTCTGGATTGGTATGAGGACCATAAACACCAGTAAAAACCCATTTGATGTCCTCAACAAGACTTTCAAATCTGCATGATAGAAAGAAGGTTTCTACTTCAGAATCAACACATTTCCAAGTTCTTTTGTCCCACATGATTAATATCCATCCTTTGTACCAATTGCTTTGATTTCTGCCCAAGATCCATTTATTTCCCCAAGTTTGTCAGATTAGAGATGGATTCCAAGCCTCTATTTTGGTTGCCTGCAGACAAATAATATCAGGTCCTCATTTGAAAATAAGAGATTTTAAAGTGCTTCTCTGATATTTATTGTTGAGACCCTGCACATTCCAGCTGAGTGTTTTAATTCTCATATGGAATGAGCCTTGTGAGACCTGCCCCTTTCTTTCTTCCCGCTCCCCTCCCGGAGACCCCAATCCAATTTTTTAAGTTTAGTAACTACTTTACTTTTTCCTTTCTTTAATTCCCCTGCTTTATTTTTTTCTCAAGAATTTGTGCTTTCCTTCTTTCCTCCATTCTCATAATGATATCTAAAATTTCATGTTCAAACCCAACAACATTCACCCCCAACATTTTGTAAGCTTTCATCATTGTCAACTTAGTCCATTTTGAGGTTTCCACCACCGTAGGGGTATCAACAATTTGAATTCAAGGATCATCATGCCAAGGCAAGGAAGAAAATTATCGAAGGACTGAGATGAAATACCAGGGTCAGGCTCATCAGGTCCTGACAGTTCTGAGAAAATTGGCTTGGGGATATAAGTGTCCATCGGGTGTCCTGCATTGTCTGCTTCATCATTTGCTTCAAGTTGAGAGAGTGTCCCATCCGTGAGTTCTAAATCCCTAAGATTGGATGCTTGAATTTCTAGTTCAAATGGATCAAAAGATGAAGAAGCATTGAAAGAAGATGAAGCTCTGAAGATGCATGGGTCTAGCTTTGATGCAGATGCTCTCCATACTTGCGTCTTTTTGTGCTGCTTGAAGTGTTTGCTTGTAAGTGGACCTTTAGTGTAGTAGCCACTATTAAAAAATAATGAAGTTTTCCTTTTGTAGTGTTTCTTACTACCCTGGCTATTAGAAGAAAATTGGGTCGGGCCACTTGTAATTAAATCCTTTGGATTCTTTCTTTTCTCCACATGTTCTTCCACATATGTGTCATGTGGTTCATTAATGGTATTTGCACGTGGAACTGGAAAAGAATTCAACCCCATTTAATTACCAGTCTTACCCAAACCAGTCGAAGGACCAGCGGGTAAAAGAAAAGACCGAATTCCAAAAATTATTGACAGTTCGAAAACCCTATCATCAAATTTAAAATTCAAACTTGCTGGAAACTTCATGCCTGATTTTTTGACGCAGATACGAGCCCATATCATATGGGTTCTGTTCTTCGTATCTTCATCAACACCGATAAAACCCCACAATGAGCCCCTATATGTTTGAAAGTGTTGATCAGGCATTTAGGGGAACTCCAAAAACTTTCAACCAGATATTTTCCGGGCTGCTACCAGACTGTGAGAAGATAATGTCATGCCACCACCAAGATAAAGAGAGATATCTTCCGCACCAGAACCAATCCCCTGCCTTTACTATTATTGCCTCTTGCTTGGAAGGAAGCTCAAAGAGGAACTGATTGTGGTCTAAAGGTATTGACTTTGATGCCAGCAGTTACTCTCCATCTACTAATGAACCATTTTCGAATAGTGTCAGGATTGGGACTGTGGTGAAATGGATCATTAAACACTTTTCATTCAACTCTCCTTTGTACGTTCTTTGATTTACTTCTGGCCATCTCTCAATGTTGGTTGTTGCGTGATATGATTTTGTCAATGGGGGAGGAGAAGGTTGTGTCTCTATTTTGCTGAATTTCTCCAGAAATCGAAGGATTTTCTCCGCAATATCTGTCCATACACTGTTGAGTTGATCTCGAGGATGATCACTGCTGCTTTAAATGAACCATGTCATACTTCTATGCGAACAAACTACCATAAACGTTGAAGTTTTGGTAGACTCTGAAAAGATTGTGTTGTTGCTTCCTTCCCCACCTTCTGTATAGTCGTCCAGAACCTTTTGATGCTTGTATAAGGGTTTCACACACCCATCTCAGGTTATGAATATCCATGTTGATCTTGCTTGTATATCTCTTGCCCTTTTTTATTAACAAAAACCACTTGTAATGTTTGTCCCCCGTATTTTTAAGTTCGAAAGATTTATCCCCACTGATGAAAAAAAGATTAGAACCCCGCATTTTCCGGATGGGTAGTGCTAGTCGTCACTGATAGAGGCAACTCAAGTGTTTTTTACTGATTGTGATGCTCGCCGACAGTAACAGAGGTCGCCGGCGCAGTTGGAAATTGAAAAAAAAATTGAACGGCACGAAGATCTGGGTTATGCTACAGTATTGTTCATGCCGAAAATACTGTTCACGCCAAAAGTAATGTTCATGCCGAAAATATTATTTATTCCGAAAGGTTGACCCCTGTCAAAATATAGGTCTGAAGGATATCTGGATATCTCATTGGAGCGCAGTCACAAGGAACCATGAAGCTTCAAAAAAAAAAAGAGAAAGAGAAGAGAGGAGAGGAGAGAGAGAGAAGGGGAGAAGAGAGAGGAGAGAGTTATTCTACAAATGGGTGATAATATGTGCAATAATCTACGGTTTCAACCTATTAATAGTAAAGCAATGAGCAATAGGTGATGTATCCAAGTCGTTTTACATGATCTAGGTACTTCCACATACCAATATGGAAACTCTTATATACTCAATGCAGAACATTAGATCAAGAGCTAGCCTTCCAAGGAAAAAAGGTATATTTCTTATGAGTAAGATCAAAACTTGAAGTTTTGAGCCCCACATTTCTCTGGCTTCCAGCCAATTCTCAGCAACATAAACAACAATAAAGGGAAAAAGATAGGAGCAGCAACACGATACAGCAAAGTCATGAAAGAATTTGGAAATCCAAATATTACAACATTATGTGTTTGGTATGAACTAAGTTATGAGAAATCACTTTTTCTTAGATTATCTTTAACTTCTAATTTCATACCACTTGCTCCAACCTACACTTTGACATTATTATCAATCTTCAATACTCAAATTTTTTATCACAACACTATACGATTATTACTAATCATCAAAATTGGGCACATTAAAAGTAAGAGGAAAATACTGACGGTACTAGAGGTGGCAAATTTGACCCAACAATATATAACCCGCCTGGATTTGAATGGGTTGGGTCAATGGAACTTTTTTGTCGGGTCAACTTGGTTTTTTGTTAGAACCCAAGCTGACCCATCCTTTTGACGGGTCAATTTGGATTAGTTGGCATGTCAGAAAATCAACTCGTGAAGTAGCTGAAGTTCTTGACCGTGTGTTTCATCTCCAACACTGGTGTGCCTGAACCAGTTGCCTATATAGAGGTGGTTCCAATTTTATATTGTTATGTCATTCTTTCCTTTCATAGAATTTATTGTTTGCCATTTCCCCCCCTCTTTTTTTTGGAGCTTAAGAGAGGTGAGATATCTTCAACAACTATATTTTTTGGCTTTTATATAATTTTTAAAGTAATGACCATATCAAACTTATCTACAGAATTAACTAGAATTTGGCAGGAGACACAAAAATTTGAAAAAGACATTGTGAGAAGGAGAAGGGAGTAAATTTATAAAATTAAATCACATAATTAATAAGTTTGGATACAACAAGATGTAATACACAGCAGAGGAAATGCAGTTGTGATACAGTGAAAAAAATAAATTAAACTTGAGCGGTTTGAGTTATTACCCGTTATTTAATCCATCTTAACCCAAGTAATTTTTGAGCGAGTTGGGTCCTGACATGTTTTGACCCGTTCAAATATGACCCAATCCGCCAATTTGCCACCCTACAATGACCATTGGTTTTCTCCGGAAAGGGCATTTTGTTCTTGTAATTCAGCTTTTCATGTCCGATTACCAAATTTAGATGCGGATCTAATCTCTTCAGCCTTTTTACAAGTTGCTGTGTTTGATTGACATCTCCATTCTCCAGAGTTCATTAAGATTTAGCTTTCATATTAGATGTACTAATTTTGCAATCAAATGAACGGTACGATAATGGGAAATGCCCATATGAGGCCCATCAATACCAAAGCTCCGAGTGACTGGGGAAATGTATTCACAAAATACTCGAAAATGATTTTATCATATGTTCTTCTAATTGTAGAAAAGCAAAATTTTGTACAAAAAAATTAGCAAAAAAAAGATTTCAAAGTTTTATCATTAGATCTTTTTTTTTATTTTTTTATTTTTTTATAATCCAGGTTTCCAGGCTTGCGCCTGACTACTTCACTGGTATTACCCAGACGTCCTGGAGGTAATAACACCGGTCCTTCAACACTATTACCGGGTAAATCGCGGGATGTGCTCCGGTGACAGTTTTTCTGGGAGCGTACAACTGATCAATGAGACAAGGTCAAATTCCCCAACATGCAGAGTTTCTTCGTGCTTGCGGGGAATCGAACCCACGTTGTCCCATGCCAGAGCGCCTTATAGCGCCCAGGCTTTGTCACTGGACTATGCCCCGGAGGACAAACTGTGGTAGGGTAAACTTTTAAAGTGACTGGTCCCACCGCATTACGGCCCCATACCCCAGAAATCCCACATCCGGCCTGGCCCTACGGATTAGTATACACCGCTTGGCCCTACGCGTATGGAGGAATTTTTTTTGGGGAACACAACTCCACTCTCGCTGATCAGAGGACTCGAACACGGAACCTCAGACAACAATACCCTAATGTATTGGCCACTAGGCCAAACACTTTGGATTAAAACTGTGGTAGGGTAAACTTTTTAAAGTGACTGGTCCCACCGCATTACGGCCCCATACCCCAGAAAACCCCACCTCCGGCCTGGCCCTACGGATTAGTATACACCGTTTGGCCCTACGCGTATGGAGGGATTTTTTTGGGGAAACACAGTTCCACTCTCGCTGATCAGAGGACTTGAACACGGAACCTCAGACAGCAATACCCTAATGTATTGGCCACTGGGCCAAACACTTTGGATTTATCATTAGATCTTTAATTGGTAGATACGTTGTAATCTTTTTATGGCCGAAGTGTACATATACCCGGTTTCGGGATTACCATTTAAGTCATATTCATTGTTGCTCCAAATGCACACGTAAGTATACGCGGTCGTACAAGTAATATAGAATTTTGAAGTCCAGATATCGTACCCACAAGAACTTATGATTAATTATTTACTAAATGAAACTAATTCTAATTATCTAAACAAGAAGTAGAATCCAAAATTATATTTATAACTAACTAAAAATAAAAGAAAAATAAATAATTAACTTCAACCAAGAAAGATCGGATTTTTATCGGAGAAGAGATAGATCTAGGGCTTTGACAACTAATAATTCAGTTGAGTCTTCCAATCGTATATACCTATTTTATTTTCTAGGTTACTAGTTGACGGGTTGGTGTTAACTTTATGATATTCGTTCGAACTACTCACAAGCTTGTAAATGCTACTATAACGCCTGTATTTCTATGGTCGGCAGAGGTAACAAGAATGCATTTATATCTCTGTATTCAACTAAGTAGGGCTAAAAGGGTATATTTCTATCCTCAGTAATGAAACGATAAATCGAACAAACTCTATTTATTCTTATTACGTACGTGAATTCCCTCTTCAAGTCCAACTCACGCACCACAGATAGTGTTTCATTTGTAACATCCCGTACTTTCGGGTCATGGTTTGAATTACTAGACGTGTGTAAATAGACCTGAGCGTTGGAGGATTCTTGGTCATATTCACGTATGCAAATAAAGAAGCTTGGTATATAAAGGGATAAAACCCCGAAATAATTTTGGACGTAACAAGTGTGATGACGGGGATCAAAAATAATATTTTGTATGTCCCAAAAGAAGTTATGAACTAGCGGTATATGAATGTTTTATAAGTCATCAAGATTTAAATGAACTGAGATCAAGAAATTAATTGTGTGTGTGATTGATTAATAATGTGGTGGAAATTGGAAATGATTATATTTAACCGAGTTGATCATCCTCCACATGGCAGCCACTACATGACTAAGTAACTCAAGTGGATGAGTGGCATCTTTAGATTGAGTTTACTATTTAAGTATGGGGGAACACTATTTCCACGTGGATGCTTGATATAACAAGGAGAAATTGACTCATTCAATACATTAGTGATCTAGTGGCTATCTCTAAGTGATATACAATTTATATAAAGTATATAGTTGAGGAGTGGACTCTACGGACCAAAGGAATTGTGGTTATCTTGAGACCTCTACTGAATTAATCTAGTCTCATCTATTTTGATTAACACTATTCTCGTAAAAGGCAAGGCAACAACGAGAATTACATGCAACAATATGGTATTCATTTCCATTTTACCGCAGCCGAGTGTTTCTTGAAGGTTCAGATTAAAGGTATGTTAAGACAAAATATTTCTTCTTTTGGTATGTTTTATGTAACGAAATGTAACCGTTGTTGACACCCAATTTTGTCCCGTCTTTTTCGATTTATTTGTAATTTTAAAATATTTTTGACACCTCAAAACAATTTATATATATATATATATATATATATATATATATATATATATATATATAATGTTTTAATATCGTCGTTCATTCTCAATATCATTATTATTATTATTTACATTTTTACTATCATTTGCCTTTTAAAATCATAATCATAATTTTACCCTAATATTTTATGTTATTTTATTTTATTTCGCAAAAAAATGACATTGCATTTTTTATTTTAATTAACCATTAAGCAGTTCGCAAATATTATGTTTTATTATTATCATAGTGTCTTTTTATCTTTACAATTTATAATTTTTGCAAAGCATCTTTTTATAATTTTTACCCATAACTCATTTATTTCCCAACCCAAAACAATTTCTACCCAAAAACAAAATCAACCCAATCCCACAACCCCATTTCACCCAAAAAACACCATTTCGGCCCAAATTTAACCCCCCAAACCGATCAGCCCAACCAGTCAGCCCATCACCCCATACCCTTTAATCCCCAAACCCAAACCAAACCTAACCCTAACACCCATTTCTCTTTCTTTTTCAACCTCTCCACCAAACACCCCATACCCCTAACCCCATCGCCGCACACCCCACCACCTACCCCCTCTATTACGCCACTCACCTCACCTCACCCACCATCAACCCCTGACACCCGACACATCCCATACCCTTATCTCCGAAAATTCGCAACCCATACCCCTAAAACATTCGTCCCAAATCATCATTTTTAGCCCTCTATTTTCAAATTTCAAACGCCTTTTTCATCTTTAAAAGGACCCTCTTGTTCTTCATGTAAAGGGTTGGATTTTCTACTCTTGATTTCGCATACCATCTTTTATTTGGGTCCGATAGATTAAATATTTTTGGGTTTGATATCATCTTTTATTTTTCATTATCTTTGGCCGAAAAAACAAAAAAAAAGAGGTCTGTTTTTTGTCCGATTTTCGAGTCTTGATTTTCGGCACTGCATCCTTTGTGCTTCATCTTTGAGGCCAAAATCCGAGAATAAGAGCAACAATATATCTATATATTCTATCCGAAAACAAAGGTAGGATTTTTCTTGATTTGGTTTAATAAACACCCATTTTGATTCCTAGTTTGTAATCTAAAAAATACAGAAAAGAGAAACAAAAAAAAATTGTTTCGTTCTCGGGTCGACTATTGATTCCGCGTCACTGTTCCGGTCTGGTCCGGCCAGAATCCGGGTCGAGTAAAATTTCTAGAAATTGGCTTTGATATTTTGTTGTTGGTTATCTGAATATCCAATAAAAATTGATTCCGGGTCGGGTCACTGCTTCGGGTTGCATTTCTCAGGTCGGGTCGACCCGAAATCTGGGTCATCTATCCGGGTCTGTTTTTTCAGAACTGGGTCGAAATACCTAACTTTTCTTTACTGTTTCATCATCGTTTTCCGGGTTGGGTCAGAATCCGGGTCGATTTTAAATTACGGACTGCTTTTTGGTGCTGAATAGCTATTATATGGGTTTGTCATTTACATCTCTAAGACAGTTTTTGACTCTTATATTTTTTTATGTTTGTTGTTGTTTGTGGCTACCGTTGAATGTCATTGAGTATTTACCATTGATTAGGCATTTAGCCACTACGCTTGTTATTTATAGCTGTTGTTGGATACTATTTGTTGCTACTGTTTGACTGCTTATTTTGCTATCACTTGACGTTAGTTCGCTATTGTTTTGGGGCCAAAGTGTTGGTTGTTTCACCGATGTTGTGTGCTTTGAGGCTGTTAAAAATAGCTGTTGTACTTTTTCATATTCTACTGATTTGAACAAATACTACACTTGGGCTGATGCAAAAAATATCCGTCGATTTTTTAGGCCTCCACGGTTGGAAAGACGGAAATAAAAACTTCTGGGCAAGGATGAAACTTAAATCTTTTTATTTCACCCGAGAGACCAACATGTTCGGTAGGCAAGACGACAGAAATGACCAACGAGTCATATGTTTGCAACCACAACGTGATTGAAATGATCTTTTCAAAATTTAAGTCTGAGCCCTCCGTAATCAAAATATTTACTGTTTTGGGTACGGATCCAAAGTTATTTAAATTCAATTGTTTCTAACAGTTTGTTTTTAATAGCTTGCAAGGAACACTTACGAAAGTTAAAGAATGCAAAATACCCCTATGAGATGATTTTTTTTATTTTTATTTTTTTTTAATTCAGTTTTATTTTATTCTGTATTATAATATTATTTATTGTATTTGTGTAATTATTGAAAGGTTTAGAATAGGTAGGCTTAGAATTAATACATTAGAAAGGGTAGTTTAAAACTGGAAACTCATCGCTAGTTTATTTACTTTAGGCTCATGTAGTTTTAAAAATGAAAACCCACCGCTAGCTTATTTATTTTAGGTTCGTCATGCATATTCAAAACTTTCAAAACAAATTGGTCATCTTATATTTTGCATTTTAATCATACTAATAAATAATTTACTTTCCTCATTTACTATAAAAATGCAAAAAATATTTATTTTAAGCAAATGCATACCTTTTTTTCTTTCTTTTTCGAAAAAACAACTTTGCATGTATTTTATCAACTTTCATACAAATGCATAATTTTATCCAAAATCAACTTTACATGTATTTTTAAACA
The DNA here is from genome assembly GCA_034509755.1 of Anisodus tanguticus. NCBI lineage: Eukaryota > Viridiplantae > Streptophyta > Magnoliopsida > Solanales > Solanaceae > Anisodus > Anisodus tanguticus. The sequence continues at coordinate 38,761,068 of CM067548.1, read as the reverse complement.
ATGCCATACAAATGCATACTTGTACAAAATGCATCATTCATTAAATACTTGCAACATCATTTTAACTTTATATTTTTAAACATGCATTTTCTAAGTACAATAAATAAGCTTGAGCTTGACCGGATAACCGCAAGTTAGCGAATTTTAAAGGGTGTCTAATCCCTTTCCTTTAGGATAATAAAGAACCCTTACCTAGAATCTCATATTTTCGCAGACCAGTAATCGGAGTTCACTTTGCAGCAATTTTTTACATTTAGGTGCCCTAATTCACCTTAGAATAATTAGGTGGCGATTCTTCAACAACATTAATCAATCCAGAGGGAATCGACCCATTATGTCGTGAACCGTGGTAAAAAATGGGTGCGACAACCGTAATATTGTTCCATAAATTACTCTACTCCTAGTAGTTAAGAATGTGCATATTATTGATTCCTATGTTGAAAGCATGCTTAAATATATTCCTAAATTCTTATTGAGGTATCTGGGAAAGATGTTAATAATCCCAATGTTAGCCAAAGGTACATGTTAATATTCCCAATGTTAGCCGAAGGTACAAGGATATTATGTCATCCGATAAGTTTAGAATGTTTCATTGTCATTCATGCATTTTCATTTGTATTATATTCATGTATTATCCTGGACCCGCATGTGTTATATACACCACTATATGGTATCAATATATATATGTAGGGGATGGGGAAACGGGAATGGCATTATATACGCGTCACCACCTGCAGCTGGTACATATATCACGAAAAGGAAGATTTCCAATGAGGCCAATATGATAATGATTATGCCCACAGAGGCTATTACGGGAAGGAAGATGCCCGTGTGTGGCCAATATATATATGTATACCGCATTGCATTGTGCATGACATTTAGGCATATTATGGCCCTCGGAGGCATTTACTACTGGTCGGCTATTTATGTCGATTGTTTCTATTTCAGTTTATTCTTGTATTCATGTTATGCTATTATTCATGCCAGACATACTCAGTACATCAGTCGTACTGACATCCCTTTTGTCGGGGACACTATGTTTCATGCCCGCAGGCTCAAGTAGACAGTGGGATGGTTCGCGATAGTAGGTTGCTGGTTCAGCTGATATTGGAGCACTCTACTTGACTCAGAGTTGCAGTCTAGTCGTGGTATGGTATTTTGCATATGCATATGGGTATGGCGGGGTCTTGTCCCGTCCTTATGATGTCATGTACTTTTTAGAGGCTTGTAGACAATTGTATTGTGTATAGTAGTTGTGTATGGCCCTGTCGGCTGTGATGTATGTGTCAGCCGAATATTTGGTAATGTCCCTTGTGGCCATGATTGATTTCGGTTAGCTGGTAAGTATGTGAAGAGTGGTGCTCGGCAGGTAAAGTCCTGGTGCCCGTCATGGCCCTCCGGTTTGAGTCGTGACATAATTAGTGATCAAGTAACTAAACAATTAGGCTCAAGAATAAATAACCAACCTAAAAGATGGAAATTTAATATATATAAACGATAATCAAACGTCAACTTTCGTGATAACGTCAAAATCCTAGAACTAAATAATTTAGCTCAACATAGACATGGAGAAAAAATAACAAATCATCCGAATAAAAATATAAAAATGAGTATTACAAAGAAAAGAAGATAAAACATATAACTTCGACCTCCACGGCGGCTCCAAGCTCTCTCTAAATCAAAAGTTCTAAACTTCGGGTAAAAAATAATCTTAAAGTTATATCAAAACCGTGTAAAATATATATTTATAGTGTACCAAAAGGCCTGAAATTTTAAAAACTAAATTTTAAAAAAAATAATTGCGGGCTCGCGCTGCTCACACGTTGCGCAAGCAAAACTCCAGAGAACTGCTTTCTTCACGCTAGATATGCGACGCCTGTTGATCGCTGACCGAAGCTCCAGGTACTACTCTTTTTTTCTTTTCAATTCTTCTTCTTTTCCTTGTCTTCAATTTGGGGGGTAGGGGGGGGGGGGGGGGGGGGGAGACACCATTATTTTTTCTTTCACGTTTTCTTTAATTTTGTTCCAGATTTTTTCATCTTTGCTCCGCTTTATTTCTACACAATAAAAGTATAATATTAAGCACGAGTCATTATAATTAATACTCAAAAGATAATTAAAAGAACTAAAATGTGAGGCAACAATGGCTAAATATATGAATTTTAGGTCGAACATCATCACCCCCACTTAAACTCTTACTCGTCCTCGAGTAAACATTAGAACTACTCTCAATAAATCAAGCCTAGGAACACCACCACTTTGGTTGATACCAACAATTAGGCCCTATAGCAACTCACGATATCAAGTACACTTCCTGATCATTATGCAAGATCTACAAATCACACAATCAAACAACAACCTTCTAACCTCCTAACCTCGGGAATGAACTCTAACTCATCAAATTTAAGCTCGCTCACCTACTCTGTCAAAGAAATCTAATAACATCCCCTATCTATCATGAAACAAGTGCCCTTACAAGAAGAAATAGTCCATACACTCAAACAAAGAATGAATATAATTTAAGGACTTAGCATCAAAGCACAACTATCACACTCAAAGTAATTCACATGTATGCACAAAGAACCATAGGCTTGCCCATTATGTACATCTCCACTAATTAAAAATGCTTGAATAAAATCAAATAGGACTTTAACGGGTTATAATGTTGGCTACAGGACGGGTAGGAAAACTATATAATAGTGACTTACACTTCCCTAAGCACTTTGCACTTTTAGACTTCATCACCCATTATTTTCATCTCTTAACTTTATTTTTCAGTCCTCTATTCATCAATTATTTCACAAGTATTTCCCTCATATCAAGAATGTTTCAATTTTTTTTTCTTTTCCTCTTTTTTTTTTTAATTTCACATTCTTTCTGAGAGGGAATTTTCATCACTTTACAACTATCATTGGTCACCATTTTCACTCGACCATCTCTTTCTTCAAATATATCAATTATATCACATAGTCTAAGCTACCGTGCTCAAGGAAGCAGGGTGAAAAAACTAAAGATTCAAACAATATGATCAAGGCAAAAATACGGCTTCCAAACAAAAGACTATAGGCTCAAACGGCTAACTAGTAGTACGATTTCTGAAAAGGCTAAAATTTACAAGAAATATCAAAGAAGGCCTATTATCATCTTCTAAATAGAGCAACACTTTTTATTTCGCTTCAATACATGCAAGACAAGTTCTAGACTAAGATGCAAAACATGAAATATATATACAAAATCCTCACCACACATGGCACAAGTATCAATCAAGATGGATCAATTCTATTCTAAGATAGACAGGATCATGACGAACTACAAAATAAGAATAAGCTATATACATAGTCACAACCCTGAGCTTAGGTATCAGAAAATCTGCTATTCTATATTAACTCTCAAGCATTCACAAAAAAGTATTACTCCAACTCAGGTCTATATATGCTAGTATCAAACAAGTCACAAAGGTTGTTCTTCTCTCTCTTTTAATACTCCTAAAAATAAAATAATTACCCAGTTCAAAGGTCCTCCTCGGGAAAGAACCGAGATCATAAAAAAACCCAAGGAGGCGGGTTATGTATGCAACTAATGAGGGACTTAAGAAGCTACTAAAAAAATAAAAAAAATAAAAATCATTTTAAATTTTTTTATTTTTCTGATTTTTTAAGACTCTAAGACTCAAAACTACTAAAACAATCCTACGACATAATTGTCATCACCCTTAAACTCAAAATTTTACAATACACAGGGATATATTTCCCACCCACACTTAAGACATGCAGTGCCCTCGATGCATCTACAAGCAAAATAAAACAAAATAAGATAAGAAATACTCTGAGGCCCTCTAGGACCTATCTAGCAGCATAATTCTCAACATCAAGGGTCGGGACGACCCCACACTTAAGCTCAAACATGCTCCTCAACTTCACTTTCAAGTACTCAGACTTCCCATAATCTGTAAAATAAAATAAAAAAGAACAAACAAAACATAACACTATAAAATAAAATAAAATACAAGTTGGTTGCCTCCCAACACGCGCTTGATTTAACGTCGTGACACGATGTGAAGTAACTTTTTCCTCCACTTTGATGATATGAATTGTGCCCCCAACAGGGCATCTAGTCTGCGGCTACGCACTTGTGATGGAGGTACAAATATAACTAGACCAAGTAACGAATTTCACATTGTGCACTTTTTGACCTTTATATGAGGTATGTAATTCTTTGGTTCTAGAGCACAACAAATTCAAGAATATATGCACTTTGTTCCTCACCCTTTGACTCTTTCATAGGCTCAGATGGCTCGATTACTATCTAAACACAATGTGAAAAAATGATTGGAATGAGATCTAATACGCCATAACTCATGAATTATACTACTATTTGCATCCTCATACAAACTAGTCATCAAAAACAATATTTTCTATTTCCCCACATGACTCTAGTGCATTTTTCTCAACAATGGCATCATCAATAAAAGTATGGTCTAATGATTAGTATTCTCGTTTTAGCTCCTCAATTTGATCTAGAAGATCTTTTTCAGCTTCACACTACTCATCACTAAATTTCTAGGCATTTTACGCATCAACCTTTGTACTCAAATCTACATTTAACACAGCCAAGCCAAACCAGTCAATTTCTTATGCAAGATCAACTCTCTATTTTGACCAATCATTCACCAATGTTGTTAGTAAACGATTTCGGTCCGCATATTCCGATAATTGACAATATTCATCACAATACCAACCCTTACTCGCATATTCAAATTCAGACTTCCAAGATGCCAGGTCATGACAAGACAAAAAATACAGGTCATAAGAGTTTTCCTTTAACAAAATGTCTTCATCAATAACCTTACCTCCGTATTTTTTATCCCCAGATGTCATGTTGATTGAACTAGATGTCACACCCCAACCTTGGGAGGTGTGGCCGGCACCTGACACCCTAAGGCCCGAATGTACCAACCGTAATACCTGAACCACATGACACAAAACCTGGGCCGACAATGCCTCCAAATGACTATAATAAGATAGAAGCAACAATAACCTGCACACAGAAAATACCCAATAAAATATATATGCAACAACATCTAGTCTGCAAGCCTCTAGGAGTACTACCATGTGCCATCAAGTCGGGACGGGGCCCGACATACCCAAAATAACCATATATATATAAACATACCCCAAAACTCGATCAACAACTCTGAAAGAAGATGAGTGCACCAACTCAAGCTAAACAGTGAACCTACCGAGGAGGCTCATCAAATCGTCTATTTGCACCTGCGGGCATGAACACAGTGTACCCTGACAAAAGGGACATCAGTACGAAAGATGTACTGAATATGTAAGGCAGGTAAACATGTACATAAGAATGTAATGCTAGTGAAGAGTACAGAATGTCAACTTGGAACTCAGAACTACCATTAAGGGCGCACAACTGACATAATCATGATCATATGCATGAAGATAAAATCAAGCCACTCTATGGGGCCATATAATATAGTATCAAGTCCCTCTGTGGGATAAGCTCATCATAAACTGTCCGACCATATAGGATGCAGTAATATCTGCCCAACTGATCAGTGGTATGCACATATAAGTGTCTGCCCGACCGACTATAGCGCGACACGATACAAAAATAGATACATATATATAAGCGCAATGCAAGAAAAACCTCAAGGGACACCATGAATAGAGTCGGAGTGACCTATGATAGTTACACTCCAACTATCATTATGGAATCATATACATCGAACGTTACAATCCAACCCTAGTTCTCTGAATCAATTGTATCACAAGGAATATCATAAAATTTGAATGAGAGTTCCGACAAGGAACATATTAGAATCATAAGCAATAATGGAAGGACATCACAAGATAACCAAGTTACCAAGAATGGAATCTGTTCGACGATACTTCATTTCTCTTTTGGTCTAAAACAAGATCATGCCAAAGAAAGAAAAAACCTTACATACCTCTGTCGTCAAAGCTATTCAAGTTTCCCCGAGTCATTGTAAGCTTTATGAACGATTATCTACATTATATGAATGATAACAGTACTAGAGTCAATAATTTAACTCAAAAGAATTGACAAGTTCACTATTCACTATTCACTATTCACTATTCACAACGTCACTCCCGTATTCTCATTTATTTTCAATTTCAATTTAACCATGACAACTACAACTCAATCTAAATTAGTACAACAAGGTCCATGATTAATGCAAAGAATGAACTTAGTTTGAATCTCTAAGTTAGTGAATCTCTAAGAATTGACAAGTTCATTATTCACTATTCACTAAACTCTTTTTTTCTTTTCAATTCTTCTTATTTTCCTTGTCTTCAAAAGAGTGTATTTTACTATATTTAGTAAGTTTTGGCAAATTTAAGACCACAAGATTTAAAGGATCCCACAGATCTTTAATTAAAGACCACAAGATACAAAGTATTACTTTATTTCTTAAACTTCGTGCCTAATCAAATTAAGACAGCTAAATTGGGACGGAGGGAGTAACTGGTTTTTACATACTTTTCCAGGAAGTTTACTACCCATGTCATACAATGGTTCAGAGATTACGTTGACAATCTTATTCTAGTTAGCCTATGTTCAGTCAACATATTATTTCTTAATAATTTTAACATTTGAACTACGATGTTCAAATAAAGCGCTGAATCAAAATACTGACAAATTCTATGTTATGACTAGGAAATATCATATGACAATCTTATTCTAGTTAGCCTATGTTCAGTCAACATATTATTTCTTAATAATTTTAACATTTGAACTACGATGTTCAAATAAAGCGCTGAATCAAAATACTGACAAATTCTATGTTATGACTAGGAAATATCATATAGTTGACATTTCTAATTAACATGGAAGTCTCCATTACGCTGATGTGTTTGCTTTCCATCAATGTGATTTGCTTACCATCCTAAGTTAATTAATAACGAAATATCTTACAGAAATTCAACATGACGGGTCAATCAAGGCATTTTGATCCTGACAGTTGTTGACAAAGTCGAAAATGATGCTACTGAGCAAACAGAAAAGAAAAAAAATGTGAGAAAATATCAACAAATACTGCAACTATAGGAAAACCAATTTCAGATTATAACCACAATTCTAGTGCTTATTGGCAGAGGAAAACTTGATGACCAATGAAGCTAATAAGTTGTAAAAAGATACTTCTTTGGCGCGCTATTCTTGTTTTGTTTCTTCATATAGCAAATGCTTCAGACACCTTTAGTGTCAATCAGTTCCTGCAAGATTCAGAAACTTTAGTCTCCAATAACAAACGATTCAAATTGGGGTTCTTTAGTCCTGAGAATTCGACGAATCATTTTGTTGGTATTATGTATAATACCCAATCACCATCTGTTATATGGGTAGCCAACAGAGACAAGCCTTTACAGGATTCTAGTGGTACACTGACAATATCACAAGATGGAAATCTTGTAATCTTGAACGGACAGAACAAGAGTGTATGGTCATCAAATATTTCACCAGCTGTGAAAAATTCTACTGTCCAGCTCTCGGATACTGGAAACTTAGTTTTGCAGGATTACTCCAGTGGGAGAGTTCTATGGGAAAGTTTTAGTGATCCTTCAGATTCCTTCTTGCAACACATGAAACTCGGCACTGATAAGAGTAGTAACACCACAAATCTGCTGAAATCGTGGAAAAGTCCTGTAGATCCTTCTGATGGGAGTTACTCAGCTGGTATTCAACCTGAAACAATTCCCCAAATTTTCATATGGAAGAATGGCTTACCTCACTGGCGTAGTGGTCCGTGGAATAAACAGATTTTTATTGGAGTACCAGAAATGACTTCTTTCTATTTCAGTGGATTTGAGCTAGTAGATGACAACACGGGCACCGACTACTTCTCCTATTCATATGCAGATCAAGGTGATATGTTATACTTAGTCTTGAACTCAACAGGATTTTTGCAGCAAAAACATTTATATGATAGGAAGAATGAGTGGGAAGTAACATGGGCAGGTCCTACAAATGAGTGTGATTTTTATGGAAAGTGTGGACCTTTTGGAAGCTGTGATCCTAATAGTTCACCAATTTGCAGTTGTTTGAAAGGATTTAAACCAAAAAATCAAGAGGAATGGGGCAAAGGAATCTGGACAAATGGATGCATCATAAAGACTGCATTAGAGAATGAAAGAAACAACTCTAACATTGAGCAAGGTAAGCAAGATTGGTTTTTGAAGCTGCAGTCAATGAAAGTGCCGGATTCCGCTATTTCGGTACCTTTTGCCAAGGAGGATTGTGAAAGTGGTTGCTTGAGGAATTTCTCCTGCATAGCTTATTCATACTACATAGGCATAGGGTGTATGCATTGGGAGGGAAGCTTAATTGATGTTCAGAAATTCTCAAACGGTGGGGCTGATTTATTCCTTCGCCTTGCGTACACTGAACAAGGTAGTACCTCTTCGTTAGTTTGCAATTTTTGCTTACTGTTCAAAACAACGATGTACGTTTAGTTCATTTCTCCATGCCAAAATGTCTGTGTAATAGAGTAATGTTTTCAAATGCAGATCAAAAGAAGGATAATAAACTAGCCATTCGGATTATAGTCCCAGTAATTTGCTCAATAGTCATTGCCATTTTGGGATACATTTCCTGCAAACTGTTGGCTAAACATAGAGGTAACAAGCTTATCTACAGTAGCTTTAATCCGGCAAATGAGTTGATCTCTCAACGTGCATTTTGAATCAGGAAGGAAAAGAAAGAGTGAGCTCTTATCAAGCAAATCATTGCCAAGCTATTACAAGCTAAGCTTGGCTAAAGATGACATTGGCCGAGTTAAATTTGAAGATCTGCCCTTATACAACTTTGACATGCTAGCAAATGCAACTGATGGTTTTCATCTGTCTAGCAAGCTTGGGCAGGGTGGTTTTGGTCCGGTTTATAAAGTAATGTTTTGTGTGATTCAGTGTTATATTATCATTTTCTTTAGAAAAGAAGTTGAAGTCATATGATATAACTGCAGGGAAAATTGGCAAAGGGACAAGAAATTGCTGTGAAAAGACTTTCACAGTCTTCTTGTCAGGGGCTAGAGGAGTTTATGAATGAAGTTGTGGTTATTTCCAAACTTCAACATCGTAATCTTGTTAGACTCCTCGGCTGCTGCATAGAAAGAGGAGAGAAAATGCTGGTTTATGAATTCATGCCTAAAAGAAGCTTGGATGCCTATCTATTTGGTTAGTTTTTTTTTTAACTTTTCTTTATAATCCATACCGTCTAACTAAAAAAGAGACTATCTGATATATTTTCGAAATTGTGCATTTTCAATATACTTACAGGTACACACTCTGAAGAGGAGTACTTCCTAGATTGGAGCAAACGTGTGATCATCATTGAGGGAATTGGTCGAGGCCTCCTATACCTTCACAGGGATTCAAGACTAAGGATTATCCACAGGGATTTAAAGGCCAGCAACATTTTGTTGGATGAATATCTGAACCCCAAAATTTCAGATTTTGGCATGGCAAGGATTTTTGCAGGAAACCAAGATCAGGCCAATACAATTAGGGTTGTTGGAACCTAGTAAGTTTGTGAATCTCACTCTCCATTTTTTCAGGGTTAAAATGAAAAGAACAAGTAACAATTCAAATTTATAATGTGATGCAGTGGTTATATGGCACCTGAATATGCAATGGAAGGGAGATTCTCAGAAAAATCAGATGTTTACAGCTTTGGAGTATTGTTACTGGAAATTATTAGTGGAAGGAGGAACACTAGCTTTCATCAAGATGACTGTGCATTAAGCCTTCTAGCATATGTAAGTTCATATGAAAATTAAGCTCCTAGTTTTTATGAAATGTAAACTTTTCATAATTCAAGTTTCTACTCTGTTGTCAATGTGCTTGCTCTTCAGGCATGGAAGTTGTGGAACGAAAACAAGATTGTCGAATTGGTTAACCCCAAGATAATTGACCTGCAGCTCGAAAAGGAAATTATGAGATGTGTACATGTTGGATTATTATGTGTACAAGAATATGCAGAAGACAGGCCAAATATCTCCACAGTTTTGTCTATGCTCACTAGGGAAATTGCTGATTTACCAGGTCCTAAACAACCTGCTTTTACAACAAGACCAACCTGTTCCAAGAAAGTCTCCTCTAGAGTTCAAGGATCTGTGAATGATGTTAGCATTACTATTATGGAAGGACGATAGTGATCTTATAATTTTGATGTAGGCATATATCTTATTCGTTTCCTGTAATGATTCTTGTATATAATTTTCATTTAGCATCCAAGTTTAAACCGAGCTGAGTCTTTTAGTAGTGAGGATTTCAGTCATGAGATAAACTAAGTTCGTTACCAAAGGGTATGCCATATCTGAATTTGGAGTTCAAAATACAAATTGCTTTCATGCTCAGTCCCCACCAGAAAAAAGGACCCCAAAAAATATAATAGTAAGTAGAAACACGGTTCCATTGTTTGGTTACAGAATCCGTATCTAAGCAAGAAGGGAAGAGTTCATACTCAATGTTGTTATGTGGCATAAAAAAAAAATCTGGGTGCTTCCACAAAATTTTAGTATGGTTATAATATGATTTGGGCTTAAATGAAGAAATGGAGATTCATATGGCCGATCCTGACTTGTTTGGGACTGAATCGTAGTTGTTGTGGATTGGGATTTAGAGTTAGTGTAGGAAATCAATTCCTTGAGTTTATTTCATTCCCAAGTATACAATATATACAACTCTCAAGAATTAATATTGGCTATCTCTAAGGATATACTAGGGCTGGCCAGTGGGCCGGGACAGCCCGACCCCGACCCGAGCCCGTCCCGAGCCCGCCCCGACCCCGCCAAAAAAATAAATAAATTACGGGGGCGGGACTCGAACTCGGGACGGGACGAGGTCTCGTCCCGCGAGACCCGAGCCCGCCCCAGGCCCGCGAGACCCGAGCCCGCCCCGACCCCGACCCCGACCCCGCCCTTTGCAAAAATGACCGTTGCACCAACGGCCATTTTAGATTATGGCCGTTGGCCAACGGCCATTTTAGCCCCCCCTCCTCCCCCCTCCCCCAACCCCCTACCCCTTAATATTTATTTTTAACCCATAAGTTATTATATTTACACTTTAACCCAATTTTTCAACTATAAATAACTCATTTTCTCTTCATCTTTCTCACAAATCTTCCTACAATCTCTCTAATTTCTCAATATATCTCTCTACAATTCTACATTGTTTGCTAAATATTCAATTTTATTTATTCATTTGGGAATTGGTAGTGAAGTTGGCAACTAGCTTGAGGATCTTCCATCGAGCAAAGTTTCAATTTTCAACCTCTCGATTACACGTCGACGTTACGTCGGCGTTTGGTACATTCGTTCCTTCATTAAATTATTATTGTCTGTTTATTTAGTTTAGATCACTTAATTTTATTGTCTTTAATTATTTATTTATTATCATAATTAAAATGGAAGGATTAAAAGGTATGTTTAAGGGTAAAGGTAAGGGTGCTTCTTCTAGTAGGGGCAACCAGGGGCAAGGGTACTTCTTCTAGTAGGGGCAACCAGGGCAAGGGTACTTCTTCTAGTCATCTTATTCCTACACAGGATGATTTTGTTGATACTCAACATTTTCCTACAATACCATTAGATTTAGACCAGGAGCTATTTTCTGGAACTCAAGAAGACTTTAATTTAGACGATGATCTAGATGATATACCCACTAATGTTGATGACAACACACCCACTAGTGCACCTTCAACTGAAATACCTCCTATTCCCCCTAGTATGAGACGAGGTCCAGCAAAACGACCATTAAAATCATATGCATGGACATTTTTTGATAGGGACGTAGAGAATCAAGTAGCCATATGTAAAATTTGTAAAAATGTTTTAAAATTTAAAACTGGAAAAGGTCACGGTGGGACGGGGGGTTTAATTAGACACGTAGTAAGTGCTCATCCAGCTAGGTATGCCCAATACCAGGCTTCAAAATCGGGTGCGCAAACGCCCGCTCCATCGGGACAAGGTTCACATACTAATATTGTTCCGGACCAAGTACAAGGTCAAATTAACCCTATGACGGGGGGAATTGTAGGCCCTAAATACAATAAACATAGAGATAGGGAAGCAATATCAAAATTAGTTGCTGTGGAGGGTTTGCCTTTTTCATTTCCTTCATCTCCCGGTTTTATTCATTACATTAGAGATATATATAATCCTGCCTTTAACGGTTTTCCTAGATCAACTGTTAAGAGAGATGTATTTAAATTCGCGCGTGAATATCAACAATATTTACGTTTTTCATTATATCATTTTAATGGCAAAGTATCCATCACGTCTGATATAGGTCGTAGTACTAATGGCCATGATTATTTAACTGTAACTTGTCATTGGATAGATTATAAATGGTCTATGCAAAAACGTATTTTAGCGTATAGATATATAGATGATAGGCACACTGCTTGGTACTTTTATTGCGAAAATATTTATCAAGTGTGCGATTATTACGGAATTACCGATAAAATTATGACTATTACATTAGATAACGCTTCTAGTAACAATTACGCAATTACAATTTTAAAAAATAGTTTAACTCCGTCTTTTCCAGACCATTTTCATATAAAATGCGCGTGCCATATATATAACTTAATTGTAAAGGATGGTCTATCACTTTTTGAAGACATTCTTAGTAAAATACAATTTGCTATAAACTTTATTTTTAAAAGTAATAAAGTACAACGTAGAAAAGAATATAAAAAAATTTGTCATGATTGTGGACTACCTTTTAGAAAAATTCCACAAGAAGTATCCACTAGGTGGAATTCTTTATACGAGCAACTACTTGTTGCTTATGACTATAAATTACCTATAACTTTATTTTTTAACTCTCATAATAAAAAGCAAGCTGATATGATTTTAGATAGTGATTGGGAAAAAATTTCCGAACTTATTGTATTTTTAGAGAAATTTTTTCAAGCAACAAAAGAATTTTCCGGTATATATTATCCTACTATTTCAACTATGTTATTTTATATAACTCTAATATTTTTATTACTTAGTGAATATATGGAAAAACCAGATTATAAGGCAGCTATTAAAAAAATGTTTGTCAAAATAAAAAAATATTTTATTCCTATTCCCTCTATTTATATTATTGGTTCTGTATTAAATCCTACTATTAAAATAGACGGTACTAAATCACTAATTGAAACTATTTACGATTGTATAGAAGTACTACCACCTCCAAGTCCCAAAAATCTAAATCACCCACCACCTATTGAACAAACTAAAGAAGAAGTATTGTCTAGCGTAGAACACCAATGCAAAAATATATATAGATTTTATCAACAAGAAAATGCTAGTAACTTACCAGTTTCCATACCATCTTCTTCATCTTCAATACAACCTCACAAAAGACATGATGTTTCTGCGGCTAGTATTGAAAGCCTCAGAAATAGAATGTGCGGTCGTACCTCTACTACTAACCAAATTAGCGAGTTGGATATTTTTGTTTTGCGGGGTTAAATGTACCGTATCAAGAAGTTATCAATGAAGATGGACATGAAGACTTGTTTGAAATACTTTGGAGGGGGAATGAGAAGACCTTTCCGACACTTTCAATGATGGCTCGAGATGTTTTGAACATTCAAGCGTCGTCAACCGCGTACGAAAGCGCTTTTTCTCGAGCGAGATATCAAATAGGAGACCACGACACTCATTAGCCGGAGACGACTTGGAAATTGCGTATTATTCGAGAGATTGGATACGAGCGGAGCGGAGAAGGTGCGGTCAACCGGAGATCAACGAAGAAGATGATGAAAACTACAACGAAATCTTAACCGAAGGTAGTGGAAGCGACGTGGATCAATTTGACCAACAAATACCAATTCCAACCGAAGAACCACATGAAATCATCAAGCAATTAGAACAGGTTTTTTTGAGAATGTAATTTTTTTAATTGTAATTTTATTATGTAATTTGTAACTTTTGGACAACACCACAAAGTTGCAATTTAGATTTTAGACAATTGTATTTGTATTACAAAAAAATCATATGTCTATTAAATAATATAAGAGGCACAAAAACAGCCTTGGGATGTTTTTATTACACTATCTTGTTTTGTTTATTGAGTTTTTTTTATACATATGTTATTTTTTTTTTTTTTTTTAAAAAAAATAAACCCGCCGTATCCCGACCCGAGCCCGACCCCGCCCCGAGCCCGCCCCGACCCGAGCCCGACGGGATCGGGATCGGGACGGGACTTGCTCCAGTCCCGCCAGACCCGACCCCGCGCCGCAGCCCGCCAGACCCGACCTCGCCCCTTCTCCCGTCCCGCCCCGACCCCGACACCGCCAGATCCGAGCCCGGCCCACTGGCCACTCCTAGGATATACTAATTAATATGATTGATCTAATCAATCCTAATTCTATGATACTAATTTACAATCATCCTAAAATATATGAGTACAATATCTATGATTGGAGATAATTATGGGATAAAACAGTCCCCCGCAGTCTTAGCGGGAGGTTCACGTATGCTGAGACTGTCCCTGAAATCATCAAATAGTACGCGCAGAAGGCCTTTGGTGAAAATGTCGGTAATCTGATAATGGGACGGTACATGGAGAACACGGACTTGTCCACTTGCAACCTTTTTTCGGACAAATAATATATCCATTTCTATAAGTATAGGAGATAGAGCTCTAAAAGAAGATATGAGATATCAGGTCTCATGAAAGTGAGGTATTGTAAAGCCCCTGCAAGGCTGCGGTAGTGTGTTGAATCACTGTATGGGGTCCCTGCATAGTTACTAAATTTGGATTTTGTATCAACCGATGTGTGTGATGGTTTGCAGAAGGACACACCCGCTTTGTCAATGATTTCCTCGACGTATTTCTTTTGACTGAGAAATAGGCCACGTGCATATTGGATTACAACAATGCCCAAAAAAATAATTTAAAGGACCCAAATCCTTCATTGCAAATTCGACAGCAAGGAGGGACATAATAGACCGGCGAAGTGATGTAGATGAGGCTGTGAAGATGATGTCATCTACATATAAGAGTATATATGTCATATCGCTACCCTTCTTATAAACAAACAAGGACTGATTGGACTTGCTGTGTGAGAAATCCAGTGTAGATACAAATCCTGCAAAACTGTTATAAACCATATAAAGACTTTTTCAACAGGCAAACATAATCCGGATGTGTGGAGTCTCAGAAACCCAAAGGATAGTGCACGTACACCGTCTCTTATAAGAATGCATTTTTGACATCCAACTGATGAATGGACCAGGATTTTGACAGTGCCATGCTAAGAACAGTTCTGATAGTTGCTGGCTTAACCACCGGATTGAATGTTTCACCACAATCTACAGGAACCTATTGAGACCTTCCATCACCAACAAGACGAGCTTTGTATCTCGCAAAGCAGCCATCAGAATTCTTTTTATGACAGAAAACCCACATAGACCTGATAATGTTCACATTAGATGGATGTGGCATTAACTCCCACGTCTTATTTTTAATAAGAGCATTATCGTCTAACATGGCATATTTCTAATTCGGGTCTGATAGGGTTGCTTTGGATTTTTTGGGAATTGGGGATGATTGGACCGAAGTTGTTAAGTTAAAATAAGGGTGGTCAGTGGGCCGGGCTCGGGACCAGGAGGATAGGTTTGGTGGGATCGGGTCGGGGCGGGATGGGGGGTTGTGGGCCTGAATGCTGGGTTGGGTTCACGGGTAAGGGAGCAGTGGGCTCCCTCATATAGGCCTGGCTGCCACTGGAGGTGGACTGGACCAAGACCAACGGTAAGGAGGCAGTGACCTCCGAACTGCGGACTGGTCCAGCCCCATTTTGTGGTTGGGCCGATCCCATCTTATTTTGGGTATGTAGGTGGTGATGTAAAATTGGATGTATTCTGTCGTCCAAAAAATCATATGAAGGTGGGGAAGCCACGTGAGATTTAGCAAACGGGAATGTCGACTCATAAAAAACTACATGATGAGAAATTATGATTTTCCTATTCGTCATATCATAATATTTATATCCCCTGCGATTTTGCGGGTATCCCAAAAACACACAAAGATTGGAACGAGTCTGAAGTTTGTTAATGGTAGTAGACGTAAACAAGGGATAACACAAACACCCAAAAACCCTCAAATGTGTAAAAGATGGGAGACGACGGTACAACATTTGTTTAGGTGACATGTTGGAAAGTAGCTTGCTAGGAAGAATATTTAAGAGATATGTGACCATTTGAAGTGCATGATGCCAAAACATTTGTAGTGTGGACGAATGCAATAGAAGTGTGCGAATCATATTGTTAATTGTTCGAATTTTTCTTTCGGTTTTCCCATTTTGAGGTGATGTGTGTGGACATGAAAGATGCAAAGACATTCCATTTAGGTGACAAAAATCATTAAATTGAGCATTTATGAATTCCCTCCCATTGTCACATAGAAAATATTTAATGGATTTGTCAAATTGAGTTTTGATAAAAATACTAAATTATTTAAAAATGGTGAAGGCTTGTGATTTATGCCCTAAGGGAAATGTCCACAGAAAATTCGAATAATCATCCAAAATAAGCATATATTATTTATGATCTGCAGAACTCAAAACTGAAGATGGCCATAAATCACAATGCATAAGATCAAATGGCATAATTGTATGTGAAATAGATGATGAAAAAGGCAGTTTAATGTCACGACCCAAACCGGAGGGTCATGACGGGCACCCGGACCTTACTTGTCGAGTACCACTAATCATATATTTAGCATCCAACTATAATTAATCATGGGCCCCGAGGGCCGTCACAAAGCACTATGTGAAACCTTACAAACAGAAGAACCCAACCTATGCATATATACATACTAAAGCCGTCAAGGTCATACACGACTACTATACACAAGACAACTGTCCACAAGCCTCTAAAGAGTACGTAACATCATAAGGTCAGGACAGGGCCCCTCCATACCCCTATGCATATAAAAAATATCGTACAACGACTAGATTGTCACTCTGGAACAAGGAGAGTGCTCCAATATCAGCTGAATTAGCAACCTACTAGTGCGGACCATCACCCTCTTTACCTGAGCCTACGGGCATGAAACGCACCGTCCCCCGACAAAAGGAACGTCAGTACGACTGATGTACCGAGTATGTCAGGCATGAAGAATAGTATAATAGAGACCTAAAAGTAACATGAGACAAGAAACAACCAACCAACAGAGAATGTCTCTGAGGGCCATAATATGCCTAACTGTCATGCACAATGCGGTCATACATATACAGATGTGTATATAACGCCATCAAGCCTCTGTGGGCATCCCATCATGTCATATCGGCCTCTGTGGGCATAATCATCATCATATATATGCAGTTGCAAGTGGTGGTGCGTATATAACGTCTTCCCTTTTCCCATACCCCGTACATATATATAATGCATACCATATAGTAGCGTATATAACGCCTTTGAGGTCAATGTTTATATATGTATATAATGCATGAATGATATGATAATAAGACACTATAAGTTTGTCTGAGTGATGTAATGTCGCTTCACCTCCGATTAACATTATGAATACTAACATCTTTTTCATATACCTCAATAAGAATTTAGGAACATATTTAGACATGCTTTGAACATAGGAATGAATAACATGAACATCCTTAACTACTAAGAGTAGAATCATTTATGGGACAGTATTACGTTCACGTTTCATACTTAGAGCATGTCAAAAGAAAGAAGGATTTGTCTTAACATACCTTATGGGTCTTCTTAACAACCCAATCATTGCAGCTCATCTAAAATCTCAATCTTATTTGTCAAGAATCCCTCTTCTTCCACGAAACTTACTTTAATGAAAGTCCGGATACAATAACACGACTACACGAAACATCGAGAGGAAAGCGGTGCGCGAATCCATGAAAAAAAAATTAAATAACGCTACTTAATTCGTTGTTGCCTATTCTATTCTTCCTCAAAGTAGAAATTATATTGCTAACAAGCTTGAATAATCTTCCAAAGCATCTTAAGATGGAAATCACTGTAATTAAGTTGACAGATGAGGTGAAAAAGAGGTACTCTCTTAGTTATCGTAGGAAAAAGTACTCCCCTCCCCTACCACTAATTACTAATAGGAAATAGTATATCTAGGTGTCATCAACATACCTTAAAAATGGTTAGTCACTTACTAGTCGCATCTTTCCATAAACCACGTGGAAGTAGTATAATTTCACACTTATCCATTATATTGCCTATCAATTTCTTGTCCCCCACTAAATCTCAACAATTAACCAATCACCCACATAATTAATTTTCTAATCTCAATTTACTTAAATAATACTCAATTTTAACACATTTCATATATTCATTATCATGGTAATATGACACTAGTCCGTAGCCTCTTTCGCTATACATACAATATTATTTCTAATCCCCGTCATCGCACTTTTAAGCCTAAATCATTTCGGGACTTCATCTTCTTATACGGCGAGCCCTTTATTTACAGGAATGAATATGATCAAACTCTCCGGGGCTCGGGTCTACTTTCATATATCTAGATGCTCAAACCATCGCCCAAAAGTATGGGGTGTTACATCCTTTCCCCTTAGAAATATTCTGTAACATCCCGTACTTTCGGGCCATGGTTTGAATCGCTAGACATATGTAAATATACCCGAGCGTTGGAGAATTTTTGGTCATATTCATGTACTCAATAAAGAGCTTGGTATATAAAAGGATGCGATTTCGAAATAATTTAGGATTTAAGAAGTGTGACGACGGAAATTAAAAATAATAGGTGTATGTCCCAAAAGAGGTTATGGACTAGTGATATATCGCACGATTATGACATTGAATATATGAAGTATCTTAAAAGTGTTTAATATTTTAGTGGATTGAGATCATGAAATTAATTATGTGGATAATTGATTAAGTGTTGAATGGTAGTGGGTGATAAATAAAGTCATTAAAAGGAATAAGTGGATACTTGGTCATTTGGACAAATTCCACGAATGGATCCTTGGTAATGGAGAAGTAGTGACTAATATGTATGTTGGGATCTAATGGTGACACTTTGAGAATGAGATCACTTAGATATAAATAAAAAGGGACAAGGTGGACCCCATGGTACACTACAACAAAAGGGTTACATTAAGGCCTTATGTCTCCACCTAACTAGATAAAATTTTCTTTTAAGAATTCTTAAGCAGCAACGTAATTCAAGAATTTTTCTGCAACTTTACATTTATTATTAAGGAGACAAGTATATTTCTCTTAAGAACATCATCTCTTCTAGTTAGATTTCTTTGGGTTGTGCGGAAACTCTCGGGGGAGTATTAGCTAGGAAATTACCCAGAGTTAGGTGTCTACTGAAAGGACTGACTCATTATAATTTTTCGAGGGCGGATTCGAGGTATGTTAAGGCAAATTATTTCTTTCTTTTGGCATGTTCTAAGTACAAAACGTAAACGTAATATTGTCTCATAAATTATTCTACTCTTAGTAGTTAAGGTTGTTCATGTTATTCATTCATATGTTCAAAGCATGTCTAAATATGTTCCTAAATCCTTATTGAGGTATATGAGAAAAATGTTAGTATTCATAATGTTAATCGGAGGTAAAGAGATATTACATCACTCCGACAAACTTATAGTGTCTTATTGTCATATCATTCATGCATTATATTCATGCATATACCTGGACCTCAAAAGGAGTTATATACTCTACTATATATATGCATTATATATGTATGGGGTATGGGGTATGGGGTATGGGATAAGGGAAGGCGTTATATACACACACCACCTACAACTGGTACATATATACACGATAATGATTATGCCCACAAGGGTCGATATGATATGATGGGATGCCCACAGAGGCTTGATGGCGTTGTATACGCATATGTATATGAAAGACCGCATTTGCATTATGCATGACATTTAGGCATATTATGGCCCTCAGAGGCATTCTCTACTGGTTAGTTGTTTTTTGTGGCATGTTACTTCCAGGTCTCTATTATGCTATTTTTCATATTTGACATACTCGATACATTATTCGTACTGAAGTATCTTTTGTCGGGGGACGTTGTGTTTCATGCCCGCAAGCTCAGGTAAAGAGGGTGACGGTTCGCACTAGTAGGTTCCTGGTTCAGCTGATATTAGAGCACTCTAGTCGTGGTATGATATTTTTTATACGCATATGGGTATGGCGGGGCCCTGTCCCAACCTTATGATGTCACGTACTTTTTAGAGGCTTGTAGACAGATGTCATGTGTATAGTAGTCATGTATGGCCTGGTCGGCCTTGGTAAGTATATGTATATAGGTTGGGTCCTTCTAGTTGCAGGATTTTACTTAGCTCTTTTCCAGTTTACTATTTCTATATGTCAGCATGGTATCTCGTGGCGGCCCTCGTGGACCATGAGAAATTACGGTTATATGCTAAATATATGATTAGTGGTACTCGACAAGTAAGGTTCGGGTGCCCGTCATGACCCTCCGATTTGGGTCGTGACAAACTTGGTATCAAAGCAGGTCTATCCTAGGAAGTCTACAAGTCGTGTCTAGTAGAGTCTTGATTATGGGTGTGTTGTGCACCACACTTATAGACAGGAGGCTACAGGGCATTTAGGATGATTATTACCTTCCTTATTGATCCAAAATCGTGATATAGATCTGAGTTGTATGAATTCTCTCTGTAAACCTTATCGTGTTTATGATTACAACAATGCCTTCTTTCAGTAGGGCTATGATTAGCAGGGAGATTGAGCTTGGATTGAGTGTAAATGCGAGTAGTATGCTCTCTATTGAGACAGATCCGTCAGAGGATATGAGTAAATTTCTTTCCTAGGCATGACTTCATCCTAGAGCATCTGATGGAGATATGCCCCTTAAGGGTTCAGGGAGCTCATAACCCAGGGAGTTTATTAGTCAGGGATCGTCGATATTTAAAGGGTTCAAAGATGCCATATCTTAGGGTCAAGGATGTAAAGGTCGAGTGAGACCGCCCCGATCATCTTGTAGTTAGTGTGGTCGAGCGCATGCCGGATTATGCCGCAAATGTATAGGGGGTTGGTTTAGTGTGGCAGCCATGGCCATAACATTCTGAAGTATCCCAAGTTGATCTGCAAAGGTAAGGATAAGATAATTATGAGTTGTACAGATGAAACGCATAAGACATAATTGAAGGTTTAGTAGGTTATGAAAATCTACACATTTTATAGTGACTCGTGCTGATTAGAATGAGGGAATGTGTTATGTACGTACGACCTAAATGGTAATGTCTTACCTAGACTAGATTGAGAATTATCCCAGAATACCATTAACGAGAATGGATTGAACCAACTAAATCATCTGATATTACCACCCCACCCCCTATTCGGCTACTTCTTCTCCGAAACCTTAAAGGTTTTTCCATCACAAAACATCAAACACTTCTTATTTCATTCTCTCGTTTGATTTCTTGTGGAAACTATGGCCGAAAAATAAACATTTCATCCCGCTCTTGTCGTTAATAACGTCAAGAATTTTATCTCTATAACTCTTGAAATGGAGAAAGGGAAATATACCTCTTGGGCAGAACTATTCAAAATTCATTGTCGTACCTATGAGGTGATTGACCATATCATCCCATTCGATTATCCTTCGGATACCACTATGGTGGACAAGAAATTATGGTCTCGGTTGGATGCTATAGTCCTTCAATGGATTTATGACACAATTTCAAATGATTTTCTCCATACCATCTTAGAACCAAATTCTACGGCTCAACAGGCGTGGGAAAGGTTACAAAACATTTTTCAAGATAATAAAATTTCTAGGGCCGTTTATCTTGAACACCAATTACAAATGTGAAATTGGATGACTTTTCCAACATCTCAGCCTATTGCCAAGAATTAAAGGTACTTGCGGACCAACTGTCCAACTTTGGTTCGCCCGTGACAAAATCAAAGGTTGGTCCTTCAACTGATTGCGGGGTTGAATGAACAATATGATGGTGTTGCTACATTCATTCAGCAAAGCAATCCATTGCCTCCCTTTTACGAGGCCCGTTCGAGGTTAATTCTCGAAGGAACACGGAAAGCAAAGCACACATCTTCGGGAGCAACCACCGCCGGATCGCTCTCGTCTCCACCAACTCATCTCCCACCGATTTGGAGTCCCAAAATTCTGGTTCAGGGGGCCACAATAATCGCTCTAATAATGGACAAAAACGGAGTTCAAACCGTAACAATAAAGGAAAAAATAATGTTGGAAAAGAATGGGGGAGGGGCGGTGGCCAGCCTGCCGGCGGCAATGGTCAGTCCGGGTAGTAACGGGCTGGCAGTGGCGGCAGTCAGTGGGGCCAGTACCCACCATAAATTAATCATTGTTCATTTATCGGAAAGGCGATGACATGGCATATATCCTTTTGTATGTCGATGATATTATTCTCACAGCATCATCCATTTCGCTTCGCCAGTCCATTATGTCCATTCTTGCAGCAGAATTTGCAATGAAGGACTTGTGTCCGTTGAATTATTTTCTTGGCATTGATGTCTCCCAATATGCAGGTGGTCTGTTTCTCAGTCAAAAGAAATATGCCGAAGAAATAATTGACAAAGCAGAGATGTCGTCCTACAAACCCTCACATACTCCAGTGGATACAAAGGCAAAATTGAGTAATGATGTCGGAACTCCATACAGTGATCCTACCCATTGCCGGAGTCTAGCAGGGGCCTTATAGTATCTGACTTTTACAAGACCAGATATTTTCTATGCGGTTCAACAATTTTGTTTACACATGCATGATCCGAAAAAAGAACATATGGGGGCGCTCAAAAGGATTCTGCGGTATGTTCAGGGTACGCTCCATTTTGGACTTCATCTGTATAAGTCCTCCATCTCGAGTCTTTCTGCCTACACAGATGTGGATTGGGGTGGCTGCCCAGACACACGTCGTTCCACTTCCGGCTATTGTGTGTTCTTAGGTGACATTCTCATTTCATGGTCATCAAAACGCCAGTCCACACTTTCTCGGTCAAGCGCCGAGGCAGAATACCGAGGGGTGGCCAATGTTGTTGCTTAATCATGTTGGCTCCGTAATCTTTTGATGGAGCTCCATTGTCCGATTACAAGGGCAACAACGGTCTACTATGACAATGTGAGTGCGATCTACTTATCTGGCAATCTTGTTCAGCATCAACGCACGAAACACATTGAAATGAATATCTTATTTGTCCGAGAGAAAGTTGCCCGTGGTCAAGTCAGTGTTCTTCATGTACCGTCCCGTTATTAGATTGCTGACATCTTCACAAAATGTCTTCCGCGCGTACTTTTTGATGATTTCAGGGACAATCTCAGCATCCGAGAACCTCCAGCTAAGACTGCAGGGGACTGTTAGAGTAATTATGGGGATCTCTCCCATAATTATCTATCATCCACATTTATTATAATTGATAGTGTAATATATTGTAATTATGATAATTGTAATTAGCATCTTATATTTTAGGTAAAAGTAGATTAGTCCTCCATGATTCAAGAGTAGGATGATTGTATATATATTGTACCTTTGGAAGAATATTAA
Organism: Anisodus tanguticus; assembly: GCA_034509755.1. Taxonomy (NCBI): domain Eukaryota; kingdom Viridiplantae; phylum Streptophyta; class Magnoliopsida; order Solanales; family Solanaceae; genus Anisodus; species Anisodus tanguticus. The sequence continues at coordinate 38,737,518 of CM067548.1, read as the reverse complement.
TCAAGGAATTATTGTCCTACAATATGATCACCTCAATTGCTGCAGTAGCAGGGCCAAAGTAAACAGTTCTGCCAGAAGAAAAAGACATAAAGAATGAAATAGACTGAAAACTTGAACACTAGGCTGATGAATTGATGCAATAATGGTTCTCCCTTGGCATTGGATTGCAATTGTTTTCATGACATAATAAGTAGCTGCACTATCAAGTCCACTAGTTGGCTCATCAAGAAAGAGAAGTTTTGGGCACGTCAAAATCTCCACGCATATGCCAACTCTCCTTTTCTATCCTCCGCTTATTCCTTTCCCGCTCCAACCTCCAATTCTTGTTTCCATGGCATCTTGCAACCCCATTTCCTTCATAGTCATTCCCGCTATTCTTTTTTTCTCTGATTTTGGCATGGAATTTGGGAGTTGGAGTTCAGCAGAATAGTATACTTCTTTTACTGTGAGAGTTGCAAGTAGAGTATCATCTTGAGTCACATAGGCCTGATTGTATCAAATGTTCACCTTATGTTAGTACAAAATACTCATCTTGAGTCACAGTGTATCTTTCTATAATATACATGTTCCTACATTCAAAGGCCATGCATTTTCATAGACAAACTTATATTTAAAAATTTCAACTGATAAATGGTCAATTTTTGTATAGTAACAAACTTGATTGTTATCATTCAATTATATGAAAGTAGGACAACTAGTTACCTTAAGGCAAGCCTCCTCATTGCTGTATTAGGTAACGCCTTTATACACTGTTCAAATTAAATTTATATGACATTGTATTCCTTTTGTAATGTTCTAAAACATTTGAAACCCTTTCACTAATAATATTTTTCAATAAGGAGATATTTGGATACTAGAGGTGTACCTGTAGCTTATATTAGGGCACTAAGAGGGAGTCAAAACCCAATTGAGGGTAGTGGGAGGAGACTCATAGCATTTTTCAGTCGTGATGGGGTTGCACCAAGGATCAGCTCTTAGCCCATTTTTATTTCTCTTACATAATTATTTTTAAAAAAAATCTACATTAATGATTAACGTATTTATTTTATTAACTCTAATAATAATATAATAAAATAAAGCATATTCAATTATACTTTGATACTCTATATTACTTATTGTACCTATAATTATCCTTAAGTTTCAATTGAGGGCCGGTATAATAGTTTGAAAGAAAACGGTAGAGTAAATATTTAGTTGAAAAATTAATGTTGGTAATTAAATTTAATAAAACATAAAATTACATTGTATAAAAATTATAACTTAAAATAGTCAAAGTAATCTCATAATCTCTAATATAAGTTTTGCTCAAATCTTTACGATTAAGAGCATCTGTACTGAACTTTAAATGGAGGGCAAAACTTTCTCATTTCAAATAGTTCAAGGGCAAAATTGATCCATTTTTCTTATTGTGGAGCAACATTTACTAGGAAGAGTATTTTTGAGCTATTTTACTAGTTGAAGGGTGTCTTTTAGCAAAAAACGTAACATACATAAATAATTTTGAGCCAAATACATAACGAAGGGTAAATTTAACCTATTTCAAATATTTCAGAGATATTTTTTACCCTTAACAATATAATCAAAAGAGAAGAGAGAAAAGTTATCATCAGTAAGATAAGAAAAAAATTGACAGTGAGAATTGAAGTTAATCACTAAACGGTTTTTATTAAAAAATATGGTACCATGATCAACTAAGGTAGTGGACACGGAAACATCGTGTGTAACATACCTAGTAAAGTTTTACAATGTGGGATCTAAAAAGGATAGAGTGTACGCAGACCTTAATTTTACCTTGGTAAGTAAAGAGACAACTATAGATAATATTATCTTATTAGTACTTTAGACGTGTTTGTAAGATTGTATTATAGAATCCGTACTTTTTTCTAATATAGTAACCGATTGGAGGTAATGTATTTGCATCAAATTTAAGAGCAATATAAACTTTGCCAATGAAATTAATATTTACTGTAAATAGAAATCACGACAATAACATATTATTTTGAGAGTACTAATTAAAAAATGATAGTATACATTTACTGATTGGAAAAAGGATATACATTTGCTTGGACTATGTGATACTTTCAAATATTAAAATTGAGTTTGTTTCAATGATAATACATGGGTGTTTCTTCCAAGAAATGTTACAAGACTCAACAACAATAAACCCAATGTAATCTCACAGACGAGGTCTGGGGAAGGTAATATGTACATAAAACTAACCCCTATCTTGAGAAGGAAGAGCGGTTGTTTCTGATAGAGCATATTTATACCGTACATATTTAGAACCCTTCATAATCTCTGCAACTTTTACTGCGTAACTCTTCCCCATTTTGCTACTCTCTCACACTGGGAACAGTTTGTTGTTTCTTTATAGTTTGAAGGGTTATATTTGAATGTACAATCATAGACCAGCACTGCATATGTGTAATACGTGTATAAATATGTACTGTATAAATATGCTCTATATCCATAGAGCAAGAAAATGTTACCAGCTTAAGTTTTGCTAACTTTCCGTCTTTACTTCACATTTTCCATAGCTTGTTTCTCTTCTTTGGTAATTGCTCTTTCATATATCTGCTCATCTATATACGGTATTAACATGCCACATATCAGATCTCTGGTTCCAAACTAATTAAGGGTTAGATTCTAAAGATTTACCTTCTGAACTTGAATAAGATTTAACAAGTACTGCACAAATAGTTATCAAATAAAGAAAAAAAAAGCAAGTAATCACATTTTTTGAGCCATGGGTCAAACAATTGATGTTAGAGTCGATGAATATTGTGACATGGTTTCTTAATAGGCAAAGTCGTACCTTGTGAAATACTTCAAGACTTCAAGTCCAAAATGGACGCTTAAGCAATGGATTTGAGCCATAGGTCAAACAGTTAATTGACAACATTTTGAAAAGTAAACAGACAAAACAATTATCACAAAAACTTATTTTTGAAGCTGAAAAGAAAAAAAGGATCATCTCATGGGTTCAAGCCGTGGAAACAACCTCTTGCAGAAATATAGGGTAAGACTGCATATAATAGACCCTTGTGGTCTGGCCTTTTCCGAGAGCCCGCTCATAGCGGGAGCTTAGTGCATCGGGCTGCCTTGAAGTTCTCAGCTCTTACATTTCAAATTGATAAACTTTTTGGCAAAACAACTTAAGATTAGGGATGGCAATTGGGCGGGGCGGGTGCGGGTACCCCCTCCCCCGCACCCGTACCCGCCAAAACAAATTATACCCGCCACCCGTGGCGGGTACAATTTTCAACATCCATACCCGCCTAAGCGGGTATATTCCTAAATCCACACCCGCCTAGGCGGGTATAATCCTAAATCCACACCCGCTCCACCACCCAAGTGGATATCCGTCACCCGCCAATACCCGCCTGTACCCGCCTGCCATATTTTGTAATCAATTCATTTTTTATCAATTAGTGATCACACATGATCCCAAAAATTCAAATTCCAAAAATTATCCCAAAATTTTGAGTCAAGAATCAATACTGTCACGATCTCATTTTCTTTGGGAGAGAGGGAGGAGAATTCCATATTTTTTCACCATCAGAATTCCCCATTTTTTTCACTTCTTCCCCATTGCACAACAAAGAATCAAGAAAATAAAATTTCCAAGAAACCCAAAAAATTATCCACCCAAATAACTATATATTACAAATGTAGACAAAACTCAGATATTATTTTAGCTATATAAGCTAGGCGGGTAGGCGGACAGGTAGGTGGCGGGCGGGCGGGCGGGTAGACGGGCGGGTAGGTGGGTAGGCGGGCGGGTAGGCAGGTAGGCGGATATGACTGCAAATCCACCACCTACCCGCCTACCCGTGACGGGTACATTTTCAATACCCATACCCGCCTACTACCCGCCAAAGTTATACCCATACCCGCCCCAATTGGGACGGGTGAGGCGCGGAATCCGCAAAATTATACCCACCTGCCATCCCTACTTAAGATGAGTTCCTCTCCAGCTTTTCTTCTTTACTTCTCATGTTTGTGTGTAGCTTTCTTCAGTGCCAGTGCTTCACACACAATTAGTAGCAGTGAGCCTATGAGAGACTCGGAAGCTGTACTTTCCAGAGGAAAAAACTTTAAACTGGGATTTTTCAGCCCTGAGAATCCTCTAAATCGATATGTTGGTATTATGTTTAACCTACCATCACCAACACCCACTGTAGTGTGGGTAGCAAACAGAGAAAACCCTTTACATGACTTTAATGGAACACTAACTATATTGGAAGATGGCAATCTTGTAATCTTGAATGGGCAAAAAGAGACAGTCTAGTCATCCAGTATTTTTAAGAGAAGCATCTCCAAACTATTAAAGGAAGGCATGAGTAAAGATCACATCAACAAAGTCAAAATTGAAGACATGACCTTGTACTGCTTTGACATGTTAGCAAATGCAACTGACAAATTTCACTCATCAAGCAAGCTGGGGCAAGGAGGTTTTGGTCCAGTCTACAAAGTAATGTTTCTCAATGCAGCTCACCAGTGTTTAGACAAATAAGAAATCTAAAATAAATTGGATAACTTATCTGCAGGGAAAATTGCCAGATGGACAAGAAATTGCAGTAAAAAGGCTTTCACAGTCTTCTAGTCAGGGGCTAGATGAGTTTATGAATGAGGTCGTCGTGATCTCTAGACTACGACATCATAATCTTGTTAGACTCCTTGGCTGCTTCATAGAGAGGAGAAAAGATGCTGGTTTATGAGTTATTTTTAAAGAGAAAGAAGCACAAACTAAAAACCCAATAGAGTTACAAGATTTATATCTCTTTTCAAAATATACACCAGAAGCCATCAACTACTAGCGTTAGAATATATGCAAGAGCATTAGCTAAGAAACAAAGCAGTCAATGTACAGTTAATATCATAAAAAGACATTGATTCTGAAGAGGTATTCCTTCTTCCCTAAGAAAAGGAAATTTTAATAAGACACACTACTCCCTCCATGATAGAGCTAAGCTTGGCCTAAACATTGTCAGCGAGCATCTCCTTTCGCTTCAACTCCAAAGCCATACGTTCATTCTCAAGTTTCATCCTCTCATTTTCCATTCTCATCACTTCCAATTCAATGTCCTTTTTCCTACTAAATCTTTGCCAATTGAAACGCTCTTTCTCCAATTCCAACATTTGTGCTTGAATCTGCAGCTTCTGTTCTTCAAGCTGAAGGGAGCGGTGATCCATCCACTGTTTCTGTAGAATATCAGCTTTGTTGCCTTCAGTGTGAGGTTGAGAAATGAGAGTCCTATTACAATCGAAGGAATTACCAAAAGTAACAGTTTCATGACCCTGGCATTGTTTTATTCTCTTTGAAAAACCTCCTCCTGACGTCCCATGATTCTCTTCATACTCTTCTCTATCCTCCAAGTCAGCTTCGTGATCAACTTCATCATTGTCATCTTGGGGGTGCTGCTTCCTAACAACATCATTGTCATCATGCTCATCCTTACATTTAAGAGCCAAACGCAACGAACGCTGCAATTCAGGGTCTGGTGGAAGATGTAAGTGGTTCCCATTATGGTAGGAGCACATCTCTTCATAATGCAAATGTTTTGAACTTAGAATTTTCCTAACTTCCTCCTTTCCTTTCTCTGATACATGATCCAGCATATCCAAAAGAGCAGGATTTTCAACTACCTCACATGAAGTTCCTCTACCAAGGATCTCATTGAGTCTCTTATACCTCTTGTTTAGGTCATTGAATTTATCCTCGCACTGTTGAGGTGAAACAAAATGACCCCTTTCAGCCATGACTTTTGACATTGACTTCCATTTCCCTTTCTTATGCAAATTAGAACATTTTCTTCTTCCACCATATTCTGCAGCAGTCTCTTCACCTATGTAAGAGACAGCAGTAATCAACAGCCTCACCATCTGATCTGTCCATTTCACACGCTGCCATGGAGTTGTTGCCTTTTTTCCTCCCCTATTCGGGTCATCTTCAGTAAAACTTGGTTCATCTTCATCACTTGCAGACTTACGCCCCCTCTCAGCATAAGAAATATTCTCCTGCATACTACCTATTGTGAGGGGGAAATTTGCATTATGAGACTGATAATGCTGAAGCTGTTGAGGATTAGCCCTCGTCGAGCCTTGGAAATCAAAACCCCCATAGGAACTATTCCCTGTCATCATATTTCACAAAGCTGACGATCTGTTACAACTTCCAGCACTTAAACCAAATTCAAAATATTCGGACAAACCATTTCAATACTGCGAGAAAATACAAGACAGGTCAGTTTATGAGTTCATGCCAAATCCAAGCTTAGATGCACTTCTCTTTGGTCAGTGCAGAACTTTATTTCATTGGTTTTGACTGTCGTACTATTTAAGGACATCCAGACTCAAAAGAGAATTGTTTTTCTTAAGGAAACAAAATCCATCATACATTTCTCGGTGATAACTTTTCCGGTTCACACCAACAAAGGTTCCTTGATTGGAGTAAACGAGCCATCATTATTAAAGGAACTGGTCGAGGCCTCCTTTACCTTCACAGAGACTCGAGACTATGAATTATTATTCATAGAGATCTGAAGGCGAGCAACATCCTGTTGGATGAATGCCTAAACCCAAAAATTTCAGATTTTGGCATGGTGAGGATTTTTGGAGGCAATCAAGATCAGGCCAACACTAGCAGAGTCGTTGGCACATAGTAAGTTTGTACTGCTTCCTTATATTTTTCATGGATGAACTATCATCATTAGTCATTGAGTCTGTTTTTTAATATGAAATGTAGTGGTTACATGGCCCCTGAATATGCAATGCATGGAAGATTCTCAGAAAAATCAGATATCTACAGCTTCGGAGTGTTGATATTAGAAATTGCTAGTGGAAGGAAGAATTCTAGTTTTTATGACGATGAAAAGAGTCTCTACTTGTATATGTAAGTTTATTCATGCAACATATCAAATTTTAATACTCTTGTTTACTTATCGGAAGAAAAATAAAAATCATGAAACTTCGGAGAATAATCTTTTCGATGTTTACCCACAAACTCAGGTTCGAAACCCCTTGCCTATGACAATGTGGGTTATCTCTCGTGTGTGGTTTGCGGGCTACTAGTAAAAATTATGTATTCATATATTACAGTTAAAAGTATGAGCAACATTATATCAAAGAGTAAGTTTTCTGACAAAAAGGTACTCCATTTCTTAAGAAATCTTGAAACCTAAGGCTCATATTTAGGGTAAATTCTGAATCCGCCAATTCTCTGTGTTGGGCAAAGACGAAAATAGTATACTTAGCAACTCGGGGATGATGAATTACCTTTTAATTAAAATAGTCAGTACGAGATGAACTCAGGGCCGACGACCCACCCAGCACCGCCGTAGGGGTATCTAATTTGGTTGGTTGCCGGACATTTCTTCTTGTTATTACCGATCAATTGTAGCAAAATTGGCAAAGGGAATTAATCAACTCCCTTGTACATTGACTACTTTACCCTTACCAATTGTACTCTATAATAGACTGGGTAAATTTTGGTAATTTACGTATTATAGAGTCCTCCATTCAATTTTGTCATGTTTTTCCACCACCATTTAGGTTCATCATTTCTCATTAAATTTTTTCTGGGAACGTTTCACGAAATATTTATTTTTTCGTCCAATTTTTCGAAAGTACGGTTTAGTTGTAGTTGCGACATTGGCCTTAGATTCGGTGATTATTATGATTCTTTAGTCTAGTTAAGGATTTGTACAACATAGGGACTAATGTAGATTTAAGCCCAAATTTGTTTTCAATGGCAAATTAATTACTGAAATGAAATGGACTCAAATATATAAGTAAATTCGCACAAGCGACTAAAGTTTGAGATTATGTTCAGAAGCAATTAGTTGATCAATATGGCATAAAATATTAATTTTTAAGTGTGTACTAATGTAACAACAAAGTTTTTAATGTCAATCAACACAATGACCTTTAAAGATTACGTATTTAATACTACGTGGTGCAAGAAGTTATGTCAACAACAATAACAATAATATACTCAGTGTAATTCTATACAATGGGGTTTAGGGGGTTTAGGAAGGTTAAGTGTACGCAGACCTTACCCTACTTTGAGAGATAGAGAGACCTTTTCATATTCCAAAATTCAAGGGGCTAATTGTTGATGGGCACATATTTATCACAAAGCTTCAATGTATTCCTCATCAAAAGAAGATGAGAGGATACCTTCAGAATTACATGTAAAGAGAGAGCCCATTCATCAAAAAATTAAGAGATACCGTCTTTGAGAAGAGTCGTTTATCAATTTCAGTCAGTCAACAAAGACATACTGGCTACAGAGTATGTTGCACATGAACTTATTTTGAAAGGAGAAATCAGATAAGAAAGAGATATAACAACAGCATGTGAATCCATTATTGAAGCATCTTAAAAAAAAATAGGACGCGATGAATTTTTTTTTATCTAAACGATACCGATTAATTGGGATTAAGGCTTAGTTATGTTGTTACACTCTCTTTAGGTCTAATGATTGGTACATGACAGTAGAAGATGTAAACGAACTTGTAGTGTATAAAAAAGTTAGATTATTTAATAATAGATAGAATCATTGAAACAAGTCTAAATGAAGCAAGACTCTGAATTTATTATCTAACAGCTTTGGACTTCGGTATTGAGACTTCACTATTATGTTTATATTTGTTGTTATTGCTGTCTGTCAATATCAACTTGGTACAGGAAAGATGAGGTGAAAGGATCGTACGTGATATAGGTGGACCAGTTATTAGGCAACTAAAATAAGCCCTTAACTTATAGAAGTGAATCTAGGGCAGCACATGGTGCTTTAATCAAAATTGCTAGATTTCGTTGTGAAATTTTAAGTTTAATGCTTAGTCCTACAAAAGTTTAATAACCGCCAATGTTGTTAGATTTCATTGTCAATTTTAAGTTGTGGGCTTGCTAGCATTTCAAGTTGAAGCAAAATTGTGGCAAATTTTGTCTACTGGTATGATATCATCGTACCATAATGTTGTTGTTCTTCTTATAATTATTACCTCAAGAAGTAGGTTTACTTGGAAAAATGACTCGGACAAGAAACATTTAAAGAGACTATTGAGAGAAAATAAGTGTCTGAAAACCTTATTTCATGAATATTAAGAGAGAAAAAGGGGGGGATATCCTTGAAGTTCTCAGCTCTTACATTTCAAATGATTGAGCAAACAAAAAGAAAACTTAAGATGAGTTCATCCCCAGATTTTCTTCTTTACCTCTCTTGTTTGTGTGTAGCTTCTCTCAGTGCCAACTCTTCAGACACCATTAGCAGCAGAGAGCCCGTGAGAGACTCAGAAACTGTAGTTTCCAGTGGCAAAAGCTTCAAATTGGGTTTCTTCAGACCTGGGAAACCAGCGAGTCGTTATGTAGGTATTATGTTTAACCTACCATCACCAACACCAACTGTAGTATGGGTAGCTAACAGAGACAAGCCTTTACATGATTCTAGTGGAATAGTCACAATATCAGAATATGGCACTCTTGTAATCATGAATGGACAGGAGATAGTTTGGTCATCCAGTGTTTCAAGTTCTCTGAGGAATACCACTGCCCAGCTCTTAGACCCTGGCAACTTAGTCCTGAAAGACAGCTCAAATGGGAGAGTTCTATGGGAAAGTTTTCGAGATCCTACAGATTCTCTCTTACAGTACATGAAAATTGGCATTGACAAGAGTACGAACACGACGGCTCTCATGAAATCATGGAGAAGTCCATCTGTTGGGAATTTTTCAGCTGGTATTCAACCTCAGCCCATTCTTCAGGCTTTTATTTGGAAAAACAGTGTCCCTTACTGGCGTGGTGTCCCATGGAATAAACTGATCTTCATTGGAATGCCAGGAATGCAATCGTGGTATCGATCCGGAGTAAATCTGGTAGCTGATAATAATGGCACCATATATCAAACTTTTTCCAATGCAGATCAGTCTTCGATACTCTATTTTTTCCTGAATTCAACGGGGTCCTTTCAGACGAGAACTTGGGATCCAAGTAAGAAGGATTGGGAGGTAAAATGGGCAAATCCCCGAACTGAGTGTGATTTTTATGCTAAGTGCGGGCCATTTGAAAGCTGTAATCCAAAGATTTCTCCAATGTGCAGTTGTATACAAGGGTTTAAACCGAAAAATGAAAGAGAATAGGAGAAAGGAGATTCGACTGGTGGATGCATCAGAAGAACTGCATTAAACTGTGAAAGAAACAAAACTGATGCTGAGAAGGCTTTCACAGTCTTCTAGTCAGGGGCTAGAGGAGTTTATGAATGAGGTTGTCGTGATTTCTAGACTACAGCATCGTAATCTTGTTAGACTCCTCGGCTGCTGCATAGAGAGAGAGGAAAATATGCTGGTTTATGAGTTCATGCCAAACAGAAGCTTAGATGCATATCTTTTTGGTCAGTGCAGAATTTCTTTCATTGGTTTTGCCTGTCCTGCTACTTAAGGACTTCCAGACTCAAAAGAGAACTGTATTTTCTTAAGGAAACAAAATCCATCATATATTTCTCGGTGATACCTTTTGAGGTTCAGGCCAGGAAAAGTTCCTTGATTGGAGTAATCGAGCCATCATTATTGAAGGAACTGGTCGGGGCCTCCTTTTACTTCACAGAGACTCGAGACTACGAATTATTCATAGAGATCTGAAGGCAAGCAACATCCTGTTGGATGAATACCTAAACCCAAAAATTTCGGATTTTGGCATGGCGAGGATTTTTGGAGGCAATCAAGATCAGGCCAGCACTAATAGAGTTGTTGGCACATAGTAAGTTTGTATTGCTTCCTTCATTTTGTCATGGATGAACTGTCATCAGTAGTCATTGAGTTTCTTTTTTAATATGTTATGCAGTGGTTACATGGCTCCTGAATATGCAATGCACGGAAGACTATCAGAAAACTCAGATGTCTACAGCTTCGGAGTGTTGATATTGGAAATTGTCAGTGGAAGGAAGAATTCTAGTTTTTACGACAATGAAGATAATATGAGTCTACTTGTATATGTAAGTTCAATCTTGCAACGCATGGAACTTTAATATTTTTGCTTACTTATCAAAAAAAAAGAGAGAAAGGAAAAAGAAAGAAAAAGTCATGAAACTTCTGAATAATCTTTTTGACATTTGTTAATGCCTTTGCACTTCAGGCATGGACGTTCTGGAATGAAAACAATGTTGTAGAACTGATAGACCCCAAAATATTTGATCCATGCTTCGAAAAGGAGATTGTGAGATGTGTGCGTATTGGATTATTATGTGTTCAAGAATATGCAGAAGATAGGCCAAATGTCACCGCAGTTCTCTTAATGCTTACTAGTGAGATTGCTGAACTACCTGCTCCTAAACAACCTGCATTTTCCAGAGGACATGGTTCTTCAGAGCAAGGATCTTCTAAAAGCAAAGGTTCTGTCAATGCTGATTCCATAACTGTTGTGGAACCACGATAAGATGTAAGGTTTTCAAATGAAAGCAGGATTATTCTAATCTTTAAATTGTTCTTGTATCTATTAGTTTTTCTGATGCCTCCACTAAAACTTATTATCAAGAATCCTAGTAACTATCTAAACCTTTATTATTTGCGGAAGTCATTTTCTTTATAACTATCTAAACCTTTATTATTTGCTTCGATTAACACTTCAATAATATTATTAATCTCTAGTGCTCACAAGTTCCATATTTGTTTTCCCCCGTCCCATTTTAAGTGTCTTATTTTTTATTTTGGTCTGTCCCAAAAAGAGTGCTTCTTTCTATATTTAGTAAGTTGACAATTCAAGCATCTTACATGGCAAGTTTATAACCACAAGATTCAAAAGACATTTTAGTACATTATACACATCTTTAATTTAGGACCACAAGATTCAAAAGTCTCTATTTATTTCTAAAACTCCGTGCCTAATTAACTAAGACACTTAAATTGGGACGGAGGGAGTAATATTTTTATTAATCTTTAATACATATTTATTTGTAAATTATTTTTCACTCATCAACTAAATACGAGAAAGCATTTTCTAGGAAATATTATTCTTGGAAAATGACTTCCATTATACCAAATAGGGGCGTATTTAGGGTATTGGGTGGGGTTTCCCCAGAACCCAGTAATTTTTGCACAGATTCTGTATTTGTATCAATAAATCTAGTAAATATATAAAAATTATGAGTTGGGAACCGTTTAACAAAGTGTGATGTTGGTCTAGTGGCGGAAAAAGAACTTGTTAAGCTTTGTTGCCCTCTTGCTTAAAGGGCAGCCCGGTGCACTAAGCTGCCGCTATGAGCGAGGTTCGAGGAAGGACCGGACCACAAGGTCTACTGTACTCAAGGTACAAATCCCTTATTCACCATGTAGGCCTTTATTTTGTCTCTTTTTAATTTTTAAATTTGAGATGGGTTACCCACAAACTTTTATTTCTCAATTTGAGATAGATGGAACCACAAACTTCAAAACCTGGATCCACCTCTGATACCAAATGCGAGAAAATGACATAAACAATCCCTTACGTTTGGGGATAAGTTCAAAATGATCCCTAAGCAGTTTTGATCTTTATGTTTGTCAACAATGAGCATTTCAGGTCTCTGCCAAATATATGAAGTAACAAATTCTGGTGGTTAGATTTAACAAGAAATGTGACAAAAAAGATACCAAAATGTGTATATATATTATGAATCCACTTAAGGCAAAAACTGAGTCCGCCTATTGTAATTTGTACATGAGATAAGAAATAGAAAAAGGAACAAACTGAAGTAGATTTAAAAAATAACTATTGGACACATAACATATTGGTATTTGATACACAGCCAAAGAGGAAAATATATACTCGTTTAGAAAGGAGAAGAGCAATGAATCATGAATTACCTTTTGAAATTTGGTACTACTATTTCATAACCATTAAACTCGTAACGGATGTGAAGATCACCGTGTACAGTTGCCGGAAAGAGAAAGAAAAATTGGAAAAGAAAGGGAAGAGCGAAAGCAGCGGAAAAATATATTCAAATCAAATCCTTAATGAACACAAACTAAAGGGAATTAACCAACTCTCCTGTAAGATGACTACATTGCCCTTGCCAAATCTACCCGAGTCCCCAGAACTACTTGTTATTCCCTTGGCGGGGTAAAGTGTTAATTTAGCTATTACAGTGTCCTCCTTTTATCTCCTGAAGAATGTTATGGTATTAAATTAAAAATGTGTAGAATGTATTAAAATATTTTTTAATTTTATGATCTTGAACATGTCATGTGAAAAGTTAAATTTAAAGAATTGTAAAAAAAAAAAAAAAAAAAACTTGAAACAGAATAAAAATGAATTGGGTATTATTTTTTAAGGAGGGGGGGGGGGGGGTGAGTGGGCCCTTTACTATTTAAGTAGAAGAAAACAATCCAGCAAAGTTGATCTCTTGCATGTTACTACTATATTAATTTTCAAGGATTCGCTCGAATTAATTATTGTCCAATATTGTTCAATGTGGGCAGCTCAATTGGTTATCAAAGGATATTTGAAAAAAGTATTGTTCAATGTAGTCTTCGATTCATGACACTTGTTAAAGATAAACTTAAGGGTGTAGATTTATTGATTACTCCATAATAATTAAGACGGTATCTTGCTAAAAGATTCTTAACAAAGAGAAAAATAAGCACAATCCACCAACGGCGTAGTCTACAACATCCGATATCCGCCATTAATTCTAGTAACATTAGTAAATGGTATATAAGAAAATTATGACTTTTTTTTAATAAATGAAACTTATTATAATTGGAATAAAGGTACTCTTCTCACCTAATTTTGTAAAATAGTATCAGTAGCCAAGCCTGGAATCGAGCGCTAGATTCAGTCAACAAGTCGGTGGCCAACAACATAGCGGAAGGTGCCTTGGTGGATAACTCGTTTATGGTAGTAAGTGAACTTCTTGATAAGCTAACGAAGACAAATCATGATTGGCATACGAGATCATCGGAAGTAACTGGGGGTGGTCCCTCTAAGGTGTTATGTAGAGAAACCTTGAAGAAGGAGGAAGAGAGGGACGAGACCAATGCGCAACTAATGACCCAAACGGTGGTCCTTACAAAATATGTAATGGAGAAAGGGATCAAGAAAGTGAATGCGGTTACTAGCATGGGTCCTAAGCAAAGGGCAACCGAGATGGTACCCTATGATCAAGAGGGGTACAATGAGAGTGAAGATGTGAACTTCGTGAACTATGTGCAAGGGGGGGATTTCCGCCCTAATTACCAAGGATCGGGCCAACCGTGGTGATCTAGTAATCAAGGCGGCTCTAATGGGAGTGAAATAAATGAAGTGGATGGAGATAAAGAAACAACAATGGATACCAAAACCGTAGCTCCAACTCTTATGTTCCACCAGGAGGGCAAGCTTACCAACAACCTATTCAACCTCCTCCTTACCTCAATCGTGAGTCTACTAGTGATCCCGCTAGCTCAAAACTTGAAGAGATGATATCAAGGGTGTTGAAAAATCAAGACAAGTCCAATGCTAAGATAAAAGAGCTCAACAACCTTGTATCCTCACATTCAACATCCATCAAGCAATTAGAAAGTCAATCGGGGCAAATCGCTTCCACACTAAACTCAAGACAAAAGGGCACCCTTCCTACCGATATTGTAGTCAATCCACGAAACAAAGGAGGATGGGTGTCTTATTGTCTAGCCATTTCTACTAGAAGTGGGAGAGTGTTGGAGGAGCCGAAGATGTCAATGGATGTGGTAGATGAAGGGTGTTTTGCGGTTGAGAAGCCAAAGAAGAGTAAAGACAATATGGTAGATGATTTTGTCTTGATAGAAGAGAAAAGTGATGAGAAAGAAAAGGTTGATGAAAAAAAGAAAGTTCTTGAAAATGAGGAAGGGAACGACAAAGAAGAGGAGGCTCCAAAAGCCTTAAAGCCTATTCCAAGGCCTCTTCCTCCCTTTCCACAGAGATTTGCCAAGAGAATTGAAGATGAAAAGTTCAACAAGTTTTTGGAGATGTTAAAGCAATTGTTGGTCAATATTCCACTTATTGAAGCCTTGGAGAAAATGTCGAGGTATGTCAAGTTTATGAAGGATTTGATTACAAAGAAGCGAAGAGTCAGTTTTGAGACAGTGGATGTTACTCACCAATGTAGAACCATCATTTCTAGCTCAATTATGAAGAAGTAAGAGGATTCCGGTGCTTTCACCATTCCGTGCACCATTGGGGTGTACCAATTCGCAAATGCCCTTTATGACCTTGGAGCAAGAATTAATTTGATGTCATTTGCTATTTTCAAGAGCTAGGTTTGGGCAACCCCCGACCTACACGTCGGATTCCTACCTATGATCATCTTTGGATTTTCAGTTGTATTTGCTACCCGAATCTGGCTTCCACCGTCTCTCACAAATTAGCATCACATTCCACTCCGTGTGTCTTCTTAGGGTTCTCGTCAAACCATAGGGGGTTCTTATGCTATAACGTGTCCATATGCAAAATCATAGTCTCACGTCATGTCACGTTTGAGGAGAACGTCTTCTTTTTTGCCAACATCTACCAATTCCTCCCCACTGATTACAGATTCTTTGATAACTCGGACACCTCACCTCTAGTCCAAAATTCACTACAAATTTCGCACCGTCAGGCCGTCTCGCCACCCATCCCGTCGACCCCACCCCACTACCCAGTCCCTGCCTAGTCACTACCCGATGAAACACCTTCTACACTACCCCATCCCACTGCCCAGTCCCTGCCCCGCCACACTGCCCCACCCCGCTGCCCAGACCCTGCCCATCACACTGCCCAGTCCAGTCCTTAAAATCCTAGCTCTCTACCCCACCCATGACCGTCCCCAGACACCACATGTAAATCCATGCACAACACAGGATTTTCAAATCAAAAGTTCACTTTAACCTATCCACTTAAACCATCTCACACATTCCTAAAAACCCAAAATTAGCCAAACTTGACCAAAATTGGAATACGGTCATTCATGAGAAGTTTAATATGTTAACCAATCAGCACACTTGGGATCTTTTTCCGAAACTAGAAGGGGTGAATGTGATTCATTGTATGTGGCTCTATCGTCACAAATTTCGAGATAGTGGAGAGCTTGGACACCATAAGGCAAGACTTATGGCTAATGGTACTGGTCAGTAGGAGGGAGTTGATTGTGGTGAGACATTTAATCCGGTGATCAAACCAGCCACCATTTACACAATGTTGAGCATAACTATGGGGAAAATTGGCATATTCACCAGCTTGATGTAAAAAATGATTTCTTACATGGGGTTTTAAAAAAAATCATTTATATGCATCAACCCTCTGACTTTGTGCATCCGGAGGTTTCTCATTATGTATGTCGTCTTTGTAAGTCACTATAGGATTTGAAACAAGCCCCTAGGGTTTGGTATGAGAGGTTTGCTATATACATCATACAGATAGGGTTCGTGTGCAGCAAAAGTGACCTTTCCTATTTAGTTTTCATCGAGGTACTAACATGACTTATCATCTTTTATATGTGGATGATATTGTTCTGCTAGCTTCTTCTGATACACTGAAACATGAGATCATTGCCCTGCTCAAGTCCGAATTTGCTATGGCAGATTTTGGTAAGTTGAGTTATTTTTTTGGGATATTATTAGTGACCAGATCCGCACATGTCATGTTCTTGTGTCAGCGTAAGTATGCAGATGAGATTGTCTACAGGGCTAAAAGGGCAAACTGCAAGATCATGCCCACTCATGTCGACTCAAAGTCCAAACTCAGTGCGGATGACGGAGATTCGGTCAGCGATCCCTCTCTTTATAGGAGTCTCGCATGTGCTCTTCGGTATCCCACCTTCACTCGGCCAAATATTGCATATGTTGTTCAGTAGGTGTGATGTTCATGCACGCACCTAGGGAGCCTCACTTTACAACTCTTAAGCGTATCATTCGGTACGTTAAGGGCACTCTTGACTATGGACTACATTTATATCCATCTGCACTGACTAGGTTGCTCTCTTACACAGACGCAGATTGGGCAGGCTGTCCGGACACCCGTCGTTTTACGTCAGACTATTGCGTATTTTTAGGAGATAATATTATATCATGGTCGGCCAAGCAGCAAGCCACGCTTTCCCGTTCAAGTGCAAAAACTGAATATCGAGGCGTTGTGAACGTTGTTGCCGAGCTATGTTGGCTCCGAAATCTCCTTCTTGAGCTTCATTGTTCCTTATGTAAGGCATCGTTGGTTTACTGTGATAACATATCTGTTGTCTACCTGTCTCATAACCCAGTTCAGCATCAGCGAACCAAGCATATTGAGATGGATATTCACTTTGTTCGTGAGAAGGTTGCAATGGGTCACATTAGGGTGTTGCATGTTCATTCTTCGTATCAGTACACAGATATCTTCACAAATGGGCTTCTTCGGCAACTGTTCCCTGACTTCAGATTCAGTATCAACGTCCGACCTCCTCCCGTTCCGACTGAGGGGGTGTGATAGTGAATATATTCATTTACAAGATATTCTGTAATTAATATTTTAGTATAATTAATGTAAAATAGAAATTCTAATTCCATTAGAACTACAATTATACTATATATATATATATAAATATATTACATTAATAAGAGAACTTCACTATTATGTAAAAAGAGAAAAGACAACAGCATGCATGCGAAGCATCTTTTGAATAGTAAGGCACGATCGATACAAGAGAATGATTGTTTGTTAGTTGAGCTCAAATGTAGTCATGTTGGTACACTTACTAGTATAGGTTCAATATTCCTTATGAATCTATTAAGAGATTATAATAATGTTAATAGAACACGTAGCTATATAATTTCCAGTGCTAAATAACCTATATTATTGAACACTGAATTGAGACATATCTAACAGCTAATATTAAAAATATATATAATTTGAGAGATTATTGTCAATAGAACATGTAACTATTATTATTGTTAGTGATAAGATTCAGTAGCCTAGTAAAAGGACGGTCAATTGAACATTCTTTGTTGAAATATTATATTATATATATAAAGAATAATATTACATATATAAGTTAAATATTATTTTTATATCTATATAGTAAATTCTAAAATATTCTTAGCGAAATATCTAACTTTGTCACTGATCAATTAATATGCTGGAGGATAGATGGTGAGTGGTTGGTGGGCCAGTTAATTACTACTCCATCTGTTTTAATTTATGTGAACCATTTACTATTTGGGAGTCTATGAAGTGGTTCTTTGACCGCATTTTTCTTACATTTTTCTAAATTATTTGAATTATAAATTATCATGACTTATAGTACTTTTAATATAATTTCTAAATATATAAATTTTATTTTTACAAATTTAAAAAAATTATGTTAAAATTATAAATTTGACTTAAGAAAATGAAATAGGAACAACCGCGCTGGTCGTAATAGATTGACTTTCATGCTAGTTCTTGCTCTAGTATGAAAGTTCTATTTCAGTGAAGGACGACGTACTATGATACTTTCTGTTTTGTCGAGCCCTCGTATTTTAAAAAAAATTCACATAAATTAAAATAGAAGTAGTATTAGGCAACTAAAGTAAGCCATTTAACTTATTAGAAGAGAATGTTAAGGCAGCATGGTGCTTTGTCACCAAAAACCATAGTAATGATCACATATTCTGGACACGTTTTTCACGACCCTACAAAAGTTAAATTTATTCAGAATCGTCCAATTTTGACCAAGGCACCTTAGAAGTTTGACAAAGACTAGCGCAAAGATAGATCTCATCTCTTCTTCAGTAATTATAATCACTACATGAGTATTTCTTTTTTAAAAGTTTAAGTCAATAAAATAATGGAAAGTTCTGAGTTCAATTTGGCGCGTCATTTCGTATGTTATGCATGATTAAAGTGAGGATTAATCTTTAAGCTAATGGATCATTTACTTTTTATACTAAAGCTAATTCCTTCTACTTACATGCAAATTAAAAATTTATACTTTATATAAACTGATCATCCCTATTCATTAGCTATTAGTGAACCCCCATTAATCAGAAAAAAAGTTTTCTTACTTAAAGAGGTGCAATGCATTTTCACTGCTTCATCAAATTCATTTTGCACTTCTCCTTCACTTTTCTCAGTTTAACTGCTTAAAATTAAATTCATGGTAATTAAGTTTATTTCCTCTTTTAGTCTTTTTGATCAAATTGCCAAAATCAACTTTTTTTTTAGATGTACTCTTTATTAAAAGATATTTTGAAAGAGTAGTAGTTTGTATTTGGTTAAATCATTTGAGAAGTACTTTTCTAATTAATTATTTGTGTTTGACCAATATTTTACTTTTCGACAAAGTTACTTCTGATTTTAATTAAGTAAATATATCTTTTTTTATACATGCATGTAGTCTTGTCCAAACAATTTAAAAGCTCTTATTTGTTAGAAAAGCTTTTTTCGAAATAAAAAAATACTCTCTGATATTACTAAAAAACACTTATCTTTTCACCAAAAGTTTGATCAAACACCTTTCTTTTCTTAAATAAACCTTTTAAAAATTATTTTTAATTTTTTTTATAAATAATGGATCTTGGACCTAACTCAACCCCAAAAGTTAGATTGTAGAGTGAAGATTGTCCAAGTCCATATAAGGAGTCCATGTTCCCATTCCATATTCGATGTGTAACTCTTAACACTCCCTCGCACGTCCAGACCTTGTCCCAACATCGGTGAACAAAGAATTGGAATGTATTTGGCTCTGATACCATGTAAAAAATAAATCTTTGGACTAACTCAACTCCAAAAGCTAGCTTATAAAGTGAGGATTGTCCAAGTTCATATAAGGAGTCCATGTTTTCATTCCATATCCGATGTGAGACTCTTAACAAAAGCTTCACCAAACATGTTTTTACTCATTTAATTTAAAAGTCGTTTAACGTCAAATCTCACACAAGAAAAGGCAAAGAAACGAGTTTTTAGCACGGTGTCCTATCTTCCTCTGTTTTTTCTTTGGAATATAACTTTATGGACTTACAAATACTCCTTGAAAACTGGATGATGCTAAATATAAACACAACACAAAATTACGTGAGTCGAAATACATTAACATCTTCATGACCCTGTCAACTTCAAGAAAGTGAAATTAAATGAGAGGAAAAAAAGATGTTTTTTCCATAGTGTGGTCATATAATGTGTTATTAGTCATAGTTTATGACTTTATTTCATATAATATTATGTGAACATAAGGGTTAGTCGGTGACACATGTGGAAGGTTGAAGAGACTAAACGAAGAAAACCTTTACCCAAAAGTAAATTAGATTATGGAATATACTTTATATTGAAAAAATGATTATTACGAGGAGAGAACAACTGAGACTCGTACATACGTGTTATTTCTAAATCTAAACTTAGTGAGACCAGTTGCTGTTAAGTAGTAGTACTACTTTAATTAATTAAGGATCTACTGCGCGGATCCGCATTTATCAAAGTAATAATTTATTAGGAATCCCACTGCGCAGATCTGAATTTATAATATATTTCATCAAGAGACAAAAAAGCATATTATTAAAAAAGAAACAAAATAAAAATATATAGAAACATCAACACTATAACAACATCTAAACGAGATGGTTCCAGATCATATAGTGCTCTTTGGAACACTACTGTAATTGTCAATTTTTTCTTTTTTCTTAATCTTAAATATTTCCCCTTTTTTTCATGATTAAGACATGCATCACGTCTTTACATAAAATCGCTTAAAACAATTTATTAGTGTATAAGCGTAAAGAATGGATTTTGGATCTAACTCAACCCCAAAAGATAGCTTAAAGGGAGGAGGATTGCCCAAGTCATATAAGGAGACCAATGACCACTTATCCCACCGATGTGGGAGAACTCAACACCCTGCTTCACGCCAGGGTTGGATATCTGGATCGTGGACAATATAAGATGGGGCCAGCATCGAAAACAATGAATTTGAACGGGTCTGGCTCTGATAGCATGTTAATAATGGATTTTGGGCCTAACTCAACCCCAAAAGCTAGCTTAAAATAGGGGTGGCAAATGGGTCGTTTGTGCTGAAGTTGGGCGGGTCAAGATGGGGTGAATCAATAGATGGGCCAATGGCCAATCCGCTCAAAGCTTACATGGGCTAAGATGGACGGGTCAAGAAGGGCTAAATGATGGGTCATAATCCAACTTGCCCAATTTGACCCATTATTTTTATAAATTTCAAATTTATCTTCTATGAAGTTATTTTATTTTATATGATATTTGATTTTTTCATATATTTATTTTTAAAATAAGAATAATATTTTTAAGAATTTTTTTATTTTTTATAAAAGAAAAATAAATATATAAATAATGGGTGGGAGGGCAGAGGGTAGTGGGGGTGAGAGGGGGGCTGAGTAGTGGGGTAAGAGAAGTTTCTCATTTAAAATATTTTATAAGTAAAATAAATATATAAAGTAAAAACTTTAGGGTGGGGGGATGGGTTTAAGGAAAATTTTTCTCTTTTTTTTTATAAAAGTAAAATAATTATATAAAATAGAAAATTTGGGGGTGGTGTTGACACCCAATTTTGTCCCCTCTTTTCCGATTTTAAATATTTTTTGACGCCTCAAAAACAATTTTAATGTATATATATATATATATATAATGCTATAATATAGCTAATGATTCATGTGAGAAGGTACTGGTTGGGCGGAGGACAGCCCAGGCGGAATGTCTGAAACTCAGGCTGATGATCCTGTCGTAACCCGCTGAGCCATGGTGGCGTTAGGGTGTTTTGGATCTATTCTGGGTCAAGACGACCCTGCTAGGACTATCAACCCGTAAACAAAACCTCTTATGGTACCTCGGGTCTGAAAAATACAAACAAAAGGGTCGAAAAATTCGAAAAAGAAAAGCAGAGAAAAGTAAAAAAAAAAACAAAGGCAAACAAGTCCGAAAAGATATCAAAAAATGGTTTGCTTATTTTTAATTATTGCTTAGAAATACTCCTTTTTGTTTTCATGATTTTCTAATCCGAAATACTCCTTTGGTTCCTAATTTCTAATTCGAAAATCCCTTCTTTTTTTTGCTTTCGGGTCGGGTCAAAATTTGTGTCGGGTCAAAATACGAAAACACTCTTTTTCGGTCCCTAGTTTCAACCCTAAAAAATCTGCTTTTTTTTGTTCTTTGCATTTCCGAATTCAGGTCACTGTTCCGGGTCGGGTCTTGAAAATCGGTATGAAAATCCGAAAATCAGAAGCCCCAAAAAATAAGAAAATTAAAATTATGAAATCGCAAAAATCAGAATTCCCAAAATTACTTTTCCGAGCGGATTCGACGATTCGAAACGACGCATCGGTTCGCTACCCAGAGAAGGTCCGTAAACTCGAAACTCTTCTCATTTTTTTGTTTAACTTTCTGTGATTTGTGTGTATTGTTACTGATTTAATGATAATATAGTCTATTTAAGTTGTTGTGTTTATTGTCTAAGCATGTTAAGTTTGTTAGTTTTGTTTAGTTAACTAACAATGTTTTGAATTATTTTGCTTGTGTTATCTGATTCATGTTTAGTATTATATGATGATTTGTTGTTAATTAGTATCTATTGAGAGGGATTATGATGTTGGATTAATTAAATATCTGCTACTGTTATTAATTTGCTAATCTGTTTAGTTGATTATGGATACTTACAATGTTGTGCTAAGTTCATGTGTTTGAGTTAATGCTTAGATTAGCCTTGTTTTAGTTTGAATGCGTATACTGTTAGCGTAAATGTTTGGTTGATGTTGGCGATTGTTAGAGTTAATTATTAGTCATATTTAATTAGGTTAAGGTTTGATTATGTTTATTAGACTAAGCATCGAGAAATGTTTAATAGATATTAATGGTTGCTTATGATCTTTAGTTTCAGCTGTTGAGCATATTTAATCATGACTTGTTGGTTTGTTTATGACTATTGGAACAATGTTCATTATTATTAATTAGATTATGGTTGATGTTAGGATTTGTTACGTTAATTATTAATCACGTTTAGCTATTTTAAATTTAATTGATTCTCATTTAGCTCACTGTTATGTATGTCTAAGTATATATCCGTACATATGTGTCGAATTGGGCCTTATTACGCGTCCGGACTGGTCTGTTTGCCTCCTTCAAATCTGAAATTATATGTTCGGGCCTGCCTTCTATTTCTGCATGTTAATTGTTTCCCTGAGGCCCAATAACATATTATTTTTTATGAACTATTTATTTATATTTTCTTATGTGTATATTATCATGTTTCCATTTTTATTTTCATTCCCTGTCTCACCAATTATTGAATTAAATTCTACTAATCCTTTTCTTTTCTTTTATTTACATGAAATGCATCGGGGGCAACGAAGAGTCTCGTTATGAGACTCATCATGGCTATTACCCAAAATAAAGACCCGCATCCACATTTATTGCATTCTCCGGCCTCGGAATTTCTCAAACAAATAGGGCGGGATGACATCGTCATCCGCCCGGGTCACGACTTTTAACTCTTTTAATACCGTCTTTTTTATTTTTCGGGTTGTAATAATTATTTAATTCTTGTGCGATTATTAGAATGCTTGGAATAATTAGGCTTTGAATGGATAGATTAATATGATAGTTTAAAATTGAAAACCCGTCGCTAGTTTATTTATTTTTAGGCTCGGTTAGTTTAAATTTGGAAACTCGCCGCTAGCTTATTTATTATTAGGCCTGTCATGCATGTTTAAAACTTTCAAAACAACTTGGTCATCTTTTGTTCGCATTATTGATCATACAAATGAGGTTTTGTTTTTTATCTGATTCGCTATAAAAAATGACTTCCATAAATTACTTCTTTGCATTATAAACAAATTGCTTTCCTCCTTACTATCAATTACCAAAAAAATAGGTATTTTGTAAATAATGCAATACAAATGCATGTTTTATCCAAAAAATCACTTTGCATGTATTTTATAAAAATGCCAAACAAATGCATATTTTTATCCCAAAATCAACTTTGTACATATTTTATAAACATTGCCTTGCAAATGGATGCTTTTCAAAAATTTACATGTATTTTTAAATAATGTCATGCATACCTTTTTCGAATTTTATGCCAGAAATTTATTTTTCAGAACCGCAATTACCTTTGCAAAAACCCTCAAAGAGAATAAATCTTTTACGTTGTCAAGAATGCATCCTTTAAATTAAATATTTGCAACATCTCTTTTGACTTTATACTTTTAAACATGCATTTTTCTTAGCATAATAATTAACCTGAGTTTGACCGGATAACCGCAAGTTAGCAGATCTTAAAGGATGTCTAACTCATTCTCTTTAGGATAATAAAGAATCATTACCCAAAATCTCATAGTTTAGCAGACCAGTAATCGGAGTTCATTTTACAGCATTTATGTTAACATTTAGGTGCCCTAATTCACCGTAGAATAATTAGGTGGCGAATCCTCAAGCATTTAACCAATTCAGGGGAAACGCCCACACGTCGCGGGAGCCACGTAGGATCACCCTTCCCTCACGGAGGACGGGCTGGGTCAAAAACGTGCGCGCACATGTGGGATGGGAGGGCGGGGGTAGTGGGGTTGGGTGATGGGATACGAAAAATTTCTCATTTTTAATAGAAATTTATATATAAGTAAAACAAATATGTAAAATAAAAACTTCGGGGCTGGTGTGGGAGGGCAAGGGGGTTGGGGTATAAGAAAAAAATTCATATTTTTAATATTTTTTTATAAAAGTTAAAAAATATGAAATAGAAATTGAGGATGGGGTTAGGGCATGGAGTGGAGGGGGTAGGAGGTAAGAAAAAAATTATATTTTTTTATATATTTTTTATAAAACTAAAAAGAATATGAAATAGAAATTTGAGGATGGGGTAGGAGGGGAGGTAAGAAAAAATTTCATATTTTTAATAATTTTTTTATAAAAATAAAAAAATACGAAATAGAAATTTGAGGATGGGGGTAGGGCATGGGGTGGAGGGGGGGGGGGGGGTAGGATGTAAGAAAAAAATTCATATTTTTTATAATTATTTATAAAAGTAAAAAGAATATGAAATAGAAATTTGAGAATGGGGGTAGGGCATGAGGTGGGGGTGGGGTAAGGGGGGAGGTAAATTTTATTCATATTTTTAATAATTTTTTTTATAAAAGTAACAAAAATCATGAAATAGAAATTTGAGGATGGGGGAAGGGTGGAGCGGGTAGGTGGGGGTTAGAGCGGTAGGGGGGAGGTAAGAAATAATTTCATCTTTTTATAAAAGTAAAAAAATATGAAATAGAAATTTGAGGATGGGTGTAGGGCAATGGGGTTGGGGGTGGAGGGGGGTAGGTGTGGGTAGGGCAGGGGGGGAGTAAGAATTTTTTTTTTTTTTTTATAAATTGTTTATAAAAGTAAAAAAAAAATGAAATATAAATTTGAGAATGGGGTAGGGCAAGTGGGGGTGGGGGTAGGGTGGGAGGTGGAGGTAGATGGGCTAGAGGTAGGCAGGGGTGGTAAGGAGGTAGGGGTGGGGTAGAGTATGCAAGGTAGGGCGCAGATATGTGAGGGTGGTTCAGTGCATGGATGGGGTTGGTGTAGGGGAGAGGATAGGGTGGATGGATAGTGTGGTGGGTGGTTGAGGTGCGTTGTTGTATTTTATTGTTCCGAAATAATAATAAAATTTAAATAATTATTTATAAAATAAAATCTTAATCTAGAGTGGAGCTCTAATCGTTAAGATTGAGCATTTTCGTGGGTCAAGTTTGAGCATCATCATGGGTTCATTTGGGCTGCTGATTTATAATGGGTCAACTTGGACTAGCCCAAACCAACCCATCATCAAAATCACTCTTGCCGAAATCCATGAAAACTTGGGCGGGTCATTTGGGTTTGGGCTAGGGCTAATTTTGTCACCCTTAACTTAAAGGGATGATGATTGCTCAAGTCATATAAGGAGACCAAAGACTGTTTATCCCACCGATGTGGGAGAAGTCAAGGGGGATTGTCCAAGTTATATAAGCCGACCAAAGACCACTTATCCCACCGATGTGGGAGAACTCAACAGTAAGATTTAGTACCGAACTTTTTTACTTTAAAACAATTTATTAGTGTATAAGATTTAGTAAAAAGGTCTAGTACCAAACCTTTTTACTTTTAGCAGATCTTTTAAAACAATTTTGTTAAAAAGTCAGCTTTGCGGTGGAGCTGTTCATCTTTTCATCTAAAAATTAAAATTGAACACATCCTCTCTTTGATTTTACCAGAAATAAGGAAAGACCCAAAGTGTAGTGGGACTTCACCCACTCCATTAATAGAAAAAGAGAGGGGCTTGGGGGTGGAGGTGGGGTGGGGGTCCAACCAAGGATTTATTAGTGTTTTGGAATCAAAGCATTAAAAAGAACATTTATCAGTAATCCAGAAAATAAAGAAAAATATCTAGAGTAGGTTTATCCAAAGGGACAAGAGAGTAAATTAAGAGGACTCCATCCACTTCATTAAGAGAAGAAATATATAGTATCTTAAGTATGTATTATTAGGTCATTTTCCCCAAGAGAAAAGAGGGGTCAACCAAACGGTTATTCCTTCCGTCTCAATTTAAGTGTTTTTTATTAAAAAAATATCTCTTTTTATATTTAATAAGTTTTGACAAGTTTAAGATTACAAGATTTAAAGGATTCCACAGATCTTTAATTAAAGACCACAAAATTTAAAAATCGTCTTTTATTTATTAAATTTCTTGTCTAATCAAACTAATACATTTAAATTGAGACGAAAATAGTATCTTCTTTTAAATAACACCTCTTTTTGTTCTCAGTAAAATTGACTTCTGACATCAAAATAACAATACTCACTTGCTTTCCTAGAAAAACCGTATATAGCGAACTCTACGTCAATCCCACTTAAAATATTTGAATTAATTATTTTTCCCAAAATAAAAAATGGCAAGCAATTCCTCTGCATTCCCCAAAAAAACTACTTAAAAAGAAGGGAAATTAATACTTCTAGTCCCTTCAATAACAAATTTCAATTTTGATCTTTCTGATTTTTAATTAAGCACGTTTAACCTTCGTTCCTAGTAAGTTCCTTTTTCTCAATTAGTCATGCCTAAAAGGAGAAAAAAACTACGAGTTCAGTAAGATGTACACATTAATTTTTAAACTATTAGATTCATTTAAAACATGACCTAAGTTGATATTTGCAAAGAAGAAAAGCAAACCGTTATTACCAATTCACAGTATAAAAATCTTTTTACATTGTTTGGCTTATATTTCCACTTTTTAAATTTAAATATTTTATTTTCTTTGTTAGTCTGTTTTAAAATAAAAAATATCTTTAATAATTCTTTAATACAATATTCTATCTGACATATTTTAGATTACATGAATCAAAGGCGATTTTGACATATTACATATAACCTTTAGTTTAAACAAGATTCAAAAGTCTCATTTATTTTCTTAAATTATGTAATTAATCAAATTAATACACTTATATTAAAACGGGGGAGTATTATTTGGGATTTACCATGAGTAGGTTTGATTTTGTACACGTTTTCAAACAAGTAGTCCTAATGGAGTATATTCTTGAAATCAAGGCATTTCTTCTCCCTTTGTCCCCTAAAAAGTACAATTGGTCAGCCAAGAATCTTCAACTACATATACAGACAACTTTTCCAGGTCAATCTTTGGCAACTCCTAATATTATTCGTACATAGCCAACCAATCCGTGGCTCATCAGAACCTTGTACTCACCTTTTAGTCTTTTACTACTCTCTTTTGTTTAACTCCCATTTCTTCATCCTCCTTTTCTTCTAGAATTCACTCAAATTCTCCATTCTTGAATGGCCACTGGCTTTAGATTTCCGGTTTGGTTCGTGTTTCTTTTCGTTCTTTCTTGTTTCTCCTCATTCTGTTTAGCTGGTGACAGATTAACACTAGGAGAGATTCTAAAAGATGGTGATAACATCACTTCTAAAGGAGGGGATTTTGTGTTGGGGTTCTTTAGTCCTACTACAGGTTCTAGTAAAAGGTATCTTGGTATAAGGTATGCTGATGTAACAGTAAAAACAGTTATTTGGGTTGCCAACAGGCAAAAACCTGTCCATGATAAAAATGGTACCTTTTTAATTGACAAAATTGGGAATTTGGTTGTTAAAAATGGACATGGAGATTTACTCTGGTCGTCTAATGTTACTGTCGAAACCAGGAACTCTACGGCTTGTCTTATCGACGATGGAAATCTTGTCATCCTTAACAATGACAGAGATGCTGCAAGATTAAATTCCGCCTTGTGGGAGAGCTTCTTGTATCCTACAGACACGTTTTTGCCTGGAATGAAAGTTTTCATGGAAACACAAAGCAAAGAGCGAAAAGTTTTCAGTTCTTGGACAAATGAAAGTGATCCTTCACCTGGAAAGTACTCAATGGGGGTTGATCCTCGCGGAGCACCTCAGATTGTTATCTGGGATGGACCGAATAGACGTTGGAGAAGTGGACATTTTGATAGAGTGGAATTCACTGGTGTTCCAAATGTGACTAGATCTACTTTTTTCTCTGGTTTCAAAATTCACAACGATGATGACGGCAAATTGTTCTTCACTTATAGTGCCTCAAACACATCTTCTTTGGTGAGGTTCCAGCTTACTGTGACTGGAAATGAGCTGCAACAGAGGTGGGACCAAGGCATGGGGCGATGGAACACGTTACAATCTATGCCAGCAGGTGATTGTGACTTGTATAACTTCTGTGGGAATTTTGCGAATTGTAATAAAGAAGGATGCCTTTGTGTACAAGGATTTGTACCACGTTTCCAGGAGCAGTGGAATGCTGGGAACTGGACAGGAGGATGTGTTAGGAGTACCGAATTGGAATGCAGGAGCAATAACAGTGTGTTGAAGAATGATATTGCAAAAAAAGATGGATTTGGGGCTCTTGAGAGAGTTAAATTGCCTGATTATGCAGATATTGAAAATGTAAACATGGACGAGTGCAAAATCAGGTGCCTGGATGATTGTTCCTGCAATGCTTATGCTTTTGTCAAAGGAATCAATTGTATGTTATGGCGTGATGATTTAGTAGATATAGAGCATTTTGAGGAAGGCGGGAACACTCTTTATGTTCGCCTTCATCCATCTGAATTCGGTAAGGAAATTACCTTCTGCTGAATGTATAAACCTCTTACGAGTTTTCTTTTCATTCGTGCAATTATACAAATCTAAAACCAAAGTAATTGTGTTTTTGTACAAAGAGCAATTTCTTGTTTGTCTTTATTAGTAGCAAGCTAAAACTTTAAGCAGATATGTCTCTTTCTTCCTTGTGTTTGAAGAATGATTAGCATTTCTAATTTCTTGATTTTCTCCTTTGACTTTCTTTTGAAACAGGTAAGAAAAACAGGACGACTATAATTTTTGTAATATCAGTTCTAGTAGCACTGGCTTTCGTTGTTTTGGTTGCTGTTTGGCTAGTATGTAGGTACAGGGCCAGAAAACGAGGTAAATTTTGATGCAGCAACCTTTCTGACATTGACTAATTGCATTTATTATGTGTTCCATGTTGTACTTATGACTTCGACTTGCAATTTTCAGAATCCAAGAGGACAAATGAAATTCCGAAAAACCATCTAGTTAGGAGTGGAGAGTTCTCCACGGAAATCTCTGGACCAGGCGACCTCAATGCTGAAGGGCATCAAGGAAATGGTTCAGAAGTATCATTTATCAGCTTCAGCATGGTGGCTGCAGCTACTGACGACTTTTCTCTTGCAAACAAGCTAGGGCAAGGGGGATTTGGCCCCGTTTACAAGGTAAATTTTCAATATTGATGGATTATTCTGTGTCCTTTAGGAAGTACATGCCCTTGTTTTGGACTAAATTTAATGTTTTTGAAATGTTTAGGGAAGGCTACCTTGTGGTCAAGAAGTCGCTGTGAAAAGGCTTTCACAAAAGTCTGGTCAAGGTGATGAGGAGTTCAAGAACGAGATCACTCTAATAGCAAAATTACAACACAGAAGTCTTGTTAGACTATTGGGTTGCTGCGTTGAAGGAGAAGAAAAAATGCTTATTTATGAGTACATGCCCAACAAAAGCTTAGATACATATCTATTTGGTAAGTTCAGAACATTATATCAAAAAAAAATCTTATGCTTGAAAATGCTAATTGTGAACCATTTCCTTGATCATTGAGATAGATCACTAACGATTGTATTGGCTGTTAAACTTTGACAGATCCTGCTAGGAAATCCCAGTTAGACTGGAGAAAACGCTTCAACATTATCGAAGGAATTGCACGAGGATTACTGTATCTTCATAGAGATTCAAGGCTTAGAATAATCCATAGGGATCTAAAGGCTAGTAACATTCTGTTGGATGAAGAGATGAACCCAAAAATCTCAGACTTTGGCATGGCCAGAATATTTGGAGGAAACCAAAATGAAGCAAATACAAATAGGGTTGTAGGCACATAGTAAGTATCATTTGATTTTAATCTTTTAAGAGACTCTAATTTCAAAATGTTTTGTTCCTGGAGCTAAATCCATTTCATTTCGTACCTTGTTGCTAAACACAGTGGATATATGGCTCCTGAGTATGCAATGGGAGGCCTGTTCTCTGGCAAATCTGATGTCTACAGCTTCGGCATACTATTGCTTGAGATTATATGTGGGCATAGAAATACAAGCTTCCGCACAGATGAGCATTCAGGCATCATCGGATACGTAAGGCTGAATAATTTTCTCGATTATTTCAATCTTTTTAGTCTAGAACAAGCTGTCCGAATAATGGGACTAATTTTCTTATGTGATGAGCAATGACTGTGGTCACTTTTCTCATATTTTTCTGGTGGAAAATATTTCAGGCATGGGAAAAGTGGGATGAAGGTAGACCAATGGACCTAGTGGATCGTTCTATATGGGATTGTTGTCAACACGATGAAGCATTGAGATGTATACACTTGGCAATGCTTTGTGTTCAAGATTTGGCCGTTAACAGACCAAACATGTCTTCTGTGGTTTTGATGTTGGAAACTAATAATGTAAGGTTGCCCTTGCCTAGGCAACCCACTTATACCTCAATGAGAAGATCTGTGGATGAAGATATATGGCATGGGAATCAGGATTTGCCGTCTTCAAACAATGTCACAATTAGTGTACTAATAGGTAGATGATTGTTTAACGCTTGTTCCTTCTTACATACCTGCTTCATTTGAAGAGAATGGGATCAAGTAATGTAACTGTGTTCAAGTTATACTTGGAAATTATATGTTCATAATTTTTGTTAGCTAGGTATATACTAGGTGGTTCAGCTGTACAAGCTGAAAGAGAGATATGTTACAACTTGTTCAATCAGTATGGCTGAAGTTCTTTTTCTTTACTGTTTGTAGGTGGAGATGCTCCACCAACCGAGCAAGTCCCACTTGTCGTATCTAGTTAGAACGAAGTATTTCTATCTGTCAGTATATATCACTGCATAATCAAGGGACAGAATGTTAGAAATATCTCCCTTGATTATTTCATTCAAAAGGGGTAGTAAATATACCCATAATACAAGCATCATCCTAGGCTAGAATTAAGGTATTAAATGACTAGATATACACCTACCATATACAAAATATACTATGTACAAATCACAATTAGGACGAAATATTCTATTATTTCTATCACACCCCCGCAGTCGAAGTGGGAGGTCGGGGTATGCTAAGACTGTCCCAAAAGTCTTCAAATAGAATCAGTGGAAGACCTTTTGTAAAAATATCGGCGATCTGATAGCGTGACGGGACATGTAAGACACATACTTGTCCACGAGTAACCTTTTCGCGAACAAAGTGAATATCCATCTCAATATGTTTAGTGTGTTGATGTTGAACCAAATTCCCTGAGAGATAAATCTCACTAACATTATCACAAACCAATGTTGCCTTTGGAACAGGATAATGGAGCTCCAGAAGAAGGTTGCATAGCCAACAGGATTCAGAAACCACATTGGCAATTCCCCGACATTCTGCTTTGGCACTGGACCTTGACAAGGTAGCTTGCCGTTTGGAGGACCACGATATCAAATTGTCACCAAGAAAGACACAATAACCAGATGTGGAGCGTTTGGTATCCGGATATCCACCCCAATCTGCATATGTGTAAGAGTGGTTGTCGAAGACAGATATAGATGCAAGCCATGATAGAGAGTTCCATGAATATAACGCACAATGCGCTTGAGAGCATGCATGTGATCCTCAATTGGGTTATACATGAATAGACAAACTTGTTGCACAACATAAGATATGTTGGGCCTCATGAAAGTAAGATATTACAGGGCTCCTACAAGGCTGCAGTAATGTGATGGATCAACATATGGCGTGCTGGAAGTAGCACTCAACTTTGATTTAGTATCAACTGAAGTGGAGGATGGCTTACACGAGGACATACCAGCTTGTTCAGCGATCTCTTCTGCATACTTCTTTTGAGACAAAAATAAACCACCTGCATGACGTGTTACAACTATCCCCAAGAAGTCGCTCAATGGTTGACTAAAAATGTCATCCGACTTCTCATCTATTGAACTCTTAGCTTACGCAATGATCGGATCGGAAGAACTTTTTTTTGCCCTAGATCCTTCATAGCAAATTTTAAGCTAAGAAGAGACATGATAGACTTGCGAAGAGCATCAGATGAAGTAGTTAAGATAATATCATCCACATATAGAAAAATGTAAGCTATATCATTACCCTGATGGTATAAGAAGAGAGAATGATCAGACTTGCTATTAGAAAACCCAATATTAGAAACATAGTCTGGAAACCTCTTGTACCAGGCCCGATGAGCTTATTTGAGCCCATACAAGAATCTTCAATAAGCATACATGATTAGGATAAATGGGGTCTCTGTACCCCATGGCTGATACATGTACACCATTTCGTTGAGTTCTCTATGCAAGAATTCATTTTTCACATCAAGATGATGTAGAGGCCATGCCTTCGAAAGAGCCAGACTTAGTATCGTGCGGATAGTTGCTGGTTTGACCACCGAATTGAAAGTCTTACCACAGTCCACACCAACCTGTTGAGTCTTTCCATCACCTACAAGACGCGTTTTATGCCTCTCAAATGTACCATAAGATTTTTCTTTATGACAAAAAATCTACATAGACCGAATCACATTCACATTAGGAGAACGAGACACCAAATCTCACGTCCTATTATTAATAAGAGCATTATATTCATCATCCATAGATATTTTCCAATTCGGGTCATTAATGGCAGACACACGATTATGAGGTAATGGGGATTTGGTAACATGGGTGTGAAGACTGTATTTTTTGTTTGGTTTGAAAATCACATGTTGACAAGAGTGATTGGTCGTGGGACGGAATTGAAGTTGATTGGATAGGGGAGGTGATATTGGGCTGACGTGTGATGGGTCTGGAGGCCAAGAGTGTTGGAGATGGACTGTCCGGGAGTGGGCTAGCAGTTGTTGGGCCGCCACTGTCTGGGACTGGGCCGCTACCCAATGGCTGCCAAACATTGGGGGCCAGGCATTGGGCCTCTCGGCAGTGGGCTGCCAGCGAGGGGCACCAGGCTGGCAGCCACCTGGGGTCGGGTAAACAGGCCCAATTGGATGGATTTGTGAAGGAAATATTTGGGCCAAGCTGTCCGAATTAATTGGGCTTGCCGAACTGGTTGGGCCTATTTGCGAGGCCAACCGGTGGACCAAATACGATGGTATGCTATCGTCAAAAAATTTGTAGGTAGGAGGCACGGAACAATGCATTTTGGCAAAGGGAAAATTTGATTCATCAAAAACTATGTGATGACTCACAATGATTTTATTAGAGGATAAATCGTAACATTTGTACCCATGATAGTTTGACAGATATCCCAAAAAAATACACGGAGTAGACTGGGGTTGAAGTTTATTGATGGTAGTGGAAGGAAAAAGAGGATATCATAAGCACCCAAATACCCGTAGATGAGAGAGTAGGATGGGTCCCTTAGGTATAAAATTTTGAGAGGAGAATGATAGGCTAATTGTTTGCTTGGAAGTATGTTGAGGAGATATATTTCCATTTGTAATGCATGATGCCAAAATTATGGTGGTAGAGAGGTATAGACAAGTAAGGTTCTAACAATATTATTAATGGTCCAAATTTTTCTTTCCGCTTTTCCATTTTGAGATGAGGTATGTGAACAAGAGAGACGAAAGGATAAACCATTAGCTTTGCAAAAATTCCAAAATGGCCCATTATCAAATCCTTTACCATTATCACATTGAATATTTTTAATGTCCAATTCAAATTGAGTTCGGATGAATGCTCTAAAGGAGAGAAATGTGGAAAAAACTTTTGACTTTTTAGACAAAGGAATTGTTCACAAAAAATTAGAGTAATCATTTAACAGAAGAAGATAATATCGATGGCCCGAAGAGCTCAAAACGGAAGATGTACAAATATCACTATGAATAATATCAAAAGGCATAACATTGCATGAATTAGAAGCAACAAAATGCAATTTAACATATTTTTCAAGAGAACATTGTTAACACCCAACTTTGTCCCGTCTTTTCCAATTTATTTGCAATTTTAAATATTTTTAAACACCTCAAACAATTTTAATCTATATACATACATACATATATATATATATACATATATATATATATATATATATATTTATTCTCTTATTATTATTCGCATTTTTTTTACTATCATTTGCATTTTTATCATAATCATAAGTTTTATCTGAAATTTCTATGTTATTTTATTCTCGCAAAATTGCATCGCATTTCCATTTTTTATTAAGCGTTAAACATTTCGCAAATATTATATTTATTATCACATCGTTATGTTATTTTAAATAATTCACATCTTTTACAAAAAATATTTTTATGTTAAACCCCTTTTATATTTTTAAAACCCATAACCCATTTTATTTCCCAACCCAAAATAATTTCTACCCAAAATATTCTATCCAACAACCAAAGTCCATCTCCAAATTAACCCCTATTTTTTGGCCCAACTTACCAAGCCTAAATCAAAACAAAATCACAACCGGACTAGCCCAATCCCCAACTCCTATATTCTCTCCCATATCCATTTCACCCCTAAAAAATAACAGCCCAAACCCACCGAAGCCCATACCCACTCGGCCCATACCTTTTAACTCCCAATACCCTTATTTCCTTTACCCCCCAAAACCCAACACCCAATTAATTACCAAATTCTTATCCCCCAAACCCATCACCCGAAACCCCACCAACTGAAGCCCAACGCTCGCCCCAGGCCCAACCGGCCGACCCGTCGGCCCAAACCCATTCCCCTTACCCTTTAAACCCAACCCCTAAAGCCCAAAAAAAAAAGAAAACAAAACAAGAAATAAAACCCTAACACCCCTAACCCCTCAAGTCGCCGCACCCCTACGCACCCTACATCGCCGCACCCCTACCCCCGTCACCTCACCACTGCCACCATCCTACCCTGACACCGCCGAACCCATCCCCTCACCAACACACCCCCCAAAATCCGCAACACATGCCCCAAGAAATCGCCCCCAAAAAAATCAGATTTTTGTCCCCTTTATTTTGAAATTCGAATTCATTTTTAGGGGGGTATGAGGGGGGGGGGGTTGAACGTTGAGTTTGAGACCTATAAAAACTCCCTTTTGCACTGTTTTAGGGGTTGGATTTCGGATTCCAAAGGTTTTTTTTTGGAGCTTTAGGTCGATATTTTTAGTTTGAAATTTAGGTTTAAGTTTTGGTTGTATTGTATTTGTTTGTATTGTTCTTCACTAAAAAATATCCGAAATCTTCTTAAGAACACTTCTTCGTTCTTGCATGCGTTCTTCAACTTAAAGATTCCGAAAAATATAGGTCAAAATTATTGGTTTTTGGTGTTGAAGAATCTGGATTTTTAACTATTTTTCACTGTTTTTTTGGTTCCGGGTCGGGTCACTGTCGGGTCGGGTCGGGTCATTCCAGGTCGGGTCGAACATCAGAAAGCAGAATCCTATTTCAGAAAAAAATCAGAATTCAAAAAAAATCTACAACAAATCAGAATTCTAACATTTCCGAGTGGATTCGACGATTCAAAACAACGCCTCGGTTCGCTACCCGGAAAAGGTTAGACTCATTCTAGTTCTTCTATATTCCTTTAAGCGTATTTGATTGTGTGTTTATGCTTGATTTAGTATGATATTTTGATAAGTAATATAGTTTTGATTAATCAATATGGTAATGCGACGTTTTGCTTATAATTGTATATATGTCATTGGGATATTTCTGATTTGGAGTAGATATGTGATAGATGATATTGCCTCGATGTTTTGGTTAACTAATTATTATCATTAGCTTTAGTAAGGTATCTTGGGTTCATTATTAAATGCAATACAGATAATGTAAGATTAATACGTGTTTGGAAGTGCTATGGCTTGATTAAATACTCTTAGGACACTTAGCGGATTGTTGATATTCAAATTATTGTACGTTGTGTAAGTTGTTAGTTTGGGGGCTGCCTAATTAATCAAAAAAAACGAGCATACTTTAATTGATTAAAATGACGATATATACATGTTATATTCTAGATTAATATGTGCAATTTTAAAGGGAGTATATTATCCATGTTTAATACAATAGTATGTGCGTTTGGTTTAAGTTT
The DNA here is from genome assembly GCA_034509755.1 of Anisodus tanguticus. Taxonomy (NCBI): domain Eukaryota; kingdom Viridiplantae; phylum Streptophyta; class Magnoliopsida; order Solanales; family Solanaceae; genus Anisodus; species Anisodus tanguticus. Next base: position 38,701,001 of record CM067548.1, on the reverse strand, counting down.
ATGAATGTCGTGTTTCTTTCAGATTAAGATAAGTTCAATGGAATTTATCATACATGTTTACATAATTTATACATTGGTCTTCCTTGCCTCTTTTATTCTTGTTTAAATTTAGAGCCGGTTGTGTTAGCGTATATTCTTTCTTCGGCTACTTTAATGTGCCAAAATCTAAAAAAAAATAATGTCTTAAGGATATGTAAAATATATGGCCATGAGTATTCATTCCTATGTATATTTAATGTTGTATATTTCGTGTATATATATATATTAGGAATATACATGTGTTTATATTTTCGTTCCATCTACTAATCCTTTTCTTTTCTTTTATTTACATGAAATGCATCGGGAGTAACGAAGAGTCTCGTTATGAGACTCATTATGACTTCGTCCAAAATGAAGAACTACATCTATGTTCATTGCATTCCCCGCTCTCGGAACTTCAAAACAAATAGGGTGCCGATGATATCGTCATCCGTCCTAGCCGCTACTTCTATTTATTGTCTAATTTTGTCTTTCATTATTATTTGGGTTGTAATAATTATTTAATTATGTACTGTCATTAGAATGCTTAGAATAATTAGGCCGCGAATAGATGAATGAATAGGATAGTCTAATTGCCGTTAGTTTATTTCTTAGGCTCGTTTGAATTGGAAACCAACCGCTAGCTTTGTTTGCTTAGGGTCATCTTGTATGTTCAAATTTAGCCGCTAGTTACTTTATTTTTAGGCTCGTTATGCATACTTTTACCTCTTTCAAAAAAAGAAGAAGATAAGGTTTGCATTTTATCCGATTTGTAATCTTGAAAGGTCTTTCATAAAAAATCTGTTTCTTTTATTATTCACTTGCCAAATATGTATTTTTCTAAATAAATAAACTTTATATCTAATTGTGATGAATAGTGAAATGCATACTTTCTCAACTCTACATATATATATTATAAATAATACTTTACAAATGTATGTTTTCCTACATACACTTTATACGTTATGTCATGCAAATATACTTTTTTTTTAATAAACTAACGCTTAACATAGCCATGCAATTTGGTAAAAAATGCATCCTTTTAAATCAAATTATTTGCAATATCCTTTCCTTAAACTTCATACCTTTTAAACGTGCATTTTTTAGCATAATGAATAATCTGAGTTTGATCGGATAACCGCAAGTTAGCGGATCTTAAAGGATGCCTAACCCCTTCCCTTTAGGATAATAAAGAACCCTTACCTAGAATCTCACTAGTTTCGCAGACCATTAAAATCAGAGTTTACATTGCAGCATTTAGTTTAATATTTAGGTGTCCTAATTCACCGTAAAAAATAATTAGGTGGCGACTCCTTAATCATACCCAGGAATCACCGGATATGTTGTGCTCCGCTTTGATCCGAGCAAGTCAAATACGGGCGCGACAGCATGGAGCCCCGCTGGGGATTTCAGGTTCTTAACCATAACAAATTCGGATTAATTATTGCTTTACTTTTGTTCATTATTTGATTTAATGCTTTGATATGTTTTATTTGTGAAATTTTGCATAAACTGCTTTAATTGTTATATTCTCTTACTGCTTTCCTTAAATTGGCATTTCGCTCATATTTCTTCCATTCTGGAAAATTGACACTATCACACACTACACGTGAGGTGTGTTTTGCGCACCCGCAAAAGTTCTTTCAATCTACCAAATTTTAGGAGAGTTGGCGTATGCGCGGAGTGTCCGGACCATCCGGTGGCCGCGTAGCCTTCTCACTCGAGTAGTCCGCTCGGGAACCTTGAGTCTAGACAGCCAAATCTTAGAAAATTTAGGATAGAGCTATACCACCTTTTATTTAAGTCATGCATACATACACCTTAGGTGGGTCGATCCTTGGCATCGACTCCACAATTAAGAAATCCACCAAATTGTTTGCGGGTCTCATGACCCAGCGACCATTCAACATATTATGTGTAGCAGGATATTGATTGACGGATCCAAGCCTAAACATTATGCCAAAATTGGAAAATGCATATTCATTTTTTGTATATTTTGTTATAGATGGAGTCTGTGCCGCAAGTCAGGATGGTGAGTGGAATTCCGAGTAAACTGAAAATATGGTGGACAAGCTTCGACCTTGGCAGCCAGATGTCAATTAGGAGGAGATTGGGCTGCCTCATTTCATTGTTCGACATCTTCCCCGATCAGCATTTAGTCAGAGCACTAATCCATTTTTGGGATCCAGATAGGGTTGTCTTCAGATTCAGAGATTTTGAGATGACTCCCACTTTGGAAGAAATCACCTATTTCACCAACTTGATCTATCAGGGTAGAGGACAAATTATCCCACACTGTCAATCCGGAAAGAAATTTCTCCGCTACTTGGGGATAAAAAACACTAAGAAACTCCGGTGCTTCGAAAATAACTGGGTCGCGTTGGATTATCTTTATGAGAGGTACGGTTGTCGAGACGGTTATAAGATATTCAAAAATGAATTCTCCTGCACCCCCGATCATTGGCGGACCAAACGACCTATTGCATTTACTGTCGCGTTACTAGGGTCTCTGATATTCCCACTGGAGTATGGAAAGATCAGTACTTGCATATGCTCTGTGGCACGGGCACTTTTCGAAGGAGTAGACGGCGCACAACTCGCTTTGGCCCCAATGATCTTAGCAGAGATATTTCGGGCTTTAGGGAAATGTAAAAGAGGTGAAACGAGTTTCTTCGAAGGCTGCAACCTTATTCTGCAGATGTGGGCAATGGAACACTTCTATCAACGCCCGAATATCGTAGACATATGCTTCAGCGATTCGAACAAAATCGTTAGCTTTTACGACAGGACGAAATGGTTTGTGTCGCCCGTCGGCGTGAATGATTGGTATAGGTTTTTGGCATCCCGCACCGGTGAACAGATCCAAATGAAGTACCCGCTGCTCCCGAATGCCAAGAAAGCCTACATAAGATGCAAAATGTTTTATTATATTGAGCTTATTGGGTTGAAGGGCCTCCAACCATACGCTCCACTCCGTGTACTCCGACAGTTGGGACAAGAGCAGATAATTCCCCTCCGAGCAAATATGAGAGTTTCTGAAATTCCATTCAGGCCGAATTTCATCGTCCCCAGAGCTAGGCAAGTCCTCGATGAGTGGAACGATATTGACACAATAGACATTGGAGGTAGTCAAGCAGGAGGTACCCCCGAATATCAAGCGTGGCTACGAGAGGATCGAAGTAGTACAGACCATCGTCCTGAAGGCGAGCAGGGTTTTGAAGATATTGGCACAACAATTTGGGTAAGAAATTTCCAGCTCAGAGACACAGTCATTACCCCCGAAATGTGGCATCAAATGCAAAACATAGTACAATATCTAGAGGACGCATGAGCCGGACCTAGCAATGTTAGGGTTCCATCTTCATCTCGGTGATCAAGAGCAAGATTTAGAACTTGATCATAATATCTTATGTTATCAACTTTATTATTGTACGCATTATTATTACAGTAAAAGTGAACCTTTATTTCCAACAAAAGGCATCTCAATCACTGCCTTGGATCAATTTATCGGTATCTTGCATATTTGGCGTTTAAGCCCACCTCTGGCATAAGAGAGGCCCCCATGCACATTAGGACGCGCGTTTAATTTCCATATAATCTGACTACTACTTGTTTACTGTTTTCCAACTCTATACATGTTATTCAAAGCAATAATTATTCGTCTCATACTAACTTGGTTTGCTTCATTTTGAAGAAGGTTTATTTTGCCTGCTTTATTTCCCAAAAGTTGATTCACGTTGATTGAAACTGGCGGAACACCCCTACTTCACGAGATCCAAGGCACAATCATCCGACAAAATGACTGATTCAGGGGTATCCGAACAAACTGGTTTGGGTCTTGTCACTCTTCCGGGAGGTGAACCAGAGACATCGGAAAGGAGAAATACTTCCGTCCAGGATGAATACCTCGCCCAACTACTGCAGCAAATGGCAACTATGCAGACTGAGATCAAACGGCTCCGGAACCTTACCAATCTTTCCATCAGCATCAATACTCCACTACCTGAACAAGGGACGAGCGCAACTGCACCACAAACCTTTCCGTCTCCTGAACCATCATTTCCCCAGAACCTTCCCCGAAATCCCTTACTAAACAAAACCAATCCTCAACACGCCAGCCCGCAGCGCACCAATCCGCATTCTATCAACCCACAGGCCAATCCACCACAAAGTCTGCTACAAAATGACCCAATATCCTTCACAACTCCATATACGCCTCAAGCTCTACTTACCCAAATGACCCCACTTGTCCAAAATATCCCTCCCACACAAAATTACCAGGCAACCCAACAAATACCGATGGCACACATCACTAATAAGCAGTATGTGCCACCAGTATATGCGATGGAAGCCCAACCCTTTACTTCTACCATGCCAAACATACCTCATCAGGAAATAGACCAATATGAAGAGATGGAAAGACAAGCAAGGATCAGAACTGATGAAAGTATGGCGAGAGAAATTCATAGCCTAAAAGAAGCATTCAAAAATATTCAAACCAGCAAGGGGCATGAAGGACTCGAGTATGAAGATCTCTGCATGCATCCCGACGTTCAGTTGCCTATCGGATATAAGGTGCCAAAATTTGACTTATTTGATGGAAAGGGAAATCCTCGCGCTCATTTAAGGTCATACTGTGACAAGCTGGTTGGAGTGGGTAAGGACCAGGCCATCATAATAAAGTTGTTCATAAGGAGTTTGACAGGAGAAGCGCTTGACTGGTACACAAGTCAGGACCCGCGAAAATGGCATAACTGGGGCACAATGGTATAAGATTTTGTGGATAGGTTCAGGTTTAACATCGACACAGTCTTGGATAGATTTTATTTAATGAAATTGGAGAAAAAATCTACAGAGACCTTCAGAGAATATGCCATGAGGTGGAGGGCGGAAGCAGCAAAGGTTCAGCCTCTGATGACGGAAAGTGAGATGACCACGCTCTTTGTGCAATCTATGAAGGATGCAACTTACTATGAAAGAATGATAAGCGTCATAGGACAGAATTTCTCTGAAGTGGTAAAGATGGGAGATTTCATAGAAGAGGGTATTAAAACGGGAAGAATTACAAACTTGGCGGCATTGCAGACGACGAGTAAGGCCATTCAGTCAGGCTCATTTGGGGGAGCAATTAAGAAGAGGAGGGACGAAGCGTCTCCTGTCATGACGGTCCAGGAACATAGGTCCAACCAAATGCCAACCTACCAAAGCCCATCATCCCAACCTCCCTACTATAATCAAAACACCCAAAATCCTCAGCCCTCCTACTATAGCCAAAGCACATAAAGTCCTCAGCCTTATTGTCAACACTCGCCTATTCCCTACCCTGTCTATCATACCCAGCCAACATATAGCCCACCACGAGCACCTACCTATCGAAATTCCCCACAGTATCAACCCACATATCCACCTCAGCCACAAGCCCATCCACCAAATGCTCCCAGACCCCGTGGGAATCACGAAAGAAGGCCAGTCAAAACATATACACCTTTAGCCGAACCTCTAGCCCAGTTGTATGAAAGATTGAGGACCGCAGGAATACTCCAGCCCATCCCAGGGCATATCCCCAATCCTATTCCTAGATCGTACGGTGAGACTAAGCATTATGCATACCACTCTGGAATCACTAGACATGACACTGGGGTTTGCTTTGCCCTCAAAGATAAGATCGAGGAGTTGATCAAAGAAGGAATTATCCAACTGAAAGGACCTCCGCCTAACGTAAACAATAACCCCTTGCCAAATCATGACAATTCCAATGTAAATATGATTACCGTTGATGAACAAAGCAGTTTGGAAGGGACCATTGTGTCGGTCCGAAGAGAGGAAAATGTTGAATCATCGGCCTTTATCACCCCTATAATTACAGTTCAAGTGAGGGCACCGTTTGAAGTGGAAGTACTTCCTCCGAAATCACGGATAGTGACGCCGTCTTTTGATACCAAGACTGTCCCTTGGAGCAATTCGACTGGGGAAAGGAGCAGGGGAAAAGAGAAACAAATTGTAGAAGTTGTCGTCGCTGGTATGACAAGATCCGGGCGATGTTATGCCCCTGCAGACAATCCAAAAAAGTCTGTAACAGAGACCGAAGTGGAAGAGTTCTGGAGCAAAATGCCAACCAAAGAGTATTCCGTTGTAGAACAATTGAAGAAAACACCGGCTCAAATTTCTTTGCTATCATTGTTGATGAATTCCGCGACCCACGGATGCGCTTTATTGGAAGTACTCAAAGAAACGTATGTTCCGAGAGAGACCACTGGCGAGAAACTCTCGGCCTTGGTCGGACAGATTTTAGAGGCCCATAAAGTCTCTTTTCATGACAAAGAATTGCCACCTGAGGGTTTGGGCCACAACAAAGCTTTGAACATAACTGTAAAGTGCATGAACAAGTTCATTTCTAAGGTGTTGATTTATGGAGGCTCAACCGTCAACATTTGTCCTGTGGCGACTCTCCGAGCTTTGGGAATTAGCATTGGAAAAATTCGTGAAAGTCATGTGAGAGTTAAAAGTTTTGATGGAGCCCAAAAGAGCGTTACGGGAGAAATAGACTTGACATTGCAGGTAGGACCCGTAGAGTTCGTCGTGGAATTCCAAGTGTTAGACATATCTACCGGCTATAACCTACTAATGGGAAGACCTTGGATCCATATGGCTGGTGCAGTTCCTTCTACCCTACACCAGAGTCTGAAGTTTGTCTGGGATCATCACGAGGTCGTGATACACGGAGAAGGGAGCAATTCTATATGTTCCGAAGGCCAAATCCCTACTATTGAAAGCGTAGATATATTGGATGGGTCTGTTTTCCATATCAGAGAAATTACATGTGCCTCCAAAGCTGAAAAACTGAAATTATCCCGGGTTCTCACGATGGTGGCCTAGGAAATGTTGAAGAATGTCTTTAAGCCCGGTCAAGGCCTCGGATTGAATTTAGAAGGTATGGTAGAGCTGGTTCACTTGCTCAGTAAAAATGATACTTTTGGTCTCGGATATGAACCCACTTCTGAAGAAGTCTTATCAGTTAACCTCCGAAAGAAAAAGGATACTCCCCTGCCAAAGCCTGTTCCGCCTCTGAATCAGTCATTCGTCAAGGCAGATGATGCTCAGGAGTCAAAGGAAGATGGTGCAGACAACCTCGCGGAAGGACTCAAAAGTCTTTTCATCACAGGAGAAGAAGTGAAATGAAATATAATTCTGGATGATTTTGCTGAAGGCCCAACGATTTGGGATGCAGAACAAGGAGATATTTTGGAAAATTAGACCTGTGCCCCGACCCTGTTTCTCCGGGAAGCTTGGTAGAAATTACCTTAGTACTTTATGAAACAATGCGATTCTAATTGAGGCTGGAATCGCATCTATGCATTTTAATGTGTTTTGCCTCTATCTTTTGAAAGCTTAAATGACAAATCCACAATGCTTTGCTATTTCAAAATTTATTTTGTTTACTAATTTTCTTTTCTCTTTCAGCATGCAAACTAATAAATCTGTCGATAATGTGAATGTGACATGTAATGAAACAAACAAACAGAATCCAAACAATGAACAGGACTTCGAAGAGTATGAGGAAGGCTCGCAGCCAGAAGAATTGACAGATGAATTGGAGCGTTTTGAGAGTAAGCCAAAGCCAAATTTAGATGAAACTGAGGCAGTAAATTTGGGAGATGCAGAATATGTGAAAGAAACGAGAATCAGCGTCCATCTGAGCAGCCCACAAAGGAAAGAGCTGACGGATCTTTTGAGGCAATATATCGACTTATTTGCTTGGTCTTATGATGATATGCCAGGGCTAATCACGAATATTGTTTCGCATAGATTGCCTATTGATCCATCCTGCCCTCCGGTGAAACAGAAACCAAGGAAAATCAAGCCTGATTTGAGCTTAAAGGTCAAGGAAGAGGTGTCCAAACAATTCGATGCAAATGTCATTCAAGTCACAAGATACCCCACTTGGTTGGCCAATATTGTACCTGTGCCAAAGAAAGATGGAAAGATACGGGTGTGCGTGAATTATCGGGATCTCAACAAAGCCAGCCCGAAGGATGACTTCCCTCTTCCAAATATTCACATACTCATTGACAATTGTGCGAAGCATGAATTGCAATCATTTGTTGATTGCTTCGCTGGTTACCACCAAATCTTGATGGATGAAGAAGACGCAGAAAAGACAGTATTCACTACACCTTGGGGAGTATACTGTTACCGGGTAATGCCGTTCGGACTCAAGAATGCAGGTGCCACCTACATGAGGGCCATGACTACCATTTTCCATGATATGATCCACAAAGAAATTGAGGTCTACGTGGATGACGTTATTATCAAGTCGCGAAGGACTTCAGATCACTTGACAGATTTAGAGAAGTTCTTTGACCGACTGAGATGGTATAACCTGAAATTAAATCCCGCAAAGTGCGCATTTGGTGTCCCTGCTGGAAAGCTGTTAGGTTTCATCGTAAGTAGAAGGGGTATTGAATTGGACCCCTCGAAGGTAAAAGCTATTCATGACTTGCCTCCTCTAAAGAGTCTAAAGGACGTGATGAGTTTCCTTAGTCGTCTCAACTACATCAGCAGGTTCATAGAACAATCAACAGTGATATGTGAGCCAATATTCAAGCTACTGAAGAAAGACGCTGCTACCAAGTGGACATCGGATTGCCAGCAAGCTTTTGATAGAATCAAAGAATACTTGTCTAACCCACCTGTTTTGGTGCCTCCAGGACCCGGAAGGTCGTTGCTGTTATATCTGTCTGTGTTAGAAAATGCATTTGGATGCGTGCTGGGACAACATGACGAAACAGGAAAGAAGGAGCAAGTTATATCCTACTTAAGCAAGAAGTTCACACCTTACGAAGCTCGGTATACTTTGCTGGAATGCACTTGTTGTGCCTTGACATGGATTGCACAAAGGTTTAGACATTATCTGTCTGCATATACCACTTATCTCATCTCCAAAATGGACCCACTCAAATACATCTTTCGGAAGCCCATGCCCACTGAGAAGCTAGCAAAGTGGCAAATCTTGCTAAGTGAGTTCGATATCATATATGTTACCCAAAAGGCTATCAAAGGACAAGCACTAGCCGACCATCTTGCTGAAAACCCCGTAGATGAAGAATATATGCTCCTCCGGACTTATTTTCCGGACTAGGAGGTATTATTTGTTGGGGAAGATATCTCCGAAGAGTACCCAGGTTGGAGAATGTTCTTCGACGGAGCTGCAAACTTCAAAGGAGTTGGTATCGGAGCAGTTTTGATTTCAGAATCAGGTCAACACTACCCAATTTCGGCGAAGCTCCGATTTCCGTGCACCAACAATATGGCGGAATATGAAGCTTGTATACTCAGACTTAGAATGGCCGTTGATATGAACATTCAAGAATTATTGGTTATAGGTGATTCAGACTTATTGATTCACCAGGTGCAAGGCGAATGGGCCACCAAAAATGTGAAGATACTTCCCTACCTGCATTGCGTAAAAGAATTGTGCAAAAGGTTCAGCAAGATAGAATTCAAGCATATCCCACGAACTCAAAATGAGTTCGCTGATGCTCTGGTAACTCTGTCCTCCATGATTCAACATCCGGACAAGAATTACATTGATCCCATCAAGGTGAACTTATCGGATCAACCGGCCTATTGTTTCCATATAGATGAAGAGTTGGATGGGAAGCCCTGGTACCACGACATTAAGAGGTATCTCGAAGCAGGCGAATATCCAGAAAGCATAACCAGCACACAAAAGAAGACACTTCGAAGGTTAGCAAACCATTTCTTCATAAACGGAGAAATCCTTTATCGGAGGACTCCAGATCTAGGTTTGTTAAGATGTGTCGACGCCCGAGAGGAAAGCAGTTTAGTTGAAGAAATACACGGAGGCGCGTGCGGGCCTCATATGAATGGTTTCACTTTAGCAAAGAAGATTCTAAGAGCAGGGTACTTTTGGATGACCATGGAAACAGATTGCATTTACTTTGTGCAAAAATGCCATCGATGTCAGATTCATGGCGATTTAATCAGGGTACCTCCTAACGAACTCAATATGACGAACTCTTCTTGGCCATTCGCAGCTTGGGGCATGGATGTCATTGGCCCTATTGAACCTGCCGCATCAAATGGACACCAATTCATTCTAGTGGCAATTGACTATTTCACAAAGTGGGTAGAAGCATCGTCCCACAAGTCAGTGACAAAAAAAGTGGTAGTTGATGCAATCTGTTTCCATGGTAGTTGATAACATCATTTGCCGATTTGGAATTCCTGAGTCGATTATAACAGACAATGGAGCCAATCTTAACAATAATCTGATGAATGAGATATGCGAAAAGTTTAAGATCACTCACCGGAATTCCACTCCATATCGACCTCAGATGAACGGAGCAGTCGAAGCAAGCCAACAAAAATATCAAAAGAATACTGCGAAAGATGATTGATAATTACAAACACTGGCATGAGCATTTGCCCTTTGCACTTTTGGCTATTGCACTACAATCAGGACTTCTACTAGGGCAACGCCGTATCTATTGATCTATGGAACAGAAGATGTGTTACCAGCAGAAGTGGAAATACCATCCTTGAGAATTATCCAAGAAGCCGAGCTAAACGAAGAAAAATGGATACAGAATCGGTATGAACAATTGATGTTGATCGATGAAAAGCGATTGAACGCAGTCTGTCATGGGCAACTTTATCAAAACAGAATGGCCAAAGCTTTCAAGAGGAAAGTAAAACCAAGGACTTTCAAATCGGGGCAATTGGTGCTAAAACGCATATTCCCACACCAAAATGAAGCTAAAGGAAAATTTGCACCTAACTGGCAAGGGCCTTATATGGTTCATCGGGCGTTAACTGGAGGAGCATTAATTCTAGCTGAAATGGACGGTGAAGTATGGACAAAAGCTATCAACGCAGATGCAGTGAAAAGATACTACATTTAGGATTTTTCTATGTAATGCACTTCTTATGTTGTAAAAGTTGCGCTCCATGGCGGGATACGCAAAGAACCCATGTCGGGTTCCGTTTCTTAGATTGCAAATTTCCCCAAAAACACATTTCTGTGTAACATGAACTACGTTATGACCTGATTCTCTCGGTGGGATACATAGGCGGCCACTTCGGCTTCGGTCCCATCTTTAGAAAACCCTTACAATCCCCTTTTGCTTGTAATGAACTACCTCACGACCTGATTCCCTCATGGGGATACGTAGGCGGCCTAAATCGGCTTCGGTCCCACCATTAGGAAATATTTTCTCCTTTATCTCACAAATGACAAAATGTACCCATCTGATCACCCTGATAGGGCAGGCAAGCAATCTACACAAGACTCGGTTGTCCGTTCAAAAGATCGTCATTCTCACGTATCGGAAACTGGGGCATTTTTTAAGGGATCACTGCTAGAGGACGCCGATAAACATGGAAAGCATCGGCAAACTAAGTCTTCAGCCAGAAGAACTTTGGATAAGACGTTTGCTTTGTTTTACCGCATGTCACTGTTCGACAGACATTTACATATATGCATACTTTCTTATAAGCAAATTATTTTCAACAAACATTTTCATTAGAGTTCAACAGAATTTTACTGATATGCATACTTGTTATAAACAAATTATTTTCGACAAATGTTTTCATTAATGGCTATCCAATACGGGGAACCAGAGAGGGGCTACAGGTCCAGGTTAGCAGGACATGCAAATACCAAGGCCAAAGCTACAAAGTCAACGCGAATCAACTCCCTCCTCCCAAAACTCATAAATTTACTTGAGTACAGGTTCTTCAGGTCGAAAACAGTAGGGAAGCTGCAACATTTATGTGCAAATTCGCAAGGGGCCTCCGCATCGCAACTCACTACAAGGATCACTTTCCTGTTTGGAGATTGTACAAAGATGTCATGCTAAACTACGTATTCCCAACCGTGTTATGTCCATGCGAAGAACGAAATTTCGACTTACAGGGTCGCATTCTCATCTACTCAACTTTTGCATCATTTTTTTTGCACGCATTAACTATCATGGCATGGAAGTTTGACCATAGGGTTACACTTTACATTACGTCAACACGATGATATAAATCAGGCGCCCACCTCCTAATGCGGGTATTTTAAATTTCAGTCAGGCGCCCACCTCCTAATGCAGGTATTTTAAATTTCAGTCAGGCGCCCACCTCCTAATGCGGATATTTAAATTTCAGTCAGGCGCCCACCTCCTAATGCGGGTATTTTAATTTCAGTCAGGCGCCCACCTCCTAATGCGGGTATTTTATTTTAAATCAGGCGCCCACCTTCTAATGCGGGTATTTCATTTTAAATCAGGCGCCCACCTCCTAATGCGGGTATGTTATTTAAATCAGGCACCCACCTTCTAATGCGGGTACTTCATAAATCAGGCGCCCACCTTCTAATGCGGGTATGTTTTAAATCAGGCGCCCACCTCCTAATGCGGGTATGTTTTAAATCAGGCGCCCACCTTCTAATGCGGGTATTTCATTTCAAATCAGGCGCCCACCTTCTAATGCGGGTATTTCATTTCAAATCAGGCGCCCACCTCCTAACGCGGGTATTTATTTTAAATCAGGCGTCCACCTCCTAATGCGGGTATTTTATTTTAAATCAGGCGCCCACCTCCTAATGCGGGTATTTTATTTTAAAACAGGCACCCACCTCCTAATGCGGGTATTTTATTTTAAAACATGCGCCCACCTCCTAATGCGGGTATGTTATTTAAATCAGGCGCCCACCTTCTATTGCGGGTATTTCATTTTAAATCAGGCGCCCACCTCCTAATGCGGGTATGTTATTTAAATCAGGCGCCCACCTTCTAATGCGGGCGCCCACCTTCTAATGCGGGTACTTCATTTTAAACCGGCGCCCACCAACGGCGTCGTCTGCACAACATTTAAGCAACGACATCATTTCAACTTACAAAGTCATATTCTCACATACATATCTTATGCAACAGTTATGCACTAACTTTTATCTTAGCTCTAGTCCACAGGAATTTGAATCGGCAGGAGCTTTCAGCACAACGTGGAACTATATCTTACGGCGAACCGAGGCAATTTTGTCAACGACCTACTTCGAACGTCGATCCGCTCTTTCCCAATAGTTTTGGTACATCTACGACCAGTGTCATCATAACTCGACACTGGGGCAATATTTCTTGAATCTGCACCAACTTTTCAATAACTTCTCCCCCCCCCCCCCCCCCCGGGATCCTATTTCTACCTATGCATATCTAATCCTACTTCAAGTCCCGTTGATCAGGACAAAATTGGATACTCAGTCAACTTCTTTGGCCGAAAACTCTTTCATCGTCTCTGGCCAAAGAGGGGCATCTGTTTTGACACCCAATTTTGTCCCGTCTTTTCCAATTTATTTGCAATTTTAAATATTTTAAACACCTCAAACAATTTTAATCTATATACATACATGCGTATATATATATATTTATTCTCTTATTATTATTCGCATTTTTTTTACTATCATTTGCATTTTTATCATAATCATAAGTTTTATCTGAAATTTCTATGTTATTTTATTCTCGCAAAATTGCATCGCATTTCCATTTTTTATTAAGCGTTAAACATTTCGCAAATATTATATTTTTTGTTATTATCACATCGTTATGTTATTTTAAATAATTCACATCTTTTACAAAAAATATTTTTATGTTAAAACCCCTTTTATATTTTTAAAACCCATAACCCATTTTATTTCCCAACCCAAAATAATTTCTACCCAAAATATTCTATCCAACAACCAAAGTCCATCTCCAAATTAACCCCTATTTTTTGGCCCAACTTACCAAGCCTAAATCAAAACAAAATCACAACCGGACTAGCCCAATCCCCAACTCCTATATTCTCTCCCATATCCATTTCACCCCTAAAAAATAACAGCCCAAACCCACCGAAGCCCATACCCACTCGGCCCACACCTTTTAACTCCCAATACCCTTATTTCCTTTACCCCCCAAAACCCAACACCCAATTAATTACCAAATTCTTATCCCCCAAACCCATCACCCGAAACCCCACCAACTGAAGCCCAACGCTCGCCCCAGGCCCAACCGGCCGACCCGTCGGCCCAAACCCATTCCCCTTACCCTTTAAACCCAACCCCCAAAGCCCAAAAAAAAAAAAAACAAAACAAGAAATAAAACCCTAACACCCCTAACCCCTCAAGTCGCCGCACCCCTACGCACCCTACATCGCCGCACCCCTACCCCCGTCACCTCACCACTGCCACCACCCTACCCTGACACCGCCGAACCCATCCCCTCACCAACACACCCCCCAAAATCCGCAACACATGCCCCAAGAAATCGCCCCCAAAAAAATTAGATTTTTGTCCCTTTTATTTTGAAATTCGAATTCATTTTTAGGGGGGTATGAGGGGGGGGGGGGTTGAATGTTGAGTTTGAGACCTATAAAAACTCCCTTTTGCACTGTTTTTGGGGTTGGATTTCGGATTCCAAAGGTTTTTTTTTTGGAGCTTTAGGTCGATATTTTTAGTTTGAAATTTAGGTTTAAGTTTTGGTTGTATTGTATTTGTTTGTATTGTTCTTCACTAAAAAATATCCGAAATCTTCTTAAGAACACTTCTTCGTTCTTGCATGGATTCTTCAACTTAAAGATTCCGAAAAATATAGGTCAAAATTATTGGTTTTTGGTGTTGAAGAATCTGGATTTTTAACTATTTTTCACTGTTTTTTTGGTTCCGGGTCGGGTCACTGTCGGGTCGGGTCGGGTCATTCCAGGTCGGGTCGAACATCAGAAAGCAGAATCCTATTTCAGAAAAAAATCAGAATTCAAAAAAAATCTACAACAAATCAGAATTCTAACATTTCTGAGTGGATTCGACGATTCAAAACAACGCCTCGGTTCGCTACCCGGAAAAGGTTAGACTCATTCCAATTCTTCTATATTCCTTTAAGCGTATTTGATTGTGTGTTTATGCTTGATTTAGTATGATATTTTGATAGGTAATATAGTTTTGATTAATCAATATGGTAATGCGACGTTTTGCTTATAATTGTATATATGTCGTTGGGATATTCTTTCTTCGGCTACTTTAATGTGCCAAAATCTAAAAAAAAAAAATGTCTTAAGGATATGTAAAATATATGGCCATGAGTATTCATTCCTATGTATATTTAATGTTGTATATTTCATGTATATATATATATTAGGAATATACATGTGTTTATATTTTCGTTCCGTCTACTAATCCTTTTCTTTTCTTTTATTTACATGAAATGCATCGGGAGTAACGAAGAGTCTCGTTATGAGACTCATCATGACTTCGTCCAAAATGAAGAACTACATCTATGTTCATTGCATTCCCCGCTCTCGGAACTTCAAAACAAATAGGGTGCCGATGATATCGTCATCCGTCCTAGCCGCTACTTCTATTTATTGTCTAATTTTGTCTTTCATTATTATTTGGGTTGTAATAATTATTTAATTATGTACTGTCATTAGAATGCTTAGAATAATTAGGCCGCGAATAGATGAATGAATAGGATAGTCTAATTGCCGTTAGTTTATTTCTTAGGCTCGTTTGAATTGGAAACAAACCGCTAGCTTTGTTTGCTTAGGGTCGTCTTGTATGTTCAAATTTAGCCGCTAGTTACTTTATTTTTAGGCTCGTTATGCATACTTTTACCTCTTTTAAAAAAAAAAGATAAGGTTTGCATTTTATCCGATTTGCAATCTTGAAAGGTCTTTCATAAAAAAATCTGTTTCTTTTATTATTCACTTGCCAAATATGTATTTTTCTAAATAAATGAACTTTATATCTAATTGTGATGAATAGTGAAATGCATACTTTCTCAACTCTACATATATATATTATAAATAATACTTTACAAATGTATGTTTTCCTACATACACTTTATAAGTTATGTCATGCAAATATACTTTTTTTTAATAAACTAACGCTTAACATAGCCATGCAATTTGGTAAAAAATGCATCCTTTTAAATCAAATTATTTGCAATATCCTTTCCTTAAACTTCATACCTTTTAAACGTGCATTTTTTAGTATAATGAATAATCTGAGTTTGATCGGATAACCACAAGTTAGCGGATCTTAAAGGATGCCTAACCCCTTCCCTTTAGGATAATAAAGAACCCTTACCTAGAATCTCACTAGTTTCGCAGACCATTAAAATCAGAGTTTACATTACAGCATTTAGTTTAATATTTAGGTGTCCTAATTCACCGTAAAAAATAATTAGGTGGCGACTCCTTAATCATACCCAGGAATCACCGGATACGTTGTGCTCCGCTTTGACCCGAGCAGATAAAAAACGGGCGCAACAAACATGAGCGACAAACGTGAGAATTATGAATTCTAATACACTCAATAATTTTATTTTGTTTAAGGGAGGCAAAAGCAGGTGCTCCCGAATGACCCAAACGTTCATGCCATAAAGAAGGAGCTAAAGCTGTAAAAGTGGAAGGTAACGTGGCTTGAGGTGTGGTTGTGGTGATTGGATATAGCTCGCCCCGACTCTCACATCTCGTTAGACGCATCTTCATCTGAAAATTCTTCACGGAAAACCCAAAAGGATCAAATTCAATAGAAAATGAATTGTCAGTAGTAAATTTTCTAACTGAAATCAAGTTATTAATCATTGAGGAGCATGAATGATATTTTTAATGCTAACGGTGGGTTTAGGGAGATAAGTTTTTATTACTATAACTACGAATTAGAATTGAATGATAATTTCCGATAATTATACCACGATTATTACTCAAATTAAAATAGGATGAGAGATTATCTTGTGAGGACGTCATATGAGACGTTGCTCCGGTATCCATGTACCAATTTGCGTCGCGCTGATTGAGCCTAAGAGTGCATCGCGGCCTCGATGTCGATTGGAGTTGCTACTATTGGGTGGGTCGGCTGTCACTCATTCGGTTGTAGCCCTAGTACGCTGGGCTTCTGGACATTGGGCTGCGGTTGGCCAGTGCATTGTGGACTGGGCATGGCCCAATTTCCCGAAAGAAAAGGGCAGGGCAGAATGGCCCAAGGTCACTGCCAGACCCAAGGTGCCGGTCTACTGCCCTACTGGGCCCGCGGCTGCCATGTCTGGTTGGACTGCTGTTATTGGCTTCCGCCACATCGGTGGTCACCACCCTTGCCACCACCACAAATTTTACCTCAATTATTGCCATTTTATCCCCTTTGACCACGGTTTGGCAGCAAATTTTCAAATTGTAAAGAGTTATCATTGGACGGAGCGACAACCATGGCAGAATTCGACACGATGTCTATCTTTTTGGCAAAACCCATTTATTCTAGTATGAGCATATATTAGACTTAGTAAAATGGCAGGAGAGGATTGCATTGGCAGATGAGTCTACCAACTCCACTATACGCGTCAGTGAGATTGACAACTATTTGTAAAATGAGTCGATTGTTAGTTATCGGCGCACCGACGTTCTTGAGTTGGTCCGACAAAACCTTGAGTCGTTGACAATATGCTGATGCATTGGGAAAATCCTATATGTCAGTGGTCGAGAATTTTGCTCAAGTGTGACGGTCCGAGAATTTTTATTATCTTGGAATATGTCACGTAATAGATCCCAAGCCTCCAATGCCGTGGAGTCGGGTTCAAGAATCGTATGCAACGAATCACTCAAAATTGTGGCATAAATCTATTGGAGAACCATCGTATCGAGGGTCAACCATAATTCCTTTTCATCATCGGTTTTTGGCACCTTCTCCTTGACTTTTTTGGCGGAATTATGTGATGGATAACTCGGTGTAACCTACAATAAATTTTGAAGAGCATACATGTCGCATAATGGATATTTTTCATCTCAGGAGTGATAGAGATATGTGATTTAATGTTTGAAATAACTAGGGCTGGATGAAAATTTAATTTCGAGTCAGACATGGCTGACGGAAGATGAAGGAAGTGGACGGCGACACAAAGAGGGTGGGGTGGGGTGGGGTGGGGGGGACAGTGAATGATACATTTTTAGGGTTTAAGAATTTTCCTTAGAATCTGATACCATGTAAGAAATATCTTCCTTGATTATTTCATTCCAAATGGGTAGTAAATATACTCATAATACAAGCATCATCCTAGGCTAGAATTAAGGTATTAAATGACAAAATATACATCTACCATATACAAAATATACTATGTACAAATCATAATTAGGATGAAATATTCTATTA
The DNA here is from genome assembly GCA_034509755.1 of Anisodus tanguticus. Lineage (NCBI taxonomy): Eukaryota > Viridiplantae > Streptophyta > Magnoliopsida > Solanales > Solanaceae > Anisodus > Anisodus tanguticus. Next base: position 38,682,805 of record CM067548.1, on the reverse strand, counting down.
ATTCCATCATAGAATTACATGCTTGCTATCTTCTATCATTTCAAGAAACCATAGTGCAGTTCTTCTTGTAGAATAGTATAATTCTCCTTGGTTGGAGGCTTCTTATTGATGCAATTTGTATAGGTGTTTACAATTTACAAATCTAATTGGAGAAGGATCTCTACTTCACATAATTACACTAGAATAATAATTACAGAATATATGGAGAATATTAATATATTCTCTATCACACCCCCTCAGTTGGAGCAGGAGGAGGCCGGACACTGAGACTGGATCTGAAGTCAAGGAACAGCTGCCGAGGAAGTTCTTTAGTGAATATATCTATGTACTGATAGGAAGAGGGAACATGTAACACCCGAACATGGCCCATGGCAACCTTCTCACTAACAAAATGAATATCCATGTCAATATGTTCCGTTCGTTGATGCTGAACCAGGTTATTAGACAAGTAAACATCAGATATGTTATCACATTAGACAAGAGATGTCTTAGGTAATGGACAATAAATCTCTAGAATGAGGTTTCTGAGCCAATAACATTTAGCAACAACATTCGCAATGCCTCTATATTCTGCTTCTACACTCGAACGGGAAAGCGTGGCTATCCATTTTATAGACCATGAGATGATATTATCACCCAAAAGTACACAATATCCTGAAGTAGATCGATGTGTGTTCGGACAACCGCCCCAATCGACATTCGTATACAATATCAACCTGGATAGTGCAGATAGATAAAGATGTAATCAGTAGTCAAGAGTACCCTTAACGTATCGAATGATGCGCTTAAGAGCGATAACGTGAGGCTCCTTAGGAGCATGCATGAACAAACACACCTGTTGAACGACATAGGCAATATCGGGCCTAGTGAATGTAAGATACTGAAGTGCACCAGCAAGATTTCTATAAAGAGAAGGATTGAGCACCGGATCCCCGTCATCGGCACTGAGTTTCGACTTTGAGTCAACTGGAGTGGGCATGATCTTGCAGCTTGCCATTTTAGCCCTGTAAACAATTTCTTCGACATACGTACGCTAACACATGAATATTGCATTTTTGGATTTGGTCACTAAAATTCCCAAAAGATAACTCAACTTACTCAAGTATGGCATAGAAAATTCGGATTTGGGTAGGGTAATGATCTAGTGTTTCAGCACATCAGATGAGGTAGTCAGAACAATATCATCCACATAGATCAAAAGGTATGCAGTGTCATTACCTCGATGAAAAATAAAAAGTGAATTATCATTTTTGCGGCACACGAACCCGATCTGCATGATGTAAGTGCCAAAACGCTCATACCAAGCCCTAGGGGCTTGTTTCAAGCCATAGAGTGACTTTCGAAGACGACAGACATACTAAAGAGCCTCTGGATGCACAAAGTCAGATGGTTGATGCATATATACGGTTTCTTTCAAATCACTATGTAAGAACGCATTTTTCACATCAAGTTGATGAATCGGTCAGTTCTTTCCCATAGCTATGCTCCAAACAGTGCGAATGATGGCTGATTTAACTACTGGACTAAAGTTCTCACAACAATCAACCCCCTCTTGTTGCCCCGTGCCATTTGCCACAAGTCTCGCCTTATGACATTCAAACTCACCATTATCTCTGAATTTGTGACGATATAGCCATATACAATGAATCACGTTCACCCCATCTGGTCTCGGTACAAGATCTCAAATGCGTTGTGTAGTGAGCGCATTAAATTCTTCATACATGGCCGCGTTCCGATTTGGGTGAAGCTTGGCTAATTTTGGGGTTTTAGGTATATGTGAGATAGTTTGAGTGGATAGGTTAAAGTGGACTTTTGGTTTGAAAATCTCGTGCTTGGCACGGGTTTCCATACGGTGGATCGAAATTAGGACATTTTGGTTGACGGGAAGTGGGGGCAGTGGGGATGTGTGGATGACTGTATTATGGGGCAGTGAGGTTGGCAGGGGTTGTGGGGTCGTTGAGGGTAGAGGGGTAGTTGACGGGTGCTTCTGGGATGTCGGCGGGGGGTTGGGGTAGTGAGGTACATGACTGGTCAACAAAGTTTAAGAGTTGGGGCAGTGAGGCAAGGGACTGGTCGATGGAGATAGGGAGAACGTGACTGGAGTAGTAGGTGAGTTAGATGGGACAACCGAGGAGGGGGGAGAGACCGTGATGGGACAGCCGAAATATTAGCACTATGTATGGTGTTTCGCAGGAGATGGGAAGTGTTTGGGTCATTAAGGAAGCCGTAATCAGTGACTTGAAGTTGTTGGACGTTTGCAAAAGGGGAAACATTTTCCTTGAATGTGACATAGTGAGAGACTAGGATTTTATGTGTAGATAAATCATAGCATAAGTACCCCCTATGGTTCAACGGGAACCCTAAGAAGACTCAAAGAGAGGTGCGAGGTGCTAATTTGTGAGGGGTCGTGGAGGCAACATTTGGAAAGCATAGACAATCGAAAATCCAAAGGTGATCATATGAAGGGATCTAACGGAATAAAATTTTGGTAGGGGTTTTATTTTGAAGGGTACAAGTAGGTAATATATTAAGAAGGTATTCTACAATTTTAACGCATATACCCAAAAGTGAGGGGGAGAGAGGCATGCAAGAGCATTGTACATATTATATTATTAATGGTGCGAAATATTCTTTCGGCTTTACCATTTTGAGGTAATGTATAGGGGCACGAGAATCGAAACACAATGCCATTATCCGCACAAAATTTATGAAAGGGGAAATTATTAAACTCATGACCATTATCACATTGAAACTATTTTATGGCCTTTTCAAACTGAGTTTTAACATATGTTCAAAATTCAAGAAATATGGAGTAAACTTGAGACTTATATTTGAGAGGATAGATCCAAAGAAAGTGAGAGAAATCATCTAATAATACCACATAATATTTATGACTCAATTTGCTAGTAATTAGAGATGTCCATAAATCCGCATGAATGATGTCAAAAAGAGAAAAAGTAACATTTAAAGATGACGTAAACGGAAGTCTAACATGCTTTTCTAGAGGACAAAAATATCAATTTTGGGCAAATTTTTCTTTATTACATTGAATTAAATTGTGACTTCTAAGAAAGTTAAAAACTAGTGCTCCCGGTGTCTAAGTCTATTATGTCAAGTTGATGGAGAGATTGCAGCTAGAGAGGTAGGTGGATTGACATTTGCGGCAGAATTGGATGAGAAAGGATATAGGTCCCCCACACTATTACATCTCGTAAGAGTTGTCCTCGTACGTAGGTTTTTCACAGAAAATCTAAAAGGGTCAAACTCAATAGATACATAATTGTCACTAGCAAATTTCCTAACAGAGATTAAGTTTTTAATGATGTTAGGAGCACATAGGATATTTTTTAGGGTAAAGGGTGGGTGAGGTGGTTGTGTTTGAGTGGTGCAGTAGCCCTGAATTGGAATGTGATTGTCATTGCCGACCAAAATATATTGAGGATTGTTCAAATTAAATAGATGATGGAGATTACCAGAGTCACGAGTGAGGTGAGATGTAGCACATGTATCCATATACCATGTATCATCGGGCTGCTGGAGATTCATAGTGCTGTAAGCCTGACTCAGTTCGGCAAGGGTCATGGGACTGTAGGCCTACTGTTGGGCCGTGAAGAAGTGGGCCTGGCGCTGGTGGCCCGTGTACCGTGGGCCTGGAGGTAGGCCCAGGATGTTGGGTTGCAACGAGGAATACCGTGTCATGTTCGTGGATGGTAGGTTAGATAGAAAGACGAGGTTGTTGAAGAACCCTAAAAGCGAGCGATACGCTTTTCAGGGTGGCAAAAAGGTGTCGAAATCCGTAGATTGGAGAGAAAAAGGTGCTGTTGCAGGAATAAATCAAATTTTAACGGGGGAATTTCGAGACTAACACATGGATATTATCCATATGGCTCTTGTATAGTCAAGGAGAGGATGACACAAAGGAGGGATGACCCAAATTGCTTGTTTCCCTACTCACTTACGGAGAATGCTCACGCGTGGCTGAACTCTCTGTCGCCTAACTCTGTAAAAGGATTTTCGTTGATTTATGGTATTAAATTGATGGAAAGTAGTATAATGAGGTCTACATAGAGAGAGAAAGAAAGAAACATTAAAGTTGGAGATAAGGAATAGAAAAAGCAGTAGCAGTGGTGGAAGTAACGGCTTTCGGCCGATGGAACACCTACTGTCTATGCTTGGGAGAGAAGGGATTTGAGAGGAGGCTAGGGTTTGGGCTCTGATCATGTAAAATAGTGTAATTCTCCTTGGTTAGAGGTTTCTCATTGATGTAATATTTATAGGTGTTTACAATTTACAAACTTAATTGGAGAATGATCTATACTTTACATAATTACGCTAGAATAATAATTATAGAATATATAAAGAATATCAATATATTCTCTATCACTTCTAAACTTGAGAACTAGTAGTCGTCCGTTGATAAACAAGCAATAGTTATTACCAGATTCTGCATAAATCAAACTATATGTAGGGAGATCGACTTGTGTTCCATTTGAGACAGAAGGGGAAATGGAACAATTTTGTGTGGCATGTGGATCATTAGTTGTTGGATGAAACTCAAATATGGAAAAACTCTTCAACTCTATGGGTGTTTTATAAACTTATTTTCTTATATCAAAAGGGAATAATCTACTCTGCCTTGTATCTTTCTTGTAGAGCCATACAAAGGTGAACTTAGTCAAATTCAAACTTCACCATCAAAATAAATATGGATATGAGGAATCAGGATAGCTCGCTCGGTGGGCTGCTCAAACCACTGAGTAGGTCGGAGTTCGATTCCCCGCGTAGTAATCTAAATTAGTAATGGATGTAGATACCAAATTAGATATACTGATGATCTCCCATGCTTTTCGCTTGTAGATTCCAGACAACTTTACGCCCCTTGAACAATAACAATAAGCCATAACAGTAGCCTTTTTGATAATAACATCACACAAAGACAGCATTAAATTATACAAGGACACATGGGTTCAAGCCGTGAAAACAACCTCTTGCAAAAATGTAGGTAAGGCTACGTACAATAGATCCTTGTGATCTGACATTCTCCAGACCCCACAAATAGCGGAAGCTTAGTGTACCGGGCTGCCCTTTTTTATACATTTCATCACCTCATATAAGTAAAAGAAATCAGCGGCAGGACATAAACACAAGAACGTTTGTCAAAAGGGATTTGAAAGTCTAATTAGTTGAACTCCTGGAGCAGCTCTGGCTGCTAAAAGGTTGGCAAAAAAATGAACATGAAGAGTCAAGAGCATCCCATTCTTCCTGCTAAATGAGCAAGAAAAGAGGTATAGGTTGCAGGTCTACTCCTTCCCTTGGATCCGGGGCCGGTTCCACCTAATGGCATGGCCAAAATGGGAGACATGTCTTTTTCTATTTCTGATGTTTAGATGGATCATTATCAAACTTGTGCTGCAAATGATATCTTAACTCAATTCCAACAACCATCCATAAATCCTTGGGCCAGTTGGCCCCTCTAAGCTTCTCCACTTAAATACCATATTGTTGTGAGTCATTAGCACAAATGCCCCTATTTTGGGGTTACAACACAATCTTTCCTTAAAACTGAGCCAACCGTTTTCGTCTTACTGCTCGATTTTCCTATTATCCACCTCTCCCTAGCAAAATACTACTCAATTGCTCAAAATTGGTAAATGGTGTTTTGTGTAGTACCTTTGGGAATTTGGTAAGATTCATCAAAATATCAGTCAATTTTTGCTTTCCCCCATTCCAAAAAGAATAACAGTACTAATGTACTTAGAGAATCAAACAACTCTTTTCAAACGTTTTTATTTTTCAAATTTGGTTTGAAAATTTACTAATATGGAATTAAGTATATCCCATTAATTTATGACTCAAACAATAGGGCCCGCACTTCGAAAACGTCGTTTTCACACACGTGCACACGTGGTGCTAAGTATCTTAAATTTCATTAGTGAAAGAGATATTGGTACGTATGTAATACGTTTGAGACATAGAATTATGGGCGGTTATTGGCCAAATGACAAAGTATTCCACTTTGGTAAACGAAGGAAGAAGTGTACAAAGTGTAAAATGAAACGAGTAGGAAATCGCCGCGGAGCCGTCGTTTTTTGAATTCATATTCTTCCTCTCTAGCAAAGTTACTATACTCAAAGTTCTTTAAGAGTAACACTTGAGTTTCCTTTGCTCACTTGTTAAAGTTGCTGTTGTATCTTGGGAGACTATTGCTCAACAACGTAAAAGGAGATATACGGGACAATCTTGTTTTAAAGACAGAGTGCCATCACTCGACTCAGCAAATCACACAAGCAGTTTATTAAGGTTTTGATTTCCAGTTTTATTGTAATAGTTTGTTTATCCTTTCTACTATTGTAATAGTTACTTACTTCTCGTTTCCTACAATAATTGTATCCTTACAATTTGTAATACAGTACCTTGTTATTTTACATATGTGCATTTGATTTTTTCCAAAATACTGCTACTTATAAAAATTTAATGAGTACCCCAATCTCACTATTCTCAAATATAATAGGCGTTTGGCCATAGATTCTATTTCCACTTTATTTGAAATTTATAAAGTTGGAGTTATGTTTAGTTATACTTTTTGCAAAGGATAGAAGAGCCTACTTTATTTGAATTTTGTGAAGATGGAGTTGGAAAAAGTTTGAAGCACTTTTCCAAATTTGGATTCCAATTCTAAGTTGGATTTGGAAATTATAAAACCAAACACTGATTTTGAAATAAAGTGAATAATTCTCATGGCCAAATAGCTAGACATATAAGATGATCTGAAATCTTTGGGAGAGTGTTGTATATTGTGGAGTTGTTCTTTAGGGACTTAATCTACAAGAGAGAAATTGACCATGAAATCGAAGTATTGCTGTAGTGTATTCACGTCAGCCTATTCCCCGTTGTTCCTTTTTTCTTTTCTTTTTTACTTCTTAAGTTACTGTTTTAAAGATTAACATCTTTATTCCCAGATGTGGACTTTAGTGTTTAGTCCCAATAAGTTCAGATCAAGTAAGACAATTTATAGTGATTTTATTCCCAAGTGTGCATATGTTTAAACCTAGGTATCAGGGGCAAGTTTAAATTTGACTTCTAATGGTCATTCTTATCTAACATATATTAGGAAAGAGGGGGGTGGGGGGTGGGGGGGGGGGGGTCTGGGAATGTTCTGAATAGTTTTTTGGACATTTTGATGGACTTGATACTTTTTCTAATTAATACTTTTTCTGAATTAATTGGAGAATTCCAACTATTTTCTTTCTTGTTTCTAGTTTCTCTTTTTGGTTATTCTTAATTGAGCTATAACTCTTTTAAGGGTCCCTGATGTTTGTTAATTATGATAGAAGTCCATTTAAGAAAAATGGGATTCAGACAAGCTTGGAAAATTCTCTTGATCACTCTTCTTTCTTACTGTATCATTCAATCATATTACTGTAATGCCTCAGACACCATTCTGCAATCCCAAAAACTCTTAGTAGGGGAAACATTAACCTCTGCTAGTCAGGTTTTCGAATTAGGATTCTTTATTCCTGTCAATTCCGATAAAAGGTACCTGGGGATATGGTTTAAAAATATCCCTCCTCTTAAAGTTGTGTGGGTTGCAAATAGAGAGAGCCCACTTAAAGTTTCTGATTCCGCTGCGAGTGTATCGATTAGTAAAAATGGAAACTTGGTGCTTGCTGATGGTACACAGAATGTTATCTGGTCAAGCAATGTGTCTGTCCCTACTAATATCACAGTTGAAGTTGTTCTCCTGGACAGTGGGAATTTGGTGCTTAAAGATAATGTCTCAGGACAAAGCTTCTTTGAGAGTTTCGATTATCCTTGTGATACTTTCTTGCCAGGAATGAAAGTAGGTTTTAACAGGAAAACTGGGGAGAGATGGCTCTTGTCTTCTTGGCACAAAGAAAATGACCCCTCACCGGGAAATTTTTCTATTGGAATATCAGAGCAACTTTCTCCTCAGTTTTTCGTATGGAACAAATCTACTCCCTACTACAGAACCGGGGAATGGAATGGACTGAAGTTCATTGGATTGCCCTATATAGATTCAGCAGCCTATATAGTTCAGTTTGTTTTTCAGCAAGAATTTCAAGAGGGAACTACATATTTCACCTTTCTTCCAAATACTTCATTCCTAACTTTCGTTGAACTTCAGTCTACAGGGTCTGTTCAAGTTGTTCAGTGGACCGATGGATGTCCAGCTTGGGAAATCTATGCTAAGATGGTACATGCACCATGTGATATATATAACACATGTGGACCTTCAGCGGTCTGCAGCAAGAACAAATTCCCAATTTGCAGCTGCTTAATAGGGTTTGTCCCACGGTCTAGTGATGAATGGAGCAAAGGAAACTGGACAGGTGGTTGTGTGAGGCGGACTAAATTACTATGTCAGCCAAAGGGAAATACCACGTCTATAGGGGTTGGACAGCAGGATGGATTTTTGAAGTTTAGCGGACTGAAACTGCCTGATCTTGCTGCTATTTTTCGCCTTGACAGTGCTAGTGAATGTGAAAGGTTGTGTTTGAACAATTGTTCTTGCACTGCATATGCTTATGTGGCAGGAATTAGGTGTATGGTGTGGTCTGGAGATCTTTTAGATATTCAGGATTACTCATATGCTGGGGAAGATCTTTTCCTTCGGCTTGCTTACTCAGAGTTAGGTAACTGCTACATTAATTTGGTTTACACTAACTTTATGATGTAATCCGTCTACTGCGGTAGCTTATGAGATGTTTTTCAGTTTTTCCAGGTAAGCGAAAGCTTAAAAGAGCACTAATCATATGCTCTGTAGTATTTTCCTGTCTCTTTTTTGGATTTGCTCTATTTTGTTTTCTCAAGCACAAGATTTATCAAACAGGTAATGATATATGTCCTCCCAAAATCTAACAAGGGACTCAAACTACTTTAATGGTTTTGTCGACACAGCTATCCAACGGACGTCTAGCCTGATCTTTAGATTATTTGCTTTCTTTAACAGGACAGAAGAGAAAAGGAGCCAGAAGCTTTAGTCTAGGTGATTCATGCAACATTTCAAAAGACTACACAATGGAAAGTTTCTATCTTGGAAATTTAAAGAAAGAAGATCCAATTGAACTTCCACTGATTGAATTTGAGGTAATTGCTACAGCAACAAACAACTTCAAAGTAGATAACAAACTCGGGGAAGGAGGATTTGGTCCAGTTTTCAAGGTAACTACACTTTTGCTCAAGCACTTAACCCTAATATGTGATCAGATACACACAAGTTCAGCCTGGAACTTACTCTACATGTGATTTGATTATTAAAATTATGAATTGTCCCGCTCTTTTTTCCTTTTGGGTGAGGAGAGGGATTTGTATAATATGTGTTCTGATCATTTGACTTTTAATCTGCGGACTCTGCGTAGGGAAAGCTAAAAGGTGGACCAGAAATAGCAGTGAAAAGGCTTTCTAATCGAACGGGGCAAGGCATAGAGGAGTTCAAGAATGAAATCGTATTGATATCAAAACTCCAGCACAGGAATCTTGTACGACTCCTCGGATGCTGCATTGAAGGGGAAGAACTTCTTATAATTTATGAGTACATGCCAAACAGAAGCTTGGATAAATTTCTCTTTGGTATGGCTGCTCCTGTTTTTCTCTCTTCTATATCTTTTCTCCATCTCTTAGAGTCAGAATATAGCTTTCGCATTGCTAAATTTTCCTAAAATACAAATGCACTTGGATGTCTGGAAATATAGTTGCCATCATGTATAACTTGTCTAATGGATTCTTAGAGTTGATACTTTATTAACTGTTTGTACATATAATGATCAGATGCATCACAAAAAGAACTGCTAGATTGGCCTAAACGGTTCAACATCATTCAAGGTGTTGCTAGAGGGCTATTGTATTTACACCGAGATTCCTGTTTGAACATTATCCACCGGGATTTGAAGGTAAGCAATATCCTTTTGGATGAGGAGATGAATCCAAAAATTTCAGACTTTGGTTTAGCAAGAACGTTTCAAAAGCAGCAGCAACTAGTGCATACTCACCGAGTAGCTGGAACATAGTAAGCAACCTTATTTCTCTACTTCTCAATATATAGAAGTTCATGCAATCAATATGTAGAAGTAATTGGTAGCCTCATCCTGCTACCCTGTACAATCCAAATTTGAATTGTAAAAACATCTGTTGTATCAATTTACTTTTGAAAGGCACTAATGTTTTTTTCCAACAAATGCAGTGGATACATGTCTCCTGAATATGCTTTGAGGGGGGTATTCTCGGAGAAATCTGATGTGTTCAGCTTCGGAGTCTTGCTACTAGAAATCATAAGTGGCAAGAAGAATTCAAGTTTCCATTATGTTCAAGAGAATCTTAACCTCCTCAATTATGTTAGTTCATTATTTGACTTGATACTCTCTTGATCAAGTTCATTCATATTTATGTCTTGAACCTCATGACAGTGTATGACTATTGCAGGCATGGAAATTGTGGAGTGAACAAAGGGGATTAGACTTTATGGATGGGACATTGATCAATTCGTTTTCTTCAGAAGAGATACCGCGATGCCTACACGTTGGCCTTCTTTGTGTTCAAGAGCATCCTAGAGACCGTCCTACCATGGCTGACATAATTCTCATGCTAAACAGTGAAATGAAATGCTCAAGTCCTAAGCAACCAACATTTAAGTTTGAGACATACTTGGATCTTGACGGATCAGCAAAAGATAACGACAGATGTTCTGTTAATGAGATTAGTGCATCATTATCTCAAGGGCGATAGAACATGTTAATGTACATTCTTAGAAGTTAGTCAAGTACAAAAAACAAGTCATTAGTTTCCTGATGATCAATGTAGCGCTTTGTTCATTTGTAAATGCATGGAGATATAATTCGTTTCACCCCCATTTTTTTACAAGTCAATCTTGTGCTGGTTAACAACATTTTTTAAAAATAAAAATGACAATGTTTTAATCTTCAGTGCCATACGTTGTGTAATTGTGCTGAATATAATGCCAAGCAGTAGTATCGAGCTTAATTTCAAAGTAGCAGTCCCATGTCCTTGTTAAGATTCAAGGTTAAGATGCTCTTCATTTTACCTTTCCTTTTGTTGTTCCAAATGCTTATTTTCGTCTTTTCTTTGGCATAATACAAATTTGTCAACTTCAGCTAATATTCTTATGTCGTAGTACAGCTGACTTCCAAAATGCCAAGATAGAATCCTTGTTTTTTCAGGAGATTCATCAGTTATAATAATTTCAGATATCAGAGCACATTCCATAACACTAATGAATATAGAACAATGTTCTATTTTCTTCTTACGAACGATCAGTATGTCCAAGGGCAGGATTCTACCCCTTCCACAGAAAAATAAACAGATGGAATAAAATTTACTTTCTAAAAATAGTAGGACAAACCTTTTCATTTTCTATACAATAATAGTAATCTATTGTTCAAACTACAATGCTTCAACCTGGGAACAGGAAAAGGATTAACGATTAAAAATTGTAGTTTAACGGTCATTAACTCTATCATGCACTACTTAGAATCTTCTACCTGTTTTACTCGGGGGCGGATGTAGCTCTTAAGATGTGGGTTTATCCAAATTGAATGTTTTCAACGCGTAGCATAAATATATATGTATAAAAGATCTCTTTTAGACGAGAAAGATTGCTTATGACATCAATAAGCTAGATTCGTAGTCTGTTGAATAGTTTGTCAATGAATGCTTCCCTTTCTCATGTTAAAGTTGGTCTTTAAAGAATCACTTGACAATTGTTATTGTAATTTTCTGAATCTCGTCTTATTAACTGATTAAAATTTTATTATAGTAGATCTGAATTTATAATTTTAAACTATGTTACGCTCAGTACTAAAATCTCAAAGGTCGAATTCATCAAAAGTAAATCCTTAATTCAAAGATTGTATTCATCAAGTTTAAATCTTGAATTGATTTTTTACCCATATTTAGAAATTCATCTCTAAATAAATAAATAAAAGGTTTTTTACATTATCCAATATCCATGGGATTTAAACCTGTGCTAATAAGATTCCTTATAAGCACCACTAAAGGATGTCATTGGATGAGGTTGCTCATCCTTTAATCAGAAGTCTCGGGTTCGAGTTCTGGATATGGAAAAAATCTTGGTAGGGAGCGCTTACCCTCATAAATGGGCTCTACGCGACGCGAATTCAGATATAGTCGGGCTCCAATGCGAGTACCAGACACCGAATGGGAAACCAAAAAAAAAAAAGAGATTCCTTATAACCAGTTCTAATTTCCAACTTCCAACTTTCTACTAGGCTACTAGTAGTACTACTTCCTCCGTGTCAAATTATTTATTATTTTTTTGATTTACATGCTCCTTAAGAAATATTAATTATGAAGGGTATTTGACCTACTTTATCTTTATTTATGTCTAAGTTATAATCTCTCTCCATTAAATATTTAATCTATTTATTTGTTATTTTTATTAATGATAAAGGGTAAAATGAAGAAAAAATAATTAATTATGTCTTGAACTTCTAAAACGATAAATATTTTGAGACAACTATTTTTAGTAACCACAAAAAATAATTTAAGACGGAGAGAGTATAAAACATGCACTATTTGGTTCACGAGGGGCCATACGTCTCTCTTTGGTCCAGCAACCACACTAACAATTATTATTTTTTGGTTTCAGCAACACACTTACGTATTACAATGAATGCAACTCATTTTCCTCTACGATGAATCAATTATGCTTGCTGTACCTTTTAAATTCTAGCCCCCCTTTTATTTTTGCTTTGTTCAGTATTAATAAAGTCTGGCATAGTACCGAAAAAATAAGGTCCTTAATCCTTATGAATAAAGAAGGCGGCATGTAAGGTGTATACTACTAGTATATTAATGCTAAAAAGATGTACATGACTTTTGCAAACACCACTTCCTTAGTTGGTCAAGTATGACTTAAATAAAGCGGTAACCAAAATTAAATGAATACTAACACGTCTCTACCTAACACGAGCCTCTATGATCTATAATAAAAACTAGACCATTGAAGATCACATAGAGTTGGTCAAGAAATAATTTATTGAACGAATCCTAATTTCTGATATGCGTTAATGTTTTACATTTTTAATGGATTAGTGCTTTTGTTTCTTGTTTAACATTCTTTTTGTTTTTCCCTTTCCTTGTTTATCATTGCTATAGTTGTAAATGGTTTTATTAGTACTTCAAGTTTCTAGATTTTTGTTTATTCTTGTGCAAGAGTCAAGTCATTTAACTAGAGTTTAACTTGTCATAGTCTTGTGTTTGCACAAAATTAGGTTAAGTTAACTCTAATTATGAGTACTACACACAAATTGATATATCGATTAGCCATTGGTAAAAATCTCATGTACGCTTTATAGAGGGGTAGCCTGGTCGGTGATTAATTGTTTATCAACTTTTCTACTATTACCCAAAAGAAGAAAAAAAATCAAACTTTGCCTTCTTCTGTAGTCTTTACCATCTACTTTATCTAAATGACACATGTGACATGACATGCATCGCTCTATTTCCAATTTGGAAGAAACAGTCAAACACCACATGCTAGTAAATGTTATTTATTTAGCTTTATTATATGGTTAAAGTTTACGTAAAATAAATTATATATGTACTTTCATTAATTTTGGAGTTTCTTTCGTTCTTGCTCGAATGTTTTACTAGAAAAAATAACTTCGACGAATTTGTATAATGGTAAGACAAACATTTTTATTCTTTTTTATTACTCCACAACATTAGGGATGTCCCAAAATTATTCTTAGTTTGAGTTATAAAATTTAAAATATTTAATTTTTTTAAGGGATGCGTCCAAACAATAAACACCACTTATTATATGAACCGGAGGGAATACATTGTTTTCATTAAGGTCCAACAGAAAACCTGACCTTGACTTTTAAAAGCAATCAATAATGGGTCGACAAAAAAAAGTAGTAATCCGCATGGGTGACTCAGTTGGTTTGAGGATAAGACTTCTCAATGGGAAGTCTCAAGTTTGAGATCCCCTGCCTGCGACAGCAGGGGTTTTGCCTTCTGGGTCGAGCTCGTCGCACGTGGCTTGCCTAGTGCGGTTTAACTCTCCTGTATAGTTTGTGAGCGATTGCACAGGAGCTAGATTTATTCTGTGCGCACCCGAAAGATAGCGACTGAGGGTTCTTTGTCAACCAAAACAAAAAAGCAGTACTGAAGCGCTTCATCTTAACCATAGAACATGGCACTCTATTTACTGCACAAACTAATTAGCTCAGCTCATATTCTATGTTGTCCATATGTATATGGTCCATATGTTTATGTGCAACAGTAAATATTAAATGACCGAGCTTTTCAATGTGATCATAATCAATTTCGCTAGCTGTTACTTTTTGTTTTTAAAGTTTGATACAGACTACTTGTTAATTTGATCATCTCTACCTTCAGCTAAGAAAATTCTAGAATTTGCAGAGAGATTGAGATAGATGAGAGAATCAGAGTATGAAGGAAAACACAATAAAAATGGAAAATATCTCATCTAGTATTATTCAATAACTGCTCAAGTGTATATACAAAAATAAATTCTACTTAACTGTCCTCCAGCGGGCCTCTAACTAACACTAGATATTTTAGACTGCTTCTAACAAACTAACCGACCTTTGTGCTATAATAATAAAATTACAGTCTTGCCTCTTTGACTAACTACCATCAGCTTGATGCTTCAACACCCTCCCTCAAGTTGATGGTTGAAAGATGTTCTTCAACCCAGCTTGGATATCAAGTAATCATGTTGTCACCTTCCAAGGCCTTTTGTCAGTAGATCAACTATTTGCTCTGTGGTAGAAATTGTTGGAAATTTGCCTTTGGCGGAGAGATGCGTCCACCCATCTTTGATGAATTAAATACTAGTGTTCCGTATGTTGGAGACTTTGTCTCTTCGCACATGCATGATCTACGAAGTGAGTAGATGACCGTAGGGCCAAGAATCGTCAAATTTCGTTGAGAAATGAAAGAGATATTGGTCCATGAAGTAAGGTGTTTGAGGAATGGAAATGTGGTGTGGGACAAATCTACCAGATCGGTGGGAATAGGAAGAATTGCTCTCTATATAAGTCTCATATTGGTAAAGCGTTTGGGACCCCAAGGGGTATCCCATGTGTTTAAAGGAGGGAGGACCTAGATGTGCTTGGGTTCAAGGCTAAGCCGCCGCCCGCCGCTGCCGTCCGCCCGTCCGGTCTCGGGCTGTGGGGACTTTCTGATATTATCTTTTTGGACCAGAGAACTCTGTCAGATGTACAGTTTGATCCCTGAAGTTTCATATGTACAGTTTGGACCTGAATTCTTTCATATGTACAGTTTGGTCCCCAGAGTTTCTGAAAAGTTGATTGTGGGGTGACGGAAGGCAGAAAACTTTCTGCCTACAGTTGGACTATTTTATGGAGCATTAACCAGCCATTATTTGGCTGATTAACTCCTCTATTTTCACCCTCATTCATGTTCATTAAGTAGCCTCCTTCAATGACCATTAACAGCCATTACTTGGTTGTTTTAATGCCCTCCTAATGGACATTAACAGCCATGTTTTGGGCAGTTATTTAGCCCCTCCTCCATGCTATATATTGAGCCTCATTTGGCTCAATTCAGAGACTGAAAACAGACTGAAAAACAGTCACGAAAATAGCACAAACAGTGAGTAAAACTGTGTTGAAAAATAGTGAGTAAACACCCTCATATACACTACAGAGACACACTATATACACAGAGATAAAAAAGAGAAGAGTAAAGAGAAACTATATATCTTCAGCAAGTCGATTCATATTTGTTTTCTTCGTCAGGCTCAACCTATTGGCTTTGTAGCGTTGAGATTAAAGTGTTGTTTTATCTTGGGAGACTATTGCCCGCTAACGTAAAAGCATATATACGGGGCAATCTTGTCTTAAGGACAAAGTGCTATCACTCGACTAAACACACAACGTTGTAACCATCCAGATTTAGTTATTTCTTGATTTCAGGTTATCAAGATTCAAGACACAACAAGCTTGCGGCAGTTTTGAAGATTGGACTATTTGTTCAACAAGATTCAATTTCTAAAGATTGAAT
The DNA here is from genome assembly GCA_034509755.1 of Anisodus tanguticus. Classification (NCBI taxonomy): domain Eukaryota; kingdom Viridiplantae; phylum Streptophyta; class Magnoliopsida; order Solanales; family Solanaceae; genus Anisodus; species Anisodus tanguticus. The sequence continues at coordinate 38,666,752 of CM067548.1, read as the reverse complement.
ATTTGTTCATCCTTTCGAATACTTGTAATAGTTATTTACTTCCCGTCCTGCTTTATAAAGTACAATAGAGTACCAACAATTTAAGACAAGACTGTATTGTATTACTATTAGTATTCGAAAGATGTCGGTCAAAAGTTGTGTGACCAAATCTGGATATGGCTGTGATTTTCTGATTGAAGACAGTGATGATGATATTGTTGAAGTTCAACATGTTCATGGTGTCACCGCTCCCGAGAGTGGTAGGAACAAACACTCACTAGAGCCTGAGGATGTCAAATGGGACAAGAGGAGAATGTTGAAGATGTGGTTCTATCTTGTAGCAGAAGGCCTATATCTGTCCCACACAAAGAATCCAAAATAGGGATAAGTATTTTTTTTTCTTACTTGTCAAGAATAAAGATTAAATGATTTCTGATTAAAAATGGCTTAAAGAAAGGAGGAATATGAAAATATTTTCCGAAATAATTTATATTCCTTACGCTTTAAAAATCAGAAGTTTAATCTCTTCTTCTTTCCCGTTTAAAGATTGGATTTTGTAAACGACTTAAAAAGATCCGTTCTTTTAAGTGTAATTATTAAAAGTGTGTAAAGTATGTTCGCACATACAATGGAGAAAGATCCACTAACTGTGCGAAAACTGTTACCACTCTTAAGTAAGTGCCAAGAATTGTCTGGGCACCAATCATAACGGAAGAAGTCTAAAAGCTAAAGACGTTGAGCCTGTCACACTATTTGGCAGAGGATCCTTCATAGGATGATGTTGAACACTCAGTCATACAAAGCCTCCGGGCGACTGGAGTGGGACAAAATTCCTTTGATATGATGATATTGGACACTCAGTCGTATAAAGCCTCCGGACGACTGGAGTGGGGCCAGAATTCATTTCATAGGAAAGGTAATGGACACCTAGTGTGGTGGGCCAGAGTTTCCAGGTCTTAAATGATCTGAAGACCTAAAGAAAAGCAGAAAATAAATTGGACACTCAGTCTGCCAAAGCAACTGGAGTAGGCCAGAGTATCTAAATCACATATGATCCGGTTACGCCCTAACCACGGGCAAGAGGTTGTTCATGTGAAGATTGGAGTTTGGATTCTTAAAGAAGCTAAAGTGAAAACACAGTCAAAGAGCATTAAGTTTTTCATTTGTAAACATTGTGTCAATCATTAAAGTATGCTAAACAATCACTCAATCAGGTAGTAATCTTAGCACAAGATGTATAAATTTGACCTAAACTAGGAATCTATAGAGATGTGATCTAGAATCAGTTCAGCTGATACATTGTGTCAATCATTAAAGTGCTGATACATATCACATAAGAGGATTCTATATACTTATACATTTTCCCAAAGTGTCAGCTGTGATAAGGGATGACAACGGATTTCATATCTGGACCCAGATCCGGACTGGGTTCAGGATCCACTGCCATCTCTAATTGTGATCTAGAATCAGTTCAGCTCATCGTATAAAGTTCGTTATTTAGTTCCATGAAGCCCGAAAGGGTTTGTTAAGGTATGGGTAGGTAATTAGTTTAGAAAGGAATATAGGCTGGTGATTATTTTGCTTGTAGAGGGCATGTATGTTCTTTCCCTTAATTTAATATGATATACCTCGAAATATTCGAACTTTAGTAAATCTTTATTAAATTATTCCAAACAAAAAGGAGAAGATATTACTACTGGTTGCCGCTTCAAACTACATAAAACACTAGTAGTGAAATTTAGAGGGTAAATTTCATAAATAGTCATATAATAAAAAATAATTGAAAGTCATTTAATTATATTTTCTAAGTCAAAAGTTATATAACTACCACATTTTTTACCGAAGTTACTTAATTATATTTTCTAACACAAAAAATCTTAAAACTTTGAACTTACTAACACAAAAATCACTCCATCCAACTTCCGATGGGTAACTTTGTTATTATTTTTTAATTTTTAATCTAATAAATACAAATTCAATTAAAGAGAATCGGTATGGTCCAAAACCCACATGCAGAAATAAAATATTCAATCTAGGAGTACCTTTTTTTCAGTTTGATAATTTTCTTTTCTTCTTCATAATATTAATGCAATTCAAAATCTTTTTTATATGATTCATTTTCCCGAGCGGAAATAAAATATTGTGATGTTAGATGTTGGATGGTGAAATTTCTATGATTGTTGTATGCAAACAAAATGCATCGGGAAGAGGATATAACCGTAGATAAGTTTGTTCTTGATTATTCAATTATATGCTCATCCATTAAAATATTTGTAGAGTTGTTATTTAAAAACACTTACCTTCATAAAAATTATATTTATTGATGTAAATATGTGTTAATTTTGGCTAATTTTCTCGAAACAACTTTTTTTTTTCAATCTTAGGGCATATTGGCCCTCTTTTTCATATATATTTGAAAATTCTACATTTTGTTGGATAGTAAGATATTAAATTTTATGGAGTAATAGTTATTATTATTTGTAGCGGAAGTAATAATAATATGTGATAAGTTTTCTCAAATTTATTCACCCTTTTAGTATTTTAATATTTGTATATGAGTTTTGGGTCGGTCAATTCTTTTTAATTAGGTTTGTGTTTATTAGATTAAATAATGTTACTCAGCGGAGTTGAATTTTTCGGCAGGTGTAATTTTGTGTTAGTAGACTGAAAGTTTTGTGACTTTTGTGTTATAAAACACAGTTAAGTGATTTTAGTTTAAAAATGTGATAGTTATGTGATTTTTGTGTTATAAAATGTGATAGTTATGTGATTTTTGTGTTAGAAAATATAATTAAGTGACTTTGTTGAAAATAAGTACTCCTAATAGTTATGTGGCCATCTATAAAATTTATCCAAAATTTAGATTTTTAAAATATAATTAATAAGGTTAATTAGTAAAATAAACCTATAGTTGATATTTCTTTAACAGGAGTGTCAAACCAACATGGACCAAAAAACATGGAGGGAATAATACTTAAACTGTCCACTTAATATATGGGGGAATATGATAAGTTATTTTCAATTGTAATAAAATGGCTTGAAAACGTATCAAATACGGGTCCAGATTAATCAGATGTTGGTTTAAGGATCTCTTCGGTGAACATTTTTGGCTTTTGCTAGAATTTTGTGGTCGGGAGATAAAAATGTAGTCTGGTGCATTAAGCTTCCGTTATGCGCGGAGTTCGGGAAATGATCGAACCACAGCGTGCGGGAGACAAAGATAAAACAATACTCTTCATTCATTCATTTTTAACTGTTATTTCATTCATTCATTATTACTTGTCCACCATACTAAAAATAATTTTTTATTTTTTACTTGTTCACTTTAACATATTAAGAGAAACAATTTTATTTTTCTTGGTTTACCCCTTAACTACTCATTCCCCAAATTATTTGTCAAGTCCATTAAAACTATATATCATTAATATTGTGGACAAATAACAATTAATTTGTTAGACTTATCAAAGAAATAAAATGAAGCGAACCTGTAAAGAATGAGATTCACGTGATCAGTTCATTAAATAGAGCACAAGTAATATTATGGTAATCTGATTACGTAAAAGAAAGTTGACCAAATCCCCTATAAATTAACTTTAGTCATGATGATGAATTCATTTCATGTGGGTTCTTGACCTCCCTCTCTAAAGAAAATGTCAGGAGATGAGAAAAACAAGAGGCCATTGGAAGAACCAAGTGAGCAAATCCATTTTAAGCTCGAAATTATATCCCAGGATGGCACAAGTGTCCATGTTAAAGTAGATCCTACTATAATAATGAAGAAAATATTCAAGTCTTATTGCAAGAAAAAGCAAATAATAGACTACAAAACAGTTCGATTTCTCCATGATGGCAAACTCCTTTCACCGAAAAAAACTGTAAATCAACTTGGTTTAGAAAATGGTAATAAGATTGATGCTATGCTGGATCAACATGGAGGAGGGCCTGCATATTGAAATTCAAGAACATGAATATGTTGCAGTTTGCTATTTTATATTTTTCTTTATAATTTCTCAAGAAAAAAAGTAGTATTGTATGTTCACCACCAAGTTATGTACTTCGTTTTTTGTTTTGTTATTGGTAGCTAGTGTGTCATGTGTCCAAGGAATAGAAAAAAGACTTGGTGAAAGAAATATAACAAAACTAGATCCAGTTTTTTTGTTTATCTATTCATTTTTTAGTTTTCCTTTTGATATTTTCATTTTTCCTCCAAGATGCCATAATAATTTTGAACGGGAGTCTCGGATTAACTGATAAAATTTGCCATGTGACCAGGAGGTCATGGGTTCAAGCCGTGAAAACAACCTCTTGTAGAAATGTGAGGTAAGACTGCGTACAATAGACTCTTGTGGTCCGACCCTTCCCCGGACCCCTTGCATAGCGGGAGCTTAATGTACCGTGAAACCCTTTTTTTATACCATAATAATTTTTAGCAAAAATTTCTAAATCAAACTTGTTTTCCTAGAACACCTATATAATAATATAGGTTAACCCATTTTCCATTCGTCCATTAACCAATAACCACCCAATCTATTTCTGACCATCATGAAATATGGATGAGTTGAATTTTCTTATTTTTATTTAGTGAAACTTACACAAATGACTACACTTTGGGTTTTTTTTTTAGGCATAACTATACTTTTGATAATTACATTTCATAGCTATAGTAATTTGTATTCAAAATTCTTTTCATTGTATTCAAGTCAGATTTCGCTATATTCAAGTTAGATTTATATATATATATATATTCAGATGTATTCAAATACACTTTATTTATTAAAAATTAACGAATACACTCAAATACTGAATACAAGAAATAACATACACCCCAAAATACTAAATTTTACACTAAAAAATTAACTAATACACTCAAATACTTAATACAAGAAATAAAATGCAACTAAAAAAATTCTGAATAAACTCAAAAACTTCGATACAAGAATAAAATACACCCAATATAAAATCTAAACTGAACGGAGGAGAACGACGAAGCTCCAGCTGAACCGAATGGAGCCCAAAACGATGAAGCTACAGATATAAACCGGGCGGAGGAGAACGATGAAGCTTAGAACGGAGGAGAACGATGAAGCTCAGATTAGAGGAGAACAACGAATATTAGAAAGGCGCTGACGGTCGTTTCAGATGTTACCAGCGAGGAACGACGAAGTCCGCCGCCGCCATCTACAGACGGAGAGAAAGCGGAGTTCCGATTGCTCGTCGGATGAGAGACCCGACAGTCATGTGAAGGAGAGGGAGAGGAGAAAGGTGTTGTATTCGTGGTTCGTCCCCGGAGCTCTGGCAGTGGGGCGGCGACAAAGAGAGAGGGTGAGGGAGATGAGAGGAGTGAGGGATGAATACAAGCCATAAACCTAATGTATTTTAGTATAACTATGAATGGTAGTTTACAAAATTATTGTAGCTACTAAATATAATAAATTAAAGTATAGTTATTGTTAATAACTATTTTTTAAAGTTAGCTATGACAAGTAATTATTTTTTTTATTTAACTATTTTCGACCCGCCTAATTTGTCCTGGCTTACCCCCACTAGTTGAAGCCCAAAATAACTAGATCCAGTCTTTTTATTTTATCTATTCATTTTGTGTTTTCCATCGTTTTGATGTTTTCATTTTTCGTGGAAGATGCTATAATAATTTCTGGCGGAAATTTCTAAAACAAAGTTATTTTCCTAGATCACCTATATATATGTGTTGACTCATTTTCAATCCGTCTATAAACCACCCAATTTATTTTTTGTTAAGATTTTATCAATAGGTGTGAATGGAAAATGATCCTTTGCATCTTTTCATGAAAAAGATTTAACACCTTTTCATTTCTTTACTTTGTTGGCTTTAAATATTTAGTCATTTTCATAAGATTTTATTAACGAAATTCTGATTATATTCTTCCTTCTTTCTTCATTTTAAATATATTTTGTGTGATTTTGTTTTCGGCTGTTGCGTTCGCCGTTCACTGAGGTTTGATGTATCACTATACTGGTGAGTTGATTTATTCTATCCTTGGAGGATATATTTCATAACCTCAGTTATTTGAGAGGAATAATTTCCTTAAGGAAACATTATGAATTCAGTGGACTCGAATTATTCTTTTTTTACATTTATGTTCTCGCCCTGAATTCTTCCTTATGCCGTTTTATCGACTGATGAAATCTGGAGACAAATTGATTCCTTAACTCAAGCGATTTGGGCTGAAAACGGAATTCTAATTTCCAGCAATGGGTTCCCCAACTACTCCAGAAAGCGTTAGGACGGTTTGATTAGACAAAGAGGTAAGAAAACATGAATACAACCGAGTAAAGTAAAGAACAAAAGATAAAGAGAGATAAATTTTGATGTGTTTGATTGATTGTGTGTGTTCATATGTACAAAGAATGAGTATTTATAGTACAAAAAGAAGAAAAAGTGTATAAAACGTGCCCCCCCCATGTCGGCCGTCAAGTAACCCACTAAGTTCAACAACTGACTATGGAAAAGGTGGTGCCAATTTTCTCGCCCTCTACTCCTCTTGCTCGGATAATGGCCCTTCCATTTAGCTGTTGTTGGCCGTTACCGCTTTTGGGGTTCTGGTTCCATTTTGACTTGGTCATTGAGGCGCCTGCATCTGAGTGGGTCCCAGTCGTACCTCTGACCAACAACTTCGGCTAAGATGCCCTAGTAGCCGATGAAGTTCTTTGTAGTCGAGGGCTAGGAGTAAATTCGGCTCTTGAATAGTTCGCCTGTCAGTGAAGTCGGCTAAACACTTAAATTATTTTTGAGTGTTAACAATTGCCCCCTACATTAACTCGAGTGTGACTATTGAGTTGATGTATCCAAAAGTAATGGTCATTTCAGTATGACAACCGCGCATGTCACTTCAATCGTCTTGTCTCCAGTGCATGCAATGATGATAACTTCTGAATTGAGTTTTTCTTCAACCGAGGTGTCCTTGTTACCACGAATCAGTTCCAATATTTTCTAACCGTGCATTTGAAGAAATAGCCCTAATTTCTGCTGCCCATCAAAATTCACTTAAGAAGAAATATCTTTACGAGAAATTTTTCCTCGATCTCCGATTTCTTCCTTTCTGCCTAAAAAACATAATCTCGACCCTTTTCCTTCGGCTACCATGGCTTCCTCTTCTTCTTCTCAAAAGATATACGGGACCACTCTAGCCGATAAAGACTTAACTGATGCCTTGGTCCTTGTCAATGAACAATTGGTCCTGGCTCCATATAGTAGGCCGGAACAAGGTGACGTTCTTTTATATCAACATCTTAGCCCGGTGACCTATGACCTTCCCCTTACCTGTGATTGGTTCACTGTCGACCGCTGTCTGGCTACCCTACGCACCTGGCCGACCAAGGTCGCCAACTATTCTGCTTGGTTGGACCGGGTCGGGTCGGCCAAGAGAGCTGAGTGGAGGCGTATGGGTCTCTACGACGCCATTGTATTGTCGGGGTCTGATATTTCCTGTAATAACGGTCTCATATATGCATTTCTTAGTTATTGATCGACTACCGCTAATGCTTTTATTTTTCCCTGGGGGATGATGACTCCCACCCTTCTTGATGTAATGGCGATATTAGGTCTTCCGATATTGGGAGTCGAAACGCCTACCCTGAATGAAACCAAAGTTCCTGACTTGGGGATTGTTATTTTGGAGACCATTCCTATCAAGGGATCCCCATTGCCTAGGCAATCCATTTTGCAGCAACCTAAGTTAGGTGAAGGGGTTGTCATTTGTGAGCATAGGGAAGAAAGCTCTCGCGGAACCGAACTACGGAAAGTCACCAAGTGTTCCTCATTCTTCAGAAATCTCGAATTGGCTATCACCATCCCACTAGCTCTAGCGAACTCCAAAAGTAAAATGCCTTCCCCGTTCCTGTTCCCGATTCCAAAGCCTCTATGCACATCGTCATAACCCCCGAAAGTGACCCGATATGTCCATTAAAATCCCATCCTACAAATAATTACTCAGTGGGTGGTATACCTCCCACCACTTCGTCCAAATCCTCCCAAAAACGTTTCTTCTCCTCTTCGCCCAAGCCCGCCTGCAGCACATAAGCACTAATAATGTTCATAGTGCACCCTCCAACTACAAACTTAATCGCCATCATCCTGTCATTGACCCTCATCACCTCTACCACCTGATCCCTTAGCTCGCTGTCTACCAAAATGTCGACCACATTCCTATACTTTGACCTACCCAAGAGCCATAACTTATACCTGTCTACATCCTTAGCCTTAGGTCCTACCCATTTAGTTTTATGGACACATGCTATATTAATCCCCCTCTTCTTAAGAATCTTAACTAGCTCTATAGACTTCCCTCTTAAAGTCCCAATGTTCCAAGACCATATTCTCAGTCTAGTCTCTCACTTACCATGCTTATCCCCCTAACCCTCGCCCCTGTCCCCGACCGAGAACATGACCCTAGTCTACCATCAACTATCTTTTACAGCAAAGAAGCATCTCAACGACGTCAATAGCATTACAACGACGTCTTCAGCACAACAGATATCTTTTACAGCATCTCAACGACGTCAATAGCATTACAACGACGTCTTCAGCACAACAACTATCTCTTACAGCAAAGCAGCATCTCAACGATGTCAACAGGATTACAACGACGTCTTCAGCGCAACAACTATCTCTTACAGCAAATAACATTACAGCAACGTCCATACAACGATGACATCAGCAACATTCATACAACGACGACATCAGCAACATCCATACAATGACGACATCAGCAACGTCCATACAACGACGACATCGGCAACGTCCATACAATGACGACATCAGCAACGTCCATACAATGACGACATCAGCAACGACGGAATCAATACGGCCATACAACGGCGTCATCAGCAACGTCCATACAACAATGACATCAGTAACACACCTATACAACGGCGTCATAAACAGAGTTACAACGACGTCATCAACATTACGTCCTTACAACAAACATCATCGCACTACGTTTGTTCAAGGGCATCATTTCGACTCACAGGTTTGCAGGAGCCTTAATTTGCAGGAGCTTCACCACAACGTGGAACTATCTCTTACGGCGAACCGAGGAACTTCAGCACAACGTGGAACTTCTTACGACGAACCGAGGTAATTTTTCCCGATGATCAAGACAAAATTGGCTACTCAGTCAACTTCTTTGGCCGAAAACTCTTTCATCGTCTCCGGCCAAAGAGGGGCATCTGTTGACACCCAATTTTGTCCCGTCTTTTCCAATTTATTTGTAATTTTAAATATTTTTAACACCTCAAAATATTTTTTTATCTATATACATACATGCGTATATATATATATATATATATATATATATATATATATATATATATATATATATATATATTCTCATTATTATTATTATTCACATTTTTTACTTGTCATTTGCATTTTTATCGTAATCATAAGTTTTATCCAAAAATTCTATGTTATTCTATTTTCCGCAAAAATGGCATCGCATTTCTATTTTTTCAAGCATTAAGCATATCACAAATATTATATTATTATCACATCGTTATATTTTTATTAAAATAATTTACATTTTTTTTCTTCAAAGCTTTTTTTAATATTAAACCCCTTTTTATATTTTTAAACCCATAACACACTCATTTCCCAACCCAAAATAATTTCTACCCAAACTAATTTCAACCAAAGCCCACTCGACCAAACACCCATTTCCCCGTTTTATTTTTCGGCCCAACTCCCAAACCCATCCTTTATTTTTCCCCTAACCAAAAGCAAAACCCAAAAGAAACTCTACTAACCCAAATCATCCAACCGAAGCCCATACCCATTTGGCCCAACTCCCAAAACCCCTTCTCTCATTTCGACCGACCCGAACCGGCCCCATACCCGAATCCCAACAACCATCCCCTTTTATTCCCCTAACCCCTAAACCTAACAAAACCCAAAACAAAAAAAAAACCTTTCTCACACCCCAAACCGGCGCCGCACCTCACCCATGCCCCTGACCCACACGCCGGTCGCCTCACCCACTGCCACCACCAACTCCCTGCCACCAACCCTTCGACCTATACCCCCAAAATCCGCGACCCATACCCCTAAAATCCGTGATTTTTGGTTCATTTGTTTTGAAATTCAAGCTCGGTTTTTTAGGGGGAATCCACCTATAAAACCCCCCTTTATGTTCTTCGAGAGAAAAAAAAAGAGGACCGGGACTGAAAAGGACCGGGAATTGAGACAAAAAGAAAGAAAAATACTTGTTGTGTTCTTGAGTTTTTTTTAGCATTCACCCTCGTTGTTATTCAAGAAATAAGCTCGAAAACGAGTCCAAAATCAAAAGGAAAAGGGGTGAGTTTCATTTTTGAACCTTGGTTCTAAATACTTCTATTTGGCCTCGTAAGCCGAATCCGAAAATCTGCTTGTTTTGTTGTTGTTCTTCGTTATTTTCAGGTTTTCCGATTCGGGTTACTGTTCCGACGAATAAATTTTGTGTTTATGTTCTGTTGATGGTTACCTGAAAAGCTTGAGAAAGTCGATTCGGGATGAACCCCTGATTCGGGTCGGGTCGACCCGGTTTGGATACTTTTTTCAGATTCTTGCACATTTTATATCTTGCATGTTGGTTATCTGAAAAGCTTGAGAAATTTGATTCGGGTCGACCCGGTTTGGACATATTTCCAGATTTTTGCATATATATATTTGTCTTTACATGTATATTAATGTCGTACAAATGCATACTTATATTTTTTTTAGCTTTACATGTATATTAATGCCATACAAATGCATACTTGTACAAAATGCATCATTTTATTAACATCTTGTAACATTATTTTTTATATTTGTAAAAACATGCATTTTTCTTAGCATAACAATTAACCTGAGTTTGATCGGATAACCGCAAGTTAGCGGATCTTAAAGGATGCCTAACCCCTTCCCTTTAGGATAATAAAGAAACCTTACCTAGAATCTCATTAGTTTCGTAGACCATAAAATATGAGTTATTTTGCAGCTTTTAGTTAACATTCAGGTGCCCTAATTCACCTTAGAATAATTAGGTGGCGACTCCTCAAATCAAGCGTTTTTAAACTGATCCAGAGGGAATTGAGCCATCACGTCGCGAAGCCCGCAAGTCAAAAACGGGCGCGACAGTCATGTGTGGCCTTGTCGGCTTTGGTATGGGTATGTATATATGAAAATTGGATTTCTGGTTAAGATTTTCTATAATCTTTTTTGGCTTAGTCCGTATTCAATTGTGATTAGAAATTGGTTGTACGATTAGCGGTACTCAGCGGGTGGGGTCCGAGTGCCCATCGCGGCCCTCCGATTTTGGTCATGACAAAGAATTCCTGCTCAAGGGTGACAACACGTGAATGTTGGTTATCTTGGAATATATCACACAATCTATTCCAGGTAGCCATAGCCGTAGTGTCTGACTCAATGATCGTCTGTGAAAGGTAGGTAGAAATAGTGTAATAAATCCACTGAAGAACGGTAGCATCAAGAGTAATTTATAACTGAGGATCCTCCGCGGGAATGGAGTAGCGGGAGAAATTATGTGATGGAGGACTTAATAGAAGATAACGTGAATTTTAAACAACTATGCTCACGTCGCATATTGGACGTTTTCCATCTCAAGATAGCAGAATTAATACCCAAACGATGTATACACTTAATTTGTAGGGTGTACTAAATACTGGAGTAGAAATAGCAGTGAAGAAGCAGGATGAGACTTCACGTCAAGGAGTTAAGGAGTTTAAGAATGAAGTCAAACTTATAGCAAAGCTACATCATCGTAACCTAACCAAGTTGTTGGGATACTGCATTGATGGAACAGAAAATTTCTTGGTCTATGAGTTCATGGCCAACTATAGCCTAGACAAGGTCATATTTGGTATGACATCTTAAATAATTTTTTGTTTTTTTTGTTTTACATTTGTCTGTATTATTTTGATATTGGAAAAAAACCACAAAGGACAGAAATATTTGGGACTATCCGAGTTAAATGGAGTAACTGTTAGTTGTTTCATATCTAGATCCTGCAAGAAGCGATACAGTAACATGGTCAACGCGCTTTAACATTATCAAAGGAATCGCAAAAGGGTTAGTTTACTTGAATCATGATTCAAGGTTGACAATACTCCACCGGGACTTAAAAGCTAGCAACGTCTTGCTAGACAGAGAGATGACACCCAAGATATCTGACTTTGGGCTGTCAAGGGTATTCAAAGACGCTGTTGAAGAAAAGACTCAGTATGTAGTTGGAACACGGTAAGTAGAGATTATCATTAACACTACATGTTTATGTATATTTTAAATTTTTTACTGATAGATCTTTGTTGTGGCTGTAGTGGTTATATGCCTCCTGAATACATAGAAAATGGACATTATTCAACAAAATCAGATGTGTTCAGTTTTGGAATTTTGACATTGGAGATTGTGAGTGGCCAAAGGAATTGGGGTTATCGGCACCCAATCTACGATACTGGCCTAGTAGGCTATGTAAGTTTATCAGGCTTTAACTATGGTTACTACTTCACTTTCTTTGTTAACATTCTGCTAAAACATTGTACATGTATGATATTTTGATGGTTAGGCTTGGAGAATTTGGAATGAAGGGAAGGCCATAGAACTACTGGATCCAATGATAGAAAAACCAGGTGATTTGAATGAAGTTTTAGAATGCGTCTTTGTTGGGCTACGGTGTTGTTAACGTCGTGCCCAAGACAGACCTTCAATGGTTCAGGTCGTTTCGTTACTGGAGCTGAATGAAATGTCAGGGTTAGATAGTGTGCCCTTGGAACCTTACTACTCTAAGGAGTGGAGTCACAGTTCCAGGAGATGCGACAGTGTGAATGGGTTAACTATCACTGAATTTAGACCTAATTTCAAAAGACAAATAATGAAACTGAAATAACTCAGTAAATGTGAAGTTTTTTCCTTTTTCTGTTTTTATTAGTATAACGTGAAACTATGAACATTGCAATTCCTGCTGGCAAACATCCCAAGAGGCTTAAGCTGAGATTCCTATTTTGGGAGCTTGCTAGCAGTGACGGAGGCAGAATTTTTACTAAGATGTTCAACAATATAAATAAGTAAATATACGTAGAAGCTAAGAGGATTCAATGTCTACTAAATATACATAAAAAATAATTTTAACATTATATATACAGTGTAATTTTTCACTGAAGGGGGTTCGGATGAACCCCATCGGCCCTTTATGTTGCAAGGAAAATTATCATTTATCACTGAAGGGGGTTCGGATGAACCCCAAGGCAATTAGTGTTGCAAGGAAAATTATCATTTATCACCCTTTATGAACTAATGACCTTTTCTAACTTGGAATTTATGTTATCTTGTTGAGTTTTGTGTGGCTTCATGTATACAAGACATTAAAGGTTTTCTATATATATATATATTTCGTCTTTTCAAACGACACTAGAATGATAATGAAGTCGAGACACCGAATTTAGCAGTGTCTTTATCAATTATGCTTTTTCGTTTGCTTGAAATCGTACAATATATGTACTTGATGAATTACAGGCATCCTATCAAACATGATCATTTTTTTTGGCTATTTAACGTGGTTGATATTAACACAAACTATAACATCATTAAATTTGATACTAATCATGCTTGGAGAGATTGGATTCTTAAAGAAGCAAAAGTGAAAACACAGTGAAAGAGCATTAGGTTTTTCATTTGTAAACATTGTGTCAATCATTAAAGTGCTGATACATATCACAGAAGAGGACATAGAGGATTTTATATACATATACATTTTCCCAAAGTGTCAGCTCTGATCTAGAATCAGTTCAGCTCATCGTATAAAGTTCCTTATTTAGTCCCATGAAGCCCAAAAGGGTTTGTTAGGGTACGGGTAGGTAATTAGTTTAGAAAGGAATATAGGCGGGTGATTATTTTGCTTGCAGAGGGCATGTATGTTCTTTCCCTCAATTTAATATGATATACCTCGAAATATTCGAACTTTAGTAAATCTTTATTAAATTATTCCAAACAAAAAGGAGAAGATATTACTACTGGTTGCCGTTTCAAACTACATAAAGCACTAGTAGTGAAATTTAGAGGGTAAATTTCATAAATAGTCATATAATAAAAAATAATTTAAAGTCATTTAATTATATTTTCTAAGATAAAAGTTATATAACTATCACATTTTTTACCGAAGTCACTTAATTATATTTTCTAACACAAAATTCTCAAAACTTTAAACTTACTAACACAAAAATCACTCCATCCAACTTCCGATGGATAACTTTGTTATTCTTTTTTTATTTTTAATCTAATAAATACAAACTCAATTAAAGAGAATCGGTATGGTCCAAAACCCATATGCAGAAATAAAATATTCAATCTAGGAGTACCTTTTTACAGTTTGATAATTTTATTTTCTTCTTCATAATATTAATGCAATTCAAAATCTTTTTCTATATGATTCATTTTCCCGAGTGGAAATAAAATATTGTGATGTTAGATGTTGGATGGTGAAATTTCTATGATTGTTGTATGCAAACAAAATGCATGGGGAAGAGGATATGACCGTAGATAAGTTTGTCCTTGATTATTCAATTTTATCTACGATTAAAATATTTGTAGAGTTGTTATTGAAAAACACTTACCTTCATAAAAATTATATTTATTGATGTAAATATGTGTTAATTTTGGCTAATTTTCTCGAAACAACTTTTTTCTTCAATCTTAGGGCATATTGGCCCTCTTTTTCATATATATTTGAAAATTCTACATTTTGTTGGATAGTAAGATATTAAATTTTATGGAGTAATAGTTATTATTATTTGTATCGGAAGTAATAATATGTGATAAGTTTTCTCAAATTTATTCACCCTTTTAGTATTTTAATAATTTGTATATGAGTTTTGGGTCGGTCAATTCTTTTTAATTAGGTTTGTGTTTATTAGATTAAATAATGTTACCCAGCGGAGTTGAATTTTTCGGCAGGTGTAATTTTGTGTTAGTAGGCTGAAAGTTTTGTGACTTTTGTGTTATAAAACACAGTTAAGTGATTTTAGTTAAAAAATCTGATAGTTATGTGATTTTTGTGTTAGAAATATAATTAAGTGACTTTGTTGAAAATAAGTACTCCTAATAGTTATGTGACCATCTATAAAATTTATTCAAAATTTAGATTTTTAAAATATAATTAATAAGGTTAATTAGTAAAATAAACCTCTAGTAGATATTTCTTTAAAAACCAACATGGACCAAAAAACATGGAGGGAATAATACTTAAACTGTCCACTTAATATATGGGGGAATATGATAAGTTATTTTCAATTGTAATAAAATGGCTTGAAAACGTATCAAATACGGGTCCAGATTAATCAGATGTTGGTTTAAGGATCTCTTCGGTGAACATTTTTGGCTTTTGCTAGAATTTTGTGGTCGGGAGATAAAAAGGTAGTCCGGTACATTAAGCTTCCGTTATGCGCGAAGTTCGGGAAATGATCGAACCACAGCGTGCGGGAGACAAAGATAAAACAATACTCTTCATTCATTCATTTTTAACTGTTATTTCAATCATTTATTGTTACTTGTCCACCATACTAAAAATATTTTTTTATTTTTTACTTGTTCACTTCAACATATTAAGAGAAACAATTTTATTTTTACTTAGTTTACCCCTTAACTACCCATTCTCCAAATTATTTGTAAAGTCCATTAAAACTATACCTCATTAATATTATGGACAAATAACAATGACTGAAATAACAATTAATTTGTTAGACTTATCAAAGAAATTAAATGAAGTGAACCTGTAAAGAATGAGATTGACGTGATCAATTCATTAAATAGAGCACAAGTAATATTATGGTAATCTGATTACGTAAAAGAAAGTTGACCAAATCCCCTATAAATTAACTTTAGTCATGATGATGAATTCATTTCATGTGGGTTCTTGACCTCCCTCTCTAAAGAAAATGTCAGGAGATGAGAAAAACAAGAGGCCATTGGAAGAACCAAGTGAGCAAATCCATTTTAAGCTCGAAATTATATCCCAGGATGGCACAAGTGTCCATGTTAAAGTAGATCCTACTATAATAATGAAGAAAATATTCAAGTCTTATTGCAAGAAAAAGCAAATAATAGACTACAAAACAGTTCGATTTCTCCATGATGGCAAACTCCTTTCACCGAAAAAAACTGTAAATCAACTTGGTTTAGAAAATGGTAATAAGATTGATGCTATGCTGGATCAACATGGAGGAGGGCCTGCATATTGAAATTCAAGAACATGAATATGTTGCAGTTTGCTATTTTATATTTTTCTCAAGAAAAAAAGTAGTATTGTATGTTCACCACCAAGTTATGTACTTCGTTTTTTGTTTTGTTATTGGTAGCTAGTGTGTCATGTGTCCAAGGAATAGAAAAAAAGACTTGGTGAAAGAAATATAACAAAACTAGATCCAGTTTTTTATTTTATCTATTCATTTTTTAGTTTTCCTTTTGATATTTTCATTTTTCCTCTAAGATGCCATAATAATTTTTGCCGAAAATTTCTAAATCAATCTTGTTTTGGTAGAACACTTATTTAATATAGGTTATCCCATTTTTAATTCTTCCGTTAACCTATAACCACCCAATCTATTTCTGACCAGCATGAAATATGGATGAGTTGGATTTTTTTTTATTTAACTATTTTCGACCCACCAAATTTGTCCCGGCCTACTCCCACTAGTTGAAGCCCAAAATATATCCGTATAGATAATACGCTTTTATAAAATTTACTAATTATTACTCTCTCGGTCTCATAGAGAATTATTCGATTCAATATATCGATCAACACGTTTAATTTTTAGTATGAATTCAGATATTAATTTTATTATTTTAAAGAGAAAATGTTCAAGTTTGACCCTGAACAATATGAATTATCTACTTTTGTCTTCCATTAATAGTTGGGCTTAAAATTGTCTTCGCCATTACATACTAAAAGTTTAAACTAGCCTACATATTCCCTTTACAAATATGTTTAGAACTGTATGGAACACTCTCTAAATAACTACTCTATTCCTATATTTATGGTTAATAAAATTTTAAAATGTTCGAAAAACTTCTTTCAAATGATTTAAACACCATTTGATTTTCAAGTTGTTGTAGTGTTATTTATTTGGGGTCTACTTCATTAGTGTTCTTATGTGGTCCGATTGGTTAAGTACTGATGTTGATGTTGGAAGAGAGAACTCATGAATGCTACACCTACCTAAGCAAACTGGTTTTTACTTGGAAAGATCAGTTTTTAGAACAGACTAACAACATCAACTCTAAAACTAGCTCTTTCAATAAATATATATTGTAATGATAAGTCAATAATATCAAGGCCAATTATTTGTTTCCTTTTCTAGCGAGGTTTTTTGTCAAAGTGTTTGCATTTGCCTAATTGTACACTTGCTAAGTGAAGAGACTGATGGTTCTATAGATGAATCTAAAATTTAGAATCGATAGGTTTAACGCTAGTACTTTTATACAAATCTTTTTAAATTTTCATCTATAAATATAGTTCGAGCAAAAAGCAATAATTATTAATAATAAAGCTTATTAATAATCTAGATCCGTCCATAATCCTACACTTGCATAATAACACATATTGGGAGACTGTTAGGGTCTGATTGAAAAGTCACCTGGTAATTGGAATTGGTGTAATTACTAGGGTAGTAATTACACAGCCTAGTAATTACATAGCATAATAATTACGATGATATGTTTGTTTGTCATAATGTAATTACAATTTAATTACAAGCATACTATTGGTTGCACATGTGTAATTACACAGTTATATTAGTTTTAAAATAAAAATTAATACTTGACAAATATATGGCTTTATAAATGATATATTAAATTAGGTATTTAAGTTATTTATTATTTCTTGAAAATATATTAATTGATATTCACATATTTGTATATAATATTGTAAAAGTAATAACATATTTTCAAATTAATACTATTTTAATTTAATTAATTATTATAAAAATTAAAGCACACCTTTGTAAGAACATCATGAGATGTATATATGTTTAACAAAATGATTAATATCAATACATATAATGTCATAATAAGTGAAGATAATTACACCCAATTCTCAGCTCCTCCTTGAGAATTGGAGAGTGTAATTATCCCATTTCAATTACACTCAATTACATACTGACCATGTAATTACTTGATCTGCTAAAATGTCAAACAGTGTAATTACAATCAATTACACTTAATTCCAATTATATGGGTGATTTTCCAAACAGACCCTTAGTGATGTTGGCTCAAATTTGCCTTGGGAACACGAACTTTAATTTCATGCCGACATAATCCTAATGCAAGGATTGAATTAGTCATAAAATTGTACTTTCAATTTCATAAGCTTCAAAACACATAACCACTTATTCAATTCATGCCTTCAGCACATACTTTATATGACAATTTGTTTTTGGTCAAAAAAGAAAACTTTTCATTCAACCAAGTAACAAGTTCTGTACAACTAGCTTATTTTGACTCTAGAACTAGATCTCAAAAAATAAACCAACAAAATATCTAATGCTATACTATGCAGAAAACTAGAACTACTGGCACCTTCTAGGAAGGGTCCAATTGCCCAGATTCTTCCCTAGCAACATGCAATGTGAAGCTGCAGGATGATTTCTTTCACTCTTTCATGGGTCCTTGCACCATCTTCTGAAATCGCCTATTATTTCTTTGATTCCAGGTAGCAAATAGGAATCACAAGATCACTGTCTTTGCACTGCTAGTCCTAATAAGTGAAGATGCTCACTCCAGGATCCTATATGTCTTGTAATACCCATCTAGGCTAGCAATGTCTTCCAGATGCATCTTGAATATGGACACTCAAAGAAAAGATGCTCATGCATTTCTTCTTCAGTAGACATACATAACACACAATTTGGAGAAACTTGTATATTTCATTTCCTTTGTCTATCAACTGTGGACAGTCTATTGTGCAATGCAAGCCATAGCACAAAATGGTGTCTTGGAATCGGTCCCTTAACCAAAATAAGCTTTTTCCATTGAAGTTTTTGGTATTGTGGTAGCAATGAGGTATAAGTCTTCTTAATACTAAATCTTCCACCCACAACAAAACTTTTGATCTTAGCATGCCAGTTGAAATTAGGATCCCACCATTGCCTAACATCTATAATCTTCCTGACCACCCAGTTAGCTTGTTTAGAAGAGGGTAGTTTGTTCAAGTCTTGCCTCTTGATATAGAAAGTATGGACCCATTTAACCCAGAGTTTGTCCTTTTTCATAGTCACTGTCCATAGAAGCAGCAATCACATCTTCCCCAATAATAGGCCAAAACTCTTTGAAGAACTCCACAGGGTATCTATCAATGCATGATGCCTTATCATTTGGCATGCTCTTTAAAGCTTCTACAATTTCCTCTTTAGTGACAGGGGCCAGTAGTTCTTGTTGTTGCTCTAGACTAAGGCATGGACCATCTCTGGCTATAGTCACATCAAGACATGGCATTTCTGAACTTGAAGTACCTAGTAAATTCTGAAAGAAATTAATAAATTCAGTCTGAATTTGAACATGGTCAGTCAAATTCTGCCCTTGATCATTGTATATGCTAGACATTATGTTTCTTGATTGCCTGGCCTTTAAATGTGCATGAAAAAATTTGGTGTTTGAGTCACCAGCTGCTATCCAGACAACCCTGGACTTTTGTCTGAGAACCTTTTCATTTATAGCATCCCACTTTTTCATTTGGCATATGATGTCCTTCTTAGTATCAATCAGATGCTCATTAAACAGATCCAAGTTTAGGTTATCTTGGACATCCTTCAGTTGAGCCTTCAAATTTGACAACTTGCCTTCCAGACTAGAAAACTGGTTGGAAACATGCCTTGTATTTTGCTCAATTAATTTCAGTTTCCTCCAAATAGCAAACATGTAGCAACCTGTGATATTTTGCTCCCATGTGGCTTTAACAACTTGTTTGTACTCCTCCTACTCCATCAAAACTGTTAACAGTCTATAAGGTTGCTGAACTCTATGGAAACTTGTCTGTGTATTCAAAATAATTAGGG
Source organism: Anisodus tanguticus (assembly GCA_034509755.1). Lineage (NCBI taxonomy): Eukaryota > Viridiplantae > Streptophyta > Magnoliopsida > Solanales > Solanaceae > Anisodus > Anisodus tanguticus. The sequence goes on along the minus strand of CM067548.1, from coordinate 38,646,721 downwards.
AGTGATCAGAGCACTCAGGGTTCATAAAGGCAGCTTCAATGGTTCCATAGGTCTGAAACCAATCTGGATTCCCTAACACCCAATCAATGTGGCTATATGACAATTTTTTTAGGTTCAACAAATGATACTTGTAGAAATAAACACCACATAAATATTGATACGAGTAAATAACAAAGAAAATGAAAAAATAATGGTATCTTATGTCTGGGAAGGTCTAAGATAATTCATTAATATAATTCTGAGTAGTTTTGGTCCTTTAAATTCGTTATGAGTAAGCACGTCTAGTCTCTGCCAAATAATTAGTAAACTTTGATTGTTTGAAAGTAGTGTTTTACACAGATCAATAGGATTATTTATCTTTTAATAAATTCATAAAGTAAAATATGTTATCACAATTAAGTTAGTGTATCTGTACAATATAAGGGGAACTATTTATCACATGGACAACAAAAAAGAAATACTGAAGTTTTTATTATTATTATAATTATAATTCCATCCAACTAGGTTAATCTCACCTAGTTGAGGGGGGGGGGTGTTCTAGCAAAAAAATATGGTAGTAAATACATGATTCATCGATTTAGAGGTTTATCTTCTACTTATACAATTAAATGCCATATAAATTAGTAAGATTAAACAGACTAATACTATTGTTTTCCGGTGGAAATGGTTCTAACCAGAAAATCAATTAGAGATTTATTTTATTAGAATTTGAAGACAAGTGAGTTGTATCCGATCCGGAAAACTCCTTAACGAGTTTGGTTTGAGTGATAAAAAAAGAATGTGAGTGATAAGTAATACAAGAAAATAAATAAGTTATGATTCAAGTAAGAAAAATAAGTGAAACAATGGATCTTTGTGTATATTGCCTTGAGGGGAAATAATAATGTTAGGGTTACAAAGTGATCAAGATGATGTTTCTTCCTTCCTAAGCTTTATTTATACAAGTCAAGGTTAGAATTTTCTATCCCTAAATTAAAGATGACTTGACCCTGCTGACATCCTAACGTCCATGCGCATCACGACTCTCTGATCGAGACTGGCGGATGTGACATGAGTTGGTGGGATTGGGAACAATTGTAGGGCTTCGCAGGATCCTCTGAGCCTTCGGGTATGTCGATCCCCCCGGGTGCACTTTACACCCAATACAGATAGTCTCCCACTTTCCGAGCCCTTCATTCCATGAGCCCGAGAAGTGGAAGAGTCTGCTCTTTTTTGAACTTTATACGGGAACTCAGCCAAAACGTCACCACTCTTCCCACGATGAGACGTTTTGTTATGACATTACTTAATACATCCCTTCACCCATTCGGTGGTGCCTCTTCAGAGACAACAATTGATGTTTTCTGACCAGGAACACCGCTTCACTTTCCGAGGCTAATTATTACCTCTTTGGCTATTTAAGCGGGCAACCCCAACCTTCTTTTCTCACATTTTCTCTCAGTCTTCCTCTTCTGTGCACCTGATTCTTCTTCTGCTCTATCAATCCTCAAATAATGTCTTCTTCATCTTTTTTGCCTTCTTCCTAATCTGATAACCTACCCATTGCCCATCTTAGGGAATAATTAGGCGGTGCCTCCTCTGTCTTCTCTCACCGTCAGGCCACAACCTCGTCTGCTACTCAGGCGATAGACCTAGGCTCTACGACCGCCGATATCATTCTGATTAACTTTAATTATAATAGCGACGTTTTTGCTAGTCATTAGTACGAGTCTGTTGAGGGGATAATCTCTCTGATTGACAAGTCTATAATTCCTCAGGTCCGTATTGATTGCCAATGGGGGCCTGAGATTGAGGTGTTGCCCCCTCCTGCTAATGCCAGTATTTCTCGGTATGTCCTGGGCATGTCGATGATTTATACTTACCCTTTTACCATTGGTTTTGACCACCCCGTTCACGAAATGATAGAAGTATTATGATGTCGTTACAACATCTACTTGGGGCAGTTGGCCTCCCAAACATGGAGAGTTGTTCGTTGCCTGTATTTCTTAGCGGACCTTGCAAGGCTTCCTTTTACCATAGATCACTTGATCCATCTTACTACCCTCGCATGTTCCGTGGGGATTAATTTAGCTTTTCGAGGCTCTTGAGGCCTCATCACCAATGCTGACGACGAACATGACCGAGGGTAGGGTGATCGGTTTATAATGATTCGCACCAGCTGCCTCCACAATATTGCTCTTGGTCCCTTTCCGGAGTAATGGAATAGCACCCGTAAGCATCTATCTTCTTTCTTTCTGCATTATCTCCTCTTTTCTCTTTCGATCATTACTTCCAATTTTGCCGTCCATGTTTTTTCAGTGGCTCCGATCCAACCAGAACCCCTGACCAATGTCTTTGGTTGGGTAACGGGCATTTTGTGTGCGTCCCAAAACACTGAGAGGACGTGGAAAGGCATCTCTGCAGACCGGTGGAGGGACATAAGCCATGGTAAGTTCTTCTTTTCGCCAATCAACACTTCTTTGCTAGCCATACCTTTTTTGACACGACTTTTTACTTCTTATGCACCTATAAAGCCTTCTTGTTCGAGGGTCTTTCACCAGGAAAGCACCATCTAAGGAGGATGCCCTTACTCGTATTGGCCAGGCAGCCGCCGAGGCGAGTAACTTTCACGATCCAAATCACGGGCATCGTGGTGACACTTATACAATCCCTCCGGTAGGCGAACCAATTCCCAAATACTACCTTAGGAAGGTGTAATACATGCGGAAGAGAAATACATTCAACCTAAATACATCAGATCCATTAAATCATGTAGAATAAACGAGTTCGTACAACAACCTTCCTTTTCCCAATACTTGGTCTGACTCATACAAGGATTCTACGATACAACAACTGAATGAAAGATACAATGGTACAACTCCGAATGAAGGAGAAAGTCTACATAAGATAGAAACTAAGGCCACCGAAAGGATAGTCTGCCTCAGCTCCTCGTGCTCCAATCTGCAACCTGATAGACTGAATATTTGCATTCATGAAAAGATGCAACAAGCGTAGCATGAGTACACGATGTACCCCCGTAGACATCATAGGCTGACAATGATGGAATCTACGCAATCAGATATAAATACCAAGTAGACACCACATAATCCTATCACTAGCAATTCAGTAAGTTGAATAAGTCATAAAATTTGCACAATAATTCATAGAATTATCAAGTCAGTCTAATCATATAAAGATGCACTAAACCATGTAGAATATACAACACATATGACTAATATTACATATTGACACTAAATCACACCAAGTTATATATGTCACAAAGCTATCCAAACACAAGTAAGTCATGAAACACTCAATCACATATAAGTCCCCTAAACTCACACATAGATTTAACAATGCCAGAATAATATTATACCTCACTACCCTGAGTTGACAACACAAGTAACTAGACACACGGTCTGTTACACCGCTACCTTAGACCTTCCATAATATAACTCTTAGGATAAAGATCACCTTGTTTACAATTGTTACCTCTAGCCTCACCCTAAGTGTAGACAATTCCAATTACTAGCAAGACATCTTTTAATATGTTAGACTCATTCCACAAATATCAAGTAGTTCACTATTCCTTACTATTACTGATCAATCCACACTCACACACATTAACACTATGTAAGAAAAAACACAAGATAATGACTCAACAATTATACCTCAAATCCATGCTAGACCCTTATCAATTAACACAGTAACCCACCAATCAATAAAAGCTAATGAAGTCCACTAACACATGTAATACCAACAACGAGCACCAAACTCATAAAGGCGTAACCACACAACCAATCCACATAGAGTAAGTCAATTAGGACAACCACATAGATCCAAAAAACCAATTAAACCAACGCACTCATTTGGAAGTCAATCACTCAGATTCCAATTACCAATCCAAACCACGTCATCACACAACAAGTAATCAATATATGGATGATTGTATGAATGAGGACGCAATGCATATGCTAGGTACCTTCATCAATCTGCTATACAATATGTCAAGGTTTTATTATGATCCGTACACCCATTGAGGACAAGCAAAGTCTATATACCCCTCCAGAATGTCCCATCGGAGCCCATCTCTTAACTGTAATAATATCATATTGCAGGCGTGCAACTCCATTCCCCGCGTATCAATATCATCTCAGTGTTGCCATAATCTCATAAGTGTTCTTACATTTCCAGCCTCTTAGGCTATAGCGTATCCATACCTCTCATATCAATATCACATAACCATGAGTGTATGAATGCAAATGACAATATAAGGCAAGATATCATGATATGATGAAATGCAACCAAGTATAGAGATGAATATCATATGCTTTCCAAAATTCAAGACACATATATATTTCAAGTATAAATCAGGATATCATATCGAAAGCATATGTGATGAGTAAACATATCAAGCAACTATGGCGACAAGCCCAAATAATTAGCAATCGGTACCAGCACAAGGTTGATTCTCCAAATCCCATCATCACAGTTCAACACCGATGTCCACTCAGTCGTCCATGAAAACCGTCTGAGTGGGACCCCCAAACATGCTCAATACAACTCAGTATTTATAACTAATTACGCACTTCTATCGAAGTCTAGCACCTCATGCCAAGCAGGAGCCATGAACAGTTGATCCTTAATACACATCTATGAACCTTTTGGACTTCTCGTAGAGAACGTAGTCTAACACGCAAGTTCTACATATTAATATCAAAGCAAGCACATGAAAGGAATAAATCCCAAATTAAACGGAAGACACCTAAATCCATCCCGGATCCGCGATGTCAAAATCCATACTTTATTACTACACAAGCTCCTAAACATGATTACTATATATAACCTAAAGTTAATTTGAAAAGCAACCTTATTTAGACTCAAATTTCATTATTCAACAAAACCCCAATTTTACAAACCCAAAGTTTCTTCCCCAATTGAGAAAATGCTTTTATAATCAAATCAAACTCTACAACATGGTCATTTTGTCAACACAATAACTTATTTATAAGAGACCAAGGTTTACCATATCATTTTACACTCTTAACCGTGATCTCATTTAATCCAAACCACCAAAAGCTTGCCATTAATTTTCTTTATTTCATGTTTTACCCCAAATACTAGAAACATGGGAGAATATAAAAGGGGAGGGAGAGATTACCTTCTATGGAGGAATCTTAGGACACAAATTGCAGAAAAGCTCCTTAGGCTAGCCCCAAACTCGAGCCACACACTTTTGGGGAAAATATGACAGTTTAGGGCATTAAGACCTACTGATCAACCAGAGCTTTCGCTGTGGTGTACTCGATTCCGCTGGCACGGATACGCTGCAGCGTGAAATGGGATCGATGAGGCACAGGCACTTGACACCTCACCTTAGCGTCGGGGCAGAGATTTACTTTGCAGGAGCAGACCTATTCTATCTGTCGGTGCGGACACGACTTTACCAGGGCGAACATGGATTTTTCAGCTACTCTTCACTTCGATTAATCTTCTTTCCAAACTGTAGGAGTTACTTGACTCATAAACTCCACAAGTAAAAGTCATCAGCGAATGCCCGGATAATAGATATAGCGGAAATTTAGACAAAAGGTTCACAATGACCAAATGGGTCATTACAGGAACAACAGGAAGACAAGTGAGTTTACATGTTGTTACGAATGTAACTCCCGAAGGATCGACCACTATTCTAAATATAGTAAGGTGGAGAACTGTTGTTCAGTGGAGCGCCTGGGCGGCATCAAGTCGGAAGAGTGTTGCAGAAACCGATCCGGAAAACTCCTTAACCAGTTCTGTTTGAGTGATAAAAAATGAATGTGAGTGATAAGTAATACAAGAAAATAAATAAGTTATGATTCAAGTAAGAAAAATAAGTGAAAACAATGGATCTCTGTATATATTGCCTTGAGAGGGAAATAATAATGTTAGGGTTATAAAGTGAGCAAGATGATTTTCTTCCTTCCTAAGCTTTACATATATAAGCCAAGGTTAGATGTTTCTATCGCTAAAGTAAAGATGACGTGACCCTACTGATGTCCTAACGTCTATGTGCGTCGTGGCACTCTGATCGAGATTGACGAATATGACATGAGTTGATGGAAGTGGGGAACAACTGTAGGACTTTCCGAATCCTCTAAGCCTCCGGATATGTCGATCTCCCCCGGTGCACTTTACACACAATACAACTATTAATGTACAATAACATATCATAATTAATGTTAGATATATTTATTTAGTAGTACCTATATCATGATATTACCTGCCGATTTTGAATCCAGTAGAGGTTGGCTTCTTAGAATGTTGGAACTGCAGGTTGTGTTGGAAGTGATTTGAAGTGTTGGAACTGTTATCGAGATGAACTTATTGTTCGGGTCCTTTAAAAATGTCACCAAATCAGATCCTAAAAAATGTACTCCACCAGGTCGTTCCTTAAGAAAATATTAACTAAAAGGGTAATTTGATTAAAATATTCTTATTTATTTTTTATTCTCAATTTAAAAGTACTCTTTTTTTTCATCACATTAATCTCTCTACATTAATTGAGTAAGGATAAAGATGAAAATTAGGAGTAATAATTAATTATATCTTGATTTTTTAAAATAACAACTATTTTGAATCAATTATTTTTAATAAGCACGGCAACTAAAATGAGCCGGAGAAAGTATAATGTTTTAGTAGATTAGACACACACCTAAGGACATTTTTATTATTTTTGTTTCTTACATAATGATGCTGTTAAGTTTTTTAGCACAATTGATTTAAGGGGTCAAAACTGCACTTTGTATTAACTGAAGGTTGTGTTCAATTAAATAACACGGAGATCAAAACTAGAATATTGCAATAACACAGTAATCAAAATCACTATTTTCCCTTGCTTATCTTCAAACTTTCTACAACCTCCACTGGTAATATCTTCTTTTATAGTACTTAGATTCACGGGTCTCCTACGTTAACAATTAATTATACACAAACAAAGTCCAACAAGTTAGTAATGAAAGTGAACTCATGACAATAACCTAGTCTTTTGTCGAAATAGTAATGAACCTCTGTTCACTAAATCTAGTCGGTATCTTTCATTAATTACTACTCCCTCCAATCACTTTACTTATACATTATACTAAAAATAATTTTTGTCCGCTTTGATATACCAAGATAATAACAGTCTTTTTTATCCTATTTTACCCTTAATATTACTCATTTCCCAAGTCATTGCTCAAGAGTTTTTGAAATACTAATAGTCATGCTATTATAATGTCAATTATGGATAAGTAAAAGTGAACAGAAAGAGTTTACTCTATCTAGCATGGTATCTCAAAAGATTTTTTCAAAGTTTCTAGAGAGTAATTGATCATTAATAATTTGATTAAGAATATGGGGCCCCTATCCATCTAACTATGTGTGGCAATATTTAATGTCTTTCATTTTGGTCCAGAGTTTACACTGTGAAGTGTGAACAAACTAAACAGAGAAGATTCACTGTTAGAAGCTATGTGTCAGACGAAAGAGTTGTTGATAGTATTTGTTTCATTTCTTGTCCCATTTTGCAGTTCCATAGACACCATTTCCTTCAATCATTCTCTTAAAGATGGAGATTTGTTAATCTCTTCAGGAAAATCCTTTACTTTGGGTTTCTTTGGGAATTCCCCTGGTAAACGTTACGTCGGAATTTGGTACAAAAATGTTCCTGAACAAACTGTTGTTTGGGTTGCCAACAGAGACAGCCCCATCAATGGCACATCTGGGATTCTCACCATCGACTCAACCGGAAATCTTGTTATACTCGATGCGAAAACACAAGTTTCAGCCTGGAGAACAAATGTTTCTTCAGCTACGAAACGATCAGCAGACTCGTACACTGCTAAGCTGTGGGATTCAGGGAATTTCGTGTTGTTTCAAGACTCGAAAACTGATGTTATTGAATGGCAGAGCTTTGATTATCCTACCAATACTTTGCTTCCTTCAATGAAATATGGGATAGACAAGAGAACTGGTTTGAACCGGTTTCTAACATCATGGAAATCGCTGAACGATCCAGGCACCGGAGAGTATCGTTACACGATGGAGCTAAACGGGACACCTCAAGTTTTCTTGTACAAAAGTTCTAGCAGGATATGGAGGACAGGATCCTGGACGGGTCATGGTTGGAGCGGTGTACCAGAAATGAGCCCGCGATTCATCTTCAGCCTCAGTTATGTGGACAATGATACCGAGGTTTCCTTGACATATGGTATGCATGACACTTCAATAATCTCAAGAATGGTCCTGAATGAATCAGGGATCGTGAATCGGGTAACCTGGCAAGAAAGTGAGCAGAAATGGGTGCAATTTTGGTCTGCCGTTAAGGACCCTTGTGACAATTATGAACATTGTGGAGTATTTAGCAACTGCAATCTGTTCAATTTAGGGGAATTTGAATGCAGCTGTCTTCCAGGGTACGAGCCAAAGCTAAGCCGACAATGGTACCTGAGAGATGGCTCCCATGGATGCTTGAGAAAGAAAGACGAAAAGGTGTGCAACAGCAGCGAGGGGTTTTTCAAGTTGAATCATGTGAAGATCCCGGACACCAGTACAGCTCAGATGAACAAGAACATGGGATTAGAGGAATGTGAAGAGTTCTGTCTGAAGAATTGCTCCTGCACAGCCTATGCAAGTGCTAATATTAGTGCAGGAGGAAGTGGATGCATCACATGGTATGGTGACTTGAGAGACATAAAGCAATTTACAGATGGGGCTCAAGATTTCTTTATCAGAGTCTCTGCATCTGATTTAGGTAAGGAGTTAACTTAAATTCCATATTATGTGCAAGTTGATCATTTCTGGGAAGTTGTAGTACACGGTATCTAATCATGGTGTTCACTGAAAGTTCTAATTTTTGTTCTGTTCAGCTCAACTCTCCAAGAATTCAAATAGCCATAATAAGAAAAGAGTGATAGAGATTCTAGTAGGGTCTGCTGCAGCAATAACTCTGGCACTCTCATCGGTGTATTGTTTGGTGATCAATAAAAGGAGAAACGGTAAGGATATTATTCTTTATCTTCAGTATCTGGACAGCAGCAATAATGGTGAAGCACCTATAGCAACTTAGATCTCTCTACTACCTTGCTATATCGCACTGCAAAAACTATGAAATAACTGCACATTTCGTTTGATCCTAATCAGTGTTTGCTGATGTACAGATAAGAAAAGGAGTAAAAGTTTAGCATCCTATGAGGGCATGGATGAAAGTGAACATGCAGAAATTTCAATCTTTGATCTAAGCACAATAACTAACGCCACTGAAAATTTCTCCGATGCTAACAAACTTGGTACAGGAGGATTTGGTAGCGTATACAAGGTAACAACTCCCAAACCCAGTTGAATTCCTTGCGATCAACACGATCTTTATAGGAGGCTGCAATTAGGTTACTTTATTGTTGTGCCAAGTTAAGTTTACCTAATTCCGTAAAAAAAATCTTAGTTTACCAGATGATAATCTGTATTCAATATCAGGGTCACCTGAAAGATGGACAAGTAATAGCTGTCAAAAGACTTTCAGAAACTTCAGGGCAAGGAACACAGGAGTTCAAGAATGAAGTCACACTAATTGCAAAACTTCAGCACAGAAATCTTGTGAGGCTTTTAGGTTGTTGCGTTCAACAAGGAGAGAAGATGTTGGTTTACGAATACTTGCCAAACAAATCCTTGGACAGTTTTATTTTTGGTAAGAAACATTAGGATTTCTTTAATCAACCTCCAAACTTTACATGCTTTTATATGCATACTGATGATTCATCAGTACTTCTTAAACCTATGTGTGTTCCTAATAGATTATATTGCTAATGCATGAACTTTCAAACTATGGTCCAGATAAAACAAAAGGGTCTTTGTTGGATTGGGGAAAACGGTTTGAAATCATCCATGGAATTGCACGAGGAATGTTATACCTTCACCAAGACTCTAGATTAAGAATTATTCATAGGGATCTAAAAGCAAGTAATGTTTTACTCGATGCCTCCATGCAACCGAAAGTATCAGACTTTGGAATGGCCCGAATATTTGGAGGTGACCAAATTGAAGCAAACACAAATCGAGTTGTTGGAACATAGTAAGTGTGTTAAGTTTTGTGTATGTACTTGAGTTCTGTTAGATATGCGCATTTGAGCTTAAAAATGGTCAACCTTGATGTTTCTTATCTATTGCAGTGGTTATATGTCACCTGAATATGCAATGGTAGGGCATTTTTCAGCAAAGTCTGATGTTTTCAGTTTCGGGGTTTTGTGTTTGGAGATTATCACTGGCAGAAAGAACAGTCATTATGATCAGGAGCAGTCCAAACATATAGTTGGATATGTAAGTAGAAACATATATATGCTGTTAAAATCAAGAAATCAGCTTTATTACCATACAGTTGCCTTAGACATAAGCTGTGTCACGGATGGAAGTTCTGCAAATAATAATTTCAAAACAATTCCCTTTTTGGGTTCTTAAAGTGCTGGATAGCCGAAGATTTTATTTTGGTGTTAAAGTTTCTCTTATAGAGCAGGAATTGCTGGAAATGTTGATTTTGGTGCATTGTCGTGTTTTTGTTTCAGGTTTGGGATTCTTGGAAGGATGAAAAAGCTTTAGATGTTGTTGATCCATTGTTAGGTGACTCATATAAAGCTTGTGAAGTTTTGAGATGCATCCACATTGGCCTTTTGTGTGTACAATCATTTGCAAACGACAGACCGACTATGTCAGAATTGGTCTTCATGCTGTGCAACGAAACAAATATTCCTTTCCCTAAAGAACCTGGTTTTGTTTTCAGATCAGAAAATCATTTTTCTGTTAAACACTCTTCATCAGCAAGTATAGGAACATCTGTTAACGACATGTCTATTACAACAGTTCATGGTCGCTAGAGCTTAGGATGCTATTACAACAGTACACAACATCTAGCATGCTAGTCCATTCTTGATAGAAACTAGTGGGGTTGGGCTCTAATAGCATTGGACCCAATACTTTGACCTTTGATACTCCATGTTACAGACTTAAAGGTAGGTGGGTGGCAAAGGATCAGTAGGTAAGAACCATAAATGCAGAGGGTTTCTACTTTATCTGTGAATTAAATGGTGCCCTTTGTACTACTCTTCATATAAAGCAGCTACTCTTTAATGGAATAATTATGTGCAATTTTGATAAAGCCTGTTAATACAGTATGGTGTAGCTTTACTCATTTATGGATGATACTAATACAAGCAGACATGGTTTAAGGCCAAGGTTTTGCATGATCAAAGTTAACGTAGGGTGAGAATTCTACTTTATCATGGAACAACGAGGGAGTTAGCCCAACCACAGGTTGTACGCCGCACGAATTTATTATTTTTAATAGTTAAGAAATAAATTATATGCAAACAGTACAGAAAAAACACGTCAAATTTTGTAGAAATGAGTATAGAAACAAAAATGATTTATGCCTTAACAGGAAATCATCATGTAAAGAAACAACATGAAATGAACATATTAGTACCAAAAATGTATAAAGAAATACTAGAACAGATAGAGCATAAAGAAAACTCTAAGATAACTATACCATAAGAAATAGTTATGGATTTTAATATAGAAACATTAACACCATCAAATAGATTAATACCAAAAATAGAAGGATCTAGATTAAGTATAACTAGAGAATCATTAATCACACGACAGAATAGTTTACCAAGAATAAAACCCAGAATAATAGACCTAATAAATATAGACAGTAGTAGATTAAAAATCAAGGTTATAATATTTAAAAAGATGATAACGATAGACGGTATAGCAGAAATAAACACAGGAGCAATTAAAAGTTTTATACACATAAGTAAGATAAACGAAGAAGAATGTAGTAGAATAGAACCACAGACTTATAATTACCCTGAAAATGAAAGAGAAATAATAATTACCAAAAGTATAAATTTTAGATTTAAAATCCAAGATTTAGAATATAAGATAAACATAGGAGTAATTGAATATGATAGTATTAATGAATTATTATTAGGAAGCGATTTTTTAACTATGATAAACTATAAGATAAATAACAACGGAATTGAAATAAATGATCAAGGAAAAACTAGATTCATAAATAAGATATGAATGTACAACTAAAAATAATAAAGAAAAAACAAAAATTAAAGACTATAAAGACGGTCTTATCAGGAGAAATATATTCCCAACTAAAATACTTAGAATACAGTGCAAAAGAAATGAAGTTAGAAAACGACATAAAAGAACTAGAAAAATAATGTGATAAGTTCGATAAAATATGGATAGACATGGGAAACGGATGGAAAAAATGAATAAACAATCCTGACTAATTCTAACGAAAATATAACTGCGTTATGGGAAGAAATAATATTAAAAGAAAAAATGAAGAGTGTTTTATCACTAATGGATGAAATAAAAGAAAGTCAAACCAAAACACAACAAATGATAAGAGAAGAACTAACTAATTTATGGAACGTATCTTAAATACCAACGTTCAAATTAATATTAGAAAAACTTAACATGATACTTGAAGAAAAAAGCAAAGGTAAACAAGTAGAAACTAACAGTGAAGCTAGTACGAGTAAAGAGACCACCATAACAAAAACGAGTACTCATAAACCAGAAATAGTACCAATAGATGCTTGGAGAAAAAGTAAAGTACCCATAATGGTAGACATTAGCAGAATAAAACCAAGATTATCAGAAAATGTAACAAAGACCCTAGACAGATTAGTAGTACTAAATAAAGAAGGAAAATTTTAATGGAACCTAGCGCGATTACGTTCTTAAAAACTCATGGAAAACAGATTATAGAAAGAGAAAAATATAAGTACCAACCTATGAGAACAAAACCAATAAAGGAAGAAACACCAAAGGAAGTAAAAATACCTTTAAAAGAAGTAGAAAAAACAACCTACGAATACCTAAACTTAAGACTAGATAGACAAGAGCAACAGATAAATGAATTAAAAGCAGAGAATTTAAAGTTAAAATTACATAATAATGGAGAATGGTATGACAAGTATAAAAAACACAAAAGAAAATACAAAGATACGAAGAAACTACTAAAAGAAACTAAAGTAGAATTAATTGAAACAAAGATAGAACTAACAGAAGTAAAGCAGGAGTTATTAGAACTCAAGGAAGAAGTACACATTTTAACAGAACAGTTAAAAAGATTAAAAGGAAAAAAGAAAGTAAAGAAAATCAGACTAAGCGATGAAACTACTACAAGCAGTGATGAAAAAACTGATAACAACACAGATAAACATAGTAACGACGATAAACAAATAGACCAAGAATTACAAGTAGTGAAATTCATAGAGGAAGAAGAAAATTCTGAGAACACAGAAATAGTAAAAGAAAATAACCAAATAATAGCAGCTTTACAAAATATGAAAAAAGTAAATGCTATAATAGAAGACGAACCAGATAGTGATATAGAAGATGATTATAATGGACAGATAGAAACCAAAATAGAATCGGAAGATATAATAAATGAAGATGCAAATGATTATCCCGAAGAAGAATTAGTAGACCCTAATCTAGAGATCATAACGAGAAGAAGAACAAGACTACCAGATCACATACCTATAGGACAACAAGCCGAATTTAAAGAATTTGTAGGATCAATGACCCAAGGAGTAAATTATAACGGATACTTTCTAGATTTAGATAACGTTTACGATGAACAAGAAGTAGGAAGAAGAATAACAGACTGGAACTTAGGAATGTATATAGCATTAATGAATAGTACACAAACAGAAAACTTAGATTATATGTAAGATCTAATATCTAAAACACTAATTGGAAAAGCAGCATATTGGATAGAATCAATAGCATATCAATTAAGAGGAGAAGTATTAAGTCATGCAACAGATTGGAAATCAATGTTAATGATATTTGATCTATTATTGAAAAGAGAATTTTTAGGAGAAAAATGGTTAGTAGCCAGAGAAAACATATTAGCAGAAAGAAAAACTGAAATAATAATGAATCTGAATAACATGAGATGTTGTAAAATAAACAAATTACCAGAATATACGATTAGCTTTAGTAAATTCTTCTACGAAGCAAGATTCCTACCAGAAGAAGGAATAATTTACCAACAATTATACTATGACCACTTACCTATACCGTATAATATTGAGATATCAAAAGAATACATCCAACTAGAACCAAAGGAAAATACTCTAGGAGAAAGAATAAGAGTACTAAGAGCTTATCTAATGAGAAAATGCGAAGAATATAGACTACAACAAAAGATTAAAAAAGATAAAAAGATAGGATTAAGAGAAATATGTGGATTCACAGAAAGAAGATTAATATTTGGATGCGATGATAAAGAAAAGAAACATAGAAGACATAAAAAAAACATAGAAGACGCGAAGATAAATATGAGAGAAGCCACAAATATAAGAAAGATAAGAAATATAAGAGAAAACCTTATTATAAATCCTATAAGAGAAAAAGATTTAAGAGATATAGAAATAACCCTGAAACAAGAAGAAAGTTTAGATATAAAAGAAAATTCAGAAAAAGAAGAAATGTAAATCCGATAACGGATAAAACTAAAGAAGAAAATGTACGGCGGATCTTTTCATCATCTAATAACCCCTAGAGGTCGGAATCTAGATGGTAATCATGGTTAATCAATTTTATTAAACCTTTTTCAGAGTTAATCAGATTATATAGAGTTGATAATCTAAATTGTAATTTCATTTTTTAATAAAGAGTTTATAACCTTCTATCAATATCTAGATAATCGTCTATCAATATCCAAACATTATAACAATAATCGCCTATCAATATCCAAATATCATAACAGTAGAGTAATATGCTTATCAAAATTATAATTAGAAACACATAGTTTGAACGCATACCTTTATTCAGATTTTCAGATCACCTGAGTAGCTCAACCCACCTATGGCACTGCCTCCCTGCGTCCACCTGACTTTATGGGATAATGGCCTGGGTGCTTGGGAGTCCTCACGGATATCCTCTGATAATCTTCTGGAAGATGTTGTATTCTTACTCATATGGTTCTAATCATAAGTTTTCAAAGCAGTCTACTCTTGTTTTTATGATATTCTTCGTTGATATTCGATTAATCTTATCGTGCTCTTAGTTGATA
Organism: Anisodus tanguticus; assembly: GCA_034509755.1. Lineage (NCBI taxonomy): Eukaryota > Viridiplantae > Streptophyta > Magnoliopsida > Solanales > Solanaceae > Anisodus > Anisodus tanguticus. The sequence goes on along the minus strand of CM067548.1, from coordinate 38,631,624 downwards.
ATTGATTATAGACTAGGTGTTGTTTAGCTGAACATTGAGAGAGTTTTTTGTAAGGTAAGAGTTGTGTGTATTTTGAATTTTTCGAATAAATACTCCTTTGTACAAGAGGCTCCTTTTATAGATAACCTCGACTATTCAACTATTCAACTTTAATCAAAAAGTCGTAAAGTAAATAGTAATAGACAAAAATCTTTTCAAAAAGTCTTAAAGGCTACAGTGTCTTATCTGTTACTTTTCTAAAGTTGTTTTGTCTTCTTCTTCTTCAAAGTTGTCACTTTTTTCTCTTGTCCTTATTCGGCTGCTTTTCAGATGCTTTTCCAGTTGTCTTGTTCTGAAATGACTTCTTGTCAGGATGTCATTTTCTTGTCTGGCTGCTTTTCTGTTTAATGCTTTCCAGTTGTCCGGTTGATTTTCTTGAAAGTTTCTCCAGTAATCAATTGTATTCTGTTAATCTTTTTTGGGCTTTACCGTAGTTGAAACTTCGTTGGGCCATAATCATTTTGGGCTTTACCGTAGTTGAAACTACGTTGGGCCATAATCATTGGGTTTCCAAGCAATGAATTGCATGGTCCCTGCCATAATAATCTTTTGGGCCGTGAGGCTCCTAATCAATTTTGGGTTACAAGTAGTAAAACTACATGTTCCCTGCCATAATAATCTTTTGGGCCGTGAGGCTCCTAATCAATTTTGGGTTACAAGTAGTAAAACTACATGCTCCCTGTCAAGGTAATCAGTTAGGTCTCAAGTAGATGAATCTACATGATCCCTGCAAAAGTAATCAATTATTCCCTCCTTATTCAAAAGGATCAGGACTCTGCTCTTTTTTTTATGGTTATATTAGATGATGATGGTGTTTCCATTTTAATCATTGGTCTTTTCTTTTGCTCAACCATGGTCTTGTAATGGCTTATAGTCTTGTTTTAAATATTTGACAGATGACAATAGGTTTACCTTTTAAATCGGTTGATGCATCTAGTATTTGTATTCCGTAGATTCCTTTTCCGAAGGATTCCATCATAAGCTCCGTTGATCTTGTGATAATCTGTGGCAATTTGGTGATGTTGATCATTTTCTCGTATGTGATTATTTTATCAATAAATCCATAGGTAGATAGTATTTCCACGATACTCGGATTTGCTCTTTCGCTGCAAATAAACCTGGGATATTTACTCAGTTTCGCACTGCGTACAATATCAACGTTAGTTTTGTAATCATAAAATTTGTTAATTTTTTCGTAAGCACTAATCAGTTCTGGTTTATATTTCAGGGTATCTGCCATTGATACTGCTGATGATGTTGAAGGTATCTGTGATGGCATAGTTGCTAGTTTAGATGAAAATGGTGTAAAGGTTTTTATTTTTTGTTGTATTGTTGGTATGGTAATCGGTATTTTCTGTTGGGCTTCCTTTTGTAAGGTTTTTAGTTTAGAAAAATCTTGTATGGCTTCTACTAGCTTGTTAATCGTTTGGATATTCTCTTGTAATTTGGTAATCATTATTTCGTTGGTTCGGATAATATCTTGCATAGCCTTGGCTATGTATACTTCAAATTCTTCGCTGTTAATCGACATTGTTATATCTGCTAAGAAAATCAGCTAAAACGTTCTTAGTTCCAGATATATTCTTAACAATAAAATCATAACAATAGAAAAATGATTGCCATTTTCTCCTTTTATTCAATTCTGGTAAAGGGTCTATTCTGTTTGTAATAAAGGCTTTCACTTGTGTGTTATCAGTTCTAACAATGAATTTTACTGGTAGCAAATGATAATGAAATCTTTTTATTTCAAATTTTACTGCCAATAATTCTTTTTCATTTATATGGTAATTCTTTTCGTTTGGTTTCCATGTTCCACCTCCATATCCGCAAATTAACATTTTTTCTTTATCTATATCTTCTTTATCATATGCTATTAGGACTGCTCCCCATCCTATGTCACTAGCATCTGTAAAGAGTTCAAGTTGATCTTTTTCTGTTGGTACTCTGTGTTTTGGTAATGATTTTACCTTTTCTTTAGTTTGGTTTATAGCCTTTGTATGTTCTTCTTTCCATTCAAATGTTACATTTTTCTTTATTAAATCCTGTAGAGGTTTTCTTAGATATGGTAAATCTTTTATATGGTCTGAGACATAATTTATTACGCCTAAGAATTGCTGTACTTCTCTTTTATTTTCTAGCTTATCTTTAAAAAAAATTATCTTTGTTACAACATGTTCTTGCAATTGTATTCCTTCATTGTCTATAATGTATCCTAGAAATTCAATATTATTTTTGAATAATTCAGATAAAAGTATTCCATGTTGTTTTACAGTTTCTATAAATTGTTCCAAATGTTTTATATGATCTTTTAAATCAGTACTATATATCAATATATCATCTACATATATTATGCAGAAGTCTGCTAATTTTCTAAATACATGATCCATTCTTTTTTGAAATATTTGCGGTGCATTCTTTAATCCCATGGGTAGTACGTTTCATTCATAGTGTCCTTGAGGGGCACTGAATGCTGTTAAAGCTCTTGATTCTTTTGTTAGTTTAATCTGCCAAAATCCGCTTTTACAATCGAACTTACTAAACCAATTCTTGTTTCCTAATCTGTTGATAAGGTTTCTTTTATAAGGTAGAAAGTATCCATAAAAAAAAAGTCTTTGTATTCAATTCTCTGTAGTCAATTACCATTCTGGCTTTTCCTCGTTTTTGTTCATTGTGTTTCCTTACTAAAAAGGTCGGGCTACTATGTGGACTTTTGCTTTCTCGTATTACTTTCATTTCTATTAATTCCTTAATCTGGGTTTCAAATTCTTTCTGATCAGTTGGCCTATATCTTATTGGTTTTGATCTAATTATATCGTTAGGGTCTATTAATTTTGCAATAATTGATTTCACAATCTAGATTATACTATATGTACGTAATACTATTCTATGTTATCTGATGTTTTTAGAACAACAACATATTATATCTTGTAACCAAATACTTGAAAAGAATCAAGGAAATGACGTACAGAACAGACAGACTAAGGTGTAACGCCGCTAACATGTGCAGTTAGCGGCACTGAATTCATTCTTAGGGTGTAAAGTGCAGACAACCCTGGGTGAGATGAGGTGTTAAAAAAGGGCAGCCCGGTGCACTAAGCTCTCGCTATGCGCGGGTAACCCTGGGTGGGATGAGGTGTTAGCTTCATGTAACACTAACCCCTTATGGGTTGGGTTGTACGGCGGTTGTCAAGCTAGTCAATCACCCATGTATAAGCTTACGTTTACTTCCAGAATTAAACTGAAAATGTCCAATTCTTCACATACTAGGTTCTAAGCTTTGCAGATGATTTGCTCTTGTTTGCTAGGGGTGATGTTGATTCTGTTAAGAAGTTGCATGATTGCTTCCTCCTTTTTTCTACTGAATCTGGGCTACAAGCTAATCTATCCAAAAGTGCTGCTTATTTTGGAGTAGAAGCCAATATGAGAACTGAAATCTTGCAGATACTGTTGGAAATTTGTCTTTGGTGGGGAGGTACGTCCACCCATATTTAATGAATTAAACACTAGGGTTCCGCATGTTGGAGGCTTTATCTCTTCACACGTGCATAATCTACTAAGTGAGTAGATGACCGTAGGGCCAAGAATCGTCAAATTTCGTTGAGAAATGAGAGAGATATTGGTCCACGAAGTAAGGTGTTTGAGGCATGAAAATATGGTGTGGGACAAATCTACCACATCGGTGGGAAAAGGAAGAATTGCTCTCTTTATAAGTCTCAAAATTGGCGAAGGGTTTTGGACCCCAAGGGGTAACCCATGTGTTTGAAGGAGGGAGGACCTAGATGTGCTTGGGTTCAAGGCTAAGCCCACACGCGCGCCACCGCCCCCCGCCCGTCCGGTCGGGGCTCGGGTCTCGGGTCGTGGGCTTCTTCTGATAGACCCCCAAACTCCCTCCATAAACAATCATTACTTGGCTGACTAACTCCCTCATTCAATGGCATAAACAACCATTACTTGGCTGATTAATTCTCTCATTCAATGGTCATAAACAACCATTTTCTTGGCAGTTGAGAAGTCTCCCCTTATGCTATATATTGATGCTTTTTGGCTCAATTGTGAGAGACAGAAACGAGACACAAGATATATACACAGAGATGAACAGAAGAGTAAAACTTCAATCCAAAACGTGAGCAGAAACGTTGGGACAAAAAGCAAAAAACTCTTCCTTCCTTTTCTATTCTTCAGCAAGTCGTTTCGTGTTTGTTTTCTTCGTCAGAATCAACCTGTTTGCTTTGTAGTGTTGATTAGTTGCTGTTTTATCTTGGGAGACTATTGTCCGTTAACGTAAAAGAATATATACGGGGCAATCTTGTCTTAAAGATAGAGAGCCATCTCTCGACTCAGCCTACAGTTGTAACAATCCAGATTTAGTGTTTCTTGATTTCAGGTTATCAAGATTCAAGACTCAACAAGCTTGCGACAGTTCTGAATATTGGCTTCTTTGTTTATCCTTTCGAACACTTGTAATATTTATTTACTTCCCGTATTGCTTTACATATCCAACAGATACTTGGCTATTCTTATGGAGAGCTCCCTTTTAAATATTTAGGGGGTCCCTTTAGACACAAAGAAGTTAACCATGACATAGTGGCAACCCCTCATTGAGAAGATAGTAGCTAGGATATCCTCTTGGGCTGCAAAAAAGCTTTCATTTGCTGGAAGATTTCAACTGGTACAGATAGTGTTGTTTGGGATTCAAGCATATTGGGACCAATTATTCATTTTACCAGTGAAAGTTATGAAATTGATTGAAGCCTATTGCAGAAGCTACATGTCGATAAACACAATAAGTAGGCTTTGGTTGCTTGGGATAGGACTTGTCTACCTAATCTGTTGGAGGTCTCAATCTTACTGATATGCAGATATGGAACAAAGCGGATATTGCAAAAACATACTGGGACTTGGCTCATAAAAAGGATAAAATGTAGATAAGATGCACTCATGCATACTACATCAAAGGTCAGATGATAGATAGTATGACCATACCTCAGCAATCAAGTTGGATGATGAGAAAGATATGCGTAACTCTTTCCTTCATTCCTTTTCAGACCAAATCAATTTCGAATACCCGAGCTAGAGTCCTAATCAGTCAAGTGCATAATTCTCTAATAGAGCAGAAGGGCTTAATCAAGCAAATTTATGTGCAGCTACTTGATGACTTCCCAAAGGTAGATTGGAAATGTTTGATGTTTCATAATGCTGCTAGAACCAAAGCCATATTCACAATGTGGTTGCAGTGTGAAGGGAAGCTACTGACTGTTGATAGACTTGCTAATTTGGGGGATTTCAGTGAATACCACTTGTGTACTTGTCAAGCCAACCTTGAAACAGGAGATCATTTATTTGGTGAATGCAAGTTCCCTATGGATTTATGGGCAAGACTTGTAACCTGGATGCAGATACAGCCTAGTTGCCACTGTACATGGATACAACATTTCAACTGGATCATCAAATTCTCAACGGGAAAAACAAGATTGGGTGAACTACTTAAGTTGACTTATGTTGAATTTATATATGCAGTATGGAGAGAGAATGTACAGTCTTTGAAGGTGCAGCAAGAGATAATACAAGCCTTTCTAGGGAAGTTGTTTGCATATGCAATATCAGAGCCGCTGTGATCTGAGATACTTTTAGTTTTGGTAGCTCTTTACTTGAAGGGGAGTCTTGGAGTAACTGATAAAGTTGTTGTCATATGACTAGGAAGTCATGGGTTCAAGCCGTAGAAACAACCTCTTGCAGAAATGTGAGGTAAGGCTGTGTACAATAGACCCTTGTGGTCCGGCCCTTCCCCGGACCCCGCGCATAGCGGGAGCTTAGTGCACCGGGCTGCCTTTTTTTTAAGCTCTTTACTTCGACTATTTGATGCCATATTCAGGAGCTAAGTTAATAGCTTAATGTAGGACATAGAGATGTTTTGCATTGTGAATAGCTAGCTGAGGATAGGTATGCTATGTGCTGTAATTTCTTCACTTGGCGATTAATGAAAATGTTCGATCACTAAAAAATGATGTGGAAACATTGGCTGCTAGCTGTGTTCCTTCCCTGCGCTCAAGTCCTCAACACTTCTGAAAATAGCTTCTAGAAAAGTCGAGACACAAGTTCAAGCAACTATCACTTAAAAACTATAGTGTTGTCAATTGTGTTAGGGCAGTTAATGGAATCTCACTGACATTCAGAAGTGTTTGATATTTGCAACAGTTCAGGTTTCCTTCTACTCTGTGATCATCAATGCTCTAAAAGCAACAAAGGCTAACCATGCTAACCACCACAAACAAATTTTCAGATTCTTATCGATTTTGAGGATGGTAATTTGGTTGTGGAGTTTTGTCAATTACTAATGCATTTAATATTACTAGTCTATTATGTTGTTTTTCAAAAAAATATGGATACAAAAATACAAACATGTAAGTAATATTTTGCTTTGTCTTGAGCCGAGAGTCTTTCGGAAACAACCGCTCTGCCTACCAAGGTCTGCGTACACTCTACCCTCCCCAGACCCACGTTGTGGGATTTCAGTGGGTATGTTGTTGTTGTTGTTGTAAGTAATCTTTTGAAAGATTTTAACTTTTGTTTCATAATAAGATCAACAACAACAACATACACAGTGAAATCCCACAATGTGGGGTCTGGAGAGGGTAGAGTGTACGCAGACCTTACCTCTATCTTGATAAGTAGAGCGATTGTTTTCGAGAGACCCTCGACTCAAGACAAAGCACAAGCCCAAGCAAAGTAAGACAAACAAAGTGAGTAAGTCATGATAGCGAATTTGAAAAAGAAAGGAAGCAAAAAGAAGCAATACCTAATGCAAGTAAATAAGATAAACAAAATACACAATAGCAACATAAATCAAACGACAATGGACTATAAGGCAATATTGTGTCTACTAGTATGATAAGCTAAGCGAGCCTACAATAATAATACTACAACTACCAGTTCGTAAACGTAGGTAGGACTACGCTGGACTACCTACTACCATTCAACCCTAATACATGTCCTCCATAACCCCTATCTAAGTTATGTCCTCAGTGAGTTGCACCTGCGCCATATCCCTTCTAATCACCTCTCATCAACACTTCATCGGCCTACCGTTAACCCTCCTATACCCGTCCATAGCCAATCTCTCACACCTCCGCACTGGGGCATTTGTGTCTCTCCTCTGCACGTGCCCGATGTAGGGTTTTGTTGGGTTCAAAATAGATAAGTAAAGCACAACAGAAGTTTTAAATTTTGTTTACTTACCCCAACAATTCCTTCTGGTATGGTTATATGAAAATCAAAACCTGTAAATTAAAAACATAAACAAGAACACTTACATGTTGTTAATCTGGAATATTTACTAAGGGTTAACACACAATTGTTCCCTTCGACTGCAAGCATCTTGCTACAGTGTATTCCTCGGTCAAGAAAGCCAGGAAATCTTGGCAGAAGTTTGAGAGAGTTTTATTCTAAACTCTAAGTCTAGATTTTTTTAAATAGAAATGAGTGTATAATATCAATGAGGTTAGTGTTGTATATATAGTTATTTTTAGGTCAAAAACCGGATTAGGGTTAGGCTCTAAGCCTGGCCCAAAAACCGAGGTGCAGTGGGCCAGTCTGACTGGGTCCACTGCCGGGTCAGCACTGCAGCTCAGCCTAGCAGGTGCCGTGGCCCCTGATGTTCTAGTTAATATATTTTCATCACATTTAATTAAATTCAAAATTCAATTTTGACTTAATTAAACAATTTTCATCAAAAAGAAATTATGTCATAGTTATTATCAATTTAAATATCTCGTTTTCAAATCGAATATTTAATACTTTCTCAATACACCCTTAGATCGAAGAGACAATCGACATAGTGTGGCCCTATAGGCCTTCACATATTGACGCTAATCCAATTAAGGTCCATACAGAACTCCTAGACTGCGCCGTACGACGAACTCAATATGTGAAGTACGTTTACATGAATCCAGCAAACATAACATTTATGTGAGATGATAAATTTCTTACATTCGCGACACACTCGATCAAGCTTAGGATTTGCCATGTGTCTATCCAAATGGCTTGATCACTTTATCTCATCTATATTAGTCGACAACTAGACCATATTCTAAATATGTCTCTTGCATTGACCAATGACTTGGTCGACCTAATATCACTGAGAAGTTAAGTGATCTCTCGAATATCCAATCGAGGAATGAATCTTATTCTTGGCTCAACTACCACCTTAGTTTACATCATAATGCACCCAACACAAGTCGTATCTTATCCTATAAGGAGTTTAAGCTTAGGACAGGGTCAAAGTACATTACTCTATAAACAAGGTGCGTATTGACATCAAGTCAAAAGACATTTATCTCCCACACGCTGATAACACTTTAGACATGTATAACAAAAAGTTTATCAGCAGGGTATACCAATACTTTTCAAAAGTATACATATGTCCATCACTAGTAACTATTACTAGTAGCAGGTGAGACATACTACATTCTCCAAGAATGTGATGCTGACCACATGTCGACTTATAACATATCATCGATATCCCATTCTCGATGACCATTAGTCGAGGCTATTTTGAGAGTTATGCTCTATCATCAATATCTCACTCTATTAACGACAACGTAAGCTCAAGGGATGCACATAAATGAATAATTGCAAACAATCAAACAATAATTCAATAATTACAAATGCCACAAATATTAATCTTATTAATAATACGAATGTGTTCAAGTATATTTGTCCCTCATAATGATTGTCTCTAGGACATATATACTCTCAATCTCCCACTTGGCCTAGAGCCAATCTCTAATGTATCTAATACCCATGTTTTTGAAATGACCATTATTCTTAGCTAAGCTTAATGGTTTAATAAATGGGTCAGCTAGATTATCATCTGTGGGAACATAGTCTAATCTTATTTCTTCAGTTTCCACCATCTCCCTAAGTATGTGGTATTTCCTAGGTACATGCTTGTTTCTGTTTCTTGATCTTGGTTCCTTAGCTTGCGCAATCGCACCAGTATTGTCACAATAAATCGTTATTGGACAAGTGGCACTTGGAACAACCCCTAGTTCCTTCAGGAACTCAGATACCGTGACATCTTCTTTACCAGCTTCCGATTCAGCAATGTACTCGACTTCAATTGTCGAATCAGCAGTAGTAGCTTGCTTGAAACTTTTCCAACTCACTACTCCACCATTGAAAATGAAGGTATATCAAGACTGAGACTTGAAGTCATTAAGATCTGTCTGGAAGCTAGCATCAGTCTACCCAGTAGCCATTAGCTTCACTTGTCCACCATAGACTAAGAAATATTTTTTAGTTCATCTAAGATGCTTAAGAATACTCTTGATTGCTTTCCAGTGTTCTTCCCCAGGATTCTGTTGGAACTTGCAAGTCATACTAAGTGCATAGGCCACATCTGGCCTCATACAGGTCATGGCGTACATGATTGATCCTATAGCTGAAGCATATGTGATTCTCTTCATGCGTTCAAGTTCTGCAACAATAGAAGGACTATCCTTCTTTGATAACTTGATGTCTTGACCCATAGGAATACCTCCCTTCTTGGAGTTTTCCATAGAGAATCGTCTTAGCACTTTGTCTATGTATATGGACTGTGACAGCCCCAACAATCTATTAGCTCTATCTCTATAGATCCTAATTCCAAGAATGTAGCAGACTTCACCCAAGTCCTTCATCATGAAGGTGCTGGACAACCATTCCTTGACTGATTGCATGAGAGTCTTATTGTCTCCTATTATTAATATGTCATCTACATATATAACAATGAAGACAATACTCCCTTCCTTGCGCTTACTATAAACGCAGGGATCTTCTTTGCTTCTAACAAAGCCAAACGATTTGACTGCTTTGTTAAAGCAAATATTCCAACTCCTTGAGGCTTGCTTAAGTCCATAAATGGACTTATGTAGCTTGCATACTGCTTTGGGCTTAGTCTTGGATGTAAACCCTCAGGTTGTATCATATACACCTCCTTAATTAGGTTACCATTAAGGAAAGTAGTTTTAACATCCATTTGCCAAATATCATAATCATAGTATGCGGCTATTGCAAGCAAAATCCTAATGGACTTAATTTTCACAACAGATGAAAAGGTTTCATCATAATCGACCACATGCCGTTGATTATAACCTTTAGCCACCAATCTTGCCTTATAAGTCTGTACCTTTCCATATGCAGCAATCTTCTTCTTGAAGACCCATTTGCATCCTATAGGTCTAACCCCTGTTGGCAAATCAACTAAGTTCCAAACTTGATTGATGTACATCGAGTCCATCTCAGATTTCATGGCTTCTTGCCATCTCTGTGAATCAATGTCTAACATAGCTTTGTTGTAGGTTGTAGGTTCATCATCATCAGAAATATCTATCTCATTGTGTGTTTCAACAAGGAGATTAAGTCTTTCAGGCGGACGATGAGTCATAGTGGACCTACGGAGTTGATTATTTTGCGTTTCAGGTTTGTTGCATTCTGATTATGAGAAGGTCTTTGTGTGCTGGACAATCCACTACCTTGAAAGTTTTCAGGAATGTCATTTTCATGTATTTCCTTAATTGAATGATGTACAACTATTGTATCATCTTCCATTGGTTGTGTATGAGAGTCTTGCATTTCTGCACTATCTCTCACAACACTCCCACTAGCTGAAGGGCGTACTCTTTGTACCTAATCTTCACCAGATACACCCACTGAATCCTTGTCTAGGTCATTTGACAAGGGTTCAACTTCTGTGTTATCTTGTGGTTCTTGAATTTCTTCAAGATTTATTTTATTGCAACTCCGTTCCTTGTAGACATAGTCTTCTCTCAAGGAAAGTTGCATTTCTTGAAATAATGACCTTATGTTCTGTAGGAAGATAGAAATAGTATCCCTTAGTTTCTTTTTGATACCCCACAAAGTAATACTTCTCACTTTTAGATTCCAACTTGTCAATAAGCATCTTCTTTACATATGCAGGGCACCCCTAGGGTCGTATGTGTTTAAGTGTTGGCTTCTTGCCATTCCATATCTCATATGGAGTTTTATCTACTGACTTTGAAGGAAACCCTGTTCAGAATATAAATTGAGTTTTGCAATACATAGCCCCAAAGGTATATTGGTAGAGCTAAGAAACTCATCATAGATCTAACCATATCTAATATGGTTCAATTTCTCCTTTCGGCAACACCATTCATCTGTGGCGTTCCAGGAGGTGTCCATTGTGATTGGACTCCATGAAGCTTCAAATAATCCAGAAATTCTTTACTTAAGTATTCACCTCATTGATCCGATCGAAGTGTCTTGATACTTGTTTCAAGTTGCTTCTCTACTTCTGACTTGTACTCCTTGAATTTCTCAAAGGATTCGGACTTATGTTTCATAAGATACACATGCCCAAACCTTGTGAAATCGTCTGTAAAAGTGATGAAGTAAGAGAAGCCTCCCTTAGCTTGAGTTGAAAATGGCCCACATACATTAGTATGGACCAACTCAAGTACCTCATTGGCTGGCACAACTTTCTCAGAAAGTGGCTTGTTGGTCATCTTTCCTCTCAAGCAAGATTGACAGTTACCATAGGACTCCAAGTCAAATGGTTTCAATTAGTCTAACTTCCTTAATCTTGCTATCCTTGATTCATTGATGTGACCAAGTCTACAGTGCCATAAATATGTGGGGTTTCTTGGATTACTTATCTTAGCTCGTTTATTTTGCACATTGAAAATTCCATGACTACAGTTTAGAACATACAAACCATCCACAAGCGTAGCATTTTCACAAACAAAACCATTAAAAGACAGTACATAACTGCCATTGACAATAAATGAGGAAACCCCATCAATGTATAACATTGGGATAGAAATAATATTCCTCGTCAATGAGGGAACAAAATAACAATTATTTAGTTCTAAACAAAAGGCTGAAGGTAAATCTAGTATATAAGTTCCTACGCGTTCAGCATCCACTCGTGCTCCATTTCCAACGCGCATGTCTACCTTCCATGGTCCAACCTTTCTGCTGTCAATCAGACCCTGCACATTAATACAAATGTGTGAGCCACAAGTAGTATCCAATACCCAACAGTGAGAGTTACTTGTAGACATAGTTATTTCTATGACAAACATACCTTGTCCAGTAGAGCCAGAAGCACCTAGTGTTTTGCCTCCTCCTGGAGCTGTGCAGTCCTTCTTCCAGTGTCCCTTCTTCTTGCAGTTGAGGCACATATCCACAGCTACCTTTGTCTTCTTCTGAACACCTCCTCTAGGTTTCAAAATTGTGGGTGCAGCAATTGCCTTACCCTTCTTCTTCTGCATGGTCATACGCTTGGGTTTGAACTTGCTAGATGAGCCCACCGTGAGCACAGCTTTACCTTTAGAGGTAGATAATTCAAAAGTTTTTAACATGTTGTGAAGCTCTGGAAGATTGGCCTTGGTCCCATTCATAATGAAGTTCACAATGAAATTCTCAAATGAGACAGGAAGCGAATTCAGGATCAGGTTGACAGAGACATTTATAGGCAGTTTCGTTCCAATCGAAGCCAACCTTTCTATCAACCCAATCATCTTCAGAACATGCGCTGACACTTGACCCTCTTCGTTCAGGTTACACTTGAAAATGTCTCTCAACAGTTCATACTCCATTGTCTGAGACTGTGAGTCATAGAGACTCTTCAAGTGTTCTATCATTTCGTTGGGGCCCATGTTTTCATGTTGCCTCTATAACTCCACAATTATGGAAGACAACATTACACACTGTGCCGAGGTAGCATCATCCAGATATTTCTGATAAGTCACCTTGTCAAACAGGGTATACTCATCAAAGTTTTCACCAGGGACTGTGGGGAACACTGTGCCTAACACATACTCAATCCTTTCTTGTCTTAACATCAATCACATATTTCTCAACCAGTCAGGGTAATTAGCTCCAGTCAAATTGTTTATCTCGACCAACATTATAGATTCAACATTTTATATAGACTGAAGAAATAAATAGACTTGAAATTAAACTCTAATATAATTTCTATTGAACTCATTCGTTAACTAATTAACATGGCCTTTAGTTTAATTAGCTCCCACTATTTTAACATACTCTTCGACCCCATGGAAGAATACAGACTCATATCAAATATGGTCATAATGGGCCAAGATCCAGGTTCATGCTTTCTCCGCGTTTGCTGTGGCTAATAACTTCAACAGCACAACCTGGTAGGTCTCCAAACCAATTACAAATAATTTGTAACTCTTGTTTGACCAAATGTTCTAAACAATCGATCTGCGTCCCTCGGCTTGTCCGACGTTGTGGCGCCAAGACAGCTTAGCAAGTCAACCCCGTTATGCGACTGTAATTATGTATCTAAATGAGTTTTTCCTTATAGAGCAAACATTGTGGTGTAAACACTCATAAAGGTTTATCACCCACTTCTACATTTAACATGCATCTATGAAAGAGTTTGAGTCCTCGTAAACTTAGAGCAAATGTTGTGGCATAAATACTCATCTCGCCGAAAAGAATTTTGCACTACAATCAATTATAACGGACGACACGTTCATTTTAAATGAGACTTGTATTAAATTTTTGGGGAACGTTTTAATTTGGGGTTTAACCAAAATCAACTCTAGCATACTATATCAAATAAATCATGTTGACTATCATGCAAAGTCATTTAAGCACATATTGGGTACTACCTTCCCAAGCATGATAATTAAGCGGTTTAAACACATACTGGGCGCCACCTATCCAAATAATTATTTGCGGACGCTATTCTAGAAAAATGACAAACATATTGACATTTAGCATATAAACAATATATTTATCAAATAATATACTGTATAATAATAATCGTGGGTTAAACATTCTGGACTCTATTTTTTTTTTTGCTCTGCCTCACTAGCGTCGTGACGCTCCACCATGGAGCCGCGACGCTGGTAAGGCAGAAGTCGTGGCGCCTAAGTCCAGAATTTTAAAACGAAGCTTTTAATCGCGAATCTCGTATAGGAGACGCGGCTCCTGCCTGTCACCGTGACAAGCGCCGCGGCGCCCTACCATAGGGCCGCGGCGCCCTACCATAGGGCCGCGGCGCCCTACCATAGGGCCGCGGCGCCCTACCATAGGGCCGCGGCGCCCAACCATAGGGCCGCGGCGCCGACGTCCTGACAGAACGTATCTGTGTTGATTTTCTAAAAATCGTCCGAACTCTAAATCCAATTTAGGGATCAGATCACAGATCTTTTATCATCACCCACTATTATCAATAACGCACATATCGATCATGATCCATTCCTACCCATTCTTCACCGCGCATCATGTTCGCAATGAACCGGTTATCTGCACTTTGCCTTAGTTCGAGTTAGAACGGAATGACTTCCTCGATTTAGCATAGTTGATAATTTAGGGTGACATCAAAAGGTTAACTGTTCAATCAAGATATGTAGGATTTCAAGAAGCCTTGTTTTAATTCAGCTTGAAAGCCAATTTTATGTTTAACCCATATTATTATTTCATTCAATTTGTTATATAACCATTGAACTTGCCTGACTCTGATAGCACTGTAGGGTTTTGTTGGGTTCAAAACAGATAAGTAAAGTACAGTAGACGTTTTAAATTTTGTTTACTTACCCCAACAATTCCTTCTGGTATGGTTATATGACAATCAAAACTTGTAAAGTAAAAACTTAAACAAGAATACTTACAAGTTGTTAATCTAGAATATTTACAAAGGGTTAACACGCGATTGTTCCCTTCGACTGCAAGAACCTTGCTACAGTGTATTCCTCTGTCAAGAAAGCCAGGAAATCTTGGCAGAGGTTTGAGAGAGTTTTATTCTAAACTCTAAGTCTAGAATTTGTTTAATAGAAATGAGTGTATAATATCAATGAGGTTAGTGTTGTATATATAGTTATTTTTAGGTCAAAAACCGAATTAGGGTTGGGCTCTAAGCCTGGCCCAAAAACCCAGGTGCAGTGGGCTAGTCTGACTGGGCCCACTGTCGGGTCAGCGCCGCGGCGCCTAACGTTCTCGTTAATATATTTTCAGCACATTTAATTAAATCCAAAATTCAATTTTGACTTAATTAAATAATTTCCATCAAATAGAAATTATCCCATAGTTATTATCAATTAAAATATCTCGTTTCCAAATCAAATATTTAATATTTTCTCAATACACCCTTAGATCGAAGAAACAATCGACATAGTGTGACCCTATAGGCCTTCACATATTGACATTAATCCAATTAAGGTCCATACGGAACTCCTAGACTGCGCCGTACGACGAACTCAAAATGTGAAGTACGTTTACATGAATCCAGCAAACATAACCTTTATGTGAGATGATAAATTTCTTTCATTTGCGACACACTCGATCAAGCTTAGAATTTGCCATGTGTCTATCCAAATGGCTTGATCACTTTATCTCATCTATATTAGTCGACAACTAGACCATATTCTAAATATGTCTCTTGCATTGACCAATGACTTGGTCGACCTAATATCACTGAGAAGTTAAGTGCTCTCTCGAATAACCAATCGAGGAATGAATCCTATTCTTGGCTCAACTACCACCTTAGTTTACATCATAATGCACCCAACACAAGTCGTATCTTATCCTATAAGGAGTTTAAGCTTATGACAGGGTCAAAGTACATTACTCTATAAACAAGGTGCGTATTGACCTCAAGTCAAAGGACATTTATCTCCCACACGCTGATAACACTTTAGACATGTATAACAAAAAGTTTATCAGCAGGGTATAACAATACTTTCCAAAAGTATCCATGTGTCCATCACTAGTAACCATTACTAGTAGCAGTTGAGACATACTACATTCTCCAAGAATGTGATGCAGACCATATGTCGACTTATAACATATCATCGATATCCCATTCTCGATGATCATTAGTCGATGCTATTTTGAGAGTTACGCTCTATCATCAATATCTCACTCTATTAACGACAACGTAAGCTCAAGAGATGCACATATATGAATAATTGAAAACAATCAAACAATAATTCTATAATTGAAAATTCCATAAATATTAATCTTATTAATAATACGAATGTGTTCAAGTACATTTGTCCCTAATAATGATTGTATCTAGGACATACATACTTTCACCCGAACCATCTCAACCTCGCTTCTCGCATCTTATCCTCCACCGAGGTCACTCCCACTCTGTCGCAAATATCATCATTTCTAATTTTATCCTCCTTGTATGCCCACACATCCATCTTAGCATCCTCATCTCCGCAACTTTCATCTTTTGGGTGTGCGAAGTCTTGATCGGTCAACACTCCGCCCCATACAACATAGTCGGTCTAACCACCACCCTATAGAACTTGCCTTTCAGTTTTGGTGGCACATTTTTATCGCACAAGACTCCATATGCGAGCCTCCATTTTATCCACCCTGCCCCAATACGATGTGTAACATCGTCATTAATCTCTCCATTCCCTTGGATAATAGACCCGAGGTACTTGAAGCTCTCTTTCTTTGGAATGACTTGAGTACCAAGTCTCACCTCCACGCCTGTCTCAAGGTCACTTCCGTTTATAAGATCATGAGATAGATATGTATCAAATATAGCAATAATATTATGATCATGAGTTAAGAGTATTGTTGTCTCAATCATTCTTTGATGAGTAGTTGTCAAAGTAAGATCAACTAGTCTATGGAAATCTATTTTAATTAATGCATTGATCATAGAAGATGGCCTCATACTTTAGGAAGTACTGATAACTAGATACATTTGATCAACAGATAACAGAAATGCATAAACACATCAGACAACTAACGAACATCAGGTTCTGTAATTGTCATCTCGTTGATCGAACATAATGATGTTTCTGTAGTACCCGAGTCTGAGTTAGAGGTAATCAAAGGCTGCTTTGGGGAGGGAACCGTTGCTTCATTACTTAGCATGAATAGAATTGATGACATGGTTGGTCTGTCTGCTGCATTGACTTGCAAACACAATAGTCCTACTTGAATACAGCGTAGTGCTTCCTCACTGTGACAGGAATCAACTATTGTTGGATCTACCAGCTCAAAGGCCTTACCGTCATTCCACAACTCCCAGGCCTGAAGCAGCAGTTCATTTAAGGAAAAATTTGATCAAATCAAAGATATATTTAAATGTTTGCATTTTATAGCTTACCTGTCGTATCAAATTTGGAGGGGAATCATTATTATAAGAGGCCTTGTTCCTTTTTCCACTTATGACCTCTAATAATATGACTCCAAAGCTGAAGACATCAGATTTTATTGAGAACAAACCAGCTAGAGCATATTCAGGTGACATATAGGCACTGCATAGAAAAGGAGCTATAATAAGTATGCCAAGTATTGGTAAATGGTAAGGATGTGATGGGAAAAGCCTATTCATATTTGCTTGCTTACTATGTTCCAACAACTCGAAGAGTCTTAGCTTCATTTTGGTTTCCACTAAATATTCTAGCAGTACCAAAATCTGATATCTTGGGGTTCATAGCTTCATCTAAAAGAATGTTGCTAGCTTTCAGATCACGGTGGATTACTCTTAATCTCGAGTCCTGATGCAGATAGAGTATCCCTCTAACTATCCCAATGATGATTTCATGCCGCTTTTTCCAATCAAGAAATGACTTCCTGCTCTCATCTAAGTTGTGTATATCAAAATTATCCAGTAAGCACACATTTGACAGGAGGAAAGGGTTAAAACAAAAAACTGATAATAAGTTATCATACCAAATATGAAATAGTCTAAACTTTTGTTTGGCATATATTCATAGATCAACATTTTCTCCTCATCTTCTACACAACAGCCAAGGAACCTAACAAGATTTCTGTGTTGGAGTTTTGCAATGAGAAGGGCCTCAGTTTTGAATTCGCTTAAACCTTGCCTTGATTGAGTTGATAGCCTTTTAACAGCTATTTGCTGCCCATCTGGAAACTGACCCTAGAAATTGTGAAGCAATAAATTACACCTTTGAAACACAAGTATGGCAAAGATACTAATTTAAACCAGTATGCTATCTGTCATTTCAAGAGGGATTTTTTTTTCATTTTCTTTAGGCGTGAGAAGATTTTAGTGTTGCAGGTATTCATATTATCAATATATTTTACATGTATCAAAACCTTAAAAACATGCCCAAAGCCTCCTTCTCCAAGCTTATTATCAGGGGAAAAATTGTCTGTCGCAGCTTTCAAGTCATGTAATTCAAAGAACTTCAGTTCAATATCACTTCTCTTTTCTTGTCCCTTTCCAATGGAAGTTCCAGGTTTTGACAAGTTAGTTGCTGACTCAGAAAGTAACATTTCCCTAAACTTTATCTTTCTCAAAATACCTGAAAAGACAATAAACAGGAAGTCTATAGATGAGTTTAGAAGAAGCTGAACATCAGTAATTTTAACTTAATTATCTGATCCATGATCGTATTGACGGTGAGAATGCAGTTAGTTTCCTTTCCATGGCCAATTAAATCAAAGCATCATTTGATTGACCTACTTTGGTCCGGTTAGGTAGAAGTGAAACTTAAATCAGACAACCTGCTACTAGTATGAATTAGAATATCACACGAAAGACTGCCTAGGTTCCAGCAGTTTATTAATGAATCCAGAAGGACTAGGTTCGTTAACAAGCATCGACATATGTTCATTGTTAAGAAAATGACAACCTCGAAAGCTAGCTCGTGAGGTGGGATTGCCCAAGAACATATAAGAAGACAACAGCCCATTCCCTCAACCAATGTAGGACACAACTGAGATAGCTGTTGGAAATAAAATGAAGTACCTTTCTTCTTGAGCTTTCTTCTCCGTAGAAAGTAACTGCATGTAGCACAGATAAATATTGCTGAAGTGATGGATGCTGCTAGCGCTACAAGCAGTGACTTTTTATTCCCTAAGCAATAAGATATATGGGGAGAGGAGAAAAAGAACATAATGTCAGTTTTAATTAAGCACATTAGAAGACGATGCAGTTTAGAAGCACCTAACCTTTATTGGAGAGCACAAATAGTTTAATGGTGAACTCTGCTTGACGTGAATTGTTAGGCAATCTTTTCAAATCGATCAGATTGCCATTCCATAATAAGCACTCTCCACTATTGCTGTTAGCATAAGCATTGCATGAGCAATTGGATAAACATATATATTCACAGATCTGATCATTTCCTACTTGGATTGATTCAGACGATGCAGGAAGCATTACATTTTGCAGACGGACAAAACCTGTGTTACTGCTGCCACACTGCAGCGAAGTTTTTCTCACACACCCACCAGAATAGTCATTAATGTCCCAATCTATTTTAAATTTCGGTTCATAACCTTCTAAACATTCACAGAGTGGACTGACGCTTATGTCACAAATTCCAAAAGCACCACAAACATTTACTACATCACAATTATCAGCAGGTCCAGAAAACACTAAATGCCACTTTTGATGGTTTTTAGACCAGAAAAATCCCCTCATCGACCCTCCAAAGTGTAGGACAATTCGAGAAATGACAGATTCACCAAAAACATTATAAGTAATATAGTTACCATGTTCAGTTGGATTATAACTGAAGTTGAATAAATCCTTGGAATAATTTCCTTGACCTACAAAAGCAAAACCTCCTTCTTTCAAACGCCCAGACCTCCAATATCCCCGGAGGTTACTTCGTACGACGAACTCACCATTTTGATTAGGGTCTAATTGCAAAGAGTAGTTTCCTGTAGCCGGATCATTCATATTCCTCCAAGAAATAAGTTTCTGGAGTTTGTTTTTGGTCTCATCAAATCCAATCCTTGCTCCAGGAAGCCATGTATCTGTAGGATAATCAAAACTCTGCCACTGTATTTCAATGCCATTTGTCAAAACGAAATTTCCAGAGTCAAGAAGTACTGCCCTATTGGCATATTCTGAAGCTGTGGATAAATTCGAATCCCAAACTCTTTGTGTACGCGCATCCAAGAGTTGTAGATTTCCATCAGACAACTCTAAATGAGAATTATTGAACGGGGGATGAATGGGGTTATCCCTATTTGCTATCCAAACCACAGTTTTGGTCGGTATATTTTTATACCATATACCAATAAAAAGCTTTTCACAATTACCTGGACAGAAGAAACCCAATTCAAACTTCCCTTGTTTGGATACTAAAGTATCTGCTGCAGAAAAAGAAAGGGACTGTCCAGGCAACAATGTGTTTGAACGAGTATTATTGCCACTAACTAAATGAAAGTAAGAAAGCAAGAGAACTAAATCAACCAACAATATCTTCATTCCCAAATACCTGTTTCGAAAGAGTATTAATTGCTAAGTCAACGGAAGAGATGAACAATTTAACGAATATTCAAGTGTATGTAAATGGATAGCATCATACCATTGTACTTACCTGATCATCTGTGAAAAGAATTTGAAGGAACACCCTAATGCTGTGGGCTCATTTCTAAGCTTTCTTAGTACTAGATTAAACCTAAGAGGAGAAGAAAGTTCCTAGATGATGGGCAATGAGACTTTGGGGGCAGTCAAGTTCCCACTTAATCAAACACCCTAGTCCAAATCTTTGAAAATTATAAGAAGGGAAAATATCCTATTGATGAAAAAGACATCAAATTGGTAGTATTGCAATCCTTCCACTTAAAAATAATAACTTTGACCAACTAATTAATTCCAGGCATACCCACTGGATGCCCCTTCCTGATAGTCGCTTCAATAAAAGTCCAAACGGCTGGGAATTTTGGTGATGAACTCCCTGGTTCCAACGGAGTTCCTGTTTCTAAACCTTGCTATTCATCAATGGAGCAATTCTCCCAGTGATTGAAAACGAATATATGTGATGTTAGTCCTGAATTTTACATTTTCTGCTGATTCTTAAACTGAAAGATCTTCAATGTTTAGCTCTTTGGAGATTTGAGTAAAACTGAAGGGGAAAGATGCTAAAATGATTGACTTACCCTGGAAGCTCTTTGCATAAATGTGATACATCCAATTCAAGTCATCAAAAGCCACATGCCTAAGAAGGATGAAAATTATGCGACTACTAGCCACTTAAATTAAAATGGTGGAATAACACAATTTTTCGTCTAATTATACATGGAAACATGTTACTAGTTGACAAGAAATATTAGATCTCTAATTTCATTCCCCTGATTATTTCGTGATCAATCAATTTAATCAACTAGTATGTCTTAATCTCAATCAGTAGGTATTGGATTATATCAATTCTTTGTAATTTTGAAAAGGCCTAATAGCCCCTTAAAGTTGGCTGCAGTTTTCATTTTGACATATCAAATGAGCAGTGTACATCGCTCAAAGTGTGCCTATTAAACACTTCTTGCTGACATAGCACCGTAGCTCTTTTGCACATCTTATCCGCGGTGAAAGACCTTATTTTATGTTGAGTCACACTCCATAGACCCACTAGAGATGAAACAACTCTTTAGATAATTAATTTCTAAATTAAATCTAAGAAAAATCAACCTCCTAAGTTGCCGAGGTACAAAGAAGCTACCAGAATGACCAAGGGACATCAAACCAATTATGCTTTGCGAAATTAATATTTCAGTGTGTAAAATGGAAAAAGAAGGAGAAAAAGAGAAATACAAAAAGACAGTTGAAAATTTACAATGAGAATAACTTTGACTGACAAGTTCCTCCAATACATGAATCTGGTTAAGTGCTTTTGTGAGAGCAGAAGATTATTGGAACTGACTTTCCAAATAAGGGACGCTGGGAGTAAGGAGACTTGATCAAAGTAAGGGTCCACCTTGGCAATGTCAATCAGATTGACTAAACAAAACAATAAAAATATTAAATCTAAGGGCCGACATGAGATTTGTTTTTCCCTTTTTTTCCCTCTCAGAAAACTTCAAATTATTCTTTTTAAGTGAAATAAATGTTCAAACACAACTTTAACTTTAAACACTAATTTGTTATTCAATTATCACTCAATTCATGTTCAAACGCCTATTAAAACCTTATGCTAAAAATATAATAAAATTTGATCGTGCCTACGTTTATCGTTGTATGTATTTAGTACGACGAATATTATTTTTTTTAAAAATACTTTATGAGTAAGTCATTTTCTGATGTATGGTTATTAAAAAAAAATGCTCATTCCTTACTTAATGTCGAAGTTATTTTTAGTAAAATATTCTTTTTAGAAAGTATTTTTCATGAAAGACTTCCTCCCCACCAAACACACATCATTGGTTTCCTTGAAAATGCATTGTCAACCATCTTGACGGATAAAAAGACTGACTTGGTCTGATATAAAATTTCCAACAAGCAAGGCAAGTTCTAAGAAAATAGTAGACAAATCCCCTCATCTGACTAGTCTAGAAATGAGACATGGCCTTTCTAAGAAACTAAAATATTTCCAGAGAACTTCCTTAATAAGATATTCCCTTAATGCTATAAATATCCACACTTAATTTGCCTCATTAACAAGCATTAGCTTCTAGCAATATATGTGATTGAGCTAAAATGGAAACAGGAAAAGCAAAGACTATGGTTCATTTAGAATTTCAAGATTTGCTGCCAATTATGGCGAGAAAGCTAGGCGGAGATGGACTGATCAACGAGCTATGCAAAGGGTATCGGATGTTAATGGATGGTGACAAGGGAGTGATCACAATTGATAGCCTTAAGAAGAACTCTGCTCTAATGGGGTTGCAAGATTTTAGTGAAGAGGAGTTAAAGAATATGATTAGAGAAGGAGATATGGATGGTGATGGAGCTCTTGATCAGATTGAATTTTGTATTTTGATGTTCAGATTGAGTCCTGACTTGTTAGATGTGGCTCAAGATTTGTTACATAAAGCTGAACAACAAAATACTGTCCACCACAAATGAACTGCACTGGCTTGTATCCTTATTTATTGATATTGAAATGCTCATTCACATGTAATGTTTCACTTTGTTTTGTACAATGTTACACATCTGCTAGTCAGGTCGGATCACCATAAAAGCTACCTATTCGACAGAACTCAGTAGCTTTGGTTCAATTACTATATTTGTGTGGGTACAACAATTGTAGGAAACGGGAAGTAAATAAATATTACAAATGCTAGAAAGGATAAACTACTCAAGATTACAACAAACTGGAAATAAGAACGATTACAAACTCATTGTGATTTGCTGAGTCGAGTGATGACACTCTGTCTTTAAAACAAGATTGCCCCGTATATATCCTTTTACGTTGTCAGGCAATAGTCTCCCAAGATACAACATCAACTTAACAAATGAGCAAAGGAAACTCAAGTGTTACTCTTGAAGAACTTTGAATATATAAAACTTGCTAGAGAGGAAGAAGAAGATTTCAGAAATTTTCTAAGTGTTGAACAATTGAGTCAAAGGCCTCAATTTATAGTGTTAGGAAATGACCCCTCAACTAGCCAACTAATGGCCTTCAATAGCCATGTAATGACACTTATTGAGGGGTTACATTCAGCCAAATAATGGTTGAATTCATGTGCCAAATAATGGAGATTCAATGCTCCAAAATCAACCCAAACGTTAGAACTTTCCATCTTTCCGTCGCAGCATTCTGCATCCGAAGCGTCGCGGCTCTGCGAATTAGAGCCGCAGAGCCTCGGCTCCAGTATCCCAAGCCACCATTTAGCGCCGCGGCGCTGCCATGGGGGCGCCGCGGCCCTTCACTGCTCCGCGGCGATTTCCGACTCGTTTCATCTTACACTTCTTCCTTCGTTTACCAACGTGGAATACTTGTCATTTGGCCAATAACCGTCCATCATTCTATGTCTCAAGCGTATTACTTACGTACCAATATCTCTTTCACTAATGAAATTTGCGATACTTGGCACTACGTGTGCACGTGTGTGGAAACGACGTTTCCGACGTACGGGGCTCCAATTGTTCGAGTCATAAATAATGGGATAAACATAATTCTACATTAGTAAATTTCCAATAATTTGTACTAAGAAATTCATGTAATATGTATAAACAATCTATCCAAAAAACCGAGAAAGCAAAAATAATTATGATCTAAAATTCATATACATTAAAAGTCTAAATCTGCCTATGTCCGCAACATGAACTCGAATGTGTCTCTTATCTGAGAGTCCATAAGGAATCAATTCGACTCCAAAGTTCAAGTAATGTGAATCAATTACACTCCAAGGAAGTCACGTGGCATTTTATTTTTTATAAATTAGTTGTTGAAAGATAAAGCCAGATGTAAAGCTATTTTCACTTTTTCCTTGTTCTTATGGGCCACATACGTGTTGGGATTACTTCTATTCTATTTGACCCTCCAGGGTGGTTTAACATTGAAAAATGATGTTCAGTGGACAATACAAATATTTCATGATTTAGGTGTGTAAGTTGTAAATAGAGCTAAGTTTAGGTGATTAGTTTTTGTATCAAACATTCCTAATCTTTTATTTCTACCCGATAATTTAGCTAGATTTTCATGTAAGAATGCAATCATATAGCTGCTTTTGATGATACCGTTAAAAATATATTTTAATACTTACAAACTATTTAAAATTTAACCAATATGTTGACAAACTTCAATCATGTGCTGCTTCTCTTCCTCCACTTATAAGTTCTAATGCTTCTTTTGATGAATTGCAACTAGTAAAATTTGACATTAATAATACTTAGGGATTTACTTATGGTGCTTCTTTCGAAATATATCGTTTATCTAGGAGTGTAAGCTTTTGCTTTGAAAACACCATGCATCTACTTGAGTGTTTTAAAAGTAATATAATTGATCTTAATGATGTCAAAGACTTCTAAGTATGTTAGGAATGTCTTCTCTGAAATAGTTGAAAATTCTTGTGTACAAAATTCATGCAAACGATATAGTAATGTCAAGTTTCAATACTTATGCTAACTTCATATCTAGGTTATATCAACTTCAATTCAGATATTCAAGTATGAAGTTAGATTCCGCCAAACTTAATTTAGACCTTAGTCGAACTGAAATTTAAAATCTAAGTATACGGGTCTAGAAAGCTCAACCTTAGACCCATACTCAAAACTTTAGACCTTTGTTTTTCAACTTTAGTCTCACAAAATCTAGATATGATTATAAAGCTGCTAAACTTTGGCTATCTCTTAAATAGGGTCCTAAAAATTGTTATTTGTGCACTTCCCAATTGAATCATTTTGAAGAGTTTTACAGAATTTCGCAGCCATTATTTCTTTTCAAGTTGTAAAAAGATTCCATTTTTTCTACTTTGGAAGACTAAAAAGTGGCAAAATCATATTCCATGAGACGACTGAATAATTGAAACTTCACATTAAACATTTTTTTTCTCAGGTAGTACTTCAACTTCTATTGTTCTACACTTTTTTAGCATTATTTGGTAGGCAACAAATAGAGGGAAAAGGTGGAGGTGGAGAAGGAGAAGGAGAAGGATGAGGTGGAGAAGTAGACGAATAGAGAACTATGCGAGGAAGGAGGCAAAGTTAGCGGTCACAGAGGCAAAAACGGCGGCTTTCGAATGCCTATACGTTTAATTAGAGGGAAAAGGTGGGGAGAAGAAGTTGTACAGACTTGTCAAGGCGAGGGAGAGGAGGGCCCGCGACTTTGATCAGGTGAGGTGCATCAAGGACGAGAATGTCAAAGTACGGTGGAGGACGCACATATTAGGCAGAGGTGGCAGTCTTACTTTCATAAACTCTTGAACGAAGAAGGAGATAGACACATTGTGTTAGAAGAGCTGGAGCAATCGGGTAGGTACCAGGATTTCAGGTATTGTAGAAGCATTAAGATTGAGGAGGTCAAGGGCGTTGTTGGCAGGATGCGCGAGGGACGAGCGATCGGGCCGAATGAGATCCTAGTTGAATTTTGGAAGAGCACAGGCAGGGCAGGCTTGGAGTGGCTGACTGAGCTGTTGAACATCATTTTTAAGACGGTGAGAATGTCCGAAGAATGGAGGTGAAGTACGATGGTTCCTTTGTACAAGAACAAAGGTGATATCCAAAGTTTCAACAACTATAGGTGTATCAAGCTGCTGAGCCACACTATGAAAGTTTAGGAAAGGGTCGTGGAGATGAGGGTGAGAAGAGGCGTGTCTATTTTCGAGAACCAGTTTGGATTCATGCCTG
Source organism: Anisodus tanguticus (assembly GCA_034509755.1). Lineage (NCBI taxonomy): Eukaryota > Viridiplantae > Streptophyta > Magnoliopsida > Solanales > Solanaceae > Anisodus > Anisodus tanguticus. The sequence continues at coordinate 38,605,571 of CM067548.1, read as the reverse complement.
GGCGTTCGACTACAGAAGTCATCCATCTTATTAGGAGGTTGGTGGAGTTGTATAGGGAGGGGAAGAGAGACTTACATATGTTTTTCATTGACCTCGAGAAGGCATACGATAAAGTCCCTAGAGAGGTTCTCTGGAGATGCTTGGAAGCTAAAGGTGTACTTGTGGTGTACACTAAGGCGATCAAGGATATGTATGATGGAGCCAAGACCAGAGTACAGACAATGGGAGAAGACTCGGAGCACTTTCCTATGACGATGGGGCTGCATCAGGGATTAGCTCTTAGCCCATTCTTATTTTCCTTGGTGATGGATAGACTGACGCGACAAATCCAAGGGGAGGTGCCATGGTGTATGTTATTCGTAGATGACATAGTCCTGATTGATGAGACTCGCAGCGGGGTGAACGCTAAGCTGGAGGTTTGGAGACAGACTCTAGAGTCTAAACGGTTCAGGCTGAGTAGGACCAAGACAGAATACTTGGAGTGCAAGTTCAGCAACGAGAGCGACCGTGAGACAGGCGTAGATGTGAGGCTTGGGACCCAGGTCATTCCGAAGGAAGTAAGCTTCAAGTACCTCAGATCTATTATCCAAGGGAATAGAGATATTGATGACGATGTCACATATCGTATTGGGGCAGGGGGGATGAAATTGAGCCTTACATCTGGAGTCTTGTGCGACAGAAAGGTGCCACCAAAGCTAAAAGGCAAGTTTTATAGGGTGGTGGTTAGGCTGACTATGTTGTACGGGGCGGAGTGTTGGCCAGTTAAGGTGTCGCACACCTAAAGGATGAGAGTGGCGGAGATGAGGATGTTGTGATGGATGTGTGGGCATACAAGGAAGGATATGATTAGAAATAAAGATATTCGGGGCAGAGTGGGAGTGGTTTTGGTGGAGGATAAGATACAGGAAGTGAGATTTAGATGGTTTGGACATGTGCGGAGGAGAGACACAAATTTTTCAGTGCGGAGGTGTGAGAGGTTGGCTATGGACTAGTTCAGGAGAGGTAGAGGTAGGCCGAAGAAATATTGGAGCGAGGTGATTAGACAAGATATAGAGCAAGCGAGACTTACTGGGGACATGACCTTAGTTTAAATTCATTTTTGTTAAATTTTCACTCAGACGTGTGTATGTAATACGTATATGTACATGCGCATGTATATGTTAACAGAGGCGGATTCAAGATTTAAACTTTATGGGGTAAATATTTTAATATTCTTAGTTTGAACCCATTGTATTTTATAAGTTATAGGTTCATGTCTACTATTTATTGCAATTTTAGTAAATTTTTACACAAATTTATGATCCGCGTCAAAAGTTAGGGGTTTAACTGAACCCCACCTATCATGCTACATCCGCGACTGTGTGTTTATGTATACGTACACCACTGATTCAGGGTAATGAATGTTCTTAAAGGTTGGGTTCACTCCTGCTCGCCGTGAGTATTCCCTTTCCCTTTTCTGTTTATAGGCATATAGCAGTTTGATGATCCTGCTTTTAACTTCTTCTGTTAAGAAAGAGAAACGAAACTTAAAAAGAGTTAGTACTGTGCTCAACTTCAATATTATGGCTTCCAAACCTTGTTTTAGTAGCTTCTCCAGGAATGTAGTTATTGTACATGAGTTGCTATGTAATTATAACTTTGGATGAAATGCTAATCTACTTTCTTCTTTTTCCTTTTATCTTTTAATCTGTATGTGCATAAGACTATGATGTGGATGTTTGAGTGATCTGCTGTTAAGTGTGTGTTTTCAATTTTGTGTTCAGTACACTAAAGAGTTTGATAAATTTGTGTTCTTAATTTTGATTGGTGTTATCAACAGGTTTCTTATATTAGGAGTTATTATCCCTCAGAGATTTCAGTCCTTCCAGCAGAATATTTAAGCGACTGAAAATGGTCATCCATTCTGCATTAAATATTAACTTTTGTGCAATTTCATCACTCTCTGCTCTGAAAGCAGGGCAACAGTTTAGTTCTTGCTCTTCTGCCAACTTTCTATTGCCGCCTCCTTTGAAACGTCTGTTAAAGATTTAGGGAAGTGTACAAGTATACCATGAGGTGCAATGTACTTGATAAATGTCATGTAGTTAGTTGAAGTTGTTAGAAGTTAGTTAAAGTTGTTAGAGGTTAGTTACAAGTTAGTTAATTGATGTAGAAGGTAATTAATAGCTAGTTGAGTGTGATTAGTTTTAGATGGTTCTAGACATCTAATACTAGTGTATATATATGAGACATTGTATTGCTGCAACTTCACTCGAATACACAAAAAGGACTTTCCATTCTCTTTTCTGATATCTGCTTCGATCCCTTCTTCAACTTCTTCATTCTCTCTTCTTCCTTTCTTCTTTTTGTTCGACTCACTTCTCTTAAAGCTCAACTGGTCGACAATGGTGGTTGCTACCATCTGATCGACAAGTCAGAGCTCAATGTAACAGTGTAATTGAACATGGTATCAGAGCAGTGGTGATTCGACACAGATCGAGGAAGTTTCTTTACATGCAAAAAGAAATTCGAGGGATTCAGGTGTTCGACATCACATTCTGGGAGTTGCGAAACATATCAGAGTATTGTAGTAGAGAAAGTAGATCGATTGATTACAGCAATAACTGAAGTCGAGAAAACAGTTGATGATGGAGAACAATATAGAAGACTTAACAAGTGGAATTGCGATACTGGCAGTAAGCATCGATCATAACCACCCTCTGTATCTTTTTCCATATGATTCTCCTGGTTCATTGTCTGTTGGAATTGTATTAAATGGAATGGATAATTACACATTGTGGAGTATAGCAATGAAACTAGCTTTGTTAGGGAAGAACAAGATAGGTTTTACACAAGGGAGAGATTACACAAGGAAATAGTTACAATGAGACAAGGATCACAATCAGTCTCAATGTACTACTCTAGACTTAAAGACCTTAGGGATGAATATGACTCTATTATACCATCACCAACATGTTGTGCTAAATCCAAAGATTTTATTGATCATTTACAATACCAAAGAATGCTGCAATTCTTAATAGGACTAGATGAGAGTTATAGTCAAGCTAGAAGTCAGATTATAATGATGCAGCAGGTGTCAAGCATGAACCAGGTATATGCAATGGTCAACCAGGAGGAAAGCCAAAGAATGGTTGCAGGGACAAGCAGAATAATGCAGGAAACAGTTGAATCATCTGCTATGTTCACAACCAGCAATGAAAGTGGAAGAAATAGGAGTGGGATTCCAAAATAAAAGAAGCCATATAATCCTAATGTCGTCTGTGACTTCTGGCATATGAAAGGTCATATTAAGATGGATTGTTTCAAATTGATGAAGTGTTATTTTTGTCACAAAACTGGACATACACAGGATGACTAATACAAGATCATTGGTTATCCTGAAGACTTCAAGAATAAGAACAAGAAGGCTTATGCATTAACTGGTGGAAATTTGCCTCTTGAAGATACATGTTAGATAGAAGAAATGCAATGTCATGATATGAGACACAGAAAGAAACAATATTTTGTACAGAGCCATGGATCAAGTTCTAATTCACAGAACAACCTCAATCAGAAAATGTGGTCCCAGTCTGCAGATGCAGCCTCATACAACCAGTTCACACCTAGTCAGCATCAAAAACTTCTCAGTCTAATTGACAATAAGGGAGAGACTAGTGATAGTTCCAATATGGCAGGTGTCACGACCCGACCCGACGGGCCGCGACTAACCGCCCTAATGACGTCATTATACTAACTTGTCACACATAATCCAACTAACACTTAATGAGTCTGAAATCCGGCAGCATAACGCTGCAATAAGAACATATGCTAGGGTAGGCAAGCCGACAAGGCTGCCACTAGATAATGTCATATATACACGGGGACACCCCAACACTTTGTACAATAGCATGACTGACCAAAACAGAGTTATAACTCTTACATAAGTACAACCCACAACTGTCTACAGACCTCTATAAGAAGGACAACGACATATGACGGGAAAGGGCCCCGTCGTGCCCCTAAATATACATAAATCAAAATAATAGGGTTCTGTACCAAAATGGTAAAGATCTGGATCAAAGGATCTTTCCAAACAGTTGCGCAGGAACCTAAACCGGAGGATCACCAAACTGAGCACCTATACCTGCGGGCATGAACACAGCCCCCCGAGGAAAGGAGGGTCAGTACGAAATAATGTACTGAGTATGTGAACATGAAATACTGCAAATGAGATCATAAGTGGCCAATGGATAACAAGAGATCAGTATAAAAATCAGGATCCAAATCCAACTGTGTCATAAACAATAAAAGTCAGTTGTGCCTTATAAAAAAATGAGAGTCAAGAAAACATGAATGCCTGTCCATATACATATATATACCTGTAACGTAACCCGGCCCACTAATGCGGGACTCGGTGGAATCATATCATAACCCGGCCCATACTGGGACTCGGTGAAGTCATATCATAACTCGACCCATACTGGGACTCGGTGAAGTCATATCATAACCCGGCCCATACTGGGACTCGGTAAAGTCATATCTCATATATGGATCCATCCTACATAACCCGGCCCTCTAGTGAGGGACTCGGTGAAAAATGCAAGGTTGTGCACGAACATAACCCGGCCCGGGACTCGGTGAAGTGAAGTAATAACACTTAGCACGAGTAGATTTCATGAGTAACCATATGCAATCAAAATTTTCATTTGACTCTCAATAAAATCATTATAATAATGTCATAATAAACTCTTTACTGAAAAATCATAGGCACTTCTCATAACTAACATCTTTAGGAATTAAACCGTATAAGAATCATGTACGTCCGCCGTACTTTCATTAAATAAAAATCATGCCAAAGAAAGAAGGAATAGTTCACATACCTCTTAGACGAACTAATCAACTCAATATTAGAGTACGTCTCGTTTTAGAACTTCAACCTATAATAATGGTAATATGTTCGTCAATTCTATGATCACTAGCATACCTTATATCGATTAACGACTTCCTATTCTATAAAAATTCGGGTAGCACTTCCCTTGTTTATACATGTTTCCACAACTTCCAAACGAGGCTAATAACATCAATAACCAAGCACCAATTAAGGGCACAACCAAAACAGCAACAAAGGGGATTTACACACCCACTTCTAATGTAAATTTAGCCTCTTAATCCACATTAAAATAGCCCACAAAAACAGTCCATGTTCCAACAACAACGAGGGTAGAATGTGAAGCCTTTCTACACCTTTCTACACCCTTATTCCTTTAGAACTTACATTAGCAATTACCATACTTAAACATGCATAATGGTAACTAAATTTTCAGCATTATAACACCACAAAACAGTCCCTAAAACAGTCCATATCCATCTCAACATGTCCAACGATTTCATGCAAGTTCTTGGCCACAACATGTCATAATTCCATAACTCTTCTCTTAACTCCTAAAATCCAGTTCCATATTTCAATACTCTCATATAACTAATTTTAAACTTTAATATCAATGTTTTCTTTCAATTTCATCATGCAATTAGTGATAATAATAACAACAATAACCAACGAATCCAACAACACCAAAATCTGTCCCAAATTGGCAACTAACCCAAAATTGTCACATGCATTGTTTAAATTCCAAATTTTTCCTTAACACAAATTCATATACTTAATTCTAACAACATGTATTCCAATTATATTATAGAAAGAAGAATTTTATACCTCAAATTTTGTCCAAAACAGTCCGCACAGTTTGCTCACTGCCCGGGTCCGAAAATCCCCACTGTTTTCGTATTTCTTTCCCCTTTTTGTTTATTTCTTCAACTCCAATTGACATGCAAGTGTTCTACAATGTTAAGCCATCATCCCTACACGTTTTTCTTCCAAAATTTTATCCCAAAAATCTCGAAATTTCTGGGCACATTCTCGGCAAGCAGTGGTTGTTTTTGCCACTATTTTTGGTGTTGTTTTGGCTTCTAATTTTTGGTGAAAATGTAGTCTAAGAAGAGAAGATAAAAACCTTAAATTTGGTTATGGGTGGGGGGTTTCTCGGCTGGGCTTGGAGGAGAGAAGAGAGGAGAGGTTTTGGTTAAGTTAGAATGAAGATGAAGAGGTGAGTGTAGGTTATAAACAAAAATCTGAATTTTTCTTATTACACTTTGGCCCCCAAGTTCTTCAATTAATAAATTTCAAACCCACTTCTTTTAATTTCCGAGAATTTCATAAGCCTCGTATTCTCAATGTCATAATTTTATAATACATTATTAACCCATATCGGGACTATAAAATTTTTATAAGTTTCCAACGTCACCTTCATTGTGACTAACATCTTTCCGGAATCACATCATCTTGTATACTAATTTCCGGTATTTGAATCCTATTTCCTTAATTACGTTCTTAATTATCGTCTTAATCTTACGAGGTGTAACAGCAGGTAAATGTATTTTTGATTCAGAAATATTCATAAAATGGATAGTGGACTCAGGTGCAACAAATCATATGATTAGTGATCATAATTGCTTGAACAATAAAAATTTGACAGAAAGGACAGGGGGAGTGCAATTACCTACAGGAGATTAAGCCAGAATCTCACATGTTGGTGATTATCATTTAGGAGGAGGTGATGTTCTCAAAAGTGTTCTATGTGTGCCATCTTTCAAGTTCAATCTCATGTCTGTATCAAAAGTAATAAAAGAACTAAATTGTAGTGTTACATTCTTTCCAACATGTTGTGTGTTTCAGGATCTCTCATCTGGGAAGGTGAGGGGAATTGGTAATGAAGAAGAAGGATTGTACATATTATGCTTGATGCTCAAAATAAGAAGGAAGAGTTGAATAAGTGTATGTCAGTCACACAACATGTAGATGCAGCCATCTAGCACCAGAGGCTGTGTCATGTACCTATGAATGTTTTGAGAAAAATTGCATGTTTTAGGAATGATGCTTCTTTTGTCTTGAATATGTGTGAAATATGTCCACTAGCTAGACAGACTAGGATTCCATTCCCTGTCAGTGTTAGTAGAAAAATAAGGCCTTTTCAATTGTTACACGTGGATGTATAGGGACCATACAAGGTAGAAACATATAATGGAATGAGATATTTCTTGACAATTATGGATAATTATTCCAGATGGACTTGGATTTTTTTAATGAGGTTGAAATCTGATGTAGTTACATTGCTTAAAAATTTCTTTGTTAAAGTCAATACTCAGTTTGAAATGAAGGTTCAGATAGTAAGATCTGATAATGGTACTGAGTTTTTCAATCATAGTTGTAAAGAATTGTTTCAGAGGTATGGTGTGGTGCATGAAAGTTCCTGCCCACACACACCACAACAAAATGGTGTGGTGGAAAGGAAACATAGGCATATTCTGGAGACTGCTAGGGCAATAAAATTTCAGTTATGGTTACCTAATAGGTTTTGGGGACACTGTGTGGAGGGGATTGTGTACATCATAAATAGAATTCCTTCAACTATCATAGGAAATAAGTCACCCTATGAGATGTTATATAATAGAACACCATCACTAAATCATTTAAGAGTGATAGGGTGTTTGTATTTTGCAACTATTCTAACTAAATAGGATAAATTTAGCCCAAAGGCTGTAAGAGCAGTCTTTCTTGGGTATGGATCTGCACAGAAGAGATATAAGATGTATGACATGGCGAACATGACATTTTTCATGAGCAGAGATGTGATGTTTATGGAGATAATATTTCCTCTCAAAGGTAAATATGATGAAAACCTGAGTCACATCAAATCACAAAAACATTTCTGTTTTGATGATTTAGTTCATCCACAGAATGTTAACATCCCACCAGCAGAAAACAGAATGCCAGGAAGTGATAAACATAGAAGTCTAGCTTTGGATGTTCAGGATACAACCCAGGATATGTGTGTTCCTGAAGAAACACTACATGAGAATGATGCAGATCACAGACAATTGGAAACTACTATTCCAGAATATGATATCAGAAGATCTACAAGAACCAGCAAGCCTCCTATTTTGCACAAAGATTATGTCACTAAACATGGCTCTTCTAGCTGCTTATATTCAATATCTAATGGTGTTGATTATGCAGCCTTGTCACATAGGTACCAAAGTTTTGTGGCTAATGTTTCACTTGACACTGAGCCACAGAACTACTCAGTAGCTGCACAAGACAAGAGATGGGTTGAAATAATGAAAACTGAGATTAAAGCTTTAGAGGATAATGGAATATGTGAGTTAGTCTCACTCTCGGAAGGAAAGAAGGCAATAGGTTGTAGGTGGGTGTACAAAATTAAATACAAAGCAACAAGAGAAGTTGAAAGATTTAAAGCCATATTGGTGGCAAAGGGATACAATCAGCAGGGAAGAGCTTGATTATCAGGAGACATTCTCACTAGTAGTCAAAATGTCCAATGTGAGGTCAGTTATTGCACTTGTAGCAGCTAAACAATAGGCCATCCAACAAATGAATGTCTATAATGCATTTCTGCAAGGAGATCTATATGAAGAGGTATACATGGCAGTTCCAGAAGGCTTTGATGTCAAGAATGGGAAGAAACAGGTCTGCAGATTATTGAAATCCTTATATGGATTGAAACAAGCATCAAGACAATGGAATATTGAGCTCACTTCAGCCTTGATCTCATCTAGTTTTCAGTAAAGTCACATAGATTATTCTTTGTTTACTAAACAGGAGAATAATAATCTAGTGGTGGTGTTGGTGTATGTAGATGACTTGCTAATTACTGGAAATGATTCAGAACTCATTCAATCCACAAAAGAAGCATTGCAGACAACTTTTAAGATTAAGGGTCTAGGAGAGCTCAGGTACTTTCTTGGAATTGAATTTGCAAGAAGCTCTCAGAGAATATTGATGCATCACATGAAGTATTCATTGGAACTCATATCAAATATGGGCCTTGCAGGAGCAAAGCCAGCACATTCACCTATGGACATGAATCAGAAGTTCACTACTGCTGAATTTGATCAACATGTTGCTGCTACATTTCTATTATCAAAATCATAATCAATTATGCCAGAACCAGATGAACTTCTAGCAGACTCCAATGTGTATAGAAAAATGATTGGTAGGTTATTGTACCTGACAACAACTAGACCAGATATTGCCTTTACTGTGAAATGTTTGAGCCAATTTATGCAGGCTTCCAAAACATCACACATGGAAGCAGGACTCAGGCTTGTTAGATATATCAAACAGGCACCAGGCTTGGGAATTCTTATGTCCAGAATTAGTGTTCCTCAAATTAGAGTGTTTTGTGATGCAGATTGGGTTTCATGTGTAAACAGCAGGAGATCAGTCACTGGTTATTTGGTGTTATTTGGTTCTTCACCAATATCATGGAAATCTAAGAAACATGTGACAGTTTCCAGAAGATCAACAGAATCTAAGTACGGAGCTATGGCTGCCTCAATAACTGAGATTATCTGGCTTGTTGGTCTGTGTCATGAACTTGGAGTTAAAGTTCAAACACCAGTTTCGGTATTCTCGTATAGCAAATCTGCCATCTAGATTGCATCAAATCCATTTTTCCATGAACGCACGAAACATATTGACATAGACTGCCATTTCATTAGAGAAAAGATCCAATAAGGTATGATCCACACTGTATATTTGTCATCTGCCAACCAGCCAACAGATTTGTTCACTAAAGCACTTGGTCGACCTCAACATGAACAGTTGATGTCCAAGCTAAGAATGAAAAATATCTCCATATCCCCTAGCTTGAGGGGGGGGGGGGGTCGAAAGATTTAGGGAAGTGTACAAGTGTATCATGAGGTGAAATGTACTTGATAAATGTCATGTAGTTAGTTGAAGTTGTTAGAAGTTAGTTAAGATGGTTAGAGGTTAGTTATAAGTTAGTTAATTGATGTAGAAGGTAATTAATAGGTAGTTGAGTGTGATTAGTTTTAGATGGTTCTAGACATCTAATAGTAGTGTATATATATGAGACATTGTACTTCTACAACTTAACTCGAATACACAAAAAGGACTTTCCATTCTCTTTTCTGATTTCTGCTTCGATCCCTTCTTCAACTTCTTCATTCTGTCTTCTTCCTTTTGTTCGACTCACTTCTCTTAGAGCTCAACTGGTCAACAATCGTGGTTGCTACCATCTGATAGACAAGTCAGAGCTCAATGTAACAGTGTAATTCAACAACGTCTGACTTGCTTTGCCACTTCAAGAAAGTCTGAAGAGGAACATGTGCCTGATCCTAAGCATAGCTGTGGTTCAAGGCCTAGGAAAGCTACTAGGTCCCAGGAAAGTAGAGTTAATGTTAATGAAGACAAAGATTCTGCCAAGATCTTCCCAACAACAATCCCTAACAATCCAAGGCGTGGTCGCAGGAGGGAAGCAGCCGCAGTTGAGGATTTTGTTCGTGATTCACTAGAAAAGACATTTGCTTCTATCCGGGAGCAGAACTCTGAAATAATCAAAGACACCGAGAATATCCTCAAAGATAGGGTTGATGATGACACTGATTCTAATCAAAGTAGTGATGATGAAGATGACAACAGCAAGGATATGAAAGAAAAGAAAATGATTGTTGAGGAGGAGGATCCAGATTGGCCTCTAGATGCAGATGGATGGGGAATTAGAGCATCAGAATATTTTGACAAGCATCCAATAAAAAATGTAGTAGGAGAAGATGGAGTTTGAGATCGATTGGGAGGGGGAGATTGATGATTGTTGGGTGAAGGAAATCAATTGTCTTGAGTGGGAGAGCTTCGCTTTTCATCCCAGTCCCCTCATTGTTCTTGTTTTCGAGAGATACAATCGACAAGTGAATCTTGTTTTATTTACTAATTGAAGTTCCTAGAGGATATTCTATAGGCAATATGCAAATATTTTATGTTCTCTGAACAATTTCATAATTGCACAGGGCTAGTGACAACTGGAAAGCTCTTAAGGAGCTAGAGAAAGCAGCCCAAGTGTACTGGAGCGCCAAAGAACGCTTGCCTCCTTGGGTTTGTGAAACATAATCACTTTTTTTACATTGTCCATTTAGTGAACACTCTTTAACTTACCTTTCCCCTGACTACTTGGTTAAGGTTAAATAATGTCCACAAATGTTGTTTTTACGAGGAAACAAGATACGGTACAGAGAAAAAGGTACTTCTTATATATTCAGTCAGTAGTTTGATAAAGTAATTGGTAATCTTTTCAGCTGAAATTTCACCGTATATATTTGTGCAGACATTCGAACAGCTGATGACTTGGTTCAAATGATAGCATATTTTTACTACAATGCAAAAAAAACTTCATGCATTAACGATGCAGCTTTATCTCAGTGGTCTTAGTCAACGGAGGTACTGATGCTGACTTGTTTAGAATTTCATTAAAATATTTAAACTTCTATGCACATCTCAGATTAAGTTGGCAGAATGATAGTCAAAGAGGCAATGGAGCACGGATCCCCGTGTAACTGGGAATCAATTGGTCGATTTGTTCACTGGAAAATCTGAGTATACAATTGCAGACAGAACCTTATAAGAATGACTGGTTGAAACGATGATGGTACTTTCCGCTTGAAGAAAAATGTTATATTCTATGAGAGATTAAAGTAGCGTACACTTTATACTTTATAGAAGAGGATAGTTGGAAAGAGAATTCTCAGTTGCCATGATCTTACCTTAGTTTTATTTGCTTGTTTACATGACATACTAACCTAAGATGTCTATAAAATACTTTATAATTAATTAGAAAAGTTCATGCATCTTCTGCTACTTACATGTACTCTTTCTTGACCCTGCTAACTACAATAAATTGGAGTTGTCTTTTCGTAGGAGACGTTTGTCACATTAGGTATGGAACATTTCCATTAATATTTAATACTAACCCAGAGAGATATGAATGGATAATGTATTGGTACCTTGCTTTATTCCATCCCAAGATAGGAAAGTGCAGATCAGATAAAGAAAGATAGTATGTTCCTTGGATGGGTTAACTATGTCTGCTTTTTATCTTTTAGGTTGATTTACTTAAGTGCTTTCTTTTCAAAAGTTTGGGGCGTCACATTATCAGGAATATACCCTGATTAAAGAAATGTTAAATCACTCAACATCAAACCTAATTAGGACCATTTGCGGATAATTATACAGTTTAACAAAACCTGAACTCTGAATAGACTCAACTAACAAACTTCCACCTAAAATAACCTCTTAAACTTTTTTTGTTACTTTCTTAGGTGTGAGGTAACCAGAGTCAAAGTTGTTGGGTTTTGTTGGGTACAAAGCATATAAGTAAGGCATAGCGGAAGTTTAAAATTTTGTTTCTTACTTACCCAACAAGTTTTCTGGTATGGTTATACAACAATGAAACTTGTAACATAAAAACATTTACTTACAAGTTGTAAAATCTGGAGTCTTTATCTACTATAAGGTGCACACGCGGTTGCCCTTCCGATTGCAAGTTTCAAGCTTCAATGTACTTCTCCTTCGGAAAGCTATGAAATCCGGCAGAGGTTCGAGAGTATTTAATTCTAAGTCTCTAAGGCTTAGAATGTTTTCAGAAATTAGTGTAGAATAATGAAATGAATGCCTCTATTTATAGTTGAAAATTAGGTCCAAAAATCGGATTAGGGTTTGACCTTGGGCCTGACCCAAAATCGACGCAGAGGCGCCGCGGCCCTAGGGTATGGGCGTTGCGGCGCTTGATGAATTTTTGCACTGCGCCGCGGCCCTAGGGTATGAGCATCGCGACGCTCAACGTGCAGTTGCACTACCTCGATTTAATTTCCGTGCATTCTTAATTAAATCCAAAATCCAATTTGACTTAATTAATGTAATCATTATTCATTTAAATGTCTCGATTCCAAATCGAACATTTTAATTACTCTCTCAATACATCCTTAGATCGAAACAGACAATCGACATAGTGTGACCCTGCAGGCCTTCTCATATTGACATTAATCAAATTAGGGTCTACGCAGAACTCCTAGACGGCGCCGGAAGATGAACTCAATATGTGAAGTACGTTTACGTGAATCCAGTAAACTTAATCTTTATGTGGTAAGATAAAATCATTTCATTCACGACACACCCGATCAAGTTTAGGATTTGTCAAGTGTCTATCCAAATGGCTTAATCATTGTATCTCATCTATATTAGTTGACAACTAGACCATATTCTAAATATGTTTATTGCGTTGGCCAACGACTTAGTCAACCTAATATCACTGAGAATCCGAGTGTTCTCTCGAATATACATCCGAGGAATGAATCCTAATCTTGGCTCAACTACCACCTTCAATCCACATCGTAATGTACCTAATACAAGTCGTGTCTCAACCTATAAGGCATTTGAGCTTAGGACGGGATCAAAGTACATTACTTTGTAGACAAGGCGCGTATTAACCTCAAGTCTAAGGACTTCTATCTCCCACACGCTGATCATACTTTAGACAAGTATAACAAATAGTATATCAGCAGGGTATACCAATACTTTCAAAGTATCCATGTGTCCATCACGAGTAACCATTACTCGTAGCAGGTAAGACATACTACATCCTCTAAGGATGTGATGCAGACCACATGTCGACTTATCACATATCATCGATATCCCATTCTCGATGATCATTAGTCGAGGCTACTTTAAGAGTTATGCTCTATCATTAATATCTCACTCTATTAATGACAACGTAAGCTCAAGGGATGCATATTAATGAATAATTACAAACAATCAAATGATAATTTAATAATTGCAAATGCCAAAATATTAATTTCCATTAATAATAATATAAATGTGTATAAAGTACATTTGTCCTAATACAGATTATCTCTATGACATAAATATACTTTCAAAAGTAGTGTAAAATATTGTATGTCAGCGCCTCACAAGTCACAAGTGAATATGATTTATAAAGAGAGGACTTGAGTTCCAAAAGCGTAATGTGTTTCTTCCCCAAGGTGTGTAGCCTAATGGTCAATTAAATTAGTAAAAATTATGAGAGATAAGGGTTCACACAAAAAATGCTAGATAATTTTCTTTTAATCAGTTGTAGCTCATCGAGGATATGATCTTAGATAGGAGTTTGTGGAGGATGCGGATTAGGATAGAAGGTTAGGAAGTAATAGAGGGTTGCCTCGTGTACCCTTTCATACTAGTAAGCAAGTATTATCTTTATCCGCTGCTACTATTTGCTATCTCTTATACTTCATATATCGTAATATAGTTACTGTTACTTTTCTTCATAATGTTTATTTATAGTATTGTGTCATGACTTCTTTACTTTCATCAATTCTTATCTTACCTTTTGCTCTACTTTTTTTTTAGCCGAGGTCTTTCGAAAACAGTATTTCTATCCTGCAAGGTAGGAGTAAGATCTGCGTACATTCTATCATCCCCAAATTTCACTTATGGGATTACAATAAATATGTTATTGTTGTTGATTTTCTTTCCATCTATTTAACTCTTTGGTGGGTGAAGTCTCCTGATATCTTGGTAAAAGATAGTAGATATTCTAAGAAATAATGAACAAGCTGGGACAGAATAACATTGTATGATTGCACAAAGAAAATCATTTAATAGAACAATAATTTTATAACATTTTTCAATTTGGGATGATTGGAATATACTGCAACACTATCCAGACATTTGGCGCCTATGAGAGGTTGTCACGAAGGCTTTAGTTTCGTCATAACAGAAAAAATACAATTTAAAAGGGTCCCATTTTCCAAACCTATGTCATTTTCAATTTTCTTCCAACATCCATTCATTTATTCATTCTTGTCCTTTTCTTTTATGATGTCATAGCCATCGTAAAAGGCTTTTTATATATTTGGAAAATATATACCTGCAAAGTCGCATCAATTTTATTAAGTGAGAATGAAATTAGTACTATTAAGAAAAAAATCAATTGACTGTTATTTTTTTTTATCTTTTTGATATCTATTTTCTCAATTTATGTCAGACTATACCTGGAGATAGTAATTTCGATCCATCAGCACTACTATCAATAAATCGCAGAATGTATCTGAATGTCTAGAATTTGATAACAGAATAACTGATATCACCTACCATCAATGGACCATTATTGATTCCAAGTGTTGGTCTATTAAGAGTCTTCTTCTATTAAGTGCACAAATCGAACGTAACTCTAGTTCTCATTTTCCTAATTTGATATAGACTATGCCTAGCATCTTAACCTCAACTACAATTTGCAAAATTATTTTACCCTTCAACAAAAAAGAGATTATATTTCCCTTCAAAAGTTTGAGTGAAAATCATTTTCCATTCTAATTTTTCTTTAAATATCAAACACTTTCCCAACTTTAAATAATAGACATTCTCATAATTTTGCTAGTGATGATTATCTGAAACGGTTGCTCTATGGTCTTAGAGCAGAAAGAATTGGATTAACCGTCTGTTTGACCAAGTTTATGGAACATCAAAAGTATTTATTTTTAAAAAAAATATTTTGCTAGTGATGATTATCAGCAAAAAATAGTGTTTTAAGTTCTTTGATTTATATTTTTCCGTCTCTAATTTCCTCTCAATTCTGTTTTTACTTTAAAATGGTAAACTTACATGAGCGTTATAATTTGAGTTATTGCTAACGTCAACATTTGTTTATCAATTTGATCAAATTCTTTACCAATTAGTAATAGCTTATTTTTTTCTTTATTTCAATGAATTTATAAGCTTATTCCGAAAGTATATAATCATAAACTCCTTTTTGTTACTCTATAATTTTATCCGCGGAATTTAGTGTTGAATAAGATTAATGAAGTTAATTAATTTGAGACGTATTAAATTTAAAAGTATCTTTCACACCGCAGGATCACGAAATTCACGTGGTCAAGAAACATCTACTTTTATTGACGTGTTTTTGTTGTATTAGATTTTTAATATAGGAGTACTTTTTTAAGAGTTGACTTATAACAGTACCACCACTAGGGTAAATCAGTAAATTGATATAGTTTTCATAACGGTTACGCTTTCTCGTGACGACAGAGCGATATACTATTAATCAGGGACCGTTAAGGTACCCTACTAAATTTACTTCCTAAAATGCCCCTTTCATCAAACTGGGTTTTTTTCGTAATTGTAATTAATGGAAAAGATTTAGGAAATTGACTTAAAGGATAAGATTCAATTTACCCTTTTTATGGAAAAAGTGACCGACAAATCCTTTTGATTCATTTTAGCTGAAAGTCCCAAACGGCAAAATCAAACTAGTCATTATCCAGGAAATTATGTGTTTTCCTAATTACAATTCTCACCTTCCCATTCTTTGTTAGAATATTTACTTTGACATATTCCTTATATTGTCTAATGAAAAAAGTAGTACCCCAGTGTCCTATTTGGTACTAGTACATAGTAAAATTTGAAAATTTTGTTTAAAACTTCAAAAACAAGGAGCACTTGTTTTTACAAAGAAAATCTTATGGGTTGAATGATGTAAAAATTGAAACATCTTCAAAAATTATTTTATTTAAAAAAGAAGAAAGAACTTTTCATTAAATAGATGTTGAAATTAAGTAAAGAAATTGGCTTAAAGCGTTGAGTGAGCCACACTAACATTGCAACTTCAACAATAAGTTATAGCTTTAATATTTTTTTATTGGTCTCGTAGAGCGATTTTCTATTATTTCAACTAAACAAAGTCTTTTGATATATTTACAGGAAAGTCTTTATTGTCCATATTCATAGTGAGGCTAATTTTGATTGTTTAGCCAATTTGACCCTAAATCAAGAATCTCATTTTAAATGATATTTAAATGTGCCTTCTAACATTACTGCAGAAGATGTTATTGGAGATTTCGGACTAGTTTCTTATTGTTTTAGTTCTCTATAAAAAATAATTATACAAGTCTTTCTCTTTTCTTTTTGCCCTACATGTTTTTTTCAAGTTATTCAAAATATTATGTAAATTAATCATTTTCAAGGAGAATAATGTCATTTCAAAAACATATGCATGTTACAAGTTGAGTTCCTCCATCTCATATTTGCACCACCTCACAAGTGTACACCCTTTCCCTTGACCAAAACCTCATAAACCCTCTCTTAACTCCACACACATATATATATACACACAGACTCTTCTATATCTATACACTCACATACATATATAGATAGAAAGAAAGAAAGAATCAAGAGAGAAAAAACAGAAACCCCAGTTCCCACACAAACAACAAAAAATTACAAACATGGCAACAACATCAACCCAGTTCCCGGACGACTTTCGTTGCCCGATTTCCCTCGAAATCATGTCCGATCCGGTTATCCTCTCTTCGGGTCACACCTTCGACCGTTCTTCAATCCAACGTTGGGTTGACTCCGGTCACCGTACTTGCCCTATTACAAAACTCCCTATACCGGACCCGGTTTCACTCATCCCTAATCATGCCCTTCGTAGTCTCATTTCCAATTATACCCTTGTCTCTTTCCCTAAACCACTATCTTACCCGGACCCACAATCCCTTATTCAAACCCTTATTGCTTCCTCTTCTTCTTCACTCAATTCTAAGCTCAACTTGCTCGACCAACTCAGTAAGATCTCCAAACGTGACTCAGTGATTCGTAGGAAACTCACTGAGTCAGGTGCGATTTCCGCTCTCCTCAACTGTGACGATTCTCAGTTGCAGGAAAAAACCCTTCATTTGTTGTTGAATTTGAGCTTAGATGATGATAATAAAGTTGGGTTAGTAGCAGAAGGGGTGGTGGGGAAGGTGGTGGCAGCGTTAAGACGAGGTGGCGGCGACTCGAGAGCGGTCGCCGCCACCGTTTTAACGAGTTTAGCGGTGGTGGAAGTGAATAAAGCAACAATTGGGGCATACCCAGATGCGATTCCTGGATTAATTTCGCTTCTTTGGTGTGGAAATGGTAGAGAGAGAAAAGAAGCAGCTACAGCACTGTATACGTTATGTTCTTTTGTTGATAATCGGATTCGGGCCGTGGAGAATCGGGCCGTACCGATATTGGTACAAAATGCTAATTCGGGCCTGGAGAGAGCAGTTGAGGTATTGGGGTTGTTAGCGAAATGTAAAGAGGGGCGTCAAGAAATGATGAAATTTGAGGGGTTATTGGATGTATTGATTAAATTCTTGAAAAATGGGTCGTCAAGAGCTGTGCAATATGGTTTGTTGACTATAAGTTTGTTGTGTAGTTATAGTGAAAGGATGCGTGTGTTGGTTGTAAGAGAAGGGGTGTTTGAGATTTGTGTTGGATTATTGGAAGATGATAATGTCAAGGTTAGAAGGAATGCTAATGGTTTGATTCAAGTTTTGCAAGGTAAAAAATTGAGTCTTTGATTGGTTTATTAGGATAAAGATTGTGAATTTGGAAAGTGTTGATTTTGATGGATTATGGAAGGTGAAGAAGTTATTGCTTTTATTCTTAGCCGAGTTTCTATCGGAAACAAACCCTTACCTCCCAGATATGGGTAAGGTCTGCCTACCGTCTATCGTTCCCAGACCCTTACACTTGTTATATTATTGTTGTTGATGGAAGGTGAAGAAGGTGAGTTGGGTTTAATTTCCTCGAAATTATTTTTGGTTTTTTGTTGAATAGTTTTTTTCTTTGTACAAAAAGATTATAATTTTAGGGCAAAAAAAATGTGTATCTCTCTCTTTTGTTTTTTTTTGGTTTTATATTTTCAAAATAAAGATGAAAAAAAATCAATGGTTATCTCATTGTCTTTCGCTCTGTTTCTTATCTTACCTTACCTCAGCTCTGTTAACATAAAACTAAAAATCCATCCTTACGGCTAAATGTTTATCTAAAGATTTTTTCATTATAGTCAGTAGTAAGAATGATCAATGTCCTAGCTTGGTTAGCGAATAGAGTTACTTGATATTTGGTGGAAGGTGACAAATATGAATTAGTGGAGATGCGCGCTCAAGTTAGCTTGTACACCAAGTTATCAAAAAAGAATGATGAATGAGAGCCTATATAGGTGCTCATAACAGTATACAAATACAATAGTGTCCAAGATATTATGTAGTACTGGTAATTAAAGACTACCAAGTAATTAGGCATTGACATTGACAAAGGGTGATGAATAAAGAAAGATTCGTCTGGCTATTTTTATCTACAACAGTATGTGCACATTGATACACTTGCTAAAAGATTTCATTCACTGTACTTTTTGTGCATGGAAGAAGGGGGGGGGGGAAGGCACATGATTGATTTGATCTTGATTTTTGGATTTCCATATTACTCATATTAAGACTGTCCCACCCACCTCTACTGCATCAATTTTCATCTAACTGGATTGTAGTTTGCTAATGGCTAAATTATTGCTGTTACTTGTGGTAAACTAGCCAAAGCACTCCTCCAATTTTGATGTTATGTCGTTATAGGTTGTCTTGTAATTTGTTACTAATGTTTTGCTGTTTCTTGAGGTAGTCAAGCTATAAACTATTTCACCAATTTGTTCTCGCAGCCGCCAAATAGTTTAAAGGAATCATTTGATGTTTTGTCGTTATATGTTGGCTTGTAAAGGAATCATTTTTTTTTTCCGGCATGTAATTTAGAATGACAGAATTGCTGGTTCTTGTGTCTAGGTCTACCGAAATTGCCTATCTATTTCTCAAGGTAGAGATAAGGTCTGCGTACAATCTATTTTCTCCAGACTCCGTACAATCTACTTTCTCCAGACTCCACTTTATGGGATTCCACGTAAGGTGCAAGTACTATGTTTGTTGTTAATTTCGAATGACCAACTTGTGTGCAAAAATTGTGTAAATTGTCAAATATAGGTAGTTATGTTCGAGCAACTAATTCTCACAAGTTGTGTGTGCCGTTGGTATACAATTTGGACAACTGGATATTTGACAACTCCAGACGTAATAAAATTTGGATAACTTTTATCTTAGATAGGCTTTGCAGTTATATGAATTGATGGCTATATATGTCCTCTTTATGTGGCACAAACAGACTGAAATATGGCTGATGAGTGTGAGATTTGCAGAACACGGATTTCTCATGGTATATTCTCTCGGGAGAGCAAAACATCACTAGACGTCTTTCTATATGATAAATAAACTTCTTTTACATTATTTTTTTTGGGGGGTTGGGGGGTGATGGAATTATGATTATGGTATACACAGATGAATTATAAAACATAGTGGTGTGTTGAATGGGACCAAATAGTTTTATCCATTTGGATTGGATGAACCTATATAAATCTATCTCTTAAATTAAATTTGTTGGGTAAGAACTTATTTCGGGATTTGAATATAACAAAACAAAGTTGGAAAATCTTAGGTGACCATCCCCGCACGCTTAGCATTTAGATTCCTCTCTGTTGAATTAAATACAGAAGAATTTCAACCCGGATTATAAGGAAGAGCTCTCTCTTTTGTTTATGGTTGACAATCTTTCACCAGCTTCTGCTCAACCAAACAAGCCACAATGTCATTGGAAGAAAACATTTATTCGCACAGTATTTACATTAAACTAAATTAAATAAAATAAAATGTAGATATATATGTTTTATATATGAACTTTTATCACTTAATTCTGGTCAAGCATTTACTTTAATTTAGGATTTTAATATCCAAGTACCTGGTTGGTGGAGCTAAGTATTTTTGACAAAGCTATCTGGTCCGGGGTACCGCGCAATCTATTTAGATCTATTTCAGTTGCCAATGAAATGAAATACGGGGAACTCTCCGTCTAAGTGGTTAATCCGACAAGTCAATTCTCAATGCGATGCATCTGTGAAATGGGACGGAAATCTGTCTGAACTTAGTTCACTCCTATTAAAGATGAGGCGAATCAAGCAACTCTTATAGATAGATGGGATAGGAAGGAAGAACCACTGCATTTGACTATTACTCCTATTATATAATAGGGAAAAGGGTCAAATATACCCCTCTATCATAGTTTATTAATTAACTTTGCTCTCCGTTAGCGAAAGTAGTCAAATATACCCCTCCCATTATAAGTTGAGGCAAAATATATCCCTACCGTTGGCAAAATAATCAAAAATATTCTTTTTTTAAAATATATTCTGAAAAAATAGATTTTTAATTAAAAAATCTTGAAAATAATTTTTTTAATCTAGAAAACTGTGAAGTATTTTTTTAAAACATAAAGTGTCCAAAACATATTTTTTTAAAATCTGAATTAATTTTAAAAATAAATCTGGAAAAACTGATTTTAAAAAAAACGGAATATTTAAAAAAAACGAGTTTTATAAAATCAAGAAAAAATCTTATTTTTAATAAAAGTCATTTCTTAAATTTGTTTTAATTATAAAAATTAATTTTTCAGATTGTTTTTTAAAAAAATTGTCACGCAGAAACCACATAGAATAAGTTAAATGTTATATGGAATAAGTTAAACACCTATATAATATGTTAAAAATGAGGCGTATTGGTGTGTATTTTCCTATATAATATTTGTATAAATTGAGTGAAATGTAACATTTAACTCATTCTATGTGGTGTCTACGTGATAATATTTTTTAAAAACAATATGGAAAATTGATTTTTCTAATTAAACCAAATTTGAAAAAAATGGTTTTTTTAAAAAAATATGAAATTTTCTTGATTTTATAAAACTTGTTTTTTTAAAAAAAAATATTCTGTAAAATTGGATTTATTTATTAAAAATCTGATTTTTTTTTTAAAAATCAGTTTTTATATTTCTTTTTAAAATTAATCCAGATTTAAAAAAATATTGGTAGGACACTTTATTTTTTTAAAAAAACACTTTATAGATTTTTTTAATTAAAAAATCCAAATTTCTAGAATATGTTTTAAAAAAGGATATTTTTGAATATTTTGCTAACAATAGGGATATATTTGGCCCCAACTTGTAACGGGAGGGTATATTTGACTACTTTCGCTAACGGATGGTAAAGTTGACTAATAAACTAAAGCAGAGGGTATATTTAACCCTTTTCCCTATATAATATTATTATTACTCCATTCGTTCCAATTTATATGATATAGTCTGATTGGGCACGGAGTTTAAGAGATAAAGTAAGACTTTTGAATCTTGTGGTCTAAGATAACCAAAGATATTTGTGTGGTTATAGATCATCTCGTAAAGCGTAAAAGATAAATTTTAAAATTAAATTATTACCAAATAAGGAAATATGTCGTAAAAGTTAAATTGTTGATAAATAAGGAAATGTGATTTTTTTTAGATTGACTAAAAAGGGATGTGTCATATAAATTGGGACAGATGAAGTAATATTTTTTTATGACATACAGTTATTTTCGTTCCTTTTTTAATTCAAACTTTGTATTCAATTGTGAAGCTTTTGTTCAATTTTTCTATGTGGACAATTTCAGTTCCAAGTAAAGTTTCAATTCAACGAGAGTTGCATATAGATTCCTTTCTGGTCCTTTTTTAACATGGTGCCAAGCCTATTATGTTTTATTATTATTATTATTATTATTATTATTATTATTATTATTATTATTATTATTATTATTATTATTATTATTATTATTATTATTTCTTTTTCTTTTCCCCCCTCGGTCGTCATCTCCTTTTCCTCTTAAGAAAAAAGAAGCTACTAGGGTCGCAAGTTCGATTCCCCCCTAAGGATATCGTCCTCCGGGGCACATACATGTGGTAAAGCCTGGGCGCTAAAAGCCGCGCGGCATGTTGCGGTGTGGGTTCGGTCTCTGCCAAGCTTTAGGGATGGGGCTTGTGGGGGGGTCAACCTTGTAGCATTGATCCGTTGGACGCAAGCGACACCGACCATGTGTGCATATCCCGCGATTTACCCGGTGGTGGGGTGCTTTGAAGGGCGGTCCCCATCACCTCCGGGAGCCTAGTACCGCACTTGTGCAGTACTAGCGATATGGGGGTGCTAAGGCCACCCCGAGACCTGGATTATCAAAAAAAAAAAAAAAAAAAAAAAAAAAAAAAGCTACTAGTAGTAGTAGGTAACATCCCTTGCTTTAAGGGGGGCCACTATCTCATGGGCCTGGGATTTATTATTGTGGGCTTGACAAGTTTGCAGGCCTATGAACCAGTCCAGCCTGATAATCTTAATATGGATCAGCAGTCAACTTGAGATAAATATTTGTTTCATTTGACCAATATATTGTGGGAATTTTGTTTTATCCACATCCGGTATTCATATTTATTCAATGAATACACATTAAGTATTTATCTCTAAACCATAATTAATTAATACATGTACTTACCTTAATAAATCACTTTATAATAATAATTAATATAATATGGTATAAAGTTGGATATGAGTTCGTTTTTACCTATTCATTGTCTCTAACGAAAGTAACTACATTCTATGGTATGGGAAACCGAAATTATTGACGGACGAAGCTAGTCCGGACCCGGATTGAAAACCTAGTCTAACTCTAATAGTTTTATGGTAGAATTCTAGTCTAAGTATATTTGATAAATTGTAATTATGGTAGTTTTTTTAGAATAAGGTTTCCTTGTTAGACTAGGGAAAGGAAGAACGTACCTCTATATAAGGAGGTCATTGTGATGAATGAAAAGAAAGAAAAGAATTCTCCCATTATTTTTTTCTCTAAATTTTCATCCCCTCTTGATTTTAACATAGTATCAGAGCCTCGTTAAAAGAACATAAAAACCATAAATAATAGCGGGTGACGGAGAAACCGGCGATAAAAATAAAGGAATCGTCATGAAGAACACAAAATTCAAAGAAAAGTAATCTCCCCGTATAATATTACATCAAACGATAATCCAGGAATTATGGTGACACAAGTCCAATTAAAGGGAGCGAATTACGAAGAATGGGCTCGATCCATGAGGACGACCCTAAAAGCAAAGAAGAAATTCGGCTTCATTGATGGTACGATCAAGAAGCTAGATGAAGAGTCTCCAGACTTGGAAGTTTGGGGGACCATAAACTCTTTATTGGTGTCGTGGATTCACAACACTATCGAACCAACGCTTCGCTCAACGATCTCTCATAAAGAGGAAGCGGAAGAATTATGGACGAGCATTCGGAAACGATTCGCAGTTATCAACGGACCTCGGATGCAACAGTTGAAGCCAGAACTTTTAGAGTGCAAGAAGAAAGGAAGGATCATAGTGGATTACTATAGAAGATTGACTAAGCTATGGGAAGAATTGGAAAACTACGAACAGATTCCGACTTGCAACTGCGGAAAGTACACGTGCAATCTGGGGATCATCTTGAAAATAAAAAAAGAAGAAGAAAAAGTGCATCTTTTCCTCATGGGATTGGATGAGGCAATGTATGGAACGGTGAGATCAAACATACTGGCCTAGGAATTGTTGTCATCATTAAACAAAGTCTATACGAAGCTAGTGTAGGAAGAGCGAGTGAGAGGTCTCACACAAAAATGAAGAAACGGAACGAAACCATGGCCTTTGCCGTACAAGAAAGAAATCCTTACCGTGATAAAGGGGAAGGGAAGAACGATGGTGCATTTTGCACACATTGCAAGAGATCTGTACACATTGTGGAATGATGTTTTTAACTTATTGGGGTATCCGGAATGATGGCGGGAAATAAAAAAGAAGATGAAAAATCTGAAATAACAGGACGAGGACAACAACAACAACAGAAGATAGGCCCGGGATCCGATCGCGGAAGAGGAAACCATCGGGCTAATGTCGTTGTTGTCAAGGACACACAGGCGAAGATAGACCAGATGAACACAGACATGATAGGACCTCACAAACTGAGAGGAGAGATTCGGAAAATGATGATTCTCATGTTGAATTCACAAGGAATAAATCCAAATGGAAAGATGGATGGTGAGACCAAAAACTCATCTTGTATTATTGACTCCGGAGCTACCATTCACATGACAAGTAATCTGGAGAAACTGAGCTATCAGCGGGACATTCCTGAGTGTCCGGTTGGACTTTCGGATGAAAGTAGCTCGGTGGTCACGAAAGAAGGAACGATCAGGCTAAATAATATAATTTGGTTAAAGAATGTCCTCTATATTTTGGACTTAACTTGCAATTTAATTTCTGTATCACAACTTGTTGATCATTTAGATTGTGATGTAAATTTAAACAAAACTATGTGTGCTATACAGGATCCCACCACGAGGAAGCTGCTTGGAACGGGTGAGCGATGAGGTGTATTTTACTATTTTCAAAATGTACCGCGGATGCGAGCTATGAAGGCAGGGACAGTTGATTGGTTCGATCTTTGGCACAAACGGCTAGGTCATCCTTCTACACAAGTGACAAAGTCTATTACAACGTTAGGTTTAAAAGAAAGTAGTGTTGGTTCCGATAAAGAATGTGATGTGTGTCAAAGGGTAAAACAAACAAGAAGTGTTTTTCCTTCGAGTGTTAATATAGCTCCAATATCTTTGATATGATTTATTGTGATTTATGGGGGCCATATAGAACACCTTCTTCTTGTGGTGCTTCGTATTTCTTGACTGTTGTGGATGATCGATCGCGAGCTGTATGGATTTTTCTTTTAGTTGATAAGAAAAAAGTTTCTCAAATTTTGAAAAGTTCTTCGCACTAGTAGATAGGCAATTTGGTAAGAAGGTGAAAATTGTTAGTAGTGATAACAAAACTGAGTTCACATGTCTGAAGACTTACTTCTTCGAGCATGGAATTCTTTTCCAAACTTCTTGCACGGGGACGCCGCAGCAAAATGGAAGAGTTGAAAGAAAACACTGTCACATTCTTAGTGTGGCACGAGCATTAAGATTTCAGGGTCATCTTCTGATCAGACTCTGAGGAGAATGTGTTCTGACTGTGGGATACTTGATCAATAGAACATCATCTTCGATTTTGAATGGGAAAACCCTATGAAATTTTATACGAAGAGGCACCTTATTATAATCACTTAAGGGTGATAGGGTCACTATGTTATTCACACATGAAGGAAAGAACAAGAGACAAGTTTGAGAGTCGGCATCGTAGGTGTGTCTTCTTGGAATACCCCTACGGACAGAAAGGTTGGAGATTGTATGACTTAGAAAACGACGAATATTTAGTCACAAGAGATGTGAACTTCTACAAGACTAATTTCCATTTTGCCGTAGGAACAGGTAACTTGGTTGACAACATAGAAGTGATCCCGGATGAAACGATGGAAGAAGGAATCAGCAAGATTTCAAAGAAGAATAGACAGATAATGTAAGTACGAACAAATCTCGAAGAGAGAAAATCCAAACACCGGATACCGAACCTATGGATCATCCAGAATTAGACAGGACAGATGCTAGTTCGAATGATAAAATATGGAAGAAATACAGAAAAAGGTACCCGGGCCAATGAAAACCCACTGGAGAAACAATTGGGTCGGGGCAAACGTCAGAAGCATGACTCGATTCGATTACGTGACTACATTACTGAAAATTCAAGAAAGAAAGTTCATCACTGAGTTCATCTGATCCTCAGCAACCTTCACGTGCGATTTATCTTTTAGCTCACTATATATCCTCTAATAAATTTTCCTTGCAACTCCAAAGCTTCTTTGCAGCAATTACCACAGGAATTGAACCAAAATCCTTCTCGATGGCCATGAAAAAAAGAATGTTGGAGAAAAGACATGCAACAACAAATTCAATCATTTGAGGACAATGGCACATGGACATTGAAAACATTGCCACCGGATAAGAAAGCACTCAGATGTAGATGGGTGTATAAGATCAAATACAACTCGGATGGTACAATTGAATAATATAAAACTCGATCGGTCATCTTCGGTAATAAGCAAGAGGAAGGTATTGACTACAATGAAACATTTGCTCTGGTTGCGAAGGTAGTGACTGTTCGTACCTTCTTGATGGTAGCGGCCACTCGAAATTGGGAGTTGCATCAAATGGATGTTCATAACGCCTTCTTGCATGGCAAGATGGTTGAAGAAGTTTATATGAAATTATCACTAGATTCTCGTTTGTCTAGTCCGGAGCAAGTATATCGACTCCGAAAATTTTGTATGGGTTGAAACAAGCCCCACGGTGCTAGTTTGCCAAATTACCAAGTGCCTTGATGAATTATGGGTTCAAAGAGTCATACTCCGTTATTCTCTCTTCACGATGCCCCGAGAAAGTATACAACTTAACGTCTTAATTTATGTGGATGGCTTGATTATCTCTGGAAATGACCAATGTGCCATTGCACGGTTCAAAGACTATCTCCGAGCCTATTTTCACATGAAAAATTTGGGCCTTCTAAAGTATTTTCTGGGGGTTGAAGTTACGCGTGGACCAACCGGCTTATTCCTTTACCAACGGACATATGCTTTGGATATAATCTCTGAGTCGGGGCTACTAGGAGCAAAATCGATTCATACTCCCATGGAACATAATCACAATATGGCGTTGGCCAAAGTGGCTAATTTAGAAGATTCAGAACCATACCGATGTTTGGTTTGTAGATTGATATACCTTAGTTTTACGCGACCGGAGTTGCCCTACTGTGTGCATGTTCTATCCCAATTCATGCACCAACTGAAGAACCGCTCTCTGAGTAGTAAGATAGTTGAAGAAGAACCCTGGGCAAGGAATTATGTTAAGGAAGGATTGTGATCTCCGGTTGTATGGGTTGTATGATGTGGACTGGGCTGGATGTCCATTGACGTGAAAATCACTCACCGGATGGTTTCTCTCTCTCGGAAATTCACTAGTATTATGGAAAATCAAGAAGCAACACATTGTCTCTCGCTCATCAGCGAAGGCGGAATACCGTTCAATGGCAATGACGGTTTGTGAATTGAAATGGTCGAAGGGAATCCTACATAGCTTGGGCGTCGAACATAAATCTCCGCAAAAAATGTACTATGATAGTCAAGCAGTATGTATATTGCAAGAAATCCGATGTTTCACGAACGGACTAAACATATTGAAGTTCAATATCATTATGTCCGGGATGCACTCTAATCTGGTATAATACTTCCGAGTTATGTGTCAACCAATGAGCAATTGGCCGACGTGTTTATAAATGCTTTGGGCAAATCACAACATGAATATTTGTTTGGCAAGTTAGGCATTTGAGATCCCCATGCTTCAACTTGAGGGGATATTGACGGACGAACCTAGTCCGAACCCGAATTGAAATTTTAGTCTAACTCTAATAGTTTCATGGTAGAATCCTAATCTAAGTATATTTGATAAATTGTGATTATGGTAGTTTTATTAGAATAAGATTCCTTGTTAGAATAGGGAAAGAAGAACGTACCTCTATATAAGGAGTTTATTGTGATGAATAAAAATATTTTTAATTTTCATCCCCTCTTAATTTTAACAGAAATCATTCTAAGGTTACGACACGAGTGTGATAGTCATCATTGAATTAGTTGCTGGAGACATGACCACTAATATCATGAACATCTAAGAAAATCGGAAGCTAGCAAAAGTGACCTTTTATAATTATAAGTAATGAGTCATGCTTGGTGGACCCTACTTCTAGCCAACTTTTTTGACTAAGATGATGAGCTTAATGACTTAATCAAATGAAGAAAAAAATAGTCTGGATATATTAAAAAAGTGTATGCATATGGAATAACAAGCTCTAGTGGTAGATTCAAAATAAGAATGAAAGCTGACATGATGTAACCCTCGTAAGAGCCAACATTCAACTGAAAAGTGGGACGAATGCCGTGATAATTGTCAAGGACTAATGTGTTCAAGTAATTCATATGTTTCTCCATCATGTTTAATTTGTATTAAGCAATTACAGAGACATTCTTGTGCTATACTATATACCCCCTTCGTTTCAATTTATATGAACCTTTTCGGAGTACGAAGATCAAATTTTATAATTTTATCCATAAATTTTGATATAGATTTTTCAAATTTGTAAAAACAAAATTTATATATATTTAAAAACAACATTAAAAGTACTATAAGTCATTATAATTTATAATTTAAATAATTTTAACAAAAAATAAGAGAAACGTGGTCAAAGAATCACCTTATAGACTCCCAAAATAATAAAGGGTTCACATAAATTGAAACATATGACGGATTAGTTACTTCAGTGACCAGCAATGCTATTAGGGACCAAATGATTTGAAGCTCATGCCTGCCAGCCATCCTTGAACCACAATACACTGCTCCTCATGTTGTGGTTGATCTAATTACGGATTTGATGGAATTCAGTATTTTTTAATCGAACACTGGAGGCATGAAAAACAAGTACGGGTAGAGTTAGATATATGTTTTAGAATTAACTCTTTACTCAAAAGTCAAAACGTCTAAATTTTGAATATTCTATTGCTTTTACAGGTTGTCCAATTAACATATGGAATATTCTATTTCTTTTAGGAGTTAGATATATGGTTTAATTTTGAGGGAAATGCATATGACCGGGAAGTGTTCTTGCCTCTATCATTAGCTCGGGTAATTCTCGCTTCTGGTGTTTTAGCTAATATATATATATATCTTCGTCCCAATTTATGTGATATAGTTTGACTGGACACGGAGTTTAAAGAATAAAGGAAGACTTTTGAATCTTGTGGTGTAAAACAAACCAAAGATATTTGTATGGATATAAAACATCTCGTCAAGCTTAAAAGGTAGAGTTTAAAGTTAAATTATTGCCAAATAAGAAAATGTATCACATAAATTGGGACAGAGGGAGTGTGTGTGTGTATATATATATATATATATATATATATATGTATGTATGTATATGTATATGTATGTATATGTATATATGTATATGTATGTATGTATATATCTGAAGTTCAATATTAGTCAGATTAGTCAACATTTATCTCTCACGATGCAATAGCAAGATCTTATTTGTAATAAGTGATTTTATTGATTGGTTAATTGGTCACATTTTATTCATGAAATGGCTTGGATTGGTATTAATCTGAATACAATAAAATAAATCTATTAGATCGAATAAGTACCTTGTGGTATATATATAGTAATTTGTGCGTAAGTAAAACACAGGATCGTCATAAACCTTCTGTATACTACTTTTTCTGACAAAATCTAATAGTTGCAAGGTTCATTATATAAGGCTATTCGATGAGACATCTTGAAGTGCAGAAAGAAGAAACATACATGATTGACATACAAGATCTTGAATTTTTGGACTAAAAGTTATAGTTCTAATTGTTGGTAAAAATGGTGTTCGAAAGGTTAAACAAGAAGAAAAGGCTGAGTCGAGAGATGACTCTCTGTCTTTAAGATAAAATTACCCCGTATAGATATTTTTTCGATGATGGACAATAGTCTCCCAAGATAAAACAACAACCAATCAACTATATAAAGCAAATAAAGTTGATTCTAGTGAAAAAAATAAATAAGAACATATTGCTGATTTGGAGAGGATTTGCGATGTGTTTCGCTGTTGTCTTTATTTCGAAAAACAGAAGAGTTTGTGTTCTGTGTTGTAAACTGAACGTTAGTATTCAATTTATAGTTGAAGAGGAGGGTCATTGCAACGTTTCTA
The DNA here is from genome assembly GCA_034509755.1 of Anisodus tanguticus. Classification (NCBI taxonomy): domain Eukaryota; kingdom Viridiplantae; phylum Streptophyta; class Magnoliopsida; order Solanales; family Solanaceae; genus Anisodus; species Anisodus tanguticus. Next base: position 38,575,267 of record CM067548.1, on the reverse strand, counting down.
AAGTCTTCCGAACCGTTACAACATTTCCAAAATCTTCAGGGACCAAAGTGTAAATAAGAAACACTTTAGGGACCAAAAATAAATTCTGGAAGAGAGCCCACAACCCATGACCCGAGGCCTGAGAACCCGAGAACCTGAGACCCGACACGGACCGGATCGGGCGGGCGACGGCGGCGGCGCGCGTGTGGGGCTTAGCCTCGAACCCAAGCTCACCTAGGTCATTTCCTTTCTAAACACATGGGTTACCCCTTGGGGTCCCAAACCCTTACTCAAAGTTAGAGTTTATATATTGCACAATCCTTCTATCTTCTACCAATGAGGGAGATTTGTCATTTTTGGCCAAAAACACTCCATCTTTTCATGTCTCAAACACCTTACTTTGTGTACTAATATCTCTTTTATTTCTTAATGAAATTTGACGATACTTGGCGCTAACATCATCTACTCACTTTGTGGCATGTGCGAAGAAACGATGTTTCTGATATGTGGGGCCCACGTGTTTAAGTCATTAAAGACGGGATAAACTCAATCCCACATCAGTAAATTTCCAACAATCCCCTCTTGAAAGAGAATTGGTGCACACGAGGTGCCAAAGTCCAGCAATCTTTCAGCGAAAAGATATTGCATCAGGAAAGGTAGCTTTCGGCTTTGAACCTTCCTTAGTCGATTACCATCGGATTTACTTACTGCGCAGTGAACGTGATGTCTTGAACCGTCAGTGTTTAGTGTAAACCAAGACAATGGTATCAACACAATAACTCTTCTTATTCATTTCTTCTTATTGTTTTGTTCGTTGTGGCCATGGACAACGCTTGGATTCTTAAATGCGTACATTGAAGGGACATGTCTTCGCACTTAAATAGGTGATCTCCTATAAGGTATATTGCTCTACCCCACTCGCAAGTGTTAGGAATCATTAAAAGTTTCAGAAACTTATCCTTTACCCATTATGCAGGTAGCACTCAATGTCTATCGCGGGAATGACTTTGGAGTTATATTTCTTTAAAGAATGATAATTCAAAGTGCTCTTACTTCAAGTGAAGCGCTAAACTGAACCTCTATAGTTTAGTTTTCCCATTGAACCAAATTCCTGGGATCTCCAGTCGGTAAGGTTAAGTTACCACCATAAAGATTCTTATTGTTTGGGTTTTAAGCCCATTCTCCTAGACAAACAGAATATTTGATCTTTGGGTAGACCTTTAGTTAATGGACCACTAAGTTATCCTTCGATTTGACGTAATCAATATAAATGACACCCGTAGTGATCAACTGTCTAACAGGTCTTATGCCTCCGACGAATATATCTAGACTTGCCGTTGTACATATTACTCCGTGCCCTTCCTAAAGCCGATTGTCTATTACAGTGAATCATCACCGAAGGTACGGGTTTGTCCCAACAAGGGATATCCTCTAAGAAGTCATGAAGCCACTCTGCTTCTTCTCCTGCTTTTTCCAACGCGATAAACTCCGATTCCATCGTGGATCGAGCGATGCATGTTTACTTAGAGGATTTCCAAGACACAGCCCCACCACCAATTGTGAAAACATACCCACTAGTAGATTTGGTGTTCTTTATGTCCGATATCCAGTTTGCATCACTGTATCCTTCCAGTATGGCTGAATATCTTGAATAATGTAATCCGTAAGTCAATGAATATTTCAGATGTCGTAGTATCCGATGTAACGCCTTCCAGTGATCATTTCCAGGATTACGAGTAAACCTAGCCAAATTATTGACTGGATAAGAGATATCGGGTCGGGTGCAGTTTGTAATATACATTAAGCTACCAATGACCTGCGCATATCGCTCTTGGGATATGGGTGCACCACGATTCTTATCAATTCTATGATTCATATCCATTGGTGACTTCATAGGGGAACTATCAAATACATCAAATTTCCTCAAAACATCTTCAATGTAATGAGATTGAGATAAGACCAGCCCGTCAGTTGTCTTAGAAATCTTGATTCCTAAGATTACATCTGCAATACCCATATATTTCATGTCGAAGCATTATTTCAACATATTCTTGGTTTTCAAGATTAAGTTTAGACTACTTCCGGTGATGAACATGTCATCTACGTAACGGCATGTCATGAGAAATTAGTCAGAGTTCCCTCTTATATAGATATATTTATCACATTCATTTATGGAGAAACCTTTTGATAATAAAGTATTGTCAAACTTTTCATGTCATTGTTACGGGGCTTGTTTGAGTCCGTATAGAGACTTAACAAGTCGACACACTTTCTTTTCTTGTCCTGGAACCACATACCCCTCGGGTTGTTCCATGTATATTTCCTCTTCCAACTCTCCATTTAGGAAGGTTGTATTAACATCTATTTGATGTATCTCAAGGTCACGCAAAGCTGTAATTGCTATGAATACCCTTATGGACGTTAATCTAGACACAGGGGAGTATGTGTCGAAGTAATCAAGGCATTCTTTTTATCTGTAGCCTTTGACTACTAATTTGGCCTTATACTTGTCAATAGTTCCATCTGCTTTGTACTTTCTTTTGAGTATCCACTTACAACCCAAAGGTTTTCTTCCCGGAGGAAGATCAACCATTTTCCAAGTATGGTTTTGCATGATGAAATCTATTTTGCTTTCTATAGCTTCTTTCCAAAGCGGTGCTTTTGGAGTTGACAATGTTTCCTTAATTGTCCTCGGTTCATTTTCAACCATCTAGGTTAGAAAGTCTGGACCAAAGGTTTTGTCCTTTTTGACCCTTTTGCTCCGTCTTGGTTCAACCTCTAGAACCCCTAAGTTCTGTAGGTCTGGAATATTAAGTTTCGGATACTCGGTAACTTCTGAGTCCTGTAGATCTGAAACATCTAGTTCAGGATAATCAGAAACTCTCGGGTCTTGTTGATTTTGAGCATTTTGTTCATAACTTCGTTTGGGCGAAATTATTTCTTTTTTCCTTTCTAGGAAAGATTTGTTCAAAGAATTCAACATTCCTTGATTCCATGATCGTACCCTTGTGGATATCAGGTATCTCCGACTTATATACTAAGAAGCGATAAGCACTACTGTTATTTGCACATCCGATGAATATACAATCTACAGTCTTAGGTCCAATTTTGACTTGTTTTGGTTTAGGTACTTCGACCTTTGCCAAACAGCCCCACACTTTCAAATATTTGTAAGTGGATTTCTTTCCTTTCCATGATTCATATGGAGTTTTATCCTTACGCTTATGCAGAACTCTATTAAGAATTGTATTAGCGGTAAGAATCGCTTCGCCCCATATGTTTTGGGTTAATCCAGAATTGATAAGTAAAGCATTCATCATTTCCTTTAACGTACAGTTTTTGCGCTCGACAATATCGTTAGACTGAGGCGAGTAAGGAACGGTTGTTTGATGAACAATGCCGAATTGAGCACAGTATTCTTCAAACAGTGCTACGTATTCTCCCCCTTTATCACTACGAATTGCCTTAATCCGTAGGTTTAGTTGATTTTCAACTTCTGCTTTGTAAAATTTAAATGCTTCAAACGCTTCATCTTTACTTTTCAACAAGTAAACATAACAATATCTTGTACTATCATCAATGAAAGTCACAAAGTACTTGTTCCCCCCTCTAGTTTGCACAAACTTTAAATCATATATGTCGATGTGAATAAGTTCTAGAGTAGCGGTATTTCTTTCGACGGAATGGAAATGCGATTTGGTAAATTTTGCTTCTACGTATACCTCACATTTATGTTGAGGGTTTATGTCGAAGGAAGGCAACAATTCCAATTTTACTAACTTTTGAATGGATTTGTAGTTAACGTGTCCTAATCTATGATGCCATAAATTAGAGGACTCAAGCAAGTAGGTAGAAGACTTTATTTCATTTGATGAACGAATTACAGACATAACATTCATTTTGAAGAGGTCGTCACATGCGAAGCCCCTTCCTACAAAATTACCCTTCTTAGTTATTACAAATTTGTTGGACTCAAAAACTAGTCTAAAACCAGCCTTGACCAACAGTGGCCCTGAAACCAAGTTCTTGCGGATGTCAGGGAAGTGCATCACTTCCTTTAGAGTGATCTCTTTTCCTGAAGTCATTTTAAGGACAACCTTTCCAACCCATTGCACTTTAGAGGTGGCGTCGTTGCCCATGAACAACTTCTTGCTCGTGACTAGGGCGTAAGAGGAGAATGCATTCTTATTAGAGTAGATGTGACGGGTTGCACCCATGTCTATCCACCATTTTCTTGGGTTCTCCACCAGATTTGCCTCCAGCACCACTGCCGAGAAATCCACAATTTTGTTATCAAGATCCGGAGGATTACCCTCGTCTTGTACAACGTTAGCCTCTGCCTTACGTTTGTTCTTGTCCTTCAGGTCATTTGTGACATGGATATTTTGGCCCACTTCAGTCGTTGTGTTAGACTGAGTGTCCATTGCATCTCCACCAGAATGATGATCTTCTGTCTGAGATCGTGATAGACTCAACGCAGTAAGATAGAACAACATCTTTAGTCTCTTTCTCTTGTTGTGATTGTTATCCAGAACCTTTTCTGGGGGTTTGCTTTGGAAACTGTCAGGAGCAGGGACAACAACATTTCCTTGAGCAGCGCCAAAAATAAAACTGTTGACAAGAGTAGAACTAGAACTATCAACGGAGCCAAAACCAGAATTAGAACTAGAACTGAAAACATAACTGTTGACAGACATCTTTCGAACACTCAAAATTTTTTTATTTTAAATTGTTGGTAAAATGGTGTCCGAAAGGTTAAACAAAAAGAAAAAGCTGAGTCGAGAGATGACTCTCTGTTTTTAAGACAAAATTGCCCCGTATAGATGCTTTTACGGTGATGGACAATAGTCTCTCAAGATAAAACAGCAACCAATCAACTATACAAAGCAAATAAAGTTGATTCTAGCGAAGAAAATAAATAAGAACAGACTGCTGATTTGGAGAGGATTTGCGATGTGTAAACTGAACGTTAGTATTCAATTTATAGTTGAAGAGGAGGGCCGTTGCAACGTTTTCGAAATCTTCAGGGACCAAAGTGTAAATAAGAAATAATTCAGGGACCAAAAAAATTCCAGAAGAGAGCCCACAACCCATGACCTAGGTCTGAGAACCCGAATTGAGCAAAAGGCGGCGGCGACGCGCTTGTGGGTCTTAGAGTTTATATATTGGACGATCCTTCCATCTTCTACCAATGAGGGAGATTTGTCATTTTTGGCGAAAAACATTCCATCTTTTCATGTCTCAAACACCTTAATTTGTGTACCAATAACTCTTTCATTTTTTAACGAAATTTGACGATACTTGGCACTAACATCATCTACTCACTTAGTAGATTAGGCATGTGCGAAGAAACGATGTTTCCGACATGCGGGACTCACGTGTTTAAGTCATTAAAGACGGGATAAATTCAATCCCACATAAGTAAATTTCCAACATTAATTATAGTGATGAATTGCTAATCGTAATTGTGACTAAAGCAGTTGAAACAGCTTGCAATTCAACAGTAAGTTAAAAGAAATGCAAGACTAATGAAGATTTTGGCCAAAGGGCCGACCAAAAAGAAAGAGACGTGTCCACATAGAAGATTTAATCCTGAGTATAATGATTGATTAGCAATGATTCATGTTTATTAAGTGCATATTATATTCTATTGTGAAATCATGAAAAAGAAGAACAAAAAGATCATGAAAACTGAGAGAGAAAGAGGATGAACTAAACTAAGAAAAGATGAGCACGCTTCAAAGAGAAAGTATATTGATCATATAATTGTTTCACTCTGATTTGGGTCGACCCTTCGAAATCATGTCCATATAAGCTTATTACTATTGTGACCAAGAGACCAATGTGGACGTCAATTCGTCAAACCTTTCATGGCAAAACCATGAACATGAAAATAATCAATCGATCGACCTACTTTCTAATATTTGATTTGGATATTGTTAAGACAGAGCTATCTAAAAATTTAAACTACCAGAGTTGTGTTATTAATGCCACTCTTTCTAGTTCTACGTACCATCCAGACAAGTCGACCATTTTAAGTTGAGATATTTGGTGGTCTATTACCAAATTCAATTGGATCTAGTCGTAACTTTGAATTATCAAAGTGTCGTACTATAGCCGGTTTAAGTACGAGATATGGATTTGAACCTAAATCTCTTTTTTAAAATGTATATAATTTTGCCCGCCTTCAGAGCGAGGGGATGATGATGAGCATATCATGAATTAATAAAGATTGAAAAAGAACTAAAGGTTAAATAAGTTAAATATCTACGAAAAATATAACAATGTAGAGGAATTCACTACATGAGTATAATGACTAATGTTGTGACAAGCACAAATGGAATAATCCTATTATATTATATATTTCTTCCCATGTCCATTAAGAATTGATCACATATAAATACTTCACTTCGAGTTTTGAATCTTAACTAACATCCTGTTACTCATGGAGTTACAAAACTATTATTGGAAACTGATGGAGAGAAGTAGTGGACGTGGGGAATCACATACTGAATTACGTACTCCAATACGCCTTTTTTTTTTTTTTACTTTGCAACATGCTCAATTTGGTATGTGCGTGTCTAATTTTTTTTTTCTTGTCAAGCAGGATGCAATATTTCGTCAATGGCTGGTCGCGCAACTTTATTTATTTTTAACATTGCAACATGCTACATTATTATGTATGTGCATGTCGTCTGATTCCTTTTCTTTAGTCAAGCACGATTAAATATTTCGTCGGGTGATAGTGCGCCTTTGTTTATTTTTAACTTTGCAACATGCTACATTATGTATGTGTATGTGTGATTCTTGTTTTTTAAGTTAAGCAGGATGAAGTATTTTATTGATGGGTGATTGTAAGACTCGAACACATGATGTATCCATGTTTGATAGTCTATCTTGTTTCTTTTAAAACCTAAAACTGTATAAACAAACAAACAAAAAAACTTAAACCGTTAGAGATAATATATTTTTATTTTATTTTATATTTATGTTAGGTTTGCTGACTATGAAGGCTATTTATTTCCTCTCCTATTTGATATTGACAGATGAATTAGCCACTGTCATTTTATTTACATAGTTATCTGAATTAGCCACTGTCATTTTATATACATAATTTTTTTTGGTGAAGAGAGTTTTTATTAATCACCCCACAAAACAAACAAATACAAATCCTATGCTACTATCCCACTATCTCAGTTTGCAAAAATTAAACTCCTACTCTAATTCTGTATCTATAGCCCCTCTATCCATTGCCTGCCCTGTCGACTCTGCTTCCTCCTACTTATACTACGTATCTTAATATATACATCTTGCTTAATTCACTCACAAACCAGGTCTGGTCTTGTCACCTTCATCTTCTAGACTGCCTTATTTCTTGCCTCCCAAATGTTGTATATCAATGCTACCAAGACTGCTGCTATGAATTCTCTGCTATTCCTCCCTTTCTTGTATCATGTCATGGGCCTCCAAAGCCCAAGGAGCTCTGTGTTTTGAACTCCCAGGCCCATCCATAGCATCAGATTGTACAAACACTTCTTAGAAAAGGAACACTCAAAACAATAAGTGTTCCACATTCTCCACATCTTCTCACTTTGGGTACAAGATCGGAAATTCCATTCTCTTTTTTACCATCTAAAATCGAAGAAACCCCAGCGAAGAAAACGCCTACTTATAAGTCAGGCGCGCTAGAGCACCAAGCAAGAGATCGAGGGAGAAAGGTTAGGCACTTCCTAAAGTCATGTCAATAAGAGGTTGCTTCTTGCTGCTAACTTGAGGCCTAGCCTAGCTTTTCACGAGAGACAAGACGCTTCCTGCTCGGCCTACTTACTCTCTTTTTACTCTTGCCCTTCCCTTCTGGATTTGGTGAAAAAAGAAGCCATTCGCCCACTCAGACACACTTCTTAGGTCTTACACTGCGTAATTGAATATATAAGACTCTCTTCTAAGCTATTTCCAACGACATCCTCTCATGTGTGATTAGGCCTTCAACAAGAAACTAGCAAAATAATGATGAATTTTCCCCATATAGGGGGCATCTTTACTAACATAGGTGGAGACACTTGTATCAAGCCCCCGAGCTGCGGCTCCTCGAAATCTTGTAAGAGAATAAATGACTTTTCGGACTATCTCATATTTGGCCACCCTCAATCACAAACTCGAAATTTTGGAAGTTAAAGTAAAGAAAGAATTTCGGGCTAGGTTCAAGGTATGCCTAAAGGTATGCCAGTTGATTGAAAAAGAAAGTCAACTTTCCACACATACCCCATTCATCCTCATCTATAATACCTATCCTTTTGAGTTTTTGCCTGGTTAGTAGTCTATTGTACCCTGCAAGCCAGCTGATAAAACAGTGTTTTGGAATATTCATTGTGCTCCATATCCATTTGCTAGCTTGCCATGTCTCTATAGCCCCCCTCCTCCAAGAATAACCATTCTTGATGGAGTACTGTCCATCTGGCATTTGCCACCCATTGCCCACATATCCATCCTTGTATATCTCTTTGATTCTGCAAATCTTTTTTCAGTACCAGCAGCTATTCATAGGAGGTTCATATGTCCACCAATCAGCTTCTTTAATATAGACATGGTTCACCCATTTGACCCATAGGTTATCTGTTTTTTGAGTTATATTCCACATATTTTGTCACTGTTGTTTCATTCCAAACTGTAAGATGATATTAATCTCCCTTGGGGAGTCTTTCATTAATATCAAGGTATATATAGAGTACAATATTCATCCCTTATACAATAGGAATCCTAAGCCTATACAAAAGAGGAATCCTAGTCTTACCATAATTATATTTACACAATATATGGAAATATTCTAATTATGGGTAGGGAATATATTGTTTCCTATATTTACACGTTTACACACCCCCGCCCGGAGCGGGAGGAGGCCGGATGCGAGACCGGATCCGAAGTCAAGAAATAACTGTCTGGGAAGTCCTTTGGTAAATATGTCTGCATACTGATAGGATGATGGAACATGTAACACTCGACATGAACTAACCCAAGCAAATCTCAGCTACTACATTTGCAACGCCTCTGTACTCAGCCTCGGCACTGGAGCGAGATAGGGTAGCATGTCGCTTGCAGACCAAGAAATCAGATTATCCCCTAAGAAAATACAAAAGCCGGAGGTGGAGCGTCGCGTGTTCGGACACCCTGCCCAATCTGCATCCGTATATGAAAGCAACCTGTCTGGTGCAGAGGGGTATAGGTGCAAACCATAATCAAAGTGCTCTTAATGTGTCGAATGATACGCTTAAGAGCAGTGAAATGAGACTCCCTGGGGCATGCATGAATAAGCACACCTGCTGAACATCATAAGCTATGTCTGGCCTGGTGAATGGGAGATACTGAAGTGCACCTGCAAGGCTCCTATACAGAGTAGGATCAGAGACTGGAGCACCATCCATAGCACTGAGCTTAGATTTGGAATCAACTGGAGTAGGCACCTCTTTGCAGTTCACCATCTTAGCCTTGTACACAATCTCTTCTGCATACTTACGCCGACACAAGAACATATGATTGGCGGACACAGGTCACCGATATCCCCAAAAGTAACTCGCTTCCCCAAATCGGTCATTGCAAATTCGGACTTGAGCAAGACAATAATCTCATTTTTCAATCCGTCGGAGGAGGCGGTAAGAACAATATCATCCACGTAAAGTAATAAGTAAGCGGTGCTACTACCTCGATGAAAAATGAAAAGTGATGTATCACTCTTGCTTTGCATACAAACCCAATCTGCAAGATATACCCGGCAAAGCGATCATACCATGCACGGGGCCCGCTTCGTGCCATATAGTGACTTACGGAGACGGCACACATAGTGAGAAATCGCCGGATGGGTGAACCCCGTGGCGATGCATGTAGACCGTCTCTCGCATCCCCATGTAAGAATGCATTCTTCACGTTAAGGCGATGGATCGGCCGCATTTGCCCATGGCTATGCTCAAAACTGTGCGGATGGTAGCCGGTTTGACAACCGGGCTGAAGGTCTCACCACAATCAATGCCCTCATGCTGATTTGTGCCATTAGCCACAAGACGGGCATTATACCTCTCAAGATCCCCATTGTCTCTGAACTTGTGATGAAATAGCCATATACAACGAATGACATTCATCCCCTCAGGTCTAGGTACTAGATCCCACGTGTGCTGTTTAGTTAAAGCATTGAATTCCTCATACATAGCCGCATTCCAATTAGGGTCTTGTTTGGCCAATTTTGGGTTCTTTGGAAGTGGAGAGATGGTTTGGGCAGACAAGTTGAAATGGACTTTAGGTTTGAAGATTCCATGCTTTGAACGAGTTTCCATTGGATGGGTAGGGACAGTGGGTGACGGAGTGGTGTCTGAGACGGGGGGTAAAGTCGGATAAGGAGAAGGTGGGGGCGAAGCCGTCGGAGGCGCCGCGGCTCCTGGATCGAGAGTCGCGGCGCTAGAAGGTTGACAGGCTTCTCTGAAGTTTGGGCGCCGCGGTGCCTCAGCCACAGGGCCGTGGCGCTGTCGACGGTGTTTCAAAAGATTGCTCTCTGGAAATCAGGCGCCGCGGCCCCTCCCCTCGAGGCCGCGGCTCTGACGACGGAACAGAGGATGTGAGTTGTTCGATTATGAGGGGAGAGATGGCAGACTCGTCAAGAAATGAGTAGTCCTGTTTTTGGAATTTTGGAAGATTCGAAAACGGGAATGTGGTCTCGTCGAATGTGACGTGACGAGATATGTGGATCTGACGAGTCGACAAGTCATAGCATAGATAGCCCCTATGGTTCGGCGGGAATCCTAGAAAGACACATGGAGTGGACCTAGGAGCGAGCTTGTGAGGGGCGGTGGAGCTAAGGTTGGGATAGCACATACAACCAAAGATCCGTAGATGATTATAAGAGGGGATTCTATGGTAGAGGATTTCGGTAGGGGTCATATTGTGAAGAGTGCTAGTAGGGAGAATATTTAGAGTGTATTCTGACATTTTAGCAGCATAGACCCAGAAGGGTGGAGGGAGGGAGGCATGAATCAATAGGGTGCGAATCATATTGTTAATGGTGCGGATGATTCTTTCAACTTTACCGTTTTGTGGTGAGGTGTGAGGGCAGGAGAAGCGAAAGACCATGCCATTATTGGTACAAAAGCGGTGAAACATAGAGTTATTGAATTCACGACCATTATCGCACTGAAATGATTTTATGCCTTTTCCATATTGTGTTTGAATGAACTTGCGAAACTCAAGAAATTTGACAAACACTTCCGATTTAAATTTATGAGGGTATAACCAAACGTAGTGTGAAAAATCATCAAGAAACACAAGATAGTATTTATGACCGAGAGAACTAGAGATAGGAGATGTCCATAAATCGGCATGTATGATATCAAAAGGAGCAAATGTAACACTAGTAGATGATTTAAACGGAAGACGAATATGTTTGCCTAAAGAGCAAGAAACACAATTTTGGGCAAGTTTCCCATTACAAGCAATGAAATTGTTGCCTCTAAGAAAATTAAAAACTGGGGCTCCTGGATGACCAAGCCTATTATGCCAAGTTGAAGAAGAAACAACCGCTAGAGTGACGGGAGAGCAAGATCTGGCAGCGGAGGTGGAAGTGAATGGATATAGATCCCCCATGCTATTGCATCTCGTAAGAGGTGTCCCCGTATGAAGATCCTTCACAGTAAAACCAAAAGGGTCAAAATCCACGGAGACAGAATTATTACGAGTAAATTGGCGGACATATATGAGGTTCTTAATCATGTGTGGGGCATATAGGGTGTTTTTTAGGGAGAAGGGTGGATGAGGAGGTTGTGTGTATGAGGTACCATAACCCTCAACTGGAATGCGTTATCCACTACCGACTGTAACATATTGAGGATGCTTTAACCGAAACAGTTTAGGAATAGTACCTGCAGACTGGGTGACGTGAGATGTGGCGCCCGAGTCCATGTACCAAGTATTGTCGGTCGTTGCATAGAGAGGGTGCTGAACGCCTGACCCAACTCAGTGGGTGTCATGCCGGAGGAGGGCTGCGGGACCTGACCTTGCATGAAGTGGGCCTGTTGTGGGGCTTAACAAACCGGGGTAAGAATACGGATTGTATGGCTGCTGGTATTGGAATGGACTTGGCGCCGCGGCTCTGAACTGGGGCGCCGCGACTCTGTACTAGGGCGCCGCGGCGCTGTAGACGAACTGCTGAGGAGCCGCGGCCTAGTTGTTTTGCGATCTCTGTTGCTGTTGCTGCTGTTGGTTCTGTTGACCGCGACCCTTGCCACGACCACGACCTCCTCTACCGCCGCGGCCTTTTCCACCATTGCCGTTGTTGGGAGTTGTCTGGTGGCGTCTGATCTTGGGGTTGCGTATCGACAGCTAACACCTGCTAGGCGTGCTCATCCTGCTTAGCACGACGGGTTTCTTCGAGCAACAATTTGTGAGCGAGCTTTGTTAAAACTCGGTAGCGGATCTGCCTGTTGAATAATGGTGGCCAAAGTATCATATTCGCCCTTAGTAAGGCCAGAAATCATTTGTAGCATCATTTTATCGTCAGTGACAGGCGTGCCGATGTTGGAGAGTTGATCCGCTAGAAGTTTAAGTCGCCTGCATACTCGCAGAGACATTGGAGAAGTTTTCAAGACGTGTTTTGTTGAACTCGTTCTTCCAAATACACGGCACGAGTGTGCTTGTTGTCCTGAAAAATTTCCTCCAAACGATTCCACAAGTCAAGGGCTGTGGAGTCAGATTTCATGATAGTAAGGAGCAAATCCTGAGAGATACTACCATATATCCATTGTTTGACGTCGGCGTCGAGACGATGCCAGATAGAATCATCAACCTCCGTAGGGCGCGAAATAGTGTCATCAATATGGTCAAGCACGTTATAGAGACATGCATGATTGCGAAAAAGTTCAACCCAGGGAGAATACTGGTTGTTTTCTTGATCAAGAATAATGGGAATATGGTTCTTGATGTTGGAAACGGTAAGGGCGGGATGAAACGGGGGTGATGACTTTGTGGTGGGATTTGTGGAGGTAGAGGCGTCAGAAAGTGTGGAAGAATCAGGGATAGCCATTTAGAGAAGAGAAGAAAGGAAGAACAAAACCCGAAAAATAAGAAGAAAATCCGGGAGGGCCGCGGCGTAGGAGAGGCAGCCGGCGGCTGTGGAAGAGAAAGGTTTTTAGGGGTTTGTTTATTTGGCTCTTGATACCATGTAAGATGATATTAATCTCCCTTGGGGAGTCTTTCATTAATATCAAGGTATATATAGAGTGCAATATTCATCCCTTATACAATAGGAATTCTAAGCCTATACAAAAGAAGAATCCTAATCTTACCATAATTATATTTACACAATATATGGAAATATTCTAATTATGGGTAGGGAATATATTGTTTCCTATATTTACACGTTTACACAAACTATGCAATTTATCACCCCTAAACCTCCCATGTTCTTAGATCTGCATATCAAGTCCCAAGCTACCAAAGGCACTTTTCTAGTCTCCTCTTTTCCATCCCATAGAAAGTTTCTACAAATTGCAGTCAGTCTCTTCATGATTTCCTTAGAAAGTATAAACATTGATGACCAATTAGAGTGAATATGCAGTAGCACTGAGTTGATTAATTGCACTCTGCCTGCATAAGATAGACTCCTTGAACTCCAAGCTCTCACCATTACACTCAGTTTATCAATAAGGATCTCACAATCCACAGTATTGATTCTTTTTGCAGACACTGGGACACCCAAATACCTGAATGGTAAGTTTCCTCTTTGATATCCTGTAGCAGCACAAATATCCTCCAAGCTCTGAGGGTCCATATTGGCATCGAATATGTTAGACTTCCCTGCATTCCCCTACCCTCTTGAGTATCCTTGAGAGGTACTCCATACATATGAAAAAAAGGAGAGGTGATATGGGATTACCTAATCTCAGTCCTCTCCTTCCCTTAATACTTTCATACACACCCCCATTCAATGCAATACTATATTGGGGGAGTGGTTATACATTGCATTAGCCAGGCTATGAATTTTGGAGGAAAACCTAAAGCTTCCATCATTTACTTCACAAACTTTCACTCCACAGAATCATATGCCTTTTTAAGATCAATCTTAATGAGGTAGCTCTGAGTGGAGTTTTTCCTCTTGTAATTTTATATTAAGTCATTGATGCATCACTTGTTTGGGTTCCTTTACAGCATCCATCCAAAATGTAAAATTCAAGGCTAAGCTAGCTATATATAGCAATTAAAACAGACTAGTCAAGTACATTGTATGAAATTCTTAACCATGTTTAGTCCAAATTTGAAATTCTTAACCATGTACCACAAATTGAATCTTTCTGGTTGTAGTAAATGAAAATGACCTATCGATGTATGGTACAACTAAATTGAACAAAATGGATTTGCAAACATGTACGTGTAAATCAACTTATGATTTAGAAGTCATCGTCAAATTTGACCAGTTTCAGTTTTTTTCCATTTGAGATGAAATTTAACTTATGTTTTACAAGAGAACAAAAGAATTGTCAATGTCATGTTATGTTTTTTAAATATATAATAGTTCCTCTCATTGCAAGATTGTGATCATGATTTTTAGATCTTCTCCTTTTTTTTTTTGCTTACCACACATTAGGGTTGTAAAATGAAAATCGATAAATCGCACCAAACCGACAAATCAAACTACTCGATTAGTGGTTTGGTTTGGTATTCGGAAAAACACCCCGATTATAACAGGTTTGGTTTTAAGTAAAAAAAGTCAAACCGAGACCAAATCAATACGATATATATATATATATACACACACAATTTCTAAATTATTTTATACATATATAATTTATAAATATTTTTATAACTTTATCACCTTTGAGCATTGATTAGTTAGCTTTGTTCATGATGCACCATCCGTTTAAGAATTGGCACAACAATTGATTGTATAATTCCTAATGCAAGTTTGAGTTATAATCTTTTTGTTCATTTAGTGATAGGCCTTTTGAATAAATGTTTAAAAGATACCTAAAACTCATTTTGTTTTTAATAATATTGAAGTTGTTTGTTCCTACATTCTGTTTGATTGTTATATTTATACATTACATGCATGTTCAATACTTATTTGTTTCAATTGTTATGAATCTTTTATTTAATGAGTCAATGAAATCACCACTTATTTTTTATTTTACAGATTTAGAAATAGAAGCGTAAGATGCTTATTTGTAGTCAAGAAAATATTGTTATAAGATGCTTCGCATCGAGCCATAAAAATTTTAAAAAATCGAGATTGAAAAACCCGATTTTTGTTGGTTTGGTTTATAAATTTTTAAACCCAACACAATTAATTTAGTTTGATATTTGAAAAATCCGAACCAACCCGATCCATAAACACCCCTACCACACACTACAGATTTTAGGCAACTTTATTGGAGGTGATTTATAAAGTTAATTGATAAGTAAACAAACTTCATGGAGAAACAAATGAAATAAACACTACTATAATCATGAAAGTTACTACTTAATCGGAAGGAGAAAGAGCCATAGAATCTCTCACTAATAAGTAAATAGTAGCTACCTTACGCTTCTTAATTATCTCATTATCTCTCTCATCCCTCGCTTGACGAGATAGGCAAAAGAAGAAGATTAAAAGAAAAATTACCCGCACTCAATGTTAACACTAAATTTAGAGGAAGACAAAAAAGCAGAAGATCATTAAGATTTAAAGCATTATGGACTCTGTTACTTTGACTTTGAGTACATACTTAATAATCATTTGGCTGATGCATAAGAAACACCTGGATTATGACACACGCATTAGTAATGGGCATAATATGATAGTCGTGTTGCATACATAAAATGGTAATGGTAAATTAGCTAATAAAGAAAAGGATATTTATATATGTAGCAAATGTCATATACGGTATCAGAGATGGATTTAGGATTTCAATAGTATGTATGCGCCACTAAAAATGAGAAAAAGAAAGTGTATTAAGTGGGAATTGATCTTATTCCTTAAGTAGATAATTTGGCATTCAACCAAGTTCACAATTTAGCCTTTTTAGAGTATAAGTGCCAACAAATAATATTAGATTAATTCTAAAAAATATGTACGTAAAAACCTAGTTTGACGAAGAAGCCATGAATTCACATGCACCGTAAAATAGGCTACATTCACCTCTGCTGATATACGGGTTCTTATACGCCATTTTACTGTGTGCCACATAAACAATACAATCTTATATTAATTCGGAAAATTAGATGCTCAACAGTAATATAATGTAGATAGAAGCAGATCTAAGATTTTAATTCAATGGGTTCAACTTTTAAATTTTCATTACTGAACTCATTATACTTTTGAAATTATGACTTTATTGACGTGTATATAAATTTGAAATATTTACTTGTCATAGTTACCTCTAAGAGGTATTTATTGATAATAACTACTATTTAATTTATTTATATTTAGTAGCTACAATGATTTTCTAATTTACATATCGTAGCTATACCAAATAATTCTTAATTATATAAATAAAGGTAATTTTGAAAGAATAAGATCAATTTCTTCTTGAAATTCTAAAGCACTACTTATTTTGAAATAAAATGAAAAGCTTAAAACATCACTTATTATGGAACGGAGAGAGTAACTTCTAATAATGAATTGAATAGCTTATTTATAAATTTTCTTTTAGTATGCAGAGGAAGGACACGCCGAAAATGTAGTATTTCTTAGCTGGTCACACGTCAAAAATATATCATTTGACATAAAAAGAACGTCATGATGATGCATGAATTAAAACTAGAATTTGTAACCTGAGGAATTTGACAAAAATATGGTCTGAACGTCAATATCTAGCAGCCATTTTTATAAATCTGCATGCATGTTACGCCTCTCCTCTTTATGGAAATTCAGTTATGACTTCTCTCGATTTATTTGTTTATAAAAGAAAAAAGATATAGTCAGATATGAATAATAAGTTTCGTCACTCATACGCAAATATTTTTTAAAACTTTGAAATTTGTTTTTGGACTTCGGTACAGGATTATTGTTTGTCTTAATTTTCCCTTTAAATATTTGTTTCTTTACGAAGTCCAAATTTAAACCGTACTAACTAGAAGTAGTCCTGTACAAGTTACAGTTTCAGAAATTTGACTGGTTCCATATATATAAGCCTATAATTAACTAAATATACTACTATCAACTTAGGGGATCCAGTTTTAAAATATTGTCGTACAAAATTATGTTCATGTAGAGAAAACACTTGATCATCAGGTTGATTAAACATTTGTCTTCGAACTAACACACATGAGCAGTTGAAGACAAAAAAAAAGTTAATTAAGCTTTCCAAAGCCGCCTTCAATGTATCCAGTCTGAAATATGAAGTATTTGAACATCTTTAATTACTAAAATACTACATCCGTCCCAATTTATGTAACACCATTTGACTCGACATGAAATTTAAGAAAAAATGAAGAATTTTGAAATGTTTATTCAAAGCAAGTCTTATAGAAATGTGTTACTGTAAATCATCTCATAAAGTTAAATTGTTTCTAAATATAGAAATGTGACATTCTTTTTGGGACAGACCAAAAAGAAAATGGTGCCACATAAATTGAGACATAGAAAGTACTCTCTCCGTCCAGTTTTACTTGTCCACTATACTAAAAATAATTACCCAATTTTACTTATCCACTTTAGAAAATCAAGAGATAATTTATCACTTCATGTCTATTTTACCATTATCATTTATTATTGGGTTGACAAGTTAAAGAAAATTTTAATGGTTACATAACTTTTAAAGCATGTTTTATTTATTTCAATCATTAGGTTACTTAACAATAATTAGAAGTGATATAATAAAATTATCATTCTATTTTTGAATCTGTAATAGATGTGTCAAATTATAATGTGACAAATAAAAAAATACAAGGGAGTAATATTTTTGGTCAATTCTGGACCTTCCCAAAAGTTTTATATGGTGCAGTGTGCACATGAGAGGATTCTCATAATCCTCTTCCATATATTTTAGAACATGTCAATTAACTTAATTAGGTTTGAACTCACTCCCTCCCCCCTCCCCAAAGATCCTCACCTGTAAAAAGTACAACTTGCATGTATATAGAGTTTTACGCTAAATCATATCAGTTTACTATGACTAAATAATTTAATAAAGTAAGAATATATATATAAATATATTAATTTACCTTGATTAAGTAAAAAAAGTTAATATAAACTAAGTCATGCATATATTAATTTAGTATAAATATCAGGTGTAGATAAATTTTTTATCAAAGTTTCACATTATCGCACATGTACTTACGGATTCAACAGAGTGAATTGATTTAGTCATACTTTAAAGTACCTTAATTACTCTTATCTTCGATATCAAACTTAGGTGCAATTCATCTATTGGTTAAACGGAATCCAGCTAGGAAAAAACTTAAAGGGTCAAAATAACTTAAGAATAAATTTAAGGGACTATTTTAGATATATTCCCAAATATAAGGGACAATTTTTGTCAAGATTATTAATAAAGTAGAATAACATTGTAATAAAGGTTCCTTTCTCGTTTTTTTGCTTCTATTTAAAGTTGGTTATTTTAAAATTTTTGTAAATTGTTCTTGAAGATTTTCATTAAATGCAAAATTTTACCATTTGAAATCGCCGAAAGGATAAATAATGTTCTACAACAAAGTATGATTTTGGTGAGGAATTCGTGACGTTAATTCATCAATTTAAAAAAATGTTTTTCTAGTTTCTTCTCTAGCTGATTGACAATGATAATCACCTCTTAATATACCAATAGTATAAAAAAAAACACGGATTAGAAAGATATCAGACTGACATAGTGGTTTGCTCTTTTTGAAATCACATATTGTCAACATTTGTTACTCCTCAGTCTCAAGTAAGTATCAAAGGGTATTTAATAAAGTATTTTTACTTAAAACAAATTTTCCATCCAATAAAATAGAACATAAGCTGATGTTGGATATTGATATTGGTGAAATTACATCTTGATTCAAACCAAGGTTATTTCAGAATTATAATTCTATAATTGTTATCAGATTATAATCGGGATAGATAAAATCCACCCTTTTAAATAGAATAAATAATCTCACTTTTTAGTATAAATTTTATCTAATTTTAATGAATATCATAACCAAATATTGCACAATAATCTCAAATTTTGTACTAAAATAATCCTGATAATCCCTATTACCAAAGGTCCAAAACAACCTGTTACTAATACATGTTTAGTCATTTTATGCGCTTAGACCTAGTCAATTGTCTTTTTTTTATTCAATTTATTCCCCAGAAAAAATATATGAAAGGTAGCTTGATTTATATAACCATGGCAACCACCAAAATGTGTCATGTCCAATATTTAACCAAAGCTTAACAATGGTGTGAGTTTAACACTTTTATTTAACTCACACCATGTTTTCACTTCCTCTTTTTCTTTTTCCCCTTTAGACATCTGATAGTTAAAATTTATTGATTGGGAGCATAAAGTATTTTCAATAAAAAATTCTTATTTTGTAGGACTTGAATTCAAGGGCAAAAGTTAAGACTCAAATCATCTCATTCATCCTTTCGTTACGGTCCATAAAAGAATTTTAAAAAGGCTATGACCACTTAGGAATATTTATCCAGATTGATTTATCAGTATGTGCTGGCAATGGCATCCATAAAGCTACATTTATTAAAATATTAATACCATGAGATTCTCTGAAATCTCTTCAATTTTATGCAACTTCGTTTGATTTTCTTTTCTTTTCTTTTAATTCATGCGTTAGTACTTGGCTATCTTTTGGACCGAATAGTAGGTACTTATTTTAAACAACTTTTTTCATTTTTCTGTTAATTTGTATTCTTCAAATGTTAATCTTCAGTCATAAATGGTGAACTACGTCCTATAAATTGTATACATTTTTTAAAGAAAAAGATAAATTAAACTTTTACCTCTTTGCTTAGTTCTACTATTGTTGCAACACAGAAATAAACCAATTTGACATTATCCTTCATATTTGCAGTAGAAATTTAAAATTTATACTTCAAATTATTACTTATTTTTTCGTTCAGAAAAGAATGATGTTATACTATTCAATAAATCAAATATTTTTCCTTATGATTATATTCAAATACTCTTTTAAACGTTTTTGCCACAAAATATTGTTTTTAATATTTTTATTAGGTAATTTTTAAAATATGCATTTTATTTTGGTAACATTACAAAATAAGTTTTTTAATTGACATTTTTTTTCAGAATTTTTAATTGACATTAACAGTCAAATGTGCTACTCATTGTGAACTATATCAATCTTTCCGGACCAAAGAGTTATTTTCTTTAAATGTGACTAGTAAGGGCATACAAGCTACAAACTGAAATGAGTACTAAACATGAAAATAAAAAAATTGAGTAAAAGGCCTTCATAAGCAAGAAATATATGCTAGCATCTAAATATATTGGATCTACTTTTGTACCAACAATACAAAAGATTTTTATCAAAGCACACCGTTAAAAGTCAATTCCATATGAGGTAACTATCCACAAATTAGTATAGTTAGTACCTAGAATAGATAATAAGTAATTGGTTACAAATTATCTATCTATAGTATAGCATTATATTTACTTTATTGGCAAGTAATCCAACATTTTAGTACTTTTACACATATCCTTTTCTTTAAAAAAGAAAAAAGAAAAGAGCAAAAGTGCACTAACACCAGCTGTGGACAAAGCTGTATTTTCTGTTACCTATTTATGTTTTTTTTTTTGGGTCAAATTTTCCTTTACACCTCCCTCAATGATGAAGAATAAGAAATTTTCCTATTATTCCATCGTCTCATAATAAGTGTCATCTTAATAAAAAAATATACATTAAAAAACTAATAATACAATATAAAGTTTATCAAACTACCCCTATTTAATAAAAATAAATTACATTTTCTTCTTGATTAAAGCAGGCATGAGTAGTAATAATTTATGTCTTGAATAAAGAATTTGCGAATAAATATTTCTTAAATAGAGAACTTGTCAGTTTTTGTCTAAGTATATAGTTGAAAAAAATAACAAATTTATGTCTTGAATTTCTAAGATGACACTTATTTTGGGACAAAACTTTTTTGTCAAGGTGACATTTATTATGAGACGGAGGAAGTATATAATATTAAAAAGAGCACAAAGAAATAAATAAGATAAGAAGTATAATTATTACGATAATGATATGAGCGTGACATCAACAACTTATGGAGGAACAAATTAATAAAATCTGTAAAAGAGGCCGCAAATGACGTAATTGCCCCTAATTAATCCACATAAACCGGAGAAGGCTTTTATAAACCAAAAATGAAAATGGTCAACTCTTTTATTGGGGTATTTGGGTTCCCCCACTATATAAGTAGGCTATGGCCTCCCCACTCTCTTCCATTCCACCACCATAACTCTTTTCTTTTGTATTTGTATTCCAACTCACCTACCACTTTCACACAACATCTCTTCAATGACTACCAAAGTCTACATTGTGTAAGCACTATATCTTTCTCTACATTTATATGTTTGTATCTGTTCTGTTTTTTTTATACTTATCATTTTTGAGTTTTGGTTTCTTTGTTTTGAATTTTAGAATGGAATGAATTGTGGATGTGATTTATTTTTGTTGATTTGATCTGGGATGATAGGTTTTTCAATTCTTGTTTTGCTTCATTATTTTTCCTATGTCAGTGTCCTGGTAAAGACTCTGTCTTTATGTTATACACTAATTATATGTTTAAAGTCTGTGACCATTTCATCTAAAAGCTTAAGCGGCACACTTTTAATATTTGATTATATATTGTCAACACGCCCGCCTGATCTTTTTTCACGGTTCCAAGCACGTGGATTTTTTTTTTATAATGGGTGGCAGCGAGATTCGATCTCAGGACCTTGGCCTGCTCTGATATAATGTTGAAGTGTGTGATCGTCTCATCTAAAAGCTTAACTGTTAAAGAGATCACATTTTTTAATAATTGATTATATTCTCAGCAGTATATTTAAAGGAATTTTCCTTCTTTATGGTAAAGATCTAAGGTTTTGCAAGATTTGTTTCCAATGATCAATTGAATGCCTTGTCGAAGAGATTGTGTGTGTGTGAACACTCATATTTGTTTTGATCTAATGTAGGAAATTTGTAGTTTATTGGAAGATTCTTATGAAAATGATATAGCCAATAGTAATTGTTGAAGGAGTTGATAGGTATTCTTTGTATAAAATGACATTCTTGAAATTAAAAAATATGATAAACCTATCCACTTTTACCGGTGTTTGTTGTCTTCATGTAAGGTAGGAAAATGTCTGCTTACTAAAAGGTTCTTATGAAAATGATTTACCAACTAATTTTGCTGGAGTTGGTTAGCTACTCTTTTAGCCTTTTATAAGATGACATTCTTGAAACTAAATCAACTTGAAGCTACATGATGGAGTTGGTGATGTTATCTTTGTTTAAATGATTTTGCTGATTCGTATCAACTATCATATAAATTTATGGACTGAACTTATATAGCCTTTTCAAGATTCCTATTAGTAATAAAAGTTCTCCAACAAATTCCCAAAACATGTTTCAAGAAATCCTCATTGGATGATTTCTGTTGATTGGGTGCTAATTTCTTGTTTATGCCATCTTTTGTCCTGTTTTATCAGTAGAAGTCTGAGTGTATTTGGTGTTATTTAACTGGATTGCTTGCTACTATTCCATTATAATCTGTGATTCTTATTCATTTTAAAGTCAACTTTCTTGTATCTGGCATGCATATCTGATACTGTGTTGTCTTATAAACCCCAAAAGAATTGTCTCTAAAATTAGAAATGGTTTGTATAGTTCATTTGATTTTTGATTTTGGAGCTTGTAAATCTAATGGTGAAAAAATGTAAATTTATGCAGTTACTACTCCATGTATGGACATGTTGAGAAGCTAGCACAAGAGATAAAGAAAGGAGCCGCATCAGTTGAAGGCGTAGAAGCCAAGCTATGGCAGGTCCGTTTACATTTCATTTTAAAGATGTTATTTATGTGAGTGTGAGTTAGAGAATTTTTTATCCTTGAGAATGGAAGAAAGCATATGATTTTGACTTTGCAAATCCAATGTCTCCTAGAGTGATTGCATTAATCATTGACAGGTGAAATCTCTAGAGATCTAGTCCTTACCTTAAAATCCCGCTGAGAAATTATTGTCTTGACATTTGTGCAATGATTCCTAGTTTGACTATTACTTCCTATGTCCCAAAATACTTGTCATATTACATTTTTTAAGAGTCAAACTATATAAACTTTCATCAATATTTTAAGCTATATTTTACATCATATTAATATGAGAATAATTGCAACTTATAGTACTTTTCATATAGTTTCCGAATATCTAAGTTTTAATTTTAAAATATTGGATTAATCTAATCTAATTTAACTTTGAAATTTAGTTAAACTGACTTTTAAAAAGAAAAGCATGTCAAGTATTTTGGGCAGAGGGAGTACTTGTTTGAAATTACAAATGAATGACTGCTATTAGATAAAGAAAACTATTCAATGGATAATCCATATAGTTGAATTGTCTTTTCTCAATTCACTTGTGCGCTAACTTTTCCTTGATTTCTTGATTCCTATTATTGATTCCATATTCTGAACAGTGCCCCTTTATATAGGGGTTTGGAGGTGAAAGGAGAAAAACTAATGAATGTATATTGCTTATGTGTTAGCACAGGTACCAGAAACTCTTTCAGAGGATATTCTTGGAAAGATGGGTGCACCAGCAAAAGGCGATGCACCAATTCTCGCACCGAACGACCTTGCTGAAGCTGACGGCTTCATGTTCGGATTCCCAACAAGATTTGGGATGATGGCTGCTCAGTTCAAGGCATTTCTTGATGCCACTGGAGGTCTCTGGAGAACTCAGTCGCTTGCAGGCAAGCCAGCTGGCCTTTTCTATAGCACTGGCTCTCAAGGAGGTGGCCAAGAGACTACTGCGTTAGTCCCTTCTCCTCAACGACTTTCACATTTTGAGCTTGAATTGTTATTTGAAACTAAACTTGATAATTCTGCAGGTTGACAGCAATTACTCAGCTTGTTCACCATGGGATGATCTTTGTTCCAATCGGTTACACATTTGGAGCTGGCATGTTCGAGATGGAGAAGATTAAAGGTGGAAGTCCTTATGGTGCTGGAACTTTTGCTGGAGATGGCTCTAGGCAGCCAACAGAGCTTGAACTGGAACAAGCTTTCCACCAAGGAAAATACATTGCCACCATCACAAAGAAGCTCAAGGGCTCTGCCTGATTGTTTCACTACAATTGTAGTATTGCATTCTACTGTTCATTTTTCCCCCTGTCTGATACACTCATATTTAAGTCTTTTAAGTTTCATTTCTACTGAATCAAACAATAAGTGATTATTTCCTGTTGTATCAGCATATCTATAGGGTAATTCTTCCGTGTCTGTCACATTTTACAGAGGTTGGTTTACATGTTTTATGAATCATACTTTATATTTTTCCTATTTTTATCCAATTGCTACAGCAACAATCCCCCCCCCCCTCCCTCCCCCCCAAAACAAAAGTACAGAAACGTAGTACAATTCATAACAAAAAGAAAAAAAGGATTTTTACATAGTATATAGCCTCCCGTTCAAAAAGTAGCCTGCAAATGTGCCATATATACTATATGTATATCGGCTAGGAGTTATTAATATGCTTACTCTATCGATTGGATGTCCAAAGGCCATTTGAACTCTTAAAAAGATGTTAGTGGTCCAGTTCCTGTAAGCTTGGCCCAAAACTACAGGTTTGTCTTTTAAAAATTAAAACATATAATCCCTCCGTTTTAATTTATGTGAACTTTTTCGGAGTATTAGGATCAAACTTTATAACTTTGACCTTAAATTTTGATATAGATTTTTCAAGTTTGTAAAAATAAAATTTATATATTTAGAAACTACATTAAAAATACTATAAGTCATGATAATTTATAATTCAAATAATTTAGAAAAATGTAAGAAAAACGTGGTCAAAGAACCACCTCGTAGACTCCCCAAATAGTAAAGGATTCACATAAATTGAAACAGATGGAGTATATGTTAGCTACCTTGTTTGCTTAAGAAGCAACAGTTAACATTATATATTGAATAACAACCATTTTCCAAACATAAACAGAGCAATAAATCAGCTTAAAATTGAGTGCTAATCCAGAGAATATATCCAAGATAGAAGTGGTCCTGGTGTTCTCTGCTAAAAGTAGTAAAATCCTATTTAAATTAGTACTCAATTTTGGATTGGCACTCAATCTTGGATATTAACTGATCAGACTAATTATACATTTCCACGATATTTAACGTCAAAACTCAAAAGCAGTACATCTAAATTAGTACAAAAAGAATATGGGGGAGCGTGCATGTCTACCTAGATATGATCATATCTGCAGACAAATGCTCTTGGAAACCCATATGTGAGACAGATAAGAAGGAGAGTAAAAATTAGGGAAAATGGGAGGAATTGAATTTCATCAGCTTTGAAGCCTAAATTTGAAGAATTTTTATTTTCTTGAATTATTATATTTTATAATTATTGTTATGTTGAGTAATTAATTAAAATACTTATAAAAATAGTAATTTGGGACCTTATTTCGTTAAGAGTGTAAAATTCTCTAACTAATATAGAGTAATCCGCAGGAATTCCCTTATTGTGGGTTAGTTTTTAAAATGATCTTTTTAATTTTGTCCTTTGCCTAAAAATTTCTTGGTTCGAACCCCAACTCAATCAAAAAATTTTAAAAAAGTCCGCAAGGCAAACTCTACCTTAAGGCAGTGTTTGCATGCAAACTCTACCTTAAGGCAGTGTTTGCATGCAAACTCTACCTTATAATGCAGAGTTTGCCTTAAAGTAGCAAACTCTACTTGAAAACTCTACCTTTCAGGCATAAGTTATGTCTTACGAATCCAAACTCTACCTTTTGAATTTTAAAATTTTTTTAACTGAACGTAAATTTGAACCCAGAACTAGAGTGTTTTCAGTCACTTTTAAAAATAAAAAGCAAAAAATAAATATCAACAATTTGAGGGACAAATATTAAAGACCAATGCCTTTAGATGTCAACCCGCGCAAAAGATGACTAATATAAGCATGCTAGAATTGGATTTGGGCTTAATTGCTGGCCTGCTATGAACCCACTACAAATTCGGTCATCGGCACAAATGCACTTATTTTGCGCTGGTGTTTTATTTTTTCCCTGCATTGAAATATTTTATTTTTTACCTTTTAATATTTTAAGTCAATAATATTAAAATAAAACTAGCCCTCCACATAGCTTAGGATTTTCTTCAATTTATTAATTTCCCAAATTTTATCTTTCTTTCCTTCTTCAAATTTCAAACCAAATTGCGATCGCTGAGAGAAGAAGAAGAATTTGTGATAAGCAAAATTAAGCCAATGGTTGTTGACTATTTAGCATATATGAAAGAATTCGTGAAAATCTCTCCGGCAATTTCTTTGCGATATCCGTCATTGAATATTGTACTTCTTTTTTGTTCTGGGTGTTGATGTTTCTCTCTCTAGAGAGGAAAGAAGATAGAAGAGAGAGAGAGAGAGAGGGGGTGTCACTATTGGCTTTGTTGTGTTGGAAGAGTAAGAAGAAGAATCAATACAAACAGGAGCTTTGAGGGGAACACAAGAAAGAGATTGTAATGACGTTATTTTCTGAATTTTTGGTCATTTTGCTTGTAGTGGATACTTCACGGCTATGATAGCTATTTACAATTGCTATTGCATTTGGTACAAGTGGAAGTTTTATTAATTATTGTTTAGTTTGATTTTCATTTCAGACTCTTGCTAGAGTTGTTAGCCAACGAGATGAGTGATGCCATATCCTTTTCATCTGCATAGTTTGCTTAAATATCTCACGTAAAGTTAATATGGTTGGTATAATAAAGATATCTCTTTTGTTGTTCCTTTATGAACACTTACAAAATTTGCCTAATAAATCAAATTTGGCTTCATGATTATTTAATTTATTTTTTATATAAAAATCCAACCTTTTGCCTTAAAGGCAAAACTTTTCATTACGTATACTTATAAATTTAGCCCAATAAAGCAAATTTAACATATGCCTTATCCGACATAGTTTTTGTAGAAATTAAGTTAACAGGAATAAATTGTGTAGTAACTATTTCGCAAGGTAATGTTTCATAGAAACTATGCCTATTCGGACGAAATTACATAGAACATATGCTTTGTCCGACATAGTTTTTGTAGAAATTACGTTAACAGGATAAATTGTGTAGTAACTATTTCGCAAGGCAAGGTTTCATAGACAATGCCTATTCGGAAAAAGTTACATAGAACATATGTCTTGTCCGTCATAGTTTCTTTAGAAATTAAGTTAACAAGAATAAATTGTGTAGTAAGTATTTCGCAAGGCAAGATTTCATAGAAACTATGCATATTCAGGCAAAGTTACATAGAACCTATCTCTTGTCCGGCATAGTTCTGTAAAAATTAAGTTAACTAGCATAAGTTAAGTAGTAAATATTTTGCAAGACAATATTTCATAGAAACTATGCCTATTCGAGCAAAGTTACATAGAACATATCCCTTGTTCAGCATAGTTTTTGTAGAAATTAAGTTAATAGGAATAAATTGTGTAGTAACTATTTCACAAGGAAAGATTTCATAGAAACAATGTCTATTCGGAAAAAATTACATAGAACATAAGCCTTGACCGGCATAGTTTCTTTAGAAATTAAGTTAACAAGAATCAATTGTATAGTAAGTATTTCACAAGGCAAGGTTTCATAGAAACTATGCCTATTCGGGCAAAGTTACATAGAACCTATGCCTTGTCCGACATAGTTCTGTAGAAATTAAGTTAACTGGCATAAGTTGTGTAGTAACTATTTCGCAAGGCAATGTTTCATACAAACTATGCCTATTCGGGCAAAGTTACATAAAACATATGTCTTGTCTGACATCGTTTTGTAGAAATTAAGTTAACATGAATAAGTTGTGTAGTAACTATTTCGCAAGTCAAGGTTTCATAGAAACTATGTCTATTCGAACAAATTTACATCGAACATATGCCTTGTTCAATATAGTTTTGTAGAAATTAAGTTAACATGAATAAGTTGTGTAGTAACTATTTCGCAAAGCACTATTTCGCAAGACAGAGTTTCATAGAAACTATGCCTATTCAGGCAAAGTTACATATAACATATGCCTTGTTCGGCATGGCTTATGTAGAAATTAAGTTAACATGAATATGTTGTGTAGTAACTATTTTGTAAGGCAAATGTTTCATACAAACTATGCATATTCGGGAAAAATATCTAACATATGCCTTGTCCGGCATAGTTTTGTAGAAATTAAGTTAACATGAACATATTGTGTAATAACTATTTCGCAAGGCAAAGTTCCATAGAAACTATACCTATTCGGGAAAAATTACATAGAACATATGCCTTGTCCGCCATAGTTTCTTTAGAAATTAAGTTAACAGGAATAAATTGTGTAGTAACTATTTCGCAAGGCAAGGTTTCATAAAGCTATGCCTATTCGGGAAAAGTTACATAGAACCTATGTCTTGTCCGGCACAATTTTGTAGAAATTAAGTTAACATGAATAAATTGTGTAGTAACTATTTCGCAAGGCAAGGTTTCATAGAAACTATGCCTGTTCGGACGAAGTTACATAGAACCTATGCCTTGCCTGTCATAGTTTTGTAGAAATTAAGTTAACATGAATAAGTTGTGCAGTAACTATTTCGCAAGACAAGGTTTCATAGAAACTATGTCTATTCAAATAAAGTTACATAGAACGTATGTCTTGTCCGGCGTAGTTTTGTAGAAATTAAGTTAATAAGAATAAGTTGTGTAGTAACTATTTTGCAAGGCAAATTTTCATGGAAACTATGTCTATTCGGGCAAAAGTTACATAGAACATATGTCTTGTCCGACGTAATTTTTTGTAGAAATTAAGTTAACAGAAATAATTTCTGTAGTAACTATTTTGCAAGACAATATTTCATACAAATAATGTCTATTCAGACAAAGTTACATAGAACATATGCCTTTTCCAGCATAGTTTTGTAGAAATTAAGTTAACAGGAATAAATCGTGAAGTAACTATTTCGCAAGACAAAGTTTCATAGAAACTATGCCTATTCATAGAAACAAGGCACTATTTCTCAAGACAAAGTTTCATAAAAACTATGCCTATTCGGGCAAAGTTACATAGAATCTATGCCTTGTTTGGCAAAGTTTTGTAGAAATCAAGTTATCTGGAATAAATTGTGTAGTAACTATTTCGCAACGTAAGGTTTCCTAGAAATTATGCCTATGCAGGAAAAGTTACGTAGAACCTATGCCTTGTCCGACATAGTTCTTTATAAATTAAGTTAACATGCATAAGTTGTGTAGTAACCATTTTGCAAGACAATGTTTCTTAGAAACTATGTCTATTCAGGCAAAGTTACATAGAACCTATGCCTATTCGGCATAGTTCCTTAAAAATTAAGTTAACAAGAATAAATTGTGTAGTAACTATTTCACAAGGCAAGGTTTCATAGAAACTATGTCTATTCGGGCAAAGTTACATAGAACATATGCCTTGTCCGGCATAATTATGTAGAAATTAAGTTAACATGCATAAGTTGTGTGGTAACTATTTCGCAAGACAATATTTCATAGAAATTATGCCTATTCGGGAAAAGTTACATAGAACTTATGCCTTGTCCGACATAGATCTGTAGAAATTAAATTAACAGGCATAAGTTGTGTAGTAACTATTTTGCAAGACAAGATTTAATAGAAATTATGCCTATTCGGGCAAAGTTACATAAAACCTATGCCAGTTACCACACACAATACCCTTGGAAACCGACCTCTTCCTTCCACCACGTTTCACACGAACACGGTAGACAACATAACCCTAGAAAGATAATGATCTTAATCACAACTCTCAGGTAGTCCATACTAATAGAATATTTCCCAATATTCTTTTATTAATTGTATTAATTATATATCTCCTATTTTAGGTTGAATTATAATCCATTTTTAATTAGGTTAATTAGTTATCTAGTTTGTATCAAAGTAAATATTCTTGTAACCTTATATATATTGTAAATCATTTATCAATAAAATCAAGGAACATATTCCTTTATGGTATCAGAGTCCAAAACTAGAAACCCTAACCTAGCCTCCAATACACCTTCTCGGCCGCAACTTTTTTTCCACGTCGGAACCCTAGCTGCTGACCTCTCTCGGCCGCCCCCCTCTTTTCCCCACGACGGAGCCCTAGTTTTTCCGGCCATTCTCCCTCCCTCTTCCTCCTAAATTTCCTCTTCCATAGTTGACAAAACCAAATTCCATCCGGCACTTTCCGTAAACAACATTAAAAACTTCATCCCTGTGACTCTTTAGATGGAAAAGGGCCAATACTCCTCGTGGGATGAGCTTTTTAAGATCCTTTATCGTGTTTATGAAGTTATCGACCACATCATCAATCCCATGCCAAAGTCCACAGACGTACCATCGACTTCGACTTCTGATGATGCACTCTGGTCTCATTTGGACGCAGCCGTCCTTCAGTGGATATACGACACAATATCTAATGATCTGTTGCACACCATCATTGAGACCGATGCCACTGCCCACTAAACGTGGGAACATTTGGACAATATTTTCCACGACAACAAACCTCAACAAGCGTTATACCTTGAAAATCAGTTCAAGGACGTTCATCAGGACGATTTTCCAAATATGTCTGTCTATTATCAAGAACTCAAGATGCTTGCCGACTGACTCTCCAACGTCGGCGCACCAGTCACTAATCAACGACTGGTCATACAACTTATTGCAGGTTTGAACGAATCCTATGACGGCGTTGCCACCATCCTTCAGCAATGCACGCTGTTACCTCCATTTTATGAGGCCCGTTAGAAGATCATCCTTGAGGAAACCCAGAAAATCAAGTGCAGCACCACTTTGGCCAGCATTGTCCGGCAACCATAACCGTCAGGCAGAGGACCCACAACAGTCCGTTTCCTCCCGTAACAACCGCCGGAGCAGGCAGTCCGGCAAGGGCCGTGGCCAATGAAATTTTGGCAACAACGGTGGCGTGAAGGGGCAATCCCCGCCTGCCGAAAACAGCTAGCAGCGACCGCGGCAGTGGCAAAAGCCTTTGTCGTGGGCCCCACCGTCATGGGCCTCCCCTCCTTTCTCGTATACGACATCCTCGTGGACTCCACCTCAGAACCGAAATGCCCAACTTGGCATACTTGACCCACGTCCATAACATGCCTACACAACATAGGCCCCCCGCCATCGACTTATTCACCTACTGACATTAAGACAGCTACGAGCACAATGTCACTAAACACTCTAGACGAAAATTGGTATATGAACATAGGCGCCACATCTCACATGACGGCATCACAAGGTACTCTCTCGTCTTATTCCAATTTGAGTAATTTAAATTGAAATATTATTGTTGGTAGTGGACAAGGCATTCCCATCCGTGGTTATGGTCATTCCTCCCTATCCCCACCACATCCACCACTAATCTTAAAAAATATCCTCCATGCCCTTAAACTCATTGAGAATTTAATCTCCGTACGACGTTTCACAACTGACAATTGGGTTTCCCTTGAATTTTATCCTGTTGGTTTTACTGTAAAGGATTTTACGACAAGGAGACGAATAATGAGATGTGACAGCACCGGAGATTTCTACCCTATTTCAAACGCTGTCAACAATCCAGCCTCAGTTCCCTCAACCTTTGCTGCTCTTTCGCCTTCCTTATGTCATTCTAGATTAGGACATCCGGGAGACTCTGTTTTACGCTCCCTTAGGAAAAATAATTTTCTTAATTGAAACCGTATTTCTAGGACTCCTATATGTGAATCTTGCATTTTTAGGAAACACGTCAAATTACCATTTTCTGCATCCACAAATTGTACTTTAATGCCTTTCGATATCATACATGTATTAACGATTTATAATATTCAACTTGAAAAGGGACATAAGTTAATATTGATATTTTCCTACAGTTTTGCTGGCAGTAGGTTAATGAAAGTGTAAATTTTTCTTTTCCTTAAGTACCAATATTGATACTTTATAACATTCAAAGAAGGGCGTTAACATTTTTTTGTTTTTCTTCTCTATGATGCAAGATTCAACTGATAACTAATTACGTTTGAGAATTTAAGGGGAATTATCAGGGAATTAGGGATCCAAGATAAGAGGAAACAGAACATAGAAGAAAAAAACAACTCTTGCCACATGAAGTTGATGAAAAATGGATGTTTCTACCACTCACAGTAGCAACAAGTAGTCCATATAGTTTAAAGATGTTGTCCAAGAATATTAGAGCTAGAGAGTGAGCTGTTTAACGACGGTAATGAACTGTTTAGATAATTCATGCAAAGCAAGGAATACCATGATGAGAAATAGGTGTCCTACATTGGTCAGAGCCCAAGAGTGTATTATGGTAGCAGGGCCTTCTTCTGATCTGTAGGTTAAAAAAGAAGTGTCTTGTATATTTAATCTGCCAGAATTTACTAGCTTGTAGTTGAGCAAAGACCGAAAATATTTCAAGTTTAATTAGTATAAGTTTTCCTTCAATTCTGCCTTTGTTGTATTAGGAATGATGTTTACCTAATGTGCCTTTTTCATTGGTTCTTGTGAATTGATAATCCAATCTTTGCATCTTTCATTTTCTAATGCTGATTTCAAGAAGTTATGAAACTTTCATTTCCTATCACGTAGTTCAAGACTTGGTGATAGCTTAATTCATGATTTGCTATGTTGTGAAAAATTAGATGATTCATGCAAAGTAAGAAATATCAGGATGAGAAAAAGGTGTCCTACATCTTGAGATGAATTCACTACCAAAAACTAAGATATCCTTTTGGTTCTGCTTGTCTAATGGACACTCCATGATTATTAGTGTTAAAATGAAACAAGTTCAATGGAAACAGAATGGATACTACGGATTCATGTAGTATTCTTTAACCAGTTTGGTATTTTGAGGGTTGTAGTTGCTGAATTTATTTACACAGTTTTCAGACATCATCTCTTGTTTCAATCTTGAAAATTCCAAGTTTCAGAGACAGTGAAGATTACTCATAATGCGGTAGCTTCTTGTTGTCCCTCTTTATTTGGTAAAATTGAATGGTTAGGGTTGTTGATTGTTTTAATTTCACTACCTATTACAGGAAAGATATCAAGAAATATTACAGGAAAAATCACAATCTCAGTATGATATTGATCAATGTAAAGCATATTACCAAGCCGCGGGAGGAGAAAAGAAGAGAAAAATATATGGTCTTGGATCTGAAGGCCGAATCTTGGTGTCTCTTGTGGATTAGATGATTCTTCATCAGTTCCACCTTATGTAATGTTGATGAAGCTCATGCATCTATTTTGATGATAACTCTTTGGCCTCATATTAGTTAGCTTTTTTATTGACTTCAATGTTGGCGTTGCGGATGTTCTGAACTTAAATATACAATTGCATGTATCTTCTATCTATTTTGGATCCTTGTAAAATTTATTTATATGAATTTTCAGTTTTTTAAGCGTACTCAATAATTTCGTATAATATGCTTGAATAGGATGAATTTAAAATATTAGATAAAAATATATAAAAAAATATTGCTACGGATTTGCGACGGATATATTTGGCAGCTAAAACTAACCGATAGAGTAAAATGTTGCGACAGATTAGCCACAAAGTTTTCGTCGCAAATTAATGTTAACGACGAAATGAACCATAAATTTAGTGACAAAATAGATGAAAATAACGATTGATTTTTTTGTCGCTACGTTTAGCAACGGATAATATCCATCGCTAATCCATCGCAAGTTTTGCTACGGAATGAAGATTTTCGTCGCAAAGGGGTTAGCAACGAGCAAAATAGTAACAGATCCGTTGCTAATCCGTCGTTAAATGTATTTAGCTACGGAAATAGGCTGTTTAGCAATGAAATTTGTCTGTTGCCAAATCCAATTTTTTTAGTAGTGTGATACCAGTTGTTGGGCTAAATCAACTCAAAATATATATTCTTAATATAGTGTGATATTGTCTGTTTTGGATTAAATTTTGTGTGGTTTTCAGCAAAAGAGCTCACACCATTAAGAGTATATCTACATCTTATGTGGCTTCTATTCTTTATAGCCCAATATGAAATAATTCCAACTCTGATTTTTAATATTTTTAAAAATAAATTTTGTTTTCCGGTGAAGATGGATTCAATTAGAAAATATATTAGAGATTTGTTTTAACAGGGTTTGAAGACAAGTGAGTTGTATCCTATCATGAAAACTCCTTTACAGGTCCGGTTTGATAATAAATAGTGGGTATGGTTAAAAAATAATGTAAGATGAAAAGCAAAAAACGATTCAAGAAAGTGCCTATAAAATTAATGGATATTCTTCTGTATATTGCTTAGAGGGAAAAGAGAGCTAGGGTTACAAAGTGTGACCCAAATGCCCTTCCTTCTATCCTAAGCTATCTTTATAAGCCAAAGTTGGACTTTTCAAATCCTAAAGTACAGGCGATGTGACCTCTCTATGGCTTCAACGTTCGTGTATGCTGCAACGCTCTAATCGAAGCTGACATATGTGACCAGAATTGGTAGAAGTGAGAGTCAGCTATAGAGATCCCCCAGAGATCCTCCGAGCGCGCTTTTTACCCAATACAGATAGTCACCCACGTTCCAGGATCTATATTTCATAATCTCAGGAAGTGGAAAAGTTCCCTGGCCTCGTCTTATCTTATCATCCCAGCCGAGTCATTTTTAATCTATGTGCGTATGAACATTCGGTTCACTCTCTTTGCACGCCTTCTCCCCTCATTTAATGTTCTGACCTCCTTTTCAGGCGCCACCCTACACGTGTCTTGTCCTCTGCCAAGTTTTTCTCTTGATTCTCAGGCTCCATAATGATGGCGAGGTTCTGTTTATTTTAGTCGAAGTCTCCCCCTTCCGTTTTCTATATATATATAATCTGTTACATAGTTGAAGTACCACTTGCCCTTTCTTGGATATCAATACTCTATCTCTTTCTTCTCAATTCCCAAAAAGTTCTCTGTCGCTTCCCATTGATTTTCCGTCTTTACCACAAATCTTCATCATGTCTTCTAACTCATCTATCGCCGGTGGTGTCACCACCCGAGCACAAGTTGTTGTCAATAGCGATTTTGATGTTTCCGTTCATTAAGTTCCGATTGGGAGTGGATGGGCACAACTGAGTAAGACGTCAAAGAAGAAGGCTCCATCGTCGAGTGCCGCTGGTCAACAAACCAAATAGTACATTCCTAGAGAGTGGACCGGTGATAGGGATCTTGTTGAGCGCGCTACCTCTTCCTACCCTGACTGGGAGTGTCCGACGAGCCTATTTCACTCCTCCATTCGTGACTGTAGTCTTAGTCAGGTCAAAGAGAACTGTGGTTGGAAGGATATAGAGGTGCTCATCCCAAGGGAAGAGCAGAACATCACCTCTCATATCATGGGTTACTCTTTTGTATACACCTATCATTTATCACTTAGTGTGAGCGACAAAATTGACCCTGTCATTTTGGAGTTTTGCAGAAAATTCAATATATGCTTAGCCCAGGTTGGGCCAGCGATTTGGAGGACCATGGCGTGTAGTCTGTATCTCTCCTCGTAAGTCGGAGAAGATTTTACACTTTCCCACTTAATCCGCATTTATTCTCCTAAAATCTTTAGAGTCAGGGTCATCCAACTGGCATGTCGTGGCCAAAACTCCTTGGTCACGAGCATCGATGATGATTCCAACCGAGGGTGGATAGAGAGATATGTCATCATATCGACTGCAGACTTAGTCAAGCCACCGGAATCTCCTATACCCGAGCAGTGGAACCCTTTTCGTGAGTTTAGTATTTGAATATATTTCTTTTCCTATAATCCTTTCTTTGAACTTGACTACTGACTTTCACTTTCCTTGTATTTTTAGTTGTGGCATGAAGACGGGATCTAGTGAAGGACTTGGCACAATGGATCTAAAAAATTCTGCTCCACCCTTCTCTCCGTGTGTGGAAGGAGATTTCTATGAAAAATAATTATAAAGGGAAGAACCATAGCCTATCGAAAGGATCATCAGTTCATCTTCTAGTAGAGATGATCCAGCCATGGCTGCGCACCAAATCCTTTAAGATGCATTCCAACTTAACCGAGGTCAAGGGAGGTCACTCTCAGTCCGGGTGAAGAGAGCAACATCCGGCTCTACCCCTTCAGCCAAGAGAAGTAGGCAGAGCATTTCTAATTATAACAGTTATGGTCCAACTTTAGGAACGCCGACCACCCCTCAAGTGGCGATTGACTTGAAGATCGATGCTAGCAAGGGCGAGGCTGACTCAGCCTAAGAGTTTGTCCACAAGAGAAACCACTTCCGATGATCTCTTTAAAAAGATGGAACTTGTTTTCGTGATGGGTTACTCCTGCTACCTCTTTCTTGGTTCTGTTAGGGCCAGGAGTGAGGCTTTGGGCTCAACATCCATTTTGTCTCTTCCTTCTTCATCTCGAGCAGCTCCCTCATTGACTCCTCAAAAGCAAACCTCTCCGTCCCAAGGTCCAAATACTGGGAGAAAGCATGATGGTCTTTGGGAAACTTACAAGTGGGGACTGGTAGATACCTTTTCGACCTCGGTACATAACCCTACATCTTGTCGATAAGTCACTCATTTTGTTTCGAAGGAATTCCACCTCATTTCCCAACCGGTAATGGTTGCCAACTATCTAAAGTCGTTGGCCACGAAGAAGGATCAAACAAAAATGAATGATGTCTCCGCAAATTGTCTCCTTAATGTTGGTGCTCATGTGGCTGCCTAGGTATCTGACTGGTTCTGATGACTTATAATGCTTGGAACTTTTCTTACCTTATGCTCATCTTTTAACGATTGAGGGCCTTCATCGTTTGCTTGCCGAGGAGAGGGAGAGGTGGGTTGAGTACCAAAAGTTGCAAGAGCGTCTCCCTGCCCTAGAGGTAAAGCTGGTGGCCGTGGAAGAGCTGGAAATAAAGTTGGTTAAGTCAGAGCAGGATAGGAGAATTCACAGCGAGGAAGCGACCAAGTTTCATTTCAAACTTACCGATTTTCAAAAGAAATGGGCTGATTATCAGGATCATTATACCAATGTGTTGCAGAGGGATACCGACCTGACAGAGAGAGTTCGATCTCTGGAAGTAAAGTTACAAGCGTGCATGAAAGAAAAATTTGTTGCAGAGAAAGCCTGAGCCACTCTTGAGGCAAGGCTTCAGGAACAGATGTCCCAGAATAAAGAATAGCTTTAATCCAACCAGCATCTTTTCGACACCAATGCTTCCCTCCGAAGCACACTTGATCAGAACTGGATGAGTTTTGCGGATGTGGATGCTTGTATGCAAAATCAGAAGAGGCAATTTGCCTTGGAGAAGACTCATGCTATGTATCGCGTCCACATGATTAGAAGCTCGGGATGGGATAACCGACATTAATGCCCAGATTGCCGCAACTTTGTCCATAGAAGATAATATCATCGGGTTTTGCCTGTTCAGCCTCTGACCAGAGATCCTTCCCAAACTTCAGATTGGGAGGGGTGGTCATCAGAGGAATGAGATGTAGAAGAGGTCTTGGGAGATATTGAAGAACACACCCTTGAGGTCCCCGCTGATGATGATGCGGCCGAGACCGAGTAAGACCTCACCGAGAGAGGTCCTTCTAGAGACAACCTGCCCTTCCTGCTTCAGAAGCTCCCAATCCTTCCGAGGTTGATGGATCCGGGGCTTCAGCCAATGTTTTTAGCTCTTGATTATTTCTTTATGTATTTTGTGTTGATTCTAGACATATTTCTGTGTTTAGCCATATTTCTTTTGGTAACTTTCGATAGTTTTATAATTACTTTGTTATCCCCGGATGTTGCCTTTGCTTTTGGGCTTGTACATGCTTAGGCCTTTTTGCATGTTCGTTCGCCTTATGTTTGTGGCGACTTTTTATCCTTTGAATGAAATTTAGTTATCTTTACTGAATTCTTGCGATAATGTGTTTACAACCTATTACTCTTGTTTTGGTAGTATTTATTATGGACCAAATGTAGGGACTATCCGGTCCTTTGAGGGGAGCACTTTAACCATAGGGACCCTTCCACCCTAGAATCCCTTTATCAGAACTATGCTCCATATTTATTTTGGACGCATGTGTTTAGGTACCACGATTGCTGTACTTTCTTGCTTTTCAGAATTGATATTTTCTACAATTGCTTTTCCCAATCCGGGCATATTACTTCTGGCCGCGTATTTTATGATCATGAATTATATTCATCTGATTCATAATATAAGGAGGGCCCCCTTTGTTTGACGCTGATGAAGAGAATGTCTTGACCTCAACTTATTTGGCATGAGGTTTATGTTTTCTTCACGCTCTGAGGCTTGCAGGCCGTATCATGTATTCGAGGCGGATGTTTTTGGGTCCTGAGGGATGCATTCGTACCAATAAATTTAAAGTGTCACTGACGAGGCTTGAGCCTTTTTTTATTCACAAAGGTAAGGCGTAGATCACATGTACATTCATATTGCGAACAAAAATGAACAAAAAATAACATCTTCAGATGGTACGAAAGGAGGTTCCAGATTTTTATGAGGAGTCTTAGCTACATTTGTAAGTTTAATACGTTTTATGATTGTGCCTCATTAAAATTCTTGCCGGTAAAAACCCTTTTAGGGAAAAAATTCGGTTAAGAAAAAGAGTGTAACATCTATTTTTTTATTCTTGTCTACTTCTATCGGAGTGGATTTCTCATTCAGCTAGTCCCAGTTCCAGTCCCAGTCTTGCGACCAAAATGTTAAAGAGAAAAGCAGAAAAAGATGGGTCAATGATTCATACCTATGCCCCTTAAGGTCGTATAGGGTGATGAAGTCGTCTGAAAATTTCGGCAGGTTTTTGCTCATATTCACTTATATCCACTGACCATTTGGATATCCAACTTGTAAGGTTTTTGCTCTGTAGTGACGCTTGTAATGAGGTGGTTGTGACCAGTGTCACCGGGTGGCATTGGAATTACGGGCGCAACTTTTGAGTGGTCGTAATTAGTGCCAGTGCCAGCTTCTCCGGGCATGGGTACCAAGATTCCGCCCCCATCAATGTTTTGCTGACATAATAGATAGGAAGATGTCCTTCTCCTTCCTCCCCTACAAATGCGATGCTGACCGAAAATGCCGAAACCGTCATGTAAACGAACAAATACTCATCTTCTTTTGGTTTTGCCATTACGTGAGGGCTCAACACGTACTCTTTAAGATCTTTCAGGCTTTGGTGGAATTCTTATGTCCATCTGAACCCATTGTGTTTCTTCAAAAAATTTGTGACACCGGTCCAAAATCTGGGACACGAATATTTCCAAGGCAGCGACGTTTCCTGTCAACCTCTGCACCGTTTTGACATTGTCTAGTACGTCTGACATTTCCTGGATGGCTGTGACTTTTTCTGGGTTCATCTTGATACCTCGGCTGGAGACTAGGAAACCTAGGAACTTCCCTGATTTGACCCTAAAGGCACACTTCTCTAGGTTCAGCTTCATACCATGTCAACGAAGAATGTCGAAGGTTTCTTGCAGGGAGGACAGATGATTCTCTGCTTCTTAGGACTTGACCGACATGTCATCTACATTGACCTCCATGGATTTGCGATCTTTCCTTCAAACATTTTGTTCACTAATATTTGGTACGTTGCCCCTACATTTTTAAGATCAAAAGGCATTACGTTGTAATAGAAATTACCGTGATTGGTCATGAAGAGAGTCTTCTCTTGATCTTCCGAGTGCAAACTGATTTGGTTATAACTGGAATATGCATCCAAGAAGCTAAGTAGCTCGTGTCCTACCGTGGCATCAATCATTTGATCAATGTGCGGTAGTGGGAAGGAGTCTTTAGGGCAGACTTGATTCAAATCCTTAAAATCCACGCACATCCTGAATTTTTTGAGTTTTTTTAGGACCACCACCACGTTGGCCAACCAATCTGTACTCTCCACTCTCCGGACCAACCCTATATTAAGCAAATGTGTCACTTCTTCTTTGAAAAATTGGTCCTTGATGGCGGATATCGGTCTTCTCCTTTGTTTTACCGGAGGATAATTGGGATCGAAGCTTAGCTTGTGTTTAGCCACCTCTGGGGGAATCCCGGTTCTTCTACTGTTGTGTCTGTGGGGTCCTTGTCTACTAGGACAATGAAACCCTTTGGAATGGCCTGGTCCTGGGGTCTTATTCCTAATGTTGTCCCCTCTGTAAGTTGTTCTTTTTTCCCTCCGAACTCGTTATATGAGTCCAGCGTGTGTGATTTCTACTTGTTGACCTTGCCTCTCCAAGCCATTGTCACTACCGTGGCCTTTATTTATCGGGTTGCGCTTTGGTGCCCCTTGATCTCCCCGACCCCCAATGAGTAGAGAATTTAACCTTTTGATGAATAGTGGAGGGGACCGCTCGCATTGAGTGTATCCACGACCTTCCTAGTATCACATTATAAGGCATGAACCGGCAGCTCGATCTCCCCACGTGTTAACTAGCTTGATATGTTAAAACCTGCCAGCACATTAGTTACACGGATGATCGATTCGTCCACCCCCATTTCTTTCAGGACCCGTAGTTGGACAATGTTTGATGAACTTCCTGGATCAATTAACACAAACTTAATTAAAGAATATTTAATTCAAATAGATATTACTAGGGCATCATTATGGGAGGGAGCAAGGCCCATGCAATCGTTGCTGGAAAAAGAGATGTATCTACTTTTTATAAGCTCATGGACACGGCTCGTAGTCGTGATAGAGATTTTATACTTTTGAAGCAATGTGTCCGTGATTTTGTTTACCATATCTCCCCTAAAGATTATGTTGATAGCGTGGATAGGTTGCAACATCTTGTTTGGTTTCTGTCCGGGGCTTCGGCTTAGGTTGAGTTTTGCTCAGTCGCTGTTGTATTCTTTCAAGTTTCTTTCTTGCTGTAGCTGGGCCTCCTCGATCCTCAAATTCGCGCAGTCCTTCGTGGCGTGCTATAAAAGTGGCACCATAACCTGGTATTTCTCCTAACCAAATTTATTCGTATTTCTTGTGGGAACCTAGATTCCTTTATTGTTTTTATCACCGCGATGAGCTCCGCCGCGTTTTTATTAAAATTATGGTCTGGAAAATTTGAGGGTCCGGTTCCCATTGATGATGATCCTTCGGAATATGGGGTGCCCCTCCCGATAAGGCCCCGACCGCTTCTGTCGCTCCACCGGTTTATGCCTTGACTAGGGAATCTGCAAATTTTAAATGGCTCGAATCGTCCCCTATGGTTTATAGTATTTGCACCAAGCCCTGAATATGGCATTTTTTGTGAGGCGAATGTCCACCTTTATCGGTGCTGCTTGATACGCTCAAATTACACCTCTTAAATGGCGTAAAACGGATGTTGTCAAATATAGTAACCCTACTAGGTTGGGGTCGAATCCCACAGGGAATATGGTGTGAAAAGGTTACTATCATAGTGTAATACTTGACGTAGGTATTTGTTATAGTTTCGTAAAGGTTGTAAAGAGTTGTATAATTCTAACAGCTCTATTGACTTGATTAATATTCATATGATTAAGAAACCAAGATTGTGTCCCCTCTAGGTTAGATGCTATGCTCTAGGTTTAAAGTGATGTACTCATAATGGATTGTATATTGTATGCGCTTAATCTCTATCTGACTTTCTAATATTTCCCAATAGTTAGAAAGTATTTGTCTTCACGATTTTCCCAAATATAGAATAGTGATATTATCAACGATTAATTATGCTAAGTAAAACTCCTCTTATCCCTAAGTGAGTTTATAAAATGAGAGTTAACGTCCCGAGTCCTTATTAATTATTCCTACCAAACCCTACTCACCTTCCTAAGTATGTAGAATTTATGGCTTAGATTAATGTTTGTAACCACTAATCAATATGAACGAATAATAAATAATTAAATACTAACAGTCCATGATTCGTATATCAATGTTAAAAACCTATTCGCATAACACCCAACATTGTGTTCACAATCTCAGAATGTGTAAAGACTCGTTGGGTCGTTATAGCGCCTTTGATCCATTTACACTCGTTGACCCTTCCCCGAGTCCCGTTGTCGCGCCCGTTTTTGACCTGCTCCGAGGTCAAAGCGGAGCACGGACGTGTTCAGGTGATTCCTGGGTAAAGAATTGAGGAGTCGCCACCTAATTATTTTTTATGGTGAATTAGGACACCTAAATATTTAAACTAAATGCTGCAATGTAACTCCAATTTTAAGGTCTGCGAAACTAGCGAGATTCTAGG
Organism: Anisodus tanguticus; assembly: GCA_034509755.1. NCBI lineage: Eukaryota > Viridiplantae > Streptophyta > Magnoliopsida > Solanales > Solanaceae > Anisodus > Anisodus tanguticus. The sequence continues at coordinate 38,532,986 of CM067548.1, read as the reverse complement.
TAAGGGTTCTTTATTATCCTAAAGGGAAGGGGTTAGGCATCCTTTAAGATCCGCTAACTTGCGGTTATCCGGTCAAACTCAGGTTAATTATTACTAGAAAAATATATGTTTTTACAAGTATAACAGATTTAAAGATGTTTGCAAATAATTAATAAATGATGCATTTTAAAAAGAAAGATACATGTAGAGATTTTTTAAATATGCATTTGTATGGTATTTAAAGAGAAATACATGTAGAGTTGAAAAAAATATGTATTTGACAATTGATAGTAAAACAAATTATTTATAATGCCAAAGTAAAATTTGGGGAATCAATGAATTGTAAATTGACAAAAGATAAACTTATTCGGTATGATTTAATAAAGCAAATAAAAGATGACAAAAGTTATTTTGAAAATCTTGAATACGCGTGACGAGCCTAAAATAAATAAACTAGCGAAGGATTTCTAAGTTTGAATTCAACCGAGCCTACAAATAAATAAGCTAGCGACGGGTTTCAAATCTTAAACTAACCTATGAATTAATCCTAAGTTTGCCTATTCTAAGCATTTCAATAATTACATAAGTGCGATAAATAATATTACAATACAAAGCGGAATAAAAGCTGAATTAAAGAAAGAAATAAAAATAAATAAACTCCGAGGAATATTTGTCTTTATTTGCTTTAATCCCTATGCAAGTATCACGAACAAACGGTTAGAAACAGTTAAATACAAATAACTTCATATCCGTATTCAAAACAGTGAATGTTTTGATCACGGAGGGCTCAGACTTAAATTTTGAAAAGAACATTCCAATCACGTCGTGGCTGCAAACATATGACTAATGTAGTTTATTTTGATTGCCTCGCCTACTAAACGTGTTGGTCTCTCGGGTGAAATAGAAAAGATCACTATAATCACGTCGTGGCTGCAAATATATAATTCACCTCGCCTACTAAACATGTTGATCTCGGATGAAATAAAAGGTTTAAGTCTTCATCATAGCCCAGAAGTTATATTTCCGTCTTTGCAACTGTGGAGGCCTCAAAATCGACGGATATTTTTCATCGGCCAGTGTAGTATCGTGTTCAAATCAGCAAAATTTTAAAACAAGGCAGCAAACAGTAAGCAGGAGGCAGTAATCAGAAAGCAGAAAAACAGAGGCAAATTCCGAAAAGACGCGGTGTTTAGTTTAAAACAATAAAACATTAAATATCCGTTGCATGGATGTTTAAAGCAGTAAGCAGTAAGCAGTCAGTAAGCAGTAGCAGTAGCGGTAGCGGTAGCAGTAGCAGTAGCAGTAAGCGAGGCAGTAGCGGTAGCAGTAGCAGTAGCAGTAAGCAGTAAGCAGTAACAGAGAGGTAATTTCCGAAAAGACGTGAAGTTTAGTTTAAAAACAGTAAAACAGTAAATATCCGTTGCACGGATACTTAAAACAGTAAACTGAAAAACAGAGAAACAGAGTGCGGCCTCGAATTTAATTTCATCGGCCAGTGCAATATTAATAAAACAATAAAACAGTAAAAGCAACGAGCAGTGAGCAATTTAAGTATCCGACCCAAGTTCTAAAATTCTGGAAATATCCAGATGGGGTCAGTGACCCGACCTGGGGTCAGTGACCCGACCTGGGGTCAGTGACCCGACCCGAATCAGTGATCCAAACCCGAATCACATTTTAACACCAAATTCAGATAACCAATAACAAGAATATGAAATGCAAGAAAATTTGGAAAACCCAAACCGGGTCGACCCGACCCGGGTCAGTGACCCGACCCGGGTCAGTGACCCGACCCGAATCAGGTATCGAATCCGAAATCAAATGTTCACCAAATTCAAATAACCAACATACATGAATATGAAAATGCAAGAATTCTGAAAAATATTACCCAAATCGGGTCGACCCGACCCGGGTCAGTGACCCGGTCCGAATCAAATTTCAACACCAAATTCAGATAACCAATAACAAGAATATGAAATGCAAGAATTCTGAAAATGTTCAAATCGGGTCGACCCGACCCAGGTCAGTGACCCGCCCCGAATTGGAGTTTCAACCCAGAATCAAATAATTTCATCAATTTCAGATAACCAATGATAACAACAGCAGCAATGTAAGAAAATTGGAAATTTAAATCGGGTCGACCCGACCCGGGTCAGTAACCCGACCCGAAAATCAGTGATCCAAATCAAATCTTAACACCAAATTCAGATAACCAACATACATAAATATGAAATGCAAGAATTCTGAAAATGTTACCCGAACCGGGTCGACCCGGGTCGGGTCGACCCGACCCGAAATCAGTGAAGAAAAATCAGAGAATCAAAGGGGATGACAAACCTTTTCGGACTTGATTCTTGAACAACAAAGAAGCCAAAATGCTTTAAACTCAAGAACACAACAAAATATTTATGTATATATGGAATAATCTTCCGAAAATCCTTCCGAAAATCTATTTTTCTCCCCCGAAAATCTCCTTTCCAAAATGAAGAACAACATGGGGTATTTATAGGTGGATTCCCCCCCAAGAATCGAGTTTGAAATTCGAATTAAAGGTAAATATTTCTGAATTTGGGAAGCGGATTTTAGGGGGGTATGGGCGTGGGTCGAAGTGACGGGAGTTGGTGGTGGCAGGGGGTTGGTGTTGGCAGGGCGAGGTGACCGACGACGTGGGGTCGCCGGTATGGGGGTGTGGGGTCGACGGGTTATGGGTCGAGAGGTTTAGGTTTAGGTTTTTGATTTTTTTTTTTTTTTGATTTTTTGTTTGTTTGGGGGATTAAAAGAGGTTGGGGGAAATGGGTTTTGGGCTGACCGGGTTTGGGCTATTTTGGTGGGTTTGGGAATGGGGTTTTAAGGGGTGAATGGGCTCGGGTGTTGGAGATTGTTGGGCTGGGCGAATTGGTTAGTGAGTATTGGGCTTGGACGAAAAAATGGGTTTTAGTTTAGGTTGGGTAGAAATTGTATTGGGTTGGAAAAAATGAAATGGGTTAGAAATTGTTTTGGGTTAGGGAAATAAAAAATGGGTTATGGATTCTAAAAATATGAAAAGGGGCTTAATATTAAAACATATTTTTGTTTTGTAAAAGATGTGAATTATTTAAAATAACATAACGACGTGATAATAATAAAAATATAATATTTGCGAAATGTTTAATGTTTAATAAAAAATGGAAATGCGATGCAATTTTGCGAGAATAAAATAACATAGAATTTATGGATAAAACTATGATTATGATAAAGATGCAAATGATAGTAAAAAAAATGCGAATAATAATAATAATAAGATATATACACATATATGCCTATATTTTAAAATTGTTTTAAAAGTGTCAAAAATATTAGAAATTACGAATAAAATCATAAAAGATGGGACAAAATTGGGTGTCAACAGATGCCCCTCTTTGGACGGAGACGATGAAAGAGTTTTCGGCCAAAGAAGTTGACTGAGTAGCCAATTTTGTCCCGATCATCGGGACTGCATGGTAAGAAATAGAATCCCCGGGGGGAAGTGAAGTTGCAAAAAGATGGTGCACATTCAAGCAACAATGCCCCAGTGTCGACTTAGGATGACACTGGTCGCAGATGCGAGAAACTAATGGGAAAGAGCGGATCGACGTTCGAAGTAGGTCGTTGACCAAATTGCCTCGGTTCGCCGTAAGAGATAGCTCCCCGTTGTGATGAAGTTCCTGCAAATTAAAAACTCCTGCAAACTAAAGCTTAAGATAAAATTAGTGTATAACTGCTGAGGAAAATTGTAGAGAATATAATTTGTAAATACCCACATTATGAGGTGGGCGCCAGACTGAAATTAAAATACCCGCATTATAAGGTGGGCGACTGTTTACACTTTAAAATAAGTACCCGCATTAGAAGGTGGGCACCTGATTTTAAATAAAATACCCGCATTAGAAGGTGGGCGCCTGATTTAAAATAAAATACCCGCATTAGGAGGTGGGCGCCTGACTGAAATTTAAATACCCGCATTTAGGAGGTGGGCGCCTGATTTAAAACATACCCGCATTAGAAGGTGGGCGCCTGATTTAAAACGTACCCGCATTAGAAGGTGGGCGCCTGATTTAAAACGTACCCGCATTAGAAGGTGGGCGCCTGATTTAAAACGTACCCGCATTAGAAGGTGGGCGCCTGATTTAAAACGTACCCGCATTAGAAGGTGGGCGCCTGATTTAAAACATATCCGCATTAGAAGGTGGGCGCCTGATTTAAAACATACCCGCATTAGAAGGTGGGCGCCTGATTTAAAACATACCCGCATTAGAAGGTGGGCGCCGATTTAAAACATACCCGCATTAGAAGGTGGGCGCACGATTTAAAACATACCCGCATTAGAAGGTGGGCGCCGATTTAAAACATACCCGCATTAGAAGGTGGGCGCCGATTTAAAACATACCCGCATTAGAAGGTGGGCGCCGATTTAAAACATACCCGCATTAGAAGGTGGGCGCCGATTTAAAACATACCCGCATTAGGAGGTGGGCGCCTGATTTAAAACATACCCGCATTAGGAGGTGGGCGCCTGATTTAAAACATACCCGCATTAGGAGGTGGGCGCCTGATTTAAAACATACCCGCATTAGGAGGTGGGCGCCTGATTTAAAACATACCCGCATTAGGAGGTGGGCGCCTGATTTAATACATACCCGCATTAGAAGGTGGGCGCCTGATTTAAAACATACCCGCATTAGAAGGTGGGCGCCTGATTTAAAACATACCCGCATTAGAAGGTGGGCGCCTGATTTAAAACATACCCGCATTAGAAGGTGGGCGCCTGATTTAAAACATACCCGCATTAGGAGGTGGGCGCCTGATTTAAAACATACCCGCATTAGGAGGTGGGCGCCTGATTTAAAACATACCCGCATTAGGAGGTGGGCGCCTGATTTAAAACATACCCGCATTAGGAGGTGGGCGCCTGATTTAAAACATCGTGTTGACGTAATGTAAAGTGTGGCCCTATTGCCATGCCATGATAGTTAGTGTGGACATAAGCGATGCAAAAGTTGAGTCGATGAGAATGCGACCCTGTAAGTCGAAATACCGTTCTTTGCGTGGATACAATACGGTTGGGAACATGTAGTTTAGCATGACGTCTTTGTACAATCTCCAAACAGGAAAGTGATCCTTGTGGTGAGTTGCGATGCGGAGATCCCTTGCGAATTTGCTCATAAATGTTGCAGATTCCCTGCTGCTTTCCACCTGAAGAACCTATACTCAAATAAATTTATGAGTTTGGGGAGGGGGAGTTGATTCGCGTTGACTTTGTAGCTTTGGCCTTGATAGTGTATGTCCCGCCGATTCGGACTGTAGCCCTCTCTCGGTCCCCCGTATTGGATAGTCGTTAATGAAAACATTTGTCGAAAACAATTTGTTTGTGACAAGTATGTTCTCGTTGAACTCTAATGAAAATGTTTGTTGAAAATAATTTGCTTATAAAAAGGTATGCATATATATAAATGTCTGTCGAGCAGTGACATGCGGTGAAACAAAACAAACGTCTTATCCAAAAAATCTTCTGGCTGACTTATTTTGCCGATGCTTTTCCAAGTTTATCGGCGTCCTCTGGCAGTGATCCCCTAAAAAAAATGCCCCAGTTTCTGATATGTGAGAATGACGATCTTTTGAACGGACAACCGAGTCTTGTGTAGATTGCTTGCCTGCCCTATCAGGGTGATCAGATGGGTGTATTTTGTCATTTGTGAGATAAAGGAGAAAATATTTCCTAATGGTGTGACCGAAGCCGATTTAGGCCGTCTACGTATCCCCATGAGGGAATCAGGTCGTGACGTAGTTCATTACAAGCAAAAGGGGTTTGTAAGGATTTTCTAAAAATGGGACCGAAGCCGATGTGGCCGCCTACGTATCCCGCCGAGGGAATCAGGTCATGACGTAGTTCATGTTGTTGCCCCAGACAAAATGTGTCTGTACATGATTCTGTATCCACTTGGCTGCGAAAAATATATCATTGCCCCAGTAGAAGTCCTGATTGTAGTATGGTAGCCAAAGAGTACAAATGGCAAACGTCCGTGCCAATGCTTGTAACTATCAACCATCTTTGATGTTTCATCCAAATCTGGCTTTGACTTATTCCAAAAAATGCCCCAGTTCTTCCGGTTGTGAGTCTTCCTCATATCCTTCGAAGTCTTGCTTGTTGTTTGGGACCTTGTTTGCTTGTTTCATTACATGTCACATATTATCGGCAAATTTAGTTTGCATGATGAAAAAGAAGAAAATTATTAGACGAAACAAATTTTAAAATAGCAAAAGCAATGCAAATGTGTCATTTTTAAGCTTTCAAAAGGTGGAGGCAAAATACATTAAAATGCATAAATGCGATTCAGGCCTCAATTTAAATCGCATTTTTCATTAAGTACTAATACAATTTGGGTAGACATGATTGGAAAATAAAAGATGGGGTGCTCCGCCAGTTTTAGTCAATACGAATCAACTTTTGGGGGGGGAATAAATTAGGCAAAATAAACCTCCTGAAAAATGAAGAGAACCAAGTTAGTATAAGGCAAGTAATTATTGTTTCAATTAATATGCACAGAGTGTGAAGTAGCATGAAATAACAAGCAAATTATATGCGCATCCTAATATACATGGGGCCTCTCTTATGCCGGAGGTGGGCCTAAACGCCAGATATGCGAGATTACGACAGATTGATCCAAGCTATAAAACTGTAATGCTTTTGTTGGAAATGAGACAAAATGAATGTACATTTTCCAATTTCGGCATGTCATGATTAGGCTTGGATTTGTCTATCATTATCATGCTACACGTAATATGCTGATTGGTCGTTGGGTTGCGAGACCCGTTGACAATTTTGGTAGATTTCTTAATTGTGGAGTCGATACCAAGGATCGACCCACCTAAGGTGTATGCATGCATGACTTAAAATAAAGGGTGGTATAGCTCTATCTAAATTTTCTAAGATTTGGCTTACTAGACTCAAGGTTCCCGAGCGGACCGCTCGAGTGAGAAGGCTACGCGGCCAACCGGATGGTCCGGACGCTCCGCGCATATACCAACTCTCCTAAAAATTTGGAAATTTGAAAGAAATTTGCGGGTGCGCAAAACACACCTCGCGTGTAGTGTGTGATAGTGTCAATTTTCCAGAGTGGAAGAAATATGAGCGGAATGCCAATTTAAGGAAAGCAGTAAAACAATATAGCAATTAAAGCAATTATGCAAAAAAATTTCACAAATGAAACATATCAAAGCATTAAAACAAATAATGAGCAAAAAGTAAAGCACAATAATAATTAACCTGATTTGGCTATGGTCAAGAACCTGAAATATCCCCAGCGGAGTCGCCATTCTGTCGCGCCCGTTTTTGACCTGCTCCGAGGTCAAAGCGGAGCACGGACGTGTTCAGGTGATTCCTGGGTAAAGAATTGAAGAGTCGCCACCTAATTATTTTTTATGGTGAATTAGGACACCTAAATATTTAAACTAAATGCTGCAATGTAACTCCAATTTTAAGGTCTGCGAAACTAGCGAGATTCTAGGTAAGGGTTCTTTATTATCCTAAAGGGAAGGGGTTAGGCATCCTTTAAGATCCGCTAACTTGCGGTTATCCGGTCAAACTCAGGTTAATTATTACTAGAAAAATATATGTTTTTACAAGTATAACAGATTTAAAGATGTTTGCAAATAATTAATAAATGATGCATTTTAAAAAGAAAGATACATGTAGAGATTTTTTAAATATGCATTTGTATGGTATTTAAATAGAAATACATGTAGAGTTGAAAAAAATATGTATTTGACAATTGATAGTAAAACAAATTATTTATAATGCCAAAGAAGTAAAATTTGGGGAATCAATGAATTGTAAATTGACAAAAGATAAACTTATTCGGTATGATTTAATAAAGCAAATAAAAGATGACAAAAGTTATTTTGAAAATCTTGAATACGCGTGACGAGCCTAAAATAAATAAACTAGCGAAGGATTTCTAAGTTTGAATTCAACCGAGCCTACAAATAAATAAGCTAGCGACGGGTTTCAAATCTTAAACTAACCTATGAATTAATCCTAAGTTTGCCTATTCTAAGCATTTCAATAATTACATAAGTGCGATAAATAATATTATAATACAAAGCGGAATAAAAGCTGAATTAAAGAAAGAAATAAAAATAAATAAACTCCGAGGAATATTTGTCTTTATTTGCTTTAATCCCTGCAAGCTGTCACGAACAAACGGTTAGAAACAGTTAAATACAAATAACTTCATATCCGTATTCAAAACAGTGAATGTTTTGATCACGGAGGGCTCAGACTTAAATTTTGAAAAGAACATTCCAATCACGTCGTGGCTGCAAACATATGACTAATGTAGTTTATTTTGATTGCCTCGCCTACTAAACGTGTTGGTCTCTCGGGTGAAATAGAAAAGATCACTATAATCACGTCGTGGCTGCGAATATATAATTCACCTCGCCTACTAAACATGTTGATCTCGGATGAAATAAAAGGTTTAAGTCTTCATCATAGCCCGTGAAGTTATATTTCCGTCTTTGCAAATCGTGGAGGCCTCAAAATCGACGGATATTTTTCATCGGCCGGTGTAGTATCGTGTTCAAATCAAAGCAAAATTTTAAAACAAGGCAAAGAAAAAGAAGCGGAGAGCGAGTAATCGAAAGCGAGAAAAACAGAGGCAAATTCCGAAAAGACGCGGTGTTTAGTTTAAAACAATAAAACATTAAATATCCGTTGCATGGATGTTTAAAGCGATGCGATAGCAAGCGATCGATGCGATGAAGCGATAGCGATAGCGATAGCGATAGCGGTAGCGGTAGCGGTAGCGATAGCGATAGTAGTAAGCGAGGCGATAGCGGTAGCGATAGCGATAGCGTGATAGCGATAGCGATAACGAGAGGTAATTTCGAAAAGACGTGAAGTTTAGTTTAAAAACAAGAAAAAAGAAATATCCGTTGCACGGATACTTAAAACAAGAACCGAAAAACAGAGAAACAGAGCGCGGCCTCGAATTTAATTTCATCGGCCGATTGCAATATTAATAAAACAATAAAACAAAGTAAAAGCAACGAGCGAGTGAGCAATTTAAGTATCCGACCCAAGTTCTAAAATTCGGAAATATCCGGATGGGGTCGATGACGACTCGACCGGGGTCGATGACCCGACCCGAATCGGTGATCCAAACCCGAATCACATTTTAACACCAAATTCGGATAACCAATAACAAGAATATGAAATGCAAGAAAATTTGGAAAACCCAAACCGGTCGACCCGACCGGCCGATGACCCGACCCGAATCGGTATCGAATCCGAAATCAAATGTTCACCAAATTCGGATAACCAACATACATGAATATGAAAATGCAAGAATTCTGAAAAATATTACCCAAACCGGGTCGACCCGACCCGGTCGATGACCCGGTCCGAATCAAATTTCAACACCAAATTCGGATAACCAATAACAAGAATATGAAATGCAAGAATTAAAGAAAATGTTCAAATCGGGTCGACCCGACCAGTCGATGACCCGCCCCGAATTGGAGTTTCAACCCGAATCAAATAATTTCATCAATTTCGATAACCAATGATAACAACAAGAAGAATGTAAGAAAATTGGAAATTTAAATCGGGTCGACCCGACCCAAGTCAATAACCCGACCCGAAAATCGTGATCCAAATCAAATCTTAACACCAAATTCGATAACCAACATACATAAATATGAAATGCAAGAATTCTCGAAAATGTTACCCGAACCGGGTCGACCCGGTCGGGTCGACCGAGTCGGGTCGACCCGACCCGAAATCGATGAAGAAAAATCGAGAGAATCAAAGGGGATGACAAACCTTTTCGGACTTGATTCTTGAACAACAAAGAAGCCAAAATGCTTTAAACTCAAGAACACAACAAAATATTTATGTATATATGGAATAATCTTCCGAAAATCCTTCCGAAAATCTATTTTTCTCCCCCGAAAATCTCCTTTCCAAAATGAAGAACAACATGGGGTATTTATAGGTGGATTCCCCCCCAAGAATCGAGTTTGAAATTCGAATTAAAGGTAAAGATTTCTGAATTTGGGAAGCGGATTTTAGGGGGTATGGGCGTGGGTCGAAGTGACGGGAGTTGGTGGTGGCGGGGGGGTTGGTGTTGGCAGGGCGAGGTGACCGACGACGTGGGGTCGCCGGTATGGGGGTGTGGGGTCGACGGGTTATGGGTCGAGAGGTTTAGGTTTAGGTTTTTGATTTTATTTTTTTTTGATTTTTTGTTTGTTTGGGGGATTAAAAGAGGTTAGGGGAAATGGGTTTTGGGCTGACCGGTTTGGGCTTTGAAATTTTTTTTGGTGGGTTTGGGAATGGGGTTTTAAGGGGTGAATGGGCTCGGGTGTTGGAGATTGTTGGGCTGGGCGAATTGGTTAGTGAGTATTGGGCTTGGACGAAAAAATGGGTTTTAGTTTAGGTTGGGTAGAAATTGTATTGGGTTGGAAAAAATGAAATGGGTTAGAAATTGTTTTGGGTTAGGGAAATAAAAAATGGGTTATGGATTCTAAAAATATGAAAAGGGGCTTAATATTAAAACATATTTTTGTTTTGTAAAAGATGTGAATTATTTAAAATAACATAACGACGTGATAATAATAAAAATATAATATTTGCGAAATGTTTAATGTTTAATAAAAAATGGAAATGCGATGCAATTTTGCGAGAATAAAATAACATAGAATTTATGGATAAAACTATGATTATGATAAAGATGCAAATGATAGTAAAAAAAATGCGAATAATAATAATAATAAGATATATACACATATATGCCTATATTTTAAAATTGTTTTAAAAGTGTCAAAAATATTAGAAATTACGAATAAAATCATAAAAGATGGGACAAAATTGGGTGTCAACACCGTTATTATAATTTTGACCCACGAGGATGGGCAACATGGTTTTCGATGTAGGAGGACGAGTTTTATGGTGACTTATGAGAATTAGAACCTTAAAGTGAAAAAGTGTTGATCAATAGTTGACTTTTGGGTAAACGGACCTTTCTCAAAATTTTGTCGATTCCATTAGGTCCAGGACATTGATTATGACTTGGTCGAGTCATTGGTTTTGTTACCGAGGCATCCGTTCATTTTTTGAGTTAAGTTTTGAAAATATGTGTTTTGGTTGATTTAGGGTTGACTTAGTCAACGGGACCTCCTTTGAGAATTCCGAGGGTGCCGTTCATTTTTTGAGTTAAGTTTTGAAAATATGTGTTTTGGTTGATTTAGGGTTGACTTAGTCAACGGGACCTCCTTTGAGAATTCCGAGGGTGCGGTGAGTTCGTAACGTGTTTTTATGTGGGTTTGTATATTTGGTTTGTGTCCAGAAGGGGCTGGGTGGCTGGGAGGCTTCGCGATCACGAGTGACCACTCGCATTCGTGAAGAAGGGAAGGGCAGTGTATTAATTTCGAAAAACGATGGGAATATTTCATTTTTGGATATTTAGAGTTGCATAGCTCGGTTTGAGGCAATTCAAAGTGGGTTCTTCTCAATTTTTAGTAGGGGTAAGTCTCTAATATCTATTTTTTCAATTTCTATTGAATTCTTCCATCTATTTGATGAATAATCCACGATTTGGATTGGGGAAAATGAGGGTTTTTGACATAAAAATGAAATAAGCTTTTCCTTGATTTGGGATACAATTAGTGGATGGATTTTGACTAATTTTGATATGTAGACTCCATAAGTAATGGATAAACTAGTTTTGCACTAAATTTTCTATTTTCCCTTCGTGGCTCGGAGTCCTATTTTGGGTGACTTTTTGGGTTTAGATTTAAAGTATGTTAATATGGGTATCATTGGATTCGTATGACTTCCCAGACTAATACTATGACCCTATTGAACTCGATTTTCCTACAAAGTGACTATTTTGCCCTTCGAGGTTAAGAATGGGTTTTGAACTAACTTTTCTACCCGAAATTCTTCTAAGACTTTTATGGGTATCTTTCGAATCATGTTTTAATGGAAAATTCATAAATGTTAAACTTTGCTTATTCTGAGATGTTTCGAAAGAAGAAAGCTCGAGTTGGATAGTTCGTGGCGCCTGTTCGTCCTTCTAAGTAGGTTACGGCTTACTTTCTGGTTAGACTTCGGCTAGCGAAACATATATATAGTTAGTTACTCTCGGAGAAGCATGTACGACTTCAGGTATGAAGTTGGGATGGATTACTAGGTTTGGTATTGTTGATTGAATTGTGGTTGTTTCCTCTTGTGATTTATTATTTTGCTGCCTAGTGTTGGATAATGGATTGCACTTAGTTTCCATAGCGTCCTTGTGATATAGTTGTATCTCATTTATCTTGATATTATCATGGATAGAGGAAGGGACTTAACTTGATACTCACATTGTGATATGTGTCCATGTGTGGCCCGATTGGGATCTGATTACGATTTACACTTAAGATTGATACTTGTACATCATTCATACACATTCTACATTATTCATTATTGTGAGTTGTGATTTAATATTAATAATGATAAGAGAAAAAGTGAAATATCATAAGGTGTTATGTGGGCTTGTCGCCATATTTGCTATGTTTGTGACTGTTATTTGCATTCATATCTCTCTTGATATCTCACTTATCATAGAAAATGGAAAGATAATGAAAATGGCTTGAAATTGTGAAGTGTACTTTATGACAAGTGTAATTGATATCATGCATGTCATACATTCCTATTTCATATGATGATTTGTCATGAACTATGATTGAAAATGATGATAAGTGAGAGAGTGTAGCCTCCGAGATAATTGCTGGAGAGCGTAAAAGAGAGACGAGTGTCCGATGCCTGAGGTCATTGTCGGGGATCATGAGAGTTTCTGATGCATGAGGTCTTTGCCGAGATTGTGAGAGTTTCCAATGCCCGCGGTCTTTGCTGGGATCGTGAGAGTGGTACATAGACTTCGTGGGTCCTCCATGGGTTATGACTGCCGGGACATAGAGATATTCCGCCTGGAGCATGTATGTACCATATGAGATAGTTTTCCATTGCATTGCATTGTATCACATATATATTCATATTACATCCACTCATATCTCTGATTCTGGTTATTGTATTCATTGTATTGCATGATGCATTCCAGCCTTACTTCATTGGTTGTTGATTCATTTGAGATGTTGTAGGCTTGTTAGTCTTTTACCTAGACACTTGATGGATTTGAGGACTAGAGATTCTACCCAGGCTATCATTATAGACTAATGAGATCTAGAGTGATTCACATTAGTGCAAGTGTTACATGAATGTGCTTAGTGATTAATTCATTCTCGTATTCCATGGATTCTGACTGGATACTCTATACTTGGGTTATTTACTCTTGGAATGTGATAGTGTTTGTACTTGATTGCGAGCATGTCTATTCTTCAGTTTCTTCCTTTATATATGCTAGCTAACTGTTGTCGGCATATGATACCTACCAGTATATAATGTTTATACTAATACTACTCTTGCTACACCCTTTTCAGGTGTAGAGTTGTTACAAGTTCATGATCGAGGTCCTATTAGCCTTCAAATATCTCATGGAGTTCATCTAGATTTTCTATTTAATTCTCATTCTAAACAGAAGTTGTATTCAGGTTGTGGTTGTATCTTTTATTCCAGTTGTCTATTTAGAAGCTCTTATACTATTCAGACTAGATTCCTTGGGTAGTTGTTGTATTTCTGCATTTTCATAAATCTATGTTTCCAGACTTTATTGCTCTTTATGATTTATTATGTTGTGGGATGAGTTTTCCTACCAGGTGGGAAAAGGATAGGTTCTTTAACGATCAGTGATTTGGGTCGTGACAGAATGGTATTTAACTACTCGTGATATTAATGATAACAAAATGCTCGAAATTTATCATTAAAACTTACAATTGAATAACGAAGATTAAAAGATGGGAACTTATTCTTGAAAGCCTCAAAATACTTTGAGTACTTGATACTATCGATAGAAGTCTTAAAACGGATGATAATACATTTACAAAACCCTAAAAAGTATTTATACAAGTCAAAACTCAGAATTAAATACAGACAAAACTGCCCATGTTGTTGAATTCGGCGGATCATACAATTAAGTATGGCCCGTACAAACTTCTACGATCAACTTCGATGCCCAATTTCTACGGTCTGTATAAAATTATCCGGTCCATCAAATCTCTGTTATTCTTGATCTTCAATCAGCACTTGGAATGTACACTAGGTTTATCCAATCCGTCAAAATATTTACGGACCATCAATACCCACCGTAACATCTTCCTTCTCTTTCTCATATTTCTGCCAAGGACCAATTGGCTGACGGTCCAATTGTACGGTCCGTATAAATATGTACGGTCCGTACAGTTCCCAATTCTGGGGACTTTTCTTGAATTTTCTTGTTTTGTTTTCCTATCATTAATTACCTAAAATATAAACAAAAGACATCAAAAGACATCAAACGACACAAACTTACTTAAAAACAAGTAAAACTTATCGTTAAAAGGTGTCAAATGTGTCGCAATTCTACGACACATCACTGTTGCCCGTTGATCCTCCTCAATACGCATCTTGGCCAGTCTTCCAGGATAACTGGAAATAACATTCTCTCCATTTGGAACCTGTCCACGAATCCCCTTAACAATTTGTCTCCCCACTGCTTCATGGAGAACATGTCCTGCTTGTGCGTTTCAACCCTCTGAGCTCCCACGTGAGCTTTGACAAAAGCATCTACAAGAGTAGCAAAAGAATCAATAGAGTTTTCAGGTAAATGGTGTCGCGCCCGATTTTGACCTGGCTCGGGTCAAAGCGGAGCACAGACGTGTTCCGGTGATTCCTGGGTAAAGAATTGAGGAGTCGCCACCTAATTATTTTTACGGTGAATTAGGACACCTAAATATTAAACTAAATGCTGCAATGTAACTCCAATTTTAAGGTCTGCGAAACTAGCGAGATTCTAGGTAAGGGTTCTTTATTATCCTAAAGGGAAGGGGTTAGGCATCCTTTAAGATCCGCTAACTTGCGGTTATCCCACAAACTCGGTTAATTATTACTAGAAAAATATATGTTTTTACAAGTATAACAGATTTAAAGATGTTTGCAAATAATTAGTAAATGATGCATTTTAAAAAGAAAGATACATGTAGAGATTTTTTAAATATGCATTTGTTATGGTATTTAAAGAGAAATACATGTAGAGTTGAAAAAATATGTATTTGACAATTGATAGTAAAACAAATTATTTATAATGCCAAAGTAAAATTTGGGGAATCAATGAATTGTAAATTGACAAAAGATAAACTTATTCGGTATGATTTAATAAAGCAAATAAAAGATGACAAAAGTTATTTTGAAAATCTTGAATACGCGTGACGAGCCTAAAATAAATAAACTAGCGAAGGATTTCTAAGTTTGAATTCAACCGAGCCTACAAATAAATAAGCTAGCGACGGGTTTCAAATCTTAAACTAACCTATGAATTAATCCTAAGTTTGCCTATTCTAAGCATTTCAATAATTACATAAGTGCGATAAATAATATTACAATACAAAGCGGAATAAAAGTCGAATTAAAGAAAGAAATAAAAATAAATAAACTCCGAGGAATATTTGTCTTTATTTGCTTTAATCCCCGCAAGTGTCACGAACAAACGGTTAGAAACAGATTAAATACAAATAACTCCATATCCGTATTCAAAACAAAGGTGAATGTTTTGATCACGGAGGGCTCAGACTTAAATTTTGAAAAGAACATTCCAATCACGTCGTGGCTGCAAACATATGACTAATGTGGTTTATTTTGATTGCCTCGCCTACTAAACGTGTTGGTCTCTCGGGTGAAATAGAAAAGATCACTATAATCACGTCGTGGCTGCGAATATATAATTCACCTCGCCTACTAAACATGTTGATCTCGGATGAAATAAAAGGTTTAAGTCTTCATCATTGCCCAGAAGTTATATTTCCGTCTTTGCAACTGTGGAGGCCTCAAAATCGACGGATATTTTTCATCGGCCAGTGTAGTATCGTGTTCAAATCAGTAAAATTAAAATTGAAACAGTAAACAGCAGCAGTAGCAGTAGCAGTAGCAGAAAAACAGAGGCAGAGAAGAAAAAAAAACAGTTTCCGAAAATGACGCGGTGTCTAGTTTAAAGCAGTAAAAATGATAAAAACAGTAAACAGTAATCTGAAACGGGAGCAAACTGAAACAGAAAACAATGCCCGAACAGACGCGGTATTTATTCAAAACAGTAAAACAATGATGTCCGTCGCAAGAAATTTAAAACAATAAACTTAATAAAACAATAAGATATCCGTTGCACGGATGTTTAAAACAGTTAAACTAAACAACAGAGAAGCGAAACGAAAAAAAAAGCGCGATATTAATAAAACAGTAAAACAGTGCCAAAGAAACGAGCAGTGAGCAATTTAAAGTATCCGACCCGAGTTCTGAAATTCTGGAAATATCCAAGTCGGGTCGACCCGACCCGAATCAGTGACCCGACCCGAATCAGTGATCCAAACTCGAATCAGATTTCAACACCAAATTCAGATAACCAATAACAAGAACATGAAATGCAAGAATTCTGAAAATGTTCAAATCGGGTCGACCCGACCCGGGTCAGTGACCCGACCCGGATCAGTGATCCAAACTCGAATCAGATTTCAACACCAAATTCAAATAATTTCATCAATTTCAGATAACCAATGATAACAACAGCAACAATGCAAGAAATTTGGAAATTCAAATCGGGTCGACACGACCCGGGTCAGTAACCCGACCCGAATTAGAGATTCAAACCAACATCAAATAATTCAATCAATTCCAGATAACCAACATACATGAATATGAAAAATGCAAGGATTCTGAAAATGTTACCCGAATCGGGTCGACCCGACCCGACCCGGATTAGTGACCCGACCCAAATTAGAGATGAAAATCAGAGAATCAAAATGGGAGAACAAACCTTTTCGAGCTTGATTCTTGAACAACAAAGAAGGCAAATGCTTTAAAATCAAGAACACAACAAATATTTATGTATATATGGAATAATCTTCCGAAAAATCCTCCAAAATCTATTTTTCTCTCCTCCGAAAAATCTTTTTTTTTTATCCACGAAAGATCTCCTTAAATGAAGAACAATCATGGGGTATTTATAGGTGGATTTTCCCCCCCAAGAACGAGTTTGAATTTTGAATTAAAGGCAAAAAATTCTGAATTTTGGAAGCGGATTTTAGGGGTATGGGTATGGTGAAGTGATGGGAGGGGTGTGGAGGTGTCAGGGAGTTGGTGGTGTCAGGGGCGAGGTGACCGGCGACGTGGGGTCGCCGGTATGGGGGTGTGGGGTCGGCGGATTTGGTTGAGAGGTTTAGGTTTAGGGTTTTTTGATTTTTTTTGGATTTTTTGTTTTGATTTGGGGATTAAAAGAAGGGGGGAAGACGAGTTAGGTCGGGTCGGGTCGGTCGGGTTGGGCTGGGGCGACGGGTTGGGCTCGCGATTTTTTCTTTTTTGGGTTGTGGGAATTGGGTTTAATTGTTTTGGGGAGTTGGGCTGGTCCGGTTGGGCTTGGGAATTGGGTTTAATTGTTTTGGGGAGTTGGGCTGGTCCGGTTGGGCTTGGGAATTGGGGGGGAAATAAAGGGGAAGGGAATAATGGGAATGGGTTTGGGCTTGTGGGAATTTAATTTGGGGATTGGGCTTGGACGAAAAATGGGTTTTAGTTTAGGTTGGGTAGAAATTGCATTGGGTTGAAAAAATGAAAAATGGGGAGTTGGTTAAAATAAAAAGGAGTTTAACATTAAAATATATTTTTTGTAAAAGATGTGAATTATTTAAAATAACATACCAATGTGATAATAATAAAAATATAATATTTGCGAAATGTTTAATGCTTAATAAAAGGGAAATGCGGTGCAATTTTGCGAGAATAAAATAACATAGAATTTTCGGATAACTTATGATTATTATAAAAATGCAAATGATATAAAATATGCGAATAATAATAATAATACGAAGATACACACATATATGCCTATATTTTAAAATTATTTTAAAAGTGTCAAAATATCAAAAATTACGAATAAAATCATAAAAGATGGGACAAAATTGGGTGTCAACAAATGGGTGTACCAGGAGAGTGATCCCCTTATGAGCGTTTGATTGAGTTTCTTTAGCATGACTGATTCAATCTCATGTTGTTTTAGATCATACCCGATGATGGCTGCTTCAAAAGTCGTCACATGCTCCTTTGGATACGTGGTCCAGTCATACTTTGGTATGTTAGGCATTTTGAACCTTCTTAGGATAAGGGCAGGGGTTGTGCTCTCCTGATATGGCAGTGATTCATGGGAGTTGTTGCTTGACCTCGGCATGGTTAGTTAAGTATTGTGATTGTGCTTGGTTTTTAAGGGAGGAATTTCTGCTACAAATCAGGACAACACCACAATTGTCTATCCCCACAGACGACGCCAAATTATTTTACGGTGAAAACGGATTCAATCAGAAAATAAATTAGAAATTTGTTTTAACAGGGTTTGGAGACAATTGAATTATATACGATCCTGGAAACTCCTTTACGAGTTCGGTTTTACTAATAAATAGTGGGTATAGATAAGAAACAATGTAAAATAAAAGGCAAGAAATGATTCAAGAAAGTGCCTGTAAAATAATGGATATTCTTCCGTATATTACTTAAGAGAGAAAAGAGAGCTATGGTTACAAAGTGTGAGTCATATGCCCTTCCTTCTATCCTAAACTATCCTTATATAAGTCAAAGTTTAACTTTTCAAACCCTAAAGTACGGGTGATGTGACCTCTATGTGGCTCCTATGTTCGTATATGGTGCAGCGCTCTAATCGAAGCTGACAGATGTGATCCGGATTAGTAGAAGTAGGAGCCAGCTTTAGAGATCCCCGGAACCTCTCAACATCCGATTACTCGAGCTCCTCCGGACTCGCTTTTTACCCCGTGCAAATTTGACACGGTTAGAAACTAGATTAATGTTACTATTAGTGACAACTTTTGTAACAAGAATATTTATAATAATATGAAAAAGTTGTGGTCAATAATGACGGTGGAATCATCAGCAATAAATAAACCCATATCTCCAAGAAAGAATTATAAGATTTAGTTCGTCGATGGATAAATGAAGACCAAAGGTACAGATCCTGCTACTCTAATGTTTGGTATAGTAGCCATCAACCGATCAATTCAATTGTCATAAAAAGATCATAAAATGCTGATTGCTAGAGATACTAATAAACAACTTATAAAGTTTATTTCTTTTGTGATGAGTCGCTTGTCACAGGGATTCTTCAAGTTTAAGCTTCCCAATTAAAGATACGCATGCATAATTAGGGGGGAAATACTAATTATTTGAAGCTCTTGTTTAATCCTCACTTTCGTGAAGTCTTCATTTTACCGCAGTCCACTTCTTTAATTTGATTACAATTATTCTTACTTTATCTACTTATATACTGATTTGTTATTTCGGTTGATAAACCATTATTTGTCTCCAACAAGGCTAATAGTCTGTTTGGTCACGTTTCTAAAATCTGTTTATTTTTTAAAAGTATTTTGTTTCAAATGTGCTTTTCAAAAATGTACTTTGATAAATAATTTGTGTTTGACCAATTAATCTAAAAGCATTTTTGTGCAACAATTAGTGTTTGATAAAACTTTTAAAAAGTGCTTCTAATTGTATTTTTTTTCAAAAGTACTTTTCAAAAAAGTGTTTCTGGGCAAAAGCTATTTTTTTAGCTTCTGAAAAACTATTTTTTCTACTCCTCAAAAGTACTTATTTTCTCCCAAAAACTTGGTCAAACATCTCAATTTTTTGGAATAAGCACTTTTTTTAAAATAAATATTTTTAAAGGTAAAAATAAGTTTGGTCAAAAAGGCTATTCACTGTAGTTTTTCTATCACCAACCATTGGTTATATTCTATGTACTATTTGACACACTGAGTTTTTCTCGTCCCATAGTTAAAATAGGAAAATTGAAACATGTAAAAGCTGGGATAGATAAACTAAATTTCAACACGGTAAGTACCTTGCTTAATATGGAATTAAGTCTAAATCCTAATTATAATATCTTTAAACGTTCAAATAGAAAATCTTTCAGCAGGACCAACTAAATCGTTACTGATCGGTACCTTAAAATGATGATACATATCAACACAGTTCATAACTTTACTACTCGTGGTGTTCGATTAGTTTTTTTTTCAAGTTTCAATTCGTTGATCCGTAACAAAACTAAGAGAAATTTGCATCTGTGGTTCTTGAATTGTAACTTAAGTCTCATTATAATTCCCGTCCATTTATTATCACGCTCAGTACATTTAACATTTAAGTAACTCATGTGAGGTAAACCACTTTAATCTTGTTTATCCCAAAAAGATACAATTGAATTTGTAAGTGATTTTAAGAATATGTTATTTGATTTACAATATAAAAATGATAAACAATTAACAATAAGCAAATAAAAGTAAGTAATAAGTAAGAAAATTGGCCCGTAATGTAGTAAACTTGATTGAAACTTCTCAGCAAGATTGGTCTGGTCCTTAGCTATATTTCTTCGGGTTCGAGCCAATAATCAGAGCTTATGACTGAAATTGCTATAAGTAAATTGTAATAGTGAGGATAATGAGAATTGGATGTCCTTCCAACATGAAGGTTAGACTCCTTTTATAACTATGAATACAAGATATTGATGCCCTAGAATCACTCTTAAATTAAATGCAATTAATGACAATAATGGTCTTTTAATGAGCTAAGAGTAACGGTTGTCGCCATATCCAGAACGGGTATGTGCTAGGCTACCCGGTTCTTCACCCGGTGTCTCTCAGTTCGGTCACTGCCCGGTCTTTTCTTGTCATCCGGTCTATCTCGATGTTACTCGTATCCGATTTATAACTTAATCGCTTACCTCAAATTCTACACTCAAACCTTGCCACATATCGTGCCACTTTTCACCGTATACAGATAGTCCCCACACTTCCCGGATCAAAGTTTACCGAAGTGATGGGAAGTAGAAATAATTTTTTCGTTGTCTTCTCTTGCAAGATTCTTTTCAAACTACTCCGAAATAAGTGAAAAACAAAACGTTTCCTCTTCTTCAAACTCTGACTCACGTCTCATCATTCTGTAAATTCGGACACGTGTCGACTTCTGATTGCACCGCCTCTTCGGTTAGATTACCGAAACATTTCGCAATGATGACCTTAACCCCTATAAAACCTTCCTCTTCTCTCCTGTTTTCCACTTCTGCAAAATTTCCTCTCTAATCCCTATTACTCATTCTAAGTTCCTTCCCTTTCTTTTGCATAACCTATAATTTTGACGATTTACCCTAAGCTTTTTGTTGCTACCTTTTCAACTATTTTCTGGACTTCGGCCCATGTCGAGAACCTCCACACATGGGTTGAAAAAATTAGAAGGACTCTTTCACACAGAGAACGGACATGGAAAGTACTTTCCAAAAACCGATGGAAAGCTCAAAACCATGGTTGGTATCTCCCAAACTCCTTTTTTTCATTATCATTCTTATACACATTTTCACCTCCTCTTTCTGTTTCTAAAAACACACAGGTTTACCGAAAGACACCTCATCCCCAAGGACCAATCCTTCGGTTGCCCCGGTTCTTCCCAATACGGTACTTGACCCAGCTACATCCGCTCACCGTATTACCGAGGTATTGAAGAAAAAGAAACCCTCAAAATCCAAATCCTCGAAGCCTCCAAAGTCACTCTTGGTTACTTCAAAGAGGAAAAAAGACTCCAGAAGTGGGCGGTCCTTTCGAGCTTAATAATACCAACATCTCTTCAAAAAAAATGTTTGGGTAAAGAAGACCACGACCATTCCGGTAGAATACATTCCTACCATAGTTAGAGAAAATACTGTTGTAGAGGCTGTCGTGCCCCCATCTGGTGCTGCACTAGCTTCTGCCACCACGCCACCAACTGCCGAACAAATTCATGTCATCATTGAAGATGACGATGAAGTCACGAATGAGGAGCCGTTGGCAAAGAGACAAAAGACTTCAACTCCTCCTCCATCATCGCAATCGGCCCATAACTTTATTCTCCGTCCTTTGGTTTTGACATGAGCAGAGGGCTGGATAAGTAGGATTTCAGGTCCAGTAAGGACTGCTGGCATTCAAGCGTCCAAACAAAATTATTCTTCTTTTTTCAGAAGTGAAAAGAACCTATGACATTTTTTGAATGACCAGGAGATAAATCTGCTTAAAGCCATCACTAGCCCGGTCAACCGTTGAACTGCTTTTACATATTTAAGCGTGCATGGTATGTCTTCAATAGCCTTTATTTTGTCAGAATTTATCTCGATTCCTCTCTGGGAAACCAAGAAACACATGAATTTTCTAGAGCCCACCCCGAAAGCATATTTCTCGGGGTTGAGTTTCATATTAAACTTTCTCAGCACCTCAAAGGTTTCCCGTAAATTACTTAAATGGTCCTCTGCACGAAGACTCTTAACAAGCATATTGTCTATGTATACTTCCATTATTTTTCCTATTTCCTTTTCAAATATTTTGTTTACCAACCTTTGATATGTAGCTCCGACATTTTTTAGTCTGAAAGGCATAACGTTATAACAATAAGTGTCGAATGTAGTTAAAAATATGTTTTCTCTTGATCTTCGGGTGAATCCTTATTTGATTATACCCGGAATACGCATAAAGAAAACTCATTATCCCGTGCCCGATCATAGCATCGATCATCTGATCTATGTTCAACAACGGAAATGAGTCTTTTGGACATGCTTTGTTTAAATCTTTATAATCAATGCACATTCTAAATTTGTTTCCCCTTTTAGGTACTACGACTATGTTTGCTAACCAGTCCAGGTATTTTACCTCCCGGATTGACCCTATATTAAGTAATCTAGCTACATCTTCTTTAACAAACCTATTGCAAAGTTCGGTGATCATCCGCTGCTTCTACCGCACAAGAGAAAAACTGAGATCCAGGCCTAATTTATGAGTTGTGAATTCTGGAGGGATGCTTGTCATATCTTCATGTGACCATGAAAAACAACCACTGTTAGCTGCAAGATAATTAGGGATTAAATCCCTAAGCTCTGGAGTTAACCTCGTGCCCAGGTATACCTTCCTGTTGGAAGTTTCTAAGTGTAGAGAAATCTGCTCAAGTTCTTCTATAGTGGACTTGGTGGCATCTGACTCATCCGGTACTTAAAAATATCTAGGTACCTGGTATCGGTTTGAAAACACCTCTTCCGAATAGGTTGATTCCGGTTCTGCCGGCGGAACTTGATGATCATTTATCGATGCGAGCTCCGCTTTCTGTAATTGCTATTTAGGATCTGTCATCGCCTTTGGTTCTTCTATGGCGAAGATCTCCCTGGCAACGGGTTGTTCCCCTCTAATTTGTTGGATTTCTTCTAGTATCGAGAACTTCACCAATAAATGCAATATTGATGGGACAACCTTCATATCATGTATCTATGGCCTCTTGAATATTCCATTATACGTCATGTCACTATCAATGACATAAAAATTTGTCATCTTAATGAATCCTATGACATCCACCGTAGATCTACCTCTCCATTTGTTGTTTCGCTAGACATATTGAAACCTGAGAGGGTCTTGGCATCCGGGATAATCTTGTCTGCCATCTTCATCTCTTCGATAGCCTTTAGCCAAATAATATTAGCTAAGTTCCCGAGATCGACCAGGACTTTCTTCACCTGGAAGCAATCAATAGGTACCGAAATCATCAATGTGTCGTTGTGAGGGAAGATCACACCGGCATCGTCTTCTTCAGTAAAAGTGATAGTACGTTCACCTGGTATTTCCCAGAATCTTTTCTCTCAGGTTATCGAGATCTTTGTCTTATTAGTTATAGTGAAGGATGTAGAGGCAATCATTGACCCACCAAAGATCATGTTTATAAGATAGGGTGGTGCGGCCAGGTTAGATTTGTCCTTGGTGGGTGGTCCCTACTCGTAGTTGTTACTAGCACTTTTGCTTAAATATTCTCGAAGGTGGCCCCTGCTCAATATTCCTGCCACCTCCTCTCGTAGATGCATGTAATCTGTGGTTTTATGTCCATGGATGCCATGAAAATCACACTACACGGACTAATCTTTTTTACTAGGATATGACTGTAATAGCTTCGGAGGTTGGGACACTAAATGAGTTCTTTGTACCACCACTATTTGATCCTAGTTGATGTTGAAGTTGTACTCATATAATTTTGGGTATCCAGTACCCTTGGCCGAAGGGTTAGATGAATTCCCTTTGTCGAAACTTACCAATCCTTGATTGTTTCATCCGGATCCTCTCTTGCTATTTATTTTCTCAAGAGAGCGAAAACCATGTCCACCTCCTTGCTTTTCGGGAGTAGGATAAGGTTGAAAGCGGTTCTTCGAGGAGTTCCGATCTATTCTGGATCCTTTGTCTAACTTCTGAAAAATACTTCCAGCCTGAGTCCCTAGCAAATCATCTTCTATCCAAATCTTGGACTCATACCGGTTGTGAATGTCTTCCCATGTTGTAGCTTGGAACTCCAAGAGATTTTCCTTGAGCTTCTGTGAGGCGTCTGAACTTAAAGGATTCAAACCCTTTGTGAAAGCCTTTGTAGCCTACTTGTCTAGGATTATGGATAGCAACATATGCTCCTTCTGGAGTAGTGAGATAAAGTCCTTAAGGAGTTTCATTTCTTCTTGCGCAATGCGAAATATATCTACCTTGCGCGTCTTCCCCTTCCATACCTCCGTATGAGCTTTTATGAACATGTTGGTAAGCTTGGCGAAAGATCCGATTGAATGCTTAGGGAGGTGTGAATACCATATCAGGGCTCCCTTAGCAAGTATTTCAGTAAACATTTTTATCAAAACTGATTTTATTTCGTTTTCCCTTAGATCATTTCCCTTTACGTCCATAATAAAGGTCGTTATGTGCTCATGTAGATCAGTAGTCCCATCATACTTGGGTATAAATGGCATTTTAAACTTTTTAGGGATCAGTTCGGGCGCAGCCTCTGGATTATACACCAACTGAATGTATCTCCTTATGTCTGGTCCTTCAACCACAGGAAGGGCTCTCGGTATCTGATTTAATCGGTGCTCGAACTCGGTATTTTTCTCCACCTTCTCTGTGTTGGTGTCTACTTTGTTCATCATATCCTTCATAAATTTCAAAATATGTTCCTAGAATGGATTTTCAGGAATGGCTTCACTTTCTGACGCTCCATCATTTCTCGATATACTTTGATCATTTCCGGTATCTCCATTGGTATTTGGTGGAGGTGTCGGTCCGTCTGTCGGAGTAATGCCAGCATTCTTAGACATGTACTTTGAGTCAAACCGCATCAGGCGATCCAATTGTTCACTCATAGTGGCATTCTGCACCCTTAGATTTTGTATGACTTCCTCAGGCATTTTGTCATTGGGAACATCCTCATGTCGAGTTTTTCCGCCTCCGAAAGTGGCTCCATCTGCAGCCATCGGGTCCTCTGGTGCCAAAAGTTCTACTGGCAAACCATCTGGTCCGAGTGGGATGTTGTTAGTGTTGTCCCCGATATTGTGACTGCTTCCGTGTTCTTCTACTCCTGTCATCTGTTTTATCTGAACAAAAAACAAGACTTGAAGAAAAGATTAGATTAGTAAAAAGAGGGGTCACTTGTGACACCACAATTGTCCAGGCCCCATGGTGGGCGCCAAATTGTTTATCCATAAAACGATACAGTTGAATTTGTATACGTGGTCAAGAACACGTGGATTTCAAGTGACTATTTTGGCAATAATATTAGATAAAATACTATGCAACTAAATAATATCAAGATAATGTAAAGAGATAATTAGTCTAAGCCTTGTGTAAGCTTTGGGAAAAGTCTCCGTGACTAATATGAAAGTGCTAAAATCAAGAGAAAACGTTTAGAGAGTATATTGTAATATCTTGAATTTGATGATTTACAATGGAATGATGTGCCCTATTTATACATGAGCTTCACGGATATACACCCCACGAAATATGCCTCCATTAATACAAGAGAATGAATGTTGTAATAATTGGATGATTAGTATCTCCATAAATGCTATTAATGCTCCATTGGAAGAAGCATGATCGGTTCGGTAACGGTCGTCCGTTGTAATTTAAACGGCTCACCTGACCTTCTGAGTTACCGGTACCACACATGCGTACGATGCTTCGGCCCTACTCGTGTCTTACCGGTAGCGTCTCAGGCTGACCTGGATATGACTCAGCATCATTTGTCAGGTATCACATCATAATTCGTACAGTTATCTTATACAAATTCTGCCATATACCCAAGTAATAAGACATTAAATCCTTCAAGGTGGACTAGGGTAGGGGGAAAACGACTAGTATATCTTCTAAAATGTTTAATTTAAAACGAATTTTGCGTTTAGCACATCAAGACAAGACTTTAAAGCTAAACCTAATCTAAGCTAAAATAAAGGATAGAATGAATGAATGCACCAAACAATTATAGTAATAAATGGATTAAATTGATAATACTTTCCATATTTCAGGTAGTTCAAGTGGGATTTTTTACTCTGGTGTAGGCCACGGGTTTTTGAGAGTAGGGGGTGGGTGGGTTGTGTAGGTATGGCCGCCAAGAGAATTTGAGTCACATAAAAATGGATTAAAATGATTATAAATAGTGCTTATGGCCGACCCGACCGACTAGCTGGAAAACAAGAATTTTCAGATATTGCCTAATCAATATATATATATTTATTAAAGTTGGAAATGGATACGGTGATATGGCACCTCTCATTGATAGTATTTGCATTTATCTTTTTTGTGATTTTTTTGCCTTTTTCTCCTAATTTTATGTTTAACGTATTATTCTTAAAAATGCAAAATTGGCTAAATAATTACTTGATTAATGAGGAAGACGTTTTTAAACTTTTTGTGAAGGCTTTAAATAAGGTAAGTATATTAAATAAGTTTGAAACATTTTGCATGGAGACGGTGATGTGGCAACTCTGATTGATCAGTATTTGCATTTATTTTTTTTTGTGATTTTTTGCCTTTTTCTCTTAATTTTATGTTCAACTTATTATTCTTAAAAATGTAAAAGTGACTAAATAATTACTTGATTAATGAGGTAGACGTTTTAAAATGGTAAATGGCAAAATGTTTCAAACTTATTTAATATCCTTTCCTTATTTAAATTAAAGCCTTCACAAAAAGTTTTTATTTTAAAATTAACCCTCACCTCCCGAATAAAAGACACTTTATTTCTCTAAATGAATTATTTCAGTTACAACTTAATTATAGAATTTAAAAGGTTTCTGCATAATTATAATTTAAACACCTTTATATAAATAGACATACAACATGCATTCGTCATCTTTATGAATCAAATCCAAGTAATTTCAAAGCATCCACATTGATACAATCTTGTGCTCTGATACTCATGTTGGATCAACAACACTACAACACAAACTATATTATATGAATAACTCTTCCTTCACCTTTCAAGATCGATACCAAACATCAATCACGTGATCATAACAAAAGAAATCACCAGGATTCTGCTAAACGTTTCAAAATTCATTGATATCCAAGGATGAAGCAAGAAGAAAAGAAGCAGGAATCAAAACCTTTGAAGAAGTTTTAGCTTAACAATTAATTTGACTTCCTCATAGACTCTTGCGTGCATATAGTTGTTTTTCATCTTCCTCTCTAACTTTTATTCATTAAAATACTTTGAATTTGTATGAAATAAGAATGACAATATTTTAGAAAAAAATTGATATTGGGATAAATTTAGGAGAAGACAAATTGAAAAATATAGGTAGTAGCCTGGAGGAATTAGGGGATATAAGGAGTAACGGGAGAAAAAAGGAAAATGAAACAAACAAAGAGGAATATAAGGAAACGGTGTCAATTAAAAAAAAGGAAAGAAAAGCCTCCATATAACACAGCCGAAATTAAAGTTTAATTTGCAAACGATGATTCTTTTATTTTGTTCCATATAGTTGCCCCATATATAAGCTTCCTAAATTTATTGAGAATAACGATTAATTATTTAAATGGTAGGAGATATTATTAAAAAAGAAATAAAATGAAATATTTTTAAAATATTACAAGGAGAAAAAGGAAGGAATTGACTTTTGATTTGAGAGGAACTTTATTTGGGAATAAAGGGAGGTGCCTACGACAATGGTTATAATTAGGAACGGGGCGGAATTAATGTGTGAGGAAGAAGGAAAAATAAATAAAAATGGAAAATAAGGGTATATCAATAATATGTTAATTGTCTTTTTTTAGTTTTGTTAGATTTCATTTCATGTTTCTTTTATTTGAATTACAAATTCTTTTTTAAGAAAAGAATTTGATAATGAAAAATAGAGTTCACCAAATTAAACTCTAATTCCAATTAAAAATACTATCTTTGTCATATAATAAATATAGTAAACTTAATTTTATGTCTTCTATCTCAACTAGATTTATAAAAAAA
Source organism: Anisodus tanguticus (assembly GCA_034509755.1). Classification (NCBI taxonomy): domain Eukaryota; kingdom Viridiplantae; phylum Streptophyta; class Magnoliopsida; order Solanales; family Solanaceae; genus Anisodus; species Anisodus tanguticus. Next base: position 38,504,548 of record CM067548.1, on the reverse strand, counting down.
TATTTTTAAATTGTTCATTTTCTTTAAAACTGCCTGAAGCGTAGATAAATTCACTATTAAAAGTATGATTAGTGGGACTCCCCTCTGACTTCCCCATACACATTCCAAATTCTAAACAAATCAAAAGCTATGCGTTTTCTTTTGAAATTACAAAGCATTTCTGTATTTCTCCTCATTTCTATTTTTCTTAATTTTCTTATTAGGAGGTTAGTAGAGCAGTATAGGGAGAGGAAGAAAGATTTACATATGGTTTTCATCGACCTCGAGAAGGCATATGACAAAGTCCCTAAGGAGGTTTTATGGAGATTTTGGAGGTTAGAGGTATATATGTGGTGTACACTAGGGAGATCAAGGATATGTATGATGGAGCCAAGACTAGGGTACGGACAGTAGGAAGAGACTTAGAGCACTTCCCAGTGACGATGGGGCTGCACCAGGATTCAGCTCTTAGTTCATTCCTATTTTCCTTGATGATAGACGAACTGACGCGACAAAACCAATGGGAGGTACCATGGTGTATGTTATTTGCAGACGACATAGTTCTGATTGATGAGACTCGCAGCGGAGTGAACGTCAGGCTGGAGGTTTGGAGACAGACTCTTGAGTCTAAAGGGTTCAGGTTGAGTAGGACCAAGACAGAATATTTGGAGTGCAAGTTCAGCAACGGGAGCGACCCCTGACACATACGTGGAGGTGAGGCTTGGTACTCAGGTCATTCCAAAAACAAAAAAAAAAACTTCAAGTACCTAGAGTCTATTATCCAATGGAATAGAGAGATTGATGACGATGTCACACATCGAATTGGGCCAGAGTGGATGAAATGGAGGCTCACATCTGGGTCTTGTGAGACAAAAAGGTTCCACCAAAACTTAAAGGCAGGTTTTATAGGGTGGTGGTTAGACCGACTATGTTGTATGGGGCGGAGTGTTGGCCAGTCAAGACTTCGCACATACAAAAGATAAAAGTTGCGGAGATGAGGATGATGAGATGGATGTGTGGGCATAAAAGGAGAGATAAGATTAGAAATGATGATATCCGGGGTAAAGTGTGAGTGACCCCGGTGGAGGATAAGATGCGAGAAGCGAGGTTGAGATGGTTCGGGCATGTGCAGAGGAGAGACATGGATGCCCTAAGGAAATGCCCAAATTTTAGATTTTGAAGATAGAAAGTGATATGGATTCTTAGCTTTTGAGCAAATAGGGAGTCACCCTTTTTTTGGTTGAAGTTGTGCGGAGGTATGAGAGGTTGGCTATGGACGGGTTCAAGAGGGGTAGAGGTAGGCCGAAGCAGTATTGGGGAGAGGTGATTAGACGGGATATGGCATCGGTGCAACTTACTGAGGACATGACCTTAGATAGGGGGTTGTGGAGGACACAGATTAGGGTAAAAGGGTAGTAGGTAGTCAAGCGTAGTTCTACTTACGCTTACAAAATGATAGTGTAGTGTTATTACTGTAGGCTGGATTAGCATATCACACTTATATGCGCATTATTGCTTTATAGTCCCCTGTAGTTTGATTTCAGTTGTTGTGTGTTCTTTAGTGTATTGTTTATCCTATTTAGCTGTGTTATCTAATGCTTCCTGTTGATAGAATGCACTACCATGGCGATTCGATTTTATTCTCTGCATGTTCATACTTCTTTAATTTCTCGTCTGAGTCTGACCGTCTCTCTTGCTTTGCTTTGCTTTGCTTGATTTGTCTGTGCTTATGCTTTCTCTTGAGCCGAGGATCTTCCGGAAACAACCGCTTTACCTATCAAGGTGGAGGTAAAGTTTGTGTACACTCTACCCTCCCCAGACCCCCCACAGTGTGGAATTTTACTGGGTTTGTTGTTGTTGTTGGTGGTGGTGGTGTCCGGATCAGTTTATGCGCATGTGAACTAATTCAACGCTCACAGAATATCTGCTACCTCTCATCAACAACAATTACCAGATAACTCCGTACATCAAGACTTAGACAAAATGAAAAGAAATTACCACCTAATATTTTAACTAGAGATCTCATAATTCTCCTCCCACCACTTCCTTAATCATTAAGTCACACCTTCAAATTTATTTATCTTAATTCATATATAAAATGAATAAAAACAACAAAAAGAAAAAAGTGGGAAGTCGTGATAACTCATTACATTAATATAAATATAGAAACAGGAACAAAAAGTTCCTTATGATGTGCTAAATTCAGCCCAACCAACACCACCAACAACGTACTCAAAACATAAACACAATTGTTAAATAAACTAATCTAAAACCTCATCAGCTAAATTTAGCACCTGTTCCTGTTCCTAATCCCTGCAGATTATTAATTAATGTTATTACAGCTCTACATTAATTATCTGATCCTCTATAATCATGTATTTAGCCTACCCAACACATCATTCTGCCTGTAGATGGCCCAGCATTGGCTGTCTTCCTTTGAAATACTCACTTTCCCTTTTTCCCTTTTCTCTTCCTCTTTTTTCTTTTTCCCTTCTTCTCTTTACCAAATTAGCTAAAATTAAATCACTTCTTTTCCAGCTTCTGCTAATTGATTATAAGTCTCTATCTGAATGTAGCACCGAAATTTGGAGTCCAAAAATCTGTAGTAGTTTCAGTTGCTACTGGGAAAGTACTCGATATTGGTACAAGGCACAACCCTCGGCTCCTCAAATCTTGTTTTGATCCTTCTTGATCCTTAACCTTATCAACAATCTGCAAATAATAATCATTATATTTAGAGTACTATTTAGAAAAATACAGTATCAAGTCACCTAAAAAATAAGAATCGCAAGCAACTGTTCATAAAACTTGAAATTAGTAACCTAAAAGATAAGGAAATTTACTTGCTACAATAAGTTAAAATATACCACCCTTGTAGTATAGAAATTTTGCTATATGGTCACTAGTTTCGTTATATTTAAGTATCATCCTTTTATCATCGCTCATTAAGTGGGAAAAAAAAAGTAGCGCACTTCATTTAATAATTTTATTTTTTTTCTTAGAAAATATTTATGTATGAGCTAGTTGTTACAAAATTTAATAAGTAGGAGCTAGCACGTTTATAGATCTTTTACCTGTTGGTGTTGAGCGGGTGATCCATTTTTCAAATAAGGAGTACTAAGAACCTGAAATCAAATAAAACGAACATGTAAGTTTGAGTTTCTTGATTCATTAATTAAAAGGCGTGCTTATAACTAATTAGTGTATTAATATCAGTTATGAAGATATACAACTTACATTGACTTGATCATGGAGAAATTTGATGTACTCAATAGCTTCATGGAGAACTGAAGCTGTATCAGTCTGAAACAACAAAGGAATTAAAATTTAGGAGAATTAACTAAAATCATGATGATAAAATTTAGGAGTAGTTGCAAGTGCAATTCGAAAAAATCCAAATATTTACCTTTCCGAAAGGTGAAACCAATTGCTGGAGAGCAGTAATCCTGTCCCCCAGCTTCTCTTTTCTGACCTGATGATAACAAAAGGCTGTAAATTCTCATCCATTTCTTTGGACAAAGCAATCATTTTACTTACCAAAAGAAAAAGCTTAAAAGCTTCTCCCTTTAGTCTAAAGCTGGATTAGATAAATACTCCTATGTCCTTTACCTTAAAAGTTGGCAATGGTGATGGTGTCTCTATTCTTGCCCTCTTCAATGTTGGCTCATTATTCCCACTTTTCTTAGCCACTGATGACCTCGACTCTTCAACATTAGACTGAAATGTTTGTTCAACAAATGGTTAATCATTTATTCCCAAAAAATAAAACCCTAGCAACAACATGGCCAATTATATCATGTGTTGAGTTTAAGTTCTATGTAGTGACAGACTGGCGATGTAACGAAACACTACACAATTCATCTAATATTTAATGTGTAGTAATAGGTCAGGTATCATTTTATCAGGTTGTCAATTAATGTTTACCATAGAAATTTACCTGCGATTATTTTATATTTAATCTGATTGTGTGTAAACATATTTAGGTTGTCAGTGGTTAGAACTTAAACTTCAGGTAAATATATATGGACTGTCACAAGTTAAACTCTATATATTGATGGTTCAAAAAATATTTACCTTGGCAGAAACGTTAGGGAGACTGGATTTCTCGTTAAATGTTTGTGACTGCAGCAATTGTGGATGCATCGAAGGCAAAAGATTTCCGCGCATATTGTTTAAGGATGTGGCTGATGATGTATTGTAGAGCGATGTAGCATTAGAGTAAGGAAAATTATTAGAAGGTGTTTGTTTTGATAAAGCTGAAGGCCTCAACAAGGATGGAAATTTAGGCAAAGAAGGTGAAAAGTCATTCAAATCTGGCCTATAGTTTAAGGATGATGTTGGGAAATTCATAGGCTGCTGGTTATTACTAGTAAACAAAGATTGTTGTAATTGTGGTTGTTGTTGAGGAGGAGGAGGATCATTATCAAATAAAGTTTGAAGTAAAGCTGAAGGATAATTAGAAAAAGAAGAATTCATTGGAAAAGTTGAAGAAATCATAGTAGTGGATTGATCAGTATTAGTTGAGCTAGTGATTGGATGATTCATGCCTAAAGTGAAATCATGTTTAAATGAGTTGCTTGAACAATCAACACCACTTTCTTGCTGGTAATTCAGGCTTGAATTTAGGTCTTCTTGTAGTATTGAAGGATAATTGCTTTCACCCCTCTCATTTCCATGCCTGCATAATTTCAAGAAAAGAGAAAAAAAGTTACAAGCTTTTTTCAATAAAAACAACAAAATTGACTTCTTTGAGCTTTTTTAGAGAAACCCTTTTTCCATAGAAATTAAAAAAAAAAAAAAACATAATACATGAGAGAAAAGTATCTCCTTTATTCCCTTTTTTTCTCAATCTCACAATAACAACTAGTACGCCTTAAGTCTCAAACAATCTGAGTCGGCTACATACATTCTCACTTACTTCATATAGGCTCATCTCAGACAAATATTATACTACAAAATAAGACTCAAAATAATACTATGAGGGCCAAATGAAAATTTTGCTTACATCAAGGTATGGTTCCAATTGTCTGATGATGTTGATGAAGAAAGGCCAATACCTAACATTTGTAGAGTGGAGTCGTGTTTGGGTAATTCTTGAAGAACCACAGATTCATCAGAATTACCAGATTCATCATTAGACCTACAAGAGGATTTCATGTCCAACAAGTCATTTGGCCATGCAAAGTTTGAGTTCCCCATAGGAACGGAAGATGCACATAGTGATGAACCAAATATACTTCTACTTGAATTCCACCAGTTTCCTCCACAAACTCCAGCTTGATATTCATCAGCCATGACCAAGTTTTTGTCCACTAGTAAATTAAAACTATAGTTCTTCTTGAAAAGCTTGAGTAGTAGTAGTACTTGTTTTTGGTATTACATGAAACTGAATTTATGAACTGAGAGTTGTATTTATATACACAAATATATGTAGGTATATAAACAGTATATAGGGGGTGGGATGGAGTTAGGGTGTGGGTGGGGGGGAGAAACTACCGGAATCTGGTTGACATTGTAAAAAGAGAGAAGATGATTAGACAGTAAAGTAGAGAGGGGCATATTAAAATATGACAACCAAAGATAAAGGAATTTTGGATCGAATTGTCTTACTATTATTTTATTTTGCTACTTTACATATTACTAGCTCCTACTTTAGTTTAGTATTTTTTTTTTAAGAAAAAAGTTTTCTGGGGTCGTTTTATAACTAATTATTATTGGAATAATTGTTATTTTACATGGACTATAGTTGCTTACTAATAAAGGGTGAGATTAATAGGAAATGATAGTGACGTTTGATTGGCTGAACGTCACATTTTAGGGACTAATAATACACCTTTTAGTCTTGTTAAAATTCTACCGGAATTTCAGGACCACTATGATTGTGATGTCTTTCAATTTTTTTTCTTTCTTTTTGGTTTCTCTTTCTCTTTTCTTTTGAGGGGATATATTATCTTTTTCTTTTCTTCTATTTCTTTTATGAATGATAGTGTAAAAAATTTAATATTATCAATATACTTTAATTAATTATATTAATAGTTTACTTTATTCCTTACGTTATCATAGCATATTTTGTTATGAATAATTGCATATTGTAATAGGTAATTTGATTTGATGATATAATATAATTATATATTATCAACACACATAAGTTAAACTTAACGTTTATTGACAGGGGTAGTGATGAAGAGAAGATAAAAGGTGAGAAAATTATAATTACAGCAGATAATCAGTATTATTTTTAAAATTACAAATTTTATATTATAAAAATATTTATCAATAAATATATTTGAATGACTGATACAGTAAAATATAGTTACCCAATAATATTTATAACTTAAAGTCTAACTTTTATTGGGAGGAGAGGGAGTGGATATATACTTGGCGCCTTGGCGGTGTGAAAGGTTATTATTACTTCACCTAACATTAGTCCAATACTTCAATTTGTTTTCCAGATTAAAAGCTTGCATCATAACTTTTACTTCTAGTGTTGGGGATTACCATACGAGGTTTCATTCTTTCATCTTCCAATTACTCATATCCACGTGGCAAGAAGTAGAAGTGAAAGTGATAGGGCTACGAAATGGGGAAATTTGTGTACTAAAAATTGTTACCACTAGTCGAGGCCTTACGTGCCACCACTAGTCGAGGTCTTACGTGTTGAGAATATAATCAAATATTAAAAGTGTATTCTCTCTGACGGCTTAAGTTTTTAGATAAGACGGTCACACACTTCAACATGATATCAGAGTCAGGCTCAAGCCCGATCCGATGTGGGCCCCCGAAAAAAAAAAGGGAAGCAGAATGCTCCCCGGACCAATTGACCAGCCTCGAACCTACGGGGAAATGCCCCGGTCCATGAAAGCACACGCTCTAGACCAGACAGTGGATCCCGGAAAAAAGAATGTCCGGATCTGAGCGTGAGGGGGTGAAGAGAATATACTACATCGGTGATGGACGAGAACTTTGGGCTCCTTATAAGGCTTGAGCAATCCTCCTCCCTTTGAGCTAGCTTTTGGGGTGTGAGTTAGGCCCAATGACTAATTTGACATGGTATCAGAGCAGGTCAAAGGTCCTGCGATCGAACCTCACCGCCACTCATTATCAAAAAGAATTTTAACGTGTTTGGACCATTAAAAAAAATCAGGTCAACACGTGAGGGGGCGTGTTGAGAATATAATTAAATATTAAAAGTGTGTTCTCTCTAGCAGCTTAAGCTTTTAGATGAAATGGTCACACACTTCAACATTAAGAAGAGTTGCAAGGTATGATTTAATATTTAATTAATCTACTTCCAAAAAAGAATAAAAATATTATAGTTTCAACTTTTTTTTTCTTTATCGACTTTTTCACAATCGAAAAATTTCCTACATGCTACAATTGCAGATTATGAGGGAATCGTCAAATCCTATTGTGATGCTAATGATAGGAACACTCATTTTTAAGGACTGTATGTTGTTTATTTATAATTGGCAAAGTAAGGACATCAAAATATGGATAAGAGGAGGATGTATTTATTTTCTTTCTTTTACCTTTCTCTTATAAAAGATGAAAAGTCCATCACAAGAGAAGTGGGAAAAAATGGTACATTAGGTAATCAATAGTACTAATATGTTCATTGTTGGTTGCAAAATATCAATGGGATTCGAATCTTGAGACAATTATGTTTAGTAATACTGAATTCTTCTAGCTTTCAGTTTTCATGGAGTAACTTTTTTCTAATAGTGTCTCCTAGTAGAGAATTATGATATTTCACGCAAATACTAAGTATGTTCCAATCATTTGTTATGTTCCAATCATTTGTTTTAAATGTAGCTAGTAATGTTGCCATCATATTCCCCGGCAACTACTACTTAATTCCAGTTTTTTCTAATTTTGTAAGAATTCAAGATATTTCGACTTCTTTTATTCTTAAATCCATGAAATTTTCTTCTTTGTTTTTCTCTCAATTGTATATGTTCCCATATTTGTCATAAATAGGCAATTTTGATATGATACTGAGAAAGTCAAACATTTTCCTATTTTACAATAAACATATTTGATGTACTTGATGGAGCAGAAAAGAATGTGGCAGTTGACCTAATGATCTATGCACTCAAAGTCAGCTGAAGTTTTAGATACATGTCCAAATTTCTAGGAATTTGTGATCACAAATGTTGTCAATTCGTAGAATTAAACAATACTCGTATCTCTTATCATATGACTTGGTTATGGCCAAAATTGATATGCACCATAAAGTGGATTTAGAAAAACTATTTTTCATAAAAAATAATAACTAATTATTATTGTTAAATATCTGATGTACTTAGTGTAGAATTGTATTAATCTCCTTTAATTGAGTCTTCTCGTTAATACAATATATATAGTGTGTACAATATGAATCCTAACTGAATGAGGATCTCTACTTTACATAATTACACTCAAATATTAATTACAGAATATACGTGGAATATATAAAATATATTCACTATCACACCCCCTCAATCTGAACGGGAGGAGGCCGAACGCTGAGACTGGATCTAAAGTCAAGGAAAAGCCGACGAGGAAGCCCCTTAGTGAAAATATTTGCATACTGATATGAAGAAGGCACATGCAACAACTTTCTTACGAACAAAGTTTATATCCATCTCAATATGTTTGGTTCTCTGATGCTGAACAGGGTTATGAGATAAGTAGACCGCAGATATGTTATCACATTAAACCATAGACGCCTTACGTAAGGGACAATGAAGCTCCAGAAGAAGGTTTCGGAGCCAACAAATCTCAGCAACAACGTTCGCAACGCCTCTATATTCTGCTTTTGCACTCGAACGGGAGAGTGTGGCTTGCCGCTTGACAGACCACGAGATAAGATTATCTCCTAGGAACACACAATAGCCAGAGGTGGAACGACGTGTGTCTGGATAGCATGCCCAATCAGCGTCTGTATATGATATCAGTCTGGTCGGTGCAGGGGGGTAGATGTGTAATCCATAATCAAGGGTACCCTTAACGTATCGAATGATACATTTAAGAGCTGTAAATTGAGGCCCCCTAAGGGCATGCATAAAGAGACACACCTACTGAACAACATATGCAATATCGGGCCTAGTGAATGTAAGATACTGAAGTGCACCAGCGAGACTCCTATAAAGTGAGGGATCGAGCACCGGATCCCCATCAACAACACTGAGTTTCAACTTCGAGTCGACTGGAGTAGGCATGATCTTGCAATTATCCATTTTCGCCTTGTAAACAATTTCTTCGGCATACTTACGCTGACACAGGAACATAGCATCTGCAAATGTGGTCACAGAAATTCCTAAAAAATAACTTAACTTTCCCAAGTCTGTCATAGCAAATTCAGATTTGAGTAGGGTAATGATCTCATTCTTCAGCACATCAGATGAGGCAGTCAGAATAATATCATCCACATATAGTAAAAGGTATGCAGTGTCACTACCTCAATGGAAAATAAACAGTGAATGGTCACTTTTGCTGCATACGAACCCAATCCGCATAATGTAAGTGATGAAGCACTCATACCAAGCCTGAGGGGCCTGTTTCAAACCATACAGTGATTTACGAAGACGACAGACATATTGAGGAGCCTCTAGATGTACAAATCCTGATAGTTGGTGCATGTAAACAGTTTCTTTCAAATCCCCATGTAAGAACACATTTTTCACATCAAGTTGATGAATCAGCCAGTTCTTACCCATAGCGATGCTCAAAACAGTGCGAATGGTTGTCGGTTTGACCACAGGACTGAAAGTCTCACCATAATCAATACCCTCATGTTGCCCTATGTCATTTGCACAAGTCTAGCCTTGTGATGTTCAAGCTCCCAATTGTCTTTGAATTTGTGACGAAAGAGCCATATATAATGAATCATATTTACTGCATCTAGTCTCGGAATAAGATCCCAAATGCACTGAGTGGTAAGTGCATCAAACTCCTCACGCATGGCCGCATTCCACTTCGGGTCAAGTTTTGCTAGTTTCGGGTTCTAAGGTATAGATGAGATGGATTGTGTGGATAATTTGAAGTGGACTTTTGGTTTGAAAATCCCGTGTTGGGAGCAGATTTCAATCCGGTGTGTGGGGACGGGTGGGGCTGGCCAGTGAGTTACGGGTGTTGGGGGTAGGGAATCTGGGAAGTGGGGTGTTGGGTTTGTGGTGGAATCATTGAGTGGGGTGACGGGAACATTGGTGGGGCAGCGGGTGGTTACGGGTGATTGTGGGACCAGGCGCTGGATAACGATAATTTGGGGGGAGGCTGGGTGGACCGGGGGGAAGGCAGTCAGTGGCGGAAGGGCTACTACCGGAAGTGGTGGGCCTGGAGCCAGATCGGGAGTTCCACATAGCATGTGTTGTAGGAGAGGAGAAGTGTTCAAATTATCAAGAAATCCATAGTCGGGGACGTGAAACTAACAGATGTTGGAATAAGTGAAAATAATTTCCTCAAACGTGACGTGAGGGAGATAAGGACTTTGTTTGTGGATGGATCGAAGCATAAATATCCCCTATGGTTTGGTGGGAACCCCAAGAAAATGCAAGTAGTGGTCCGGGGTGCTAACTTGTGAGAATCTGTTGAGGCGAGATTAGGATAGCAAAGACGGCTAAAAGTGCGTATGTGACCATATGTGAGGTTTTGACGAACTAGAATTTCAGTCGGGGTTAGATTTCGGAGAGTACTTGTAGGTAATATGTTAAGTATGTATTCTACCAATTTTAATGTGTATACCCAAAAGGTTTATGGAAGAGAAGAATGAAGGAGCAAGGTACGAATCATATTATTGATGGTACGTAGGATTCTTTCGGCTTTACCATTTTAAGGAGAAGTATGAGGACACGAGAATCGAAACACCATGCCATAATCCATACAGAATTTATGAAATAGTGAATTATTAAATTCACGACCATTATCACATTGGAAAATTTTGATGTCCTTTTGAAATTGAGTTTTAATATATGTGCGGAATTCAAGAAACGTGGAGTAAACCTGAGACTTAAATTTGAGCGGATAGACCTAAAGAAAATGTGAAAAATCATCTAACAAGACCAAGTAATATTTATGACAGAGTTTGCTAGCGAAAGGAGATGTCCATAAATCCGCATGAATAATGCCAAATAGATAAAAAGTAGCACTTAACGATGACATAAATGGAAGTCTAACATGTTTACGTAAAGGACAAGAAAAGCAACTTGGGGCAAGATTCCCCTTATTACATGAAATAAAATTATGACTTCTAAGAAATTAAATACGGGAGCCCCTGGGTGTCCATGTCTGTTGTGCCACGTGGATGGAGAGATCACATCAAGGGATGTGTGAGGATTGATGCTGGCAGCGAAAGTGGATGAGAATGGATAGAGATCCCCCACACTATTGCATCTCGTAAGAGGTGTCCCCGTGCGTAGGTCCTTCACAAAAAAACCAAAGGGGTAAAACTCAAGAGAGACAGAATTATCAATAGCAAATTTCCTACCAAAGATTAATTTTTTGATGATATTAGAGGCATAGAGGACGTTACGGAGGGAAAATAGAGGGTGAGGTTTCTATACATGTGTGCTGCCATACCCATAAATTGGAATGCGATTGCCATTTTCGACCAAAATAGACTGAAGAGTGTGCAAATTAAATATACGTGGAAGATTACCAAAGTTTTGAGTGAGGTGGGATATGGCGCCTGTGTCCATGTACAAAGCATCGTCGGGCTGCTATAAATTCATTGTGATGTAGGCCTGGGCCAACTCTATCGGGATGATAAAATCGGACTAGGACTGTCCCGGTTGGGCCTTTGTGAGATGGGCCCAATTGCCGAGGGGTTGGACCCAGACCCAATAAATGGGGCTTCTGTCAGTGGACCACAACAGTTGGGTACAGGCAGGGTGGTGCAGCCCAACTGTCGAGAAGCTGCGAGGGCATTGGGTCGGCCCAATAGATCGAGTCGAGCCGGTTGTTGTGGCTGGACACCCGAGTTAGGTTTGCCTTTGTCGCCTTTTCCTCTGCCACTGCGGCCTCGCCCTCTACCACCACTGCGGCTGCCCCACTACTGCCCCGCTGCTGCTGGTTGTCAGTGGGGCATGCGGGTGCGGTGGTGGTCTCCAGAGCATCAACCACCAATGCCTTTTGATTGTGTTCATCCTATTTAGCACGTCTGGTTTCTTTCAAAAACAATTGTGACCGTGCCTTGTTGAAGCTGGGCAGGGGGTCGGCCTGTTGTATCATCGTTGCCAATGTGTTGTATTCACCCTTCGGTAAAACATTAATTAGTTGCAACACCATCTTAGTGTCAGAAATCGGAGTGCCCACATTGAACAGCTGATCGGCAACCAATTTCAATTGTTTGCAGTAGTCAGACATCTTCGCAAAGTTTTCAAGATACGTGTTGTTGAATTATTCCTCGAGGTACATGGCACGTGTGTGCTTGTTGTCCTGAAATATTTCCTCCAACCATATCCAGAGCTCACGAGTCGAGGCTTCTGTTTTTATAATCGTATGAAGCAAGTCCTTAGATATGGTGTCATAAATCCATTGCTTGACGATAGCGTCAAGTTGGCGCCATGTTGTGTCATCGACCTCGATAGGATGAGGGAAAGAGTCATCAATATGATCAAGCACGTTTTAAGCAAATGCATGAATGTGAAATAGTTCAACCCATAATGAATATTGATCATCTTTTTGATCAAGAACTAAAGGAATAAAATTCTTGATATTGGAGACGGCGAATGCCGGATTGAAAGAGGAAGTTGAGAAGGAAGGGGGGGGGCGACTGGGGAGGAGGAAGAAGCCGTGGGAGTAGCCATGGAAGCCATTAGGGGGCTGATTTTTGGTGAGGAAGAGAAAAAAACAATTTAGGGTTTTAGGGTGAGGGCCATCGGCCGAGATAGTTAGGGGGGGGGGGAATAATAAAAAGAAACTAGGGATAAGTGTTTTTAGGGTTTGACTCTTGATACCATGTACAATTGTATTAATCTCCCTTAATGGAGTCTTCTCATTAATAGAATATATATAGTGTGTACAATATGAATCCTAATTGAATGAGGATTTCTACTTTATATAATTACACTCAAATATTAATTACAGAATATACGTATAATATATAAAATATATTCACTGTCACTTAGTCCCGCTCAAACGTAAAATAGCAATATTTCGTTGACCAGTGTCTTTATTAGTTTTGGTGCTCAATGTCTTCAAAAGATAGAGTTAGACAAATTCCATGAATTACATTTTCCGTTGACTTATAATCGACAAGCTCCATGAATTACATTGTTTTACCTAAAAAGTATAGAGTGAAGAAGCAAGAAAATTAGGTTAGATATTATTTATTCTAGACTATTAAAGGTAAATTGTTCATATTGCAATAACCTAAATGGCTTGGGTTAAGTTAGTCTTAAACGAGTATGATTTGTTCAATAGCATAATTCGATAATTCTACAAAACGTTAACATCTTTTATAGTAATAATAATAGCTTGACCACGTAACTTAATTTACCGTGCGTATTGAATATTTCATACTCATTGCACCTTAATGTTGGTTGATTATTACTATTTTTTTGGTTAAAAGTAATGTTGGTTAATCCCCCTTCCCAGACTATGGTAACGGAAGTGGGAAGCATTTTAATCATCTCAAGATAAAATATTTTGCACGTTAATTAATAGTACTTCACATGATTCTCCTTCAGCATTTTAAATATTTAACTACTATTCAAAGTGTAAAACATTTATACACTCAGTTTAATTTGACGAACTCCAAGAGATTATTTACTATCACTAATATTCGTACTCATGCGATGCGCAATGAATATCAAATGAAACTAATCATAAACCATTATTATCTTATTTATTTGATATAATTAAAAATCATTATATATCATTGATATATTTAAATAATTTGTGAAATATTAAATTATAATTTTACTTATTTGACACAATAGATTACACTAATTAAACAAAAATCCAAATCTTATTAGGATTAACTTTTTTCGTCATACCATCCTGATTAATTATAGATCTATGACATATAAAAGTCATATCATTACAAAAGAAAAGATTTATTTGACACAATTGTAGTTAGTAACTCACTCTAAATGTGATTTTGAAAGCAAAAGAACTTATGAATGCTATTTTTAGAGTTATCCATATGAGAAATTAATTTATATATTCAATTTTTTAATGTGGTATTGAATTTATCTATCTGATATTATTAATTTTGGTTATATTTATCAAGTCTTTTGTTATGTGGTCTTATTCATAATATAATTTTCTTATTATAATATAATTAAAATATTTTTTATTACAAATGCTAATAAATAAGGAAATTTGAGAACTTACTTGTTCAAAGTACTAAGGCAAATATTTTGAGTGCAGTATAAACAATAACTCATTCCCTCTCTATTTTTTTTTTTTACCATTTTCTCAATAAATAACATCATCTACCCCCCCCCCCCCCCTAATTTGCATGATCTCCCAATGTTCCAATACTATTTCACTTATTCTCTTATACTAATGGATCAACAAATAGTAGTGGATTTTATTTTATATCACTTCCCAAAAAATAATCGTAAGTTCTTCACATATTTTATTTGGCATCCTTTTTTTTTGGCAATTTTAATAGAGAGAGATTTGAAAGCAAAATTACAATTTTGAATGATTGTGAATCCACACATTATTCATATGTGCATGATATATTTTTATTAAAAAATTCCACCATTACAAAAAACAAAAATCATATATACTCGTGTGCGTTCAAGAACATATAGGTTTTACTTGCATCAATTTCCTCTTTATTTAATTTTTTTATTAAATTATGTCATATTTATCAAAACAAATACGACCCATTTTTTTAAAAAAACTTATATAAAATAGTATTAAAGAAAAAGACGTACATGCAGTTATACTAGTCATACAATTAATTAGTATTATAGAGAGAAGATAAAAATAAATACACTGAAATAAAAAATAAAATTTTATTTAAGTATACTTCTAGAGTAATGAGTAGAGTCAAATAAAATAATCCTTCTTCTCCCATGGATAGAAATAAGGGGAAATGGTCAAATATATCATTCTACATTGTTTTAATACCTAATTTTTGTTGATTCTCTAATGTACTTTATAAAGCGGTACGGGAAGTAAATTACTATTACAAGTATTCGAAAGGATAAACAAATATTCAATATTCAGAACTTGAATCTTGTTGAACAAATAGGCCAATCTTCAAAACTGCCGCAAGCTTGTTGTGTTTTGAATCTTGATAACCTGAAATCAAGAAACAACTAAATCTGGATGGTTACAACGTTGTGTGCTGAGTCGAGTGATAGCCCTCTATCCTTAAGACAAGATTGCCCCGTATATATGCTTTTACGTTAGCGGGCAATAGTCTCCCAAGATAAAACAACACTTTAATCTCAACGCTACAAAGCCAATATGTTGAGCCTGACGAAGAAAACAAATATGAATCGACTTGCTGAAGATATGGAAAAGGAAGGAAGAGTTTCTGTTTACTCTTCTCTTTCGTCTCTGTGTATATAGTGTGTCTCTGTTGTGTATATCTTGTGTATATGTGAGTGTTTGCTCACTGTTTTTCAAGCAGAATTTGGTCACTGTTTTGTGCTATTTTTCAGTCACGTATGTACTATTTTTCTGTGTCTTTCCAGTGACTGAATTGAGCCAAAGGAGGCTCAATATATAGCATGGAGGAGGGCAGCCCAACAGCCACAAACAAGGCTGTTAATGGCCATTAGGAGGGCATTAAACAGCCAAGTAATGGCTGTTAATAGCCATCAAAGAGGTTGCTTAAATGGACATGAAGGAGGGTGAAAATGGAGGAGTTAATCAGCCAAGTAATGGCTGGTTAATGCTCCATAAAACAGTCCAACGATAGGTAGAAAGTTTTCTGCCTTCCGTCACCCCAAAACCAACTTTCCAGAAACTCTGGCGACCAAACTGTACATATGATAGAATTCAGGTATCAAATTGTACATCTGACAAAGTTCTCTGGTCCAAAAAGATAATATCAGAAAGTCCCCACAGCCCACAACTCACGACCCGTGACCCGAAACCGGACGGGACGGGACGGGCGGTCGGCGGCGGCGGCACGCGTGTGGGCTTAGCCTTGAACCCAAGCACATCTAGGTCCTCCCTTCTTTAAACACATGGGATACCCCTTGGGGTCCCAACCCCTTTACCAATTAGAGACTTATATAGAGAGCAATTCTTCCTATTCCCACCGATGTGGTAGATTTGTCCCACACCACATTTCCATGCCTCAAACACCTTACTTCGTGGACCAATATCTCTTTCATTTTTCAACGAAATTTGACGATTCTTGGCCCTACGGTCATCTACTCACTTCGTAGATCATGCATGTGCGAAGAGAAAAAGTCTCCAACATGCGGAACACTAGTGTTTAATTCATCAAAGATGGGTGGACGCATCTCCCCGCCAAAGGCAAATTTCCAACAATCCTCTCTATGAAAGAGAGATTGTGGCGCACACACAAGGTGCCTACATTTCAGCAATCTTTCAGCGAAAATATATTGCATCAGGAGAGGTAGCTTCGCTTTGAACCTTCCTTAGTTGAATACCATCGGACTTACTTACTGCGCGGTGAACGTGATGTCTTGAACCGTCAGTGTTTAGTGTAAGCCAGGACAATGATATCAACACAATAACTCTTCTTATTCATTTTCCATCTTACGTTTTTGTCCGTTGTGGCCGTGGACACACTTGGATTCTTAAGTGCGTTCATTTGAGGCGGCCATCCTAGCACTTAAATAGGTGATCTCCTACAAGGTATCCTGCTATACCCCACTTCACAAGTGTTAGGAATCATTAAAAGTTTCCCCAACCTTAACCTCAACCGTTTGAGGATCTTTTAAAGGTTTGGAAGCTTAACCTTTACCCACCATGCAGGTAGCACTTTAATGCCTATCGCGGGAACAGCTTTGGATTCATGTTTCCGTACAGAAATCATCATCGGAATTTCTTCTTGCTTCCACCGAAGCGCTCAACTGAACCTTTTGCCGCTTAGTTTTCCCATTGAACCAAATTCTTGGGATCTCCAATCAGTATGGTTGGGTTTCCACCACAAAGGTTCGTATTGTTTGGGTTTTAAGCCTATTCCCCTAGACGGGCAGAACACTTGATCTCTGGGTAGTCCCTTAGTTAGTAAACAATGAAGTGACACCTGTGATGATCAACTGCCATACGGTCTTATGTCTCCGACAGATCCTGACAGATATGTCCAGACGCCGTCATCCGTGTCCTTCCTGAAGCCGACCGGCTAGCCACAGTGTATAACTGCTGAAGGCACGAGTTTCTCCCAATAAGGGACGTCCTCTAAGGAGTCATGGAGTTACTCAACTTCTTTCATGCTTTGTATAAAGCGATAAACTCTGATTCCATCATGAATCGGCCGATGCAAGTTTGCTTAGAGGTTTTTCTAAGATACACATTTACTTATGGCTTTGGTGTTCTTCAAATCTGATGTCCAGTTTGCATCACGGTGTTCTCCCAGAACCGCTAGACATCCAGAATACTATAATCTGTAGATAAGCGAATAATTCAGATATCATCATATCCGACTTAATGCCTTCTACCGATCATGTATTAAAATCATCAATGAACCTTAGTTCAACTGATCTGCTTTGTAGGCTGATACCAGGTCGGTTGTAGTGTGTACATGACATTGAGCTACACATGACTTAAGCATATCGCTCCTTGTCTAATGGGTGCACCATGATTCCAATCAGTTCTATGATTCATATCCATTAGTGGCTTCAACGAGACTGTCAACTATCGACCAGTCCGTTAGATGTCTTAGAAATCCAATTCCTAAGATGTCATTTGTGATACCCATATCTTTCATATCGAGACTTTGTTTCAATATGACTTTTACTTTCAGACTGTTGATTCTCCAACTGTTGGCTTTCTAACTTCAGAGTCAATGTTTCTGTGGTCAGATTCATTGTTTCGTTTTATCTCGAAACTTTCGGGACCAAAATGTAAACATTTCAGGGACCAAAATGAAAGTTCAGGAAGAAGCCCAACAGTCCAGCAAACCAACTCTGATTCTCTTCTTCCAACTCTCCGGTTGGGAAGGCTGTTTAAATATCCATGCAACGCAAGACAGCAATGGCCCTGGATGTTAAGCTACTCACAGGGAGCACCTTTTACAACCCAAATGTTCTTTTTTCGGAGGAAGATCAACCATTTCACAAGTATGGTTCTATATGATGGAATCTATTTCTCTCTTTGTAGCTTCTTTCCAAAGCAGCGCTTTTGGAGATGACAATTATTTGTTAATTGTCCATGGTTCGTTCTCAACCATACAAGCTAGAAGGACTGGAATAAGTCTTTGTCCCGTTCTTTGCTCCTTCTCGGTTCAACATCTAGAATCCCTGAGTTCTGCAGATCTGGAATATTAGTTCTGGATAGCCAGCAACTTTCGATTCCTGTAGATACGGAACGTCTAGTTCCGGATAGTCAGGCCCTCGCGGGTTCTTGTTAACCTTGAGCAATTACTTCTTTTTCCTTTTCAAGGGAAGTTATCTTCAAAGAATTCAGCATTCTTTGACACCAAGAGGCGATCAGCATTACTGTTATTTGCAGATCCAGTGGATATGCAATCTACAGTCTTAGGTACAACTTGACCTGTTTCATTATTCCAACTTTTACTAAGCAACCCCACATAATTTGGGCATACGACTTTGCGCTTGGCTAACACCGTTGGACTGAGGTGAGAAATGAACAGTCGTTTAATAAACGATGCTTCACATTCTCCCCCTCTATCACTACGAATTTTGCAATACATAGGCTTAGTTGATTTCCAACTTCTGCTTTGTAGCGCTTATCCGCTTCAATAACTTCATATTTGCTTTTCAACAAACAAAGGATACCATACGTTGTACCATCATCAATGAAGATCACAACGTACTTGTCTCCCCCCTCTATTTTGTATAAACTTCAAATCACCCTAGTAGGTGTGACTAAGTTCTAGAGGAGCGGTGCTTCTTTCGCTATTCCCTTGACGGAATTTGGAAAGGTGATTTTGCCTCTTCGTCTACCTCACATTCATTTTGAGGGTTTATGTCGACAGAAGTCAACAATCTCAACATAGTTAGCTTTTGAATGACTTGCTATTTAACGTGTCTTAATCTATGATGGCATAGATGCACGGATTACAAATATATCATTCATTTGGCTACAGACATACTGTACCATTCTTAGTTATTACAGACCTGTTGGACTAGTCTCAAAGCAGCTTGACCAACAGTGTCCCTTAAACCAAGTTAGGGACATGTATCACATCATCTTAGAGTGATCCCATTCCCTAAAGTCCTATTGAGGACAACCTCTCCAACCCCTTCTACTTTAGAGGTGGCGTTGCTTCACATGAACAACATCTTGCCCGTGGTTAGGGCGTAACTGGATCATATGTGATCTAGATACTCTGGCCCACTCCAGTTGCTTTGGCAGACTGAGTGTCCAATTTCTTTTCTGCCTTTCTTTAGGCCTTCAGATCATTTAGGACCTGGAAACTCTGGCCCACCACACTAGGTGTCCATTACTTTTCCTATGAAATGAATTCTAGCCCCACTCCAGTCGCCCGGAGGCTTTATATGACAAAGTGTCCAATATCATCATATCAAAGGAATTTTGGCCCACTCCAGTCGCCCGGAGGCTTTGTATGACTGAGTGTCCAATATCATCATATCAAAGGAGTTTTGGCCCACTCCAGTCACCCGGAGGCTTTGTATGACTGAGTGTCCAATATCATCCTATGAAGGATCTTCTGCCAAATAGTGTGACAGGCTCAACGTCTTTAGCTTTTAGACTACTTCCGTTACGATTGGTGCGCAGACAATTCTTGGCGCTTACTTAAGAGTGGTAACAGTTTTCGCATAGTTAGTGGATCTTTCTCCATCGTATGTGCGAACATACTTTACACACTTTTAATAATTACACTTAAAAGAACGGATCTTTCAAGTCGTTTACAAAATCCATTCTTTAAACGGGAAAGAAGAAGAGATTAAACTTCTGATATTTATATTCCTCCTTACTTTAATCCATTTTTAATCAGACATGATTTAATCTTTATTCTTGACAAGTAAGAAAAATACTTATCCCAATTTCGGATTCTTTGTATGGGACAGATATAGACCTTCTGCTGCAAGATATAACCACATCTTCAGCCTTCTTCTCTTGTCCCAGTTGACATCCTCAGCCTCTCGTGAGCGTTTGTTCCCACCACTCTTGGGAGCGGTGACACCATGAACATGTTGAACTTCAACAATATCATCATCACTGTCTTCAAGTAGAAAACCACAGCCATATCCAGATTTGGTCACACAACTTTTGACCGACATCTTTCGAACACTAATAGTAATACATTACAATCTTGTCTTAAGTTGTTGGTTCTCTAATGTACTTTATAAAGCAGTACGGGAAGTAAATTACTATTACAAGTATTCGAAAGGATAAACAAATATTCAATATTCAGAACTTGAATCTTGTTGAACAAATAGGCCAATCTTCAAAACTGCCGCAAGCTTGTTGTGTCTTGAATCTTGATAACCTGAAATCAAGAAACAACTAAATCTGGATGGTTACAACGTTGTGTGTTGAGTCGAGTGATAGCCCTCTATCCTTAAGACAAGATTGCCCCGTATATATGTTTTTACGTTAGCGGGCAATAGTCTCCCAAGATAAAACAACACTTTAATCTCAACGCTACAAAGCCAATATGTTGAGCCTGACGAAGAAAACAAATATGAATCGACTTGCTGAAGATATGGAAAAGGAAGGAAGAGTTTATGTTTACTCTTCTCTTTCGTCTCTGTGTATATAGTGTGTCTCTGTTGTGTATATCTTGTGTATATGTGAGTGTTTGCTCACTGTTTTTCAAGCAGAATTTGGTCACTGTTTTGTGCTATTTTTCAATCACGTATGTACTCTGTTTTTCTGTGTCACCCAGTGACTGAATTGAGCCAAAGGAGGCTCAATATATAGCATGGAGGAGGGCAGCCCAACAGCCACAAACAAGGCTGTTAATGGCCATTAGGAGGGCCATCAAGGAGGCTGCTTAAATGGACATGAAGGAGGGTGAAAATGGAGGAGTTAATCAGCCAAGTAATGGCTGGTTAATGCTCCATAAAACAGTCCAATGGTAGGCAGAAAGTTTTCTGCCTTCCGTCACCCCAAAACCAACTTTCCAGAAACTCTGGGGATCAAACTGTAAATATTGAAACTTCAGGGACCAAACTGTACATATGAAAGAATTTAGGTCCAAACTGTACATCTGGCAAAGTTCTCTGGTCCAAAAAGATAATGTCCCCGTGACTCGGAACCCAAGCCCGAGCCGGACGGGCGGGCGGCGGCGACGCGCGTATGGGCTTAGCCTTGAACTCAAGCACATCTAGGTCCTCCCTTCTTTAAACACATGGGATACCCCTTGGGGTCCCAAACCCTTTACCAATTAGAGACTTATATAGAGAGAAATTCTTCCTATTCCCACCGATGTGGTAGATTTGTCCCACACCACATTTCCATGCCTCAAACACCTTACTTCGTGGACCAACATCTCTTTCATTTCTCAACGAAATTTGACGATTCTTGGCCCTACGGTCATCTACTCACTTCGTAGATCATGCATGTGCGAGGAGACAAAGTCTCCAACATGCGGAACACTAGTGTTTAATTCATCAAAGATGGGTGGACGCATCTCCCCGCCAAAGACAAATTTCCAACAATTTTATCCTCGGTTAACTATGGTAAACAAAAATATCTATGTTGTCTTCAAACTTCACACTTATACCCTTATTTTGGATGAAAACCCCCAAATCGTCTTAAATTATCCAATTTTAAAAAAATTACACTACCTTTATTGACCCGACTCGACCCGCCTATCTTCGGTGAGCAACACCTAGTCCTCTTTTATAATATTCAAACTTCACACTTATATAGCTTTTATAATATTCAAACTTCACACTTATACCCCTATTGTGTTCATTATTGCTTCAGCCATTAAAATCAAGAAAATTGTATCTTTATGAAGTAATACAGAAACAAAAGCTATATAAAACAAGTTACAGGAACATGATTTTCTAAAAATTCAGAGGATCTGAAGAGAAAATATAATAGAAAAAAAGAATCAAAGTAATGGAAAAACAACCCAATTGTCAATCTATAGATTACAGAAAATCTTGAAGCTCATGAGTTGATTTGAAAAAGAAAATGAATGACCAAATAATTCAAGATTATAACTTTGAATATGGAAATAGTAAGAAAAAAATTAAAAATACTATATGAGACTTGGGATTTTTCTGAAACTATATAATTGTTGATCAGATCACTAATAAAATATGGAAATAAACACACTTCAGAAGAGAGTTAAAAAAGAAGAAGAAGAAAGAAGCAAAGAAAATCTAAAAATCAAAGTTTGGAATGCAAATCCAAAGGAAGCTAAAAAAGTGGTCTCTCTCTCCCAATTTTTTGCTACCAAATATATCGGCTAAATCGTACCTCCACTCCTCATTTCATTCTCCTAGACCGACTCTCAAGTACTCTGCTTCCTCCTTTCCTCTCTCCCTCTGTTTTCTTTTTCCTTCAATATTGCTTACGTAACTTTTTTTTTTTAATTTAATCATGTGATATTTGAAACACACTGATTCGATTAATTTGAATTTGCGACTAAAAAGAAAAAAACTTGCGCACACCCAATATCAACATCAAATTTTATTACGTTAGCATGATTGGTGATAGAAATAAGATGAGAGTGTGTGTTGATTAATTACAATTAACTTATAATAATGTATATAAAGACATATGGCATGTACTTATTGAAGTAGGCTGGTCCGGTCAACAAAGGGAGTGGATCATCTTTTTGATATTGGGTAATTTAAGAGGATTTGAGGGTTTTAACCCAAAATGGAGGTATAAGTGTGAAGTTTGAAGATGATATGGGTATTTTTATTAAAACAAAGTAGAGGAGTATATTTTACTCTTTTTCCTAAAAATAACTCACCCAATATGAAAAAAAAATTATGAATCAAGCTAATGGTCCTACTATATTTTTAAACAATTACCACTATACTTGTTAATCTAAATATTATAAAAGTTAATGATAATCTTTATATATGAGCAAACAGATAGCATCAATAGCAATCTCACAAGTCGAAAGATATAATGGATCTTTTTAGCGTTCTTTAGTATTTAACTTACCATCTATATATTGAATAATTTCTGTCAATAATAAAAGTTGTTTTCTACTATTGGTGTTAATTCGGTAATTTAGAGAAAAAATCATGGAGAATTGTTAATTTCAACAAAAGATCACAACATATATATAAAAGATATGCAACTTCGAATCAAACTTAAACGCTAACAAACCTAAAATGAGGTCCAAGAATATTAATCTTTTAACCATTTAATTTTCATACAAAAACTTATCAACACACTTTACTATAGAATTATTTTTTTCACTTTAGGCTTCTTGTCTTGTTCAACCCGTTAGTATGCATAGTTCCCTCCCCAACCACCGTAACAAAAGATCAATATATCACATATATAAAAGATATGCAACTTCGAATCAAATTTATACGCTAGAAAATCTAAAATGATGTCCAAAGGATATTAATCATTCAATTTTTAATTTATATATAAAAATTTATCAACAAACTTTACTATAGGATTGTTGTTTTACTTTAGATTCTATATTTTCTCGCTCAACCCTCTAGTATACGCACCTCCCTCCCAATCCACCGTAACCCCTTTACAAAAAACAAAAAACAAAGGAAGAAGCGAGAGGGAGAAGTAATAAATGAAGGGAATATATATACCTGATTAGGTTTCAAATTTGTTAATTTTTTGAAAATTAACAAATTACATATAATAAACAGACAGTGGCATTATGGGATATCGTACCTCATTAATATTTTGACGATCCTCCATTTGTGATTGTAGTTCAGTAAATATATATCTTTATATGCATATAATTGCAATACATATTATATATGTAAAACAGAATTGACATAATAATGATTAAAAAAATAAGAAAGTTTTTGCATCATTAAAAGTCAAACACTTATGGGAAAGTGGAATTCAAAGAGTGAAGAGAAGATAATTAATAAACTAATTAAAAAATTTATATAGAGGAAATATCAGATTCAATTGTATCGATATCCTCACGTTATCTTTATCCCCCTATAAATTTGATTCAAAAACTTTATCTTTCACAATTTATTTTTAGATTCAAATTTCGAAAATTTAATCTTTCAATTGAAATTCAAAAAAATTATTTCTTAATGTTATAAATATTCATTTCAAATTATCTAAAGTTTACTTCACTGATACCAAATAAATTTTAAATGTATTACTTTGGTGATACAAAATAAACTTTAATACTTAGCTTTAGAAAATTGTAAAAGGTATAAAACATGAACTTAAAAGAATAAATTCTTTATATGATTTTTTAAAAATAAAATTTCAACTTAATACATAATATTGTATAAAATAATATTTCTACTAAATACTAATAAATATGCTAGGGAAGATCCATGTCATATTTATTTATTTAATTATTTTACTAAGCCACAAAGATAATAACTTAAAAGAAGCCTCATCTCCTTCGCTAAGAAAAAAACTTATCTAGTTAATTTTGAAGTTAGACGTTTATCCATTCAACTAATTATGTGCTGCAATTCAAATTTCAAAATATATTTTGATAAGAACGTCGGATTAACATTGAAAGATTTAACTAAAAGTCAAATTTAACAATTCAAAAGTTCTAAATCATAATATAAAAATTACAAAAATTCTAAATCATAACTTTGAAAGATTTAACTAAAAGTCAATATAAAAAATTAAAAAATTCTAAATCATAATATCTAAACTTCTTCTCCTTTCTAGTTTAGCCCTGCAAATTCACGTTAATCAAAATACGAGTTTATAAAATAAGGATGCACGGAGTAAAAAGATGAATCTTCAATAAAGAGTTCACTATAATTGAACTAATACATATCACATAATAAATAAACTATCAATGCAAAGTAAAACAGATGGATGGGAAAAACTGCGCGTCTTCATCCCTTTCCATTGTAGTATTTATATAAGTGTATTCGTAAGATTTGAATAATCTCCCTTATGAATTCATTTCATTAATTAAAATATATAGTTGTATAGATGTTGATTCCTAATATAATAAGAATCTTAGGTTACCTTAAATATACACCTATCATAATTACAAAATATATTCGGAGAATATTCGTTAATACTCCCCCTCAGTCGGAACGGGAGAAGGTCGGACGCTAAGGTTGGATCTGAAGTCGGTGAATAGTTGTCGCTGTAGTCCATTTGTAAAAATATCGGCATACTGATATGAGGAAGGCACATGCAATATTTTGACCTGACCAAGAGCGACCTTCTCACGTACAAAGTGAATATCCATCTCGATATGTTTGGTCCGCTGATGTTGGACCGGATTGTGAGACAGATATATGGCAGATATGTTGTCACAGTAGACTATAGACGTCTTGCGCAGTGGACACTGGAGCTCCAAAAGAAGATTTCAGAGCCAACAGATCTCAACAACTACATTAGCAACTCCTCGGTACTCTGCTTCAGCACTCGAACGGGATAGTGTGGCTTGCCGCTTGGCTGACCAGGAAATAAGATTATCCCCTAGAAAGATACAGTAGCCCGAGGTAGAGCGACGTGTGTCCGGGCACCCTGCCCAGTCTGTATCCGTGTAGGAGAGTAATTTGGTTGGTGCAGAGGGGTGGAGATGCAGTCCAAAGTCAAATGTGCCCTTAATGTATCAGATAATACGCTTGAGGGCAGCAAAGTGGGATTCTCACGGGGCGTGCATAAACAGACACACCTGTTGAATGACATATGCAATATCAGGCTAGTGAATGTAAGGTACGGAAGGGCACCTGCAAGACTCCGATATAGGGTGGGATCAGAAACTGGCGCACCATCATTGGCACTAAGCTTAGATTTTGAGTCAACCGGAGTTGGCATAATTTTACAATTTTCCATCTTAGCACTGTACATTATCTCTTCCGCATATTTACGCTGACTCGAGAACATAGTAGCTGCAGATCTGGTCACGGATATACCTAAGAAATAACTCAGCTTGCCCAAATCAGTCATAGCAAATTCAGTTTTGAGTAGAGCAATGATTTCATTCTTCAAACCGTCAGAGGAGGCACTAAGAACAATGTCATCCACATATAATAGAAAATAAGCAGTGCTGCTACCTCGATGAAAAGTGAAGAGAGAGTTATCACACCTGCTACATATAAACCCGAGCTGTATAATATACATGGCAAAGCGCTCGATACCAAGTGCGGGGTGCCTGTTTCAAGCCATATAGGGACTTCCTGAGATGACATACATACTAAGGGACTGCAGGATGAACAAAGCCAAGTGGCTGATGCATGTACACAATTTCTTTCAAATCCCCATGAAGAAATGCATTCTTGACATCAAGCTGATGAATCGGCCAATGCTTGCCATAACAATACTGAGAGCAGTACGAATAGTAGCCGATTTAACAACCGGACTAAATTTCTCACCACAATCAATTCCCTACTGCTGATTAGTGTCATTAGCAACCAGTCTTGCTTTATACCGCTCAAAGTCACCACTGTCTCTGAACTTGTGACGAAATAGCCACATGCACCGGATAACATTCACGCCATCCGGTCTAGGTACCAAATCCCAAGTGTTTTGCTTTATTAAAGCATTAAATTCCTCGCATATGACCGCATTCCAATTTGGGTCCAGTTTGGCTAGTTTTGGATTTTTGGGAATGAGTGATATGGTTTGTGTGGAGAGGTTAAAGTGAACCTTGAATTTGAAAATCTCATGTTGAGTACGAGTTTCCATATGATGGGTAGGCAGTGGTGTATAGTTTGTATTAGATGTGGTTAATGGCTATTTGGTTACGGGGTCAGAATCTATTTTCGGATGGTGGGTGTCACCGGTGATAGGGGGTTGAGGAGACTGGTTGGGGTATTGGTTGGTTGTCAGTGTTGGTGGGTTGTGTGGTGAGATGGTGGAGCTTGGCAGTTCAGGTGTTGTTAATGGGTGCAGGTTACCGATCTGAGTGTGGATCGACAATGTGTCGGCTAGAGGATGTCGGGATGACCTCTCGGGTGATTGGCGGTGGTTTGGCGGTAGAGGTGGTTATTCGATTGTGGGACTGAGTGACGAGGACCTCTGTGGTGCAAGGATGTCATCGGTGATGGTCACCAATGGAGATGAGACCACCGGAGCCGACGACGGTGATGCGGGGACAATAGGCTGAAGTTGGAACAATGATTTGACTAGTGAGGACAAATATGTCTCATCAAGAAATGTGTAGTCCGTGGTTTGAAATTTCTGAAGATTCAAAAATGGAAAACACGTCTCGTCAAATGTGATATGGCAGGAGATAATGATTTTACGAATGGATAGGTCATAGCACAGGTAACCCCTATGATTAGACGTGAGACCAACGAAGACACATGGCGTAGTTCGTGGTGCTAATTTGTGAGGGGCAATGGAGGCTAGATTGGGGTAGCATAGGTAACCGAAAATTCTGAGTTGGTCATAGGACGGGATCCTACGGTATAAAATTTCGGTGGGGGTCTTATTTTGAAGAGTGTTAGTGGGTAAAATATTAAGAAGGTATTCTACCATTTTAACCACATGGACCCAGAAATGTGGTGGAAGACAGGCATGAAACAAAAGGGTACGAACCATGTTATTGATGATACGTATAATTCATTCAGACTTTCCATTTTTGGAGGAAGTGTAGGGACAGGAAAAACGGAAAACCATGCCTCGTTTAGAGCAGAAATTGTGAAATGCCAAATTATTAAATTCACGTCCATTATCACATTGGAAAGATTTTATAGATTTTTCAAACTGTATTTTAATGAATTTTTGAAATTCAAGGAACTTGGTAAAAACTTCAGATTTGAACTTCAGTGGGTAAATCTAGACAAAATGTGAAAAATCATCTAAGAATACTTGATAAAATTTATGACCCAAAGAGCTAACAACTGGAGATGTCCACAAATCAGCATTAACAATATCAAATGGAGAAAAAGTAACACTGTTGGATGACACAAATGGAAGACGAGTATGCTTTCCAAGCGGGCAAGAAAAACAGTGTTGGGCAAGTTTCCCATTATTACATTGAATACGCTTATAGTCCTAAGAAAATTAAAAACAGGGTCTCCGGGGTGTCCGAGTCTGTTATGCCAAGTTATCGGAGAGATAGCGGCAAAGGAGATAGGTGACTGTGGTCAGACAGCGAAAGATTGAGTGAAGGGGTAGAAGTCTCCCACACTATTGCAGCGCGTAAGCATTTTTCCCGTATTGAGATCCTTCACAGAAAAACCAAATGGGTCAAATTCGACAGACACAGAATTATTGCGAGTGAATTTTCTAACAGATATTAAGCTTTTAATGATGTTAGGGGTGTAAAGGACATGATTTAGGGAGAACGGCGGGTGGGGATGTTTGGTATGTGTGTTACCGTAAACTTCAATTGAAATGCGGTGACCATTTCCAACCGTAATAAATTGAGGATACTTTAACCGAAGCATTTGAGAAAAATAACCTGACTATCGGGTAAGATGAGATGTGGCTCCGGTGTCCATGTACCAATTATCATCGGGCTATTGAAGTTTCAAGGTGTTGAAGGCCTGACCCAAATCAGTAGGAGGCAGGCTGCTGACTTGTGGGTGTTGAGGGGCCGAAACCAGGTGGGCCTGCTGTGTGGATTGGTGGGCCTGCCTGTTGGCTGGGGCGGAGCCCAAGAGACCTGGTTGCCAAGCTTGCTGAACTGGGCCCCTGATGTTGGGTAGGGGCATGCAGACGAGGCCCAGTTCCCGGTATTGGGCCAGGGTGGTTGTCCAGCCCACTGAAAATAGGGAGCAAGGGTTGGGCCTGCCTTTTGGTTCTTTTGGCCCTTGTCGCGGCCCTTCCCTTTGTTGTTGCTACCACGGCCTCTGCCGCCACGTCCGCCGCCGCGGGACTGCTGCTGGTGGTGGTCTGGCGGTGGGTGTTGGGTGGTGTTGGCCGCCGGTGGTGCCATGTTGTCAACAACTAATGCCTTTTGATTGTGCTCCTTTTGTTTAGTACGGCGGGTTTCTTACAACAAAAGTTGTGAACGCGCCTTGTTGAAACTTGGTAGTAGGTCGGCCTGTTGAATCATTGTTGCAAGTGTATCATATTCACCTTTCGGTAAACCAACAACTAGTTGAAGTACCATCTTGGTTTTTGAAACATATGTCCCTACGTTGGAAAGTTGGTCGGCTATGAGTTTCAGTTGTTTACAATATTCGGACATGTTGGTAAAATTCTCGAGACTCATATTGTTGAACTGCTCTTCCAAATACACGGCCCAAGTATTTTTAATATCTTGCAAAATTTCTTCTAACCGTACCCAGAGTTCACGTGCCGCAGCACCTGTTTTCATGATAGTACACAACAAATCCTTTGAGATGGTGTCGTATATCCACTGTTTGACGATGGCGTCAAGGCGATGCCATGTCGAGTCTGCAACATCGGTGGGACGAGGAACAGAATCATCAATATGGTCTAGCACATTGTACGTACATGCATGAATATAAAACAGTTCTATCCACATAGAATATTGACAGTCTTCTTGGTCAAGAATTATAGGGATAAAATTTTTGATGTTGGTAACGGCGATTGCCGGATGAAAAGAAGACGATTATTCTTGAGGGGGGTTGTCAAAAGTACCAGTGTAAGAACCGGAATTAGTAGGGGAAGTGGGACGAGACATGGTGGCTAGGGTTGCCGTCGACTGAGAAGAAGAGAAGAGAAAAAAAATTATGGTAGTGGTCGGCGGCTTGTGTGAGCAGAAGAGTAGAGATTAGGGTTTGGCTTTGATACCATGTAAGATTGGAATATTCTACCTTTGGGATTCATTTCATTAATCACAATATATATATATATATAGTTGTACAGAGGTTGATTCCTAATACAATAAGAATCCTAGGATACCATGTAAGATTGGAATAATTTCTCTTAGGGATTCATTTCATTAATAACAATATATATATATATAGTTGTACAGAGGTTGATTCCTAATACAATAAGAATTCTAGGTTACCTTAAATATACACCTATCATAATTACAAAATATATTATGAATATTCGGAGAATATTCGCTAATAGTATTGTTGTGCATTTAAAATTTGAATGAACTGCTACGCTAATCTTGTTAAATATACTGTGATATACAACCATGTATATCACGGTTTGTAGCCTATAGACGATTTGTACCACACGGTTTAGTGTACCGATTTAGTATATTTGTACCATAATTAGAATTGTATACTTACCATAATTATAAGTTTCTTGTACAAGTAGAATAGGATTTTGGGAGTAGAATAGAAATAGGATTTTTCATATTATGGAAATTGTAAATTGTATATATACTCTTTCATTAATGAAAATAATCAAGGGGCTTATTTCTTTCATGGTATCAGAAGTCTAGGTTATTTTTCCTCTCCTCAATTTTCATTCTCGTGGCACGGTTTCCAAGTACTCACTCTCGGTTCCGGCCACTTCTCCTCTCCCAAATTACCTAAATTTTCTTCCAAATCCCTCCATCACGTCTTGCGTTGCTATTATGGCTAAGAACATGTTTCACCCCGCCCTTACTGTTTCTAACATCAAGAATCACATTCCTATCATTATTGAAATAGAAAACGTCCAATACGCAATGTGGGCCGAACTGTTCAAGGTTCACGCACGTTCGTATCAAGTCCTCCATCATATTATCCTCGCGGCTCCTGCTGATACGGAGGTACCTAAACCCGAGGATGATTCTAAGTTATGGATAACTCTTGATGCTACCGTTCTTCAGTGGATTTACTCCACTATATCTACCGACCTATTGCAAACGATTATTGAGCCTGATGCTACGGCGAAGGCTGCTTGGGATAAAATACGTGATATATTCCAAGATAATCAAAATTCTAGAGTTGTTACTCTTGAGCAGGAATTCTCCTATGTAAAAATGGAAGATTTTCTGAACGTTTAAGCTTATTGCACAAGGTTGAAGGAATTGGCGAACTAACTCCGCAACGTTGACACGCCCGTTTCAAATGATCGTTTGGTCCTACAAATGGTTGCAGGCTTATCTGAGGCCTATAGTGGTTGGCACGCTTCTTCGTCAGAGCAGTCCTCTTCCGCAATTTTTTAGGCTCGTTCTATGCTTACACTCGAAGAAGTCGGCTTGGCCAAAAAAGCGTCTACCGATGCTAGTCCCGTAGTCACGATGACGTCCTCCACAAATTCTCTAGGTTTTATTAATAATTCGGGTCAAAACCGTGCTCACAGTGGCGGTAAGAATAATTGGGAAAATAATGGCAAAAACTACGGGGGCAAATACGGCGGTTCCGACAGTGGTGGCAGTGGCCAGAATAATAGCAGTGGGCCCTATCCAGGCAGCAGTGGGCCACCGTCCCACTAGTCCTACTCATGGGCCCCTGGCAGTGGGCCTGGGCCAGTGGCAGTGGCCCAACAACCCTTACGTTCCAGCGTGCCCAGTTCTTGGAAACTGGGCTGCCCATCAGTTTTCTCAGCCCAATACATTCTGGCCCAGTGGATTCCGCACCAATTCTGGGCCGGGGCAGCATGCCGTGTGCTTGGGACCCGACCTTCACATGCCCATCATGCAGCGGGCCCCACCCCGACCGACATTGAGACTGCAAGGCACACTCTTGGATTAAATCTACCAGATGGAAATTGGTACATGGACACCGGTGCAACCTCTCACATGACATCTGATCAAGGTACTCTCTCGTCTTATTCCAATTTAAGCAACAATCGTGGCATAATTGTTGGTAATGGTAATTCAATTTCGATTCGTGGTTATGGTCATAAAACTGTCTCTCCTCCCCCCCCCCATCCACCTCTTATCTTGAAAAATACCCTTCATGCCCCTAAATTGATTAAAAATTTGGTATATGTCCGTAAATTCACCACTGATAATTCTGTTTCTGTTGAACTGATCTGTTTGGATTTTCTGTGAATGATTTCAAGACGAAGATTCCTCTCATGAGATGTGATAGTAGGGGAGATCTTTATCCTATCACGCCAAGTTTCGGTCTCTCGAGTCAAGCCTTGCCATCAACCTTTGCAGCCCTTGCTCCTTCCTTGTGGCATGCTCGTCTAGGTCATCCGGGGTCGTCGATTTTGTCTTACTTCGATAAAAACAATTTTATTTCTTGTAAGGGTACGCGTAGTACTCGGAATTGTCAATCTTGTTCTTTAGGAAAAAATATTAGGTTGCCATTTGTAGACTCTAATTCTCATACTTTAATGCCATTTGATATTATTCATAGCGATTTATGGACATCTCATGTTCTCAGTTCTTTGGGTCATCGTTATTATGTTCTATTTCTGGATGATTATTCTAATTTTTTATGGACTTTTCTGATAGCGAAAAAATCTCAAGTTTTTTCCACTTTCTTAAAATTTAGAGCATTCATTAGAACCCAATTCGAACGGAAAATAAAAAATATTCAATGTGATAATGGCAAAGAATATGATAATAGGGTATTTCGGGAGTTTTGTGCTAATAATGGGATCAATTTTCATTTTTCTTGTCCTCATACGTCTTCACAAAATGGGAAAGCCGAACGCAAAATTCATACCATTAACAACATTGTCCGAACTTTATTGATTCATGTTGCCGTACCCCTTTCTTTTTGGCATCATGCTCTACAAATGATTACATATCTCCTTAACATACTTCCTATCAAAGGCTTGACGTATTCCTACCCTCTTCATATCTTATATAATAAGACTCCTTCGTATTCCCATCTTAGGGTCTTTGGGTGCTTGTGTTATCCATTCTTGCCGTCCACCACAATTAACAAACTTCAGGCTCAATCTACCCTTTGTGTGTTTTTAGGTTATCCATCTAATCATCGGGGTTACAAATGCTTTGATTTATCGTCTAATAAAATCATCGTTAGTCGCCATATTATTTTTGATGAATCCCAATTTCCGTTTACTAAAGTGAGTAGTCACGTGCCTAGTTCATATAATTTTTTAGATGACGGTGTCTCCCAGTAAATTATCCACCATTTATCAGACATGTCCCGCACCCAAAATCCACCAGCGGGCCTCCTGCTCGCTAGGTCTACAATACTATCACATGCCATTGTTCCCAGTCTAGTGATTGGGCCAGTTTCGGTCATTGGGCCAGTTACCCATCCCAATACCGAAACTGGTTCAGTCTCGAGTTCTGCTAGTTACCGTGTTGGGCCAGCAGGCCCACTGCCTACTGGCCAGTCTGTCACGTGTCCTGATATTTCCCAAATTCCGCCCAATTCTCTCCCGAGTCAAAGACCAGTCACTAGTAGTCAACGGGGTATTTTTAAACCGGAAAGATATTTTAATTTAAATTCTAATGTTCTTAAATCACCCTACCTCGTAATCATGTGTCTACTACAAATGACCCGAATTAGAAAATTGTTATGACCGACGAATATAATGCTCTTATTGATAATAAGACGTGGGAGTTGGTGCCCTATCCATCTGGTGTTAATATTATTCGGTCTATGTGGATTTTTGCTCATAAGGACAATTCTGACGGTTCTTTTGCAAGGCATAAGGCTCGTCTTGTAGGTAACGGTAAGACTCAGCAGGTTGGTGTGGATTGTGGTGAGACATTTAGTTCGGTGGTCAAACCGGCTATCATTCGCACTGTGCTCACCTTAGCTCTTTTGAAAGCATGGCTCATTCATCAGTTAGATGTGAAGAATGCTTTCTTACATGACGATCTTAAGGAGACAATCTATATGCATCAGCCTTTGGGGTTTAGGGATCTCAAATATCCTCATCATGTCTATTTATTGAAGAATGTATGGACTTAGGCAGTCCCCACAGGCTTGGTATACGAGGTTTGCAGACTATGTTTCGACTATTGGGTTTTCTCTCAGCAGATCTGATAATTCATTGTTCATATATCGTCGTGGTTCTTCCATGGCTTATATACTATTATATGTGGATGATATTATCTTGACTGCCTTTTCTGATGCATTACTTCAGTCTATCATGGCAATGCTTTGTTCTAGGTTTGCTATGAAAGACTTGGGGGCCTTGAGTTACTTTTTGGGGATTGTTGTCTCTCATCATGCAGGTGGGTTGTTCTTATCCCAACAAAAGTATGCAGCTGAGATCATTGAGTGAGCTGGTATGTCCTCATGCAAGTCGACTTCCACTCCAGATGATACTAAACCCAAGTTGAGTGCTGCGGCTGGATCACCTTACGAGGATCCGACCCGCTATCGCAGTCTTGCATGGGCCCTTCAGTATCTTACTTTCACGAGACCCGATAGTATATATGTCGTACAACAAGTGTGTTTGTTTATGCATGATCCCAGGGTTGAGCACATGAATGTGCTCAAACGCATTATTCGGTACATCTAGTGGACACTTGACTTTGGCTTACATTTATAACTGTCATCGACGTCTACACTTGTTTCGTATACAGATGTTGATTGGGGTGGTTTTCCAGATACCAGACCCTCTACGTCTGGCTATTTTATGTTTCTTGGTAATAACTTGGTCTCATGGTCTGCAAAGCGTCAGTCGACTTTGTCCCGTTCTAGTGCAGAGGCCGAATATCGAGGGGTAGCCAATATGGTCTATGAATCATGTTGGTTACGTAATCTTCTTTTAGAGCTTCATTGTCCTATTCAGAAAGCTACATTGGTTTATTGTGATAATGTTAGTGTCATCTACCTTTCTGGTAATCTGGTTCAGCACCAGCGCACTAAACATATCGAGATGGATATCCACTTTGTTCGCGAAAAGGTAGCTCGTAGACAAGTACGTGTTTGTCATGTCCCTTCAAGATATCAAATTGCATACATCTTTACCAAAGGTCTAACCTTGGTCCTTTTTGAAGATTTTAGGGACAGTCTCAGCGTACGAAGACTACCCGCTATGACTGCGGGTGTGTGTTAAATATACCGTGATATACAACCGTGTATATCACGGTTTGTAGCCTATAGCTGATTTTGTACTACACGGTTTAGTGTACCGATTTAGTATATTTGTACCATAATTAGAATTGTATACTTATCATAATTATAGGATTCTTGTACAAGTAGAATATGATTTTGGGAGATGAATATGAATAGGATTTTCCTATTATGAAAATTGTAAATTGTATATATACTCTTTCATTAATGAAAATAATTAAGGGGATTATTTCTTTCAATCTAATGAGGTAGGATAAGATATGATAACATTGTATGTTTAAATAAGATAAATCCTATCTAATATCATTTGTGGATTAAAATCTAAATTTGAATTCTTTTATCTCAATTCAGATTTTCTTATCTTTCTTTAAAGTTTCTTTTATCTCAATTCAAATATTTTTGTTTTTTAATTTAATTAAACTTACTTTTTCTAATCTGAATTCAAAAAAAATTAATTTTAAATTCAAATTCAACTTCAAATTTTGAAAAAATATATATTAGATATTAGTCCTACAAAATCGTTAAAAATGTCTATTTGCTTCTGCTAGTTAACTATGCTCAAAGAAAAAAGAAAAACGAAAAAAAAGTATAGCCTAGACATGAAAAATTGGCATACAAAAATTGATTTGAAGTGCTTCATGTTTTTTTTTTTTTGGAAATTTAACTGCTTATCAGATTAACTTATGAAGGACAATCATTTGATTTGTTTTTAAAAGATAACTATCTTTGAATTCAAACTATGTAGATTTCGAGAGATATTTTCAGTTCAAATTCAGAAAAAATCTTATCCTCCAATTCAAATTTTAAAAACATACACTAAATTTAAAACATAGGATACAACTTTAATTAACAAAGCAAAATTAGTTTCTTTATTATTGTTATTATATTATTGCTCACTTTTCAATTTTTATTGTTATTATTATTATTAATTGATTATTCACAAAAGATAATGACAAAAGAAAAGGAAATAAACATCAGATTTTTGAATGTGAACCAAGGTGATCGTACTCCGTTTTGACACTTATGATTATTGTTCTTTGAATGGCACGTGAGTTATATGTAGAGGATTATTATAATCACTTTTTTTTTTAATTATTATTATTATTATTATTATTATTATTATTATTATTATTATTACCACTACTATCACTACTATTATTATTATTATTATCGAGTGGATCTTTTAGAAGATATTTTTTAAAATAATTATCTTTAAGTTCAGTTTATTAGTTTTTTTTATATTTCTCCATATATAGTAATATTTCAAATATATATTACTTCTTAGTATTTGAAAAGTAAGCTTATTTTCATTGCTGATAATGATAAACTTAGGGTAGTTTTTCTTCCACCAAGTTAGGCTAAGTAAGTAAGGTTTTAAATTTTAAATATAGATTTTTTAGACTTATCTTTTCAAATTCTTTAATAATTGATATTAATTTGATTAATTGTAAGTTATTACATAACTTAGATGACATTGTCTTAAAATTGCCAAGTGACTTGTTATTAGCTTGTCACTTGGCTTAACCATGTTGCTTGCACCTCTCCTATTATATATATATATATATATAGATATAAATATAAATTATTATTATTGTTGTTTTTTTTTTATTTATTATTATTATCTAGTGGATCTTTTAGATAATATTCTTTAAAATAATTAGCTTTAAGTTCAATTTATTAGTTTTTTTTATATTTCTCCATATAGAGTAATATTTCAAAAATATATTACTTCTTAGTATTTGAAAAGTAAGCTTATTTTCATTACTGATAATGATAAACTTAGGGTAGTTTTTCTTCCACCAAGTTAGGCTAATTACGTAAGGTTTTAAATTTTAAATATAGATTTTTTAGACTTATCTTTTCAAAATCTTTAGTAATTGATATTAAATTGATTAATTGTAAGTTATTACATAACTTAGACGACATTGTCTTAAAATTGCAAAGTGACTTGTTATTAGCTTGTCACTTGACTTAACCACATTGCTTGCCCCTCTTTTATATATATATATATATATATTCAATTTACCACTATACACTTGGTATAATGGTATATATATATATATCGCATATCCACCCCATTGGCTTTTGAACAACTTGATGATATAAATATTTACTCACTTATGTAAAATCATATAGTATCAAGTTGTATAATGATGGTTAAAACTGCACCTTGCAACACTTAAGTGGGGAATTTTTTTATTAATCCGCCAAAACTTACCCAATTCCCAACTATTTACCTGCTTACCTGATCCCAAAAATTTTAAGGAAAGAAAAAAAAATGGACGTAAAAGCTTTTATTTGTAATTTCAATTTATAAGACTTGTTTTTGGACGTTCCATAGATTTGACCCGATTCTATATAGATAACTTTCACAATTCTTAAAAGTTTAAACTCATTGAATTATTCACATCTTAACATTGATATTATGTTTTTGCCACGTAAGTACTATATACATGAGATGAAATTGAGGAAGTAAGCATTACTCCATCCATTTAAATTAATGTGGGGATATTTGATTGAGTATTGAGTTTAAAGATTTTTTTGTAACATAATTTAAAATTTGTCATGAGATTTTTGTGACTTAAATTAAGTTGTTAATAATATAATTTGAAGATTAGTGTCTAGTGTCACGTAAAATAGAACGGATTATGAAATAGATAAATTATCTCAATTAACCATAAATTTCTGGATATTCATAAAGAGATTAACGCATTACATTATGTTTTTTTTTTCAAAATCATTGCTCGACATTCTTAGCGATTAACGACATCGCAAGAAGGCTCAAATCATCCTACATTTGAAAAATATGTTATTAATGACCCTTAAATTCTAAAAAAATTGCGAGGGGTGGGGAGAGAGAAGTGGGTCCGACACGGCACGCGCGCATGAGTCGACCAAATGGGGTCCGCCCTTGGACTCGTCTACAGGGTTAGCGGCCAAAGAGTCAAAGAGTTGGTCCTGACTGACTTCATCACAAAATTCAACTCCCCACTTAAAAAAAAATAAAAAAATACTACCTACTACTACTTCTCCTTCACAGTAATCTTCATCTTACCCTTCAAACTGGTAGTTTTTTTTTTTGGTTGACTCCATATCTTTCTTCTGTTTTCACACGACAATTCAATCTTTTCTTCTTTCTCTTATATTTTGTGTACTAATATCTAATAAATAAATAAAAACTTGTGGAGGAGTACCAAGTATACGTGGGACCATTACCAAGAATAGAGTTTTTTTTTTTTTTTTATGAACTTCGCTTTATTGCTTTTTATCATTTTGAGTTGTCTTAAAATTGCGTCTTCTTCTATACTTCTTTTTATTATTTCACTATCAAAGAGGCGTTTTGACTTATACTTTACTTTTAAAAATGTTCAAAATATTTCACTTCCTACTTTCCTTGATGTAATAAAAAAAAATTCACCAATGTACTGTATATTTACTTTTCACCTAAAACCTTATTTTACTTGTACAATACTTCTACAATTATGGTAAGTGTACAATGCTAATTAAATACAAACTAAAGTTACCAAAATATGCTCCATAAACCATGATATACACAGCTGTATATGCCGTGTATATCACGGCTCAAACAGTCTTGAATCCGCATGTATTACCGTGATATACACTATTGTATATGCCCTTGTATATCACGGTATATTATGTCAGTTTATATTTTATATAAAAAATGACTCATAAGTTAGTAGATATATTTACCAACCATGTTTACCAACATTTATATCAAATATTAATCTGCAAGTTGGTAGGATATTTTTAACAATTACTCCCACCAACCATTTACTAACATAATCTGATCGGAAAAGGCATGCTCAACGTGAAGAGATTGTTAGTACCATGTAGGGGGATTATATTAAAAAGTAGTTACATTACTATTCATGTTAAATTTTTCTTTTTATCGAACTAAAATTTGATCAATTAATGTTGTATTTTTTTGAAAGGCCTTCTAGTAGAGTATTAATTTGTTATGAACTATGACTTGCTCATTTGGTAAGATTATATAAGAATTGAATTTTTTTTGATAAATTTCATAACTTGTGGGGTTTTTATACTATTTTTTAATCTGAGTGAATTATATGTTGGTGGGTCTTAAATAAGTTTAAGACGGAACAAGATATTGAGCAGAGACGCTTTCCGTTTGATGCAAAACGGAATTATGTGACAACCAGACCATCCACTGTTCTTTGGATTTTCTTCTTGTCCTCTTGTGTACTGTTGATTATTCTTTCCTCAACAGGAATATGACCCATTTCTTAGTCATATAAAAGAATATTTTATTAAAGGTTAATATATAGAGAGAATATATTAAATATATTTTAAACCAAAAGCATATATGCAAGTATAGGCGAATTTATGCTTATATGCAAGTATATATAGGCGAATTTAAAATAACACATAGTATATAGTCCAAAAATAATTGATGCACTAGTATATATCATTACACGTATAGTGGAGCGGAAGAAAATTTAACAGACTGTCATTTTAAATTAAATCACGTGAATTTATTAATTTTCTGTGACAAAATAAAATAAGAAAATAATATTAATTAATCATGATTAAAAGATAAAAGTGATATTTAAAACACGTTTAGTATTATAGATATTATCATATATTATGGATATCTATCTTTATGAGAAATATTAGGGCTAATAACTTTAAGACCAAATCAATTTTCTCTTATAAATAGAGATGTTCTCTCATTGCATTTAATCATTTAGAGAAATAAGAACTCTCATATTCTCTTTCTTTCTCAACAATATTTTTATTTTAGCTTTATTATTATTTTATAATACATTATCAACACGTAGTTCTAGCCAACTAAGTTGTTATGATGCTGACAGTGCCGGTATCATCATTTAATGTTAATAGTATGGTAAGAACGATGACCTAGTACAAGATGTACAACGCCAGCATATATTCGGCCATCACGGTTTAGCCTTTCTAATCAATTTTCAAGTTTCTTTAACACTGCTATTTATGTTACATACATGAACAAAATTGCTTTACGGACAAATATTTCTTGAAATTTCACCAAGTCATGTAAGAATTTTTGGTGTGAAGAACAGAACATTTTTCCTATAACAAGTATTATGTTCCTATGTGTTAATATTAAGAAACATGAAGTGAAGACTTTTGGGAGAGCGCATATTTTTCCTTTCTGTTTTATCACATATCTCTTCCATCTTGAAGTAGGTTAATTGCCACAAAGGACACGTAGATTTTAATTGATTATGTGTTTTTCTATATTTGCTTGATACTTATTATTTGATTGAGTTCAGAAAATGAAAGTTCGTATATGCAAATCAAATTCAATCGCCACCAGAAGTGGTTATA
This sequence comes from Anisodus tanguticus, assembly GCA_034509755.1. Classification (NCBI taxonomy): domain Eukaryota; kingdom Viridiplantae; phylum Streptophyta; class Magnoliopsida; order Solanales; family Solanaceae; genus Anisodus; species Anisodus tanguticus. The sequence continues at coordinate 38,464,211 of CM067548.1, read as the reverse complement.
TTTCACGTGTCTCCTGATAATTAAATTTGTTATCCATCATAAGTGGTAATACTTTATAGGCTTATGATTATAATGAGAAGATATATTGGAGAAAAATTCTATACATTATATATATATATGCTTCGATTTGTTGTTGAAGTAGCAATATCTTAAGAGAGGTTTTAAGTAACATATAATTATGTTTCATTTCTGAAGAATGAGAACTTTTGATTGATAGAATAATTGTTAATTAATATTATAATTAATAGTTGTTGTAATTGATATTAGAATCATATGTATATGGTAGGTAGATTAGATAGCATTATCTTAGCCTAATCATATCATAATGTAGATAGATTAGATAGCATTATCTTAACCTAATCATATCATAATGTTAGCCTAATTGTAGCCTAAGATGAGGTTGTATTGGTGGTATAATTACCACATTGTTGGAAGATTACAATTGAGAATAAATATTCTTACATAGTATCAGAGCCATACCCATTCCAATTCTTTGTTCACCGATGTTGGGTTCCCAAATTATATTATCCACGCTCCAGTTAACAAGGTCTGGGCGTGCGGGGAGTGCTAAGACTCCCATATCGCATATGGAATGGGAACATGTACTCCTTATATGGACTTGGACAATCCTCACCCTACAAGCTAACTTTTGGGGTTGAGTTAGGCCCAAGATCCATTCTTTACATGGTATCAAGAGATTAGGGAAAAAGATCCTACCCTACAAAAAATATTCACTCCTTCGTCGGTCCCTTCCTCTCCAACCGGCCGACCACCCAAAATTTTTATTTCTTCCATTATTATTTTCTTTTTCCGATCAACAATGTCTGACTCTAAATCCACATTTCATCCCGCTCTTTCCGTTTCCAACATCAAAACTCATATTTCCATCACTCTTGATATGGAAAATGTTCATTACGCAATTTGGGCAGAACTCTTTAAAAGTTGTTGCCGCTCCCATCGGGTTATTCATCACATAATCCCACCGGAAAAAGGCAAGAAAAAGGTGTTAAAAACCGATGATGAAAAAGAACTATGGCTCACACTTGATGCGACAGTTCTTTCGTGGATTTATGCAATAATTTCTCACGATTTGTTGCACATAAGGCTGGCCAGTGGGCCGGGACGGCCCGACCCCGACCCGACCCCGTCCCGAGCCCGCCCCGGTCCAGCCCCGACCCCGCTTTAAAAAAAATAATTAACGGGGGCGGGACTCGAACTCGGGACGGGACGATGTCTCGTCGCGCCAGACCCGAGCCCGCCCCAGGCCCGCCTGACCCGTCCCTGCCCCGAGCCTGCCCCGATCCCGCCCTTTTCCCCCCTTTGCAAAAATAACCGCTGCACCAACGGCCATTTTAGATTATGGCCGTTGGCCAACTACCATTTTAGCCCCCCCTCCCCTAACCCCCCTACCCCTTAATATTTATTTTTAACCCATAAGTTATTATATTTACACTTTAACCCAATTTTTCAACTATAAATAACTCATTTTCTCTTCATCTTTCTCACAAATCTTCCTACAATCTCTCTAATTTCTCAATATATCTCTCTACATTGTTTGCTAAATATTCAATTTTATTAATTCATTTGGGAATTGGGAGTGAAGTTGGCAACTAGCTTGAGGATCTTCCATCGAGCAAAGTTTCAATTTTCAACCTCTCGATTACACGTCGACGTTACGTCGGCGTTTGGTACATTCGTTCCTTCATTAAATTATTATTGTCTCGTTTATTTTATATTTTTATTTAGCGCACTTAATTTTATTGTCTTTAATTATTTATTATCATAATTAAAATGGAAGGATTAAAAGGTATGTTTAAGGGTAAGGGTAAGAGTGCTTCTTCTAGTAGGGGCAACCAGGGCAAGGGTACTTCTTCTAGTCATCTTATTCCTACACAGGATGATTTTGTTGATACTCAACATTTTCCTACAATACCATTAGATTTAGACCAGGAGCTATTTTCGGAACTCAAGAAGACTTTAATTTAGACGATGATCTAGATGATATACCCACTAATGTTGATGACAACACACCCACTAGTGCACCTTCAACCGAAATACCTCCTATTCCCCCTAGTATGAGACGAGGTCCAAAGAAAACGACCATTAAAATCGATGCATGGACATTTTTGATAGGGACGTAGAGAATCAAGTAGCCATGTGTAAAATTTGTAAAAATGTTTTAAAATTTAAAACTCGGAAAAGGTCACGGTGGGACGGGGGTTTAATTAGACACGTAGTAAGTGCTCATCTAGCTAGGTATGCCCAATACCAGGCTTCAAAACCGGGTGCGCAAACGCCCGCTCCATCGGGACAAGGTTCACATACCGATACCGTCCCGGACCAAGTACGAGGTCAAATTAACCCTATGACGGGGGAAATTGTAGGCTCTAAATACAATAAACATAGAGATAGGGAAGCAATATCAAAATTAGTTGCTGTGGAGGGTTTGCCTTTTTCATTTCCTTCATCTCCCGGTTTTATTCATCACATTAGAGATATATATAATCCTGCTTTTAACGGTTTTCCTAGATCAACTCGTTAAGAGAGATGTATTTAAATTTGCGCATGAATATCAACAATATTTACGTTTTTCATTATATCATTTTAATGGCAAAGTATCTATCACGTTTGATATAGGTCGTAGTACTAACGGCCATGATTATTTAACTGTAACTTGTCATTGGATAGATTATAAATGGTCTATGCAAAAACGTATTTTAGCGTATAGATATATAGATGATAGGCACACCGGTACTTTTATTGCGTAAAAATATTTATCAAGTGTGCGATTATTACGGAATTACCGATAAAATTATGACTATTACATTAGATAACGCTTCTAATAACAATTACGCAATTACAATGTTAAAAAATAGTTTAACTCCATCTTTTCCAGACCATTTTCATATAAAATGTGCGTGCCATATATATAACTTAATTGTAAAGGATGGTCTATCACTTTTTGAAGACATTCTTAGTAAAATACAATTTGCTATAAACTTTATTTTTAAAAGTAATAAAGTACAACGTAGAAAAGAATATAAAAAAACTTGTCACGATTGTGGACTACCTTATAGAAGAATTCCACAAGAAGTATCCACTAGGTGGAATTCTTTATACGAGCAACTACTTGTTGCTTATAACTATAAATTACCTATAACTTTATTTTTTAACTCTCATAATAAAAAGCCAGCTGATATGATTTTAGATAGTGATTGGGTAAAAATTTCCGAACTTATTGTATTTTTAGAGAAATTTTTTCAAGCAACAAAAGAATTTTCCAAGATATATTATCCTACTATTTCAACTATGTTATTTTATATAACTCTAATATTTTTATTACTTAGTGAATATATGGAAAAACCAACTTATAAGGCAAATATTAAAAAAATGTTTGTCAAAATTAAAAAATATTTTATTCCTATTCCCTCTATTTATATTATTGGTTCTCGTATTAAATCCTACTATTAAAATAGACGGTACTAAATCACTAATTGAAACTATTTACGATTGTATAGAAGTACTACCACCTCCAAGTCCCAAAAATCTAAATCACCCACCACCTATTGAACAAACTAAAGAAGAAGCGGTGTCTAGCGTAGAACACCAATGCAAAAATATATATAGATTTTATCAATAAGAAAATGTTAGTAACTTACCGCTTCCATACCATCTTCTTCATCTTCAACACAACCTCACAAAAGACATGTTGTTTCGCGGCTAGTATTGAAAGCCTCGTAAATAGAATGTGCGGCCGTACCTCTACTACTAACCAAATTAGCGAGTTGGATATTTTTGTTTTGCGGGATTCTCGTACCGTATCAATAAGTTATCAATGAAGATGGACAAGAAGACTTGTTTGAAATACTTTGGAGGGGAATGAGAAGACCTTTCCGACACTTTCATTGATGGCTCGAGATGTTTTGAACATTCAAGCGTCATCAATCGCGTCGAAAAGCGCTTTTTCTGCGCGAGATATCAAATAGGAGACCACGTACACTCATTGGCCGGAGACAGACTTGGAAATTGCAGTATTATTTAGAGATTGGATACGAGCGGAGCGGAGAAGGTGCGGTCAACCGGAGATCAACGAAGAAGATGATGAAAACTACAACGAAATCTTAACCGAAGGTAGTGGAAGCGACGTGGATCAATTTGACCAACAAATATCAATTCCAACCGAAGAACCACATGAAATCATCAAGCAATTAGAACAGGTTTTTTTGAAAATGTAATTTTTTTAATTGCAATTTTATTATGTAATTTGCAACTTTTGGACAACACCACAAAGTTGCAATTTAGATTTTAGACAATTGTATTTGCATTACAAAAAAATCATATGTCTATTAAATAATATAAGAGACACAAAAACAGCATTGGATGTTTTTATTACACTATCTTGTTTTGTTTATTGAGTTTTTTTTATACATATGTTATTTATTTATTTATTTTAAAAAAAGGAAAACCCGACCGTACCCCGCCCCGAGCCCGACCCCGCCCCGCCCCGATACCGACGGGATCGGGATGGGACTGGAGCAGGTCCCGCCAGACCCGACCCCGCTAGGCCCGCTAGGCCCGCTAGACCCGACCCCGACCCCCTGGTTCGTCCCGCCCCGACCCCGACCCCACCAGACCCGAGCCCGGCCCACTGGCTACCCCTAGTTGCCCACAATAATGGAATTGATTCCACGGTGATAGAGGCTTGGAATCGCTTACGGGATATCTTCCAAGATAACAAGAATTCTCGAGCCGTCACTTTGGAGAAAGAATTCTCCACTACGGACATGGCGCATTTCCCGAATGCATCCGCTTATTGTCAACGCCTCAAAGTTTTATCGGATCAACTCAAGAACGTTAGTTCGCCGGTTACAAACAATCAGTTGGTTTTAAAATTGGTTGTCGACCTTACTGACGCGTACTGTGGCCTGGGAACTCTCATCCGACAAATCAATCCTCTACCATTTTTTTACCAAGCCTGCTCTATGCTTATTCTTAAAGAGAAGGGGTTCGCTAAAAAGGCCGCAACCATCTCAAATTTTGCCATGGTTGTCACCTCAACCAATGAAACTACTACACATTTTGAACTTATACCACAAAATAGGGGACAAAAAGGGCCAAATTGTGGCAAAAATTGGGGTGGTAGTCGTGGTAATAGCAAAGGTGGAGGCCATCAGAATTCCGGCGGTGGTGGAAAAGGAGGCAGGGGCGGCAGAAATGGCAGTCAGCAAGTAAATTTCAGCCAGCAGTGGCAGCCCCGTGCCCAGTGGGGCGGCAGACCACCACAGTAGGCATGGCAGTGGCCTTGGGCTGTGTCACTAAGCCCATTTCCTACAGGAAATTGGGCCATGCCCAGTCCAAGGAAAACTGGCCAGCCCACTGCCAGCCAACAGCCGGTTTGTAGGCCTAGAAATAGTGGCAGTTCGACGTCATTTGGGCCACTGCCGAACCAGTGGTAGGAGGCCCATTCTGCAATGGTTAGCCAAACCGATATTGGGTCTGCCATGCACACTCTTAGACTTAATCTGCCCGACGCAAATTGGTATATGAACACCGGAGCGACGTCTCATATGACGTCCTCCTAAGGTAATCTCTCGTCCTATTTTAATTTGAGCATAATGGTATAATTGTCAGAAATGGTCATTCTATTCCAATTTGCGGTTATGGTTCTACAAAATTGTCTCCACCAAACCCACCATTAACGTTAAAGAATGTCTTTCATGCTCCACAATTAATTAAAAACTTGGTTTCAGTTAGAAAGTTTACTACTTTGGGTGTCTGTTGATTTTGATCCTTTTGGATTTTCCGTGATGGATTTTCAGACGGGAATGCTTCTAATGAGAAGTGATAGTCAAGGGGAGCTCTATCCAATTACACCTAATCAACGAGCCAAGTTACCATTCACTTATGCAGCTTTCACACCTTCATTATGGCATGAACATTTGGGTCATCTGGGAGCACCCGTTTTATCCTCCCTCAAATAAAATAATTTTATTTCATGTACTCAAATACGTACTTCAAGTATGTGTCATTCATGTCCACTTGGAAAACACGTTCAATTGCCATTTGTTTCGTCCAATTCATGCACACTTATGCCTTTTGATATTATCCATTGTGATATTTGGACATCACCTGTTTTGAGCTCTTCGGGCCATAGATATTATTTGCTCTTACTAGATAATTACTCTAATTTTTTGTGGACGTTTCCCTTGTCGAAAAAATCACAAGTTTTCTCCACATTTCTTACTTTTAGAGCATTCATCCAAAATCAATTTGAACGGGATATTAAAAATATTCAATGTGATAATGGTAGAGAGTTTGATAATGGGCATTATTGGGATTTTTGCAATGCTAATGGTTTAACTTTTCGCCTTTCATGTCCTCATACCTCCTCTCAAAACGGGAAGACGGAATGAAAAATCCGAACCATCAATAACATTATTCGAACATCCCTTGCCCATGTCGCACTACCACAATCGTTTTGGCATCATGCACTACAAATGACAACATATGTATTGAACATTCTTCCCCACAAAAACTTGTCATATCAAGCTTCTCTAAAAATCATATACTTAAGGGAACCATCTTATTCTCATTTACGGGTATTTGGGTGTTTATGCTATCCTCTTTTTCCATCCACCACAATCACCAAACTTCAACCCCGGTTTACTTCTTGTTTTTTTTTTTGGGATATCCATCTAATCATCGAGGGTACAAATGTTATGACCTATCCTCCAATAAAATAATTATGAGTCGTCACGTAATTTTTTATGAAACAAATTTCTCATTTACCAAAATACATGAGTCCGGACTTCCTACCTATGATTTTCTAGAAGATGGCATACCCCTGTATTTGTTCCAACATTTTTTGTCTCAACCCGAACCCACTGTTTCAGCCAGCCCAGATATTTTGGGAGAATTGGGCCAGGAACAGTGGCACACCACGGCGCAGCCTTCTAGGCCTCCTTCTCTGAGCCTAATTTTGGTTACTGGATCGATGCCACAAAGCCCACTGTGTGGCAGTGGCTTGGGTCACGGCCTAGTTCACTACCAACTGCCATGGAGTTTCGTCAATTCTGATGGCCCAATCCCAATTCCGGCCCAGCATCTAATCACCTGCAGTCAACACGGCATTGTCAAACGCAACACCAAATATAGCCTCCACACTCATATTTCAAAACCACCATTGCCTCGTAATTATGTGTCTGCTCTTAATGACCAAAATTGGAAAATAGCTATGGATGATGAATTTAATTCTCTTATTAAAAATATGACGTGGGAGTTGATCCTCTGTCCCCCTCATGCTAATGTAATTCGGTCTATATGGATTTTCAGTCACAGAAAAATCTGATGGCACTTTTGAGCGGTATAAAGCTCGTCTTGTAGGTGATGGGAAGACATAACAGGTTGGTGTGGATTGCGGTGAGACGTTCAGTCCGGTGGTTAAACCGGCAACTATAAAAACGGTCCTTAGTTTGGCTATTTCTAAGGCATAGCCACTTCATCAGTTAGATGTCAAAAATGTCTTCCTCTATGGAGAACTAAATGAAATAGTATACATGTACCAACCTTTGGGATACATGGACTCCACTTATCCAAATCATGTGTGCTTGCTAAAGAAATTCTTATATGGGCTGAAACAGCCCCCCCCGGCCTGGTACAAGAGGTTTGCGGATTTTGTTTCACATATTGGGTTTTCTAACAGTCGTTCTGATCATTCTCTGTTCATCTACCGTCAAGGTCATAATATTTCTTACCTTATTTTATATGTGAATGATATTATATTGACTGCTTCATTTGATGCTCTTCGCAAGTCCATCATGTCATTACTTGGCTCTGAACTTGCTATGAAAGATCTAGGGTTATTACACTACTTTTTAGGGATAGCTGTGACACGTCATGCAGGTGGTTTATTTTTATCCCAAAAGAAGTACGCAACATAGATTGTTGAACGTGCTGGCATGTTCTCCTGTAAGCCATCAGAAACTCCGATTGACACTAAATCCAAATTGAGTGCTTCCTCCGGCAAGCCATTTGTCGACCTGATACTTTACCGCAGCCTGGAAGGGGCCGTGCAATATCTTACATTCACAAGGCCACACAGTTCTTATGCAGTGCAACAAGTGTGCCTATTCATGCATAATCCGATGGATGATCATATGCATGCTCTCAAACGCATTATGTGTTATATGCAGGGTAATCTAGAGTATGACTTACATTTATATCCATCGTCGACATCCACCCTTGTCTCCTACATAGATGCCGACTGGGAGAATGTACGGACACCAGACGCTCCACGTTTGGTTATGGTATATTCCTTGGCGATAACTTGGTATCTTTGTCCTCCAAATGACAAGAAATATTGTCCAGATCCAGTGCCGAAGCAGAACACCGAGGTGTTGCCAATGTAGTATCCGAATCTTGTTAGATATTCACGAACCATCAACGTATTAAATATATTGAGCTAGATATTCACGAACGAAGTGAAAAGGTCGCTCGTGGACAAGTGCGTATCTTCCATGTCCCGTCGCGCTATCAGATTGCATTTATTTTTACTAAAGGTCTTCCGCTGATATTATTTGAAAAGTTTTGGGACAGTCTCATCATACGCCTACCTCCCGCTTCGACTGTAGGGGTGATATAATAATTGTTAATTAATATTATAATTTATAACTATTGTAATTGATATTATAATCATATGTATATGGTAGATCGATTAGAAAGCATTATATTAGCCTAATCATATCATAATGTAGGTAGATTAGACAGCATTATCTTAGCCTAATCATATCATAATGTTAGCCTAATTGTTACCTAAGATGAGGTTGTGGTGGTATAATTACCACATTTTTGGAAGATTACAATTGAAGAAAAATATTCTTACATTGTTAAATGTTACAAATACATATCCATTCCCTGAAGTAAAGGTGACAATATTTATTAAAGCCTATACTATAAATATGAACGTGCATTTAATTGTGAAAACATCACGACTCATCTCCAAAAGAGGTAGAATAATTCAGAAGAATTATTCTGAATATTCTATGCTTTACTCCCGAAGTAGCAAACTCAGAAATTTACTCCTGAAGTAGCAAACAATAAACTCTACTCTCGAAGTAGTAGAACTTTGAACTCTACTCCCGAAGTAGTAAAACTTTGTGAAAGCTACTCCTAAAGTAGTAAGACTCTGAATTTACTCCTGAAGTAGTAAATATTATCTGAAAACTGCTCCCAAAATAATAAGACTTTGAAATTTACTCCTGAAGTAGTAAGGCATTATCCTAAAGTAATGTTTTTTTGTGCTTGAGAAAAATAATGAGCTATAGATGAGCGTTATATATCTAGCACATTCAAATAATCAGATTTCATTTCTCGAACTGAATGAAGTTATACCACAACCTACCTTCTAGAAAGATAAAATAATAAAGGAAATACATGTGGTATAAAATTCATTGCAACACGTACCCGTCGTACGTAGAAATATCATGAATAAGTTTATTAAATATCATTCTAAGGCAAAAGGAAGCAGAGTAGAATGCTTTGTATCATAACCACATTGATACATTATGGTTAGTTGTTATGATTTCCCCGAAGAAAATAAACATTAATGTATCTCTTCCTGAAGGATGTGATTACTATGTGGTTACCGCTTTGATACAAAATATTCAAATGCTAATGACTAATCTCCCTAGAGGGGACATTGAAATACTAAAGTTTAGAACTTAGTGTTTGTTTTTTTTTGTTTATGAATTTACAATTTTCCTTAAATGTCCATTTGATTTCCGTTTTCTTTCATGACACCAGTAGTGTCTAACCAAATATTCTTTCATGACACCAGTAGTATCTAAGAAATATTTGATGATATAATGCTAATGATCAAGATCTCCAGAAGAGTTAATTGTTTGTTTACAAGAATCATGACACTAGCAGTGTTCAAATGATATCGCATTACAAAATTAAAATCTCACGGAGAGGTTATATATGATAGCCCCATTCATCCTAGATCGTAATTGTTACGACCGAAACACAAATTATGGTAAACCTGAAGTTTACTAGCAATAAAAATGGTTATCCTATTGAGACTACAAATGATTAGAAGATTGAATATCTTCAAGTTCTACAGGTAAGAATTACGTATGTGAAACTTTATCCGAGCATGATGAGATCACATGCTACAATAAACCAGAAGTATATTGATATAAAATCTCATTTAATAGTAAATCAGACGTTTACTAAAATAAATAGCACTCGTCGGGGTACTCTTGAAGTTTACTAGTACAAATAATTTTATTAATTGACGTTACAATTTTGATCGTCCTGATTTAAATCTGATGTGCTAAGTTTGTATTTGAAATATATTGAAGAACTAGAAGATTCTTCAAGAATTAATTTGCTTGTTATCATGATAAGTTGATTACACCAGCTAATGTTGGGAGTGAATTCTATAAATTTTGAAAAATATAAAAGGTGAATAAGGGCCCACTCACCTTAATGTGATGTCTTAAATAGATACATTTATGACATGGTCACATGTGCATTTATTGTCAATCTGAAGTTTGACATTTACGAAGTTGCTTGCTCAAAATAATTGAGTTGAGAGCACAATTTTCAGATTATGTAATCAAGACAATTCATCTTGATAATGTTGGTTGATATTCAAATTAGTTTAGTGTTGAATGCCCTCCAGTAGATAGCTAAACCATTGCTTATGAGAATAAAGTTTTATGTGTTGGTATGAGATATGATATATTGCATACAACGACGTTTGTATGCTTTAGACCAATAAATTTTATGATAAATTCTCCCCTCATAATTGGTTCAAGGTCAAGAACCAAATGTTTTCATCTAATAATTTTTGTTGTGCGGTATATGATTAGTGAATCTACCACGATGCACACAGATGGATTCTCCAAAGAAGGTGTAAGTGTATGTTAATTTTTCTAACATAATGGGGGAGAGAATAAACAGCTAAGAAATATGTTGTGAATTATCATAAGTATGATCCTCGTTCAAACGATAATTCAATTCAAATGCTAGAAGCATTTGCTGACCCAACTATTTCATATTTCAGCTGCAAGATGCTCCTAAATGTCCCTGAAGGATAGGATTTATAACATCCGTGAAGCATGGTAGACAAATCGGTTCCAAATGCAATAATTCTTGAAAAAAGGAGAGGAGTAAATTATCAAAATGGTCATAATAAAGAGACAATGTGCTCTTCAAGAGCCTACGACATAACACTTCATAAAACCTCATACGAAGTTTAGGTACCTGAAAAATAATGAAGTGATAAGATCTCAGTAAGTTATGTCTAGATCTCAGTAAGTTATGTCTAATTGCAAACCGATCCAAAATGATATCTCGTCGACGATATCTTTGATACAATATAGTGCGCAATATTGTATAATATTATGAGGATCTGAATTCTATGTCTCTTAAAGCATGTTGATGTAGAAATAATTACCAAGTAGATGCATCTTGGTAAGGGTAAATTTACTGGACCTGCAATCCTGACATCAGAAGATGTCATGTAAATTGAATACTAAATGAAAATTGTTTCAGCCTATATGGCTTACGTGACAAATTTTATTTGAAATTTTTTGAAGGATTCAAAATGCCTAAAGTATATACAAGTTATTGAAAAACTTGTTTGTAATCCTTAAACGGATTAAATGAACTAAGGTTGATGTACTGAAATCACCTTAATAAATATTTATTGATGAGCGGTACAAAGATGACTATGTTTACCCTTATCCCTTTATGATATTCAAAATCTTTCATAATGTTGTGTAAGTTGGTGACTTGAATAATATTGGAGCTTTTGAAGAGTTTTCGAAAAGCAGTAGACTACCTGCTAAAAGAAGTTGAAATGAGAAAATTAGATTAGTCTTGAAGTACCATATATTTGTTATTGATGCATTTATTTATCTTGCTATAACTATGAGCATGATATAATTTTTTCCTTATATGGAGATACTGAAATAAGATCAATTGCATATTGTCGATTTGATGAGATATTTTTCAAAATTAGGGGGAGAGAATAATGCAATAAAAATAAAAATTTTGTGGAATAATTTATCATTGTCTCATCTTGATCCACGTGCTTCTATTTGTGAGCAAGAGGTCCAAAATATTATTTATTTGCAGAAAATAGCAAATCAAATGGCAAACGCATTTACAGATTTCAATAGGATTACCAAATCATATATCCTTGCATAAAATATCTCAATTCAGATTGATGTTCCTGTAGGACTATCTACTAGTGTCATAGCAAATGAGTCCAAAGCACGCCTGAAGCATGATAGATCATTGGGTTCTAAGGATCGGAATCCGAGAAAAATAAAAATAAATGGTCAAGATGACACTAAGAAAGAATCTCATAAAGAAATGCAATATTTGATCAATCCTGATATTTTTGAAGAATTCAATGAGCCGCAAACTCAAGAAAATGAAGAAATATCAATAAATTCAATTGATGTTAGGACTAATTTGAATCTCTTGGAAATAAATGTGGTTTGAAATACCCACAACCTTATGTGAAAATAATGCAGCATGCATTATTCAATTGAAGGGAGGATTCATAAAAGGAGATAGGACAAAAACACATTTCATCAAAGTTGTTCTTCACACACAAGCTCCAAAAGAATGGTGATATCAACGTGCAACAGATTCATTCAAGTGATAATATAACTGATTTGTTCACTAAGTCTCTACCAACGACAACTTTCGAAAAGATGGTGCACAAGATTGGAATGCGAAGACTCAAACATTTGGACTGAAGTTCTCATCAGGGGGAGTTAATACATGTTGTACTCGTTTTTTTTGTATAAGGTTTTGTCCCACTGAATTTTCCTTGTAAGGTTTATAATGAGGCAACCAAAATGTGTATTATTTGAAATGTGTACTCTTTTTCCTTCACTAGAATTTTTCCCACTGGGTTTTTCTAGTACGGCTTTAATGAGGCATATTATCTATCAAAATAGACATCCAAGGGGGAGTGTTGTGGATGTCTATCTTTAGGAGAAATATTAGGGCTAATAACTTTGGGACCAAGTCAATTTTCTCCTATAAATAGAGATGTTCCCCTCATTGTATTTCATCGCTCAAGAGAAATAAGAACTCTCCTATCTTCTCTCTTTCTCAACAATATTTTTGTTCTAGCTTTATTATTATTTTATAACATTTAGTATTTATTATTGTTAGTTTGGTGTAAATATGGTAAGTTTTATTTACAGTATGATTGCCCATGATATGAAGGTCGGCCGCAGCCCCTTAATACCTTAATGCTAATGTCATGGTTTATGACTCTTTCAACCAACAAACAGACTTGTTTAATAAAAGTCATTAATAATACTTGACCCCTCCTTGACACCCTTTGAACTTTACTTAATTTTAAAACACAATTATAGGGATGGCCAGACATTCACCAAAACATCATCTGATCCTAAACCCCACGCTTGTCTCAACTCTCCAACTTGGAATATTTGGATTACGTTTGTTCCTAACTAAGATTACATGATTTGATTAATCCCATAATCACTCTCATCCATCCCATTCGTTGGATTAGGCCCATCCAGTAATAAATAATCATTTCATGTCAATTTTTATTAGTATAAATGGTTTTTGAACAGTTTTTCTGCTGCGCCATTGTGCCAAATAAGACAAGCGATGGACCAACTTGTGTCGATTCGGAACGTTTCACAATCTGACTTTGGAAATAATATAACCATTCAAGTTATCTTTTACATTATAAATTTTTAAAACTACACAAAAACTATTACAAATACAAATTTTCTCAAACTAAAATGAAGGAAAAAACATTTAGTTCACTTAATCTGAATTTCAATAAGTTAAATCAGAGGCAGATTTGAAGTTTATGAATTTCTACAACGACCTCAAATTAATATTACAATAATCATTGGGTTCACAATCAAATATTCATAAATATTTTATAGACTTATTAACATACATGCAAGATATGTGCAAAAGCTATTGTGTTCTCGTGACCGATATATAGCTCTCTAGATCAACCCCCGAGTGAAACATATCTTTTGGGGGAAGATGAAGTAAATCTTTTAAAAAAAATGCAAAATAAATAGACTGAAATTTACAACTATCAATCCAAGTTGAAGGGGGCTATGGAACAATAAAAAAAAAGTCGAATGCTAATTTTGTTTCCGAATGTCGGAAATTATGTCATCCGACACCAGTAACAACACTTTAGCAAAACACAAAACTTTGAAGAGTAAATGTAGCGGAAATTTAAAGAACACAAGAGTTTTAAATTTTCATATATAACTTATGATGGTCAATGACCAAATGTATTGTATATATATTATATACAAATATGCAAATTCCTTTCTTTATAGGTTTACAAGATAAAACGGAAAGAAATTAAAAGTTGAAGTCGCAAATGACTTCTGCCTGAAAAATCTAACTAAGTAGACATAGACAATCTCTCATTACAATCGCTCCATACAAAACTAATCTAGAATCTAAACAACAATTGTAATGTTGGACAGAATGTTGTCAACACACTTAGGAAACACTGGTGATCCAAATTTCTTAGATGAAATCCCAAGAGCTCTCTTGGTATTTTTACTTTCTGGTTCTGGATATCGATACTCTGTAGTAGCCTCTTTATTTATAGTAGAAGGTCTTCCTTGAAAAGCTTATCGATCAGTTGTGGAAGTTGAGAGAAAGGTGGGTTGTTGGTGGGATTGGTTGGAAAAGATCATGGAGTAATAATCTCAACAACTTTGGCTTGATCCTCACGACAAGCAACAACTTTTGACTTAGTCCTCACTCATTTTTTACCAGCTTCTTTTTACCTTGTTAAGTCATTTTTACCTCATAGTAATATTTACAAAAATATTACTGCATCACGTGAAGTAAGGCAAAATCAGTTCAGAAAATGTTGGTCTGAATGTTGTGCAACATTTGTCCCAATATACTTACAAATTCATATCAATACTTTTGGAGATATATTGGGTCAAATATCACAACACCAAATCCAACATTAACAATCTCCCCCTTTTTGTCTTTCTTCACAAAACTCATTAAAATGTAAAGTTGACTTAGGATGTTGTCACAAATATTGTCTGACATCTGTGATCAACAATTTTAAGGTCATGCTCCCCCTTAACCAGTGATAGCATACAAGCAAACATGTGTATACCAATTCATAGGATTAGAAAAAAAAATATGAGCACACATATCACATATCATCCAATATATACAAACCACAAATAGAACTATTCATTGTCAACAAATATCAATATCAGTCCACTAAAGATCCTCATACAGCATCGACAACAACAACAACTCCCTCCTTGCTCATCATACAGCAGCCGCTTCCAGCAGCTTTTTACTGCTGCATAACAGCTTCAACTTCCTCTGCACAGTAGCCTTTAGCTTCCTCCCCTTGCATCAGCATCATCTCCCCCTTTTTTTTTAAGAAAGTAGAATCATGAAATGGTCTCTATCTTGTATCATAGAATTTCTTGCAACATCAACCTCAGAAATCTGTTGGTTGATTTTTTCAATTTGATCCACAAGCCATTCTGTAGACAGTGTAGACTGTCCTGGACTAGTGTTGCCCAGAATGTTGGTCGATTCTTCCAGGGCAAGTCGATGACTCTGTCCTTGCTCTTCAAAATTATTTTGTTTACAGTGTAAAGCTCAGGAGTCTTCCCTAAAGTGTATTCTCTCTTAGGCTCAAAGTCTTGGGTGGTTAATACTTTGTAGATCAGAGAGGGAAAATGAATGATTGAAGTTGATTCTTTCTCAGCCAAGTTGACAATTTGATGAAATATCATTTTTCCCAAATCAACTTTCAAACCTTTCCCAATTTTATACAACAAGGTGGCTTGTTCAGATGTCACAATTGACTCATTCATTGAAGAAAGCCAATTATGAATAACAATTTTGTGGAGGGTGGAAAACACGGATGTTAGTTTGGAGGCTGGACATCTAGGGATCCAGTTCTTCATCATACCTCTAGTTAGATATTCAATCACTTCATCCCAATTGTCTATGACCTGTTCTGCTTCTCTAATGTTATCTCCAACATCTAGTCTCATACATTGATTTATAATAGAAGGCGTAAACAGATAGACCTTGTTGTAGAGATATATCTTCCCAAATTTATTCGAGGAGGTCTTCTCTATAACAGAGCTCAGATTAGCGTACAATAGCCTTACTTTATTATCGGCATACGGTCTTTTTTCAGTGACAAATCCTAAGAGTTGTCTGTCTTTTAAGAATTCTACCAGTCCATATTAAATACAAGAGGTAATTCAATTACTTTCTCATGCCTAATTACTTTATTCTTATAACAGTCCCACATATCACAGTTAGTTTTAGAATAGAATTTATCTGAGTAAGTAGATACCTCAAAGTCTGAATCGGTGGATTTGGTACTGCTGGAGGATGTTGTTGTATGTGTCTCAGCAGATGTTGGCTAAAATTTAGCCTGAGATGTTGTGGCATCAGTGGCAACATTTGGAGCAGCACTCGACTTTCAGGTCTGGGAACTCCCTTTGGAAAGAATTATTTTAAAGGAGTGTCAAATGGGATTTCTCTTTCTTCAGGCACATTTGGCTGCACTAAAGCAGATGGTTCTTCGTCACTCTCCTCTGTTGAAAGCACATAGTCTGTATCTTCACTTGCACTTCTCGAGTAAGAGGGTATAGATGTTTCATATCTAGACCTTTTGTTACTCGGTCCTTCTTGGACTGTTTTCTCAAAAACTCTACTCGATCAACGAGTAGTGAAGGTGGAGGACCTTGGCCTTTTACCCAAAGATGAAAAATCAACATTTTCATCAACATCCATAGGGTTATTATCATCTACAGGATAGCTAATATTTAAAGGTTCATCAAAACCTTTAAATACTATTGTTGTACATGGATTTTTTAGAAGATTGGAGGAAGGGGATGGTTGTTCAGTTTGCTGGGGATCATTGTGCTCGGAAGCCTCCGTATTCATTAGAGGGCTTGTGCTCATTGGAGTGTTGGAGTGGATGTTAGATGACATTTTTTCTGACATTGGTGATGTTTTCATTGGTGAAAATTTGGGAAAGGGTTTTGAGAAGTTAGGGTTTCTAATAGAGATTAGAGTTTGGTTTTGTCATTCCATCGGTTAGGTAGACAGATGTATACCCAATGTGATTTTCCCTTTTTTATGGGAAAATCGAAAATGATAAAATAATAGCAAATGAGAGTAATATTTATATACATGACAAACCTTTTCTTAGCAACAAATATCCCTTATTTTTAGGTGTTTCAATTTTACACAATCACTTACACCTAAAATATTGGGATAAAAGATAAATATCACGGTAGGAATAAAATTTAATCTTATCATTTTAAATTCTGAAATTTCATTAAACAAGGCATATAATAGGGAGTAAAATCTGCTATTTCAAAAATCAGATAAGAACAACATCCCAACACATATCACATTCTGAAAATGTCAACAGCAATGTTAGCAACATTTTGGACGATGCAAGTATTTTGATCCCCCAAGAATTTTCAGATTTGGCAACAAACCAAGACACATTTTATATGCACTTTATGACTTTGACCACTGGACCAATGTAACATTTTCCCATCGTGTCCTTGGTCTAATCATATAACACATACAAAAGAATTTTTCGTGTAAAAAATAAGAATACTTTTATGGTATTCTCAAATATCTTTTGAAGCATTCAATACTCCTATAGAATAGGAACTGTATATTTTCATGGGCTTTGCCCATTTTTCACACTTGCCAAATATTTGTAAAGGCTTTGCCTTATTTTGATACTCCATTTTTATAATATATATATAAAAAAATTATAAATCATCGGAGAGAACGGTATCACTTTGATTTCATATTCTTATTGAAGGATCATGCATGTGTGACCAAAAGTTATGCACCATACATCAACAATAATCAGTTAGTTATATAACATAGGAAAATGTCACCCGAAATGTTAGACAATATTTCAACCGACATTCACCAAAAATATTTTTTTAGAGATTACAAAGATCAAGAGATTTCTTCAGACTATAAAATCTTTCATGGTACAAAGCTTTTGTAAAAATATCAGCTAGTTGATAAAGAGTGTCAACATGTTCAATTTGAACTAGTTGTTTTTCAACTAAATCTCTTAAAAAGTGATGTCTAATATCAATATGTTTTGTACGTGAGTGCTGAACTGGATATTTAAAAATATTTATAGCACTCAAATTATCACAATACAAAATTAAAATATGGCTAGTAAATCCATAGTCGTCTAACATGTGTCGTTGCCATATTAGTTGAGAGAAACAACTTCCAACTGCTACATATTCATATTCAGCAGTTGAAAGTGAGACACAGTTTTATTTACGACTATACCCTGAAACAAGGTTATTGTCAAGATAAAAACATCATCCACTTGTACTTTTTTTATCATCCACATCTCCATCCCAATCCGAGTCACTAAATCCTATTAAGTTAGGATTAATGTCTTTGAAATATCAGATTTCCAACTCACATGTGCCGATAACATATTGAATAATACGTTTCATGGCATTTAAGTGAGATATTTTGGGACATGCTTGAAAACGTGCAAAAACACAAACACAAACACTAAACATAATATATGGGCGACTAGCAGTAAGATAAAGAAGGCTACCTATCATAGATCAATATAATGTTAGGTTGACATTTTCACCAACATTATCCTCACATACCTTCTGTGATGAACCCATTGACATTTTTATCTGTTTAGCGTTCTCCAAACCAAATCTTTTAACTAGATTCTTGGCATATTTACTCTGTGAGATGAAAATTTCATCTTCACTTTGCTTTATCTGCAAGCCTAAGAAAAAAGTTAATTCCCCAATCATGCTCATTTCAAATGTCGATGACATAGCTTCAACAAATGAATTTAGGTACGACTGTGAAGTCGATCCAAATACTATGTCATCCACGTAGATTTGAGAAATTATAATATCTACACCGTGTCGTTTAATAAACAAAATACAATCAGTATCGCCACGGTTAAAACAAAATTCAAGAAGAAAGTTAAACGACCATACCATGCACGATGGGCTTGTTTCAACTCATACAAAGCCTTTTTAAGCTTGTACACATAGTGTGGATGGTAAGGATCTTCAAATCCTTTTGGTTGTTCAACATATACCTCCTTGTCTAGATAACCATTTAAGAAGGCACCTTTTACATCCATTTGGTGTAAAGTAATTTTTAGACAACAAGCAATAGCAAGTAAAAGTCTAATCGACTCGATTCTAGCTACAGGTGTGAAGATTTCATCAAAATAAATTCCTTCAACCTGAGTATAACCTTGTGCAACTAGACGTGCTTTGTTTCTAACAACTGTTCCCGATTCGTCTGATTTATTTTTAAAAATCCACTTAGTTCCAATTACATTTGTATTATTTGGACGTGGAATTAAGTCCCAAACTTCATTTCGAGAAAATTGTTCAAGTTCTTCTTGCATTGCTTGTATCCAGAAATTATCTTTAAGTGCTTCTACAACATTCTTTGGTTCTAATGTAGATATAAAACAAGAAAGACTAACCTCTTGGTATATGGTTGACATACACACATATCTTACCATTTCTATATAGTTGAGTGGTTCTTTGCCTCTTGTTCTAATTCCTTCAAAAACTCCCCCTATCACTTGGCCCGTTGGATGATACTTCCTAATCAGGTGTGTCAACATCCGATTCTTCTACAATTTGTGGACTTTCCACTGTATCTATAATGTTATTTTCAATAGTTTTTCCTAAAACATCAGAAAGATCATCAAAGATAACATTTACAGACTCGTGTACAGTTCTGGATCTCAGATTGTATACTCGATAAGCATGACTATTTTGTGAATAGCCAACAAGAATTCCTTTATCACTCTTAGAGTCAAATTTGGTCAAATGATCCCTGTCATTTAAAATATAAAAAATACACCCAAAAACATGAAAGTAACGCAAGTTTGGTTTCTTTTCATTTATAATCTCAATGGGTGTCATCTTTGTTCCTGGCCTTAAATAGACTCTATTAGCGATGTGATTAGCAATGTTCATGGCTTCTCCCCATAAATGTTGTGATAAATGTTTAGAACTAAGCATCACTCTAGACATTTCTTGCAATGTCCTATTCTTCCATTTTGCAACCTCATTCTGTTGAGGAGTTTTGGGGGACAGAAAACTCATGGAAAATTCTCTTTTTCTCATAAAAATTTGTGGATGAACTATTTTCAAATTCTTTTCCATGGTCGAATCTAATCCAAAAAATAGGAGAATAGTATAAATTTCTAATTCTAGAGTGCAAGATTTTAAACATGTCAAACGTTTGTGATTTTTCTTCCAAAAATATATCCATAAATATATCTAGAAAAATCATCTACTATCACAAAGGAATACCTCATGCCTCCTAGACTGTCTACTTCAATTGGACCCATTAAATCCATATGTAGCAAATGAAAATAGTGAAACATACCTGAATGTTGTCCGTCGTGTTGGACAACATTATGAGAGACATGACTTTGCTTACCTTTCAAACAATCTTCACAGACAGTTTTATCTTTATGGCTAAGTTTGGGTATGCCTCTAACCACTTCATATGAGACCATTTTTTTAAAATTGTGGCAGTTGACATGCCCCAACTTTTGATGCCATAGTTTTATGTCATCGACCTTAGCATTATTGCATGTTTCTTGTCTTACAACAAGATAGCAATTGTCACATGTTCTTGTACCTATCATGACACATATATTTGCTTCATTCGTAACTTTACAGACATTCTTATTAAATTTTACCTCAACATCTTCATCACACAGTTGACTAATACTAATAAAATTAGCCATTAAGCCCTCAACGTGTATGACATTTCTTAAGGCTAGAAATCCAGGAACATCCAAGATCCCTTTTCCAATTATTTTACATTTACTGCCACCTCCATAAGTCATGTTTCCTCCATTGAACGACTCGTAGTTCTTTAGAAAACCTTTTGTACCTACCATGTGGCGAGAACATCCACTATCAAAGTACTAAGAACCTGAAATGTTAGTTCTTAATATAGTTATAGCAACATTCCATGTTACATCCTTTTTAGGAACTCAAACTCTCTTAAAATATTTTTTACCTTTTGGCTCAGAAATGTTGCTTCGATTGTTATCTGGAATGTTGGACAACATTTTAGGCAACATTTTGCTCACGGAATTCTAAAGTTTGAAATAGTATGGTTTTAAGTGTCCGGGTGAGTTACAGTGATGACACACAAACATCATATTCTTTGACATATATGAGAACCTATTATTCATCCATTTTCTTTTACAAAGCATATTTTCTCATTTTTATCAAAGATATTAGAGCATATGGTTTTAAGAGAGTTTTCGTACCCAATTCTTGCATGTGAAGGTTTACTAAAGTTGAGTATATCATTCAATTTTGAAGTCCCCGTGTTGAGCTTACGGAAGGTTGCTTCGGCTAAATCTAATTTTGCACGGATCTTACCAAATTCAATATCCTTTTTGGTAAGTGCAACCTCAAGTTGAGTTATCGTGCCTTTTAATACTAAAATCTCATGAGTTAAATAATTTTATCTTTTTGTCAAGTTGCTTGGATTATATGATTAAGGCTTTACAAATACTTTGTAATTCATTAATCAAATCATCTTTGCATTCAACTTGATCCATACAATCAGCCTCACTAAAAGAAATAGAACCACTAAAGCAATTAACATCAGAATAGTTAAAGAATTCATACCTTTCGGATGTCGCTGAGGATGTTGATGTCGTTGCTGATGTTGGAGCAAATGTCGTGGCATCTGAGACAACATTGTATATGACAACTTCATTATCCGATAGTGACTGTTTGAAAATAGTAGCCAGCATTGCTTGTGTTTCAATTTCACGATCTCCTTCCTCTTCTCCTTCATCATCACTAAGAGAAACCCATAGATTCTTACCAAATTTTCTAAGAGTGTTTGCACATTCGTTAGCATAGTGACCCTAACCCGAGCATGCATGACACTGCACGGATTCAAGTTTTTTGGGATCAAATTTGGTATGATCTTAGTTGGTTCTTCGTAGTTGATTTCCTTTTTGTACATTTGGAAGGAATCTAGTGGGCTTTTTATTGAAGACTTGGTTTTGGTGCTCTTTCGATTTAGATTGATTTCTCTCATTGTTGAACTTCCTCGCCATCAAATTGTATTTTTCGAGTGAGTAAGACAACATTTGCACCATCACCAATTTCTTCAAGATTCTCATCCTCTTCTTCGATTTGACTATCTGAGGATTGAACTTAAAGTGCCACATTCTTGCTTTTATACAATTCCTTTTGATTCTCAATGTTCATCTCATAAGTTTTGAGAATGCTCATCAAGGTATGAAGGTCCATTGTGGCAAGATTGTGAGCTTCTTCAATAGCACAAATCTTTAAATTGAACTTTCCAGGAAGAGAACAGAGAGCCTTTTCAACAATTTGAGTGTTGGTTAATGGTTCACCAAGCACTTGACATTCATTTGAGATGTCAATCAACTTTTCAAAATAAGATTTAATATCATTCGCTTCTTCCATCCATAAACGTTCATATTTACTCATGAGCATGCGTAGCTTTGTTCTACGAACACTTGAGCTACCTTTACAATGAATTTGTAAAGTATCCCATGCATCCTTAGCCGTGTGACAGTTTTGAATGAGTTTGAACATATACATATCAACACATCCAAAAATTACATTTAAGGCTTTTTCGTTAAAGCTAGCATTATTGGTTTCTTCTGTAGTCCATTCGGATTCAGGTGTAACAAGAATGTCACATTCCTCATCTGGTGGCAACATTGGAACAATATACCCATTGATTATAGATCTCCATGCCCTAACATAAATTGATTTAATATGAGAACGTAGGTGAATCTTTCCATAGGCATAATTTGATCCATCTAAAATATGAAGCCTACCAATAGTTGAATTTGCCGGATCCATAGCTTATGACAACAAGACCAAACACTTATTGTGTTTAGGTGTCGGCTTTGATACCACTTGAAGGGGGCTATGGAACAATAAAAATAAAATGAAATAAAGTTGAATGCCAATTATGTTTCCGAATGTCGGAAATTATGTCGTCCGATACCAGTAACAACACTTTAGCAAAATAGAAAACTTTGAAGAGTAAATGCAGCGGAAATTTAAAGAACACAAGAGTTTTAAATTTTCATATATAACTTATGATGGTCAATGACCAAATGTATTGTATATATATTATATACAAATATGCAAATTCCTTTCTTTACAGATTTACAAGATAAAACGGAAAGAAATTAAAAGTTGAAGTCGCAGATGACTTCTGCCTGAAAAATCTAACTAAGTAGACATAGACAACCTCTCATTACAATCACTCCATACAAAACTAATCTAGAATCTAAACAGCAATTGTAATGTTGGACAGAATGTTGTCAACACACTCAGGAAACACTGCTGATCCAGATTTCTGAGATGAAATCCCGAGAGCTCTCTTGGTATTTTTACTTTCTGGTTCTTGATATCGATACTTTGTAGTAGCCTCTCTATTTATAGTAGAAGGTCTTCCTTGAAAAGCTCATCGATCAGTTGTGGAAGTTGAGGGAAAGGTGGACTGTTGGTGGGATTGGTTGGAAAAGATCAGGAAATAATAATCTCAACAGCTTTGGCTTGATCCTCATGACAAACAACAGTTTTTGACTTAGTCCTCACTCATTTTTTACCAGCTCATTTTTACCTTGTCAAGTCATTTTTACCTCATAGTAATATTTACAAAAATATTACTACATCGCGTGAAGTAAGGCAAAATCAGTTCAGAAAATGTTGTGCAGCATTTGTCCCAACATATTTACTCATTCATATCAGTATTTTAGGAGATATGTTGGGTCAAATGTCACAACACCAAATCCAACATTAACACAATAGTTTTTCAGCTTTGTAGTACTTAGAAAGATAACTTTACAAAAGAATTTTTTTTTTTTAAAAAGTGTCTTTGAACAATACTACAAAATTCGTCCTATATTACTTGGCCATATTACTAAAAATATTTGTCCCAAATTATTTGATCACTTTCTAAAAATAATATAGAATTAATTAAGTTTTTTCGACTTTGACATTAAAATTAATTATTTTTTAAAGTAATCAATATTAATTAGAGATCAATTAATTGGAGAGATTATAATTTCTTAAGAGTCATATAACGAGAAAAGTGATCAAGCAATATACAACAAAGGGAGTACTAGCGGTGAAATCATTGAATTTTGAATTCGTGACAATCAAAGCTTACAAATTAGTTACTCCATTAATTGAGTGTTCCACGTATAATAGGCGAATTTAAATCTTATTATATTCTTTGCTACTTCCTCCTCCTCCTAATGTGATTTAAGAAAACTTTGGGGGGGAGGGAACTCAACTAGTGTTAATTCAATTACGATTGAGATATTTTGACCCACACCTTGTGTAATTTCACTAATTTGTAAAGTTTAAGATACTGGAATTATGACACCGCAATGACATCATTATTGCGTAGCATACAAGTAAACAAAAAGGATTTTGGAGAGACAAAAGGTTGAGCTTGGGCTGGGCTTATTGGACCGACACAGGAAAACGAGTAGAAAATAACGCGTGGGATCACGTGTCAGCCAGATGGGGAAAGACACGTGTGGAGGACCCCATTAAATAGTGAAAGAGCAAAAAAGGAAAATATAAAGTAGAAAAACGAATGGTTGTAAATGACTAATTACAAATTTTAGTGGAAAAAAGTGGTAAATTATTTTTATTATAAAAAAAATGATGGACAATACAGTATAGACAGGAGGCGCCGCCCATTTACTCCGTTCTTCTTTCACGTGTATTTCTTTTTCACACTACCTTTCTTTAAACAATTTATTTTTTCCTTTTATGAAATTCTTTTTGTGAAAGATATTAGCAATGTTATTTCAAGTAAGTAGCGGGAAGGAAAGTTAAAAGTTTCAAGGGATTGAATAATTCAGCATAAGGAAAAAAGGGATAAAAATTCATCTTGCAAATCATTAGCCAAAATAACAAGAAATATTTAAAATCCTTTTATCCGGGTTTGGATCCACTCCAGTGAAAAATCCTGTGCACTCACTGATTAAAGCCACGTGTCCACTTATACAATTAATGATTTAGATTGCAATTTCTTTACCATTCTCTGACAACTTAGTTTTCCACCATCATCTAACTTTAAACGCGGTAAAAAATGAATTTTAGGTCTAACTCAATCCTAAAATATAGTTTGTACATATCCGATGTGAGATTCTTAACACTTGAGAGTCCAACATCGATGAACAAAGAATTGAAATGGATTTGACTCTGATACCATGTAAAGAATTAATCTTGAATCTAACTAAATTCCAAAAGCTAACTTGTAGGTTGAGAATTGTCTAAGTCCGTTTCTCATCTACTGTCAACCAATTCTCAATTTCACTAAATATTCAGTGAAATAGAATGTGCTCGTCTAAATAAAGAACTTGGTCTTCAAAAAGCTTAGTTAGGGGTGACGATAACTTGGGGATGAATTATCTATAAGTTTTGTACTTAAATTTTATAAAATACTGGAGGTTACTTAGCAATTGAAGGCTTTAATCGATGTTAAAACACAAATACTACGCTAATGAAATTGCATACAGTCAACCCATTTCTTGTTTGAAGGGCTTCAAAATCTTTGCTTGAAAGAAGCATTCGGGGAGATAGTATATTGTGCGATATAAATGCTGCTGAAAATATAATCTCCGTTATGAATTAAGAACAAATTCTCTCATTGGCTGCAAGCAGAACGTAGGTGCTTTAGGTGTGTGTTGACCATGCACTCTCGCTTCGTGTAATGTCGTATGTATGATAGAGGTAGTGTGGTGATTGACCTCAATGCTAATGGTGATCCCCAAGGTTCAACGAATGAATGAAGCTATGGAAATGGTAAACCAATTCGAGGAATTTCTTACACAAATATTCAATTAGTCCAAAATGTTTGGAGATACACATACAAGGTTTGCTTGTTATTTGTGTGGTCCGTTCTAGTGACAGCATTCCCACTTTTATTATCACTTCCGATACTGGCAGGGGCAATTACCATGTTATTAACCGATCGAAACTTTAATACAACCTTTCTGATTCCGCTGGAGGGGGAGACCCCATATTATACCAGCATCTCTTTTGATTCTTCGGTCATCTAGAGGTGTATATTCTCATTCTGCCTGGAGCCGGTATCATAAGTCATATCGTTTCGACTTTCATTTCTTGTTTTTGGCTATTTCAATTTACATGTAGCATTTTCTTCTCCTTTGTTTATTACATTTCTTTTACATAACACTAATAAAGAGGAAAGGAGTGTCGACAGCATAGTCCATACTACAACTGAAATCACGAAATTTTTCCTGTGATATAGAGAGACTGATTGTGTTTAGTAAAAGAAAATGAAAGTCGGAATGTGGGTGACGGTGGAAAACTAAGTTAACGGAGAATGATAAAGAAATTGCAATCTAAGCCATTAATTATATAAGTGGACACGTGGCTTTGATCAGTAAGTACATTAAACATTACTTGAGGATTTTTCACAACAATGGATCCAAACCCCTTTTATCCTAGCTAAAGCATTATGCAAACGCATTAAATAATATCAAAAGGGACAATGCAAAGGAATTAATCAATGTCCTTTATCAAGTAATTTAATTAATACGGTAAGAAAAGCAAAATCAGAAATTATTTAACTTGTATGTACGAGTGTAGAAAAAGCTTTCTATTATAAGCGAATCTACTTTAATATTGCAAGTTATCTATCTTATTTTTGAATTACTAATTCTATTTATTATGACTTATGAGTAAGTATTTGTAGTTACGTTGTAAGTAATTTAATAATGTAGATTCTTTTGATACTTTAGTTTATAGAAGTTAAAATCATCCTGTTATAATCTGAGCTTAGAAGCAGTTCAAGATGATGTTCATATCAAAACTATTTGTGAAGAAGAAGAGAAGAAGAATTGCACAGAATTTGTGTTGATTACAATGGTTGCAGGAAACGGAAATAAGTAACTGCTAATTATTATAAGAAAATGAAATTACAAGAACTGAAATTTCAATAAACTGAAAAACAAGAAACTGAGATTACATGCACTTTGATTTGCTGAGTCGAGTGATGACACTCTGTCTTTAAGACAAGATTGTCCCGTATATATCATTTCTATGTTCTGAACAATAGTCTCCCAAGATAAAACAGCAACTCAACAAATGAGCAAAGGAAACTCAAGTGTTACTTTGAAGAACTTAGAGTAATGAAATGATGCTGGAAAGTAGTAGGAAGAATTTTATATTTTCATTTTTGTGTGTAGTCTCAACAAGTGAGCCAAAAGCTTCATTATATAGTGCAAGGAGGGGACTTATCAACTGCCCACATAACTGCTGTTACTGGCCAAGTAATGGCAATTAGAGAGGTAGTACTTCAGCCGAATGAATGACTAAATTAATGTGCAAAGGATTAGACCATTATTGAGAGTTATTCGGTCAAGTAATGACTGAATTGATGTGCATAATAATGGAGGTTAACGTTCCAAAACCAATAACAAAAGCACAAGTTCTCTGTCCAATTTCATCTTATCTGAAACTTCAGGGATCAAACTGTAAATATGAAGCAATTTGGGTCCAAAAAGATAATATCAGAAGAAGCCCACGACCCACGACCCACGACCCATCGGACGGGCGGCGGCGCGCGTGTGGGCTTAGCCTCTAACCAAAGCATATCTAGGTCCTCCCTCCTTCAAACACATGGGTTACCCCTTGGGGTCCCATACCCTTAGCCAATTTTGAGACTTATAAACTAAACATATCTTTCTTCCCCCACCGATGAGGGAGAATTGGGTTATACCACATTTTCATGCTTCAAACACCTCACTTTGTGGACCAATGTCTCTTTCATTTCTCAACGAAATTTGATGATCATTGACCCTACGGTCATCTACTCACTTAGTACATTATGCACGTGTGAAAAATCAAATTCTCCAACATGCGAAGCCCTAGTGTTTAAGTCATTAAAGATGGTTGGACACAACTCCCACCAAAGGCAAATTTCCTACAATTTGTGTTTGAGAGAAATTAGAGAAGAGAGTAATTCACTATCTTTCAATCATTCAATTGTGTAATTTATAATGATAAGTGTACATGTATATATACACCATTACATATCACTTAGTAGACTAACAGATCTCATCTAAAAGTTGTTAACTTGCTAACGGCTACTAACTGATTTCTTGAACTAACCAACTAATATCTAACTAACTTAACTAACTTTTGGATATTTTCATAAATTGAATATTTTACTCATATTAACACTCTCCCTCAAATTAGGTGTGGTAAAGATGTTAACCAACCCTATTTTGTTCTTCAAGTACTTATGATGTAGTTTGGTAAAAACTTTACTTAGTATATAAGCAGGTTGCTCCTTGGTGTGTATATACTGAGTAGAGATTAGGCCAAGCTGTATTTTCTATCTGATGAAATAGCAATATATCTCTATATTTTTTGTTCTTTCATGGTAAATAGGATTAGCAGCAATTTGCAATGTTGTTTTGCTATCACTATACAGCACATGTTGATTGATCTCTGTTCCCAATTCTTTTAACAATTCAAGTAACTAGGTTAATTCAGCTGTAGTAATTGCTAGACTTCTATACTCAGCTTCAGCTGCGCTTCTTGACATTGTGGTCTATTTTTTTAAATTTCTAAGACACTAGAGAATCACCAAGTTTTATCACAAATTTTGTCACTGATTTTCTGGTTAATGGATAAGCTGCTCAGTCTGCATCACAATAGGTTGTAATTGTGTTCTTAGCATTGCTAGATAAGAGTATTCCTTGCACTGGATCATGTTTGATGTACTTCATAATCCTTAATGCTACATTCATATAACTTTTCTTTGGTTGATGCAAAAATTGACTTAAGGTCTGAACTCCATATGATATATCAGGTCTGGTCACTATAAGGTATAGTAGTTTCCCAATTAATCTTTAATATGTTTCTTGATTCACCAAAGGATCTTCAGTTGTTTTGACACTATAATTGTCTCCAAATTGCTCATCATATTGTTTTGAAGTCAACTTGGCATTTGTGTCAATTGGTGTAGTTGATGGTTTAGCCACTGAGACTCCTGCCTTAGAAATCAGAAATCAGTTTCAATGCATATTTTTTCTGATGCATAGTTATGTCTTGTTTGAGCTAAAAATTCTATGCCTAGAAAATACTTTAGATCTCCTAAATCATTCATTTTGAAAGTTCTCTGCAGAGTTGCTTTAGTTTCTTGTATCACTTCTAGACTTGTTCCTGTGATCAACATATTATTTACATATACTAGTATAATGATAGTTTCTTATCCTAACCTTTTTATGAATAGAGAATAATCATATTGATACTGTTTAAACAGAAACTTTATCAATGCTTCACACAATTTGTCATTCCATTATCTAGGTGTCTGTTTAAGGCCATACAAGGACTTTACCAATTTGCATACTGCTTTATTCTTCCCCTGATTGGTAACCTTGTGGCATGTTCATGTAAATCACATTGTAGAAAGGCATTATAAACATTCATATGATGTATGTGCCACTTGTGAGTTGCAGCTAATGATAAAACACTTCTCATAGTCACTATTTTAACCACATGTGAGAATGTCTGTTGATAATCAATTTCTTCTTTTTGGTTGTACCCTTTTGCCACCAACCTTGCCTTGAACCTTTCAATTTCACTATTTGACTTGTACTTGATCTTATAAATCCATTTACATCCTATAGTAGTTTTTCCTTCTAGTAATGGAATTATTGTCCAAGTATTATTGCTTTCTAAGGCTTGAATTTCTTCCTTCATAACTTGTTTCCATTTTGAATCTCTGATAGCTTCTGAATATGTCTTGGGTTCTGTAACACTGGATACTGCAGCTATATATGCTTTGTACTTGTCTGATATATTTTCATAGCTAATAAATTAGTCCATAGAATAAGGTACTTCTTGATATATGTTGAGTGATATAAAATTCTTCATCCAAATAGGAGGTTTAGTCTCTTTAGATAACTATCTTGTAGGCACATGTCTAGGATTAGACGATACAACTTGTGATGGTTGAGATATATGTGTTTGAACTTGAGCTTGTACAATGGTTTGTTGTTGAGTATATGTGTTCATCAGATCTAGAGGTGTAGGTGAAGATGTAGCAATATCTTCAGTATGTGCTAAATCCTCAGTATGTGTCTATCCCATTGGAATGCAAGTTTGTGTATCCTCATCTATTGTATTAGTACCATTATATGAGAAGACTGGTTGTGAATTGTTTGTACATGTGTGAAATGGAAAGACATTCTCATGAAATATTACATTCCTATTCACAAAAAGTAACTTTTTTAGATATATCATATAACATATATCATTTATGCACATCTGAATACCCCATATGTATAGCCATTTTAGATTTTGATATTAGTTTGTCTTGTTGATTTGGATATTTAGCAAAGCACAAACACCCTAGCACTTTTAGGTAATTATGAGACGATTTCTTGTTATAAAATTTCTCATATGGTAATCTACCATTCAACACCTGAGTAGGTAGCCTGTTTATTAAGTATACTGTAGCTAAAACACAATGACCCCAAAATTTTATTGGTATGTATGCTTGCAGTCTTATAACTCTAGTGACCTCTAAAATGTGTATGTGTTACTCCATTTTGTTGAGGAGTATACACACAAGTAGTTTGATGAACTATACCTAATTGCTTGAACATATTACTGCATATAGTGTTAATGAATTCAGTTCCATTATCAGCTCTTATAATCTTAACAGATCTGTCAAACTAAGTCTTTACATATGAAAAAATGTTGTAATGCAAGATAAACTTCAGATTTTTGTTTAAGTAGAAAGATCCAGGTAAATCTTGAGTAATCATCTACTATTATAAGAAAATACTTGTTTCCATCATATGTAGGAACTCTATATGACCCTCACAAATCTATATGAATCAATGAAAATTTTTCTGTACTTTTAATGCTACTAAGTACACAAGGTAATCTATATTTCTTAGCACAGGGACATATAGTGCATTTTGTAAGCTAATCCTTAATATTTTGTAAACTAGTAGGCAATATTCTTCTAAGAACTGAACTAGAAGAGTGTCCAAGTCTTTTGTGTCATAAAGGGACACAGCAAAATGTTATCCTCCTTTA
The DNA here is from genome assembly GCA_034509755.1 of Anisodus tanguticus. Lineage (NCBI taxonomy): Eukaryota > Viridiplantae > Streptophyta > Magnoliopsida > Solanales > Solanaceae > Anisodus > Anisodus tanguticus. Next base: position 38,432,982 of record CM067548.1, on the reverse strand, counting down.
TTGTTACGTAACAATAGAAGTCTAGTTATGCTGCTTCGGCCTACTATAAAAAATCTCCTATGAAGATGAATATTTCACATGGAACGATTTGAAGTCGGCTACAGCTTGACTTTTGAGGTGGCATCTATCCTAGAAAATCAAACTGTTGTGACTCAGTGTCTTGCACTACAACATTATGTTCTTCCCATAAGGAGTGAGATGATTCATCAACAGGTATAAGCCATGAACCACTTTACCAATCTCTTTCACCCTCCCAATGAAGAGATCCTGAAAAAGATAAAAGTAAAAAAAAAAGATGCAAAACATTGTAATTCTCTGGTTAGTTTGGATACAGAATCAGATTATACTCGAATTGAGGAACATGAAACACATTACAGATAGTACTATTTGCAGAAATAGTACTAGACCCTGTGTGTTACTAGAGATACATCTCAATTAGGTATATATACTCTTTATGGATTAGTAGGCTATACTATTGTTTCTTTATTTAGGAGATTAATATCAGAAGTCATGTGGTTAGTGGCCCCAGTGTCCATTATCCACTCAGGTTTATCAGGGAAAAGCAAAGCCATGTACTTGTCATTCTCATTATTTGTGCAGTGTGTGTTGTTAGTGTGACTACTAATCTCACATATACCATCAATACTAGATGCATTTGCAGAATATACGACAGCATAAGCAATTGAGTTATTTTGATTCAACAGATTTAGAATCTATTCATATTGACCATTTATGAAAGGCATGTTATTCTTCACTTGAGCTAACTGAGCTTGTGCCAATTGATTCATATATCCACCAGTGTTGTTACTGTGAGAACCATGCTCACCGTATTTAGCCATATTGTTTCTATTTGGACCAAAACTAGGCAAAAGGTTGTGAACACTTGTGTTTTATCCATAATTGAATTCTCCTGCACTTTGCACTTGATTATGCCCCATGGTTTCTTCTATTGCAACATGATATGCAACACCATTTCCCTGACCCTCAATCTTTTTCTTCTTAAACCTATAGCCCTGAGGATACCCCACAATCTTGTAGCAAGATTCAGTGTTATGTGACCCTTTAATCTTGCACATTTCACAGTACAAGTTATAATTTCTTTTGAACTTTGAATTTCCTCCTTGATATCTATGGTTAGCATTTTCATCATGATACCTTTGATTATTCTTTCCTCCTTGATAATTGTTACTGCTTTGACGTTTGGAGTACATTGCTCCTTCAAAATTCCTAGTTTCTTGCATTGGATAACTTCCAAGAACACCAGCAGTAGTAGCAATATTTTTCTGACTCTCATTACTTACAATCATTGAGTAAGCTTGGTTGATAGATAGTAAGTGATTTGTAAGGAATATTTAACTTCTTGCTTGTCTATATGTCTCATTTAACACCATCAAGAACTGAAATAACATATTTTCTGCAGATGAACTATAAAATCTCTTGACTTCTCACAATTACATATAGGTGCAGGAACTAAAGCTTCAAACTCCTCCCACAACTCTTTTAAGTCTTGTAAAATATACAAAAACTGATGAATTTTCTTGGGTTAATGTAGCTATTTTCGTAAGCACATTAAAAGTTCTTAATCCATCTACTTTATTGAACCTTTCTTGAAGATCCAACCACACCACTTGGGCTTCAGTTGCATACATTATGCCATCAAGTAAACTCTTAAACAAAGTTCATAATCTAAGACAAGACAATGACATTGACTCTTTTCCAGTGTTCCCACAAACTTTCTGGGAATGTTTCTTTACTACAAGTGCCATCTACCATTCCTAGTTTGTTTCTACCACTCAAAGTAATTTTCATAGATCTTAATTATATGGAGTAGTTTTCTATATCTTCCAATTGAAAGGTGATGATCTGAATGCCACTTACATCAGAAGAATGTAGGAAGAGAGAATGGTTATAGTCAATTCCTATCCCTTGATTCATCATATTCCCAGAACCATTTCTAGTTTCTTGAGTTGAAGATTACGAGTTTTCTCCTTTCGGTATTGATGCATTCAAACCACTGACACCAATAGCAGTTGCATTTGCATTCATGGGAGTTGTCATGATTCTTGTTGACAGAATTGATTTCAAGAACCACCAGATTTAGCGGAAGCAATAAACTTTCTTTGTTTCTGAATTTTTTCCAGATAACTGTAACACACTAGCTTGAATCGATTCTCAAGCTCTGATACCATGTTATAATCTGATTTTAGAAGTAGTTCAAGATGATGTTCATATCAAGACTATTTAGTGAAGAAGAAGAGAAGAATAAATACACATATTATGTGTTTTAGAGAAGTTAGAAAATATAATAATTCACTATCTTTCAATCATTCAATTGTGTAGTTATATATACCATTACATATCACTTAGTCGACTAACTGATCTCATCTAAAAGTTGTTAACTTGCTAACTACTACTAATTGATTTCTCAAACTAACCAACTAACTTAACTAACTTTTGAATATTTTCATAAATTGAATATTTCCCTCATACAAAGACAATTAAATAATTTTCAATCATGATCTTTGAGGATCGAATCATTCATATTACATACAAAAAGAAATTTCAAACATTTGAGAGTCTTCTTTCAGGAGGGATGTAATCCCACCACTCTTAATCAGAGATTTCGAGAAATTCTTAATAAGAAGTGCTTTTCTTTTTATTGAGTTTTTATCGTGCGGATTTGGATCATTCGAAATTCAAATGTCAGATGATTAGTTTAAAAACAAAGTTAAAAATCAACGAAGTTTTACACTAAAAATATTTGATTGTTTGATTAAAAATACTAATATTTGCTAACCGTTATATATTATGTGTATAGTATTTAGTGAACGCCTATTTATGTCAATTTCCCCTTCTTTTCTTTTTCCTTTTTTTGCCGCCCTACATTCACACTTTCCGCTTTATGGGTTTTGGTTATTGTTTCAAGTCATTATCAAAACAAAAACTTGTTTATATCCTTGGATTTCTCACCTACTCTTTCTAACCAAACATGACACACTAATAACTTAAATTACCTCAATAATTCCATATGTAGCCCCTTGGAGTTAGGCTCTTGGTGTCCACTCCCCCTTATCTCCCTATCTTGCGTAAAAAATGTTTTTTTTTGTTATAATGAGTTGAATTTTGTAAATGCACCCACAAGGAAATGTTATTTTGAAAAACAAAAAAAGAACTATATATGTAGAAATTTAAATCCATTAATTAGTTGACTGGTGGACTTGTGAAATGTGACCAAATTAGTAGTGTTACCTCTTTATAGTGGGGTTGACTTTGGGTTGAAAGAACTTCTATTTGTAGTCATTCTAATCCCCACCTCAAAATGCCAATAATTGTATTTGAAATAATTTAATGAAGTGTAACTCTCTTTTGTCTTATAGTAGTGTTCACATTAGCTCATTGCTTTGAAGTCCAAACGCCATCAAGGCTTAGTTTCGTAAAAAAAAAATGAAATTAATTAAGCAAATGAACATTTTAGAAAATACTAAATAACATAATCAAATTTCTAACAAATAAAAAAGAGAAACTAAGAAAAAATTAAAATTATTCTCTAAAGAATTCCTCCATTCACATCAAACACCCAAGCAAATGTCTTTTATAGTGGTGGCTATTGCATTACAAAAATAGAGGATAACTAAGGATCAAAACATATTTATATAAATAAAAATTGGTGTGACTTTAAGGTGTCATAAATTTGTATACTAAATAATTGGGGGTTATGATCATGAAAGGTTTGGGGGTTATGAATGTTATTAATATTAATTAAGAGTAGAATTTATGAAAAATAATGAGATATGAGTTATGAAGATGACTTTTTAAAATAAAAAAATTGAGAAAATGAAGGAAAAAATAAAAAATTGAGAAAAAAGATAAATACTTTTCTTGGCCAAAGAGGTGTGCTATAACCTCCTCTGTGCCATATATATATATATATATATATATATATATATATATATATATATATATATATATATTTTAATACCATAGGGGAAGTGATAGTAAATATAATGCTATTAAATGATGAGTGGGTCTTTATTATGGGTGGAGGGATGAAATCTTTAATATTTTATTTTACTTAGTAAAATAGAGAAATGAAGAGAAAAAGGTAAAAAAATTGAGAAAAAAGATAAATGTCAATAAAGGCCATAGAAACATGTCACATAGGATTGTCTATTTATATATATATATATATATATTAATTTGTAAAATCACAATATGCAAAAGTTTTATAATCACAAAAATGTTATGTCATATTTAAAATCACAAGTTTAAAAATGAATTCATTTCTTTCTTAAACTATATGTTCAATCAAAATAATTCCTCCGTTATCCCATTTTATGTGATGATTCAGAGTACGAGAATCAAACTATCTAATTTTTGGTGTAAATTCAATCGTAAACCTTCAGATTTTTTATAACAAAACTTACATATTCAGAAATCACATAAAAGTCTATTAGTTTCCAATAATTTATAGGAGTGCTAACTTAATATATCTAAAAAGGACATGAAAATGTTTAGGTCAAAGAAAATTTATTTAAATCCCCAAGTGTTGCGTCATATAAATTTGAGACAAATGGGGTAATAAATAAAATCGGAGGAATAGACTAGACGTATTTTTTCTGTTTTTATACCTTAACTAAAACTTTATTTTTTCATGGACATGACATACGTATTACATCACAATGGAAGAAGATTGAGAGATCTTCATCTAGGTCAAATTTTATTTTAATGGATGTAACGAAACTGAGGTGTACTAAGAGACAAAAATAGAGATAATACAAGAGAGACGTTATTCCATGAGAATATGATGGGTTTGAGCTAGAGGAAACTTGGACCTACTCTTTTCCCTCTAGCTTTTTATTATTGCTAACGGAACAATTCTCAAATCTTAATTTTTTTTTCCCATTTGTCGACAAACACACATGACACATGTTTTCTTTACATTTTGTCCCTTCTCTCATGTGACTTTGTCCTGTTCCTACTTTATTAAAAGTTTTATAAGGATTGGATCAGTTTTAATCACACTCTTCCGACCACAGAAAATTTAAACGTAAAAATTGGGCTTAAAACGTTGGTTGCGATCGAAATTATATGCACTATTCTTGGAGCGGTCACAATAACAATTGCAATTGAAATTAGACAGATAAAAATTGATAGAGTTAATAAATGTATAAGTCATTAACTTGTCCAAAGATCGAGTGATTTACAATAAAGGCATAAAAAATGGGTGATCTTAAACTTTTGATCTCGCTTGCTCCATGAACAAAACTTCAAGTTCTACTTTTGATCACCCATTTTTAAGGTCATTAAGTGTAATTTTCTACTAAAGATCACTTAGACTGAGATGAATTGGGTCAAGACGGGGTAAACAATGAGTCATAGTCCAAGCTACCCCACCATTATCAAGTCTTACTTTTTGTTTGTTTTCTTATAATTTATTTTATTTTTTATTTTTTTGTTATGACTACATATAATATATAAAAAAAGTATATTAAAAATATTTTGACGATATTTCTCGTGAGTCAATTTCAACTACCTATTTGAAGAATTAACTTAAATAGTCGTTCACACAACCATTTAAAATAAAAATAGTCCTATGATGTATAATTCATGCATAATATGCATATAGCTGTATATAATTAGGATATATCTATGTATAACATCTATGAAAAGTAAACAATAAATTCATTCGGATATTTGTGTAAAGATCCTTACATATTTAATTCAAATTAACCAAATATTTAGACGTTTTAAATTGGATGAATCAAAAAGAATTCAGCTAATAAATGAGCAGCTGATTAATCCTCCCCAGCTACCTTGAGTAGGTTGTGGACTCATTTACTAATTTGACCACCGTAGTGATTTGATATAAATGAAAGAATTGGAAGAATGACACAAAAATATAAAATTGTAGCATGTATGTGAAATTATGAGAAACATCTTTCCAAGAATATGATGTCAGATAAAATATTTTACATTGTTCAAAGATTGTTGGCGTAATCTAGTCTTGTCTAGATGATATGCTATATATTTTTGCCTTTAGTAAAAAAATAAGGTGATCAAATTCCTTAGGACAAAGGAATATGGGTCAATCATATGTTATCTTGTGTTTTAATGATTTGCTAAACATTTGAAGAATCAGATAGAGATCATGTATACTATATGTTCTTTTGACTATCGTACAGTCAACACTACAACTGTAAAGTTATAATGTTCACTGGCAGAAGTATAGCAACATAGCTGAAGCTCGCTAGTGACCAAACTAAAGGTTGAATTGTCTCTATTTTCTACAACCATGTATAGGGGTATCATTGGGTCTCTACTATGCTTAATTGCTAGCAGACCTGACATTGTCTTTAGTGTTGGGTTGTGTGCAAGGTTCCAATCAAGTTCCAAGGAATCTCATTTGAAGGCAGCAAAAAGAATCTTGAGGTATCTCAAAGGGACTCCAGACCTTGTCCTCTTTTATCCTTCAGGAGATAACTTTGACTTGATTAGATATGTTGATGCTGATTATGCTGGACATCTGGTGGATAGAAGAAGCACATCTGAAATAGCACATTTTCTAGGGTAATGCATGATCTCATAGGGTACAAAGAAACTAAACTTTGTGGCTTTTTCTGCTGAGTATGTGGCTGCTGCTTCTTGTTGTGCTCAATTGTTATAGATCAAACAACAGCTTGAGGGTTTTGGTGTGCTTACTGATTGTGTACCCTTGTTTTGTGATAATACAAGTGCATTGAATATGACAAAAAATCTAGTGCAACATAAAAGGACAAAACACATTGATGTTAGGCACCATTTTCTAAGAGATAATGTTGAAAATGGTTTGATTTGTATGAAGTTTTGCAGGACAGAGGATCATATAGCTGACATTATTAATAAGGCACCGAACATGGAGAACTTTGAAAGAAATCGCTTGGAGTTGGGCTTGATCAAGCTCAACTAGTTTCCCTTCATAAGGTTCCTAAGTTTGGCTATGCTAAGAGGAAAGGTACAATGCTAAAAACTATTTTTTGGTGGCATCTAACTCACTCTTATCTTGTTACAGGTATACACGCATTGCATATTCAGGACAACACAAGGACTGAAACTTTTCAAAATTGTCAAGAGATCTGATTCTTGTGACTCAGGTTAGTAGTTCTTTAAGTGCTTGTATGTGTTTGAACTACTTATAGTGCCAGGTCATTAAACTTTTCCCTCTTAATTCAAAATACATTTTTCCAAAATGGTACACCTTCTCTGAACTGACCCAATTCGTTGTCTCACACCCGATCAAAACTGTCACCTCTTGTCCTTTTAAATATAAATTCTTTTATCTATCTCCTTACTTAAACTCTAAAGACTCACCTTTCTCTCTCTCTCTCTCTCTCTCTCTCTCTCTCACACACACACACACACACACACACACATACTCACTCACTAAACCTATGTGTTCTCTCAACTCTCTACATTCTTTTTCCATCTGTTCCCCTAGCCGAAATTAACCATGTCTCACCAAGAATCATCCACTCCCATTGTGCCAGAAGAGAACCCACCTCCATCACCATCCAAAATTATAACACCTCTTGAACCAAAACCCTTTTTTCACCCCAAAAATGTCCAATCTCTATCAATCAAAATATATTTTTTCAAAATGGTACACCTTCTCTAAACTGACCCGATCTATCGTCTCACACACAATCAAAACTGTCACCAAGTCCTTTTTAATATAAATTCTCTTATCTATCTCCTCACTTAAACTCTAAAGACTCTACTTTACTCTCTCTCTCACTCACTAAACCTATGTGTTCTCTCAACTCTCTACATTCTCTTTCCATTTGTTCCCCTAGTTGAAATTAACCATGTCTCACCAAGAATCATCTACTCCAACTGTGCCAGAAGAAAACCCACCTCCATCATCATCCAAAATTATAACACCTCTTGAACTAAAACCCTCTGTTTCACCCCAAAAATGTTCAATCCTCCTAGGACCCGTAAGAGTCAAACTCCAAAGAAATATATGTCCTCATCCTCGACCTCTGTCCTGATTGAAAAACCCGACTTAGTGGGAAGTAGGCAAACGATCTCTGTGTCGAAATTCTTTCAAAATATAGAGAAAATCAAGGAAAACGATGATAAAATCAAGGTTATGAGTGAAATGATTGAGGAAACAGAGGTACAAAGGTATGTGAAGGAAACCTGGTTTTCTGGTGACATGCATGAGAGTGCAGATGTTGGAGAGGAACAAGAAAGGATTATCGACAAGGACATTGTCGAGGAAACCACTACTAAATCAGGTAATCCTATTTCCGCATAATAGCGTTAATGGGGTGAAAATGGGTCAGGGTAGGTATAATATTTTGGAAAGTGAGGCTGAAATGATTGCTGGTTTTGATGATACTTTACGGGCTCTGAGGGATAGTGAAGGTGTTCAGGGAGAAATGGTGTTTGTGTAGACAACAGGAAAAATGAAGAAGGGACCCGATTCTTCAGCCTAAGGAGAGTCTGAGTACTATACACTCAAGACAGGTCCTATTTAGGATGAAACTAGGTTCCTCTAGGGTAAATTTAGATATTGATGTCATTCCACAAACTGTGTCTACTATTGTTGTACCCTTAGGGGAACTCTCTCGTGAGAAGGAACATGGTTCTACTGGTCATGCTCAGGTTATTGATTCTGATGATAAAGAGTCACTACATTTTAAGCGTAGAAGGACCGCTGGTGTTGAATAACCAAAGAAGAAGGATGGGCCTAAAGAAATAAAAGATATTCCATAAACAGCTCATAGAATCAGACAAAGTAGAAAGGCTGCAAATGATGCTTTGGAATCTTCCTTAAAGGCAAGTAAAGAAAATGGCTCCAAAAAGAAGAGAAGCCAGCCTGTGAGAAGTAGACTGATTGATGAAGATGTTATGGAAGATAAACTGGAGAAGTCTCCACTTGTAAGAAAGAATACAAAGAAGAAGTGTGAAACTCAACCTCTCACTCAAAGGAAGAGGAATGGTAGTACGAGTGATGAACCTGGTTCCTCAAAGAAACAAAAAGTTGGGCAGAGTGAGAAGAAAAGAAAGGAAATCTCGCGGAGTCAAAAGGTGTTGTTGGAGAGAGTGTTTTATTTTGATATTGCTGAAAAGTTTGGCATGAAGGAACTACTTGAGATTGTTGAGTTCCAAAAATAGACTCATCTCTTTGTCCCACCGGCCCCTAGGGTGTTTGAAGTAGAAGTTGGTGAATTTTATGCAAACTTATATTGCACTGACGACTATACTCTGGTCCTATCTGTGAATAAGATAGATTTTGAGTTAGATGAAGTAATAATTGGTGAAATTCTTGGTGTCCCTACTGATGGGATAAAGACAGTTGTTGAGAAGGCGTTTGGTGCCTTCATGGAAATGATTGTGAAAATGAAGGAGTCTGTTAATGGAGCAAGGTTGTTCAAGAAGGAGTTTAAGCCAGAATACCAGTTCTTGTTTGCACTAGTTAACAAAGTGCTACTTCCAAAAGCTGAAGGACGATCTATTGCTTCCATCGCGGACCTGGTCCTTCTTGAGGCATTGTCAACCTTTAATCCATTAGTCTGCCAGATATCATGATTGCTAACATGGTGAATGTTGTTAATGCAAGAGAGAACAGGCATGGTCTTCCATATGGTTTCTTCCTTACAAAGATCCTTGATTACTTTAAGGTCAAAACAAGAAAGGCCACTTCGTGCACCACAAAACATATGATAGCATAACCACATTGGATTAGTGTGAATGTGTGCCAAAGAAGGGTGGTGTTGGAAACAATTCTACTATCGCGACTCTGATTGAAGCCCAAGATAGGTCCACTACTGAGATTCAATGCCTCAAGCCTAAAAATGCCCTCCTGCAAGCTCAACTAGTTGAAAAGGCACAGAAACCTAGTTCTAGTGGTGTTGTGGAGGCTACTAATGCTGAGAATGCGAAGCTAAAGGCTGAGAATGAGAAATTGAAGGAGAAGATTGATGCACTTCGTGACCAGCTGGTCCAGGATCAGCGTACCAGTAGTGAACGCGTGGATAGGCTCCTCAATGCACTGGCTCCTGCTCCATAGTTCCCTTTCAGCTTTTTAAGTCATGCCCTTATTCCCCAAGCTCTTAAGATACATTCTTTGTTAAGTCCCGTCGTTTTGCTCCTTGTTCTTTTTGATGACTTTGGTATTGTTTGGAATTTAATTATCATATCTTATACTATTTGAACTGCTATTTTTTTATGCTTAATTAAGTTTGGGCAACTACTCTGTTTTATGCATTGATACTGGCTTCTTGTTCATGTTTCTGCTTATGTTGTGTTGCCTAAGTGACCCCGAGTTAATGCTACTAAATTTTTTTTTTCTTGTGCCACCTTCATTGCTCTTTTCAATGATGTCGAAATGAGGAAAATAAGGGAATAAAATTGATATATAGGTTGTGTTCAAGGGGAAGTTAAGGGGTTAATTGATGTTGCCATTGTTAACTGTTGTTTTGCTTGAAAGATAGGTCTAATCCGTAGGGGGAACATGTGGGACCTGGTTCTCAGGGGGAATATCAATTCAGGGTTTCTCATCATCAAAAAAGGGGAAATTGATAAGTTATGTTATCTTGTGTTTTGATGATTTTCCAAAAATTCGAAGAACCAGATAGGGACCAGGTATACTATATGTTCCCTTGGTCATCGTACATTCAACTTTATAGCTATAAAGTTGTACTGTTCACTGGTAGCAGCACATCTGCAGCTCGCTAATGACCAAATCAGGGGCTGCATTGTCCCTATCTCCTCACACATACTCCCCAATATATATACAGCATATTACAAGGTTTTAACTCAACACTTGAAAACCTAAAATCATACTTTCACAAGTACAGCCGCGACAGATCTCCAAGTTCTCTCAAGAACAAAGCTGTTACAAACTGAAGGACTAGATCTGACACTGAAGACATCTAAGTCCTTTGGTTTTTTTGAGTCTTTGTCATTTTTTTCTTTATTGTAATCCTACATTTCTTTCATGAAGTTTCATAGTAGTACAGATTTCAACCTTTGTTGGTTTGTGTTCTTGCCTAGAGTTAGTCAAGGTTTGTTGCTTTGTAATAGAGTTATTGTAAAGGACTTACAATAGAGGTATTGTAAGGGGCCATAGGTTGTAATTTGAAGTTGCTCAGTTAGTGAAGTTGAAAATCTTACTTGGTAGGTCATGATTTTTATTCCCTTAAGCAAGGAGTTTTCCACGTAAAATATCGTTTGTTATTTACTTTCTACTTTTGCTTAAGGAAACAGAAAGAAAATCTGATTTTCTATATTATTTGGTGGACTCTTAGTTTCAATCACTATGACATGCCAAGCAACTCCAAAAGAGAAGTTAAGCTGCTCTTATATATATGTGGATCTTGTTCAAGTTGAACCAACAAAAGAGGGAGGGGGTAGGAGGTGTACTCTTGCATAAGGCGAATTAAGTAGTTAACAACCAAAGCAAAAAAAAAAAAACTCTTAAATTGAACTTCTAGCTATAGAAATTTTAAGTTTGGATACTCAATAACTAATCCTATAGGTAGTTCAATAACTTCCTATAGGTAGTTCAATAACTAAAATATTAGAAGACATGACAGTTACTCGACAATAAATAGAGAGGAGAAATATGGAGAAAAAAATTAATTAAGCTTAACAACTACATGGCATTACAAATACATGCTTTCAAGAAAGCAAGGAGCACGTAGGAAATTGGCAAGTGGAAGTATATGTTAGAAACTACTATAATGTAAAAAGTAGTTATCATCGTAAAGAATGAATCTTGACCTAACTCAACCCCAAAAGCTAGCTTGTAGGATGAGGATTGTCCAAGTTCATATAAGGAATTCATGTTTACATTCCATATCCTATGTGGGACTCTTAACACTCCCCCGCACGCCCAGACCTTGTAAACTGGAGCGTGAATAATATAATTTGGGGGCCCAACATCGATGAACAAAGAATTGGAATGTGTCTGACTTTGATACCATGTAAAAAATGGATCTTTGGCGTAACTCAACCACAAAAGATAGCTTGTAGGGTGAGGATTGTCCAAGTCCATATAAGGGAACATGTTTACATTCCATATCCGATGAGGGACTCTTAACAATCATAGTTCCAATACATGACTATATCTTTGCTAGAATAGGGCGCTACGCGACTCGAATTCGGATATAGTCGGACTCCAATACAGATACCGGACACGGGCGGGAAACAAAAAAAAAGGACATAACAAATAAGTATATATAACGATTGCTATGTACGTAAAAAGAGGCAAATAAGATAATCATATTATATTCAAGAATTTAATGTCAGACTAAGGGATCGTTTGGTAGAGTGTATTAGAGAAAATAATGCATTTTCTTTGTGTATTAACAATACCTTGTTTGGTACATTTGTTCATCCTATGTATAACTAATGAGCATTAGTTGTATACCCTATTTGGTATTATGCTATGCATAAGTACCTTGTAAACCATGGTATTAATAATGCAATGAGTTTTAATGCATGCATTAGCATGGTTAAAGACACAAATTGTCAATGAAGTCCCTCAAAAAGTATAGTATGGAGATAGTTTTGTAAACAACTAATTATTTTTAGAAATTATGTCATGCATATTATTTCTAATACACTAAATCAAACGTTGGATAAAAAATAATCTCTGTATAACTAATGTCAACATTACTAACATCAGCATTACTAATACACCATATTCATCATTATTCTTATAACTGTTAATGATTATATTGACATCTACGCACAGTGTTAAGATATATAGATAATGCAGAAAAACAATATTTGTTAGATTAGTATCTTTAGTCAAACAATAAGGTGATCAAATCCCTTATCCAAATAAAATGTCATAGTTATCATCTCCAAGAACTACATGCCAAGCAACTACTAGAGGAAGTTAATTAAACTGCTCTTATGAATTTGGTTTAACATAATTTCTTGTGACGGCTTAACAAAGAACAAATAGGATTCAAAGCATATTCATAAATAACTCATTAATCAAATGAAACCTTATTACGTCATGCTTTAGGACCCTGTGCAACCACAAGGACATTAATTTATGGATAGCCCAAGTTAATTACGGAGTATGAATTACTATAGCTAATTAGATATTACAAAAAATAATAAGATCCCAACTCACTATTAAACCAAGGGCTAAAATCCAATGAGAAATTGCTTTAATTAATAATTCAGTTACGTATTCAAAGAAAAAGTAAAGTTTACTTTTCATGAAAATAATTTGCATGCATGATATTAGGGCAAGCAACAGGTTGTCTTGAATATACAAAGAGGACACCATTAAAAATCTCAACAAGTCTATCTTTACGAATTAGGTATTACTAATTAATTAGTTAATTGAATAAGGCCTTTCAACATATATATAAAAAGAAGTGGTTAATGTGACTTGTCTGTTTGTTAATGTTAATTAGTTTATCCATATTAGGAGATTCATAACAAGAAAGAAATCTATTTAAACAAATGAAATAAATTAAGTAAAAATAGGAGTTAGTCATCCTTCTGGAAAGAGTCTTTGCAAAGCTTGTTACAAGTCATTCAGGTGTGCTTTTTAGGAGAATGAAGTATAAAGGGTTGACAAATCAAGTTAGGCCATTTCCTCATGTAATTCTGCTGGATTACCACCAGAATGTTTTCAATAATACTACTACTACTCCTTGTTCTTCTGTTTCACTCATCAATGAGTAATTGAAACTTCAACCTTCATTTTATTTGAAGGGCATAGGTGTACGATAATCAAATTAAGATACTGATTTTGGTATGAGTTGAGATATAATTTTTTATAGCTTTTGAAATAAAATTTATATATTTAAAAATATTTGCAAATTACTATGTCAGCATAGATAAGAATTTAAAATATTTAAAAAAAAAAAAACATGATAGTACTTAAAGAGAAATGCTTTTGATTCTTTTAATAGTAAGTGTCACTTAAATGTAAAAGAGGGAGTAGTTCATATCTATGTTGAGCTAAATTCAAGTATGATATAGTGAATTTTATCCACTATAATTATAAAATCACTACCCATTTTTTGTTCACATTAAAGTAGTTGAGTTATAAGTTATAACTTTTCTCTCAGATGCGCCTATATAGTGAGGGATATAATGAACACCAAAGTTGTGCAGGAAGGGCCGGGTAGCAAGCTACCCTTATGTGCCTTCCTCCAAAGGATTTTTTAAATTTTTTACATTATACAACAATCCAACAAAGTCCATATAAAACAATCCTAATTTTATAAATTTTAGTTGTAGAATCTCCGTGTACTTATTGTATATACATTATACACCAAATCTATATAATATACAATTAGTATACATTGAGTAAACACAAACAATGGCTATAAACGGTTACAGCTAATGTTAAGACCCCGACCTTTTTTCCAAAAAACCTAAGTTAATATCAGTCAATGATTAGCATATAAACTTAATAGAATATTTCCCGAATATTCTTTCATTAATTGTGTATCTCTTATTTTAGGTAGAATTGTATTCATATTGTAATTAAGTCTTCTATTTTAGGTAAAATAATATTTCCTATTGTAATTAAGTTGATTAGTTACCTAGTTTAAATATTCTTGTACTACTATATATATTGTACATTATTGATGAATACAATCAAGGAACATATTTCATTTATGGTATCAGTAGCCTAAAAATACCTCCGCCGCCGCCGACCATAGCTCTCAGACGTCACCCCATGGCTGACAAAACCAAATCTCATCCTGCACTTGCAGTAAACAATATCAAAAACTTCATCCCTATCACCCTTGAGATGGAAAAGGGTCAATACTCCTCGTGGGTAGAGCTTTTTAAGATCCATTGTCATGTTTACGAAGTTATCGACCACATCATCCCTCCTACACCGAATTTCGGCAACAATGGCGGCGGGAATGGGCAGTCCCCGCTGGCAAGAAACAGCCAGCAGTGAACACGGCAGTGGCAGCAGCCTCCGTCGTGGGCTACCTACCCGTCGTGGGGCCCACCGTCATGGGCCTCTCCTCCTATCTGTATCTGACATCCTCGTGTACTCCACCTTAGAACCGATAGGCCCACCCTGGCATACTCGACCCTTGTCCTCAACAGGCCTACAAAGCACAGCCCCCCCCCCCCCCCGCCCTCAACTTATGCATCGACTGAGATTGAGACAGCTATGAACACAATATCACTCAACGCTCCAGATGAAAATTGGTATATAGACACAGGCGCCACATCTCACATGACGGCATCATAAGGTACTCTCTCGTCTAATTCCAATTTGAGTAATTTAAATCGAAATATTATTGTTGGTAGTGGACAAGGCATTCCCATTTGCGATTTTGGTCATTCATCCTTATCCCCACCACATCCACCACTAATCTTAAAAATGTCCTACATGCCCTTAAACTCATTAAGAATCTAATCTCTGTGCGACATTTCACAACTGATAATAATGTTTCCCTTGACTTTGATCCTTTTGATTTTTCTATAAAGGATTTTATGATCGGGAGACGAATAATGAGATGTGACAGCACCGGAGATCTCTATTCTATTTCAAACGCCGTCAACAATCCAGCCTCAGTTCCATCAACCTTTGCTACTCTTTCATCTTCCTTATGGCACTCTAGATTAGGACATCCGGGAGATTCTATTTTACGCTCCCTTAGGAAAAATAATTTTATTAATTGCAACTGTATTTCTAGAACTCCTATATGTTAATCCTGTGTCTTTAGGAAACATGTTAAATTACCATTTTCTGCATCCACAAATTGTACTTTACTACCTTTCGATATCATACATAGTAATTTGTGGATGTCCCCTATTTTAAGTACGGCTGTCAATCGATATTATGTATTATTTTTGGATGATTATTCCAACTTTTTATGGACTTTTCCAATTAGAAATAAATCTCAGGTCTACCTTATTTTTTCCTCATTTAGTGCTCTCGTAAAAATACAATTTGAAAAGAGCATTAAATATTTTCAATGTGACAATTGCATGGAATTCAATAATAATCAATTCAAACAGTTTTGCTCCAATAACAGTCTTACCTTTCGTTTTTCCTGCCCTCACACCTCCTCCCAAAATGGTAAGGCCGAATGAAAAATCCGAACCATAAACAACCTAATTCGTGCCATGCTTTCTCACACCTCAATTCCCCATCAAATTTAGCATTACGCACTCTCCATGTCCACTTATCTCCTAAACATAATCCCAAACAAGTCTCTAGCTCAACGGTCGCCTACTCAAGTTCTGTTTCGTAGGAACCCCTCCTACCAACACTTGCGTATCTTTGGATGTCTCTATTATCCTCTACATCCGACCACTCACAAACTCCAACCCTGGTCTTCCCCGTGTGTGTTTCTGGGTTACCCCGCAAATCATCATGGTTACTCATGCTATCACTTGTCAAGCTGTAAAATTATTATTTCACATCATGTCCTATTTGATGAGTCTCAATTCCCATTTGCCTCCCTAAACTGACCACATCGGCATTCCTACGACTTCCTAGATGATGGCCTGAACCCTCTTCTAATTCATCATTTACATAGTCCGTCGTCCCAGACCCCGGCACCCGCCTATCCCTCGGACAGTCCGGGACACACTGCCCACCCAGTTCTACCGACGGTGGCCCGAAAAATCCCACCTCAGTGTGATTCCGCAGCCACCTCTCGACAAACCAAGCATCGGCCAATCGGTCCCTCCGCCATTTCCCTTCCTCCTCTTCCCGGCAGTCTAGCGGCACCCCCCCTCCATCCTGCATCCCAAGACATGCTCTCGGACCATAGAAATCCATGTCATACACGAAATTTATAAACCTAAATGGTTGTTTAACATATCCGTTTCATTTGTCCCTTCCTCTATCCCTCGAAATCTGAAGGATGCCCTGTCCGACCCTATTTGGAAAGCCTTAATGATTGATGAATATAATGCTCTTATTGATAATAAGATGTGGGACCTAGTACCCCGTCCACCTGATGCTAACATTATTCATTCTATGTGGATTTTTAGACATAAAAGGAAATTTGATAGTTCTTTTGAGAGGTACAAGACTTGTCTTGTAGGTGATGGCAGGTCTCAACATGTGGGAGTGGAATGTGATGAAACGTTCAGCCCGGTCGTAAATCCCACAACCATCCAGACCGTCTTCGGCATTGCTCTATCCAAGTCTTGGCACATTCATCAGCTTGATGTCAAGAATGCCTTCTTACATGGGGATCTTCATGAAATGGTATATATGCATCAGCCTATGGGTTTCGGGGATCCTATTCATCCGAATTATGTGTGTCTATTGCGGAAATCGCTCTATGGACTGAAATAGGCTCTTCGAGTATGGTACCAGCGGTTCGCCGATTATGTCTCCTCTATCGGTTTTTCACACTGCAGATCTGATCATTCCATATTCATCTACAACAAAGGTACAGGCATGGCTTACTTATTATTAAATGTTGATGACATCATCCTCACTACATCATCTGATGCTCTCCGCCGGTCCATTATGTCTCTCATTTCCTCTAAGTTTGCTATGAAGGATCTGGGGGCCCTGAGTTATTTCTTGGGCATCTCTGTCACTCGACATTATGGCGGCCTATTTCTGTGTCAAAAGAAGTACGCCAAAGAGATCCTTGACCGTGCAGGCATGAAATCTCGCAAACCATCCCACATGCCAGTAGACACCAATTCCAAGCTCAGCGCTGATTTTGACCCCCCATATTCATACCCAACTCACTATCATAGCTTGGATGGGGGCCTGCAGTATCTCACATTCACAAGACCTAACATATCCTATGTCGTGCAATAAATCTGCATACACATGCACAATCTGACGGAAGCACACATGCATGCCTTCAAACGTATTTTACGATACATCCAAGGTACACTTCACTTCGGATTATATCTATACAGGTCCTTGCTCACTGGTCTCACTGCTTATTCTGATGCTGACTGTGGTGGATGTCCTGACACCCGACGCTCCATGTCTAGTTACTGCATTTTCCTCGGAGATAACCTATTGTCTTGGTCTTCCAAAAGGCAACCTACACTAACCCGATCCAGTGTCAAAGCAGAGTATAGAAGTGTCACCAACGTAGTCTCTGAGTCTTGTTGGATCCGTAACCTTCTACTTGAGCTTCACTACCCGATTCAAAAGGCAACACTGGTCTACTGCGATAATATTAGTGCGATATATCTTTCCGGAAATCCCGTCTAACATCAGCGCACTAAACACATTGAGATGGACATTCATTTCGTTCGCAAAAAAGTGGCTCGTGGTCAAGTTCGTGTCCTTCATGTTCCTTTCAGTTATCAGATTACCGACATCTTCACCAAAGGACTTACGCGCATACTATTTGATGATTTTCGAGCCAGTCTCAGTGTTCGTGAACCTCCCGCTTCGACTGCGGGGGTTTAATAGAATATTTCCTGAATATTCTTTCATTAATTGTATATCTTTTATTTTATGTAGAATTGTATTTCTATTGTAATTAGGTCTCCTATTTTAGGTAGAATTATATTTTTATTGTAACTAGTTTGATTAGTTACCTAGTTTAAATATTCTTGTACTACTCTATATATTGTACATTATTGATAAATACAATCAAGGAACATATTTCTTTAAAAACTTTAAACTAATAAGAATAAATTATAGTTCAAAAGTAGCCAAGAAATACATGAGCTATTTATGTAGTCTGGGAGTGATCTACTAACTTATCAGCCCATATCATTTGCCAAATTTTAATATATATATCATTATAAAAAGGTGATTTATAATATTTATATATCTAATTATGTTAATTTATATTTTTAAAAATTAGGAAATATTAATTCGATAGAGCGAATATTAGATGTATCACTCTTCTCCTAACCTCATGGTTTCTTGTGGGATGGAAGGAGTAACATATGCTTTCACAAAAAAGATTAAGATAAATGTGATTAAAGTGTTGCCCAAATATATTCTCACTTTTCGCTTTTGGAGATTTTATAATACATATAGTTTTTAGTCATTATCAAAGGAAAACATGTTTAAATCCTTTTAATCCTCACCTTTTTTTTTTCAATCCTCACCTACTCTCTTAAAACATACTACACTTTAAATTATCCCAACAAATTCTATGTGTAGCCCCTTAGCCAAATGTAATTATGGAATTAGGCTCTATCCCCTTTATCCTCTTTCAAAAAGATTGACTTTTTTTTATCAGTTGAATTTTGTAAACGCAATTTCCACCAACTAGGAATTTTAAATTTTTCAAAAGACTAAATAGAATGATAAGTCCACTAATTATTTGACTTGTGGACTTATAAATTGTGGCCAACTAGGGTACCCTTTCTAGTGGGGTTTACTCGTAGATAGAAGTATAGAACCTTCTCTTTACTCTTTAGAGTCATCCCATTCTGCACCTCAATGGCCAAATCATTAATATTTTATGAAGAAATTTATCTTATGTGCCACTCCCTTTCGTCCTATGCTGTTCACATTAGCACTTAGTTCCAATAACAAATCCCAGAATTTTAATTTCACATTCAACAATTGTTTCTGCACCTTTGTCTTTTCATTTTTGGTAGAAATGATTTGGTTATAAAAGGTTATTGATAATATGAGTAATAAGCTTCCAAATTTAACAATATATATGTGATGTTGTATTGTAAATCCGTGTTAAAACTTGTAACCTACTACGTAAAAACATTATTTTTGTTATTAACCCTTGATCTGATTCCTGATAGACCGGTTCATTAAATAATAACTTGAGCTCATTTTATGAAAAAAAAATTGAAATAAATCTTATATCCGTTTGGATGCAGCAATTCATTCTTCTCTCGAGAAAAACACAGTAACTAAAACCATTCAGTACTTTTTTGTTTTATTTTTTCCTTTCCGTGACATACGGACTACATCACAGTGAATGAAGGTTGAGATATATAGTGCAGTACTATTTATGAATGAAAAGGAGCACAGTTGTTGAGATAAAATAGTGTTTACAAGAGTGCTTTATTGTATTAGGTTCCATCACTATATGATGGAGTTGAGATAAAGTTGGACCTACTCTTTTTCCCCTTTCTTTTTTATTTCCTCCAATGCTCATTATTAAGAGTCCCACATCGGAAATGGAATGGTAAACATGGACTCCTTATATGAACTTGGACAATCATCACCCTACAAGCTAGCTTTTGGAGTTGAGTTAGGCCTGACTCTGATACCATATTGTCCACGCTCCAGTTAACGAGGTCTCGGCGTGCGGGGGAGTGTTAAGAGTCCCATATCGAAAATGGAATCGGAACATGGACTCCTTATATGGACTTGGACAATCCTCACCCTAAAAGCTAGCTTTTGGAGTTGAGTTAGGCCCAAGATTCATTCTTAATAATTATTATTTTGATATCCAGCTTTCCGGCTTACGCCAGACTATTCCTGGAGATAGTAGTCCCGGTCCCTCAGCACTACAACCGGTAAATCACCTGAATGACTAGGGTTTGAGAACAGAGCAACTGATATCACCTATAAGGTCCTACCCCATAAGAGAGCAAATTGCCCCCACCAGGGTTCGAACCCACGCTGCACGCCTCCGTCTGAATTTTAAGTTCCCCTCCTTTGTCATTCAGCTATGCTCGGGGGACGCTATGCTCATTATTATTGTTAACGCAACAACTGTCTCCTAGCTTATAAGTTTTATATTTGTCGATGAACACACATGATACATGTTTACTTTACCTTTTGCCCCTTCTCTAGGATGGTTTTTTTAAAAGGGAAAGTATGACAAATTAATATCTTCCCAAGAATTTGATGTCTGACTAAAGTATTTTACGTCCGTAGCTTTAAAGATTGTCATTATATTTAAGCTAGCTAGTCCTATATATCCTTTCAATAACTGCCTTTAGTCAAACAATAAGGTGATCAAATCCCTTATCCCAAAAGAAAATGAATGAAAAAGAAAAGGAATGTCAATGCTGTCAATGCTACCACTTCCAAAGAACTACATGCCAATTAACTCCCAAGAGAAGTTAAAATGCTCTTATGAAGTTAAATTGTATCATTGTTGTATAATATGTGTATAATAAACGTATAATTTGTTTAATAAATGTATAATTAATGTATACTTACAAATTTTATTAGTTTGTAGTTGATATATTTTAGTTTGTTAAGTTTTCGATGATGGTTACTTTAGTTTTATTTATTCAGTTCTTCTTTTTTAATTCATAGTAGAAGATGGAAAAATAAAGGTAGGAAAAAGAACAAGAAGAGAAGAAGATAGAAGGGAAAAAGGCCAAATCCAACAAGGGAAGAAGGCAAAAAAAGCCTAATCCAGCAAGCATTCGGGGAAGTCTGAGCTGGGCCGGTTAGCGCTTGGCATTTGTTTGACCCGGCTGGCCCAGCTCGGGGTATTATGCATATTTTGGAGCTTTTTTAGGTCTTCTTTTGTGTTGGGTCCCTTTAATTTATGTGTCTTGTATATTTGTTAATGTTAGTTATTTGTCCACACATTGATTGAATCGCATCAAGCAAGGAAGTATGTTGAACTACCAAGTAAAACTAATTAGATTCTGTCTGATTAAGCGATTAAATTAAAGGAATTATAAACAACAGTAATTTATTATTCCTTCTAAAAAGTGTGCTAAGCAAAGTTTGTTACAAATCAAATGAGCAACAAAGGCTTGACGAATCAAGTTAGTCTATTTAATTCCTGATACGATTATGCTGGATTTTTACCAAATCTTAATCTAAATAGGATTTCTTGATTAACAGTATCCATAGTCAACGCATGACGCTATTGTAGTCAACGAGCCTTGTAAAGATTGAGCCCAAATTTGAAAATTCTGTTGGGCCGATTATGGATTCGTTGGAATTGATCAAATATTATAGGTTACAGAATATAGCAACTACTTTTATCCGGGTGATGGTAAATAATACGAGATTCTATTCATCCTCCGATAATCGGTGCATTAAGCTCTCGCTTCATATGACGTCGGATAAAGAATTGGATTAAAGTGGATCTATTATGTAATTTCCATTAACATATGTTGAAATTTTTTGCTCTTTCTGTGACACTCTCTAGATCATTTTTTGTGCCACTTTAATTAACTTTCTCCATCAAATCAAATGAATACTATAAAATGATATAGAAATAGAGAAAAACTAAAAAGAATAATAAAAAAAATCCCATCTTTTTCACCATGTTAAATTCGTTCTTTTCAACTTGTTTTTGTTTATTCTATTAGTGAATTAGTGTAAAAAGAGTTTGTAGTTACATAAAAGTGATACTGAAAAAACTTAGCACAAATTTTCAGTTATTATTCGGCTTTTGGTCAATTAGTTGCACGGTTTCCCTTCAAATGAGTTGGTCTTTAATTTTTTTCCTCAAATGGAACTTATGTCCATGGTGGCATAATTTTTTTTTAAGGATATAGCACAAGTTGTGTTGGATTTCTTAAAGAACCTCCCCGATATGCATAAGTTTCATTCGAGGGGCAAAAATTAAAGACCAACACAAATAGGGAAAAAGTGCAAATGATATTCACATGAATGCTCCTATTTCGGGGTGGTCTTTCATTTTTTGTCCTCGGTACTTTAAAGTGGCCGAAAATATCCCTGACATCGAAAAAATAATTAAAAAAAGAAATTCAGATTTTGGGCAAGGGCTCATCCGAACCCCCTCGGCAAAAAATTATACAATATATAGAAGGTTCAAATTATTTTATGTATATATAGTAGATGTTGAACCCCCTTGACTTCTTCGTGTATTTACTTCTTCATATTTTTTAACCCCCTTGGTGAAAATCATGGCTTCGCCACTAATTCTGAGTTCGAACCCTGCATAGTAAAAAAAAAATCGCAAGGCAAAGGCTTTATAGAAAATATGCATATTCACGCAAAATTACATAGAAATAAAACATAGTTCTGTAGAATATGCATTTGTCCGGCATAGTTATGCAAAAATTTAAGTTATCCTATAGAAAGGCATAGTTTCAACTTTCAATGTAACTACATAGCGAATAGGCATAGGTTCATTGAAAACTTATGTCTTGCGAAATTTTATTACTTTTTACTCTGCTTGGGAACAAATCCAGAATCTCCCCAGCAAATAAAGATACTTTGGCGCACAAACCTTCTTTAAATGAGAAGTAGGAGAAATAATTAAAAACCAGAAAATTAAGGGACAAAAATTAAAGACCAACCCGTATGAAGGGAAATTCACGCAAAAATGATTCCAGTCCTGGTTTACAAGTCCAGTTGGGCCGAAAGTGAATATGCTAGGCCCTATTTCTCAAACCCAACGGAGAACGTCCAAATCTGGGCCAAAAGTTGGGCTACTGATGAAACTCACTGTTTTTTCCTTTATACTATCAGAAATTTGCACGCTAAAATTTCATCAGGTGTAGTGATGTGCCTTTTTAAGGACTTGTGTTAATTCTTTTTCTTCTCTTTTTTTTTTAAAAAAAATTATGCAAATATATATTTAAGCTAGTAATAGACAAGGTGATGTGTCATATCTCTATGACCATCATTCCTACTTATTTTGTTTCTCCTTTTTTTTTTGACCTTTCTTTCATTTTTCTCAATTATTTATATTTTAATAATTCATCTCCATAACTCACACCTCTTCATCATCATAACTTCTAATCTTAATTAATAATATTGTAACTCTCAAACCTTTTATATTCATAACCCCTAATTACTTAATATACAAATTTATGATACCTTAAAAGTATATCAACATGGTATTTTCATTCCAAATATTTGGAAGTGTTGTACACGGGAGGATGACATCATAAGCACAAAATGAAGAACACTTGGAATCAAGATGATGAAATATGTTGATAGAGAAGGAACTATATATATGTCATATTCTCTATGGTTTGTACTCAATTACTTATTTTAAATATTTTTGTCTCTTCCCCTTCTCTAGAATGAATGCTTTTTAAAGTTACCCAAGTATTCACTACTTGAATTCAAGAAATTCTACTACGGAAAGTTATCAAGAATGTGAGGTTGAAAATAACTCAGTTTTCGTGGAGTGTTTGTGATTGCTCCAGACAAATTTAATTGATTTGTAAGTTCAATTATTTATTTTCTTCTTTTTTATTTTTGTGGGTTCATCTTTTAATTTTGTTGAGGAGATAGTTTCATAAAGAGCATTCTGCGGTGTCAAATATTTATGAACATATTCCTTTGGTTTTAGAATAGAATAGTTAAGGCGGATTTTCTCTTCCTTATTTTTTTTTAAGAATTTGATTACGTTATATTGACAATATAATTCTTTTTTCCTCCTTGACTCATAATTATAGTACTTAATAGGGTTTTATTTGCTTAGTTAATTTCTTTCTTCTATTTTTATTTTTGCCGGGTTAATTTTGTGTTTTCAAGTCAGAATGTTTCTGAATGTAAAAGCAGGGAAGGTTATATATATATATATATATATATATATATATATATATATATAAATTAGCAATTATCAACTTTTTCAATAAATTTGTGTGAGCCCTCTCGGAGTTCTTGGGGATTACACTTGCATTGAGTTCATATATATATACATTTTTATTTATTGATTTTGTTTTCTATTCTTTATCGTGATTTTTTTTGTGATAGTAATTATAATATAGGGATCGTTTAGTTTAGAAGTATGAGACCTCTCTAATTTTAATGTGCCTCATGCGGTGAGAATACGGATTAGACGGATCTTAATGTGGACACCATGCATTAGATAAAAAAACTAAAACAAAGGGAGATCTCCTAGACTAAGGTATGTTCTACCGGTAAATTTGTTTTCATTATACTTAAAATTCTATTATGTATTTATGTTCTTCTTATGGAGTATGTTACTAATGTAAATTGCATTTATTGTTGAAAATAGGGGCATTTGAGGCCACAACTATACTTGGAAAGATTGACCAAATGTTGTTATCCGCTCAAGAAAGAACGGCAAAATACTCTTAAAATTGATCTTATTATAAACTTCAATTTGAACTATAGATTATTGTAACTTCTAATGTTGTTTAAATCTTATTTTCATGTTTATAGCACTAATGTCTTCACTTTCACTTCAGAGTAGATGATAGCTTTCCAAGAAATTTTAATGAAACATCCTCTTTGAGGTTATCATTGTCGTCTCTTTTTTATTTAAAATTATAATATTTTTTTGAGAATTAGAAAATTAATTCGTAAATTCAATGAATTTCTCATGACCGCGCGAAACGCAGATAAATTCACTAATTTACAATAAAGTCATACTCCATGTGACATAATTTGTAAACAAAGCAAGTCTATGCCCAAGAATATTTTTGCACAAGATATCTAAAAGGAGACAAAAATAAAAAGTTTTTTTTGGCATAGCTATACTTTTGCTAATTACATTTCGTAGTTACAATACATGTATTCAAATTCGGTTGTATTTCAATTCTGATGTATTTCGCTGTATTCAATTCAGTTGTATTCATTAGTAGCTACTTTTACATTGTATTCAACTTATTATATCTAAATTCGATTGTATTTAAACAACATAAATGTAAAAAAATATAAGGATATTCAATTGTATTCAAATTCATTGTATTTATTTGTATAAAAAAATCTCATTCAAAATAGAGGCGAAAAATACATAAAGAAACATTGAATTTTACACTAAAGAATATAACGAATACACTCAGATACAGGCAGACCTGAGATACATGAAATAAAATACACTCAGATCTTAGATACAAGAAATAAAATATGCTCAAATATGAAATACAAGAAATAAAATAAGCTAGGATTTGAGATACGAGAAATAAAATACGCTGGATATCGTCGGGGTCCACTGTAAGTCACCGGAGATCGCGGTAGTCCATTGAAAGTTACCGAAAATTGATGTTCCGGTTAGATTTGGGCCTTACTGACCTACTCATTTTTCGATCGGTGTGACAGCGACGGTTGGAACGATCGCCACAGTCCACTGAAAGTTACTCGAAATCATTATTTCTGTCAGATCTGGACTTTACCGACCTACTCCTTCCCCGATCGGTGTATGGCGGCTACAGTTGAAACTCGCTGAAGAAGATGGAGAGGAAGACGGAAGGGTGGGAAAGAGGAGATAAGCGACTAAGTGAGTGGTGTTTGCAGATTTAGTGGTTCGTCGAGTTTTGGTTGTGTGGTGGTTGGGCGACACTGAGGAGGGGGGTGAGAAGTGGAGGGCGTGGTGGCAGAGTGGTGGCTAAGTGGCGCTGGTGAGTGGGGGTGAGCAGTAGAGGGATAGTGGGGTTGGTGATTTCTTGGTGGCTGGAGATGGAGGGCGTGGTGACAGATCTGGTGCGTGCTGCCGGAGTTTTGTTGGTGGTGGTGGTTGCCGGAAAATTGAGGGAGGAAGAAGGATAGTGATGGAGATGGTAAAAGAGGAGATAAGAAAAATTAAAAGAATTTGGAGAAGAAGTTTTGAATTAGTTATCTTGTGTAATTGAAATATAATATTTAATTATTAGATATGATTAAAATAAAATATAGTTACTACTAAATATAAATGTCTCTCGTACGTTCTCTACACTACGTAAAGTTTCCAATTATAATAGCTACACAAATCTAGTGGTGGCCAACAGGGCGGGGTAGGGCGGGACCGGTCCTCCGGAGGGACTAGCGGGCCGGGACTGGCGAGATCTGCCCATGTCCCATCCCATTCCCTGTCCCGTCGAAAAGAGGACCGGTTTTGTTGGGATCGGATTTTCCGATTTTTTTTTTTGCACTTAGTTTTAAAAAATAACATATATAAGTACCTCAATAATTGAACAAGATAGTGTAATAAAAACATCCCAAGGCTATTTTTGTGCCGCTTATATTATTTAATAGGAATATAATTTTTTTGTAATACATTTTCAAAATTGCAACTTTGTGGTTTTGAAAGTTGCAAATAAGAATAACATAGTAAAATTACAACTAAAAAAATTACATATTTAAAAACACTTTTTCTAGTTTCTTTATAATGTCTTGTGGTTCTTCGGTTGGAATTGAAATTTGTTGGTCAAATTGCTTGACGTCGCTTCCACCTCCGTCGGATAAGATTTCGTTGTAGTTTTCGTCGTTTTCTTCGTTGATCTCTGGTTGACCGCACCTTCTACACTCCACTCGTATCCAATCTCTGAATAATACTGCAATCTTCAAGTTGTCTCCCGCTAATGAGTGTCTGTGCTCTCCTATTTGAAATCTTCCGGTAGAAAAAACGCTTTCAGACATTGATGATGATGCTTGAATGTTCAACACATCTTGGGCTATCTTTGATAGTGTCGGAAATGTCTTCTCATTGTCCCTCCAATATTTCTGCAAGTCTTCACGTCCTTCTTCATTGAGAACTGTTTGGTACGGTACAACACCCTGCAAAACAAAAACATCAAACTCGCTAACTTGATTAGTAGTGTTACCATTATACATTCTATGTCTAAGTCTTTCAATACTAGTCGCAGAAATAACATGTCTTTTTTGAGGTTGTGTTGAAGAAGAAGAAGAAGATGGTATGGAAGCCAGTTAGTTGCTAACACTTTCTTGTTGGTAATGCCTATATTTTTTTTTGCATTCATCTTGTATGCTAGACAACACTTCTTCTTTAGTTTGTTCCTTAGGTGGTGGGTCATTTGGATCTTTTGGAGTTGGAGGTGGAAGTACTGCTATACAATCATAAATAGTTTCAATAAGTGTTTTACAACCGTCTATTTTAATAGTCGAATTTAATACAACACCAATAATATAAATAGTGGGAATAGGAATAAAATATTTTTTTAATTTGATAAACATTTTTAATAGGTGTGTTATAAGATGACTTTTCCATATATTCACTAAGTAATAAAAATATTAGAGCTATATAAAATAACATAGTTGAAATAGTAGGATTATATATACCGAAAAATTCATTTGTTGCTCGAAAAAATTTCTCTAAAAATACAATAAGTTCTGAATTTTTTTCCAATCGTTATCTACAACCATATCAGTTGGATTTCGATTATAGGCGTTAAAAAATAAAGTTATAGGTCTTCTATAATCATAAGCAACAAGTAGTTGTTCGTATAAAATATTTCACTTAGTCGCTACTTCTTCGGAAATTTTTCTATAAGGTAGTCCACAATCGTGACAAGTTTTTTTATATTTTTTTTTTCGTTGTATTCTATTACTTCTAAAAATAAAATTTATAGCAAATTGTATTTTATTAAGAATGTCTTCAAAAAGTGATAGATCATCCTTTACAACTAAGTTATAAATATGGCATATACATTTTATATGAAAATGATTTAAAAAAGATGGAGTTAAAAAATCTTTTAAAATTCTAATAGCATAATTATTAGAAGACGCATTATGTAATGTAATAGTCATAATTTTATCAGTTATGCCATAATAATCGCGAACTGAATGAATATTTTCTGCAATAAAAGTACCAGTGTGCCTATCATCAATATATCTATACGCTAAAATACGTTTTTGCATAGACCATTTATAATCTATCCAATGACATGTTACCATTAAATAATCATGGTGTTAGTACTACGACCTATATCAGACGTGATAGATACTTTACCAGGAAAATGATATAATGAATAACGTAAATACTGTTGATATTCATGTACAAATTTAAAAACATCTCTCCTAACAGTTGATCTAGGAAAACCGTTAAAAGCAGGATTATACATATCTCTAATGTAATGAATAAAACCAGGAGAGGAAGGAAATGAAAAAGACAAACCCTCCACCGCAACTAATTTTGCTATTGCTTCCCTATGTCTATGTTTATCGTATTTAGGGCCTACAATTCTCCTGTCATAGGGTTAATTTAACCTTGTACTTGGTCCGGGACAGTATGTGAATCTTGTCCCGACTGAGAGCACATTTGCGTACCCGATTTTTCAGCCAGGTATTGGTCCCACCTAGCTTTGTGAAAGTTTTGTACATGTCTCAATAAACCTACCGTCCCAACCTGTCCTTTTCCCATTTTAAATTTATAAATATTTTTACAAATTTGACATCTAACTACTTGATTCTCTACGTCTCTATAAAAAAAAATTCATGCATCTGATTTTAATTTTCGTTTTGCCGGGCCTCGTCTCATAATAGAGTGAATATGAGGTGTTCCAGTTGGAGGTGCACTAGTGGGTGTGTCATCTAGATTATCTTCTAAATTAAAGTCTGGTTGAGTTGCAGAAAATATCTCGTCGTCTAACTCTAATGGTATATCATTAAAAAATTCAGCTTCATCTATATGTGTGTAATCAACCAAATCATCCTATCTAGGAATGAGATGACTAGAAGAAGTACCTCTGCCCTTTTTACTTCTATTAGAAGAAGCACCCTTACCCTTAAACATACCTCTTAATTCTTCCACTTTAATTATGTAAATAAATAGTTAAAGATAATGAAATTAAGTGCGATAATTAAGATAAAGTAACAATAATAATTTAAAGAAAGAACGAAGGTAGCAAACGCCGACGTAATATCGACGTGTAATCAAGGTTGAAAATTAAAATTTTGCTCGATGGATGATCCTCAAGCTAGTTGCTAATTCACTCCTAATTTTTGAACTTTGATGTAGTTATACAAATGAATTAATAAAATTTAATATTTAGTTGACAATGTAGACTTGTAGAGAGATAGATTGAGAGATTGTAGGAAGATTTGTGAGAAAGATGAAGAGAAAATGAGGTATTTATAGTTGAAAAATTAGGTTAAAGTGTAAATATATTAATTTATGGATTAAAAATAAATATTAAGGGTTAGGGAAGGTAAAAAATGGCCGTTGCACGACGACCAAAATATAAAATGGTCGTTGTGCAACAGATTATTTTTGCAAAGGGGAGGGAATCGGGTGGGACTGGGGCGGGACCGTGGGATCGGGCCTGCGGCGGGACGAGCCCAGGTCCTGATTCGAGTCCCATTTTTTTTTAGCAGGGTCGGGGCGGGGACGGAATCGGACTGCCCCGACCCGCTGGCCACAAATCTGGCGCTCGCACGTCAAAAACACGAAGAAAGTAAAAAATGAAAAAAAAAACAGGGCCTCCAGTGAAAAGAATTTTTGCAAGAGCAAAGAGGTAGTATGTATTAAAATCCAAGCCCCCCTTATCACTTCATTTTCCCTCTTTACACAAACACACACACAATGAGTGCCATGGCAGCTCTCAATCTTTCTCCTTTTTCCAAAAACTTAAACCCTAACTCTCAATACCAAAACCTCCCTAAAACCCCTACTTTTCTTCTATCTCTTTCATACCCTTTTACCACCACCTCTCTCTCTTCAATTCCACCTGGAAAAAGTTCAAGATTGCCAGTTGTAAGAGCCATTTCTGATGGGGAATACTCTTCTAAGAGGAGCAGTAGTGGCAGTGATGAAAGGGAAACTATTATGTTACCTGGTTGTGATTATAACCATTGGCTTATTGTCATGGAGTTCCCTAAAGACCCTGCTCCTACTAGAGAACAAATGATTGATACTTATCTTGACACCCTTGCCACTGTTCTTGGCAGGTTAGTTTTTAAATATATTGTTATTGTTCACATAATATCTCTAGTTTTTATGGGCTTTAATTTGGTGTGCGTGTGTGTGATGGGGGGGGGGGGGAGATTAATTTGTTGGGTTGATGACCGTTTGGTTAAAATTGTTGAATGGTAGCATCAGTTATTGGAGTATTATAGTGAAAGTTTTTAACTTGGCGATTAGTTACTGAAGATGTAATGATATGATTTTGAATATTTCTGATTGTTTTTCTTTGGTGAGTGTATTCCAACTTGTGTTCTTTGTGGTGACACTTACTTGTTGAAAATAACTTGTTAATTACTTGTAAACTGAGCAAAGATGATATCTTTAAGCATAGATTGTCCACATCGCAGACCTCAAACATACGAGTGCCCATTTCATTATGAGGCACAATATTAGTCTTATGCTAATCAATAAATCCAGTTTACTAGGTATACACAAGTTTCGGTTACTGCTGTAAAAGTTGCATTAGTTAAGAGGGTTGTAGACTTGTTGATATTGACAAAGTAATTACTGACCAAATTTTGGTTGGGATTGGTCTAACAGAATAGATTGTTTTATTATTAACCAGCAGTTTTTCTGTTTTGCCTTTTTTTCTTATTAATCAATATTTCCTTACCAGTATGGAAGAGGCAAAGAAGAACATGTATGCCTTTAGTACTACCACGTACACTGGATTTCAGTGCACTGTATCTGAAGAAACATCAGAGAAATTTAAGGGTGAGTTTAAACTGTTCTAATTTCAACATATGAGATGCTGAACGTCCAGTGTTCTGGCATTAACTCGTTCATTTTCCTAATTGGGTATTTGTTTGTAGGTCTACCTGGAGTTTTGTGGGTCCTGCCTGATTCTTACATAGATGTGAAGAACAAGGACTATGGAGGTTCAATTTCTTTAGAAGTTTCTGCTGTTGAGCTCAATTTCACTAGTGATTATTTACTGAGATAACTTCTATGTGGTTTCTTCTTCCAGGAGATAAGTACATCAACGGAGAAATAATCCCTTGTCAGTATCCTACTTACCAACCCAAACAGTCTAACAGAACAAGAAGCAAGAGTAAAGCATATGTAAGAAGAAGAGATGGTCCTCCTCCTGAACGAACAAGACAAGCAGCAGCTCCTGAGTCTTCCTCCTAAAACTATAACGGTGCGTTGTAAGTGCCTTAGGCCTCATTTGTTTTTATTAGTAGTAAGACGTCAGAATCTGAATATTAAGATGTTAAGATCTATATACTAAATAATGAAGAGGGTGGTTAAGGTCTGAATGATTAAGATTCAAACCTTAAAAACAAACAGATTTAATGACTAAGATCTAAATGTTTGGAATTAAGACCTTCATCAAGTGCAAACAAATGATGCATTAGTCTCTTTCTTGATACCCACTAAAGAAACAGAGAACTCACGGTTTCATCCCATTTGTTGTGGTTGGTAGGGGTGAGCGAGTCCGTGTATCCTAACTTTTTTGAACTACCTGGACCCTACCCAGTAAACGACCGGTTCCTAAATCTACTACCTAGAACCTACCCATAGCAATCATTACCCGGAACCTACCTGGACCCTGCGGTTCCGGGTAGGTTCCCAGGTACCCTGTAAACCATTTATGTCATAAATACTACTTTGCATAATCAGTGACTGAAATGGAGGAAAACAGTGACGGGAAATCTGAAATGTGTATTCCGTGACTGAAATCAGTGACAAATGGAGGAACATGATACAACACAATCACTAAATGAAGAAAACATTGCAAAACTACTCTGCATAATCCAAAAAGTTAGCATAATCTGGAAATTTAGTGACTGAAATTGCAGATTTGCTTTTGAGCCTAAATTGCAGGTCTGCTTTTGAGCCTAAAATGGAGGAAATCAGTGACTGACAATCTGAAATGGGTCTCCCGTGACTGAAATCAGTGACTGAATCTGAAATGGAGGGTCTCCCGTGACTGAAATCACTAAATGAAGAATACATTGCAAAACTCCAAATAAACATAAAACAAAAATACATCTTCTAAAGAAACAAGAGATGCCAAAAAAATTAAATAAACGCCCATAAATGTCACACGTCCACTTGCATACTAATCCGCCATTATGTCTTCCGTGACACAAGTAAGCTCTACAAAAATAAAATGAAACTATTGTGAGATTCCAAGACAAAAGATAATACACAAAAATAAAAATTCTAAATAACCCAAATCCATAAAACAAAAATAAAGAAAGACCTAGTGACTTACCTTCCTCATATTTTTCTGCATCTTCCATATGTTGTTCAACACTAATGGATTTTGAAGATGAGCGCAACCAATCTTGGCAACAAATCAAAGCTTCTACAAATTTAGGAGTTAGAGAGAGTCACGAAATTGATCAAGCACTCGACCGGATGTGCTAAAAGTCGATTCCGAGGCTACCGTGGATACGGGGATGGCTAAGATGTCTCTAGCCATCAAACTGAGAACCTTGTAAGTCGACTTAGCAGCATTCCACCACATCAATAAATTAAATGTTTCATTTTTGGGCTCACGAGGACTACTAAGGTACCTTTCCAATTCAGATCTTAAATCCCCATCAAGTTCATCTTGGTCATCCTGGTACCAATCTTTGACAAGTGAAGCTGGATCAACAAAACCAAAATTTTCTCCACCAACACTGTCAATAGAGCCTTGAGACTCGTCCAATGCAATAGAATCAATCATAGAAGAATGATTTTTGTCATAGAATGCAAAAAGACGTTCCAATACATTCATTACCTTACTAACCATCAGTTCTATTTTAGCATCATCAACACCAATCCTTCTACAACTCCAATTCAGAAATCTCAACTTATATCGAGGATCTAGTACTACGGCTATCAACACCATCATGTTTGTTCTCTCAATACTCCCATAATACTTGTCAAAATTGGCTCTCATTTTTGTAGCCATCGCCTTAAGGTTTTCATTATTATTTTGGCTCACACATTCAGTTAATGTTGAAAACATGCTAATAACTTCATGAAAATAATGGTTAGTTGTCACATAGAGACTTCCTGACATCCTAATAGTAGCCTCATAGAAATTTTTCAGAAATAAAGACAACAAGGATGCATTTTCCCAATCCTCATCTTTCGGGACACCACAATCAAGCTCAGTCACAAAAACCATATCATCATCTTCAAGTCTTACAAATGCTTGTTTGAACTTACTAGCACTTTCTAACATAAGATATGTAGAATTCCACCTCGTACTAATATCAAGACAAACAGAGCCCTTATAAGTTATGCCCTCTTCAGTTATACAACTTTGGAATTGTTGTGCTCTACTTGGGAACTCCTAACATACTTAACTGCACTCGAATTCGACTAATTGATTCACGAACCTCACTCAACCCATCTTTCACAATCAAATTCAATATATGAGCTGCACATCTCATATGAAAAAACTCACCCCCCAAAACAAGGGTATTTCTTAACTTGTCCTTCAAATAAGCAATTGCCACATCATTAGAGCTCGCATTATCAACTGTAATTGTTGACATACGATCTCTAATTCCCCACTCAATTATACATTTTTCTACCATCTTACCAATATCCCTACCTTTATGGCTAGGCATAACAACAAAGTTTAGCAATCTCTTATGCAAATTTCAATTTTCATCAATAAAGTGAGCGGTAAGACATAAATAGCTCAAATTTTGAATGGAAGTCCAAATGTCAGTGGTGAGAGCAATCCTAGATTTAAGAGATGACAACTTATCTTTTAAGCAGGAGTTTTCACAAACATAAAGTTTCATGCAATCCCTAGCAACTGTGAATTTTGAAATATGCTTAAATAAAGGTTGTAATGCAGTCACAAAACCCCTAAAACCTTCACGTTCAACCGTTCTAAATGGTTGCTCATCAATAATAATCATCCTAGCCAACATGTTCCTACAATTTTTTTTATCATATTTCCAAGTGCTAAGCATATGCTCATTATCCCCATTTATACTACCTTTAAAATGAGCACCAAGCAATTTTTGCTTTTTGTCAATATTGTGAGCATACTTTTTGCAACTTCTCAAATGTTTCCACATGGATGAGGTACCATTGTTTACACTATAAGCTAAGCTTTCATTGCAATAATTACAGATAGAAACAACATTACCAGTTTTCTCATCTATTGCTTTAACAAAATGCTCCCAAGCCTTAGATTTTATTGCATTCTTTTTTTTCGATGGTGCACGAGTTGTGGATGCCGTGCTAGCCTCAGCCATCTACCAAAAAAAAGTATCAAAATAAAACATTGTCAGTAACTATGACGTACTAAGAAAGAAGGATAAACCAATTAGCCATAGAAATATAAACTAATTTATCCATAGAAAATCCTCATTTTTCACTCTTAAAAAAACAGTAACTCCAATAAGAGTTCCAGTTTTGCTAGACATCAGTGACCCACTCTGCTTGACTCAATAAGAGTTCCAGTTTTGCTAGACATCAATGATTTGAGCCAGAAATCTTTTATTGTATGTGGAAGACAATGTAATGTAACTGATGTGGTATGAAGGTAGATAAATGCAATTAGGTTTTGAAAGAGTATTTTTGTAACAATCTCATTAAAAGCCATCACTTTTTTTGCTTAAAGCGATGAAGAGATGCAAAAACTAGAACTCTTATTGAGTCAATTTTTAAAATGCAATATTACCATAAGAGCCTATCAAGCAAACCAGAGCGCATAAAAAATAGCAACTTGGTTTCAAGATAGGCAATATTACCATAAGAGCCTCTCAAGCAAACCAGACCATAAAAAATCTCTTTTTACTTCTCTAAACATCAAAATATTAGATGAAGAAGAAAAACAGTAACATTATGATGTAGAAGAAATCAACCCAAACTACTTCAGACTAAACTAACATAAATCAAGCCAAACTAATTCAATCTAAACTAACATAAATCAACCCAACTACTTCAGACTAAACTAACAGAAATCAAGCCAAACTACTTCAGACTAAACTAACCGAAATCAAGCCAAACTAATTCAATCTAAACTAACAGAAATCAACCCAACCTTGATTCAATCTAAACTAACAGAAATCAACCCAAACTAATTCAGACTATTCTCTATTGAATCATCAGAAATCTGAACTATTTAACACATACAAGACCAGATCTATCTCATGCAGTTTTGATATTAAGCCAATACATGCAAAAACCTAATGTTCTTCACTATGCAACAACTTTAAGGGTTATTCATTACCTTTAACAAGTCCGAGAGGAATTCGAGCTCAACGCCGCAACCTTTGTCAAGCTTCTGGAGTGAGAAACAATGACAACAAGAGAGAGGAGAGGCTGCGAGTGCGAGGCTACTGCGACCTGCGTAATGGGTGCGAGCTGCGTAATGGTGACTGGCGACTGGCGAGGCTGCGAGCTGCGCCTGCTAGCTGCCTCTAAATGAAATGAGAATTGAGAAGTATGAAAATTAGGATTTAGGGCGACCTCACATTATGTCGTGTGCGTAGTGTATTTGTGTGTGTAGTGTAGAAAGAGAAATGGGCTTAGGGGTCGGACCTAATAAACCGGACTGGGCCAAAAATGTAAACACCCCAAAGCCCAAAACTAAATAATTTAAATGGGGGGTGGGTTCATAGGGTCCGGGTATCGGTTTCGGGTCCGGGTACCCGGTTTTTTTTCCGGAACCAGAACCGGACCCGACATTGATCGGTTCCTAATTTTAATACCCGGAACCTACCCGTTATTATAATATATCTACCCGGAACCTACCCGTTAGTATCGGTTCTGGTCGGGTATCTGGGTACCCTGTGCCCGTGCTCACCCCTAGTGGTTGGCATACATTTAACCTTATAATCCCTTTTCATGTGCTGAAAGTATTGAAATTTATTCTATAGGAAAACTATTCTCCTATTCCACTGTTTATTTAGTTGAGCCAAGTAAGTTCATTCTGTTGCTATTGTTCTATTTTCCTTGCAGGTTTTATCTGATCTTAGAGTTGAATTGCCATTTGGAAATGCCAATATATCATTCATAGCCTCGTATTGGTGGACATTTTATCAAAGATATGTTGGTGCGTAAAGGTTAGATGCGAATACACCGCTAGTCTAGGAGTTTGGTCGACTGCATTTATTGTTTTATCTTTCCTCTAGACTAGCTTTCTGGTTTCATTATCGAAACTGAGAAAGAAAGCTGTGTCAGTATGTAATTTTGATCCTTACCAGGTTATTCTAAGTTCAAAGTTTGAATGTGTGCGATGATGATTATGCTTTTCTGTTGTGCATATATCTTGACATTTGCAAAGCTTACAAATTAGATGATGCAGGAATATAGAGATGCAGCTGAAGGAAATTTGCTTCTTAAAATGATTAGTATTCATTTAGTTTAAATACTGAAGATAGGAATTTAATTGGAAGAAATGCAGCTGACACCTAAGAATTTCTGTTTATTTGCATTGTCACTTGCTAGTGAACTGCACAAATGTTTCTCAGGAATGACAAAAAAGGAGCAGCATAATGTTGTTCCCTTGAGTTGCCCCCTCAAATTTCTTGGTTCACAAAACTAATTTTGCACATGGTGCAACGTTTAATGCCTATATGTTGAGTGGAACTGGCTTTGAAATCCTTTTGTTGTCAATACTAGTTAATTGTGCTAAATGCCGTAACACTCAGTACTCTTGCCTTCCAAGGTAGGCCACACTGTATGAAGTTCCATCTCATACACTGAACTCTACAAATTGGATGGTTAATTGAATGATGGTATAATCCCAGTAATGGAACTATGGTTGTGCAAAAACACTGGTCAGTGAGGCAGGGATTTAAGCCAAATGTGATATGAAATGTGCCTTGGTCTGCAATAAGTTTCTTAAAATATGATCCAGTCATCAAGGGAATAAATATGCAGAAGAGAAGGTTGTGAAATTGTCAACTTCTATTGCTTCTAACATAAATAATTTGGTTGAATATGCTGTATGTTGCTACTTCTAAATGCATTTTCTGTTGGGGGAATTTAGCAAGGTGAGGTCTGAACCGGGAGTTGGGGTTATGGAATAAGGAGGGAATTCTGGAGCTTGCCTTTGATTCAAATGGTAATAAAAAACCTGGACAACTTGAAGTGGTGATTCACGTTCTAAGCTAGGGCTGTCCAGTGGGCCGGGTCGGCCCCGATCCCGACCCGTCCCGCCCCTATCCCCCATAAAAATAAATTTTGTCGTTGTCGGGGTTCGAACTCGTGACGGGCCCTGGGATCATCCCGCCCGTCCCGATCCCGCCCTGCCCCATCCCGCCCCGCCAGCCCCCCTCCCTCTTTGCAAAAATAACAGTTGCAACAACGGTCAAATTTCAATTTTGGTCGTTGTGAAACAACTATAACGGTCATTTTTGCCCCCTACCCCCTTAATATTTATTTTTAACTCTTAAGTTAATATATGTATACCTTAACTCTATTTCTCAACTATAAATACCTCATTTTTTTTTCATTTTTCTCACAAATTTTCCTACAATCTCTCTAATTTTTAAATTTATCTCTCTACAATTCTACATTGCCTACTAAATATTATATTTTTTTTGCTCATTTATATACAACAACAACATATCCAGTGAAATTTTACACCGTGGGGTCTGGGGAGGATAGAGTGTACACAGACCTTACCTCCACCTTGGTAGGTAGAGCGACTGTTTTCGGGAGACCATCGGCTCAAGATAAAGCATAATCACAAGCAAGACAATCAAAATAAAGCACGAGTAAAGCAATAGTAAAAAGTAAAGCAAGAAAAACGGTCAGACTCAGATAAGGAATTAAAGCAGTATAAAATGCATTCGAACAAAAGAGAGCAGTAGCTAACACAACTAAATAAGCTAAACAAAATACACTAAAGAACACATAGCAGCAGTAGAAATCAAACTACAGTGGATTATAAAACAATAATGTGCTTATAAGTGTGATAGGCTAATCGGGCCTACAATAATATCACTACAACTATCAATTTGTAAGCATAAGTAGGACTACGCTCGAGTATCTACTACTCTTCTATCATAATTCGTGTCTTCCACAACCCCCTATCTAAGGTCATGTCCTCAGTATGTTGCACCTGCGCTATATTTCGTCTAATCATCTCTCCCCGATACTTCTTCGGCCTACCTCTATCCCTTGAACCCGTCCATAGCCAACCTCTCACACCTCCGCATTAGGGCATCTGTGTCTCTCCTCTGCACATGCCCAAACCATCTCAACCTCGCTTTCCGCATCTTATCATCCACTGAGGCCACTCTCACTTTCTTCCGGATATCATCATTTCTAATATTATCTCTCCTTGTATGCCCACACATCCATCTCAGCATCCTCATTTTCGCAACTTCCATCTT
This sequence comes from Anisodus tanguticus, assembly GCA_034509755.1. Lineage (NCBI taxonomy): Eukaryota > Viridiplantae > Streptophyta > Magnoliopsida > Solanales > Solanaceae > Anisodus > Anisodus tanguticus. The sequence continues at coordinate 38,394,218 of CM067548.1, read as the reverse complement.
TTGTATGTGCGAAGTCTTTACTGGCCAACACTCTGCCCCATACAACATAGTCGGGCTAACCACCACCCTATAGAACTTGTCTTTAAGTTTTGGCAGCACCTTTTTATCGCACAAGACTCCAGATGTGAGCCTCCATTTCATCCGCCCTGCCCCAATACGATGTGCGACATAGTCATCAATCTCTCCATTCCCTTGGATAACAGACCCTAGGTACTTGAAACTTCCTTTATTTGGAATAACCTGAGTATCAAGACTTACCTCCACGTCTGTCTCAAGGTCGCTCCCGTTGCTGAACTTGCACTCCAAATATTCTGTCTTGGTCCTACTCAACCTGAACCGTTTAGACTCCAAAGTCTGTCTCCAAACCTTCAGCTTGGCGTTCACTCCGCTGTGAGTCTCATCAATCAGGACTATGTCGTCTGTGAATAACATACACCATGGTACCTCATCTTGGATTTGTCGCGTCAGACTGTCCATCACCAAGGCAAATAGGAATGGGCTAAGAGCTGATCCCAGGTGCAGCCCCATCATCACTGGGAAGTGCTCCGAGTCTCCTCCTACTGTCCGTACTCTAGTTTTGGCTCCATCATACATATTCTTGATCGTCCTAGTGTACGCCATATGTACACCTCTAACCTCCAAACATCTCCATAGAACCTCTAGGGACTTTGTCGTATGCATTCTCGAGGTCGATGAAACCATATGTAAGTCTTTGTTCCTCTCTATACTGCTCCACCAACCTCCTAATAAGATGAATCGCTGCGGTAGTCGAACGCCCCATCATGAATCCAAATCGGTTCTCATAAATGGATACGCTTCTCCTCACCCTCGTCTCCACGACTCTTTCCCAAACTTTCATAGAGTGGCTCAGCAGCTTGATACCCCTATAGTTGTTGCAACTCTGGATATCACATTTGTTTTTGTACAAGGGAATCATTGTACTCCACCTTTATTCTTCGGGCATTCTTGTCGTCTTAAAAATGACGTTAAACAACCCAGTTAACCACTCCAAACCAGCCCTGCCTGCGCTCTTCCAAAATTCAATTGAGATCTCATTAGGCCTGGTCGCTCGTCCCCTGCGCATCATGCGAATAACACCCGTAACCTCCTCAACCTTAATGTTTCTACAATACCCAAAATCCCCATGCCTACCAGAATGCTCCAGATCTCCAACACAATGTCTCCATCTTTTTTTTCGTTCAAGAGTTTGTGGAAGTAAGGCTGCCACTTCTGCCTAATATGCGCTTCCTCCACCAGTACTTTGCCATCCTCGTCCTTGATGCACCTCACTTGATTCAAGTCATGAGCTCTCCTTTCCCTTGTCTTGGTTAGTCTGTACAACTTCTTATCCCCGCCTTTCTCATATAATTCCACATACATGCGTTCAGAAGCCACCGTTTTCGCCATCGTAACCGCTAGCTTTGCCTCCTTCCTCACCATCTTATACAGTTCCCTATTCGTCCACTTCTCCACCTCATCTTTGCTTTCTACCAATTTCACATACGTCGCTTTCTTCGCTTCCATCTTTTCTTGAACTTTGCCATTCCACCACCAGTCCCTCGATGTACACCACGATAACACCGCGAGACTCCTAGCACTTCTTTGGCTACCTCACGAATGCAACTGGCCGTCATGTCCCACATACCGGTCGCATCCCCACTACACCCCCAAGCCCCCTTGGCTATCAACTTCTCCCCCATCTTCTTTGCATTAGCCATGGTCAAACTCCCTATTTGATTCTTAACATGTCATCCACAACCTTTTTCTTCTTCTCTAACTTGATCTCCAAATCCATCACCAAAAGCTTATATCGGGTTGTAAGATCCTCATTCGGAATAACCTTACAGTCTTTACAAAGATCTTTGTCAACCTTTCTAAGAAGTAAAAAGTCTATCTGTGTCTTAGCCACCGAACTACAGAAAGTCACCAAGTGTTCCTCCTTCTTCAGGAATCTAGAATTGGCTATCACCATCCCACAAGCTCTAGCGAACTCCAAAAGTGAGACGCCTCCCCCATTCCTGACCCCGAGTCCAAATCCTCCATGAACGTCGTCACAACCCTCTGGAAGTGACCCGATATGTCCATTGAAATCCCCTCTTACAAATAACTTCTCAGTGAGTGGTATACCTCCCACCACTTCGTTTAAATCCTCCCAAAAACGTCTCCTCTCATCGTCCAAGCCTGCTTGTGGCGCATAAGCACTAATAATGTTCATAGTGAACCCTCCAACTACCAACTTAATCGCCATCATCCTGTCATTGACCTTCCTCACCTCTACCACCTGATCCCTTAGTTCTCTGTCTACCAAAATGCCTACCCCACTCCTATATTTCGACCTACCGGAGAACCATAACTTATAACCATCTACATATGTAGCCTTAGGTCCTACCCATTTGGTCTCCTAGACACATGCTATATTAATTTTCCTCTTCTTAAGAATCTTAACTAGCTCTATGGCCTTCCCCGTTAAAGTTCCAATATTTCAAGACCCTATTCTCAGCCTAGCATCTCCCTTACCCCACTTACCCCTACCCCTTGTCCCCGTCCCCGACCGAGAATATGACTCTAGTCTACCATCATTCACCAAAGCCACTAGAGCAAAGACACAAAGAATACTAATTCAAGGTTAACGCTAAAATACACTGGAAACAATACTAGAGCACAAGTTAGCAAGAATATAGAGGTAAGTTAGGCTACTACAGATCCGAATGATAAAACAAATGGCAACAGGAATACAAGAAAGAATGTAAAGTCCAGATTTAATAAAACACAACACGCAAAATTGAACAACACGGATAAGAACAAATATTAAGTACAGACAACTGGAGGTACCAACTCCAAGCTGATAAAACATGTTCACACGTCGAAAATTTTTGTTCACGTGCCGGAAACACTATTCGCTGCCTAAAATCATTGTTTGCTGCCAGACGACGTCACAGATCTAGTGATACCTGTAGAAAAAAAAAAGGAGAGAGGATGCCGGAGACTGCCTGATGCAGTGGCTGGCGGCAGTGTCAATGACGTGGCGGCGCCGACGAGCAAGGCTAGTGGGAGCATATAAGGTTGCACGTTCTCTCTTTGTAGAGAAGATGTTTGTGGGGTGGGGTGGGAGGGTCGTTGGATGGTGATGACGGTGTGTTGTCGGTGATTGGTAGTTTTCGGGAGTGGGGTTTGGCCGGAGTGACACTGACAAAACAAAGTTCAATTAGCAATACCAAAACAACCCAATCATGCTCCACTGAAACCCCCAATGCCAACCCAGATAGCCTCTCAACATCTCCCGCTAGAACGAGCTCAATAAACCAAGGATTTATATCAAAGTTAAAAAAAATTGGGAGTGAAGTTGACAACTAGCTTGAGGATCATCCATCGAGCAAAGTTTTAATTTTCAACCTCAATTACATGTCGACGTTACGTTGGCGTTTGATACCTTCGTTCCTTCTTTAAATTATTATTGTTACTTTATTTTAATTATCACACTTTATTTTATTATCTTTTAATTATTTATTTGCATAATTAAAATGAAAGGATTAAGAGGTATGTTTAAGGGTAAGAGTAAGTGTGCTTCTTCTAGTAGGGGTAACAAGGGCAGGAGTACTTCTTCTAGTAATCATATTCCTAGTCCCGATGATTTCATTGATTTCACTCATATAGATGATTTTTTTTTTAATGATATACCATTAGATGATGAGGTAGATGAACCAGACTTTAATTTAGATGACACACCCACTAGTGCACCTCAACCTCAAGCTCAGACTTAGTCTCAGCCTCAAACTGAAACTGAAATGTCTCTTATTCCCCCTAGTATGAGTCGAGGCCCCACACAATGAAAATTAAAATCAGATGCATGAGATTTTCTGATAGGGACCAAGAGAATCAACTAGCTAGATGTAAAATTTGTAATTTTTTTTATAAATTTAAAATCGAAAAAGGTCAAGGTGGGACAGGAGGTTTATTGAGACATGTACAAGGCGATCACACAACTAGGTGAAATCAATACCAGACTAAAAAATCGGGTGTGCCAATGCCATCTGAGTCGTGACAAGGTTCACATAATGTCCTCGATCAAGTACATGGTCAAATTAACCCGACGACGGGGGGAATTTTTGGTCCTAAATATGATAAAAATAAAGATGGGGAAAATATGACAAAATTAGTTGCGGTGGAGAGTTTGCCCTTTTCATTTCCTTTATCTCCTGGTTTTATTCATTACATTCGAGAAACATATAATCATGCTTTTAATGATTTTCCTAGATCAATTGTTAGAAGAGATATTTTTAAATTTGCAAGTGAATATCAACAATATTTACGTTATGCATTGTATCATTTTAATGGCAAAGTGACTATCACTTCTGACATATGCCATAGTACTAACGGTAATGGTTATTTAACGGTAATATGTCATTGGATAGATCAAAATTGGTCTATGCAAAAATGTATTTTAGCATATAGATATATTGATGATAGGCACACTGAAAGTTTTATTGCACAAAATATTAATGAAATTTGTGATTATTATGAAATAATTGATAAAATTATGACTATTACATTAGATAATGCTACTTCTAATGATTATGCTATAAGATTTTTAAAAGTTCGATTAACTCCATGTTTTCATGATCATTTTCATATAAGATGTGCGTGTCATATTTATACTTAGTTGTAAATGATGGCCTAAAACTTTTTGAGAGCATTCTTGATAAAATACAATTTGCTATAAATTTTATTTTTAAAGGTAATAAAATACAAATACGCAAAGAGTATTAAAAAACTTGTCATGATTGTGGATCATCTTATAGAAAAATTGCAGAAGAAGTTTCGATTAGGTGGAGTTCTATATATGAGCAACTATTTGTTGCTTACGATTATAGACAACTTATAACTTTATTATTTAACGCCCATAATAAAAATTCAAGAGATATGCTTGTAGATAATGATTGGAATTTTTTTTTAGAACTTAATGGATTTCTAGAGAAATTTTTTCAAGCTACTAAATAATTTTTTGGTGTTTATTATCCTACTATTTTAAATATGTTATTTTATATAACTCTAATATTTTTATTACTTAATGAATATATGAAAAAATCATCTTACGCTCCATCTATTAAAAAATATTTATAAAATTTTAAAAATACTTTTTTCACTATTTATGTTATTGGTGTTGTATTCAATTCTACTATTAAAGTAGACGGTTGTAAAACACTTGTAGAAACGATTTATGATTGTATAGAAGTACTTCCAACAGACCCAACTGAAGAACCAACTCACAAATCAACTAAAGAAGAAGTTACGTCTAGCATACACACTGAATGCAAACAAGTATATATGTATTACCAACAACAAAGTGCAAATAATCAACCAGCTTCTGTATCATCTTCTACTACTTCGCTGCAACCTTATAAAAAAACATGCAGTTTCTGCTGCTAGTATTCAAGGCCTTAGAAATAAAATGTTTAGTGGTTCAACTTCTTTACAAGTTAGCGAATTTGATGTTTATGTTTTGCAGGGTGTTGTACCGTACGAATTAATTGTCAATGATGAAGGACATGAAGACTTGCTGAAATACTGGAGGCAGAATAAGAATACATTTCCGACACTAGCAAAGATGGCCCGAGATGTGTTGAACATTCAAACGTCATCAACAACATCTGAAAACTCTTTTTCTGCTGGAAGATTTCAATTAGGAGAGCACAAACATTCATTGGCGGGAGACACATTGGAGATTGCAGTTCTATTCAGAGATTGGATTCGAGCGGAGCGTAGAAAGTGCGGTCAACCGGAGATCAATGAAGAAGAAGACTACAACAACAATGAAATCTTGTCGGAGGGAACATGAAGCGACATCGAACAATTTGACCAACAAATTCTAAATCAAACCGAAGATCCTCAAGACATTGTGAAGAAATCAGGAAATTAGAAAAAGTATAGTTAACTATGTAAATTTTTTAATTACAATTTTAGTATGTGATTTGTAACTTTTGAACAACACCACAAAATTGCAATTTTGAAAATGTATTACAAAAATCATATTTCTATTAAATAATATAAGAGGCATAAAAACAACCTTGAGATGTTTTTATTACACTATTTTATTCAATTATTGAAGTGCTTATATATATTATTTTTTAAAATTAAGTGCTCAAATTCCGATCCCGACCCGTCACGTCCCCCCAAATCACGACCTCTCTCCCGACGAGATGTGGGACGGGACCTCTTCCGGTCTCGCCGGAGCCCGCGTCCCGATCCTCCCCCGTCCCGGCGGGATTGGTCCTGGCCTGCCCCGCTCCGCCCCACTGGACACCCCTATTCTAAGTTACAATAGATGAATAACTCACGATGATGCGTAGGGTCGAAAATTCAGTGGATAACACGTCGACCTTCTATCCTTCTCAACTTATATATCAGGTTTTTGTATGTGACAAGATTCAAACCCGTGAAGTGCGTTTAATAACACATCATGCGTTGTGCTCTTACAATTGGATCAAATTCTCTGGAACGATTGTCTTGAAGTACTCATATTGAACATGTGTGATATCATATAAGTGTTGTTACTTTGTAAAAGTTCTTCAACGTATCTACTAAATTAGCCCAAAAAATTGTACATATTCTCACGGAATACTTACATATACCCAAATCAGATATGCAACTCTAGCCAAGTCCCATTTTAATAGGTCCGAAGAGATAAAAGCCAGGAAAGCGAGTTTTTATAAAATCTTGATCAGAATAATTCAATTGGTGAGATTTCATGCGGTCCACCCATGCTTCCAAAGAAGAGAAATCTAAATATTTTTGTCCTCAACCACCTCTCCCACTTACGTAGCACCTATATGCAGGACGGAGGTTGGGTGCAAGAGGGTTCATGCAAACCTTTTTCGTTATAAAATTAAATATATGAAAGAAATAATCTCCTTGATTATTTTCATTGATCGAATAGATATATATACAAATTACAAAATAGGAGAATCCTATTCCTATTCTATTTCTAAAACCTTATTCTACCATAATTCTAACTATACAATTATGGTATGTGTATATCCTAAATATGGTAAGAGTATATCCTAATCTAGGTAACAAATATACTACAATATACACACAATATACTTTCCTTAATATACAACTATGTCCACTGTTTTGCTGCCCTATTTTCGTGACTGGCCCAACTCGTCCAGGCCATTTGGGCCGCCTCTGGCTTTGGGCTGCCACCGCTCTACCGCTTGGGCGCCACGTTCATCGCTTTGTATACCCGTGATATATACTTGCTGTATATTCGTGTATATCACAGGTATATTACCTCTCGTTTAACACACCCCCGCAGCCATAGCGGGCGGTCTTCGAACGCCGAGATCGTCCCTAAAATCTTCAAAGAGAACCGCTGGTAGACCCTTTGTAAAGATGTCTGCAATTTGATAACGAGACGGGACATGGCATACGCGAACGTGACCCTTTGCAACCTTTTCACGGACAAAGTGAATGTCCATTTCGATATGCTTAGTACGTTGGTGTTGAACTGGGTTACCTGAAAGGTAGGATGGCACTAATGTTATCGCAATATACCAAGGTTGCCTTCTGAATGGGACAATGAAGCTCCAAAAGCAAATTACGTAGCCAACATGATTCGGAAACCACATTCGCTACCCCTCGATATTCTGCCTCTGCACTTGAGCGTGATAGCGTTGCCTGACGCTTTGCCGACTAGGAGACCAAGTTGTTGCCAAGGAACATACAGTAGCCAGAAGTCGACCGTCTGGTATCGGGACAACCACCCCAATCAACATCCGTGTAAGAGACAAGTGTGGATGTAGATGAAGGATATAAGTGCAACCCAAAGTCTAGTGTCCCCTGAATATACCGAATGATGCGTTTGATTGCATTCATGTGCTCAACCCTGGGATCATGCATGAATAAACACACCTGCTGAACCGCATACGTAATATCCGGTCTAGTAAATGTAAGATACTGGAGGGCCCCTGCCAGACTGCGATAGCGGGTCGGGTCCTCATATGGTGCACCTGCTGCGACACTTAGCTTTGGGTTTGCATCAACTGGCGTGGAAGTAGACTTACAGGATGACATCCCAGCCCTCTTTATGATCTCAGCATCATACTTTCGTTGAGACAAAAACAAGCCACCTGAATGACGCTTGACGGCAATCCCCAAAAAATAACTCAAAGGCCTTAAGTCTTTCATAGCAAACTCAGAAATGAGCATGGTCATGATAGACTGGCGCAAGGTATCGGAAGAGACAGTCAAGATGATATCATCCACATACAATAGAATGTAGGCCAAGGACGAACCATGGCGGTAGATGAACAAGGAATTATCTGACCTGCTGTGAGTGAACCCAATAGTTGAAACAAAGTCAGCAAACCTCGTGTACCAGGCCTTTGGAGATTGCTTAAGCCCATATGAGGACTTCTTCAACAAACATACATGATGAGGACGGTGTGGATCCCTGAAACCCAACGACTGATGCATATAGACTGTTTCCTTGAGATCACCATGTAGGAAAGCATTCTTGACATCCAACTGATGAATTGGCCAAGTCTTTGAAAGAGCCAAGCTAAGCACAGTGCGAATGGTAGCTGGTTTGAGAATCTATCCCAACCTGCTGAGTCTTACCATCACCAACAAGTCTCGCCTTATGTCGAGCAAATGACCCATCTGAATTCTCCTTATGAGCAAAAATCCACATAGACCTGATAACATTAATACCATATGGACGGGGCACCAAATCCCACGTCTTATTATCAATAAGATCATTATATTCATCACTCATAACAATTTTCCAATTAGGGTCATTTAATGCGGACACAGGATTGCGGAGCAATGGGGATTTAGAGACATCAGAATGTAAATTAAAATGTCTTTTAGATGTAAAAATACCCCGCTGACTACGAGTGACCGGTCTATGACTCGAGGACGAATTGAGGGAATTTTCTGGGCTCGGGACGGACTGTCCAGCAGGCAATGGGCCTGCTAGCCCAAATCGGTAACTGGAAATCTCGTCTGGAGCAGTTCCAGAATTGGGCTGGACTGGCCCAATTGCTGGAACTGTTCCAGTCACTGGAATTGCTGGGCTTGGCGGTACTGTGGGTCCAGCGGGCAGTGGGCCCGCTGGAGGATTTTGGGTGCGGGAGATGTCCGAAAAATTCCGAATAATATACGGGGATATTTGATCATCCAAAAAATTATACGACTTAGGCTCGGGAGTATGAACTTTCGTAAAAGGGAATTGGGTTTCATAAAAAATGACATGGCGATTTATTATGATTTTCTTGGAGGATAAATCAAAGCACTTATAACCACGATGATTCGACGGATAACCCAAAAATACACACGGGGTAGACCGAGCCTGAAGTTTGTTAATTGTGGTGGATGGGAATAACGGATAACACAAGCATCCAAAAATCCGAAGGTGAGAATAAGAAGGGTTCTTATTATATAGGATTTTTAGGGAGGAAGAATATGTCAGACCTTTAGACGGAATTATGTTAAGAAGATATGTGGCCATTTGTAGAGCATGATGCCAAAAATATGGGGGTATGGAGGCATGAATTAAGAGAGTTCGGACAATGTTATTGATGGAACAAATTTTGAGTTCGGCCTTTCCATTTTGTGGAGATGTATGAGGACACGAAAACCTAAAATTGATCCCATTAGTAGCACAGAAATCCCGAAACTCCCTATTGTCATACTCTTTCCCATTATCACATTGAATATTTTTTATGTCTCTTTCGAATTGAGTACGAATGAACGCTCTAAATTTGATGAAGACGGAAAACACTTGTAATTTATTTGCAATTGGAAACGTCCACAAAAATCTAGAATAATCATCTAAAAAGAGAACATAATATCGATGACCCACTGAACTAAGAACCGGAGATGTCCATAAGTCGCTATGAATGATGTCAAATGGCATAGAAGTATGAGAATTGGAGTCTACAAATGGCAACTTAACAATTTTTCCTAATGAACAAGACTAACAAATTGGAGTACGACTCGTACCCTTACAAGAAATAAAGCTATTTTTATCTAAAACTGATAAAATAGAAGATCCCGGATGACCCAGGCGAGCATGCCACATGGAAGGAGAGATGGCTCGCAAAAGCCGACGCAAGGTGGACTCGATGGACTGAAACCGGGCATGATAGGATACAGATCCCCCCTACTATCACACCTCATGAGATGACTCCCCGTCTTGAAATCCTTCACAGAGAAATCGAAATGATCAAATTCAATAGAATTGTCATTTGTGAACTTTCGGACAGACACTAAATTTTTAATCAATTTAGGAGCATGTAAAGTATTTTTCAAGAGGAGTGGTGGATTGGGGGAGACAACATTTTCTTGACCATACCCTAGAATTGGAATAGAACTGCCATTACCAACAATTATCCCCCGAGGGGTGCTCAAATTGGAATAAGATGAGAGAGTACCTGATTCGGAAGTCATGTGAGTAGTGGCACCGGTGTCCATATACCAATTTGGGTCGGTTGAGATAACCCCAATGTGTGCATTGCGGCCTCGATATCGGTTTGAGTGGGGCCTGCTGCATATGGGCTTGCGGAGGTCGGGGCCCAAGAACTCTTGTCCGTGGTGATGCTAGGCCGTAGCTGCTGTTGTTGCCGCTGCTGGGCCACTGGCCAGTGGGCCGCCACTGCTGGGTGTTGGGCCTGGACTGTTGGCCAGCCCACTGGCCGCTGGAAACTGCTGCTAGATGGTAAGGGCTCCACTGCCATGGGCCCCACTGCTGGGCCCAGGGTGGTGGTGGGCCACTATACCCTGGATGGGACCCACCGCCTGCTTGTTGACCACCGGAACCGCCACCAGAACTGCCGCGTTTGCCCCCGCGGTTTTTATTATTTTTGCGATTATTCTTGCCGCCACCATTATTATGGTTTTGGCCCGAATTATTCACAAAACCCGAAGAACTAGGAGATGATGCCACCATGACGACTGAGCTTGCTTCGGTAGCCACCTTTTTAGCCAAACCGGCTTCTTCCAACGTAAGCATGGAGTGGGCCTGATAGAAGTCGGGAAGAGGGTTGCTTTGGCGAGGGAGAGTTCCGACACCATTATAGGCCTCCGAAAGACTGGCAACCAACTGTAGAACTAGAAGATTATTTGTTATTGGTGCGCCAACATTACGGAGTTGATCTGCCAACTCCTTTAGTTTCTTGCAATATGCAGAAACGTTCGAAAATTCGTCCATTCGAACGAGAGAGAATTCCTGCTCGAATGTGACGACACGTGAATGTTGGTTGTCTTGGAATATGCCACGCAATCTATTCCATGCAGCCATAGCCGTGGTATCCGGCTCAATAATCGTCTGTAGAAGGTCCACCGAAATAGTGGCGATGATCCACCAGAGAACGGTAGCATCAAGTGTAATCCATAACTCAGGATCCTCCACAGGAAGGGGTCTAGCGGGAGGAATGATGTGATGAAGAACTTGATAAGAGATAGCGTGAATTTTAAACAACTCCGCCCACGTCGCATATTGGACGTTTTCCATCTCAAGGACAATAGGGATACTGCTCTTGATATTGGACACTGTGAGGGCAGGGTGATAATTGTTCTTAGACATATTGGAAGAACAAAGAGGAAAGGGAAATTTAAGAGAGGTGTTTTTTAGAGCGGAAGACGAATTTTGGAAGAGAAAACCCGAGGGGGGGGGGTGTCTCGGCCAAAGGGAGGACAAAAGTTGAGAGAAAAACTTTTGTTTAGACCTAGTCTCTTGATACCATGAAAGAAATAATCCCCTTGATTATTTTCATTGATTGAATAGATATATATACAAGTTACAAAATAGGAGAATCCTATTCCAATTCTATTTCTAAAATCTTATTCTACCATAATTCTAACTATACAATTATGGTATGTGTATATCCTAAATATGGTAAGAGTATATCCTAATCTAGGTAACAAATATACTACAATATACACACAATATACTTTCCTTAATATACAACTATGTCCACTGTTTTGCTGCCCTATTTCCGTGACTGGCCCAACTCGTCCAGTGCCATTTGGGCCGCCTCTGCTTGGCTGCCACTGCTCTACTTCTGGGCTGCCACTGTTCATTGCTTTGTATACCTGTGATATATACTGCTGTATATTCAGTGTATATCAAAGGTATATTACCTCTGTTTAACAATATATATATAAGGTTAAAATTATTTTACGTATATATAGTAGATATAAATTTACTTGGCTTGTTTCTGCATTTACTTCTATTTTAAATTCCTTGGTGAAGATCATGTCTTTGCCACTCTATATGTTACGTGTATACTTTGTATTTGTCTCAGGAATAACAAACTTGTAGGTATTTTGTAGCAGATCCTTCAAAATACTTTTAAAGAGTAACAACAAAATTGATATACACGTATCAGGTACTTGCTCACACACATACACAATACGTACCCGTAAAGGAATCGGTGCAACACAACGTGGCACTTAATAATACTCCACTCCAGTAGCATTGCCAAGTTTTTTAGGTGAGCCATCATCAATCATGTGAATTTGACGTGCTTGTCTTTGTTCATAGACTAAGTGCACTACAGTTGCACACTTTCCCTTTCTATGTTCTTATCTGCTTGCACTATTATAGCATTACCTCAACCAACTACCAAACAGTCCCATGTTCTTTTCTTCTATATCAATATCCATTTATCATATAGCTGAAATTATATTACCTTAATAACCATATTCATCAGATTTACAGTAGATAAAACCATCAAGATCTCCAGCCTTCGGATGAATTCCACATATAATCAGTCACAGAATTTGAAGGTACAATAGATGGCTTTCTATAGCACGAAATTTGCAGTCGTCCTAGCAGCCCAGCAATATGAATGAATTCCTAGCTTGGATAGGGTTACCAGAGCGAAGATCCATATATCACAGACGGTATCTCCCTATGACCTTGTGTCTCTGAAAGCATCCATATAGGCTGACTTTCCTCATAGGTCATTATATTTCATCCCATTTACGATCTTTTAAAGGGCCTTATATTATAGAGTATAAACTAAAGAAAGTCAGGATTATTCTAGAAAGGTTCAGTAGATGGCTTTCTATGTCTACAATGGTGATGCTGGTGAGTACCATTGGACTCCTCATTTTAGTGTTCCTTATGATTATGATGCTTTTCCAACTCAGTCTTCAATATCATATTCTTCCTATGGGCAGAGTACTAATTACAATTACTACACTACTACTCAAATACATCCAAAGTTAAGTTACTCTGCACACAACTCTACTGAGCCAAAACTTATCCAATATGAAAAGGGTGCTAATTCAACCAAAGAACATGATGACACTGTGTTTGAAGAATATGATCCAACCCCTTATGGTGGTGGCTATGACATGGCTCAAACCTATGGCAAACCCCTTCTTCCCTCAAATGAAATATGTTATCCTCGTTCGATTCTTGAACCTAATCGACTTCCCTTAGATGGTTTCGACTATGGATCAAATCATTCGCCCTATGTCAACCATGACGATAAGGTAGAAAAACCTCAGGATCAAAGCAAGGAGATGCTTGTCAAAGATGAGCAAAAAGCCATTCTTGAAAAACCAATAGAACCTCCTCAAAAAGATCAAGATTTTGTAGTTGGAAATGGAACTATTGGGGGAAAAGCCATTCCTGAGGATGATATTCTTGAAAAACCAACAGAATCCCCTCAACGAGATCAAGATTTTGTAGTTGGAAATGGGACTATAGGGGAATATGGATATGATTATGGGAGGCAATTGCAACAAATTCCTTATGGTTCAGGTTTGGAATCTATGGATATATGTGAGAGCTTATTTGGTTACTGGCCCTGCATAGCTAAGGAAAATCAGAGAAGAAATTGGAACCATGTAAACAGTGCCGAAGATAGCAGCAATGAAATATGGGAATGTACTGCTGATTATCTTTTTGGGAATCCCTATGGATATGGTGGTGATGGAAGAGATCAAAGATATGGTAATTCTGCTTATGTTAATCAAAATTACTACTATCAGCAATAACCTTAATTTGTGATTGATTGGTAAGAAATACCCTATCCAATCCGTTCAAGAATAACTGTAGTTGAAGGTCATACTTCATTTACAATTTAGTACTAGTTCTTTTGACAGTTCTGTGCTGTTTGAAACATATGTCTGATGTTAATGTAATTCAAAGACCAATCATAAAAACTACTCAGTATAATGTATCTAAACATTTTCATTTCTCTCCTTCGAATAATAACATGATTCTCAAAATTCTTTCTTTATGAATCTGGCTGTGTAGCTTTATTATCATTATTGTCATTGTTAATGTTTTATTTATCATGTTAACACTTTTGATACCCCAATTATTGGTAACTTTTTATTTTGGTCATTGAAATATCTGGATAAACTCAAGAAAAACTGGGAGAGATGGGATCTTGGGACAGAGGGGGACGCAGACGTTCGGTGGAAGCCCGTAAATAGACAATTATGAGTAGTTCACGTGCGCTTAAAGTCAATTACAACTAGAAGGCACACATAGCAAGAAGTCAGAGAGCCCATACTACTTGCCTATCCTTCGCTCCGAGGGACGGTAGATCAGAAAGCACCTTCTAAACCACCCATTCATCCAAAAAAGAAGGGAAGGAGCCTATGTAGAATTGAACTATCATGCCCTCTATTCTAGCTTATTTTTTTGAAATACTCTACCTAGTAGATACTTCAGAGTCTGGTTATAAACCAACTCCTTCCCCTGGAAGATAATAAGGAAAAGAAAGGGTAAACAAAATCTTTCTCCACCCGTTAATGTCAAGTTATATTAAGAAAGTAGCAATTGAAGTGCTAGGTGTGTTTGTACTTTGTAGGTCTACGACCTCGACCTCAAAAATCCTGGTGGTGAAATGAGCGGGTACCAAGAGTTATTAAGGTTAAAAAGTGTGTTTTAGAAAATTGCCATAAACATAAGACATTTGAAAAATAAAGAGAGCTAAGAAAGCTATTCGTAAAGCCTGAGGTGAGGCTCTAGCTTGCTTATACCAACTGTCACACCCCAAAATGGGATAAAGGCGGCACGATACCCGATGTCCATTAACTTGTGCTGAGTGAACCAATTTAGTATTGTGACTTCCCGCTTCATACTCATATACCATAGTGTTAGCTTCGGGTATGCTATAAAACAATAAAAATAAATTGAAAATAAAATCGAATGACAATTCACTTCCAAATGTCAGCGAAAATGCCGTCTAATACAAGTGACAACACTTCGATAAAACAGAAAAATATTTTAACCTATGACGGTCAATGACCGAAAGTATTATATATATTTATATACAAATGAACAAATTCCTTCTTTTACAATTTTACAAAATAAAACAAAAGGAATTAAAATATTGAAGTCGTAGATGACTTCTGCCTGAAAAAAAATCTACCTAAATAGACATAGACAACATCTCATTATAATTGCTTCAATACATAACAAATCTAGAATCTAAGCAGCAATTATAATCTTGGACAGAATGTTGTCGACACGCTCAAGCAACACTTGCGATCCAGTTTTCTGAGATGAATTCTCGAGAGCTCTCTTGGAATTTTTGCAATCTGTTTCTGGATGTCGATTCACTCTTGTAGCCTCTCTATTTATAGTAGAGAGTCTTCCTTGAAAAGCTCATCGATTGGTTGTGGAGGTTGAGGGAAAGGTGGACAACTGATAGGATTTGTTGGAGAAGATCATGGAGAAAAATCCTCCAACTTCTTGGACTTGTTCCCCAAGCATATCAACGGCTCTGACTTGTTCTTCCCACGTTTTTCATCAGCTCCTAATTACCTTGCCAAGTCACTTTTCCATCGTAGTAAAAATTCCACGAGAATTGCTTCAGTCCGTGAAGTAAGGCAAAACTGTTTTACAAAATGTTGGTCCGAATGTTGTGACATTTGTTCCAACATTTCTTAATTTCAACTCAGCACTAAAAACGATATGTTGGGCAAAATGTCACAACACTAAACCCAACATTAACATTCTCCCCCTTTTTGCCTTTCTTCACAAAGCCTATTCTAATCTGTGCGAGTGACTTACAGCAATGTCATAGATGTTGTCCCAACATCTATGATTACAATTATGCTCCCCATTAACCTGTGATGGTATACAAATAAAACATATGTATACCAGTGTATACCACTATATAAGACACAATATTAGCACAAACATAGATATACACAAGTCTTATAGGATTAGAAGAAAGAATATTACACATCATCCCTGTATATACCAACCAAAATAGATATAAACCATTGTTAACAAGACAAAATCCATATCAACATCAATACATCAACATCAATCTGTCAACACATATATCAACCCTTTATAACTCAACAACATTCTTTATCTTCCTCATTTCTTATCACACAGCAGTAGCAGCTTCCAGCAACTTTCTACTTCTGTATAACGACTTCAGTTCAGCTCTCTCAGCCTCCTTGCTCATCACACAGCAGTAGCATCTTCCTACAACTTTATACTTCTGTATAACAACTTCAGTTCAGCTCTCTCAGCCTTCTTTCTCAGCTTTCCTTGCATCAACACTTCCTCTGCTTTGACCAGCAACATTATCTCCCCATTTTTGTGAAGAAAGTATCAGCATGAGATGGTCTCTGTCTTGAATCAGGGAACTCTTCATAGCATCAACCTCAGTGATTTGGTGTTGATTTGTGCTATTTGATTCACAATTCATTCAGTGGTCAGTGGAGACTATCTCATATCAGTGTTGCCAGGAATATTGGTGACATTCCTGTCAACATTTGCACTATTTCCTTCAATTTTCCAGGGTAGATCAATGACTCTGTCTTTACTCTTCAAAACTGCTTTGTTGACAATATACAGTTCAGGAGCCTTTCCTAGTGTGTCCTCCATCTTAGGCTTAAAACCTTGGGTAGTTAGAACTTTGTATATTATAGAGGGAAAAATGAGGATTAAGGTTGATTCTTTTTGTGCCAAGTTGGCAACTTGATTGAAGATCATTTTTCCCCAAATCAACTCTCAATCCTTTACCAATTTTGTACAGTAAGATGGTTTGTTCTGTAGTTACAATTGACTCATTCATAGAAGGGAGCCAATTGTGTATAGCAATTTTGTGTAGAGTGGCAAACAAGGCTGTCAATTTAGAGGCTGGACATCTAGAGATCCACTTATGCATTATTCCTCATTCCTCATGTGAGGTACTCAATTACATCATCTCTATTGTCTATGGCATGGTCTACTTCTCCAGTATTCTCCTCAGCATTTAATTCCATACATTGGTTTATACCAACAGGTGTGAAAAAATATACTTTGTTATAGAGATATACCTTCCCAAATTTCTTTGAGGAGGTATCTTCTATGACAGGACTCAAATTAGCATAGAACAACCTGATTATTTTATCAACATAGGGTCCTTTCTCAGTAACAGATCGTATGAACTGTCTTTCTTTTAAAAACTCTACCAAGCCATATTCTGAACAAGAGGCAATGTCCAATACTTTTTCAGATCTAATGACTCTATTCTTGTACAATTTCCAAGTATCAGAATTAGTTTTAGAATAGAATTCTTTCGAGTAGAAAGATACCTCACTGTTAGAATCTGATATGGTTTTGCTGGAGGAAGTTGGTGTTGGTATCCCTTCTGCAGTTGGCTGAGATGTTGACTGAGATGTTGTAGCATCTGGGGCAACATTTGAATCAACACTTGTCCTTGTAGTCTTGAGAACTCCCTTTTGAAAATATTGTTTCAAGGGGGTTTCATCATGGATTTGTTCTACTTAAGATTCACTTGCCTGTATTGAAGCAAATAGTTCTTCATCAGTTGTGAAAACCGAATCTGTACTTTCACTCTCAGTGCTCGAGTAGGCGGGTTTAGATGTATCACTCTGGTCCTTTTGTAGCTTGGTTCTGCCTCAAATGTTCTCTCAAATACTCTACTCGACCGGCGAGTAGGAAAGACAGATGAACTGGCCTTTTACCCAAAGATGTAAAATCAGCAGTTTCATCTACATCTATGGGGTTGTTGTTGTCTCCAGGATAGCTAATGTCTAAAGGTTCATCAAATTCATTAAACACTAACGCCATAGATAAATCCTCTGGAGGGTTCGAGGATGAAGATTGGCATGGTTGATGAGATTCAAAATGCTCGAAAGTTCCAGTGTTTATTGGAGGGCTTGTACTCATAGGGGTGTTGGATGAAATGTTGGCTGACATGGGTGTTGACATAGGGGATGTTTCCATTGGTGAGTTTGGAGGAGAGGGTTTTGAGGGTTTAGGGTTTTTGGATGAAGATAAAAGTGAAGACTCCATCGGTTAGGTTATTTACTGAGGTGATGTGATTTCACCTTTTCCTTTTTTTGTACTTTTTAGGAAAAGACGAGAATGGTAAAAAGAAGAAACAAACGAAGTGAATATTTATACTCTTGGCAAGCTTTTCAAAATACTAAAACTTCCTTAATTTTAGGTGTTCGAAATTTTTCAATAACTTTCACCTAAAATTTTGGGATAAAACAATAAACATCTTATTTGGAATTTAATCTTATCCTTTTAAAGTTTGAATTTCAATTAAAACATGGCATAAAATACGGAAGATAAAATCTGATTTTTCTGGAATCAGTTAAGAACAACATCCCAACAAATATCATAATATGAAAAATGTCAACATCAATGTTGGCAACATTTTGGACAATACAAGTATTATGATCCCGCATGAACTTTTTATTTTGGCAACAAATCAAGACACATTTTATATGTATTTTTATGAGTTTAACCACTGGCCCTGTAACATTTTCCTATCGTGTCCTTGGTCTAATCATAAAATACATACAAAATTATTTTTCGTGTCAAAAATAAGAATACTTATTTAGTATTCTCAAAGTTTCTTTTGAAGCACTCTATACTCCTATAGAGTAGGAACGATATCTTTTCAAGGATTTTGCCCTTTTTGCATAGTTGCCAAGAATTTGTAAAGGCTTTGCCTTATTTCGATACTCCCTTTTTATGATATCTAATATCATCGCAGAGAATGATATCACTTTGGAATCATGTTCTTATTGAAGGATCATGCTTGTGTTACCAAACTTTATGCACTATACAACAACAATAATCAGTTTATGATATTACATAGGTAAATGTCACCCGAAATGTTAGAGAACTTTCAGCCGACATTCACCTAAGATGCCTTTTTAGAGATTACAGAGTCCAAGAGATTTATTCAAACTGGAAATTCTCTCATGATCCAAAGCTTTTGTAAAAATATCAGCAAGTGGATGAATGGTGTCAACATGTTCAATTTGAACTAGCTGTTTTTCAACTAAATCTCTTAAAAAGTGATGCCTAATATCAATATGTTTTGTACGTGAGTGCTGAACTGGATTTTTGGAAATATTTATAGCACTCAAATTATCACAGTACAAAATTAAGATGTTACTTGAAAAATCATAGTGGTCTAACATGTGTCGTAGCCATATTAATTGAGAACAACCACTTCCAGCTGCTATATATTCAGATTCAGCAGTTGAAAGTGAGACATAATTTTGTTTACGACTATACCATGAAACAAGGTTATTGCCAAGATAAAAACATCATCCACTTGTACTCTTTCTATCATCCACATCACCAGCCCAATCTGAGTCATTATACCCTATTAAATTAGGATTAGTGTCTTTGAAATATCAAATTTCCAATTCACATGTGCCGGCAACATATCTAATGATACGTTTTACAACATTTAAGTGAAAAATTTTGGGACAGGCTTGAAAACGGGCACAAACACAAACACTAAACATAATATATAGGCGACTAGCAGTAAGATATAGAAGGCTACCTATCATTGATCGATACAATGTTGGGTCGACATTTTCACCAACATTATCCTTACATATCTTCTGCGACGATCCCATTGGAGTTTTCATCTATTTAGCATTTTCCAATCCAAACCTCTTAACTAGATTCTTGGCATATTTGCTCTGGGAGATGAAGATTCCATCTTCACTTTGCTTAATCTGCAAGCCTAAGAAAAAAGTTAGTTCCCCAATCATGCTCATTTCAAAAGTTGATGACATAGATTCAACAAACGTCTTTAGATAATACCGTGAGGTCGAACCAAAGACTATGTCATCTACGTAGATTTGAGCAATAATAATATCTACATTGTGACGTTTAATGAATAAAGTACGATCAGCTTCACCAAGGTTAAAACCAAATTCAATAAGGAAGTTAGTTAGATGACCATACCATGCACGAGGGGCTTGTTTCAACCCATATACAGCCTTTTTGAGCTTGTACACATAGTGTGGATGGTGATGATCTTCAAATCCTTTTGGTTGTTGAACATAGACTTCCTTATCTAGATAGCCATTTAAGAATGCACCTTTTACATTCATTTGGTGTAAAGTAATTTTTAGAAAGCAGGCAATGACAAGAAGAAGTCTAATTGATTCAATTCTAGCCACAGGTGCAAAGATTTCGTCATAATCGATTCCTTCAACCTGAGTATAGCTTTGTACAACTAGACGAGCTTTGTTTCTAACAACAGTTCCCGATTCATCTGATTTATTTTTAAATATCCACTTAGTTCCAATTACATTTGAATTACTTGGACGTGGAACTAAGTCCCAGACTTCATTTCGAGAGAATTGTTCAAGCTCTTCTTGTATTGCTTGAATCCAAAAATCATCTTTAAGTGCTTCTAAAATATTTTTTTGTTCTAAAGTAGATATAAAATAAGACTAACCTTTTGGTATATGGTAGACATACACACATACCTTACCATGTCTCTGTAATTGAGTGGTTCTTTCCCTCTTGTTCTAATTCCCTAAAAAAACTCCCCCTATCACCTGACCTGTTGGATGATTCTTCCTAATCCTTGATGAGTGGTCCCTTCATACTTGATCTAGCAAATCAACATTAGACTCCTCATCCACACCCTCTGTGGTCTCTAGTTCAGGTTCAGGTTCAGATATTGCTTCAGACGTGGCAACTTTTGGGACGATGTCTGGTTATTCTGCAGTCTGCACATTTTCCACTGAAACATAATGTTATTTTCAGTTGTATTTCTTGTAAGATCAGAAAAATCATCAAAAATAACATTTACAGACTCTTGTACAGTTCTTATCCTCTGATTGTATACTCGATAAGCATGACTATTTTGTGAATAGCCAACAAAAATTCATTTGTCACTCTTAGAGTCAAACTTTGCCAAATGATCTCTATCATTTAAAATGTAACATATATACCCAAAAACATGAATGTAACGCAAGTTAGGTTTCTTTTCATTTATAATCTCATAGGGTGTCGTCTTTGTTCCAGACCTTAAATCGACTCTATTAGTGATGTGACAAGCAGTATTTAAGGCTTCAGCCCAAAAATATTTTGATAATTTTTTAGAACTAAGCATAACTCTAGCCATTTCTTGCAATGTTCTATTCTTCCTTTCTGCTACCCATTATATTAAGGAGTTTTGGGAGCGGAAAACTCATGAAAAATTCCTTTTTCTCACAAAATTTTGTGAATGAGTTGTTTTCAAATTCTTTTCTATGGTCGGATCTAATCCGAAAAATAGGAGAATAGAACAAGTTCCTAATTCTATAGTGCAAAATTTTAAACATGTCAAAAGTTTGTGATTTTTGTTTCAAAAAATATACCCATGAATATCTAGAAAAATCATCTACTATCACATAGGAATATCTCATGCCACCTAAACTGTCAACCTCAATTGGACCCATAAGATCCATGCGCAGTAATTGAAAACATTGAGACGTACCTAAATGTTGTCCGTCATTTTGAACAACATTATGGGAAACCCGAGTTTACTTACCTTTCAGACAATCTTCACAGACAGTTTTACCTTTATGGCTAAGATTGGGTAAGCCTCTAACCGCTTCATATGAGATCAATTTTTTTAAATTGCGGTAGTTGACATGCCCCAACTTTTGATGCCATATTGTTCTGTTGTCAATCTTGAAATTATTGCATGTTTCTTGTCTTGCAACAAGATAGCAATTATCAATTGTTCTAGTACATGTCATGACACATTCATTAGCTTCATTCGTAACTTTACAGACATTCTTATTAAATTTTACCTCAAGATTGTCATCACACAGTTGTCTAATACTAATCAAGTTAGCCATTAAACCCTCAACGTGTAAGACATTTCTTAAAGCTTAAATCCACGAACATCCAAGATCCCTTTTCCAATTATTTTGCTTTTGCTACCTCCTCCATAAGTCACGTTTCTTCCATTGAATGACTCATAGCTCTTTAGAAAACCTTTTGTACCTGTCATGTGACGTGAACAACCACTATCAAAGTACCAAGAACCTGAAATGTTAGTTCTTAAAGCAGTTATCGTAACATTACAAGTTACGCCCTTTTTGGGAACCCAAACTCTTTTAAAAATATTTTTACATATCGGCTCCGAAATGTTGCTTTGAATGTTATCCGAAATGTTGGACAACCTTTTATGCAACATTTTGCTCACAAAATCTTGAAGTTTGAAACATTATGGTTTTAAGTGTCCAAGGGAGTTACAGTAATGACAAACAAACTTCATATTCTTTGACATACATGAGAACCTATTATTTATTACTTTTTCTTTAACAAAGCACATTTTCTCATTTGTATCAAAGAGATTAGAGCACAAGGTTTTAAGAGAGTTTACGTACCCAATACCTGCATGTGATGGTTTACTAAGGCTGAGTATCTCATTCAACTTTGAAGTCCCGGTGTTGAGTTTGCGGAAGGTTGCTTCGGCTAGATTCAATTTTGCACGAATCTTACCAAATTCCGTATCCTTTTGGTAAGTGCAACCTCTAATCAGGTTATTGTGCCTTTTAGATCTTCATTCTCACGAGTTAAAGATTTTACCTTTTTGTCAAGTTGTTTGGATTCTATGATTAAGGCTTTACAAATACTTTGTAATTCATTAATCATGTCATCTTTGCATTCAACTTGATCCATACACTCAGCCTCACCACTAGAAATAAAACCACTAAAGCAATTAATATCAGGATAGTTAAAGAATATGTACCTCTTAGATGTTGCTGGGATGCAGATGTTGTTGCATATGTTGCCTGAAATGTTGTGACATCTGAGGCAACATTACTGACGACATCTTCATTTTCAGACAGAGACTGTTCGTAAATAGTAACCATCATTGCTTGTGATTCGACTTCTTGATCTCCTTCATCTTCTCCTTCGTCGTCACTAAGCGAGACCAACATATTCTTACCAAATTTCCTAAGAGTGTTTGCACATTCATTAGCATAATGACCCCAACCCGAGCATGCATAAAATTGTACAGATTTGAGTTGCTTGGAATCAAATTTGGTACGATCTGAATTAGTTCTTCTTAGTGGACTTCCTTTTTGAGTACTTGGAAGGAACTTGGTGGGATTTTAATTGAAGCCTTGGTTTTGATGTTGTTTAGATTTAGATTGATTTTTATCATTGTTGAACTTTCTCACCATCGAATTGTATTTTCGAGTGAGTAAGGCAACATTAGCACCTTCACCAAGTTCTTCAAGATTCTCATCCTCTTCATCGAGTTGATTCTCCGAGGATTGAACTTGAAGTGCCACATTCTTGCTTTTATAAAGTTCCCTTTGATTCTCAATGTTCATCTCATAGGTTTTGAGAATGCTCAGGTATGAAGGTCCATTATGGCAAGATTGTGAGCTTCTTCAATGACACAAATCTTTAAATTGAACTTTTCAGGAAGAGAACAGAGAGCCTTTTCAACAAGTTGTGTGTTGGTTAAAGGTTCACCAAGCACTTGACATTTATTTGAGATGTCAATCAACTTTTCAAAATAAGATTTAATATCATCCGCTTCTTCCATCCTTAAACGGTCATACTTGCTCATGAGCATGCGTAGCTTTGTTCGACAAACACTTGAGTTACCTTCACAATGAATTTGTAAAGTATCTCATGCGTCCTTAGCCGTGGGGCATTTTTGAATGAGTCCATAAAAAAATTGCATTTAAGGCCTTTTCGTTAAAGCTAGCATTATTGGTTTCTTCCGCCGTCCATTCGGATTCAGATTTAACTAGAATATCACTTTCCTCATCCGGCGGCAACATTGGAACAACATATCAATTGGTTGTAGATCTCCATGCCCTAATATCAATTGATTTGATATGAGAACGTAGACGAATCTTTCAATAGGCATAGTTTGTACCATCTAAAATGGAAAGTCTACCAATATTTAGATTTGTCAGATCCATATTATTAAATAACAGGACCAAGCACTTATTGTGTTAAGTGTCGGCTCTGATACCACTTGTTAGGTCCGGATATGCTATGGAACAATAAAAACAAACTAGAAATAAAATTGAATGCCAATTCAGTTCCAAATGTCGTCTGATACAAGTGACAACACTTTGATAAAACAGAAAAATCTTTGAAGAGTAAATTGCAGCGGAAATGGTAAAGAACACAAAGGTTTAATATTTACATATGTTATATTGATTATATAACCTATGACGGTCAATGACCGAAAGTATTGTATATATTTATATACAATTGAACAAATTCCTTCTTTTAATTTTACAAAATAAAATAAAAGGAATTAAATTATTGAAGTCGCAGATGACTTCCGCCTGAAAAATCTACTTAAATAGACATAGACAACATCTCATTATAATTGCTTCAATACATAACAAATCTAGAATCTAAGCAGCAATTATAATGTTGGATAGAATGTTGTCGACACGCTCAGGCTACACTTGCGATCTAGTTTTCTGAGATGAATTCTCGAGAGCTCTTTTGATACTTTTGCAATCTGTTTCTGGATACTGATTCACTCTTGTAGCCTCTCTATTTATAGTAGAGGGTCTTCCTTGAAAAGCTCATCGATTGGTTGTGGAGGTTGAGGGAAATGTGGGCAGTTGATAGGATTTGTTGGAGAAGATCATGGAGCAAAATCCTCTTACTTCTTGGACTTGTTCCCCAAGCATAGCAACGGATTTGACTTGTTCTTCCCACGTTTTTCATCAGCTCTTAATTACCTTGCCAAGTCACTTTTCCATCGTAGTAAAAATTCCATGAGAATTGCTTCAGTCCGTGAAGTAAGGCAAAACTGTTTTACAAAATGTTGGTCCGAATGTTGTGACATTTGTTCCAACATTTCTTAATTTCAACTAAGCACTAAAATGATATGTTGGGCAAAATGTCACAACACCAAACCCAACATTAACACATAGTTCTATTAATTAGCAACTATGTTGATCTATACTATATTAAAAACATGAACTCAAAAATATAAAAGTTAAATTACATAAATACCTTTTTGATTTATCTAAATATCCTAATTAATTAAAATGCCATGCTTATTTATTTAAGTGTCCTATTTATTAATTTTAAAAAATATAAATAAACGCAAACTTTAAGTTTTCTGTTTTGAAGAGTTACTTTGTGAAGAGTTGCAAAAAATACTCCTTACGTGTAACATTGCTGTACAACAGTAATTATCACCATTTTATTTCTTTCTTCAAATTCTAATGTCAATTCTCAACTCTTTGATATTTTAACTTAACCTTCATATTTTGTCTCTTATCGCTCCTTCATCAGACTGTCATTTTTTTCTCTCCCATTTTCTTTTCATAGTATTTTCTCTTATACACTACGTTAATTTCATGAATCAGTTAGTTCAGTTTATTGACAATGTAACCGGAAAACAAATGATGAGTCTAGCATGTGCATTACCTTAGGATGATAAATTGAAGACTACTCATTCTCGCATAAACTAAAACCATTGGTATTAGAGTTTTCGATTGGTGTTGTTCAAGATATACTTGGTAAGATTTAAATAATATGTCCATACTGAAGTACATTTCAGAGATAAATATTTTTTAGATGACTTATGTGAGTTTTAAGTTGTGATTCTTCCCCAATAAGGAATTACTATAGTAATCTGACTTACGGCACTGACAAGGAAATCTAATAGTTTGTTGTGTTAGTATTATCCCCATATACCCATATTGTTGGATGGTTTTACGATTTAAGGTGTTTTCGGTGAAGGTACTTTCTTTTGATATTATGCGTTGTTAATAGAGATGAGTTAGAATATCCAAAATTTGAATTGTTACCTTTTAAATTTTTACAATTAGATCAGTAATTACTTAGAAACACAGTTTATTCGAGTATTTTTGGGGATTAGAGGGCTTAGTTAATAATTATGGCCGAGAAAAAAAAGAAGAATAAATAACTGCAAAGTCAGACAAATTTTATAGAAACTTGATTGCATTCTAAATTAACATCATCTGATTTATCATTAGAACTAACTGGTTCATTTTAAATCACTAATTATGTTCAAGGACTTTATTTTGTATGATAAGAAAAATGATGACAAATATTCACTTTAATAGATCTTAGTTCATTTGGAGGCCGATTGTTTTCTTTTCTTGTGATATTAAGAAGTTACACATTCTTTGTATGAAAGTACCCATAATTTTCAAGATTGCAGAAGCCAGACATCTTGAGGAGAGATAAGAAGATAGCCGCCTAACATGGTTAGGCAGATAGAGGAGATTCACAGTCTGGACAATACACATATAACAATTGTCCATCATAAAACAAACAATTTTTTTTGAAATGAAACATGTTTAGTGGTAACAACTGGCAACAAATAGAAAATAACTTGCCAATCTTTTTGTTTTTTCGGGCCTCTCCAAGCTCTAGATAAAGAAAGAATCATTATGCAATTTAACCTTTCATAATTGCCGTTGAGATTTGAACTCTAACACTTATAAAATATTACTTATATGCGTATATGATGAAGGTGAACATTTTATACATGCCACATATATTAAAATAGAAAGGACGAGACTTGAATATTTCACAAAAGAGATCAAGCTTGAGAAGACAGTAATACCGAAGCACAATTGATATTGATATGGCTGAAGGATATAAAGAGATAAAAGTGATAAAAAAATGTTGCTTCCTTCATCGTCTATTGATGCAATTAAATTAGAAAAAGAGAGATATAGCAAAGTTTAATGGATACGTTGATGGCTAGAACATCAGAGAGAGTTGATTGGAGAGTGTATACCCTTTGACCTTATTCATCAAAAGTCTAGGCGATAATGTTGATCTTGATATATTTATAATTGTATTTTATAACTAAATGTATTTTCTGTTATGTATGCATAAAAAATAATTTAACTATATTTGGTATATGTGCCGAGTTATAAAAATGAACACACCACTTGAATTACAATGTGCCGAGTTATAAGTCAAAACACGATAATCATAACTCAGTATTATACAGTTCATTTATGAAGCCTTTATGATACGTAAAATAAATAAAATTACGGTTAACATGCACTAAACAAAATGATGTAATTACAATAGGTAAACCACAATCTCAAAATGGCCCCACTGAAATAGAGAAGAAGCAGTGTCCTAGCTCACATGTGGATTGTCCTACTCACGACCGACTCTCTGACCTAATATCAGGAAGCGAAGCCTAAGCATGAAATATCAAATATTAAGTATTGAAGATAAAATAAGAGAAGATTGATTGAGATGATTTGGTCATATACCTACATCGACCTACATATGCATCGGTAGGTAGAGGTGTTATAAAAAAGAAAGATAAAATAGACCTAAAATCACATGAAAGAAAGTTATCTCGAAAGAGTTAAAACTTTTGAAAATTAATACGACTTAACTAAAGATAGAACACAATAAAAGAAAAAGTTGATATGTAATATCTACTAATGAGGAATACCATTTAGTTTTGCTGGAGTACGTTTAATATTATTATATTATTATATGCTCCATCTATTTTAATTTATGTGAACCTTTTACTATTTGGGGAGTCTACGAAGTAATTTTTTGAACACGTTTTCCTTATATTTTTTCTAAATTACTTGAATTATAAATTATCATAACTTATAGTACTTTTAATGTAGTTTCAAAATATATAAATTTTATTTTTACAAACTTGAAAAATCAATGTCAAAATTTAAGATCAAAGTTATAAAGTTTGACTCTCGTACTCCGAAAAGGTTCACATAAATTGAAATAGAGGGAGTATTTAACTTATTTTTTATTTTAATTTTAATTTGTATGATTAATCATAACATGGGTTGAGCTTAAATAAAGAAGTGAGGATTCATGTAGCTAATTTCAACTAGTTGGAATTGAGATGTAGTTATTGTTGTATATATAGCTTAACTGAATTAACTTTCAATCAATATTTGATCTTTGTTTTTTGTGTTTTGATCCCTTTATATAGGAAATATGTTATATTTAGACTATTCTAGAATTATATATTACTATCAAAATATGAAGTAGCAGTACAAATTTAACATATTACATAATTAATTAATTAAATGGAGTAACAATATAAATTTAATAGATTACATAGTTAATTAAATGGAGTAACAATCACTATTATTAAGAGATGGATATGGACAATTTCTAGAGAGGTAGATGTAGAGCAAAGAAGTATTGGGGAGAGATTATTAGACGGGACATGACGCAGTTCAAAATTACCGAGGACTTGACCTTAGATAGGAGGTTATGGAGGATTAAGATTAAGGTAAAAGGCTAGTAGGAGCCCCGCTTCTCCTTTCACACTAGTAGTTGCAGTATTGCTTAGTTTCTTGTACTTTGATTATCTTATCTCTCTGTAATAGCTATTGTTCTTTCTTTTTTTTCAGACTGTTTTACCATGACTTATTCGCTTTCGTTATTTTCATTTTCATATTGCTTTAAACTGCTTGTCCTTATCTGACTTTTTATGCTCTCTTGAGTCGAGGGTCATTCGAAAACAATTTCTCTACCTTTCAAGGTAGAGGTAAGGAATACTCTACCCTCCCTAGACCTCACATTATGAAATTTCACTGGATATGTTGTTGTTGAAGTAACAATCAATAAATCCTTAAATTTGAGAAGATTCGCAAATAGAGAGATTAAGAGTTTCATTTTTTCAATTTTAAAGTTAAACGTGCTGAACCAGAATTACTAGGACCAAACTCAAATTGTTATTAGAGGGACTAATAGCGCATGCAAATCTTCCTTTTATTTATCTAGACTATACCTTAAACTCGTAACTATAAGGAGAGATCTCTTAAAGGAAACCTCTGAGCAGACATGAGAATAACTAATATGAGAAGTGAACAAGACAAATGACGGGAAAAAAAAAGGACCCTATAAGATAATCTACATGTAGTGGTTTGATAGCTGGAGCTCATAAG
The DNA here is from genome assembly GCA_034509755.1 of Anisodus tanguticus. Classification (NCBI taxonomy): domain Eukaryota; kingdom Viridiplantae; phylum Streptophyta; class Magnoliopsida; order Solanales; family Solanaceae; genus Anisodus; species Anisodus tanguticus. Next base: position 38,365,031 of record CM067548.1, on the reverse strand, counting down.
CTCACAGCTTTACATAATTCAACTTTCGTGGAGCTACGTGTAATTAACCATTTTCTAAACAACAAAATAAAGGTAACTGAAAAGAACTATATAATTCACTGTCCACTGGTGCATCTAAATTTTAGAAATTCTAGATTCTTCTTAAAGAAAATATAGTACGTGTTTGGATAATATATGGTTAAAAGAGAAGAGAGAAAAAAAAGAATAGGGATAATTGCATTCTTGGTCCCTTAATTATTTTTAAATTCTGATTTTGATGATAATATTTGAATATACACATCTAACTTTTAATTAATTAAAATGTATATTTTGGATCCTTGTAGTCCGGTTCTTCCTCGGATCTCACACATAGTATGAGCTTAGTGCACATGACTGCCCTTTATATAGAGAGAGCGTTTTATAAATATATATTTATATATATATATATATATATATATATATTAGAATTATATAAACAGTAACTGAATGAATTTGCTGATAGTAAAATTTGTGAAGATTTAGAGTCAGGGGTATTGAAAGTGCACATATCAAATAATTGAAGGATGAATGTGCTAAATTAAAAATTATAAAGACCTAAATCAAAATTTATCGATAATTGAGGCGCTAAAAATGCTAATTTCCTAAAAAAGTAGTTGAACTTGACGTTGAAAAGGAATATTGAGGAGTTGAGTTGTGTTGGGACATAAATTTTACTGAACAAAAGTTTAAAATATGAGTAAAACTATTATTTTATTGGAAATAATCTTCAATTAGGTTTTTCAATCTTTCTCTAGTATTTTTAAATACCGAAGTTCAATATTTGTAAAATATTAATGGCCAAATTAACATTTTAAATATCGAATCAATAACAAATACTGCAATATTCTATGGCCAAACGTACTGTGCCATTTAATTAATGATTTGCCTGAAAAATGCAATGATAGACCTTTCTTTTCTTTCAAACTCAAGAGCTGTTAAACTTTCTTTTTATTTATTTAAATTGACAAGCTGTTGAACATTCTTTGACATATCCTCTTTGTCTTCCTTTGACAATTGCATTGCATGGTTTGCTGACTTATCGATTGTGCTGCCACGTAACGTTCATATGAAAAAAAATCGGAGAAATTAAATAAAATAGCTAATATTATACATAAAATTCACCAAATTTTCTTCACACATTCAATTATTTTATAAAAAAAGACATATTTTCACGATTCAATACTCTTTGATCGTAAAGCTCTTAATTCGACAACCTTATTAGAGACGAAAAGACTCACCATCTAATTGAAACCATAGTGAAGATAAATAGTGTAACAATTTAAAAAGCATAAATTAACAAAATGAAGGAATGGAGTGGAAAGCAAAGTGAGGTTTAGGACAAGCACAAGACATTCCAATCACTACATGCCCGAAAAATAATTCGGCGACGCATAAAAAGTCATAAAGTCAAACAAAGTAGTTGCCTAGAATATCATTACAAATCATATCTTTTTTGTTACTTAAGATTACTAGCCCATTGAGAAAGCTATTTTTTATACCCACGGCATTTCTTCTCTGTCCCATGCTTTGTCTTAATGCCCCGCGATTTAGGATACTTTGTGTTAGAAAATTTACTAATGTGTAATTAAGTTTATCCCATTATTTATGACTCGAATAATTGGGCCCCGTACGTCGGAAACGTCGTTTTCACACACGTGTACACGTAGTGCCAAATATCGTAAATTTCATTAGTGAATGAGATATTGGTACGTACGTAATATGTTTGAGACATAGAATGATGGACGATTATTGGCCAAATGACAAGTGTTCCATATTGGTAAACGAAGGAAGAAGTGTAAGATGAAACGAGTCGGAAATCGTCGTGGAGCCGTGAAGGTCGCGGCGCAACACCGTCGGAGCCGCGGCGCCGGAGCGACATGGCGCTAAATGGTGGTTTGGGCTACTGGAGCCGAGGCTCCGCGGCGCTTCAGAGGCAGCATGCTGCGACGGGAAGATGGAAAGTTCTGACTTTTGGGCTGGTTTTGGAGCATTGAATCTCCATTATTTGGCACATGAATTCAGCCATTATTTGGTTGAATGTAACCCCTCAATAAGTGTCATTACATGGCTATTGAAGACCATTAGTTGGCTAGTTGAGGGGTCATTTCCTTACACTATAAATTGAGGCATTTGGCTCAATTGTTAAACACTTAGAAATTTTCTGAAATCTTCTTCTTCCTCTCTAGCATCATTTCTATATTCAAAGTTCTTTAGGAGTAACACTTTTCCTTTGCCCATTTGTTAAGTTGTTGTTGTATCTTGGGAGACTATTGCCCGATAACGTAAAAGGATATATACGGGGCAATATTGTCTTAAAGACAGAGTGTCATCACTCGTCTCAGCAAATCACAAGGAGTTTGTAATCGTTCTTATTTCCAGTTTGTTGTAATCTTGAGTAGTTTATCCTTTCTAGCATTTGTAATATTTACTTACTTCCCGTTTCCTGCAATTGTTGTAACCCACAAGTTTAAGACAAGATTGTTGTAAGTGCTTAGAAAGATAATTGGAAGAGAACAACTCGCTTATGATACTGCTTCTGCTACTCAAGGCAACCCCTCTGCCTTCCCCACTGCTGCTCAAGGCACATCCAATGCCTTCACTGATGCTCAAGGCATACCCAACGCCTTTCCTGCTGCTCAAGGGAACGTTACAGTTCCTCCATCCTCTGGATTCTACCATGAACGCCCAGAAAAATTCATGGGCACCAATTTCAAGAGATGGCAGCAGAAGATGTTGTTTTATCTGTCTGTTATGGGAATGACTCATTTTCTAACAGAAGATCCTCCACAAGCTGGAGATGAAGTGGACCCTCAATCTAATGAAATGGCTGAAGGGGGCCAATGTATCCATGTAGTTAATGGCATGAAGATGGTTCTTGATGCATGGAGTCATAGTGACTTCATGTGTAAGAACTATATTTTGAACTGTATGTCAGACCCACTCTACACAGTGTATTGCACCGTATGCACCGCCAAAGAGTTATGGGAAAAACTGCAGAAGAAGTACAACGCACAAGATGCTGGTATGAAGAAATTCATCGTTGGAAAATTCCTGAAATTTCAAATGATAGATAGAAAAACTATGATGTCCCAAGTCCAGGAATTCCAAATGATTCTACATCACCTGAATTTTGAAGGTATGAAACCAAATGAGCAGTTTTTGGTTGCATCACTAATTGAGAAGCTACCTCCCTCGTGGAATGAGTTTATGAGTTACTTAAAACTCAAGACAAAGGAAATGACCTTTGTGAACATCCTTCTTAGTAGCAGGGTCCGGGGAAAGAATAGGGAAGGTTATTTCACTAGATTTTTTACCAGGGACAGGGCCTACCACAAGAATCTTTTTTTATTGGGGCGATAGCTCTGAAAAGACAAATTGCCAATCTGATCTAAGAAGTACATTCGATCTAATATAAGTACCTTGTGTTAAAATTGAGAAATTCTATGGCTCGGATCTTTAGTATTCTCTTATTTATTACATGTGTCTACTATTTAGGCAGAATACCCTTGAGGAACTTATTATCAAACTCCAGATTCATGAAGATAATAAGAAGGCCTTGCCTAAGGGAAAACAACCCGCTGAGGCAAAGACAAATATGGCTGAGGCCAAAGGGAACCCAAGCAAGAAGCTCAAGTTTCAGAAAGACGGCAAGACCCAGGCGACAAAGAAGTTCAAGGGGAACTGTCACCACTGTGGGAAACCTGGTCACATGATCAAGGACTGCCGCAAGCTCAAGACCAAGCAACAAGAGAAGGCCAAGGCCAAAGGCAAGGCATATGTTAACGTCGTCAAAGATACACATCTTAACGACATGATTGAGGAGTTCTCGGCGGTGGTGCTTGGAACAAACCTTGTTGAGAATCCCATGCAATGGTGGATGGACACGGGTGCTACCAGACACATCTGTTCTAATAGAGATACATTCTCCACATATACACCATTTACAGACAAAAAGTTGTTCATGGGTAATAATGTTTCCTCTGACGTGCTGGGGGTAGGAAAGGTAGTCTTGAAGATGATTTCTGGAAAAGAGCTCACTCTGAAGGAGGTGATGCATGTCCATGAGATTAGGAGGAATTTAATTTCATGTCATTTATTGGTTAATGCTGGTTTTAGGCTAGTATTTGAGTCCAATAAATTTATAATCACCAAGAATGGAACTTTTGTGGGAAGAGGCTTCGTCTATGAAGGCCTCTTCAAAGTTAACGCCATGTCTGTAATACGTCCAAGCAATAAAATTGAAGCTTCTTATTACTTGCTTGAGTCTTCTAATTTATGGCATCATAGATTAGGATATGTTAACTACAAGTCCATCCAAAGGTTGGTGAAGTTGGAGTTATTGCCATCTATCGACGTAAACCCTTAACATAATTGCGAGGTGTACGTAGAGGCAAAACTGACAAAGATTCCTTTTCGATCCATCAAAAGGAATACCACTCCTCTAGAACTTATTCACACAGATATATGTGATTTGAAGTTTGCACAAACTATGGGGAACAAGTACTTTGTGACATTCATTAATGATAACACAAGGTATTGTTACCTTTACTTGTTGAAAAGTAAAGATGAAGCGTTCTGACGTTACAAAGCAGAAGTTGAAAACCACCTAAGCATGAGGATTAAATCCATTCGTAGCGATAGAGGGGGACAATATGTAGCGCCATTTGAGGAATATTGTGTCGAATTGGGCATTGTTCATCAAACGACGGCTCCATACTCACCTCAGTCGAACGGTGTTGCTGAATGCAAGAACCGCGCGTTGAAGGAAATGATGAATATCTTGCTCATCAATTTCGGTCTTTCCCAAAAAATGTGGGGAAGAGCCATCCTTAGCGCTAATACGATTCTTAATAGAGTCCCACATAAGGGTAAGGACAAAACTCCATATGAATCATGGAAGAAAAAGAAACTCACCTATAAATATTTAAAGGTGCGGGGTTGTTTGGCAAAGGTCGAAGTGCCCAAGCCAAAACAGGTGAAGATTGGGCCTAACACTGTAGATTGCATTTTCATTAGATATGCAAATAACAGTAGTGCTTATCGCTTCTTAGTGCATAAGTCAGATATTCCAGATATCCATAGGGGTATAATCATGGAATCAAGGAATGCTCAATTCTTTGAGGATACTTTTCCTAGAAAGGAAAAAGACATAACCTCTCGCAAACGAAGTTATGAACAAAGCTCTCAAGAACCAGGAGTCGTTGACTGCCCAGATCTAGATGGTTCAAATCTAGTGGACTTCAAATTCGCTGAATATCCGAAATTTAGTGTTCCGAATTCTCAGAACTTGGAGACTCTAGAGATGGAACCGAGGCGAAGTAAAAGGGCTAGGAAGGATAAATCCTTCGGTCCTGACTTTGTAACTTATATGGTTGATGACGAACCAAGGACAATTGCTGAAGCATTGTCAACTCCAGAGGCACCGATCTGGAAAGAAGCTATTGAGAGTGAAATAGACTTCATCCTGCATAACCATACTTTGGAGTTGGTTGATCTTTCTCCGGGAAATAAATATCTGGGTTGTAAATGGATACTCAAACGGAAGTATAAAGTAGATGGGTCTATAGATAAGTACAAGGCCAGGTTGGTAGTCAAGGGCTATCGGCAGAAGGAAGGCCTTGACTATTTTGACACGTACTCCCCGGTGTCTAGGATGACGTCCATACGAGTATTCATTGTGATCGCAGCGTTGCGTGACTTTGAGATACATCAAATGGATGTCAACACAACCTTCCTAAATGGTGATTTGGAAGAAGAAATTTATATGGAACAACCTGAGGGGTATGTGGTTCTAGGGCAAGAGAAGAAAGTCCGTCGACTTGTCAAATCTCTGTATGGGCTAAAACAGGCCCCAAAGTAATGGCACAAAAAAATTGATAGTACTCTACTATCGAAGGGTTTCTCCATTAATGAGTGTGAAAAATATGTCTACACGAAAGGTAACTCTGACTCGTTCGTCATGATATGCCTGTACGTAGATGACATGTTGATCACAAGGAGCAGTCCTAACTTGATCCTAGAGACTAAGAACATGTTGAAACAATGCTTCGACATGAAAAATATGGGTATCACAGATGTCATCTTAGGGATAAAGATCTCTAAGACGTCTGACGGACGGGTCTTATCTCAATCTCACTACATCAAGGATGTGTTGAGAAAGTTCAAGATGTTTAACAGTTCGCCTATGAAGTCACCACTGGATAGAAATCAAAAGCTTGATAAAAATCGTGGTGCACCCATATGCAGGAGCAATATGCATAGGTGATTGGAAGTTTGATGTACATAACAAACTGCACCCGACCTAATATTGCTTATGTAGTCAACAAGTTGGCTAGGTTTACCCGTAATCCGAGTAATGATCATTGGAAGGCGTTGAATCGGGTACTGCGATACTTGAAATACATGCTAACTTACGGGTTGCATTATTCGAGATATCCAACTGTACTAGAGGGGTACAATGACGCAAACTGGATATCTGATATAGAGAACACCAAGTCCACCAGTGGGTATATATTTACAATTGGTGGTGGGGCTGTGTCTTGAAAATCCTCTAAGCAAACTTGCATCGCCCGATCCACGATGGAATCATAATTTATCGCTTTAGACAAAGCAGGAGAAGAAGCTGAGTAGCTTCATGATTTCTTAGAGGATGTCCCTTGTTGGGACAAACCCGTACCTTCTGTAATGATCCACTGCGACAATCAGTCGGCTCTAGGAAGGGCATAAAGTTATATATACAATGACAAGTGTCATCATATTCGACGGAGACATAAGATCGTTAGGCAGCTGATCACCACGGGTATAATATCCATTGATTACATAAAATCAAAGGATAACATAGTGGACCCACTGACAAAGGGCTTACCCAAAGATCACATATTCTGCTTGTCTAGGGGAATGGGCTTAAAACCCAAGCTTTAAGGACCGAGTCGTTCCCGCGATAGACATTAAGTGCTATCTGTAGTGTGGGTAAATGTTAAGTTTCCAAAACCTGTAAGGAACATAAACCCAAAGTCGTTCCCGCGATAGACATTAAGTGCTATCTGCAGTGTGGGTAAATGTTAAGTTTCCAAAACCTTTAATGATCCTCAACGGTTGAGGTTAAGTTTGGAGAAACTTTTAATGGTTCCTAACACTTGTAAAGTGGGGTATAGCAGGATACCTTGTAGGAGACCGCCTATTTAAGTGCGAGGACATGTCACCTCAAATGAACGCACTTAAGAATCCAAGAAGTGTCCACGACCACAACAGATAAAATATTACAAAGAACAGAGTAAAAGAAGTTGTTGTGTTGGTACCGTTGACTTGGCTTACACTAAACACTAACGGTTCAAGACATCACATTCACTGCGCAGTAAGTAAGTCTGATGGTATTCAACTATGGAAGGTTCAAAGCGGAAGCTACCTATCCAGATGCAACAATTGTCCGCTGAAAGATTGCTGGAAATAGGCACCCTGTGAGTGCGCCAAAATCTCTTGCAAGAGGGGATTGATGGAAATTTTGCTAATGTGGAATTAAGTTTATCCCATTATTTATGACTCGAACAATTGGGGCCCCGCACGTCGGAAATGTCGTTTTCACACACGTGTTCACGTAGTGCCAAGTATCGTAAATTTCATTAGTGAAAGAGATATTGGTACGTACGTAATACGTTTGAGACATAAAATGATGGACGGTTATTGGTCAAATGATAAGTATTCCACGTTGGTAAACGAAGGAAGAAGTGTAAGATGAAACGAGTCAGAAATCGCCGCGGAGCCGTGAAGGGCCGCGGCGCAACACCGTCGGTGCCGTGGCGCCGGAGCGACGCGATGCTAAATGGTGGTTTGGGATACTAGAGCCGAGACGCTTCGGAGCCAGCATGCTGCGACGGGAAGATGGAAAGTTCTGACTTTTGGGCTGGGTTTGGAGCATTGAATCTCCATTATTTGGCACATGAATTTAGTCATTATTTGGCTGAATGTAACCCCTCAATAAGTGTCATTAAATGGCTATTGAAGGCCATTAGTTGACTAGTTGAGAGGTCATTTCCTTACACTATAAATTGAGGCCTTTGGCTCAATTGTTCAACACTTAAAAAATTTCTGAAATTTTCTTCTTCCTCTCTAGCATTATTTCTATATTCAAAGTTCTTTAGGAATAACACTTGAGTTTCCTTTGTTCATTTGTTAAGTTGTTGTTGTATCTTGGAGACTATTGCCCGGCAACGTAAAATGATATATACGGGGCAATCTTGTCTTAAAAACAGAGTGTCATCATTCGTCTCAGCAAATCACAAAGTGTTTGTAATCATTCTTATTTCCAGTTTGTTGTAATCTTGAGTAGTTTATCCTTTCTAGAATTTGTAATATTTACTTACTTTCCGTTTCCTACAATTGTTGTAACCCACACTTTGTGGCTAAAATTCTCACTCCTCCCACCAAAAGAAGGTGAAACGCCAAAATTCACTATACGACCTTGACTATGATTATGATTTTACCTTTTATATACTGATACCAAAAAGGTTTTGTTATATTATCGGTCATTAAAAAATAGTAATTTAACTTATTTTACTGATACTGTAAAAAATATTAACAAAGAGATAATGTCTTTGATCCATTTTCTTTTTTAACTAATGAAACGAAAATCCCGGTCTGCTTTTCGTTTTCTATTTCATGACGGATTGTAATTTCATTTTCTTTGATTTTTCTTTTTTGCTCCATAGGAAGGTAATTCGGAAATAAAACTAATTAGTAGAGTAGTAGTATCAATTCTGTTGCAATCATATTTAGATAACATATCGGTCATAATATTGACTTTTCTGAAGATGTGTTGCACAAGTAACCTTTCAAAGTCAGGCAAAGACCTGCATTTAACAAAGATATATGAGTATTTATCATTGGCTCCTGCCTGCTTTGAACAATCAAGTTCATGAACTTTATTTCTTGTGAAAAATCAACTTCAATATATATATATATATATGAAATGAAACTTTAGAGAACAATAATATAATACTAATAAGAAGAATAAATGAGGAGAAAGATTCAAAGTAGGTGAAACCTCGTAGTTTCCGTCAAAAGAGATTTTGATGAAAAGAACATATATCAGTTTCTAACATACTACTGCTTCTACTTTTGTTGTGCCACTGACTGCTTCTTTCTGGCATGATTGGCTATCACTATGAAGTATTACTAACCTTTAACCCTAAGCCAATTGTCTGGTGTATCCTATACTTCTGTCTTCTTATTTTATTCTCCAACCTTTTCTGCCCTTGTCATGTCCCTATCCCATTTGTACATTTCTCTTTGTCTTGGCCCCATCTCATTTTCATTTGGCCCTTTCACAAAATGGTTACTCCACTTGCATTAGTGACTAAAATGACCATAACCACCTCAGAAGATCAATGGCCAATGTGCTGTTGGTTCAGATCGAACCTAGTATTTCACTATAGGATATGAATATAGTAAATTTTAAAAGATTATACTACAAACTCATAATTTCAAAAAATTATTACGTTCAAGTGTTAAAAAATTTAAAGGTTAAACCTCTCAAATTTAAGCTTTGAATTCACCTCTGAAGACGGTGGTGACCGGTGATATAGGCATACTTATATTCTTTTGCTTCAAAGTTGTGACTTTTGAACATTTGAGGTTACAAAAATAATCTTGACACAACTCAATATATATATATATATATATATATTTGTCAAATCTTCTTTGGATAAACGAAATCTTGTTGTATTGGGATAAAAATAATTTAAATAACATTGAAATTGAATTTCAAACTTCACATTTATCAATATATTGCAGTGTAAAAATAACATTGATAATGAATGTCAATTGTCTATTTATCAATGAATTATACAAGAATGCATATCTGATGAACCGGATGCTTAATTCACTAAAGCATTGTTTGTGCCAAGAAGATATTTTGGTAAATGATTGAATTTTAAATCCCTTAATAAAACACAAAACATAGGTAGGGACAAAATCTTGAATTATTAACAAGGGTAATATGGGAAATTAATCACACGTAATTGAGTTTATGACCCACCTTTTCACACCATAAACCTTGTTAAAATCGTCCCTTTTTTCTTCCTCTCTTTGAACCAATTTTCACCAATAACCTAATATCCATGGCCAACCTTCACATCCTCCTCAAGATATATACATTTGTTCTGTCCATCTTCCTCTTCTCTTTCACCATTTCTTCAACTTCAATCCATGACCTTCTAAGAAGTAGGGGACTCCCAGCTGGGCTATTCCCAAAAAATGCTGTAAAATCATATGATCTTGATGAAAATGACCATTTACAAGTCTACTTGGATAGTCCATGTGTTGCAAAATTTGAGACAAGGGTGTTTTTTGATAGTGTTGTAAGAGCTAATCTTAGCTATGGTGGGCTAATTGGAGTTGAGGGTCTTTCTCAAGAAGAGCTTTTTCTTTGGTTACCAGTTAAAGACATCATAGTTTATGATCCTTCTTCTGGTCTCATCTTGTTTGACATTGGTCTTGCTCATAAACAAATGTCCCTTTCTCTATTTGAAGAACCTCCTATTTGTAGTCCTCAAGGTACCTACCCTCTTTAATTTCTTTCATTCTTTATGTAACTTTGTTAAAATATCATTAATTCTTGATTAGTTTGTCATCTCACCATTTATCACTCAATTCTCTGTTTTTCAAGAACTTGTTTTCTTCCTATTTAGTCTGTTCGAAGAATGTCATTTTTTTTATATTTATAAACAATTAACGACATAATTTCATGGTTATGAGTAGTGGTGGAGGCTGAATTTTCACCAAAAAATTTTATCATCTACTATATATACGTAAAATGACATTTTGACTTTATATATACAGTGTAATCCGACGAAGGAGTTCGGATGAATCCCTTTCAGACCCTCTAGCTCTGCTACTATTCACAAGTTTCAAAAGTTTTTTTCTTTTTAAAATTTCATGATGAGTGAATTAAGACGTGGAGATTATTATTTGACTATAGAAATGGAGCTATTGTACAAATTGTATTGGATTTTTGAGTATTTTTTTGCTATTGGATCTGAAATTTGTTCTCTGCACCTAACACAAGATGAAAAGTATGATTTTGATGTGTTCTAAAGCTTTTGAATTTCACGATGTTATAGGAAATGCAGGTGTGTTAATGGAGAAGAAAGGAAGGAAGGAGTCTGGATTTCAGATTGAAAGATATAAAAAACTTCCAGTCAGTGCAATCTAATAGTATAAGATACTTTCAGTTTTGCTGGCTGTGTTCTTTCATTTTGGCTTTAGTTGATGAAGGCTTGAAGCTTCAAAAAAAAAAAAAAAGTGCAATGAGATTCTCAATTGGGTGCTTGTAGGGTTGTATAAAAGTGGAACTAACACAGTATAAAGTTTTGGAAAGTGAAAGCTGAGAAAATTTTGAATTCTTCTTTTTTCAAATAATCCTTTGCCTGTTGAAAATTGATACTACTATATGAGTTCTGAATTACCAAAAGCAGAAATATCGTATGAGCATATATAGTATACTTCAGTTATTTCATCTGTCCTAAAATAAATAATTTCACGTGTCCGTTTTAGTCTCCCGTCGTAGCTGGTGAGAAATACTTAAAATTCAGCGGTAGGCCTGCAGCGTGGGTTCGAACTCTGGTGGAAGCAATTTGTTCTCTTCTGGGGTAGGACTTTATAGGTGATATCAGTCGCTCTGTTCTCAAATTCTGGTCATTTAGACATATCCCGCGATTTACTGGCAGTAGTGCTGAGGAATCGAGACTACTATCTCCGAAAATAGTCCCACGTAAGCAAGAAGTTGAATATAAAAAAAAAATTACAATCTATTCAAATCATTACCTGCTTTGTCTGCCACAACTATTAATAAATCCTGGCATGCTCTGACTAAAGAAATTACACATTTAACAAGACCGAATAATCAAAACAATGACATTCTCGAATGACCAAACTCAAATTAATTTGGTCATATATAGTAAAATAGTTAGCATAACGTGTCAGGTGGGGCAGTTGTAGCTTTCGGCCGCACGGAAAGGGTAAGTCAACAAGTGGAGGAATCAGGAATTTGAACAAAATATTCAAATTTTTTTATATGTGCACGAAGGAATTGTACCCTTGTTTTTATCCTGTAATACAATTTTTCAACGCAGGGACTTTAATGGAACAACTTCCTTAGTTGTTGCTCTGTCATTGGCGTCAGACCAGTGCATTATATTCGAACTAAATATATGTATGATAGGAAAATAAAAAAACACTATTATATTAAATTTATATTTATATGGAAAAGTAAGAATTTATATAACCGATGTCAATCTATTTGAGAATTAGGCACAGAGTGTGTTTGGATTGACTTATTACAAGTGTTTTTGGCTTGTAAGCTCTTTTCTACTTTTTAAGATGTTTGATTTACATAAAAAGTGTTTTAAACACTTACTTTTAGACTAAAAAAAATAAGACAAATTTATAACTTTTAACTTATAAATCACTTTTAAAAAGTCAATTCAAACATCCTCGTAGTTATTGTTCTTGTTGTTGCCACAAAAAGTAATGGAAATAGTGTACTACATACACTGATTTTAAATCTAGAATTCGTTTTGATCATGTCAAAGATATACTCCCCTTTTCATTTTATATGACGAGAATTGCAGTACGGGGTCAAACTAAATTAAATCATGGTTGAAGCCTTGAAGGTATGGTCAAAGATAGAATTACATGTTAATTATGTGGCAACTCATGGTTATTGTGCGTTGCTAGAGAGACGAGGCATTCAGTGCGTTCTCGCGGGCTACAAGACACAATTAGTGAATTACCCGTGAGTTAGACATAATTTGACTTGTAGCTGGGGTAGGGTCACACTAATGTTTTGTACACAGGAAAAAGAAATGAATTTGAATCTATACCACCATTTTAATTTGTATCCATTTCTGCAGTAATGTGCATGATAAGGTTTATTTTTTGCATTGCTGTAATTTCATGACCTTATTATACCAATTATTATTATGTGGGCCATAAATATTTGTGATCTTTAAGCTTGAAAAGACCAAGATGGCATGTAGATCCATGTGTTAATATCAATTTTAGACTTTCCAGCAACTTGCCTTGGGTCCACAGGTTTGGTCAGATAATTAATTTTGATTGAATAAGAAATTTGTTAAGGAAGATTGTACTAGTAATTATCATAATGGATTTCAAGTTGATCTTCTTCAAGAAAAAAGAGAGCCTAAATCAGGTTTATGCTATTTATTGATGAAAGGATACAATTATGTAAGTAGGTGGTTAGAATGGTGTCAAGTTTGTTCTGCACTCTCTTTTCAGCTTCCTATATTTGTCCTCTATCTACAAATACACAATTTCCATTATTGAAGTTTTGGATTTATGTAAATGGCTTTGTGTAGAGGTGAATCCTTTGCTGGTTGGTTAAGGACTTTCTTGTTTTGTTTGTTTGTATTATTATTACAAGTTGCAATTTGGATCTTATGTATCTACAATTTCCAATTTTGAAGTTTTCGATCTGATGTAAAATGGATATTTTTTCTTAAATGTAAATCCTTATGCAGGACTCTCTTGTTTTGTTTATTTTTTCAATTCTCAAAATAAAAAATCCGGGTTAACTTTAACGATAGTCATCAAATTTGTGATTTATCGCACCAAAGTCATATAAGTAAATTTTGTAACGGAAACAAATATTAACTATGACTATATATTATGTAGAATAAAAACTTCCGAAAATAATGAATTGGGTCCTCGTGAACGCATTCCTAAAGGTACTACTGACCGACTTTCTCAATCTTCAATCTAACTTCTGAAATTGAACTAATCAACATACTCAAGTAACAAAACCGGATTGGATCATCAAGATGTACATTGAAGTAGAGAATAAGAGTGAAATATAGTTCTATAGAAGTACCCGTTAAACTGCTGAAATGAATAGTACACTGTGTAGTCCTATTTATAGGTAATTATACTCTTAACCACTTAACTAATATTCTGATATTACAAAATGACCAAACTACACTATACTTCAACACTCCTCCTCAAGCTAGGTGTCATAAAAATATTAGGTAATCCTATCTTGGACACTAGATATTCATGTTAAACTCTGTTCAACCCCTTTGTGAGTATATTTGCAGGCTGCTCATTTGTTGATAAGTATTCAGTCTTGATTAAACCTTGCTGAAACTTTTCTCTTATAAAATGTCAGTCAATCTCTATGTGTTTTGTCCTCTCATGAAACACATGATTGACTGTTATTTAACTAATTGCCTTACTATCACTATAAATGCATACATACAGTTGTAAATGTATTCTCAAATCTTTGATCAACCCAGTCAACCAAGTTAATTTTGATACAGTAGTTGCTATGCTTCTATATTCTGCCTCTGCTGAACTTCTAGATATTTTTAATTGCTTCTTAGACTTCCAAAACACAAGAGAATCTCCTAATTTTATTAAGAAATCAATCACAAACTTTCATGAGAATGAGCATGTAGCCCAATTAGCATCACAAAATGTTGTAACTATATCTTTCATATTGCTTGATAATAGCACACCTTGTTCATGTTGTGTCTTAATGTATCTAACACTCCTCAATGCAGCTTCCATTTGTGACTTCTTAGGATATTGTAAGAATTGACTCAAATTCTGCACACTGTAGGCTATGTCAGGTCTTATTACTGTCAAATATAGCAGCTTGCCTATCAATATTTGATAAGCTCCTTGATCTTGTATCACCCCATTTTCTGTAAAAATTGCTTCCTTGCCATGTTGTTTGTCTTGCTGAACATTGATCCCTTTGATATGTTGATCATACTCTCTAGTAGTGAGTTTGATGTTAGCATCCATAGGTGTAGTAACTGGTTTAGCAGCACTCAAACCAGACTCTGATATTAATTCCAATGTATATTTTCTCTGATGCATTAAAATTCCTTTTCCTGACCTTGTAAATTCAATACCAAGGAAGTATTTTAGTTCCCCCAGGTCTTTCATTTTAAAGGCTTCCTGTAAAGCAGTTTTAGTTTCAACTATTGATTCTAGACTGTCTCCAATGATTAGCATGCCATCAATATACATTAATATAATCGCGAGTCCTTTGTCAATTCTCTTTGTGTATAATGAATGGTCATATTGACTTTGAATAACTTAAACTTGAGCAGTGCTTCTTACAACTTAGCATTTCATTGCCTTGGAGCCTATTTCAGGCTATACAATGATTTTGTGAGTCTGCATAATTGATTAGTTCTCCCCTGACTCTGAAATTCTTGTGGGAACTTCATGTAGATTTCATGTAAATCACCTTTAAGAAAGGCATTATACACATCCATTTGGTGTATATTCCACTTCCTAGCTGATGCTAATGCCAATACAGTCCTTACTATCACTATCTTGACAACTGGACTGAATGTCTCTTGATAATCTATTCCTTCTTGTTGATTGTATCATTTAGTAACTAATCTTGCTTTAAATCTTTCTACTTCACCATTGTCATTATACATGATCTTAAAGACTCATTTGCATCCAATTGGTACTTTGCCATCTGGTAAGGAAACTATTTTCCAAGTGTTGTTTTGCTGTAAAGCATCTATCTCTGCTTGCATAGCTTCAATCCATCTTGGATCTTTCACTACTTCTGTATAAATTTTAAGTTCAGTAGTATTTGAAATAGCATAAGAAAATGCTTTATATTTAGAAGACAAATGATCATAAGTCACATAATTATACAATGCATAAAAATATCATCATGAACATTTAGTGACACAAACTATTTCATCCAATAGGGTGGATATTTGCCTCTAGTTTACTTCTTTATTGGTTGTTTAGCTTGTTGCAGCTGTCCTTGCAAGATGTCTTGAACTGGTAAGTTATGTTGCACAGCTACTTGTTGTTGGTTTTAGTCAGGCTGGTCTATCTGCTGAACCACAGGTCCATGTTCACCCCTCTATCTACAACACGTGTTCCATTTGTTCCTCCATTTGAGCTATCAATACTCATATCAAAGTTAGCAGTTACACGAATCACAGGATTAATGTCTTCAAAATAGGTATAGGAAGTGAGAACAAAGTAGTAGACTGTGTCAATTTTGAAATAGAAATATATCTTTCTTAAAATTACATCCATATGTATACAGAAACACTTGTTGTCTATATCATACAAAATATAATCTTTTTGTGTTTCAGAATATCCCATATAAATAGCAGGTCTTGCTCTAGATTGCAACTTGTCTGACTGTTGTAATATCTTAGCAAAACATAAACATCCTAATATCCTAAGATGTAATAAATAAGGTTTTCTGTTATTTAGCTTTTCATATGAAGATCAGTTATTGATTACAATAGAAGGTAGTTTGTTAATGACATAAACAACATCCTGGACACAATGACCCTAAAATTTGATGAGAATATGAGCTTGAAATCTTATAGCTCTTGTAATTTCAAGAATGTGTCCATGTTTTCTCTTAGCCACTCCATTTTACTGAGGATTGTATGGACAAGACTTATGATGTATAATACCTAGGTTAGTAAACAATGCATGACATGAGAAATTCACAAACTTTGTCCCATTATATTTTCTAATAATTTTAATATTTATATCATATTGATTCTTAATAAGAGATAAGAAATTCTGAACATGCAAGTAAACATTAGACTTTAGTCTCAATAGAAACACCCAAGTAAACCTTGTGAAATCATCAATCACAGTTAAAAAGGACTTATAACCATCAAAAGTAGCGATTTTATAGGGTCCCCAAACATCCATATGTACAAGCTCAAAAGGTCTTGAGCTAACAGTAGTACTCTTAGGAAAGGGAAATCTAGTTTACCTTGCACAAGGACATACAGTGAATTTATTCAACTGATATGTAACACTAGACAATTTTGTAGGAAACAGTTTTTGCAAAGTAATAGCCGGAACATGACCCATTCTTTTATGCCATAGACTAATATTCTCATTATTATGGATGTTGCTGGCTAAAGATAAGCCATAACCAGTAATTCGCTCTTTAGTGAGTCTGAGCTTTGATCTTATGAGATAGTATTTACCAATTTCTTTCACCTTCCCAATGAAGAGATCTTGAAAAATATAGAAATCTGAATAAAATTTTACTGAACAGTTCAATTATCTAGTTAATTTTGATATTGATAGCAAGTTAAACTTAAATTCAGGTATGTAAAACACATTATGCACATTATTCCTAAATAATATAGCACTTGTACCAGTGTGTTTAACATGAGTAACTTCTCCATTTGGAAGAGTTATCCCTTTTTCAACCTCAGGTTTGGTTAAAGTATTACTACTCCATCTAACGAGTTTAAATTTGATGTCATATGATTAGTAGCCCCTGAGTCTATGATCCAATCTTGTGAATCATTTGAGACTAACAAGACACTACTGGTACCTGTCATATTAGCAACATGTGATGTGTTTGATGACTGAGTAGCAATGTGAGTTTGTTCCAGCATTTAGCAAATTTCAACATACTGATTCTGTGACAGATTTGACCTTTCAGTCTCTTGAAAATGAGCCAGCTATTGTTGAAAACTAGGTTTGTAACTAAAACTTGCTTGATAATTGTTGATTCCGGTATTTGACTGAGGTACCATCATGTGGTTTATTTGAATATGAGAATCCTTGACTCTGTCCACCTTGATTATGATTTGCATTCCATTATTCAACAACTGCATTATGTGCAGCATGTGTACCATGTCCTTCTCATGTTCCAAATTTTCCTTTGAACCAGTTATTTGTCTGCAACTGATTTTGAGTAAACCTGTTATCAAACTGAAACCTGTTATCCATTTGATTCTAATTGAACATATTTTCACATTGATTTGCCTTATGGTGATCTGGAGGATATCCCACCAGTCTATAGCAATCTACCTTGTAATGTCCTTTAAGTTTGAAATGATCACAAAAAATGTTGGGATTATAATTTGGATTGTATCTTTTCTTGAATTTCTGATTCTGATTCTCAGCTCTAGAATACATTGCAACAACATCTATTTCACTCATCCATGAGATCTTCCATACACTAATCCAAACAACCCAGAAAAACCAGCTTGACTTGTTATAGTCCTATGGTTCTCATCACTAACAATCATTGAGTATTCTTGGTTCACACTTGGTAAAAGATTTAACAGTAAGATATAACTTCTAGCTTATGTGGATGACTCATTAAGGCCCATGAGAAACTGATATAACTTCTGCCTTTTCACATACAATACAAATTCCTTTGACCTATCACAATTACAACCAGATACAAACACCACAGACTCAAATTCATTCCATAATTTCTTCAACCTTGAATAATAAGTATACACAAACTGAATTCCTTGAAATGCAGTAGCAAATTTTTTATGTATATTGAAAGATCTTGAATCATCTATTTTTTAAAAATATTTCCCTCAGATCTTCCCGAACTAACTGTGCATTAGTTGCATACACTAATCCTCTAACCAAATTATTCACAACAGAATTCATAAGCCAAGATAACACAATTGCATTTACACGCTCCCATTGATCCCACAAACTTTCAGGATAACTTTATTTCTTACACTTTTCATTCACAAAACCTAACTTATTTCTGCCTAACAGTGCAATACACATAGATTTATTCTATACAATATAGTTTTCATTGCCTTTCAATTGAAAAGTGATAATCGAAATTTCACTTACATCAGTCGATTGAGACAAAGTGGATGATTGTAATCCACAACTTGAGTTTGTGATTCTCTTGAACCTATTGCATTGACTAGTTCTGTTCCATTTGTAACCACCATTGATTCTACTCTTATAGATCTTCGAATTGACCTAATTTAATTGAAAAAATTTGAGAACCTTTGCGATTGTGATCGTTTGAGATTTAACAATCGATTATAAGCGCACAGTTAATTGAATCCTCCTGCTCTGATACCATGAATTAATCAACAGATTCAAGTAACAAAACCTAATTGGATCATCAAGATGTACATTGAAGTAGAGAAGAAGAGAGAAAGATAGTTATATAGAAGTAGTTGTTAAACAACTTAAATGAATAGTACATCGTGGAGTCCTATTTAAACGTAATTATACTCCTAACCACTTAACTAATATTCTGATATTACAAAATGACCAAACTGCCCTTTTCTCTTAACTACACTATACTTCAACAGAAATAGAACAAGCCCACTTGACAAGATCATATCTAATTCTCTTTGTAACCTTTTTGAATTGACAGGAAGCTTTGTAGGCATAGGGAATAGAATTCACGTGAAACAAAGGTCCACCTCATATTGCCACTTGGCCTTAGTAGGGGCGGATAAAATGGAGGAGCTACAAGTTCATCCGAACCTAGCAATATTGGCTTAAATCATATATGTGTTATAAAATTCACTAAAGAAATATACAAAATAGATTTTGGGATATGATAGAATTTCAAACTTAAAACATAAAATTCAAATTTTGTATCCGCCTTTAAGATTTAGGCATGTGGCCTAATAGAAAATTTCCCTTTGCCAGATGCAATACCAAGGTTAATTTCTCGAACCCCTCATTTGGAAATGATCTTAAAAGTACTCAAAACAAAGAATAAGAGTGCAAGATATTATGCTGGTTTTCTCTGTGTATTCACGAAGCAAGAGAGTTCTTAATGTTAAATGTGAAGAAGCAAGGACACTACTATAACTTGGAAAGTGAGAAAAATGCAAATACGACTACTAAGTTTTTATATAAAAGGTATACATTGGTAGAAGAATAGGTGAAAAAAACAGCTCTGTGAAACAATAGCATAACATGATGCAAAAGACAGTTTTATTTTGGTCTTAAACTGTTTTACCAGATTTAAATGCTACTAGCTAGAATGTATATAATTACCTTAGCCATCTAAAATGAGCAAAAACTTGTCATATATGTGAGTAGATGCACCTTAACATTGAACTCTGTATATTTATTAGAATTTGAAACCAACAGGCATACAAAATTGTAAATGTTGTGCCTCAGCCTCGACTGTGTTGGTTTCTTCTTCGTGTGACTCGAATGTAACAAAAAATGGAAGCAATAAGAGCAGTAGCAAAGCCACTAAGGATCAAGTCTCCACCAGCCATGGACTTGTTGAAAGAATGATGAGTCCTTATAGGTGTGACTGCTTGAGCTTTATCACCTTTTCCTCTGCTCATTCCATTTTCAGACGGCGCTGGACTTGAGACTAATGTCAAGGTGTCTAATCTTCTAACCGCGTTAGCATTTTGTTGCATCAGCAAGATTAATTGAGCTATAACTAGGAAAATGAGGAGAAATTTAGACCTAGCCATAGGAAACATGAACTATTGCTCCAATTGTGCACGCCTTTAATCCTATTAATATAGACTTGAGGGAGTCTTTTTTCGTGTATTATAAGGAGAGTAGGTATACTTCCCATGATGGTCTTAAATTTTGAAAATTTGACGTGTGATTTTTCCAAGCAGTCTTTGTTGGATTCTTGGACCTGTTTTAACAAGGGCAGGTGATGCTTGAGGCAGGTTTATTTTTGGAATTTTTTCTTAGCACGACAACGGTCAAAGAACAGAGAAGAAAACAAGAAACTCCTGTATTATGGGTAGAAGGTTTGCCATAAATTTCACTCTACACACATCTAATGTTGGTGTCTTATTCAAACCCAAAGGAAACTTAATGTGCTGGTTTTATTATTTAACTGTTTCTTGAGCTGGAAGTGACCAAAAATGCTGCTTATTCAATGTTAAATATATATATATATATAGAAGCCAAAAAGTATGGAGTCTGGATCCAACCATGGAAGATTCAAGTGAGAGCCCCACTTAAATTAAGTCAAACTTGACTGCATGAAAAGCTATATATAGATAAAAGATAGGAGAAAGTAATTAGTAACATATTTGAAAGAAAAAACAAGAGTTCACACAAGCTCTTGTCAGACAATTTGGATACAACAGATTTTCTTCTTTCAATCATGGAAAACATGATTGATTCTTTGTGACATCCATAACTAAAGATTAGGGGTACTCTGGCATTTCTCCAAAAAATTTAAATTCTTATTAGGATAAACTATTAGTAATGGAGATCTAGAATGAGACTAATACTACTAGATGATCTCAAAATCTACTAGATTAATTAGGGACTCATGCTGGTGCTAAATTCTCTAGATTCCGCGAATAATCTCTAGCAAGATCTCTCTGATTTGATTAGCTTCAGTTAGTCCACCGCAAACCACCTGAAATACATAGAAAGATAAACAAATTGTCTATGTTCTTATATTGCTGCACACAGTACAAAATGCTAAGCAAGATATCCCTTTTGTACTACTCCATTACAAATCTTAATGTCTGTTTCTAATTGCTACTAAAAAACTTACTTTTTTAACGATATGTTTCTCCTACCTTCACAGACGAAGTAACAAGCAGAGCTCCTCTGGAGGCAGTGACACTGGTGTCATTAAGATCAAACCCAAGAACATTCATTGCCTCCATTAGTTTAGTAAATCCACCTCTTTTTTTCTGGCAGACTATCTTTATCCAAAGCTTATTTGGACCAATGTGAGCCACTTGAACTTCAGGCTGTTTTAGTAAAGAAAAAGAAATTATTTTACTGTCCCATTTAACTCAAAAATATCAAAGATTGTAACTTTGGTTTATTCATAAAGTTACCTACCTCTATGCCCCATTTACCCATCTCCTCTGCAGTATCAATAATCTCTTCATTTTTTGTCTCCAATTCCACTCCATGAGTTGCCTCCATTTCAAGAAGCTGCTCACTTAGGTTGTCCACATTTGTTTGTAGCTCTCTAATATAAGTGATGGCATCAGTGATTATGGTTTCTTTAGTCATCTGAAATTAGACAGGAATTTAAAGATTTTAGAAAAATGGTTAAAAATTCATTCTTTAGAAAATTAATGTATACAAAGAATTGAGGGTTTTGATTAATTGCATTTGTAATGTTTGGGACCAATGAGCGTAATTGAAGAAGCCTTTCACTAAGTTTTTGACGCCTATTTCTCTCAGCCTTAAGGTTCTTGGATTTGTACTCTTTAACTTCACCATCAATTTGCTTTCTTTTATCTATTCTCCCTCCTACTTCCCTTTCTTCAGATATGTTTGAATCATCAAATGGACTGTTGGGGAATTCCATTTTAGCACACCTAATTACCATTTAATGAAAAATTGATATAGTATGCTAAAATGGATTCCTAAATTAGAAAGGAAATCTAAAGAGGGAGAGTATAGGTGCTAATGATTAATGTTGAGTGCAGCTAAAAGAAGAGGCACTGCACTGGCTGTTTAGTGGGCAGAAAATAGGTTTATATAGGTGCTCCTCACAACAGAAACATTTCTTTGGTGGTGGGAATCTTCTTGTTGCAGTTTGTTGGGCATTTCCTAATTGATCACAATGTACTTGGGGTGTTTTGGAAGGACTCAATTTTGGCATGAGAAAGAGAGTGTGTGTGTAGAGGTTCAGGCACAACAACCCTTTGCAGTTTTGGCCTTACGCTTTTCAATATTGCTTAACTAATGGAGGAAACTCATATAATAATTTATTTTTGGTGTTATGTTGAATGAGATGAATTTAAATGGAAAATATGGTCAATGAAAATTCATATAGCCGACTTAACTTATTTATGACCGAGTATTGTACTAATTATCATTGTTATGTTGACAGACTAACTAGTATGGATATAACAATGATTGAATAGGAAGGGCGACATATATACCGCCAACCAACTATGCCTCAATCCCAAATGACTCATAGTTAATTTGATTGTTTATGTCCGGTTGTACTACAACCCTTCAACGTTATGAGGCCTCATGATAGACTATACTTTTAAGGCGGATCTACAATGTATTATATAGTTTAATGTGAATTCAGTATTTTTTGTACATAGGTCATATCATGTATATGTATTAATAAATTCATTAAATATTTATAAATATTTGTGTGAGACTAATTACTTCTACTCAGTAAATATTGTAATTTGAGTCCGATGTAATTGTTGGGAGATTTGCTCTATGGTACTTTATAAAGCAGTACGGGAAGTATTTAACTATTACAAGTATTCGAAAGGATAAACAAAGATTCAATAATTCAACATGGAATCTGAAAATTACAATAGTTACACAAGTAAAAGCTGAAATTCCGGTTTATAGAAGACGGAAAAATATAAATTGGTTTTTTTGAGTCGAGTGTAGCACTCTGTCCTTAAGACAATATTGCCCCGTATGTATCCTTTATACGTCCTGGACAATTTGTCTCCCAAGATAAAACAGCAATGGAACCCTTGAGCAAAGGAAACTCAAGAGCTACCGTGAAGAATATTGAGTAACGAAATGATGCTTGGAAGTTGTAGGAAGAAAACTATTTCGGTTGTGTATTTTTGTGCCTTTTTTTTCGCATCTGTTTCGTATTTTCGTGCATATGTCTTAGTGCTCAACAATGGTGTAAGGGGGTGTTTATATAGGTGAGGGAGGGGCTGAAAAAGCGCCTCCATAATAGCCAAATAATGGCCATTATGGAGGTAGTAAAGCCACCAACATAAATGGTGAAAGACCAACGGATTTGGCCATTATAGGAGGAGTAATTCGCCAAAATAAATGGCTGAATTGAGTGCTTGGCAACTGCTTTGACTGTCCGGATTACGGAAACTTGAGGGACCAAAGCGCACATCTTGAAACTTCGGGGACCAAACGTACATACGAAAGAATTCGGTCCGAACTGTACATCCGGAAACTCGGGATCAAATTGTACTTCGGCAAAGTTTTACGGCCCAAAAAGATAATATCGAGAGACCCACGACCCCACGACCCCGTGCCGTGACCGTGACCGTGACCGAGAACCGGAACCGGAACCGGAACCGGACGGACGGGGGGCGGCGGCGCGCGCGTGTGGTCTTTCCTCGAACCGAAGCACATCTAGGTCCTCCCTCCTTTAAACACATGGGATACCCCTTGGGGTCCCAAACCCCAAACCAATTTCGAATCTTATATACACAACAATTCTTTCTTCCTCTACCGATGAGGGAGAATTACACACAATACCACACTTTCCATGCTTCAAACACCTTACTTCGTGAACCAATATCTCTTTCATTTCTCAATGAAATTTGACGATTCTTGGCCCTACGGTTATCTACGTACTTAGTAGATCATGCATGTGTGAAGAACCGGATTCTCCAACATACGTTACACTAGTGTTTAAGCCGTTAAAGTTGGTTGGTCGCAACTCCCGCCAAAGGCAAATTTCCAACAATCCCCTCTTGAAAGAGATTTTGGCGCACTCACATGGTGTCTTTTCATTTCCGGCAATATTTCGGCGGACCGATGTTGCATAAGGAGAGGTAGCCTCGGCTTTGAACCTTCCATAGTTGAATACCATCGGACTTACTTCTTGCGCGGTGAACGTGATGTCTTGAACCGTCGGTGTTTAGTGTAAGCCAAGACAACGGTACCAACACAACAAATTCCCTTACTCTCTTCTTCGTAATGTTTTGTCCGTTTTGGCCATGGACAATGTCTTGGATTCTTAAGTGCGTTCAATTTGAGGCGGCCGTCCTCGCACTTAAATAGGTGGTCTCCTACAAGGTATCTGCTATACCCCACTTCACAAGTGTTAGGAACCATTAAAAGTTTCCCAAAGACCTAACCTCAACTTGTTGAGGATCATTACGAGTTTTGAAAACTTAACCTTTACCCATCTGCAGATAGCACTTAACGTCTATCGCGGGAACGGCTTTGAATTTGGTGTTTCTTTTCGAAATCACTATCGAAGTGCTCATGCTTCCACCGAAGCGATCAACGAACCTTTACAACTTAGTTTTCCCATTGAACCAAATTACTTGGGATCTCCGGTTCGTAAGGTTGGGTTTCCACTTTGTATTGGTCCGTATATTTTGGGTTTTAAGCCCATTCCCCTAGACGAGGCGAGAACACTTGATCTCTGGGTAGTCCCTTAGTTTGTAAACAAGGAAGTGACACCGTGATGATCAACTGCCATACGGTCTTATGTCTCCGACGGATCGTGACGAGATATGTCCGGACGCCGTCATCCGTGTCCTTCCTAAAGTCGATCGGCTAGCCACGGTGTATAACTGCTGCGAAGGCACGGGTTTCTCCCAATAAGGGACGTCTTCTAATGAGTCGTGAAGTTACTCAACTTCTTTCATGCTTTGTATAAAGTGATAAACTCCGATACCATCATGAATCGGTCGATGCAAGTTTGCTTAGAGGATTTTCCAAGAACCACCATACACATTTACTTGTGGCTTTGGTGTTCTTCGGATACGATGTCCGGTTTGCATCACTTGTGTTCTCTCGAGAACCGCTTGGACATCCAGAATACTATAATCCGTAGATAAGCGAATAATTCGGATATCGTCATATCCGACTTAACGCCTTCTATTGATCATGTATTAAGATCATCGGTGAACCTTAGTTCAACGATCTGTTTGTTGGACGATACCGGGTCGGTTGTAGTGTGTACAATACATTGAACTACACGTGACCTCGAGCATATCGCTCCTTGTCTATGGGTGCACCATGATTCCAATCGGTTCTATGATTCATATCCATTGGTGGCTTCAACGAGACTATCAACTATCGACCGATCCGTTAGATGTCTTAGAAATCCAATTCCTAAGATGTCATCTGTGATACTCATATCTTTCATATCGAGACTTTGTTTCAATATGATTTTCACTCTAAGACCGTTGGTTTTCCAACTGTTGGCTTTCTAACTTCGAGTCAATATTTACGTGATCGGATTCATTGTTTCTGTTTTATCGAGACTTTCGGGACCAAAATGTTAACATTTCGGGGACCAAAATGAAAGTTCAGAAGGAAGCCCAACAGTTCAGCAAACCAATTCTGACCCTCTTCTTCCAACTCTCCGGTTGGAAAGGCTGTTTCAACACCCATGCCATGTAAGAATACAATGGCCCTGGATGTGAAACTACTCTCAGGGGAGCACTTTTTACAACCCAAAGGTTCTTTTTCCGGAGGAAGATCAACCATTACACACGTATGGTTCCATATGATGGAATCTATTTCTCTCTTTAGCTTCTTTCCAAAGCAGTGCTTTTGGAGATGACAATTCTTTGTTAATTGTCCATGGTTCGTTCTCAACCATACAAGCTAGAAGGTGTGGAACAAGTCTTTGTCCCCTCTTTGCTCCATCTTGGTTCAACATCTAGAATCCCTGAGTTCTGCAGATCTGGAAAATTAAGTTCCGGATATCCAGCAACTTTCGAGTCCTGTAGATACGGAACGTCTAGTTCCGGACAGTCAGGCCCTCGCGGGTTCTTGTTAACCTTGAGCAATTACTCCTTTTTCCTATTTCAAGGAAAGTTATCTTCAATGAATTCAGCATTCTTTGATGCCAAGAGGCGATCAACACTACTGTTATTTGCAGATCCAGTGGATATGCAATCTACAGTCTTAGGTCGAACTTGACATGTTTCGGTAGTCCATCTTTTACCAAGCTACCCCACATAATTTGGGCGTACGACTTCGCGCTTGGCTAACACCGTTAGACTGAGGTGAGTAATGAGCAGTCGTTTAATAAACGATGTTTCATATTCTCCCCCTCTATCACTACGAATTTCTCAATCCGTAGGCTTAGTTAATTTTCAAATTCTACTTTGTAGCGCTTATCCGCTTCAACAACTTCATCTTTGCTTTTCAACAAACAAAGGATTTCATACGTTGTACTATCATCAATGAAGATCACAACGTACTTGTCTCCCCCCTCAGTTTTGTATAAACTTCAAATTACCAAGTAGGTGTGACTAAGTTCTAGAGGAGCGGTGCTTCTTTCGCTATTCCCTTGACAGAATTTGGAAAGGTGATTTTGCCTCTTCATCTACCTCACATTTATTTTGAGGGTTTATGTCGTCAGAAGGCAACAATCTCAACATCGTTAGCTTTTGAATGACTTGCTATTTAACGTCTCTTAATCTATGATGGCATAGATGCACGGATTACAAATATATCATTCATTTGGCTACAGACATACTGTACCATTCTTAGTTATTACAGACCCGTTGGACTAGTCTCAAACCAGCTTGACCAACAACGTCCCTTTAACCAAGTTTGGGACATGTATCACCTCATCTTTGAGTGATCCCAATCCATGAAGTCCTATTGAGGACAACCTCTCCAACCCCTTCTACTTTAGAGGTGGTGTTGCTTCACATGAACAACCTCTTACCCGTGGTTAGGGCGTAACCAGATCATATGTGATCCAGAT
Organism: Anisodus tanguticus; assembly: GCA_034509755.1. Taxonomy (NCBI): domain Eukaryota; kingdom Viridiplantae; phylum Streptophyta; class Magnoliopsida; order Solanales; family Solanaceae; genus Anisodus; species Anisodus tanguticus. Next base: position 38,337,817 of record CM067548.1, on the reverse strand, counting down.
ATTCTGGCCCACTCCAGTTGCTTTGGCAGACTGAGTGTCCAATTTCTTTTCTGCCTTTTCTTTAGGCCTTCAGATCATTTAAGACCTGGAAACTCTGGCCCACCTTACAAGGTGTCCATTATTTTTCCTATGAAATGAATTTTTGGCCCTACTCCAGTCGCCCGGAGGCTTTATATGACTGAGTGTCCAATATCATCATATCAAAGAAATTTTGGCCCACTCCAGTCGCCCGGAGGCTTTGTATGACTAGGTGTCCAATATCATCCTATCAAAGGAATTTTGGCCCACTCTAGTCGCCCGGAGGCTTTATGTGACTGAGTGTCCAATATCATCCTATGAAGGATCTTCTGCCAAATAGTATGACAGGCTCAACGTATTTAGCTTTTAGACTCCTTCCGTTAAGATTGGTGCCCAGATAATTCTTGGCGCTTACTTAAGAGTGGTAAGAGTTTTCGCACAGTTAGTGGATCTTTCTCCATTGTATGTGCGACATACTTTACACACTTTAGTAATTACACTTAAAAGAACGGATCTTCTTAAGTCGTTTACAAAATCCAATCTTTAAACGGAAAAGAAGATGAGATTAAACTTCTGATTTGTTAAAGCATAAGGAATATAAATTATTTTCATATTCCTCCTTACTTTAATCCATTTTTAATCAGACATAATTTAATCTTTATTATTGACAAGTAAGAAAAACTACTTATCCCAATTTCGGATTCTGGCTCACTTCATCAGACTGAGTGTCCATTTCCTTCTCACCATTATTCGGATCCTTTGTCTAGGACAGATATAGGCCTTCTGCTACAAGATAGAATAACATCTTCACTCTTCTCCTCTTGTCCCAGTTGACATCCTCGAGGCTCTCGTGAGCGCTTGTTCCCACCGATCTTGGTAGCGGTGACACCATGAACACGTTCATCATCATCACTCTCTTCTACCAGAAAACCATTTCCATATCCAGATTTGGTCACACAACTTTTGACCGACATCTTTCGAACACTAATAGTAATACAATACGATATTGTCTTAAGATGTTGGGAGATTTGCTCTATGGTACTTTATAAAGTAGTACGGGAAGTATTTAACTATTACAAGTATTCGAAAGGATAAACAAAGATTCAATAATTCAACATGGAATCTGAAAATTACAATAGTTACACAAGTAAAAGCTGAAATTCCGGTTTTAGAGAAGACGGAAAAATATAAATTGGTTTTTGCTTTGAGTCGAGTGTAGCACTCTGTCCTTAAGACAATATTGCCCCGTATGTATCCTTTATACGTCCTGGACAATTTGTCTCCCAAGATAAAACAGCAATGGAACCCTTGAGCAAAGGAAACTCAAGAGCTACCGTGAAGAATATTGAGTAACGAAATGATGCTTGGAAGTTGTAGGAAGAAAACTATTTCGGTTGTGTATTTTTGTGCACTTTGTTTTTCTGCATCTCGTTTCGTATTTTCGTGCATATGTCTTAGTGCTCAACAATGGTGTAAGGGGGTGTTTATATAGGTGAGGGAGGGGCTGAAAAAGCGCCTCCATAATAGCCAAATAATGGCCATTATGGAGGTAGTAAAGCCACCAACATAAATGGTGAAAGACCAACGGATTTGGCCATTATAGGAGGAGTAATTCAGCCAAAATAAATGGCTGAATTGAGTGCTAACAACTCGCTTTGACTTGTCCGGTTCTGAAACTTGAGGGACCAAACGCACATCTTGAAACTTCGGGGACCAAAGCGTACATCGAAAGAATTCTCGGTCCGAATCGTACATCTGGAAACTTCGGGATCAAACCGTATTTCGGCAAAGTTTTCGGCCCAAAAAGATAATATCGAGAAGACCCACGGCCCCGAACCGGGCCGGACCGGACGGGGGCGGGCGGCGGCGCGCGCGTGTGGTCTTTCCTCGAACCGAAGCACATCTAGGTCCTCCCTCCTTTAAACACATGGGATACCCCTTGGGGTCCCAAACCCCAAACCAATTTCGAATCTTATATACACAACAATTCTTTCTTCCTCTACCGATGAGGGAAAATTACACACAATACCACACTTTCCATGCTTCAAACACCTTACTTCGTGAACCAATATCTCTTTCATTTCTCAATGAAATTTGACGATTCTTGGCCCTACGGTTATCTACGTACTTAGTAGATCATGCATGTGTGAAGAACCGGATTCTCCAACATACGTTACACTAGTGTTTAAGCCGTTAAAGTTGGTCGGTCGCAACTCCCGCCAAAGGCAAATTTCCAACAGTAATAACTTATAAATTAAATTTCATATCTTAGATCCGTCTCTAATACTTTGGGTATCCTTGCATTACGGGGTTAAAGAGTAGCCGCTACAAAAGAAAAAGGAAAGAATGAAAGAGTGGAAATGTTCTTGTTAGTTAGTTATGTTTGTGACTATTATGTGGTTGTTACTAGTATTACTGGCATAAGAAAGTACAAATGAGTGACCAGAGCTGCTTTAAGCAGTAATTTTGTTATCCTTTCACTTTTTTACACCTGACAGGAATAATTCTTTTTAAGTACAACTTGATTTTGTAAAGCATTAGAATGAGTTTATGGTATTCCAAGCATGTGTTCTGTACTTTAACCAGTCAAATTATAATGACTAGCAACATAAGTATCTTTGAACTTCACTTTCCATTTTCAGAATATTCACTTTGGTAACCAAGGTTCGCAATTTTCTGGCCTAACCAAGAAAATCAGGGATTTTTAGCCCTCAGAAAAAGTGACAATCAGGGCTAAAAATCCATGCTTTCCTTACAACTTCAGCTTAATTTGTTCCAAATACTAAATCCTATTTTCCCATTTTTGGCTTTTCACCTTTGCATTTATTAGCAAGTCTAAAGACAAAGGAAGTTCAAATTTAATTTCTACAATGGTGTAAAAAACAATTTAGATAAAAAAATGTTATAGTTTAGATGGGTAATAGCATTACACATTTAAGTACTATAAATTATAATAAAGTTGCAAATCTGCATACTTTAGGGGGTATTTTAGGTAGTCCAATCGGATGCAATGTTTTTCCTCATAAGTTAACGATATACAAAAGCATTCGGGAAAAAATTTAAAAAAGAAACAGTTTGATTGTCCTAAGGTAAGAAGTGAAAATTTGTTATTAAATTTAATTTTGATACTACAACTATGGTTTTTTTAGTTGAACACTTGAAGTAAAATATTTTTACTAAACACGTTCGATTAAAAAATTTAAAAACTTTTACACTTTCTGTCGAACTTTAACTAGATAGTTGGTTAACCACATAACATATGTTATCTCATTTAATTATATACATCCGTCTCTAAATTATTGAAGCTAATGCGTATAATTAAAGGAAACGATATATTTTTAGTTGCTTACTTATCTATGTAATTGATATTTCAGAGCACACACAACTTTTTTATTGAAATGTATAAGTAATATCAGGTCTTGTGAAAGTAAGATGCTGAAGTGCCCATGCAAGACTGCGATAGTGGGTGAGATCCTCGTATGGTGTGCCGAACGTAGTACTCAGCTTCGGTTTGGTATCAACCGGAGTGGAAGTAGACTTACAAGATGACATACCAGCTCTCTCAATAATCTCCGCAGCATACTTCTTTTGAGACAAAATAGACCACCTGAATGACGCGTGACAGCAATGCCCAAGAAATAACTCAAGGGCCCTAAGTCTTTCATAGCAAATTCGGAACTGAGAAGCGACATGATAGACTTGCGCAGATCATCAGAAGAAGCAGTCAATATAATATCATTTACATACAATAAAATGTATGCCAGAGAAGTACCACGCCGATATATAAACAGAGAGTGATCAGACCGATTGTGAGAAAACCCAATAGTAAATACATAATCTACAAACCTCTTATACCAAGCTCGCTGGGCCTGCTTAAGCCCATACAAGAACTTCTTGAGCAAACAGACATGATGAGGATGATTGAGATCTCGAAAACCCAAGGGATGATGCATATAGACCGTCTCCTTAAGATCACCATGTAAGAAATCATTATTTACATCCAACTGATGAATAGGCCATGTTTTTTAGAGAGCCAAACTCAGAACAGTGCGAATGGTAGCTGGTTTGACCACCGGACTAAATGTCTCACTACAATCCACGCCAACATGTTGAGTTTTATCATCACTTACAAGACGGGCCTTATGCCTCTCAAAAGAACCGTTAGAATTTTCTTTATGAGTAAAAATCCACATAGACCGAATAATATTAACACCAGATGGACGGAGTACTAACTCTCACATCTTATTTTTAATAAGAGCATTATATTCGTCGGTCATAGTCAATTTCCAATTCGAATCATGTAGTGCAGACACAGTGTTACATGGTAGTGGGGATTTAGAGGCATTAGAATTGAGATTAAAATGTTGTTTTGGTTTAAAAATACCCATTTGACTACAAGTAACGGGCCCTTGACTCGAGGTAGAGTTGGGTGGATTTGGGGCAATGTGCGGGACGGTGACGGACGGGCCAGCAGGCATTGGGCATGTTGGCCCAATAACTGAAACAGGGGCGGAAGGCGATACTGGAGTGGGCTGGAACACTGGAACAATATCAAGATCGGTACTGAGCCGTGTTTCTGGCCCACTGGACAAAATCGGCGGAACAGTGGTAACATGACTGTGTGGGCCAGCAGGCAGTGGGCATGCTAGCGTATTTTGGTCATGGGACAAGTCTGATAAATGGTGGATAATATATGGTGAGACCTCGTTATCTAAAAAACTATACGAACTAGGCAAGGGACTACTCATTTTAGCAAACAGAAATTGGGTTTCATAAAAAAAATATGGCGACTAATTATGATTTTATTAGATGATAAATCAAAACATTTGTAACCACGATGATTAGATGGATAACCCAAAAACACACAAGCGGTAGAACGAGCTTGAAGTTTGTTAATTGTAGTTGACGGAAAAAGTGGATAGCATAAACACCCAAAGATCCTAAGATGAGAATACGAATGATTCTTATTGTAGAGAATTTTAAGGGAAGATTCATATGCTAACCCTTTGGTAGGAAGTACGTTAAGGAGGTAAGTAGCCATTTGTAGTGCATGATGCCAAAAGGAAGGGGGGCACGGAAGCATGGGCTAATAAAGTTCTGATAACATTATTAATGGTACGAATTTCCGTTTGGCTTTTCTATATTGTGAGGACGTATAATGACAAAAAAAATGAAAAATTATGCCATTAGCATCACAAAATTTCCGAAACAACCCATTATCGTATTCCTTGCCATTATGACATTGAATATTTTTAATTTTCCGTTCTAATTGTGTACGGGTGAATGCTGTAAATTTAAAAAAAAAATGGAAAAAACTTGAGACTTTTTGGATAACGGAAAGATCCACAAAAAAATTAGAATAATCATAAAAAATAAGACATAATAACGATGACCCAAAGAAGTTAAAACGGGAGATGTTCATAAATCACTATGAATAACGTCAAAAGGCATCAAAGTACGAGAAGTAGATGCTACAAATGGTAATCGAACATGTTTCCCTAATGGACAAGAAGAACAAAGTGGAGTACTACGCGGACCCTTACAAGAAAGAAAATTATTTTTATGCAAATAAGAAATAATAAATGATCCCAGATGACCCAAACGTGCATGCCACAAAGAAGGATCAAGGGCGGCAAAAGTAGATGGCATGACTTGGCTCATGGAAGTGGGGGTAGTTGTGATTGGATAAAGCTCTCCCCTACCATTGCATCTCATTAAAGGTATCCTAATTTTGAAATCATTCACAGAAAATCCAAAGGGATCAAAATTAACAGAAACTTAATTATCAGCGGTGAATTTTCGTACATATACCAAATTTTTAATTAAGTTAGAGGCATGAAGGGTTTTGTTCAAAATTAGAGGTGGATGTGGGGGAGACAAAGTTGTATGTCCATAACCGCGAATTGGAATTGAGTTGCAATTACCAACAATTATACCACGATTTTTGCTCAAATTTAAATAAGACGAGAGAGTACCTTGATCGGACGTCATATGAGAAGTGGATCCGGTGTCCATATACCAATTCGCGTTCAGAGGATTTAAGCTAAGTGTATGCATTGCGGCTTCAATATCTGTAGGTGTTGGGTCGGATTTAGGCCTGCAGTATGGAAGACATGCAGGGGCCGAGGACCAAGCTGGCCCGCCTGCTGTCCCGGCCCATTACTGTACTGCATTCCACTGTTTGGGAGTGAGAAACTAGGCCTAGAATTTTGCTGGAACTGAGCCCAGTTTCCTGGATAAGGAGCAGGTGGATAATAAGGGTTGTTGGGCCAATGGCCACTGTCCCAGCCCCACTGCCAGGGGGCCCATGACTGGGGCCAGCTGGCCTGTAGCCCACTGCTCCAAGGCCCACTGTTGTTGCTGCCACTATTCCGTCTTCCCCCACCACCGCCATTACCACCGCGATTGCCACCGCGGTTTTTGTCATTATTTTAATGATCTTGACCCTTTTTGCCGCCACCGTGGTTACGGTTTTGGCCCAAATTTTCAGAGAATAAGTGAGGGTCGTATGACGTGGTCATCATTACGACGGAATGTGCTCCGGTAGCCGCCTTTTTGGCCAAACCATCCTCTTCTAACGTGAGCATGGAACGTGCCTGACAAAATAGTGGCAGAGGATTACTTTGACGAAGTAGTGTTCCAATGCCATTATAGGCCTCAGAAAGGTCTGCATCAATTTAAAGAACAAGACAATTATTGATAATTGGTGCACCAACGTTGCGGAGTTGGTTCGCCAATTCTTTCCGCCTTTTACAATAGGCCGAGACGTTAGGAAAATCTTCCATGTCGACATGGGAAAATTCCTGCTCAAGAGTGACATCACGAGAATTTTTGTTATCTTGGAATATATCACGTACCCTATTTCAAGTAGCTATCGCCGTAGCGTCGGGTTCAATAATCGTCTGCAAGAGGTCTGTAGAGATTGTGGAATAAATCCACTAGAGAACGGTAGCATCAAGGGTTGTCCATGACGTAGGATCATCCTCGGGGTAGGCACCTTCTCCTCGCTAGTTACCGAGGGGATTATGTGATGGAGGACTTGATGCGAGCGTGCGTGAACTTTGAATAATTCCGTCCACGTCGCGTATTGGACGTTTTCCATCTCAAGAACAATAGGAATGTGGTTCTTGATGTTGAAAACTGTAAGGGCAGGATGAAATATGTTCTTTGACGTAGACATAACGAAAGAACAATAGGTGAATTAGGGACTTGGAAGAAAATTTAGGAATAGAGGAGAAAAAATGCATGGAAACCGAGGAAGGGTTCACGGAAACTGAGCAGAAATCGAGAGGAGCGGAAGTGTTTTTGGGAGACGGTATTTTAGACCTAGATTTCTGATACCATGAAAGAAATAATCTCTTGATTATTTTCATTAATGAATGAGGTATATATACAAGTTACAATCTTTGAATAAGAAAAATCATATACATACTTTACTTTAATATTCTAATTCTACTTTATAAGAATTTTATAATTATGGTAATTATACAACATTACCATAATATACCATACACGGTATTCTATCATTGATATTTAAGAGCACGCACAACTTTTTTTCAAGAATTAATGAAAACACTTTCTCAATTGTAAAAATCCCGTAGTTCAAGATCAATTGGCAAACTGCTACTCAGCGCCAAAATAAGAAATCAAATGGCTACTTCTTCATCTCTCCGCCGTCTGAAAGGCATCTTCACCGGAAACTACAGAGCAATAAATCAACCCATTACTTCTTCAACACCAACATCTCGCTCTTGTAGACACCTTCAAGAAATCATCCGAATGCCCCAACTTCCGACGCAAATGCTTCCATTACGAAACTGCCGTTCGCCAACTTAGCGAAGCCAAACACTTCTCCGGCATTATAGATATTATCGAACATCAAAACCAATACCCAGAAATTAGCAATGAGTTCTTTGTCACCCGTCTCATACTTCTATATGGGGAAGTTAAAATGTATCATCAGGCACGTAAGCTGTTCAACGAAATGCCTCAACTAAATTGACCCCGTATTGTTTTTCCTTTAATGCCCTTTTGGAAGCATATCTTAATTCAGAAAGATATGATAAAATTAGCGGCTTGTTTCGTGAATTGCCTCTGAAATTGTCAATTGAGCCTGATTTAGTGTCATATAATACCACGATTAAGGCGTTGTGTAAGACGGTTCGTTGAATTCTGCTGTGTATTTGATGGATGAGATTGAAAATCATGGGATTAAGCGGACATTGTGACATGTAACACGTTGTTAACCGCGTTTCATGAGAGTAAACGGTATACTGAAGCTGAAAGTTTGTGGAATATGATGGAAAAGAGAAATATTGTCCCTGATTTATGCAGTTATAATATTAAGTTAATTAGTTTGGTTAAAGCTAAAGAGGTTTCAAAGGCGGTTGAGTTCTTCGATGAGATTGTTAACAAGGGTTTCAAACTGGATACGTTCAGTTATATTGCTATGATAAAAATGTGTATGAGTGAGAGGAATCTGGAGGGGGCTAAAATGTGGTATGAGAAGATGATGCAAAGTGGATGCATTCCGGATCATACAATGTTTATGATGCTTATTACTATTGCTTGTAGCGCCAGAAAATTTGATTTTGCACTGCATTTGTGCAAGGAAGCAATGGAGTCGGGCAAAGCTATTCATAATAGATTAATGCAGAGTGTTGTTAATGGCTTGGTTGAGCATTCCAAGATTGAAAATGCGAAAGAGCTGGTTAAGTTGGCCGTGTCTTATAAGAGCTACCAGGACCAGCTTTCCTTGCCTTTGCATAACTAATTGTTTCAGTTTTGTTTTAATCCTTTGTTCTTGATCTTGTCTTGAAGATGAAGTGATGAATGGTTTGAGGAATGTTTGGATTGCTTTATAGAAAATTTAGCTTGTTGCATTTAGGTGAAGTATGTTACATTTTGACTGTTAACATTCAATCACATTGGAGGATCAAAACATCAGTTGTGGTTCCTATAATTCTCTTGAAATGGTAATAAATAGCTTGGATGTCAAGATTCTATTGGTTCCTATTTGTCAAACAAACGTACTTACAACATGTAGAGAAGCATTTTTAAAGGATGCTGGTGTCGGACTTAGATGTTGATATCCTTGCATTTATGTATCTAGAGTTTATTAATTTAGTTAATTACACTATCTAATTTTAAATTTATTGAGTAATTCATTGTTTCTTTCTTTTCCAGATATTGACACAGAAATAATGCAGCTTCAAAACGATGTTATTTGAGACTCTGTGATTAGAAAAAGAACAACATAAAAACTCGTTTGCCATGTGTCACCCTTGATGCCGATCGCGGTGCCGTTGCTTTGGTTCTGTCTCAGTATTTATATGAACTTATTTTATTTGTACAAAAAATTTTATACACTACTGAGTCTGACATAAGAATGCCAAGTTAATTTGTGAGAAGCAGTTGCAAGAATTTTGTTGTCATAACAAGGTAGTTTTAGGCCATTAGAAGGGAAAAGGTATTAGTGATTCTTAGTGTATCCAGAATTTCAAATGATCAACCCCAGGTGGGATTTGTCAAGGTAACGTGCAAGTTGTTCCAGACACCATAGTTTCAGGCATACCACGTTTTCTAATTTCAAATTATCATTCCTCAATTATTAAGTGTTCATTATCTTCGATACCGAAAGAAAATGAACTTTCTTAGTTAAGATATTTGCCCTAACACGAAAAGGCATACCAAGTTTTCTAATTTCAAATTACCATTCCTCAATTATTAAGTGTTCATTATCTTCGATACCGAAAGAAAATGAACTTTCTTATTTCAGATATTTGCCTTAACACGAAAAGGCATACGATAAAGTCCCACGGGAGATTCTCTGGAGATACTTGGAGGCTAGCGGGGTACCTATAGCGTATACTAGGTCGATCAAGGACATGTATGATTGAGCCAAGACCAGGGTAAGGACGGTGGGATGAGACTCGGAGCACTACCCGATCGTGATGGGGTTGCACCAGGGGTCGGCACTGAGCCCGTTTTTATTTGTCATGGTGATAGATGTTTTGACGCGACAAATTAAAGGTGATGTGCCATGGTGTATGTTATTTGCGGATGACATAATTTTGATTGAGGAAACTCGCAGCGGAATTAACGCTAAGCTGGAGGTTTGGAGACAAATTTTAGAATCTAAAGGGTTAAGGTTGAGCAGGACCAAGACAGAATATTTGTAGTGCAAGCTCAGTGAAGTAGAGCATGAGGCTGGCGTGGAAGTGAGACTTGATACTTAAGTTATTCAAAAGAGAGAGAGTTTCAAATATCTTGGGTATTATCCAAGGTAATGGGGAACTTGATGAAGATGTCACACATTGTATTGGTGTAGGAAGGATGAAATAGAGGCCTGCATTCGGAGTCTTGTGTGATAAGAAGGTGCCACCGAAACTAAAAGACAAGTTCTACAGAGTGGTGGTTAGACCAACTATGTTGTATGAAGTGGAGCCAGTCAAGAACTCTCATGTTCAGAAGAAGGTGACGGAGATGAGGATGTTGCAATGGATGTGTGGGCATACGAGGAGAGATAGGATTAGAAATAAAGATATTCGGGATAAGGTGGGGTGACCTCAGTGGAGGACAAGATGAGAGAAGCGAGGCTGAGATGGTTCAGCATACGAAGAGGAGATGAACGGATGCCCCAGTGCGGAGGTGTGAGAGATTGGCTATGGATGGCTTCAGGAGAGGTAGAGGTAGGACAAAGAAGTATTGAGGAGAGGTGATTAGACAGGACATGATACGTTTCAGCTACATGACCTTAGACACGGGATTATGGAGGATATGTATCACATTATCACACCTAGTAGTACTCTTGTAGTTTCTTGTACTTTGATTTCTGTTAGTATTTGTTGTTTCTTGTATTTCGATTGTCGTATGATTTTGTGGTAGTTACATTATAATTCATTTTTCAGATTGTTGTATCATGTTTTACCTAGTATTTTGCCATGACTTCTTTACTGTTGTTATTTCTTTTTCTGGACTGCTTTAGTTTGGGTTTCTTCGAACCGAGGGTCTATCGGAAACCTCTCTATCTTCCAAGGTCAGGTTTACGTACACTCTACCCTCCCGAGACCTACTTTGTGAGATTACACTGAGTATGTTGTTGCGCAACACGAAAAAACAGTGTCAAGTTACATAATTTTATTGTAAGTTATCACTATGTGTATTTTGGAAAAAAGAAGGAAAATCTTAGAGTTTTAAAATCATGAAACAAGGCTGGATCATTCTGAAGAAATTGCACGGTGGGTCATAAGCACTTTTGCCACTATTTGTGCTGTTGTTTAATTTTTTTCCCCTAAACGAAACTTATGACAATTAGGGCAAAAATTCTTTTAGGAATCCGATACAATTTGTGCTAGATTCTCTAAAGAATTTATGCCTATTGGGGCATAAGTTCCATTTGGGGCATAACTTAAACAACAACTCCTTTGAAGAGAAAATCGTGCAATTACGGTTCGCGCTTCAAATGGGCTGGTCTTTAAGTTTTGGCCTTCAAAATCGAATTTAAGCGGGACGTAAATTTGTTAAGGGATCCGGCATAACTTGAGAAATATTATTTATTCCCTACAAAAAAGTTATTTGTCTTGAAGAACAAACATTATACCCTGCGAAAAAATTATTTTTCTCGAGGGGTAAAAATTAAAGATCAGCACACAATAGGGAATAAGTGCAATGGGTCATTTGCACTTTTGTTCCTATTTTGTGCTGGTCTTTAATTTTTGTCATTCAAATAAAACTTATGCATATTGGACCATAAATTTTTAATATTTCCGACACAATTTGTGTTGGATTTTTTTTTCTTCTATTTGAAGGGAAAAAATTAAAGACCAACCCATTTGAAGGAAAAAGTGTGCAATTAAATGAAGTACAAACGACACTCAACCATATTCTGGACCGGGCTTCTTCATACAGAGCAAGCCCAGTTTCCTATATGGTTTTAACCTCAATTACCAAATTCGAATTTAACGCCGTTTCACATGTCTTCTTCTTCCCTTTATCGCCGGCTTCACGGCCTCTTCGCCCAGAATCACAAAGTCACAGCCCAATACAACATCCTTAACAAAATCCACCAAACCCACATCCAAACTTCCCCAAAAACAACAATTTCAAACCATTGTTAACAACTTCAAAAAATCATCAGAATCCCCTGAATTCCGAAACCAATACACCAACTATCGTACCGCTATTCGCCGCCTTTCCAACGATGCCTCCGCTATCCAAGACATTTTTGAGCACCAAAAACAATACCCAGAAATTAGTAATGAGTTCTTTGTCACCCGCCTCATACTTTTATACGGTACAGCAAAAATGCACGAGCATGCCCGTAAACTGTTCGACGAAATGCCACAACTAAAATTTCAGCGAACAGTTTTCTTTCAATGCCCTTTTAGAGGCCTACATAAGGGCAGAGAAATACGATATAATAAAAGAATTGTTTCGGGAATTACCTGAGGAGTTATTGATAAAGCCTGATGTAGTGTCGTATAATACTTTAATTAAGGCGTTATGTAAAGATGGTTCTTTGGATTATGCTGTAAGTATAATGGATGAGATGGAAATCAGGGAACTAAACCTGATAAAGTGACTTTTAATACGCTTTTAAGCGCGTATAATGAAAATAAAAAGTTTTCCAAAGCAGAAGATTTGGGTATTGATGAAAAAGATGAATGTTGTTGCTGACTTGGGGAGTTACAATGTTAGGTTACGAGGATTGGTTGCGAATAACAAGGTTAACGAGGCGATTGAGCTGTTTGAGGAGATGGGGAAGAAAGATATAATCCCAAATGCTTTGTGTTATGATGTGATGATCAAAATGTATGTGGATGATAGGAACTGGGAGGAGGCAAAAAGATGGTATGATAAAATGGTGGAAAATGGACGTTATCCGGATAATGCAACATTTAAGATGCTCATTCATTTCACTTGTGATAAGGATGATTTTGATTTTGCACTTGAATTGTGTAAGAAAGCTATCGATTCAAAAGTTACTGTTCATGACGCAACAATGCAGAGGGTAGTCAATGGCTTAGCTGAGCAGTCTAAGCTTGAAGAGGCAAAGGAGCTGGTGAAATTGGCCAAATCATATAAGCGATACCGGAGTAAACTTTCGTTGCCGTCGCTTCAATAGTTATGCGTTTTTATTAGGATTTACTAATGTGTTATGAATTGACCTTAAAGATTCAAGAATATAAGGTCTGAGGAATGCTTCAGATGAACTTATAAGTATTTTGCTTATAGCAATTGAGTTCCATTATTACATGTTAACTACCAAATTATATCATAACGAATTTTCTAGTCTTATGAAATTAGGCTGTTTAAAGAATCACATTCTAGGCTTTAGGTATGTCAATATCATGAGAGCTTCCAGATGAGCTCAGAATGGTTAGCATCCCTGGCAGTAGCATTATTAACTAAAAGTAGTTTGGTTATAGCAAAAAAGGCAGTCCGGTGCACTAAGCTCCCGCTAAGCGCGGGTGCAGGGAAGGGTCGGATCACAAAGGTCTATTATACGCAGTCTTACCTTACATTTCTGCAAGAGGCTGTGATACGATTCAACTTAGGAGAAACGCAAAATTAAACAACACAAAGTAAGATAGAGTTGATAGAAGAAATAGAGATGAGAATAGAAGAAAGAAGAGATTGAAATTAAGTGAATGATCACAAACCAAGGGAGAAGAGAGTTGAACTCATGCTTGAATTACCACCTGAATAGATTCAAAGAGAGCTTCAATTGAAGAGCTTAAAGACTAATCCTACACTAATCTCTACACTCCACTAAGGGTACTATCTAACACTACAAGCTAGATACTGAGAGAATCACTCTCAATCAATATTGATCAAAACTAAGGAATGAAAATAGCTTAGGGTCATATTTATAGTTTTCCCTATTACAACAAAGGTCCAAAAGTGGCCTTTGTATAAATATCCCAAACATGGGACCTTCAAGCTCACATGCCTCTAGCCACTTATTGTAGCCTCTACTCTTGTGCCTTGATCTTCAACTTCCTTCCAAGCAGTGTTAGGATATACATGTGGCCTCTAGTCACTTATGGTGGCCTTTGTACACCCTTGTGGCTCTCTTCAATGGTCTCCAAAGACCCTATCTTCATCATCAAGGGGTGTGTGGTATGGAAATACATGTTCAATGCTCCATCACGAATATTAGCCTTCATAATTGCCATGAGCTTCCTAGGTTCATATCAGACTGTTTCCACAGCTTGAACCCAAGACTTCCTGGTCACATGGCATCAACTTTACTAGTTACTCCAAAGCTTTCCTTCAGTTTGGTTAGAGCAATTTTGCTTGCTGCAATAATCACCAGTTATAACCAATTTAGATTCATTCTTCAAAATATATCTAGCAATTTCCAGAGGTAGACCTCTTTGCTCAATCCACATTGCATAGAATTGCCTGCTGCAATAATCACCAGTTATTATTACTTCATCAAAACCCATTTTAAGCATAATTAAGCAAGCTTTTTGTTGCATCACGAGTCATTGTTCCAAAATGGGTCATTAAACTAAATTAGGTCAAACCTGCAGGTAGGTTGACGGGTTGGTCATAATATTTTCAGCAATATAAAACTCAAATCTAATTGTAGATCTAACATCGTCATCATTAACTTCAATAACTTCAATGCAACAATAATAAACTTATGATCTTCATTCTTTTTTAACTCTTGCCAGTGGTGGAGAAGGGCCTCAAAAAAGCATGATCCTTCATATAAATACCCGAAGTAAATACCCCTTTTATTCTTAATTAATATCTTAAAAATGAAATGGCGGGAGTAATACTTTTTAATTTGTCATGAAAATTCTGAGGATTTCTCTCCATCAATTCAAATTTTCTTCATGAACATATATGAGAATCCTATTGATTTAAGGGAAAAGATGCAAATATACCCCTCAACTTTGCGATTTAGAGCATATATACCCCCCGTTATAAAAGTGATAGATATATACCCCTGCCGTTACAATACGGTGCAAATATACCTTTTTTGTTAACGGAATTTAAAAAAAAATATTTATCTTATTTTTGAATTAAAGAAAATATCACGGGGCTTTCATAAAAGGTCTACCCATTTTTTTAGTAGACATATTTTTCTAAAGTCACATGGTAATTTTTTTTCCCGGTAGGTCGGCTCTGGTTCGTATAAAAAATGGATAGACTTTTTTTTATAACCACAGAGATATTTTTTAAAACAAATCAGACCTGATCCACCAGAAAAAATTACTATGTGACTTTAGAAAAAAATGTCTATTAAAAAAATGGGTAGATTTTTTTTTTAAAGTGACGAGACACTTTTTTTAATTAAAAAATAAGCTAAATAATTTTTTAGAAAATTTTCCGTCAAGCAAAAAGGGTATATTTGCACCATTTATGTAACGACAAGGGTATGTTTGCACTATTTTGTAACGACAGGGGTATATATACACCACTTTTATAACGGGATATATCTACTCTAAATCGCAAAATTAAGTGGTATATTTGCACCTTTTCCCTTAATTTAATACATTCAGAACTTAAGAATTCAACTACTTTTTTTAAAACAATCACCTAAAGGTTGTTGAAAAGTATACATAAAAGGGAAATACATAGTGAAAGGGAACTTGATCAATACCTCTGCAAATCATATTTGAATTGAGAATACATATGCCTAAGCATTATTGATGTGAATAAAACTGCATTATTGATGTGAATAAAACCAACTTAAGTGAAAACCAAGTGGTAGTGTCAATTATTCGACTATACTTGAGGAAAATAGATACTCCTAGAGAAGATTTTTCATGGAACCATAGAACTCAATGATGTGCCCAATCATGAGTCTCCATCTATGTCAGAAAATATTGACTTGATATACTCTTCTAGGACAGGGAGGCAATGATTCTCATCATAAATATACATCATAGGAACCATTCTAGCCACACAGAGACATGCCTTTTGAAAGGATAATGGAATTGCACTTGGTGAGAGGCACTGTTTATTGACATCATTCCATGTGTTTGAAACCATGTCCAGAACATGTCGCCTTGCATTTTCATTAGTTAAGCCCTGTTGTTCCATCAAGTACTCTACATACGATCCATCCTTCCCTTCTTGCTGCTCATCCTACCAAATATTAAAACTACGTATTAGAACAAAAGTTGGAGAATACTATTGGATGGTTAACCCATCACTGACTCAGTTGGTGAGACATCTCCACTTAATCAGTACTAGCAGAGACACCCCTTGACAAAAGATTTCCATCATGTATGTGTATCGGATATTATATTTTCCTAGAAAATAGTAATGTGCATGTACAATAGGGTCTAAATAATAGGAGTAGATATTAAGTATAAATTTGTGACAGGAAGTAAAACATCAATACTAATATAATTCTAGACATTTAGACTCAAACTAACTTATAAGTCGAATTGTGACTATAGGCTACTGGTAACATGAAATCCTGCATAAGCCATTAACACTTGCTAATCGGTAATCTGAAATTCAAGTAATGGAGGTAAGTGAAGAACCACTGTTGATCTCTTTGGAGTGGGGTGGGTGAAAAGAAAAAAAAACAAACTTTTCAAATAGGAAACCATTACAATCTTTTTACCTCAGCATTTCCGAGGTCATCCAAAAGTCTAAGAATTTGGGCAATGGAAGAAATAATGCCTTCGATATTAGCTAAGACATCTGATGATGAAGAATCTTTTGTTGCTCCATGACCCAAGAGGAAGTAAAGGTTGATAAGCACCATAGGCACCCCTGAACTTACTATCCCATTCTTCAAGTACTCCTCTGCCATTGGCATATCTCCAGAAGTAAACCATTTTGCTTCCTCCAGAAATGCATTGCACAAATCTGCCCACTGTGAGACAATAAAATCAAGTGGAATTCTGTAGATTTAACTTGTATACACTGACAATGTCAAATTCTTTTTTACACTAGCTATTAGCATAATTTAACCTGTTGTAGCAAGCAGATTATCTGCCTTAATGGGCCAGGTGCATTGTCGTATTATGTTTTATATGATTTGTTAGTACCAAAAAGATAATATCCGTGTATAGAAATGTGTCAAAAACATACAGCTTTTCTCAAATGGTTGATAGGGTTCCATCCATGCTCTTTATACACTACACAACCAGTATTTTCTGTAGTCTCATATAAAGTCATGAAGCACATCCTCATGTAGTCCGGTAGTTGCTCAGCAGCAGAGATTTCCCACCTAACGGGAAAAAAAAAATGAAAACGAAAAGGAACTAATTTACGAATCTTTTAATTTTGTTTAACTAAATAAATAAAGGACGTTATATTATTGATAGTTTTGAGATGGACCTATTGACGACTTCAGTGAATAGAGTGAGTTCCGGAAGTGTACCATAAACATCAAAAATATCATCGACTACATACACTAGAGAGATTGGTTTTATTAGCTCCATTCTTTCCTTTGACATTGTTGGACCCGACAGAGCACCCATGGACCACATGTACCATTTAAGTGGTTGACTTCTAGCAAGCTTCAAGTCTTGTGTCAGAGAAAGTTCCTTCCACCATCTAATAATATTGACAAAGACAGTTTCAGAAAAAAATATATATTGACCATCTAATAAATATTGACAAAGACGGTTTCAAAAACAAATATTGACAAAGACAGTTTCAATTTTTTTTTTTGGACAAAGACACATATATCACAATACTACAATAGTAGGATGTTTACGTGTGATGACAGAGCGGAAATTTTCATTAAAGGGATCAATATATAAAAAAAGTAAGCGAACAAAGAAGAATGGAATTAAATTTATATATGTATAAAAAATTAACATATTTGCATAGTGTAATTTTTTGAGGAAGGAGTATCATTTGATTCCCCTTGGACAAGGGTAGTTGATTACATGCGACAATACACCACCTAAGCAGGATTTTGTACAAGTCGTTGGTCCATTATTACTACTTGATTTTTTTTAAAAAAAAATATTAGGTCTAAAATTGTGATAGTTTTGAAGGGTTTTACTTGTCATCTCAAATCAATATTTTTTTAGTTTTTTTTTTTTTATCAATTTCAAGTGATATCGGCATAGTGTATATATACATATTTTAAAAAGTATTATTTACCCATAATAGATGAATTTTTTTGACATTAATACTAGCAACACTTGTATAAAGATACCTTTTACGAGAAGATAAAGATACCTTTTACGAGAAGATAGCTAGTTCAAAAAATGAAAAAGAAGAACATTAAACTTACTTCAGAACTTGACGTAAATCTTCGTTGTAAATGGATCGCAGTTTTCCAAATTCGTTTAACGCAAGATCTTTGAGTATAGCTTCCCATTCAAATTCCACTTGGAAATTTTCAAGAGAGCTCTTTATTGAACACCTTGGCAAGTTTTTCTGGATTGGATGTTGCAATGTTTGACGAACCTTTTGGGATTGATTATCATCTAAGTGCACCATATTTCTCATTAGACACTCACCACTAAATTGAGCAGCTTCAACTAGTATGCTTTCTCCTTTAATACTGAGATGAGTGGCTTCATGCAAGGCCATCAATCCCTTCAAATCTTGGCTTAATTCCTCATGGAATAATCCATTCTCTCCTTTGAAGTTGTTAAACACCTCTGTCACATGGTATATTACATGGTTAAATAATGAGTTAACGTTATGTGCGTTGAGAATGTATATATAGATTTTTTTTCACATAATTAGATTAAGCGTACGTGAAATAACGTGTAACTTTTTATAACAAACCTGATATGGTAACTTGGAATTATAATGGTGTAATATTGTTTCTTACAATCAGTGTATATAACTTAAATCTTTAAATAATAGTAAGAGTTTAATTTCTATGCATTGTTAGGGTAAAATAATATTTATAACATCAAGTCACTTATAACCTAATTATAGGTAAATCCCTATATATGACAACTATTGTAACTGATTACGGTTGGAAATTTGCCTTTGGTGGGGAGGTGCGTCCACCCGTATTTAATGACTTAAACACTAGGGTTCCGCATGTTGGAGGTTTTATCTCTTCACACGTGCATAATCTACTAAGTGAGTAGATGACCGTAAGGCCAAGAATCGTCAAATTTCGTTGAGAAATGAAAGAGATATTGATCCACGAAGTAAGGTGTTTGAGGCATGAAAATATGGTGTGAGACAAATCTACCACATCGGTGGGAAAATGAAGAATTGTTCTCTTTATTAGTCTCAAAATTGGTTAAGGGTTTGGGACCCCAAGGGATAACCCATGTGTTTGAAGGAGGGAGGACCTAGATGTGTTTGGGTTCAAGGCTAAGCCCACACGCGCGCCTCCGCCGGCAGCCCTTCCGGTCCGGTCTCGGGTCAAGGGCTTCTTCTGATAGACCCCAAATTGTTTAATATTTACAGTTTGTCCCTGGAGTTTCTGAAAAGATGAAATTGGGAACGACGGAAGACAGAAAGTTTCTGCCTACCGTTTGGGTTGGTTTTTGGAACGTTAAAACCATTAATCTGCACTTAATCACCTCCCTAAAAGCTCCTTCAAGATGCACATTACTGATTAACTCCCTCACTAATGGCCATAATTACTTGGCAGTTGAGGAGTCCCTCCCCTTATGCTATATATTGGAGCCTTTTGGCTCAATTGTGTGTGACAGAAAAAACGAGACAATATTTTCAGTTTATCAGATTTAGTGTTTCTTGATTTCAGGTTATCAAGATTCAACATTCAACAAGCTTGCGACAGCTCTGAATATTGGCTATTTGTTTATCCTTTCGAGCACTTGTAATATTTATTTACTTCCCGTACTGCTTTACATATCCAACAATTACCTCATAGAACTAGCAACTGTCATACTATCACAAATTAAACAATCATTAATTTTATATTATCACGGTATATAACTTAAATCCAAATGATAATTAATACTCAAAACTTTTTAAGAAGATTTTCGAGAATTGATTAGTGCATGGCAATGGGTTGTAACATAATCACCTGCAGTAACACTGTAACCCTCCTGTCTTAATAGTCGAAAATGAAGTGAAACCTCATAGAGATCAAAATGATCGAAGAAAGGAGTGAATTTAGTTTTCAGAAATTGTTCCTCAAGAATCACTTGAATTTGCTGGTGGAAAAGGCGGTCGAGGCCAAGCTGTTGAATGGTATCTATGACCACCAAAGCTTGTAATTGATTTTGTTCTTTGACGTTGTACAGATATTTCTGAACTTGCTCGATCTGCTTTCCATATTTCACGTGGAACTCGTCCTGTGAAATAGAATTCCATGGAGTCAGAAGAAGAGTTAATGTTCCAAAGTGACAATATAAATAATTTTACATAATCTGATATAAAATAATAGAATGAAAACGGAATGAAGAAAAATTTTGAGGCCTAAAATTACCTTTTCTTAAAGAGATATTGTAATACTTATAAAGGAAAAATTACAAGAAATTTTCTTCATGATACAATAAAATCTCTATTTCTACTTGCAGATTTTTCTTAGTTGGCCACTTCATAGGAAACTCTCATTAATTTATAGGGCATGCCTATCCCGAACAAACACTTTATTCACAAACGAATGTGTTTGTTTATTCGAATAATTTCAAAATTTAAATTCAAATAGTCTATTAAACACACTTTACTTTCCGCACATATGTGACAAACTAACTTTTTACACTATCAAGTTTACTTGACCTACGATAGTATGGAACTTTTCATGTTAAAAATTAGAGTAATAATCTACTATTACAGGCCAAATTGCATTGATAGTGTAAATAAATATACAATTATGAGAAATATACAATAATTTTCATAAACATTACTAGGAATACCCAATTTTGATCTATTATACCTCATCGTTAAGAACATTTGGATTGTTGAAAACAGACGACATTATATTGCAGAACTTTGTTTTATGGGAAATAGGTGGTAGTACTATATTTGTTTAGCTGTTGAAATAAAATAATCTCTGGCATTTCTAATTTATAGGAAGCTAGAAGTCTTAAAAAACTATTTAATGGCCGACACGTTTGAACTCAATAGTACCTGAGATAATTTCTGGAACTCAAATAAACCACCGAGTTTGAACAGATTTAGTTACTGTTCATGTAGTGTTTAAGATGGAAGAGACGTATACGTAGGGTCTTTTGATTCAAATATTTTGATCCACCTAAAGAACACTAGAATTGAAATACTCTTCAAGAAATGGATTCTATCTCATAAAATTTGTTTTATTTGTTTGTAGTACATAAAGGAAATGTTCTGGAAATGTACAAGCTTTTCTGCAGGACGTACGGTGGAATTGAACTGTTGATGATGCAGGATGTTACCACTATTTTGTCATTTAATTGGTTTCATTTGTTGCTCATTAACGAGGAAGACATATGATGTCACTCCTCAAGGCTTAATGTTTGAAGATTGAAGATATTTGTTGGAAGCTAACAAGGTGACCAATAAACATATTTGGAGAGCGGCAAATCAATGTGACAATTTTTTAGCAAACGAAGGGCACAAGTATAAAGAAAATTTCTAATCTGAGTATATGCGAGCTAGAATATGAAATTTCTTTTTCTAACTAGCCTAAGCCGTGTAGCTTATGAATAATTTTAATTTTTTTATGTACCAAAATAAACATGATTGATTAGGCCTGGGGCTGGGCTCGTTTGTATTCAGCTCGATGCGATTATAATTGAAATTCAACACAATTCAACTTGATTAGAATGAAAAATGAGTATTAACCTTTTAAAAACTTAATCAGGCGGTTGGATTTTGAACAGGTTTGAAGCTTAATATATGTCATATTAATTTTAGTTTATAGTTTTTGGATAATAGTACTTAACATGATTCGGATACAGTACGGGGTCTTGTCTCTTTTCTGACTATATCTTACATTTTATAATACCTCAATTATTAAGAATTATATTTTACAATTTTCAATAATATATATGATTGATATAGAAGTGTATAACAATACTAACTAGTATATCATAATTCGTATTAAACAAAGAATTACTTGTAATTTTCAAATACAATTTAAATAAATATCTAATAATATTTATTAAATTTTGAATATCTAACTATATTAGATTTAATTAACTATGTTATTTTATTTATTTATTGATCACTATTATATCCAATTTAAGTAAATAAAAGCTATCAATTTAATGGTTTAAATCTATTTTAATAACTTGATAATTATCAGGAATCTAATTAGGCACTAATAATTAAAAAATTAATATAATTGACATAGGAGCATGTAACTAACTATATTATTTAAGACGAGAATAGTTTTAAAGAAAAATACACTTTAGTTATAAAATCTATCGCTAATATTTAAAATGAAACCTCGTTGTTAAGAATATTATTTTAATAATTGTTTATAAACTATATTTTCTAATTATGTAACATATAAGAATAATAACTTATTGCAATATTAATTATTTCATTATTATCATAAATCTAATTGAACATTAAAAATTTTAAAAAAATTGTAATTAAAATAAGAGAATTTGAGTTATGACAGAACTAACAATATCATAATTCAATACAAAAAAAAGTGTTAGTTGTGAGAACTATATACTGAATCAAAAAAGTAAAAGTTTAACATGATTCGTATGTAGTACGAGGGTCTTATATCTTTTGTGACTATATTTAGATATTTTATAATATCTAGATTATTAAGAATTATAGTTTAAAATTTCAATAATATATATGATTGATATAGGAGTGCATAACAATACTAACTAGCTAATAAAACGGTTATTAAACGAAGAATTACTTGTAATTTTCAAATACAATTTATATAAATATCTAATACTAATATTTTGTTAAATTTGAATATTTAACTATATTAGATTTAAATAACTATGTTCTTGTATTTATTTATTAATCACTAATTTTATTAAATTTAAATAAGCATATACATTCTTGATTGTATGATCATATTTCAATATTAATAATTTAATAATTATCGTAAATATAATATAACATTAAAATTAATAAATTCTATGTAATTAAAATAGGAGCATATGAGTAGCCAGAACTAACAATATCACAATTCATTACAAAAAAGTATTACATGTTAGTTTTAATTGTACCTTAAATAAAAATATAGTGTCGATTAATTTAGCAGATTTAATATTTATTTTTGAATATATTAAATATTTTTGAATATATTATTATATATTAGGGGACACGATACTTGATAAATAAATTTCAGAATATTATTTTTTTCATACAAATAATTAATTTGTTGTGTCCTATTTAATGTAGTTATATATATTTATATTCCTTTTTTTAAAATAGGTAATACTTAATTATCATTATTGTTTCTTTCAATTATTTACATTATAGTAATTTCATATAAAGAAGTAAAAAAAAAAGTACCTAGAAGATATATATACAAAATAATAAAAAAGACTGGCAAATGATCAAAGCCAAACCTAGCCCTCTCCCTTCAGCCGCCATACCCCTCCACGTCCCCTGTTTCCATTGTCAGATCCATCAATAATAAAAGAATGTAAAAGTATTGCATATATTCTAAGTGATGGTTCCTCCTGTATGCATCAACAAGATCTTCATAAATTCGAAGCAGGTTTTTTTTCTTCTAAATCTCATTCTTTGCGGATCTCACTCTTTATGATTATATTTTTAAATACTTTCTTTCTTCTTTATTGTTTTTCAAAGATTAGGAAGTATAGCTTTAAAAAAAATGAATAATAACATAGCTGAAATAGAAAAAAATAAAGAAAAACAAATAAGAAAGTTAAACATAGCTAAGTGAAATAAAGAAAATTAAATAAGAAATAAGCACAATATGAGAAATTATGTAGAAGAACCTGAAGTAAAGGTTTGAGAAATGAAAAATAATGAAATAAAAGATAATAATATAAAAAAAAATTGAAAAAAAGGAATTTAAAAGTTAAAAGAAAAAAGAATTGAAATAAAAAATAAACTAAAAAAGAAAAGAAGAAAAGAGATTCAGAAAATAACATTGTAATTACATCATGTAATTACCTGCAATTCTCAACCTCCCTTTGAGAATTGGAGAGTGTAATTACACCTCTTCAATTACATTCAATTATATGCTAACCAAATAATTACATGGTCAGACAAACATGTTAAAACTGTATAATTACACCAAATTAAATTCAAATTCAATTACAGAGTGACTTGTCAAACAGACCCGTAGTGTAGTACTCTTTCAGGTTAGCCATAAGTGATTTTTACTCACTCCAATCACTTTTACTTATCTGCTATTAATTTTATATGCCCTCTAGAAATTAATAAATAAAATATATTTTTTATCATAATATTCATATTAATTGGTGTATAACTTAATAGATTTGAAAAATAATTTGAAAATGAGTAATTAATATTTAGGGTAAAACAAGAAAAAAAAGTTTATCTTTCTCGTAATATGTTAAAATAGACAAGTAAAAGTGAAAATTTATTTTTAATATAACGTACAAGTAAAAGTAAATTGAGGGAGTAAAACTTTGGCAAACCCATTAAGAAAGTCACTTAATAATACTCCCTCCGTCTCAAATTATCTGTTGTAATTTATATATATAGTTATCTCAAATTATTTATCGTTTTAGAAATTTAAGACAATTTTTTTTTCATTTCACCCTTAGTAGTTATTGTTCTGAAAGACTACAAACACCTCAATTATGAGATGATGTTGTGATTGTTCAAACATAATGGTAAAATAGTTAAAAACTTCTCCTAATTAATGTTTCTTAAGGGACGTGTACGTAAAAGAGAATCACGACATATAATTTGAAAAAGATGAAGTATTAATTAAGAGGGTTATTTAACTAATTAAATGACCTTATATCTTTCTTCAACAATAGTTAAGAAGTATCGAAATGCTTTTTGGAAATTTATTTAGATCGTTTATTAAACATTGATATAATTTGGAAGAACCCACTGATTAGAAGTACCTGGTAATATTGTGCTCTAGTACCAATTAATTCTCTGTCGGCTGACTTGTATAATACAATAGCATTAACAAAATCTTACTAAACGTACTGACACGATATCAACTTTCGACTATCTTGAAGATTCTCAGCTGATTGCCTGATTCTTTCACCCTTCACTCTATTCAAGCTCTTCGTAAATAATAATAATAATAATAATAATATTAATATTAATAATAATAATAATAATAATAATAATAATAATAATAATAGTGATAGAATCCCTGATATTATTAGAAATCTTGTAATTATGGTCGTAGTCTTGTATTAGAAAAAAATGTTATTATTGTAGTAATCTTGTATTATGTCAATGTATATTTAATTTCAATAATTATAGGCTAGGTTTACGATTGTATATCAGGTATATAAACCGTTTACATTAATGAAAATAAGGTCGCCGGCCGAAACCCCCCCCCCCCCCTCCTTCAAAATTTATCCAAATCCTTAATTCTTCTCTTGTTCTTCCATCCTGTCTACCACAAAGAACAATTTTCATCCTGCCATTGCAGTCTCCAATAGCAAAAACAACATTCCTATTGTTCTTGAGATGGAAAACGTTCAATACGCGACGTGGGCAGAACTGTTTAAAATTCACCCACGGTCTAATAGAGTCCTCCATCACATCGTCCTACCGGCAAAATGCAAGGAGAATATGCCTTTCACGGATGATGAAATTGTGTTGTGGGCAACTATTGATGCGACTGACCTTTAATGGATCTATTCCACCATCTACACAGACCTCTTACATACAATTATCGAACCCGACGCTACGGTCATGGAAGCTAGGAATAGGTTGCGTGATATATTCCAAGACAACAAAAATTTTCGTGCCGTGACCCTTGAGCAAGAATTCTCCCACATAAATATAACGGATTTTTCGAATGCCTCAGCCTATTGTTAAAGGCTCAATGAGTTGTCGGATCAACTCAAGAACGTTGGTGCGCCTATCACTAATGATCGTCTTTTTCTTCAAATGGTTGCAGGCCTCTCTGAGGCGTATAATGGCGTTAGAACTCTCCTTCATCAAAGCAATCCTCTCCCGCTGTTCCACCAAACACGTTCCATGCTCACTTTAGAAGAAGTCGGATTGGCTAAAAAGGAGGCTACCGGAGCCAATTCCGCCATGATGGTGGCCACATCCCGTGAAACTGATGACTCTCAATCGTTATCAAAAATTATGGTCAAAATCGTAATAACGGTGGTGGCAAAAATGGTCAAAACTGTGGAAAAAATCGCGACGGCGGACATGGCAGCGGCAAGGGTGGCGGTCGCGGCGGCGGTAGTGGCGGACGACCAACAGGCAGTGGCGATCAGCAGGGGACCAGGCCACTGAACCTGTGGCAGCAGGTTTGGGCCGCTGGGCAGTGGCCCAGGCCATGCCTTGGGCCAACAGGAAGTGGCCCATGCCGCCCTGCTCCTTACCTTTGATGAACTGGGCCAGGCCCAACACTGGCCAGCAGAGGCATCACCCTGGGCCGAGGAACAGTTTGGCCTGGCAGTAGGCTGGCTTGCTTGGGCCTCTGCCTCAGCAGGACTTCGCTGCTGCATGCCCAACAGTAGTAGTCCCGACGCACACGAATATTGAGGCAGCGATGCATACACTTGGATTAAATCCTCCGGATGAAAATTGGTACATGGACACTGGTGCTACTTCTCACATGACGTTCGCACCAGGTAATCTCTCATTTTATTTTAAGTTGAACAAAAATCGTGGCATAATTATTGTAATGATAATTTAATTCCAATTCGTGGTTATGGTCACATAAATTTATCTTCCCCGAACCCACCTTTAGCCTTAAAAATGTCCTTCATGCACCTCACTCAATTAAAAATTTGGTGTCTGTTTAGAAATTTACAACTGATAATTGGATTTTCTGTGAAGGATTTCACGAAGGGAATACCTTTAATGAGGTGTGATAGTCAGGGCAAGCTCTATCCCATCACCACCACCACCACTACCACTATTCAAGCCACACCATCAACGTTTGACACTTTATTACCTTCCTTGTGGTATGTGCATTTGGGTCATCCGGGAGCGTCTGTTCTTTTCTCTCTAAAAAATAATAATTTTATTGAGTGTAATAGTACGCGTAGTACTAATGTTTGTCCTTCTTATCCGCTTGGGAAACATGTTAGATTACCGTTTGTAGCCTCCAATTCTAGTACTTTGATGCCATTTGATATTATTCATAGTGATTTGTGGACATCTCCCATTTTGAGCTCTTTGGGCCATCGTTATTATGTGTTATTTTTTTATGATTATTCTAATTTTTTGTGGACCTTTTCATTGTCTAAAAAGTATCATGTTTATTCCACATTCCTATCATTTAGAGCATTCATCCGTACCCAATTTGAACGGAAAATTTAAAACATTCAGTGTGATAATGGAAGGAAATTTGATAATGGGCCGTTTAGGAAATTTTGTAATGTTGATGGCATATCTTTTCAGTTTTCTTGTCCTCGTACGTCCTCACAAAATGGGAAAGCCAAAAGAAAAATTTGCACCATTAATAATATTGTCTGGACATTGCTAAGCCTATGCTTCATTACCACCTTTATTTTGGCATCATGCATTACAAATGACTACTTACCTTCTTAACATACTCCCTAGCAAAGGATTAGCATACCAATCTCCCCAAAAAATTCTTTATCATAAAGACCCTTCGTATTCTCATCTTAGGGTGTTTATGATATCCTCTTTTCTAATCCAATACAACTAATAAACTTCAAGCCCATTCTACCGCTTGTGTGTTTTTGGGTTATCCGTATGATCATCGTGGTTACAAATGTTATGATTTATCTTCTAATAAGATAATAATTACTCATCATGTCATTTTTTATGAAACTCATTTTCCGTTTGCTACATTGTGTAATTCTGTGTCCAACCCTTATAATTTTTTGGATGATGTCCTCTCACCGTATGTGGTCCACTATTTGGTCCGGCCCACACCTCAGGATTTAGACCAGTAGACACCGGCAGGCCTACTACATGCTGTCCCAGAAACTTTCCGTCACCCAAATCAGCCAGCAGGCCCACTACCTGCTGGCCTAATGTCTTCCCGTGACCAAATTCAGCCAGTAGGCCCACTGCATGCTGGCCCAAATTCCTCTCGTCAACCAATTCTGCTAGTAGGCCCACTGCTCGCTGGCTCATCCTCTTCCAGTGCGTCACTGCCAGCAATCCCACTGCCTGCTGGCCTAGTTTTCATCCCACAATCCTCTCGGCCAACATGCCCACTATCTGTTTGCCCAATCCGTGACCCGCCTCTCGGTCCAGT
The DNA here is from genome assembly GCA_034509755.1 of Anisodus tanguticus. NCBI lineage: Eukaryota > Viridiplantae > Streptophyta > Magnoliopsida > Solanales > Solanaceae > Anisodus > Anisodus tanguticus. Next base: position 38,309,580 of record CM067548.1, on the reverse strand, counting down.
CAATTTTGACGTCCATACACCGACCCAGGTCTGGCCCACTTCTATTTTTAGTCAAGGGCCCCTTACTAGTAGCCAACGGGGTATTTTTAAACCAAAACGACACTTTAATCTCAACTCTAATGTCATTAAATCACCCTTACCACGTAACCCAGTGTCTAGCTTTCGTGACTTGAATTGGAAAATGGCCATGGATGCTGAATATAATGCTCTTATTGAAAATAAGACGTGGGAGTTGGTGCCCCGTTCGCCTGGTGTCAATGTGATTCGTTCTATGTGGATTTTTACTCATAAGGAAAAATCTGATGGTTGTTTTGAGAGGCATAAGTCCCGTCTTGCAGGTGATGGAAAAACTTAATATGTTGGCGTATATTGTGGAGAGACATTTAATCCAGTGGTCAAACCGGCAACCATTCACATTGTTCTCAGTCTGGCTATCTCAAAAGCGTGGCACATTCATTAGCTGGATGTAAAAAATGCTTTCTTACACTGTGATCTCAAGGAAACTGTATACATGCATCAACCCTTGGGTTTCAGGGACCCCGATCATCCTAACCATGTGTGCTTACTAAATAAGTCTTTGTATGGGCTCAAACAGGCCCATCGGGCCTGGTATAAAAGGTTTGCTAATTATGTATCTATTATTAGGTTTTCTCATAGCAGGTCTGATCACTCTCTGTTCATCTACCGTCGCAGTACTTCTCTGGCATACATTTTTCTATATGTGGATGATATTATATTGACTGCCTCATCTGATAAATTGCGCAAGTCTATCATATCTCTTCTCAACTCCGAATTTGCTATGAAAGACTTGGGGCCTTTGAGTTATTTTTTGGGTATAGCTGTAACTCGTTATGCATGTGGTCTTTTTCTATCCCAGAGGAAGTATGCAGTTGAGATTATTGATCGGGCTGACATGTCATCCTGTAAGTCGTCTCATACTCCGGTTGATACCAAGCTGAAGCTGAGGGCTAATTCTAGCACACCTTATGAAGATTATTCCCACTATCGTAGTCTTGCAGGGGCTCTTCAGTATCTCACATTCATGATGCCCAATATTACTTATGCAGTGCAGGATGTGTGTTTATTTATGCACGATCCAAGGGAAGAACACATTTACGCTCTCAAACGTATTGCGCATTACATTCAGGGCACTTTTGATTATGGTTTACATTTATATCCATCCTCTGTAGCTACTCTTATGTCTTATACATATGCTAATTGGAGTGGATGTCCAGATACCAGACGCTCGATATCTGGTTATTCTATGTTTCTTAGTGATAACTTGGTTGGCTAAACGCCATGCTACTTTATCGTGTTCAAGCGCGGAGGCCGAGTATCGAGGGGTAGCCAATGTGGTGTCTGAGTCTTGTTGATTGCGTAACTTCCTCTTAGAGCTTCACTTTCATATTCAGAAAACTACCTTGGTCTACTGCGATATATTTCTCTGGAATTCCTGTCCAACATCAATGCACTAAACATATCGAGATGGATATTCACTTTGTTCGCAAAGAGGTAGCTCGTGGACAAGTACGTGTCTTGCATGTCCCTTCACGGTACCAAATTGTTGACATCTTTACTAAGGGCCTTCCCTTAGTTCTGTTTGAAGATTTTAGGGACAGTCTCAGCGTACGACAACCGCCCGCTATAACTGCGGAGGTGTGATAGAATATACGTTGTATATTCCTAATGTACTACGTATATTCCCTAATATTATTAGAGATCTTGTAATTATGGTAGTAGTCTTGTATAAGAAAAATGAAATTATGGTAGTAGTCTCGTATTAGGTCAATGTATATTTGAATTCCATAATTATAAGCTAGGTTTACCATTGTATATCATATATATAAACCTTTTATATTAATGAAAATAATGAAGAGATTATTCTCTTTATTTGACACGGATTTGAAGAAACTATTTAAGTAATTATGTAAGAGAGATCGAACATCACATCAAATTTTAAAATGGGAGAAGTCAAATGAGTTTGAATTTTCAGAAGTTATGGATGTATACATATAAAAAAAAACATTATTGCAAGCTAGTAGAATATAGTGGTGATTGTAATAGTCAAGTGAGTTTGAATTTTCAAAAGTTTTGAATGTTACATAGAAAAATATTGTTAGTTTTTTAGAATCCAAAATAGAGTATATATCATGTAAATGGATATATGGAGGGACTATAGCAGGTAGAGTTTTTCTTTTTGCTGGAAAAGAGGAAATTGCATAAATTAAAGAGCAAAAATTAAGAGTTATTACAAGTCGGAACAGATCGATTCCGTGTTGTTCTTAAGACTTGGTAGAGTTAATACATAAAAGTGGGAAACATATTTATACGCACCTGATATTTACCTCAAGGTAAATGAAATGTATGATATGTGCCATATACTTTAATCACTTAACAATGATTAAGTGATACAAGGGTGGATGTAGAGTAATAAGTATAAATAATTAATTTTAAACTTTGTAAATCAAATAACTTGTGGTAAGATTTCAAAATCGAACCCATAAATTTCAAATTCTGAATTTATCTCTGAAATGATATATATTCTAATTTTATTTTATAACTCTTATTGTTGAAGTATCTCACATTCGCATCTAAAAGCTTAAGATGTTAGAGAGAGCACACTTTTAATATTTGATTATATTCTCAACACGCTCCCTCACGTGCTGGTCTGATTTTTTTTCATGGTTCAAGCACGTGGAATTTTTTTTGATAATGAGTGGCGGTGAGGTTCGATCCTATGACATTTGCTTGGCTTTGATACCATGTTGAAGTGTGTAATCATCTGATCTAAAAGCTTAAGCTTTTAGAGAGAGCACACTTTTAATATTTATTATATTCTGAACACGTATAGTTAAATTGCTTGAGTTGATGTAAACACCGAGTGATATTTGTTATTTTTGGAAAGTAGGGTTTGATATTCTAATCTGAATATCTAGTCTCTTCCGTAGAGTTACTTCACTTTTCTTGCTCTATAAAAGCTGACAATGTGGCTCACTTTTCATATGCAGTAGATCGATCGACATGCTTGAAGGTTGCCTATTAACAATGGATATTAAGAGGTGAGGAAACTACAAACCTAGCATTTGGGAGGATGGATATGTCCAATCAGGAGCTAATTTGTACGCTGTAAGTCCAAAAAAAAAAGAGTATATCCATCGTCTATAATGTACTTAGATACAGTTGTTTTTATTTTCTGACATTCCGAACATAATTTGCATAATGGTAGATGTCAATTTTCTTTTGAACTATCGTAAATGTTGAATCGAGTATCATCGTCGTTGATGATTTTTTCTAGTATGCTATTTTTCTCGTTTCTTCTTTTTTTGGTTACATTTTCTCTTTTCTCTTTTCTTTTACCTTTTTTATTTTTTCATGAAAACAAGATAATGACAAACACCTTTATCATGCAGGAAGAGAAATATTGTGAACGAGCTGAAAAAATAAAAGAAGAAGTAAGGAGGATGTTGGAGAAAACAATGACACACTCATTGGAACAGCTTGAGCTTATTGACAATTTGCTAAGACTTGGCATATATTATCACTTTGAGGAAGAAATTGATAGAGTTCTGAAGCAAATATACGTTAATTATAATAAAAGAGATCACCATGATGGACAGAAAAATGAGGAGTTGTATGCTACAGCTTTAGAATTTCGACTTCTTAGACAACACGGCTATCATGCTTCTCAAGGTACTCGTAATTTTCCTTTATTTCATTAAGCGGATTCAACAGGTTACCTGCCTTCTTTTTAAGTTGTTAATCTTATTTATTATAAACTGTTATATGCAGTTATTTTATAGATGACCTGATACTGTAAAAATATTACGTAGATCTATATCTTATGTAGTTTTTTTTTTTTGTCAGAGATATTTCACAATTTTATGAATGAGGAAGGAAAGTTCAAAACAATCCTTGTTGAGTATACCAAAGGGCTGTTGAGTTTGTATGAAGCTTCCTATCTTTCTATTGAAGGTGAAAACATTATGGAAACGGCTCGAGATTTCGCCACTCATTATCTCACAGAAAGCCTTAAGAAAAAGATAAATGAGAATCTTGCTGAGCAAGTAAGCCATGCTTTAGAAATGCCTGTGCATTAGACGATGGAGAGACTAGAAGCAAGATGGTTTATAGAAGTTTATTACAAAGAAGAGAACATGAATCCTCTTCTACTTGAACTTGCATAGTTGGACTACAACATGGTACAAGCTACATACTTAGAGGAACTAAAACAAATGTCAAGGTGAGCGAGGAGTGATTTGTATGACATTTGAAAGTGAAAACACTATACACTCAACGGTGTGGGGTACGATAGAAGTCATTTATCAAAAAATATATTATTTGATGTTTGATTAGCGAGTGAAAAATATTTTCTCAAAAAGAATATATATATTCAAGATTATTGATAGCAAATCAGAAAGTGTTATGATGAAAATTTTGAGTACTAAAAAAACATTAATAATGTCTAAGTGTCAGTCAGAGCAAGTAATATGAAGTCAGTTAATATACGTTGCAAGGTAAAATTATTTCCGTAAATGAAAACCATATTTTTTTTACGGAAGACATTTTCAGGTAACTGAATGCCAGAAAATGACACTCATAAAATACAATTTTCCTGAAAAAACCTGCCAATACACATTAATATTTATTATAAGATCCTCTCTATACTGAGAATATTACTTGAGGATATGTTTTAATCATCTGGTTACAATGCAGGTTAAGAACATTAAACTTGTTAAAAGGATGAGCTTTGTTAGGGACAGATTGGTGGAGGGCTTCTTCTGGGCTGTTGGTTTCACTCCTAATCCGCAGTTTGGATACTGCAGAAAGTTCTCAACAAAGCTGTCTGTACTCCTCACAACAATTGATGACATCTATGATGTTTATGGTACCTTGGATGAACTTGAGCTCTTTACTGATATTGTTGACAGGTTTGGCTACAAGCTTTAGACCGTTTCCTCTTTTTACTGTTATGTCATCTAAAAGATAACTACAAGTAATCCACCACAATAAGTGGGATCAATAACCTAGAAAATAAGACAAGTTATCTGCTACTCGTGTATATATGTCAAATGATGGTGATGGTGATGGGGGTGGGGTGGAATAGAATCTCAAGTTTATTTTTTATGGGAGGGTCACATACTTACTGTGGTTACATGTTCTGAAGATGGGACATCAATGCAATAGAGCAACTACCTGAATACATGCAAATCTGCTTCCTAGCTCTCTTCAACTCCATGAATGAACTGGCTTATGATATTCTCAAAGAACAAGGATTCAGCATTATTTCACATATAAGGAATCAGGTAGTAATTTTTCCTTCCATCTAATTTTATCTTGAATTTCTCACCCAATTGTATATTGACGTACTCTGTACCAAATATTTCAGTGGGCTAACCTGTGTAAAGCTTACTTACTCGAAGTGAGGTGGTATCAGAGAGGGTATACACCACGCTTGGATGAGTTCCTGAGAAATGCATGGATAACAAACACTGGTCCAGTACTAATAATGCATGCTTATTTTTGCATCACAAACCCCATAAAGGAGGAGGAATTAGAATTCTTAAAGCACTATCCTGCCATCATTTACTCACCTTCACTAATTCTTCGACTTGTAAATGACTTGGCAACTTCACCTGTAAGTTATGCTTATAAAAAGTATTTCTGTGTCTGTTCAGTAAGTTCCTTAATGATCTCTGATACTACAAGTTAAAACTCGATTCATTTTTCACTTTTCTTCAGGATGAAATCAAGAAAGGAGATTATCTTAAATCGATCCAATGTTACATGCATGAGTCTAGGAGTTCTGAAGAAAATGCTCGAAACTATATAAAGAACTTAATTGATCAGACCTGGAAAAAGATGAACGGAGACATACTAAGGGACCAATCCTTCTCAGAAGATTTTAGAAGAAGTGCAATAAATCTTGCTAGGATTGCTCAATGCATGTACCAGCACGGAGATGGATTTGGTATTCCAGATCGAGAGACAAAGGATCGGATACTCTCCTTGTTCTTTGAACCCATTCCTCTTTCCTGAAATGCTATGCTTCATTATGCCTGTTTATACATGAAGCTCAATGTAAAAGAAATAAAATATATAAGAAAATCTGTTTTCTGTATCCTGAAACTTGTATAATGTTCTGCAGTAAATAAGGCTTTGGAAGAGCCATGGAAATGCAAGAAATAGTTACCGACATCGTCACGAATTCCCACATTACATAACAATTTTAGATGAAAAAAACCTATAAGAACAATCAAGTAGAATTCAAGGATCCCCATCCAATTCTAAATTAGAGGATAAAGTATTATAATCTCATTCTCAAGAAAATAGTTAAGAAAGAACAATTATACATGTCACCATACAAAGCACATCATCAGGGCATGCAAATGGTATATATAATGTTTCCGGTTCTTCTGATCATTCACTTGTTGAGCTCATCTACTGGAATGACTTAACCAGCATACATGAGGCAAGTAGCTAGTCCATCATCCCAACTCCTGTCATGCTTATCGTTGGTTTATACAGTGTAATCCAAACACAGACGCTATACCAGCTTCATTGTTATGAAGCTAAAGCGTTCAACTTCTTTTCAAACATCTTAGCCCGTCGAAGGGCGTCCAAGGCCTCTGCCTGCTTTCCAGAACGTTTCAAGTTTAAAGCTTTTATTTTCTCTGCCTTTATCCGCTCTTCCAAATGCTTTCTTTCATTGGAAGACTCGTCAGATACACCTGCTTCAGATAGTTTTGGCTCTGGTCTCTCAAGGATTTGAGAGGCAGTAGTGCCAGTTTTATCAGTATTGCCAATTAAAGGTTTTTTTGTTTCCTGCCTTTCAGGGCCTCGGAATACACTAGCAGTATCTGCAATTCCAATTGCCTTTAAAGCAGAGAAAAGCTGAGGATCAAGAAAATCCTCGACGCTGACATCCTCTGTTGATTCAGCTTTGGGGTCAGAAGACTTCATTGTATCTTGCGTAGACGCTTCTTCCAACTGACTCTCAATAGCTTTTGCCAATTCAAATTCAGCATCGGCTTCTTCGGTCCTACCTTCCCTTCGCAACTTAAGTGCTTGTCGTTTGTGGCCGAGAGACTGCTGCTGCAATTTAAACCGATCACGTCCAGACAATGGCTTGGGACCTGAGCTTGGACTTGCTTCTTTCTGTCCCACTTGAGATTTATTACGAACATTGTTTCGACTAACTTCATTTTGTCCAACATGTGAGGTATTAGGACCTGCCGAGACTGTGGAACTACTAGTACCCAGAGTCTTTTCTTCCTCAAGGCGCTTCTCTAAAAGTTTTGCCTGTCGAAGCTCCTCCTTGGCTTCTGCCACTTTCCCTTCTCGCTTCAAGGCAACTGCTTTCCTCTTGCGAGCCAGTATATCTTGATGAAGGAAATTTTGATCAAGCTGAGAATTAGCTTCCTGGGCAGTTTTTGACTCAGAGATGCATGGTTTCTCATCTGATTGAGCGACCTCTTCTGGTTTCTCTGGAGTACGAGTAACTTTGCTTTCCATGTCCTCAATTGGACTCTTTTGAGAATCAGATGGAGGAAACTGTGGGTTCTCAGGGGGAGAACCAATAGTTTTACGTTCTTTCTGCTCATTTGACTCAGTTGGAACTCTGTTAGACATAGATTCTTCAATTTCTGCCAATTGCTCTTCTAACATTTTAGCCGCTTTCATCACTTCCTCTGCCTCCTCGGTCTCTCCCTGGCGTCTCAATGTGAGAGCCTTTCGTTTCAAGCTCAGAAGTTCCCTCTGAATTTCACCTTTACTTTTTTTAGATGCTCGAGCTGGGATGTTACTCGTAGCTTCCTTAGTTAGGGACTCGCTAAGATGAGAAACATTATTTTTCTCTTGAAATGACGCAGATGGAACATTAGCTTTTTCATCATCCTGCCAGCCCAAATTATTAAGCAGCGAAAGATAAGTTGGGTCATGCAGGTCTTGATCTGTAACCTCTGCCTCTTCATCTCCAGCATCAATATCTTCAATACTTTCATCCAGCTTATCTCCAGCAATGGGCTGCACGAATTTTGGTGGATTATCAATATCTTGAAGTTGCTTCTCAAGAATCTTGCCTTTTTCCAATTCTTCTTCAGCCTCATCTAACCTTCCTTCCCTTCTTAAAGCAAGAGCCTTCTTTTTAATACTAAGAAGCTCTCTCTGAATCACTGACTTACTCTTTGGTGCTATTTTGTGCTCTTTATCCTTCCTTTCAACGGACTTTCTAACATCCACTTCACCATTATTTAGTTGCTCTCCAAGCTCGCTCTCCAGTGTTTTTGCCCTCTTTAGCAGTTCCATTGCCTCCGTAGTATTACCAGCCCTTTTCTGGCTAAGGGCTTCTCTTTTCAGTGACTGAATTTCACTTAGTAACACTTCCCTATCAACAGGCTGGAATTGCTTTTCTGAAACCTCAGACTCAGCAGCATCTTCAGTCCAGCCCATTGACTTCAAGGCAGCTGCTATTTCTGGGTCATACATGTCATCATCAGTTACTTCAAAATTACCATCTGTACCAATATCATCAGCAATTCCGAGAAGGTTGTCAAAATCATGACTAGAATCTGGTTTATATCCAGTAGATAAATCATCAAGTTTATCAGCATCCAAGCCACGTATTAAAGAAGACAGCTCATCATCAGACTCTTCATCATCACCCAACAGTTCCTGCTCTTCTATTTGCTTTTGAAGAATTTTAGCCTTCTTCAATTCTTCTTTGGCTTCAGCAAGTTTCCCTTCCCGCTTCAACTGGAGTGCTTTTTTCTTATGAGCAATGACCAGTGACTTGTCAATTCCATGAATTTTCTTTTCAGGATTGGTCTTTCCAGAAACTTCTCCAAGAAGTGCAGAAAGTTCACCCTCAAGGCTCATGGTAGCTGGTTTTTTGTCAGCAGTACGAAGATCCATATCTGACCATCCCAGTTCTCTGAGTTCAGAAGCAAGATCATCCTTCTCCTTGGTAATTTGAGGAGAGAGCTTACTTTTCCTACCAGACGCTTTGCTGTCATCAGTATCTTGCTGGATCTCAGTGACACTACTGGAAGACAATGCTCTTTTACGATTTTTCCTCAGAGAAAGCTCCAAAGCAGCAGCCTGCCTTTCAAGTTCTTTGCCCCTCTTAAAAGCCCTAAGAGCTTCTTCAGGTTTACCTGCAGCTTTTAGAGTTCGATGATTCTTTTTTTCTTCCATGGCTTGCTGACGTAATTCTTCAGGAGTAGTGGATCCCATCTTAGCCTGCTGCTCTGTCTGATTACTGCTTCCATCTCCAGCCTCATCTTTACCAGAGAAATCTAGAACATTTGAACCTGATGCAGTGCTTGCTGACTGTTGATCATGGGAAAGAACATCTGAGGTCCTTTCTTTATCCAGAAGCTGATTTAAAATTTCATCCTCACTCGTTGATGGAAGTCGTGAGGTCCCTATGAGAGACAACATTTGTATTTTAAAACGAGAAGTAGTTCATTTCTTTCTATTAGAACAGTAACTATGACTGTGAGTATAGCCAGTTATTTATTCGGTACCTCTTGACGATTTATTTTTGTGACCATATCGCATTTCAAAACGTGCAGCCTCTTCTAATCTTTTGCATGGTTCACATATGCGCACGGGTGAATCACCTTGTCCGCGTAGCACCATTCTTTGTTGCGTACAGCTGTTGCAAAAAATTCCTCCGCACCTCCGGCAATGATGCTGAAATTTCATAGGTGTGAATCACAACATAAGTGGGGAAAAAAAACCTACGGTGTTCATATTGTCATTTAAACAAGCAGCAAGGGGAGAATAAAATCATATATATAAATATGGTAGTAAGGACATAAAAGATGATTTTGATATTTCAACGACACTAATGCAGAAAATACATTATTAAAAAGAGAAGTCGCAGCAGCACCTAAATAATCATATCTAGAAACTTCAACATGTTATGACTTAGAAAAAAAATCATTTTAGGCAAGCCAGAAAAGCATGTCCGTTAACTACTCCCTTCAACTTCTACCTAATGCATTGCAAGCTATTCTCACCTCCCAAAGAATGTCTACAGCCCGCTGCTGAAGGGGATTGGTTTTTAGGCAGCAATATGCAAAAAGTTCCGATGCTTCACATCAAAAAGCTAATTTCCTAGGAAAGCGATCCACAAACATTTGTTTGGAAGCAGCAAGACAATTTCCAGGTCAACTAAAATTCCAGGCCACGAGTGTGAACTTTGTTTGGAGAGAGATTAATCCTTGAGCTGAACCACTACTGAATAGGAGTAGTTTGAGAAGACAATCATAACTCAGATATTCGCAAGAATAAGAAAACTGGGGAAAAATCATTTGATATCTGGGTATAATGGCTATAATTTGCTCTCCAATTATTTCAAAAAGGAGAAGGTTCATTGTTCTAACAATAAAAACACCTGCTAATGTCGATCTATCAGCAAAAACAAAAAGAACTAATCCAGAAAATGGAATTTTGACTCCAGCTTTTCAAACAGGATTGATAGATCTCTCAATTCAATTGCAGCTCTACTTGACAAATGGTTTGGGAGTATGAATAGCACACAAAAATATCTATACTTTTGGAAAACTAGCTATGAGAAAGTTATAAACACTTTAAACCCAACTACTAAAAGTTATGAACACTTTAAAACCAAAGATAACCAAATATATAGTAGTATCTTTGTGGTCAAGAGATTCACTAGAGAAGCAAATGAAGAACCTCTTGCTCGCCAATAACTATAATCGTGGATAAGAGCAAATGTGAATGAAAATTGTATATTGCAGATAATGAGGGAAGATATTTGGGGGGGAGGAAAGAATCATAGCCCATCTAACACCCATAATGATTACTCTTTTGTTACATTAAAGAAGATAGATTGCAAGTATTCTTGTCCAAACACTGTTCCAATTTATGTAACAATGAAATAAAAATGCATAAACTTTTTTCAACCACGATGAAATAGATTAATTTTCTGACGAACCTATTGCCTTTATGGCACACTAATTCAACACTAGAACATTGGCTTTTCTACTGAAGGAGGAATAGCACCCACTAATGTGGCAAGTGAAATGATTCCTCTATATTTAGAATACAATAGAGTTCTCTACAAGATGCGTCACTAAGCACTTGAGTCAAAAGGACATGCATTACCTAGATGAGGAGGTAGAGCAAGTTTAATATCATCAGCTAATTGAGCTGGTCTAAAGGATATATAGAAATCTATTAAAGATGTCCCCAGCTATAGTTGAAGTACAATAAAATAAGAATGAAATTATAATTTGTTGCTCCCAATTCGTTGTAGAAAGACGTTCTTAGTCCCTTAAAATAGGAGAACAATGAGCTATTGGGTTTGCCTTATTCTTTCTCTTGGGTGACTTTACTACCTCTGAAGGTCTTAGATATTCTTTCGAGCATCCTGAACAGATGGTGGAGTCAATGGAAGCAGTAGCATACTGGAGGTATTATTATTTTCTTCTTGAGAAGTAAGTGGTGGAGCTGGAACAAAGATAAAGATGTACTAAGCAAGTTGATCACATCCAAAGTTCTACACAAATCTAAATGAGAGAATTCAGAAATCTAGAGCAGGCGAGCACTTCAATCTTGCCACTAAACCTAAAAAATAAATTTTGCCCAATCTTTCCATTATCTCCTTTTCTCTCAACAAACATGCTTGTGGAAAAAGTACTTCAATTGTCACTCTATTCAGGAATAAATTTGGGAGGATCAGCTATTTCCTTCGAATTAAACAGAAGATCTTTCAGTCGAGAATAATGTTTACAAGAGTTCTTCAGCAATATGAAACACCTTGAAACATAATGGAGTAAGGTACAAAACTAGAGACATTCTGCTGTATGACTGAACCTCGGAGAGATAAGTATTTCCATTGGGTCATTAGACCAGTAAGAAGACATGATTACAAAATTGCTGCTGGGTAAATCAACTATTGAGATTGCACATGTTACTTCCATTAGTATGAACAATGGATGCCTAAATGAAGCACTTATGGAAATCAAAACTATTACTCCCTCTGTTTCAATTTGTTTGTCTTACTTTCCTTTTTAGTTTGCTTCAACAAGAATGTCTCTTTCCCTTTTTGGCAACTTTTTAATTATAACTTTCCACATGCCATGTTTAAGACCACAAGATTAAAGGATATTTTGGTACATTCTACATATCTTTAATTTAAGACCACAAGATTCATAAGTCTTCTTTACTTTCTCAAAACTCTGTGTCAAGTCAAAACCAGACAAACAAATTGAAACGGAGGGAGTATGTCAGATATGAATGTGAAGTCTAGGAGCTGATTTTAGCATATCTCAAAAACATGCTAAACTCAAAATTAAAGTTCTTCTCAGGTATTTTGCAGTTAGTTGATTTAGAGATTGGTGATCCTTTGAAATGCCTAATAGGAATAGATATACTGTTACTCGGGTGGACCCTATGCCAAAGTTAGTCCAAAGCATGGATGATAACATAGTTCAATCCATCCTATTGAATGATAACCAGTTGCACTTGATGACAAAGATTTCAAACAGAATACACATCTACGAATCGAAAGGGGCTGAAAATATTAAAGGAGTAGTGTATATTAATGGACTCAATAGAGTATATAACAATGCTATAACATAAAGGTGAGATTTTTGCTATAAAGATCCCAAAAAAACCTTGACAACATATTCCAATAAAGTCAATGGGAAATTAAGAAGGCAACAACATATGAATTCAATCAAGAACTTATATTTAGGATCTAACATGTACTAATTAATCAAGAATCAAACCCCATAATGATCCTTGAGAATTTGGCTAATGGGTATTCATAAAAATCATATATTATTCAAGAAATAATGGGAATTAAAACCTTGCGATTGATGAAAGTGAACTGAGAAGAACATCCTTGACAATGAGAAGCATCAACTACCCAAGTATTCCCTCTTAGTGATGGTTTTGAAGGTAATCCAATCTTCTCCAACATTTTTCTTCAATCTTTTTCCTTTGAAAATTACAAAAAAAAAGCAAGAATAAAGCGAAGGACATCGAGTGCAGATGACCAAACGACGACGTCTAGGTGATGTTTCGGCAAAATAAGAAAAAGAGAGAAAATGGCTAAAAATATACCTAAATTATCATATATATTTTTGCGAGTTGTACACCTCAATTATCAGATATTTGATATTTCTCTTTTTTTGAATTATCATCTGTATTTATTAAAATAAACACACTTAAGCTTACTAGACTAACTATTATTTATTTTCTTTTTTTACTTGAACTATCACCATTATCCAATTAGGTGTACTTTAATACAGAAAAAAAACAGTTAATTAAGGTGTGAAACTCATACGAATGTGTTCTTTGACATTATCTCAAAACGAAAAGAAATCAAATACGTAGTCAACAATTCAATCTTTTTATTTATTTATTATTATTTTAATACACCCTCAGTTTTAAAATATTTATCTAGTTTTGATTTGATATAAAATTTTAAAAAATAAAGAATACTTTTAAATTTTGTGATTGTTAATTAAAGATATGTAGAATATATCAAATATATTTTAATTTTATGATCTAAAATATGTCATATGAAAATTGGAATAAAAAAGTTGTCAAAAAAAATTCATTTTTAAACGGACTATAAAAAAAGTAAGGGGCTAATTAAGAAGAAACTGCAATTCTTCTAGCCAATAAAGCTTTGGTGTGATGAATACGTTGGAAGGGTTGAGATAAGTTTTTAAGTATGCAACTGATTTTTGTGTTGATATTTTTAGTTTATTCATTCTCAAATATTAGTGTTATGGCAAATTTAACTTATTTCAAAACATTGACGTTTTAATAGGAAGATATTTATAACAATGCTTACTTTGGAAACTCCATCAATAAGATAATACTCACTTTGGAAATTTCTTCAATATGCCCAATTCTCATAAAAAGCAACCCTATGAATATGATTGCACATAATTATCAGTAAGGGTGTGAGTGTGTAAGATAAACACATATCTTAAATCCTATAAGGAATTGGAAAAAGAACACAAATGCCCAATTCACCTAAAATAACTATTTACTCTACCACTTACTTTCGTACCCTCAAAATTATTTATCCGGATGCCCACAAAACTATGATACCAATATGGTATCTCTTATATATCATAATGGTATCACAAAGTGCTTCTTTCATTTCTTTAAAAATGGTCATTAGCTCTTTATGAAAATCATATGATATATATAATATACTGACCGGATATCATAGAAGACCATGTTCATTCATCCAAAAAAAATATATTCCTCAAAAAGTCTCTATGATACCATCATGTTATATATATATATACATACATATATATATACATATATATATATATATATATATGTACATATATATGTTGGGAGTTTTGCTCTATGGTACTTTATAAAGCAGTACGGGAAGTATTTAACTATTACAAGTATTCGAAAGGATAAATAAAGATTTCAATAATTCAACATGGAATCTGAAATTACAATCGTTACACAAGTAAAAACTGGAAATTCCAGCTTTTGTAGAAGACGGAAAAATGTAAAATGTTTTTGCCGAGTCGAGTGTAGCACTCGTCCTTAAGACAATATTGCCCCGTATGTATCCTTTATACGTCCCGGACAATTTGTCTCCCAAGATAAAACAGAAATGGAACCCTTGAGCAAAGGAAACTCAAGAGCTACCGTGAAGAATATTGAGTAACGAAATGATGCTTGGAAGTTGTAGGAAGAAAACTATTTCGGTTGTGTATTTTCGTGCACTTTTTTTTTCGCATCTGTTTATGTATTTTCGTGCATATGTCTTAGTGCTCAACAATGGTGTAATGGGGTGTTTATATAGGAGAGGGAGGGGCTGTTTATCGCCGAAAATCGCCTCCATAATAGCCAAATAATGGCCATTATAGAGGTAGTAAAGTCACCAACATAAATGGGAGAAAGACCAACTGTTTTGGCCATTATAGGAGGAGTAATTCAGCCAAAATAAATGGCTGAATTGAGTGCTTGGCATTTCTGTTTTTGACCGTCGAAATTCGATTTTCTGGAAACTTCGGGGACCAAACTCGTACATCTTGAAACTTCGGGGACCAAACCGCACATCCGAGAGAATTCTCGTCCAAACCGTATATCTGAAACTTCGGGATCAAACCGTACTTCTGGCAAAGTTTTCTGGCCCAAAAAGATAATATCAGAAGACCCACAGCCCACAGCCCACAGCCCACAACCCACGACCCGTGACCCGAGAACCCGGAACCGGAACCGGACCGGACGGGACGGGCATGCGGCGGCGGCGCGCGTGTGGTCTTTCCTCGAACCGAAGCACATCTAGGTCCTCCCTCCTTTAAACACATGGGATACCCCTTGGGGTCCCAAACCCCAAACCAATTTCGAATCTTATATACACAACAATTCTTTCTTCCTCTACCGATGAGGGAGAATTACACACAATACCACACTTTCCATGCTTCAAACACCTTACTTCGTGAACCAATATCTCTTTCATTTCTCAATGAAATTTGACGATTCTTGGCCCTACGGTTATCTACGTACTTAGTAGATCATGCATGTGTGAAGAACCGGATTCTCCAACATACGTTACACTAGTGTTTAAGTTGGTCGGTCGCAACTCCCGCCAAAGGCAAATTTCCAACAATCCCCTCTTGAAAGAGATTTTGGCGCACTCACATGGTGTCTTTTCATTTCCAGCAATATTTCAGCGGACCGATGTTGCATAAGGAAAGGTAGCCTCGGCTTTGAACCTTCCATAGTTGAATACCATCGGACTTACTTACATCGCGGTGAACGTGATGTCTTGAACCGTCGGTGTTTAGTGTAAGCCAAGACAACGGTACCAACACAACAAATTCCCTTACTCTCTTCTTCGTAATGTTTTGTCTGTTTTGGCCATGGACAACGTCTTGGATTCTTAAGTGCGTTCAATTTGAGGCGGCCCGTCCTCGCACTTAAATAGGTGGTCTCCTACAAGGTATCCCGCTATACCCCACTTCACAAGTGTTAGGAACCATTAAAAGTTTCCCAAAGACCTAACCTCAACTGTTGAGGATCATTACGGAGTTTTGAAAACTTAACCTTTACCCATACCGCAGATAGCACTTAACGTCTATCGCGGGAACGGCTTTGGATTTGGTGTTTCTTTTCGAAATCACTATCCGAAGTGCTCATGCTTCGACCGAAGCGATCAACCGAACCTTTACAACTTAGTTTTCCCATTGAACCAAATTACCGGGATCTCCGGTTCGTAAGGTTGGGTTTCCACCGTATTGGTTCGTATATTTTGGGTTTTAAGCCCATTCCCCTAGACAGCGAGAACACTTGATCTCCGGGTAGTCCCTTAGTTAGTAAATAAGGAAGTGACACCCGTGATGATCAACCGCCATACGGTCTTATGTCTCCGACGGATCGTGACAGTATGTCCGTACGCCGTCATACGTGTCCTTCCTAAAGCCGACCGGCTAGCCACGATGTAGAACCGCTGAAGGCACGGGTTTCTCCCAATAAGGGACGTCCTCTAATGAGTCGTGAAGTTACTCAACTTCTTTCATGCTTTGTATAAAGCGATAAACTCCGATACCATCATGAATCGGTCGATGCAAGTTTGCTTAGAGGATTTTCCAAGACCCACCATACACATTTACTTGTGACTTTGGTGTTCTTCGATTATCGATGTCCGGTTGCATCACCGTGTTCTCTCGAACCGCCGGACATCCGAGAATACTATAATCCGTAGATAAGCGAATAATTCGGATATCGTCATATCGACTTAACGCCTTCTATTGATCATGTATTAAGATCATCGGTGAACCTTAGTTCAACTAATATGTTTGTAGGACGATACCAGTGTCGGTTGTAGTGTGTACAATACATTGAAGTACACGTGACCCGAGCATATCGCTCCTTGTCTATGGGTGCACCATGATTCCAATCGGTTCTATGATTCATATCCATTGGTGGCTTCAACGAGACTGTCAACTATCGACCGATCCGTTAGATGTCTTAGAAATCCAATTCCTAAGATGTCATCTCGTGATACTCATATCTTTCATATCGAGACTTTGTTTCAATATGATTTTCACTCTAAGACCGTTGGTTTTCCAACCGTTGGCTTTCTAACTTCGAGTCAATGTTTCGTGATCGATTCATTGTTTCGTTTTATCCGAGACTTTCGGGACCAAAATGTTAACATTTCGGGGACCAAAATGAAAGTTCGGAAGAAGCCCAACAGTTCGACAAAAACCAATTACGATCCTCTTCTTCCAACTCTCCGGTTGGGAAGGTCGTTTCAACACCCATGCCATGTAAGATTACAATGGCCCCGGATGTGAAGCTACTCACAGGGGAGCACTTTTTACAACCCAAAGGTTCTTTTCCGGAGGAAGATCAACCATTACACAAGTATGGTTCTATATATGGAATCTATTTCTCTCTTTAGCTTCTTTCCAAAGCATCGCTTTTGGAGATGACAATTCTTTGTTAATTGTCCATGGTTCGTTCTCAACCATACAAGCTAGAAGGTATGGAACAACTCTTTGTCCCCTCTTTGCTCCTTCTTGGTTCAACATCTAGAATTCCCGAGTTCTCAGATCCGGAATATTAAGTTCCGGATATCCGAAGAACTTTCGAGTCTCGTAGATACGGAACGTCTAGTTCCGGACAACGAGCCCTCGCGGGTTCTTGTTAACCTTGAGCAATTACTCCTTTTTCCTATTTCAAGGAAAGTTATCTTCAATGAATTCAACGATTCTTTGACGCCAAGAGGCGATCAACACTACTGTTATTTGCAGATCCAGTGGATATGCAATCTACAGTCTTAGGTCGAACTTGACCTGTTTCGATAGTTCATCTTTTACCAAGCTGCCCCACATAATTTGGGCGTACGACTTTGCGCTTGGCTAACACCGTTGGACTGAAGTGAGAAATGAGCAGTCGTTTAATAAATGATGCTTCACTTTCTCCCCCTCTATCACTACGAATTTCTCAATCCGTAGGCTTAGTTGATATTCAACTTCTGTTTTGTAGCGCTTATCCGCTTCAACAACTTCATCTTTGCTTTTCAATAAACAAAGGATACAATACGTTGTACCATTATCAATAAAGGTCATAACGTACTTGTCTCCCCCCTCTATTTTGTATAAACTTCAAATCACCCAAGTAGGTGTGACTAAGTTCTAGAGGAGCAATGCTTCTTTCGCTATTCCCTTGACGGAATTTGGAAATGTGATATTGCCTCTTCATCTACCTCGCATTTATTTGAGGATTTATGTCAAAGAAGGCAACAATCTCAACATCGTTAGCTTTTGAATGACTTGCTATTTAACGTGTCTTAATCTATGATGGCATAGACGCACGGATTACAAATATATCATTCATTTGGCTACAGACATACTGTACCATTCTTAGTTATCACAGACCTGTTGGACTAGTCTCAAACCAGCTTGACCAACAGCGTCCCTTAACCAAGTTTGGAATATGTATCACCTCATCTTAGAGTGATCACAATCCATGAAGTCCTATTGAGGACAACCTCTCCAACCCCTTCTACTTTAGAGGTGGCGTTGCTTCACATGAACAACCTCTTGCCCGTGGTTAGGGCGTAACCGGATCATATGTGATCTAGATACTCTGGCCCACTCCAGTTGCTTTGGCAGACTGAGTGTCCAATTTCTTTTCTGCTTTTTCTTTAGGCCTTCAGATCATTTAAGACCTGGAAACTGTGGCCCACCTTACTAGGTGTCCATTATTTTTCCTATGAAATGAATTTTTGGCCTTACTCCAGTCGCCCGGAGGCTTTATATGACTGAGTGTCCAATATCATCATATCAAAGAAATTTTGGCCCACTCCCGGTCGCCGGAGGCTTTGTATGACCGAGTGTCCAATATCATCCTATCAAAGGAATTTTGGCCCACTCCGGTCGCCGGAGGCTTTATGTGATCGAGTGTCCAATATCATCCTATGAAGGATCTTCTCGCCAAATAGTATGACAGCTCAACGTCTTTAGCTTTTAGACTCCTTCCGTTAAGATTGGTGCCCAGATAGTTCTTGGCGCTTACTTAAGAGTGGTAAGATTTTTCGCACAGTTAGTGGATCATTCTCCATTGTATGTGCGACATACTTTACACACTTTAGTAATTACACTTAAAAGAACGGATCTTCTTAAGTCGTTTACAAAATCCAATCTTTAAACGGAAAAGAAGATGAGATTAAACTTCTGATTTGTTAAAGCATAAGGAATATAAATTATTTTCATATTCCTCCTTACTTTAATCCATTTTTAATCAGACATAATTTAATCTCTATTCTTGACAAGTAAGAAAAACTACTTATCCCAATTTCGGATTCTGGCTCACTTCAGTCACTTCATCAGACTGAGTGTCCATTTCCTTCTCACCATTATTCGGATCCTTTGTCCGGGACGATATAGGCCTTCTCGCTACAAGATAGAATAACATCTTCGATCTTCTCCTCTTGTCCCAGTTGACATCCTCAGGTTCTCGAGAGCGCTTGTTTCCACCAGTCTTGGTAGTGGTGACACCATGAACACGTTCATCATCATCACTCTCTTCTACCAGAAAACCATTTCCATATCCATATTTGGTCACACAACTTTTGACCGACATCTTTCGAACACTAATAGTAATACTATACACATATTGTCTTAAGTTGTTGGGAGTTTTGCTCTATGGTACTTTATAAAGCAGTACGGAAGTATTTAACTATTACAAGTATTCGAAAGGATAAATAAAGATTTCAATAATTCAACATGGAATCTGAAATTACAATCGTTACACAAGTAAAAACTGGAAATTCCAGTTTTGTAGAAGACGGAAAAATGTAAAATGTTTTTGCTGAGTCGAGTGTAGCACTTCGTCCTTAAGACAATATTGCCCCGTATGTATCCTTTATACGTCCCGGACAATTTGTCTCCCAAGATAAAACAAAGAATGGAACCCTTGAGCAAAGGAAACTCAAGAGCTACCGTGAAGAATATTGAGTAACGAAATGATGCTTGGAAGTTGTAGGAAGAAAACTATTTCGGTTGTGTATTTTCGTGCACCGTTTTTTTCGCATCTGTTTATGTATTTTCGTGCATATGTCTTAGTGCTCAACAATGGTGTAATGGGGTGTTTATATAGGAGAGGGAGGGGCATTTCTTTGAAAATCGCCTCCATAATAGCCAAATAATGGCCATTATAGAGGTAGTAAAGTCACCAACATAAATGGGAGAAAGACCAACTGTTTTGGCCATTATAGGAGGAGTAATTCAGCCAAAATAAATGGCCGAATTGAGTGCTTGGCATTTCGTTTTTGACCGTCGAAATTCGATTTTCCGGAAACTTCGGGGACCAAACGCACATCCGAGAGAATTCGGTCCAAATCCGTATATCCGAAACTTCGGGATCAAACTGTACTTCTGGCCCAAAAAGATAATATCAGAAGACCCACAGCCCGTGACCCGTGACCCCGGAACCGGACCGGACGGGACGGGCGGGCGGCGCGCGTGGTCTTTCCTCGAACCGAAGCACATCTAGGTCCTCCCTCCTTTAAACACATGGGATACCCCTTGGGGTCCCAAACCCCAAACCAATTTCGAATCTTATATACACAACAATTCTTTCTTCCTCTACCGATGAGGGAGAATTACACACAATACCACACTTTCCATGCTTCAAACACCTTACTTCGTGAACCAATATCTCTTTCATTTCTCAATGAAATTTGACGATTCTTGGCCCTACGGTTATCTACGTACTTAGTAGATCATGCATGTGTGAAGAACCGGATTCTCCAACATACGTTACACTAGTGTTTAAGCCGTTAAAGTTGGTCGGTCGCAACTCCCGCCAAAGGCAAATTTCCAACAATATATATATATATGTACATATATATATATATATGTATATGTATATACTGTGATGATATCATAGAGGATTCAGCCCTCAATGATACCATCATAGTATATACCATATACTGAGATGGTATCATAGAGGAAGGGTTTGAGTCGCGAAGGGAACTCGCGTAAATAATTTCTGCCGAACTGGGAAGAAACAAAAGTAGTTTATGAGAGGACATGATCGGATAAATATTTTGCCTTTTATGGATATATTGTATTGTTTTCCCAAAGGAATTGGCACACAAAACTTGGATCAAACTTCTCCTGATCACTCTATTTTAGGCTTTGTTACATCTGACACAATTTCATTGTAAGGGCCTTGGCCCAGTCATTTGCAAAACCCAAATCTTTTGCTTTTTCCTCCTTTTTTCTTTTTTTCCACCTTCCATCATCTCATAATACAGGATGGGAGCAGTTCCAGAGGATGTAATGCGACAAAATTATGGAGATAGGCATACTTTCTTCGGTCGTCAATTTTAATAATCTCTTGTAAACTTATTTATTGGTATATAAAATGATTTTTTGGCTCAAGTACTCGTTATGCATACATTATAATGTATTCCTAGTTAATAATGAGGCAGGAATTTGGTTAGACAAGTTTTACAAGGATTATATATGATGCAAAGATTATAATATGAGCTCTAATAATCATAATTATTATATTTGTTATAAGATGTTTGGTTTATTGCATTAAGAACTTATCTGCGTTGTGTATCATTTAAAACATGGTCTGGTTTTAATAGGATAAAGACAGTTTTCAATATTAGTGTTCTTGGCCTATAGTAAATCACTTTACTCGAGTTTCTTTTGGCTTTATTAACATATCTAGTCTAGTTAAATATAAGGGCAAAGACATAAATAGTCATACGGTGAAACTATTGACACCCGGATAACCCAAGAAGCTTAATAAATATTTTTTAGCCTTTTAAAAATAATTTCATTTCATAGCTTTTTAAAAATTAATAATTTCAGCATATGTATAAAAATTGTATCATTATTGTAAAGAATATGTATCAATATGATATATATAAAAATCACTTCTAGAAAATCTTGAATTTCCGACAACTGTTATAGTTGGAATGTAGTCGGCATATAAGGATTTCCGCCACCCTCCCGACCGTTTTCAGGTAGTCGGAAAATGGATAGTCGGAAATGTTTTTCCGACTACTACTGTAGTGGAAAGATGTAAAATAAGAAATGAAATTTCCGACTATAGCAGTTGGAACATTAATAAAAAAAAATTAATAAATGTATCAGAATTAAGTTATTAAATATTAATTTTATTAATGTTCCGACTATTGTAGTCAGGATATTTAAATTATTAATTATTTATTTGATTAGTATTCCAACTAGTACTATCAGAAGTTTTTAAATTTCTGGAAATATTATTATAAAACTTCCGACTACAGTAGTCGAAATCCTTAATTTTTTGAAATTTGTTTTTCAATGTGCGGACTACTGTAGTCGGAATTTCCCATTTTTTTGGGCAGCAAATTGCTGTTTTATTGTTGCATGCTAAGATAAGTACAACTTATTGTTGCATGGTACAAGCTACATACTTGTACCATGCAACAACAACAACCACCACACACACATATATATATAAGGGTAGCCCGATGCACTAAGTTCCCGCTATGCGCGGGATTTGTGGAATAACGGGACCACAAGGATCTATTATACGCAGTCTTACAAGTATATATATAATAAAAATAAATCCTAAAAATCATCTTTTCTAACCAAAATGGAGTAATTAACAACTCTATACCTTGATCATACAAAAAGGCTTCTCACTTTGTTGACTCATAAATGCACACAGAGTCCGATAAACGGGAAGCCTAAAAAGACAAATCACATTTATCAAAGATGTTTATCGTTGGAAACTTCCTAAGCCAAAACCAAGATGCATTTTTTTTTTTTTTTTGATAATCCAGGTTTCCAGGCTTGCGCCTGACTACTTCACTGGTATTACCCAGACGTCCTGGAGGTAATAGCACCGGTCCTTCAACAACTATCACCAGGTAAATCGCGGGATGTGCTCCGGTGGCCAGTTTTTCTGGGAGCGTACAACTGATCAATGAGACAAGGTCAAATTCCCCAACATGCAGAATTTCTTCGTGCTTGCGGGGAATCGAACCCACGCTGTCCCATGCCAGAGCGCCTTATAGCGCCCAGGCTTTGCCACTGGACTATGCCCCGGAGGACAACCAAGATGCATTTTTGATTGATTTCAAGGATGTTGGTCCTCCTAGGGTTTGATTTTTGGAGTTTCCTTGTCATTTAATGGCCTCCCTCTTCAACAAGACATGTCCTATTGAAAATGTGACCACTTCTTTTACTAATTTAAAAAGTTCTTTCTCAAAGATCGAAACCCTTTTGGGTACCAATCATTATAATCTTCTATTTCATGTTTATATTTGCTTCTTCAACATAAGTACATAACTTGTTTGCCTCAACTATAGACCTCTTTGTTCCAATTCCAACAATGTAACACTTCTAAGTTTTTGACTTTTTTGTTGCTTTATTATGATTTTTGACTTGGATTTTTCTTAGAACTTCGCAAAAAAATGTTTTTTATATGCAGAAACCTCTCATGCGATAGTTTCATTCTTGGGATAGAAATTAGAAAGAAATATGTAATTAAACAAGCAACTAGCAAGACTATGTCAATGCATGTATTTTAGTATCATCGGTCAAATTAACTATGCTCCAAAAAGTATTGTTCCCAACCAACTTTAGCAAAATCAATCTTTAATACCTACACCAAGCTTCTTTCTCAAATTCATGAAAGGAAAATGGATGGAGTAAAGAGCCAAATAGGTATGGAGGTGTAAAAATGAAACTTTCCATACACCTAGAAACTGTAACACATATATACTAATAAAAATAAAAATAAAAATAACAATAACAATAACAATAACAATGACGGCATAGTGTGAGCGAGCTTCACAAATGTGTTGCATGTAACAAGCCGCATTAGTCGCTGGGAGATTCTGTATTAGAAAAGACTTGGCTCGATACTCTGTAAATATTCTTTAGAAACATCCATTAAATAACTTAATGAACTTCTCTGGCTCCAAGATTAGACAAAGACAATGACAAAAAGACAAAAATCATTTAAGTCGATAACTGTTCCTTTTTCTTTCTTCAGCTGTTAGTTACTCCACTATATTAGTAGGGGTCTAACTGTCAAAGAAGAGGACACTTTTCTTCTGTTTTTCTTTACTCTCAAAATGTTTGGATACTATATATGGAGTATTTAGTGACGCCTACTTCCCATTGTGTCATACTTTCCTTTTAAGTTTGTTAAAAAAAAGAATGTTTTATTTTTTTATTTAGAAATAATTTAATTTTAAATTTTATATTTTGTCATTAATAAGATGATTTACAGCCTCTATGACTTATTTTAGATCACAAGTTTCAAATATCTTTCTTTCTTTTTAAGTTTTTATGTTTAGTCAAACACCGCACATAAATTTGGACGGAAGGAACAGTTAAGAAACTTTGTTTGTTTTGTTCTTTTCACCTGGAAGATAAAATGAAAATGACAAGCACCTTGCTGAAAGTCGAAAAGATCGTATGCTAACAAATTGACTTTTCTAGCTGATTTCATCAACTCTTTGAAGACTAATGGAGTATATACATTGCCACTGCTTATGATTCAAAGACTACATTGATTCCACTGATCACCAAATATTTAGAAAAAAATTGAAGTCCTTGTGACTGAATATCTGGACCTGTTCTGGAGAGTGACTTGTGCTGCGACTAATGCACAAGCTGGAAAGGTTTCATTTTGAGCAAGGTCCTTCAGAGTTTCTTCCGATAGCTTGTCATAGCTCAGCGCAGAACATGTCTTTATCTTTTTTTCTTCAGATAAACCATTAATATGTACCTGTTACAAAAATCAAGAACTTAAGTTCTATGCTCTAATAACAGTAAAAAATATTTACACAAACAAATTACTTAAAAAAGTAATAGCAGGTAGCTCTACATACTAAGTTCTTTACACTTGTATAACTTGAATCCTAGAAAAGAAACATTAGTTCATTTCAACAAATTTCCAAGATAAGGGTGATAGGACTAAAGGCTTACACGACGGAAGATAACAAATGAAAATTGATCATGTACATCAATCAAGTTGGAGATTGGAAACACTAGAGCACTTAGGTCTTACCTTGAGGTACATATCGATGGCAAGATAAATTGTGTCATATGATTCTCTTGCAATATCTGGCATTGCCATGGCTAATGCTAAAAACTTGGAAGGTTTAAGAAAATAATCAGGGGCCACTTCCATGATATATAGATCAATTAACTCAGCAACTTTCTTCAGTTGATACATCAATAATTTTTCACGGCTATTCGAGAGGAATATGTCCAGTAACCTCAGAATTAGATTGACATTGTAAGCAATTTTTTCACCAGCTGGTGAAGGAATAAGCAAATCATCCAGTTTAGCTCTATCTAACTGGGAACCAATTAATTGTTCTAATTTCCCTATTGAACATTTGCTAATTTTCAAGTTCAAGGACACCTGAAGAATGTCAAATAGACCTCTGATAGACATGAAACTCCCATCAAGAGAATAAAGGAATTTGATTACTGTTTCAATGATTCTGTATTTCTGAGCTACTGAAGCATTTGGACATTTCACTCTTTTGTAGTAAAATAGGAATGAAGAAATCACAGAATGGTCCAATTTATTACGAATCATTGTCTCGATAATCTTCTTGAACATATTAAGGTTCAAGAATCCAAGATCTGCAAACCACCAGGTTGCTTGAGAAGTGTAAATTCTCCTGCTTTCTGTACTAATATCTCCTGAAAACTGCATGGATGAATTGTCCGAAGAAGATGCAAATGGGCTAGAAATGTAATGAAATTCAAGCCTTCCTACCGCACAATCCAAGAACTCTTGAAGTAAAGATGAAGACTGCATGAAAAAAATCAATTCTTGACAATTTTTCAGGCCAATAATCAATTCAGACCATGTCATGTAATGAATCTTTTGGAAAAAAGAAATCGTTTGCTCAAGCAAATTTGGTTTCCCCTGCATTTCTTGATTCATTTCAAGGTAATTGGCAGCACAATGCAGTTGAAACATGTTAAAAGGAGTTATCTTTATGCTACCACCATTATAGCAAAACTTAACGATGAGTTCAAAACACTCAGCACCTCCCGGAAACTTGTCGAAAATTAATTTCAGCCTTCTTGTTTTCCCTGTCAACTTACTGAATAATTTTCTTAATCTCCCTGAGAAAGATTCAAGAATAGTCTGCAAAAATAAATAGCATAGATATAAGATCGTCAGTCAAGATTTTTAAAAGGCTGCATTTTAGTCCCTAAAAATATACTCCATACAAGAACCTGGATTTGATAAAACTCTATGAAAATGACAATAGGAAAGAGGAAATCATAGTAGAATGTATGTACCTTGTCCACAAAGAATATTTCTTGGCCATTGACATCTACCTCAAGAAGACAGAAATTTTCCATAGTCAAAGATTAATGGTTCCAATAGCTAAAAGACAGGGAAATGAATGTTAACAAGAAACCATTGACTGGGATATATGTCTAAGCTCTATAATGATATTTAGAAGGAACAAACAAAATGCCAAGAGATGGAAGATAAAAGAAGGTCCAACACTGATTTCCAATTCGAGGTTTAAAACCATGTTGTTTATTGAGAAGGTTTCTCGACATTTGTGAACTTTGCTATGTCAATGGAAGCATAGAAAATTATATAGGATTTAGAAGCATCCAAAATCAGGGCTACAATAAAACTGCTATAAGATAATCCTGAAAATTAAAGGCAAAAATGGGAATTCTTTACTTCTTTTCCTTTATATTACTATCTACATCTAAAAAGAATGATATTATACTACTTAGAGAGTCAAAAAAAAAATTCTTTGACCATGATTTTTTTTATTATCTTCTAAAAATAAAATGATTAACGCTAAAAAGTTGCTATTTATTTATAGCACCTCTTGTGAAATTCTTTTAATATGTCTAAATTTAAAATCAGATGTCCAAATTCACTAGAAAATTGAATGTGTTGATTTTCTTATACCAAATATTGTCATTTTGTTAGTTCTGTTAACACTAAAAAATAATTGAAGTGTTTAGCCGAAATCAGTGACAATCGAACTATTCTGAAGCCGAATTTACTCTTAGCCCTCGACTACAAGAACTTCATCGGCTACTAAGGCATCTTAGCCGAAGTTGTTTGTTAGAGGTACGACTGGGACCCACTCAGATGCAGACGTCTCAATGACCAAGTCAAAAGGGTTTCTAGACCCCCAGAAGCGGTAACGACCAACAACAGCTGAAAGCAAGGGCCATTATCCGAGTAAGAGGAGTAGAGGGCTAGAAATTCGGCACCACCTCCCCCCTAGTCGACCATTGAACTTAGTGGGTACTTGATGGTTGACATGGGGGGGGGGGGCACGATTGTACCATTTTTTCTTCTTTTTGTACTATAAATACTCATTCTTTGTACATATTACAAACACAATCAATCCAACAAATCAAATCTTTTATCTATCTTTACTTTATCCTTTACTTTTCCATTACTTTACTCGACTGTATTCATGATTTCTTACCTCTTAGTCTAATCACACCGTCCTAACGCTTTCTGGAGTAGTTGGGGAATCCATTACTGGAAATTAGAGTTCTGTTTCCATCCCAAATCGCTTGAGTTAAGAAATTGATTTGTCTCCCAATTTCATCAGCCGATAAAACGGCAGGAGTAAGATTTCGGGGCGAAAACAAATTTGGCACGCCCAATGGGACCGTAGGTGAATTAATAACGAAGTTTGATTTTCCAGGTCAGGATCATTCTTGGCGTATGCGCCTAAGGTCCAGTAGGAAAATGAACCTCGAATCCAATTCGCATCCTAGATAAAATCCTCCCAGAAGGAACAACGAACCGACATCCTCCTCGGGTATGCCTACATCGGTGGATACCCCTCCACTTCCTTCATCAACCCAAGTAATGGAAGACTCTGGTCAATCTGAGGGTCCAACCATAATGACCACGTCTTTAATTAGAAAACAGACTGACTTGAGCATTCACGACATTATGTACCAAGTTTCTAAACAATTGGCTGACATTGTGAAGCCGATGGTATATAATGAGGTTCAACAAGCGAGGGAGATGGACGCCAACCGAATGCACTCAGGGGAATATTCGACCACTTCTGCCATCCCTTTGGCGAGTGGTGTTGTTCAGCATGAGACCGTGACTCCCGGTATTGTTCCGCAGCCGCATGTGCATCAGTCGGTACCTACTCAGGTGCAGCCGATAGCACATATAGGAACACAAGCCCAATCGCCTAGCAACCAACATACTGCATGGTCACCGCCGAGTCTTGGGGGGCAAAATGTACCGCCTGACCAAGCGACTCTGCAGTATGGGCAGATCAATACGGCCCGGAGACCAGTTCAGGCTCACTTTGGATTGTCGCCCGTTATGCCATACGTTTCTACGAACGACTCTACGATGCAGGCGAACAATGTTGGCCAGCAGAATTGGCAGCTGATGGCCCCCAGCTATGACTTAGCTCGACTATCTGGTGACGATGTTTACAATGGGTTACCATTCTAGTAGTCATTTCTGGTACCCAATCCATACCTTCCAGGAAGTGTAAACTTTCTATGGACAACCAAAGCCCGAAGAGAGCAGCCATGGAACACTGTTCCACCTTATCCTCAGGCTCCGTTAGCTGTTCTAGGAGCTCAGGTTGCAGGCTTTGGTGGCCATTCCCAACAGTAGCAATGGGGCATCACCCCACCTATTGGTAATGGACATCAGACCACCTACAACCTTTAAAACCCTGTCCAACAAGGTACAGAATAGAGGTCATCGGTGCAGAATGCCTACCAGCCGAATCCAGTTGAGAATCGTAAGGGGACGTCGCAACTGATAAACCCAGAGATTATCGCCAATACTATGCGGAGGTACTTTGACATCCAACTAAAACCCTTAGACATGCCTGTTTACAAGAAGCCCTACCCCGATTGGGTAGATCGGGTAGCACCATTGCAAGGGGCTTCAAAACACCAGAATTTGCCGTGTTTTATGGCGATGACGGTAAATCCACTATCGAGCACATCAGTAAATTTACTGCCCAATGTGGCGAAGCTGGACAGAATGAGTACCACAAGTTGCAGCTATTCGCTCTCTCTCTAACGGGAACATCCTTCGCATGGTACTTCTCTTTGGCTCCTGACTCCTTGCAAAACTGGGTCGACATGGAGGGTTGCTTCCATAATAGGTTCTACTGGGCCCAACCCCAGGTCACCGTAACTGATTTGACAAATATCAAGTAGCAGGTCGATGAATCGGCTGCCGATTTTATCGAGAGGTTCAGAAATAAGGTTGGGAAATACACTGTACACTTCCCTGAATCTGAGTGTGCCCACATGATAGTCAACAACATGCACCCTCAGTTGAAAGAGACGTTGGTGGGACAATCCTGCTCTGATCTAAGCCAGTTGGCCGAAAAGGCTAGCCAAATAGAGCAGTACGTCCAGGAAAAGGAGTGGAGGAGAGTCAGCCGAAATCGAGGCTCCCACTTGGTATCCATCATTGAAGCAGATGAGTCCGACTCAGATTCAACCGACTACACAACAGACGCAATGGTGGCCGAGATTGTCAGGGGTAAGGTCTACTCTTGCCCAGCCTTGAAAGCCGTCAAAGGCAAAAAAACAAGTTCAGTCGATGACAGGGTCGGTTACTTGTTTGATATCATAAAGGCAGATCAAATCTTTGATAATCTGCTCAAAATAAGCAAATTCGGTTGCTTGATGGCCACATAATCCCGCATGCCGAAGAACTCAAAGATAAGAAGTACTGTAAGTGGCACAATTCATACAATCACTCTACTTCTAATTGCGTGGTCTTCAGAAAGGCGATCCAAAATGACATCAGAGAGAGGAGGTTCAAGCTAGCCGACAAGGGCATGACTGAAATGTCTATTGATACCGACCCATTTCCCGCGGTACCGATATCTATAGTATCGTTTTCTAAACCCGATGAACCCGAGGATACCAAAGGGAAATAGCCGATAAAAATGGTATTAGTCCCTACAAAACCTGCCGAACTGGAGAAGGTCACGAGGACTTCAGTGTTCAACCGGTTAGGCAGCCTACCTAGTGTTCGCGAGAACAGGCAGCCGACTAGGATCAGTTTTCTTGACCGCCTCAAAAATGCAAGGGACTTCGAATGGGGACTTTATGAGCAAATCATGAGGCCTAGAAGGGTCCCTATTGACGCCAGGAACATGCCTGGGGGGCAAATACGGATGCCAACCAATCGACAGCCGAGCATGCCTCAGATAGATGAAGAACCACTCTCAAGGACCAAACAGAGAGTGGTTGAGTTTAACGTGAACAAGGGTGTTTCGTCCTTACGTATCATAGCAAGAAATGAGGATCAGACGAGATCCCGAAGAATGGTTAAACCAACCGCCAACACTGAGGAAGGGAAGTGGTCCATCAATCAGACTCCCGGAACGAAAGAGGCACTACTGAGAGTCGCATCCAAAACCCAAAAAAGAAGGATGCAACGTGTCAAGGCCTTGTGTAAGATGCAACAGACATTGAATCTAATCTCCAATACCAAGGCAGTAAAAAATCAGGAGATTCCTAAGTCTGTCGTAGCCGAAGCTATCAAGCGGGCATTCGGCTCATGTGCTTCAGGGGGAATGCCGCCTGAAGAAGAGACGTCGGGTCAATAAGATTTGGGTAGAAAACCTACCGACAACCCGACAGAAGAACCCCAGCAAGAGAACGTGGCTCTCATAGCCATCACGGAACAACATGAAGAACGATCTTGGGAATCTGGCGATCTTACCTCGCAAGGGTTTGAAATAAAACAATTAGCCGAACCACGACTTACCTTAGAAGGTTTAAATGGTTGAGGAAACCCAAGTTATACGTGACCTGTGGCATCGGCTGACTGCCCTAAATTCTGAGGCAAGGATGGCTGAAGCATCACAGATAGGGAACCAAGGCAGAGGATCAGATCTGGCGGCAAACAATATTTGAGTTGCCGATAGGAGTTTTATGCCTAGATTTGTTTGTCTTTTATTTACGCTTGTACAAAACTTGAATGGTATTTGAATACCCCTTATTATGTATGTTTTGTGCAAAGTTTGAATAAATTTGTTTCACAAAGACAAGTCTGAAGTGAAATGGGCAATCTGAAGCTCCAAATCTACAGCTACGGGGACGACATCATATCAGATAAATCCATGGCCAAAGAGGCAGTGTTGTCCTCAGAAGTCAATGACATTACGGATGGCCAAATGAAATTTCCTAAGTTTGGCGGGCCATGCTAATGGAGTTGGGTTAGTTGAATGAAAATCAACTGACAATCACAGAAAGAGTCAAACACGGTAAATGTAAAATAGCCAAAGCGTACGACAAACACGTAGAGTCTAAAGAGGTTTGCCGAAGGAGACTTAGCATGGAAAATCATCCTGCCGATCGAAGGATCGTAAAATCAGCGAATGATCACCAAACTAAGTAAAGACCCTTCGTATCGAACCCACGGGTTACTGGCAAGATGGATCAAGCGATAACTATGCATGAAAAGAAAGGGAAACGGTGACATTTGGAAAAAATACTACCCACCAATTACATGGCATGCATAAGTAATCGACAGCCACAGACCGGCAGCCTGGTCGCAAAAAAGGCCAAGTTCCATTTGATTTGGGGAACATAAGAACAAACGACAGCCACAAACCGGCTGCCTGATCACAATAACAAAAACCATTCAATTTGGGAGAGACACAAATAAGAAGTCGAATTGGTCGGCCTTCAATCCATCTAAAGCTGCACTGCATTATTAGCTATCGAAGACCCAAGATCAACCGAATTAACGGTTGCTTGGTCTTCCTTAAAAACGACAGCCTGCTCCTCCTCATAAGCCGCACCAGCGGCCACCACCTCAAACTCCTTGGGAAAACCCACTCCTGCCCCTTGTGCAAATTCAGCCATACCAATTGATTGGGTCTCGGTAAAAACCTACGTACCTACTGCTAGAGCATCCCCTGACTGTTGTTCCGATCGGGCCGACGTATCTTGTGATGCTGCAGAAAGGTCATCTGGCACATGGATGACAGGATCGACTTGCAAAGGAGTTGTTGCAGCATAAGAATGAGGTATTTCAGGCACTATTGCAGAAAAATCAGCAGATAATGACGGCTTTACATATACAAGTTTGGAATTCCATTCAGCACACTCAACCTTCTGCTGGGCCAGCCGTTCATTATCCGTCCTCAGATCTGACTCCCAACAGCTTGTTGGCCGCCAAGTTTCCCTATCTCATGATCCATATTGCAGCCTTGCCGAAACAAAGATGAGAGAGAGGAGTCGTGGGTTTTAATAGCTGAGTCTATGGCATTTATTATCGGGGTTATAGTCCTTATTTTTGCCTAAATCCTCTCTAACTTCGCCTGTAATTGGGACCACCACCCCTGTAAATCTAGCCTCCGATCGACACTCCGCTGCCTCTCCTCATTTACCCGAGCGAAGGTAGCCTGAACATGGTTCTTCTGTTGCCGAAGAGATTCTAAGCGTTGAAGAGCTGCAACTGCTTCATCACGGCTATCCTTGGCCGCCTTATGCGAAGCAAATAGGTCACTCAAGGCCAAGGCTACCTCATTATAGACGGATGCTAGAGCTGGATAATCCACCGCCTCTTTCGATAACCGGAACAAAGAAGTCTTCAAGGAATGAAGTTCCTCCTTCCTGGTGGGGATACCCGTGGCTAAAAACTCTTCAACTCTCTTTTCATGAACACCAATCGGAGAAGGGGGTGCAGGTATGGTGTCGGCTAAGCCAAAATATTGCAACAATACCTCCTCAGGTATGATTTCGGTCGACGCCCCTGGGTCATCGATTGAGTCAGCTTCAGCCAAGGGACCTTCCCTAGCCGTATCCTGCACAGGAAAGAATAGTTGCAGAAAGAGATACAAAAATCTGGAGACAATTGATAACAAGACTGGAAAAGGGTATACCTCTATGGTTACCTCTTTGGCTGCCTCAACAGGAGGAACTCTAGTATCGGGGCTAGTCGATGGAAAAACAGATGAATGTTTGGAAATACGAGCCGAAGAGGACGTTCCTTCAGCACGAAGAGAAGCATCATGTACTCTCCCTCGCCTAATGCGCCTTAACATCAGTGGTTCCTGAAAGACAGAAACAAAGAAACATGAGTGACGATAGGTAGCCGAAATAGAGGCAAATAGATAACGTACTTCATCATATTCTTCTTCAGAAACAGGGACTTCGGCCCCGCGAGGTTCTTTTTCCCGACGTTCACGAATAACAATACTTCCACCTAGCCTAGGTTGCTTTGAAACGGATCGCTTAGTCAACAGGGATCCCTCCAAATCAACAAACCCTGAGGAGAATGAAGTTAATAAAAAGTGTTAGCCTGAAATATCTAAGAAATTCTGGCCAACATTTATGAAGACAATGCACCTTTTCTATTCGGCTGCCGTGACCTGACGAAAGACCAAGAGGTAGTAGGCCTAGCCGAATTGATCAAAACCACCTTTGAATGGGTTTCTTTTGTCCTTAGCTGAGCATCTGCTGAGTTTCTCTTCTTCGGCTGGGCCGACCTATCACTCTGCTTTGCCTGGATCAGCCGATCACAGTAAACTTCCAAAGGGGATTGGAAGAATTTCTCTTTGGCCACCCTCCACCACTCAACAAAAGCAACAGTGGTGTCGGCACTTGGGGAAAACGGCTGCCACACAAACAGGGCAAGCTTATCCGGATTGTGAGCGGCTACCTCCTCTACTTGCTTAGAATTTAGAGAACAACGATGGATTGAATGAGCCACGCTACGATGAGGCCACGGTAGATGCTGAGTTAAGCCAAATTGTCGCGCAACAAAATTGGGTCGATAGGGCTCCGTGGTCAGTTTGTTATGCCTAGAGTTAGACTTCAAGCCTCCTAAAAAATCCCTGGCCGTAAGGATACACCCCCACATTCGATTCATGACCCTCCACTGAGGAAACGTAAGGCCGTCATCGGCCATTTGATCAACTCAATCAAGAGTGGCCCATTTTTCAAGAATTGGTTGCCAAGATGCGTAATGGTCTTGAGACAGGCCATGAAGGGTGGAGACCTCGGTAAAAACATCCTGGGGCACCAGAGGTGTTCCCTGAAGAGTGTCATATAACACTGACGGATAGTACGGAGGTCTGCTGCCATCAAAATCAGCATGGACGAACTCTGGGAAATACAAAGTAATCCACAATTGCAGGAACTACAAAGGGCCAACCAGATTATCCAGATTCTGAGAATCCCTTAACCTGGTTTGAGCATCACCCAAGCCATGTATAAATAGGCTAGGAAGAGAGATGCCCAACTGACATCTTCCCCAGAGATGGCTAGGGCCACATAAATCTCCAGCTCCTTCACAATGGCATAAGAACCGGTACATACGAAGTAACAACTAAACCAATAAAGCAGAAAAACATGATGCTCAACATCATCAACCGGAAGAGGCGGACTTCGGCGGTTAGCAGCCATGAAAGTACCATTGCTGGAGGAATTTTTTGAAACAACAATTTCCAAGTCGGGGATTTTGATTTCACTCAGAGTGGGCACTTCGGCTCCCGGTATCGAAAGACCTAATATCGTTGTTACATCAAGAAGGGGGTCACCATCCCCAAAGGAAAAATAAAGGCATTGGTAGTGGTCGACCAATAACCAACGAATGTGTATATAAGGCCGATAATGCAGGGAATATCATACCCCGATAGGGAAATGGCATCGTAAAGACCCATGCATTTCCACTCAGTTCTCTTGGCCGACTTGACCCGATCCACCCAAGTAGAGTAGTTGGTAACCGTGGTCGGCCAGGTGCGTAGGTTCGTCGGACAGTGGTCAGTAGTGAACCAGTCGCAGGTGAGGGGAAGGTCATAGGTCACTAGACTGAGGTGTTGAGATAAAATAACGTCGCCTTGTTCCGACCTACCAAATGGAGCCAGAACTAACTGCTCACCAACAAGGACCAAGGCATCGATTAGATCTTTATCATTTAAAGTGGTCCCGAATACCTTCTGAGAAGAGGAAGAAAAGGTCATAATATCCGAATTGAGAAAAGGATCGAGATTAGGGTTTCTCTTTTTATAGAAGGAAATGAGTCGGAGATGATTTCAAGAGCGACTGGAAAAATTCTCGGAAAAAAGGCCTCTCTTTAATTAGATTTCAATGCGTGGCAGAAATTAGGGATAACCCTTCGAATGCACAATTAGAAAACATTGGAACTGATTCGTGGTCACAAAGACGCCTCGATTGAAGAGAAAACCCAATTAAGAAGAAATCATTATTGCATGCACTGGAGACAAGATGATTAAAGTGACATGCACGACTGTTAGACTGAAACGACGGCTACTTTCGGATACATCAACTCAACAGACACTCGAGTTAATGTAGGGGGCAATTGTTAACACTCAAATAATTGAAGTGTTTAGCCGAAATCAGTGACAACCGAACTATTCTGGAGCCGGATTTACTCCTAGCCCTCGACTACAAGAACTTCATCGGCTACTAAGGCATCTTAGCCAAAGTTGTTTGTTAGAGGTACGATTGGGACCTACTCAGATGCAGACGCCTCAACGACCAAGTCAATAGGGTTTCTAGACCCCCAGAAGCGGCAACGGCCAACAACAGCTAAAAGCAAGGGCCATTATCCGAGTAAGAGGAGTAGAGGGCTAGAAATTCGGCACCACCTCCCCCATAGTCGACCATTGAACTTAGTGGGTACTTGATGGTTGACATGGGGGGGGGGGGGCACGATTGTACCATTTTTTCTTCTTTTTGTACTATAAATACTCATTCTTTGTACATATTACAGACACAATCAATCCAAAAAATCAAATCTTTACTTTATCCTTTATTTTTTCTTTACTTTACTCGACTGTATTCATGTTTTCTTACCTTTTAGTCTAATCACAACATCTTAACGCTTTATGGAGTAGTTGGGCCAATTGCTGGAAATTAGAGTTCTGTTTTCAGCTCAAATCACTTGAGTTAAGGAATTGATTTGTCTTCCGATTTCATCAGTCGATAAAACGGCAGGAGTAAGATTTCGGAGCGAGAACAAGTTATCAAGAATTGTTATCATCCAGATCCTCCACAATTTACAGTCCTTGGTACGTAGCAGTTGATGATTTTCCCACTTTTTCCCGTCAATTTTGGATAGTGGAATAATCTGACTTTGAGATAAATTTCCTTTTTTGCAAACTAGATCCCACTATAACATAGTAACTTGTTTGACTACAGAACTTGTTTCACTTGCAGGGAAAGTACTGCGAATTCCAAATATTAGTGATGCTTGGTGTTGTTCATACAGGTAGCTAGTGTGAAACTTTTAATTGGGAGCTTTTTAGTTCACATAAATTTCGAGTGAGCTGCAAATTAAACAAGTGGACAGTTCACTTTTCAGCAGAAGGGGAGAGAACAAAAGTTAATTTTATTAATGACAATTATTAATATAGAGAGATGTCGTATTAATACAGAAAATTACTTAATGGAAGAGCATTAGCTTCAAGGAAAGTTATAAACTTATACTCCATCATCCATTTTAACCGTCGCTTTAGTTCAAAAAAATTATCCCAAAATAATTGTCACTTTAGCAATTCAAAATTAAAGTTGATGTCAATTATTTTCAATTATACCGATAACATAAAAGAAGTATTAGTTGTTTTTAATATGGCTCAATTCTCAAAAAGTTAAGCATTCATTAAATAAAGGTAACTTCGTAAATTATGCTTGTATTTATTATTATTATTGTAAAGAATTGATCTTGGGCCTAACTTAACCCCAAAAGCTAGCTTGTAGGGTGAAGATTGTCTAAGTCCATATAAGGAGTCCATGTTCCCATTCCATATCCGATGTGGGACAATTAACACTCCCCGCACGCCCAAATCTTGTTAACTGGAGCGTGGATAGTATAATTTGGGGGTCCAACATCGGTGAACAAAGAATTGGAATGAGTATGACTCTGATACCATGTAAAGAATCTTGGGCCTAACTCAACCCCAAAAGCTAGCTTGTAAGGTGAGGATTGTTCAAGTCCATTTAAGGAGTCCATGTTCTCATTCCATATCCGATGTGGGACTCTTAACACTCCCCCGCACGTCCAGACCTTGTTAACTGGAGCGTGGATAATATAATTTGGGCACCCAACATCGGTGAATAAAGAATTGGAATGGACTTGGCTCTGATACCATGTAAAGAATGGATTTTGGGCCTAACTCAACCCAAAAGACCATGTAAAGAATGGATCTTGAGCCTAACTCAACCCCAAAACTAGCTTGTAAGGTGAGGATTGTCCAAGTCCATATAAGGAGTACATGTTCCCATTTTATATCCGATGTGAGACTCTTAACAATTATTTTAATAGGTGTGAAAATAGCTAAAATTATAGTTAAAATGTGACGGAGGAAGTAGTATTTACCAAATGATGTGGTGCGCAAATAGAATTATGTTATACTATATTTTTGAGGCTACAATGGAACCTTAAATAGGTTTTTCTTTACAGAAACAGCATATTACATGGTTATTTTTAGTTTTAATTTAGTGAAATTCCTCTCTGCTCTTTTGCCTCTATTTTCAGATTTGGTTGATATGAGGTGAAAATTTGCACCTTGACCGCACCAAGACTCAAGTGAGATCTCCTCAATCTTTTGGAAGAAGCATATCATTCAATCCTGATGCTATCCAAATGTTTATACAGATTGCATGTTACGAACTCTCTATTATAGGTTCATAAAGTATATGATTTATGGTATTAAATGTCCCAAAATAACAAGTTTATATTCGTGAAAATTGAGGAAATTCTGAGCAGGGACCTAGTGCTTCCTCTTTAATGAGTCTTACCTGACGCGAATTTGGACTTAGTCGAGTCAATGGATACCGTATACCGAATGATCGATTATACAAAAATAAGTTAAAGAGCTGCAAAATAATTAATCTGATATCTTGTGTGACTATACACAAGGATACCCCAAAATGAAAAAGAGTCAAAGAAGGAACACGGATGATAAAGTCAAATTTTAAGGGGTGAAAAGCATGCACACTTTTTTAAAAACGGTAAAATACAACAAAAGGTAGAAACTTTTGATCAAAAATAGATTTTACAAGATCTGAATCTCGTTGCAACTTGCAATAACATATCCCATTTTCACGTATTAAATGCTAAAGCCGGCATGTCCACGATGCCAATCAAATAATAATTTAATAAAAACTCTAGATAAGATTGATTAAACTAAAATTAATTCACGAACTCTTTTTGAATCTTGTCATCAGAGAAAATAAAGATTCCATGATTTTCCTTAAACTTTTGAGCTCAATTAGAAAAATCTGTTAGAAAAACAAAAGGAGTAGATAGGGCAGATGAGCTAAATTAGTATATTACTTTATTTAAAACCAAAGTCACAAAATCGAAAAAACAAATTGCACCCAAGGTGTGGTTTAGTTGTCATTCAAGCAGGAGAAACTCATGAAAATTGGGTTGTAGAGTTATTCGATAAATATGACGGTGAGAAATAATATATACTTGTTGGAAATTAGCTTTTGGCGGGAGTTGCGACCGACCAACTTTAACGGC
The DNA here is from genome assembly GCA_034509755.1 of Anisodus tanguticus. Lineage (NCBI taxonomy): Eukaryota > Viridiplantae > Streptophyta > Magnoliopsida > Solanales > Solanaceae > Anisodus > Anisodus tanguticus. The sequence goes on along the minus strand of CM067548.1, from coordinate 38,271,054 downwards.
TTAAACACTAGTGTTACGTATGTTGGAGAATCTGGTTCTTCACACATGCATGATCTACTAAGTACGAAGATAACCGTAGGGCCAAGAATCGTCAAATTTCATTGAGAAATGAAAGAGATATTGGTCCACGAAGTAAGGTGTTTGAAGCATGGAAAGTGTGGTATTGTGTTCAATTCTCCCTCATCGGTAGAGGAAGAAAGAATTGTTGTGTATATAAGACTCGAAATTGGTTTGGGGTTTGGGACCCCAAGGGGTATCCCATGTGTTTAAAGGAGGGAGGACCTAGATGTGCTTCGGTTCAAGGAAAGACCACACGCGCGCCGCCGCCGCCGGTCCGGTTCCGGGCTCGTGGGATATTATCTTTTTGAACCAGAGAATTTTGCCAGAAGTACAGTTTGGACCAGAATTCTTTCAGATGTACAGTTTGGTCCCTAAAGTTTCAAGATGTACAGTTTGGTCCCTGAAGTTTCCAGAATTTGGACAGTCAAAGCAGAAGCGTCAAGCACTCAATTTAGCCATTTATTTTGGCTGAATTACTCCTCCTATAATGTCCAATCCGTTGGCCTTTCACCATTTATGTTGGTGACTTTACTACCTCCATAATGGCCATTATTTGGCTATTATGGAGGCAGTTTTCAGCCCCTCCATCACGTATATAAACACCCCCTTACACCATTGTTGAGCACTAAGAACACATATATGATACTACATATAACAGTATATACAACTCACGAAAATACACAGCGAAAACAGTTTTCTTCCTACAACTTCCAAGCATCATTTCGTTACTCAATATTCTTCACGGTAGCTCATGAGTTTCCTTTGCTCAAGTGTTCCATTGTTGTTTTATCTTGGGAGACAAATTGTCCAGGACGTATAAAGGATACATACGGGGCAATATTGTCTTAAGGACAGAGTGCCACACTCGACTCAGTAAAAACAGTTTTCATTTTTCCGTCTTCAACAAAATTGTAATTTCAGTTTTGTGGTTCTATTATAATTTTCAGATTTCTAGTTGAATTATTGAATCTTTGTTTATCCTTTCGAATACTTGTAACAGTAATATACTTCCCGTACTGCATTATAAAGTACAATAGAGACAACTCCCAACAATACTTAATAAAATAATTGAGATACACAAACAGATTTAGACCATCAATATTATATATTAAGAAAAAAGGTTGATAATTGGGTAAAAAGAAAGTTGCTTCACGCATTTGACATGCATTGCGATTGTGATAATCTTATCATTAAATGCAATCCACCATATCTTTATTTTATCACTAATTATTTATCATCCATATTATAAAAAAGGGTGGCCTTTCACTATCATCACACCTAACTTGCAGCCTTTACCAAATTGACCTAAATAGTCCTCTGTTAAATTGTTATAAACATTCAACACTAGAAGAAAGAAAGTCCAACATTAGGACTAGAAATTAAAGTTGTAAGAAGTATGAAGTTCTTAGCTGATTTTCTGTCTTGTTATAGTGGTTCTGTTAGTGATAATTGTCCCAAAATTGAGGTATATTCTCTTGTTCCATTGACATGCCTAGAGGAAAACACTAGCAGGGGCCAAAAATTAGCTCGTAGAAATTCATCATCAAAGGGATTGTGGCAGCCATCACTATACACCATCTCTGAAAATGATACCATCAAAGCACAACAACCGATCAAAGCCAGCACCAAGAAGATGAAAATTTATAGACCAAAAACAAACTCTCATGCTTGTGGTTATTACAATGATCTGAGGTAAGAAATTATTTTTCGTTAACCTAAAATAATCAATGCTTGAAATTATCTAGGGTGGATTCCACGAGTTTAATTGATCAGATTATTATTTTTCACTCAAACTACGTGAAAAAAGAATTAAAATATTTACATAATGTAAGATCACAATCATTCAATACTCACTCCAATTGTTTTCAACTCAAACTATGTTTGAAACGAATTGAAATGTATACATATTACAAGATCATGGTCATTCCAACTCACTCCATTGTCTTTTACTCAAACTATGTGAAAAAAGAATTAAAATGTATACATAATTATTATAAGATGGTGGTCATTCACAACGCAGACTCTAAACTTTGAATTCGCCTCTTGCCTCTTCTCAAAGCTCATGTTTGGGAGATATGGATAATGAGAATGAAATTATGGTTCTTATATTTCAGGTATCCCAGCCACTGATTAATATTTGACATGTAATTTTGCCTTGTAGGGTACAAGCTCAGTTTCAGACAAGTATTATGGCACTATCGGCAGCAACCTTCGTGTTTTGATTGCCTTTCTGGTTACTCTATTCATGTCTTTTGAGAAGTTCGTGTGCTTGTGTGGAACCACATTAGTGTCGTCACAACACATCTCAATGAATGAAAATATTTATAATTGTCCTTCAGTTTATGATAGAAGCAACCAGGAGAGCGATTATATTATTATTATTATTATACTGTAATCGTCTGATTAAAACCAGAGGAGCCACAACTTAATCAAAGTTCCCACATAATGCAAGATCAGCCATTGATGAAGAGATAGATTTAGTCGAAAGCCAACAAAACTATGAGTTGATGTCAATCAAATGCTAATGCATGCCTAGTGATAGTTTCACGAAGATAAGCAATTTGGTCCAAGGCTTCAACCATTTACCATGGGCAGTATGAACATCGACAGTAAAACAAGTTCATACTACTTTTTTCTTTTGACAACCAAGCAATCCCCGAGGGCCACCCAATTTAAAATTCGACAAATAATGAACCCTCACAATGTCATCATCATGTGCTGCTCTCTTATCAGTAAAAAAAAAAAAAAAAAACAAATACATACTGCATGTACAGTGTGCATTTGTAACCACAAGAACATACAGTAGCTTATTCCATAGTCTTTCAACCAGATTCATTCTATAGTGAAGATGTGATCCAGTGATTGTGATGCTGCAAGACACATTGGCAGAAGCTCAATCTATTAGCGATTCCATTTCTAAACTAGACCATCAATCGGATAAGCCATGAAATGTCAAACACCTTCAAAGTATACATCATTAGTTTATGCCATCAGGCTTCAATCAGAAATTCATTCTGCGCAACAAATCATCTAGAAAGGGAACAAACATCATCCCCGATGATTATTATCAAACTAAAGAGATATAAGAGAAAATCTAAAAAAAGACCGGATTTTTTCAAGGTTGAAGGTGTTAGGTTTAAAGGGTGAAGAATCAGGTTCTAGATTTTCAGCAGCAAGAGCATAAAATTTTGTTGCTAGCTTATAGCACGGAGACCAATTACTACCCCCATCTTGGTGTTCCTGCTGCAAACATATCTCTGTTGCAGCCCACTAAGCAATTAGCAATGGTAACACATTTTCATTTGCTAATGTATAGATCATCTCCTGGTGCTTAGTACCCATTAATCTGAGGCCTCTGCGGAGGGCCTGTCAGTCGAGAAAAAGGGATTTGACCCCGATTAGGAAGGCTTTTCTGGCCAGAAAAACGATCAGTTGTTGCTGGATCAGAGACCGATTTTGAGAAGGCTGTAGCCAGCTCAACTGCAGAGGCTGCTTTTCCATATCGCACACCAGAAGCATCAGCAGAAGCAGGTCTTGGTGGTTCAACAGGCTTGCGCCACGTTTCTGGTGAGGGCGGCCTCTCCTGTGCATGTTGCTGTGGCTGATGGTGGTGGTGGTGCCTTTCAGTCTCCTTGTTGTTCCTCCAGTTCTCGCTTCTCCAATTCCTCCTCTGCCCATCTCCTTTCTCGACATCCGTCCTCTGATCTCGCCTATCTGCGTTCTTCACCATCCTATGGTCAATGGGGATACTCTCTGCTTTCTCATTATGACTGGTCGCATGCATAACTGTCTCTGCTTTGCCAGCATGTTGTTTGCTCCTTCAGACAAGTACCACTTAGTATGTCAAACGAGGAAACTTCTGACTCATAGAAAGAGATTGCAGAATCAACTCATTTACTACCTTGGATGAGGTTGATGAAGGTCATGATTATGCGTAACATCATCAATCCCGCGATTCTGCAGAACCTGGTGGCGACCACCCATAATTGAACAGTAGGGTTAACAGAAAAGAGAAAACCTCAAACATTAGGGAATGAGAAATTGAAAGAGGGCCGTACAATCTTAATTTTTTTTAAGGTGATTCATCAAGCAAGTCCAAAAGACATTGAGGTGGAAAATGAACAAATTATGTTTCTTTTCAACAACAGAAGGAGGAACATTAATCTTTGGCAAATATTACTTTCTTTTGCATTCACAAGATTAATGACTTACCATTTCACGTGGACGAGCACCACCAAATAATGGTTTCCTGTGCCAACAAATCATAAGCACAAAACAATGTCAGTTTTACCTAGAAAAGATGTCCTTGATCACATTGTAAAGGAAGACCAGTAGATACTGCCAAGGGAAGGAAAGAAGAGCAGAAAATAAAGTAGAGACAAAGTGACACAGACAGGTACTTTATTAGAGAAAAGACCCGAAATAGTCCCTTAAGTTTGTATTTACACTTAAAGTAGTCCTTTTAAATATACATTGGAGCACTAATAGTCCTTGTTGTTTCTAAAAGTGGTGCACTTTCAGTTATGATGGATGAAATCCGTGAAAAACTAAATCGACCCTTTTTCTGACCCACCCATCCAAAATAACCTATTGTCAAACCAAAAACACCTCTCCTTCCCAGGTTGTCATATCTTGTTGACTTTAATTAACTATCAGTTCTCCATACAACAAGCTTAGCATCTCTTATTCTTTGGATGTTCATCCTCTTTATCTTCTCCTTTTGTTTCTTCTTGTAACCTAATAGAAATTTCTTGGTTATTTTTCTACTTCAAATAAACTATATAAAGTTGTAGGTAGAAATTTTTACTCCATTACTTGAGAACTTGTGGAAAGATAAATATATATATATGATGATGCTATTTTGTGACAATAGGTGAATACGTACTTGATATAAGTATATTTAATTTACATATATACATGCACTATCTGTGCATGTGAGTATATAAAGTCAAACTAACTGATCCTATTGTCATTCCTTAAACTGTAATGGCAGTGTACTGTTTCAACTTTCATCAATAGCTTCAGATCTTTAATAATTATCAAGGCATTGATTTATTGTGACTCAGCTCTCATCATTTCCCCAAACCTAGTCCACCAACTCTTACTATTCTTCCTCTAGATCACCACAATCAACAACTCCCTAAGGCATTATACTAGTCAGCATAGTTCATTTATACCGTTTTAAGACGAACCTTCTAGCACTTATCAAGGAAGAAGCCGCAGGAGCAAAAAAATGAAACCACAGTGTTTGCATTGGAAAATCACTTGCTAATAGAACTAATACTATGACTCAATACCAAGCTAGTTTCGATCGCTGTCGGAATTCTCAGTAACCATATTTATCCATTTAGAATTTATAAATCCAATATTTAAAGATGTGGGTTCTCTAACACTAGAAGTTCTTTATAGTTTCTACTAGCATACAGATTTCTAACAAGACTAAAAATATCCTAGGGAACTAAACTGTAATCACAACTAATTAGTACTCCTTTATGGATCTTTTAGCTCTTCCAGTGAGAACTTGCTCACATTGCCAGTACTAAGCCCAAATAAAACAGGGTTGCAATAGGCGCAAAAAAAATCAATTTCTAATAAATCCTCACAATACAGAATCTCTTGGAAAGTTGGTATTGCAGCAGGGAGAAAATGCTTGACATATCTTTTATGACTTCATTTCTGAAATTCAGCTATATTCTAACACTACTAACCATCTACACTAAAAGGTCCTGATAAGCACATTTTATCTTTTACTTCCAAGTTAACAAAGATAAACCAGGCCATGGAATTGAAGCAATCAACAGATGCAGGTTGAGAGCAGAAATATTAGGTATACCTTTTATTTTCAGTGTTTCCCTCTGATTGTTCAAGAAGCTGTGACCGAGGCTTCAAGTTCAATTTTGGGCGTTCAATTGCTTGATTGCTTCTTTGAGGTTCAACAAACCCAGTCTTGATTGGATCTACACTGGGATATGCATCGGCCGATTTCTCAATACGAACAGGATTACTAGAATGCTGGTTGACCTACAGTAAGAGAACAAAATGAGATTCTAGTACATAGATAAACCCTCCACAGAGAGCAATATCACAAACCTGCTTATAATCTATGGACTGCTCCAGATTCTCCAACGGTTTGGATCTTGGTAGCAACTTTAATTTGGGCCGCTCGGATGGTTCAGAAGATGCAGGTGACTGCATCTCATCTCCACCGGACCTCAGAACATTATGGGGCAGAAACCCAGTAACATAGGCAGAAGTTTTCCTCTCATTCGCCTCCATAAATAAAGGGGACCTTGGCCTCTCCCGTGCTGGTAACTCCTTGTTAAACCCATGAACCCCGTCGGCAAGAGAAAGATTTCTTTCAGTATGAACCGCTAGCACCTGATCACTATATTCGGGTCCTCCCGCGACATCTGGCATGTTATAGACATTATCGTTGACTGTAGTACTTCCATGGTAATAGAAATCTTTCTCTGTGTCTTGATGTTTAACGACCTCAACATCCATTTGGGAATGAATCTGCTGCTTTGTATGCCACCTGCCAGATGTGACCTTCTCAAGGGCACTGGCATGGGCCAACTTCGACTCAGCATCAGGAGCAGACCATGGAGCAGAAACTGATTCCTTTACACTTGCCACCTCCTTCTTTAGGCCCCACACATTTGGGTATGACCCAGTAACTACTTGAGCACCGCTTGCAGACACATTTAGAGAACTCGAGCTCCTGCCACTACCACCAACAGAACTTTTAGTACTCTCATTAAACCAAGCCCCATGCGTACCACTTGCTGCACCTCTAAGATTTTGAGACGGAGGAGCTGATACTACTTGCCCGCTACCTACCATCCCAGTGACAGGGTATTCTGCCTTAGGTTCCACACAACTTGGCAATGCACGGATACTGTCATCATTAACAGTTCGACGAGGTCCAGATGATCCATCCAATGGCTTCCTTTCATCCTCATCAAAATTACGGCCTATTGGTGCATTATGACTTAAGAAAGGAGTCTTCTCATCAAAGTTTTTGGTTGCACCAGCTGATCCTGGACGTAAACGATGCTCTGGCCTTCCCATGGGGTTTCCCCATGATGCTTGGCGATCAAAACCACCACGATCTGATGGCCTAATCGTTCTACCAACCAGAAGGAAAACATTCAAATATCAGCATTAGGAATTTTCTACCCAAATGAGTGAACAATACAAATTTCAGTAACTGCCTTCAGTTTTTTTTCTTCATACGGTTACACAATAGTATTGGAATAAAATGAGTCTAAATAGAGTGAGAATTGAATAGGGGATCCATATAGCAGCCCAACTAGTTTGAAATTGAGACATCATTGATTGAAGGATCCACAGTAGCATCCACCTTTAATGATTTTATTATGTTTACAATGTTCCAAAAACATTCCAAAACGTCAGCAAGTCACTAAGTTTACATACATCGAGGGAACACCCTATTGCACATTTCCTAGTCTGCAATTCATTTGTTATTACAACTTACGCAAACATCTAAAATAATCCAGTACTAGGCATTTCAGATTTTATGCCCCAATTTAACTTTCCAAAACTTCAAGATTCCTAAAATCAATAGGGATCTCCTATACCCAGATCTGCAAAACCAATTTGAAATTATGAACAGTAAGACATCACATATACTGAAGCTCCAGATCACAAATACTTGCACCCATCAAAATTTTGACCTTGATTTATGGGTACCAATCAACTAAAAGCCCACAATTCTAGCATAAAGTAACAATTTTTCTCCATTATATCATGATAAAGATCACAACTTTGATTAACCAAACATCAAGAAATAGGTCAGTTAAGTTTCATTTTACAAAAAAACAAAAATCCCCAAGTAGTCAATTCACACAAAAAATGGAAACCCATTTACATAAAATGTCAATAAACAAGAAAAGGGTAAAAAGGGAAACTCACACGCCAGGGGCAGAAGGTAAGGGAAGATCTGAAGGAATAGAACCACCATGGAAGTCTTTCAAAGTCATGGTTGCTTTCTTCTTTGCCATTCCTATATCAATATATATGAATCACAAATCTCTTCTTTCTTTCTCTGTCGAGAAAGATAGCAGAGAAAGAGAGGTACAAAACTACAAATCACGGGGGACCAAATCTAGACAAGAGCTCCAAGTGTTGTTTAATCTTTTACCCTACTACTCTCTCTCTATCTAGTTTTTAGTTTATTAAAGGGTGGCCAGATGGCCGGGCTCGGGTCTGGCGGGCCGGGTTTGGCGGGGTCGGGGTCAGGGCGGGACGGGCGAAGGGGGTGGGGTCAGGTCTGGCGGGGTCGGGTTTGGCGGGACTTGCTCCAGTCCCGTCCCGATCCAAATCCCGTCGGAATCGGGTCAGGTCGGGATCGGGGCGGGTTCCGGCGGGTTTTCCATTTTTTTTTTAATAACATATGTATAAAAAAAAAATCAATAAACAAAACAAGATAGTGTAATAAAAACATCCCAAGTTGTTTTTGTGCCTCTTATATTATTTAATAGACATATGATTTTTTTGTAATACAAATACAATTGTCTAAATTGCAACTTTGTGGTGTTTCCAAAAGTTGCAAATTATATTAAAATTGCAATTAAAAAATTTACATTCTCAAAAAAACATGTTCTAATTGCTTGATAATTTCCTGTGGTTCTTCGGTTGGAATTGGTATTTGTTGGTCAAATTGATCCACGTCGCTTCCACCACCTTTGGATAAGATTTCGTTGTAGTTTTCGTCTTCTTCTTCGTTGATCTCCGATTGACCGCACCTTCTTCGCTCCGCTCGTATCCAATCTCTAAATAATACTGCAATTTCCAAGATGTCTCCGGCTAATGAGTATCTATGGTCTCCTATTTGATATCTGCCGTCAGAAAAAGCGCTTTCAGACGCAGTTGATGACGCTTAAATATTCAAAACATCTCGGGCAAATCAATGAAAGTGTCGGAAAGGTCTTCTCATTCCCCACTCCAGTATTTCAGCAAGTCTTCATGTCCATCTTCATTGATAACTTCTTGGTACGGTACAGAACCCTGCAAAATAAAAATATCCAACTCGCTAATTTGGTTAGTAGAGGTACGGCCGCACATTCTATTTCTGAGGCTTTCAATACTAGCCGCAGAAACAACATGTCTTTTGTGAGGTTGTGTTGAAGATGAAGAAGATGGTATGAAAGCCGGTAAGTTACTAGCATTTTCTTGTTGGTAAAACCTATATATTTTTTTGCATTGGTCTTCTACGCTAGACATGCATTGGTCTTCTACGCTAGACAACACTTCTTCTTTAGTTTGTTCAATAGGTGGTGGGTGATTTAGATTTTTTGGACTTGAAGTGGTAGTACTTCTATACAATCGTAAATAGTTTCAATAAGTGATTTAGTACCGTCTATTTTAATAGTCGGATTTAATACATCACCAATAATATAAATAGTGAGAATAGGAATAAAATATTTTTTTATTTTGATAAACATTTTTTTAATAGCTGTCATATAAGCTGGTTTTTCCATATATTCACTAAGTAATAAAAATATTAGAGTTATATAAAACAACATAATTGAAATAGTAGGATAATAAATACCGGAAAATTCTTTTGTTGCTTGAAAAAATTTCTCTAAAAATACAATAAGTTCGGAAATTTTTACCCAATCACTATCTACAATCATATCAACTGGATTTTGATTATGAGAGTTAAAAAATAAAGTTATAGGTTTTCTATAGTCATAAGCAACAAGTAGTTGCTCGTATAAAGAATTTCACCTAGTGGATACTTCTTGTGGAATTTTTCTATAAGGTAGTCCACAATCGTGACAAGTTTTTTTATATTATTTTCTTCATTGTACTTTATTACTTTTAAAAATAAAGTTTATAGCAAATTGTATTTTACTAAGAATGTCTTCAAAAAGTGATAGACCATCCTTTACAATTAAGTTATATATATGGCACGCGCATTTTATATGAAAATGATCTGGAAAAGATGGAGTTAAACTATTTTTTTAAATTGTAATAGCGTAATTGTTAGAAGAAGCGTTATCTAATGTAATAGTCATAATTTTATCGGTTATTCCGTAATAATGGCACACTTGATAAATATTTTCTGCAATAAAAGTACCAGTGTGCTTATCATCTATATATCTATACGCTAAGATACGTTTTTGCATAGACCATTTATAATCTATCCAATGACAAGTTACCGTTAAATAATCATGGTCGTTAGTACTACGACCTATATCAGACGTGATAGATACTTTGCCATTAAAATGATATAATAAATAACGTAATTATTATTGATATTCATGTGCGAATTTAAATACATCTCTCTTAACAGTTGATCTAGGAAAACCGTTAAAAGCAGGATTATATATATCTCTAATGTAATGAATAAAACCGGGAGATGAAGAAAATGATAAAGGCAAACCCTCCACAGCAACTAATTTTGATATTGCTTCCCTATCTCTATGTTTATTGTATTTAGGGCCTACAATTCCCACCGTCGTGGGATTAATTTGACCCTGTACTTGATCCGGGACAATATGTGAACCTTGTTCCGATGGACCAGACGTTTGCGCACCCGGTTTTGAAGTCTGGTATTGGGCATACCTAGCTGGATGAGCACTTACTACGTGTCTAATTAAACCCCCCGTCTCACCATGACCTTTTCCAGTTTTAAATTTTAAAACATTTTTACAAATTTTACATCTAGCTACTTGATTCTCTACGTCCCTATCAAAAAATATCCATGCATCTGATTTTAATGGTCGTTTTGCTGGACCTCGTCTCATACTAGGGGCAATATGAGGCATTTCAGTTGAAGGTGCACTAGTGGGTGTGTTGTCATCAACATTAGTGGGTGTATCATCTAGATCATCGTCTAAATTAAAGTCTTCTTGAGTTTCAGAAAATAGCTCATCGTCTAAATCTAATGGTATTGTAGGAAAATGTTGAGTATCAACAAAATCATCCTGTGTAGGAATAGGATGACTAGAAGAAGTACCCTTGCCCTGGTTGTCCCTACTAGAAGAAGCACCCCTACCCTTACCCTTAAACATACCTCTTAATCCTTCCATTTTAATTATAATAATAAATAATTAAAGATAATAAAATTAAGTGCGCTAAATAAAATAAACAAACAATAATAATTTAATAAAGGAACGAATGTACCAAACGTCGATGTAACGTCGACGTGTAATCGAGAGGTTGAAAATTGAAACTTTGCTCGATGGAAGATCCTCAAGCTAGTTGCCAACTTCACTCCCAATTCCCAAATGAATAAATAAAATTGAATATTTAGTAAACAATGTAGACTTGTAGAGAGATATATTGAGAGATTAGAGAGAATGTAAGAAGATTTGTGAGAAAGATGAAGAGAAAATGAGTTATTTATAGTTGAAAAATTGGGTTAAAGTGTAAATTTAATAACTTATGGGTTAAAAATAAATATTAAGGGGGTTGGGGGAGGGGGGAGGCCAAAAATGGCCGTTGCCCAACGCCAAAAAGTGGTTGTTGCCCAACGGCCAAAATCTAAAATGGTCGTTGGTGCAACGACTATATTTGCAAAGGGGGGTTTCGGGCTGGCTCGGGACCGGCTCGGGGCAGGCTCGGGTTTGGCGGGCCTGGTGCGGGCTCGGGATGGGTCGGGACGAGACATTGTCCCGTCCCGATTCGAGTCCCGGTACCGTTTTTTTTTATTCGGGGTCGGGACGGTGTCGGGTCGGGCTCAGGATAGGGTCGGACCGTCCCGGCCCACTTGCCAACCTTAATTAGAAGAGGACAAGTGTTAGATGCAATGAACGCAAACACAAAAGGGGTGTTTGCGTTCATTGCATCTAACACTTGTCCTCTTCTATTGTTATCTAATTTCATATTTTCTCAACCATTGCCTATAAAAGGAAAAAAGGTAAATTGTATCCCAAGTTTACATAACACTATTTTTGTTGGTCATTCCAAATTAATGTTTATTTATGAAATTTGTATAAAATTTCAGTTTCAGTTTAGGCAAGTGTTTGGCATATGTATAGGGGATCGTGTGATTTGTATTGAGAGTGATGATTAATGGGTTAAAAACTGTAAACAAGGTGTGAAAATGTTTAGGATGGGTTGTAAAAATAAAAGGGTTATTTTGAGTTTATAGTTAGAATGGGATGTTAATCCAGTTAATTAGTATTTATTTTTCCTTGTTTTGATATCTTTTTAGTTGAAGGGGAGTTAGAATTAGAGCAATAGTAATAATAGTGATTAGAATGTCATAGGTTCAAGGTATAGAAGTAACTTCTTACAGAAATGTATGATAAGACTTCGTACATAAGTGACTATAATGTATTAGTATGTAACGAGTTCATCTCAACTCATTATTTACGACGTGGAACATGAATTTATATGTGAAGATCTATTAAAATTTCAGCAAATATTAAATTGAGCCCCATATTTTTAAAAGTACAATAAGTATCATAGTGCTAAGAACCTTATAGGTCGCTTCTGATGTTGTACAAATATACTCAAATATTATCCGGTCCTATCCCAAACCTTATAGCAAAATCTTAGTACACAAAACTTGAACTTGAACCCCAAATCCATCTTCAAATTGGTACGTGACATGCCCCATTCGTGCTCCATTTATTACATGCTTAACAATTTTTAGACGTGATGTAGAAAAGGTATTAAAATGGTAATTAATCTTCTTCCACGAATCCGAAATTATGCTTTCGATATGCTTTCGAGCTACATCTTCTTAGACATTTTTCTCTTGCATGTAACATATAACTGATGAAGCAGCATCATTTCTCTCTAGCTCCGCCTACACATCAGTAGACTTTGGTCAAACATGCATGAAAAAAAAACATGTTAAATGGCCTAGGTTTGACAAAAGAAAAAAAAAAACGTGAGTACAATAAAATTCCGACGTTTCAATTATATTTTGGTTGTCTCAATTTATGGGTCACTGTGTAAATTTCGAGAGTCAAATTTTTAAATTTTTACCGTAACTTGGGATAAGGAATGTTTAAATAACATTTACATAAAATATATAAGTCATAATAATTGATAATTCAAAATATTTAAAAGGCATAAAAAAATTAATGATAAACAACAAACTTTCTATTGACTCTCGAAATCCAATTAACAAACGGTGTAACATAAACTAGGACAAAGGAGTAGCTTAATTGTTGATGTGAGGAAAAAATGTCTCTTTTGGGAACTGATGTTGTGTTCTTTTCATGTGCTATAACATAAATAGGAGTATAAAAAATTGACATTAGAATACATCTAGTTTTAAGGCAGTACTACCTAGCACCTTAGCTTGACACTCTTGTGTACTTTTGGAACCACGTTCATTTTAGCTTAGGCTGCGTTGTTTAATTTGGACGATGGATTTTATTTTGATAATACCATTAATCTCCTGAAACAATGTTTATATTTTATGTTGCCATTAGAATTTAGTAAAGAAGGAGAAAAGGATCTCATTAATATAATGGAGAAATTCCTAGTGAGGGTCGGATCTATATATGTTAAAGTTACGGATTCAATAAAACTCAATAAAACTTCAAACCCTTATGTGTATTAAAAAATTCACTTAATATGTATAAACAACTTAACCTAAATCTTATTTGGTGTCAAATCCTAAAATTTAAAATAAACTTATATATAATCCTGGAGCTGTTTCTGCTCTTACACGGTAAGAATTTGAATTAGTGGGTTAATTGGCATTTGACACCAAATGGTTATACCAAAAAATAAAAACGAGAGGGGGGGGGGGGGTGTTTGGGGAGGGAAGGACAAAAGAGAAAATGATTTGGCTTTTGGGCACTTATAAGCATTAGTCAGAACATATATTATATCTGAAATGTACTTAAAGTTTGGCTTAGCTTCTATGTTCTTTGGTTCTGACAGTTTCTATATTATCCCAGATTTTGAAGGTTAAAAAAATACTTAGTGGTATAAAGAATAAGAGAGAAGTTAACCTCAATTTCTCCTAGGATTTTGTAGTTTAAACCTAAAGATCAATTTTTGAAACCATATACAGTAAGATCAAATGTAATTTTGTCAGTTTGTCGTGTATGGTCCTCCTGATAGAAACAAATATATGTATAACAATGTGACTTGCAAAAACATCTTCAGTTCACTGGATAGATAATGTACAAAACTAGAAGCAACCTATTAGTGATATTATTTCTGTTGTATAACCGAAAACTATACTTCACAAAGTCTATTAAAGTATCAGATCACTCAATTATTACACGTTCAGTTCAACAACTTTGAGTTAACAATGCAGAAGACATGTCCACACAGGAATTGAGGGTTTTCCTAGCTTAATGTATGAGTATATTTTCCTTACTAAAATAATTAAAATTGTCAAACCTGAAAGTTAATTTACTTTCTTCCTTCCTGTAAATATAGCCAGCCAATATAGGCATGAGGAAATTTATATTGTTGAAAATTCAAGCATATGATAATTCCACCGACCTTTTTGAGAAAACATTTTGCAATCCGCCAAAAGAAGCTTTTGCTTTTTCTGATTGTCTATGTAGAGTTTCGTTCCATATGTAGCAACAGATGATCGATAGGATTGATATAGTTCTTCCATAGGATTGTCTGATTGTCTACTAGTAATACATTACATTTCTAGTGGCTGTTGACAAAAAAGGGAGTTGAATGCTAAATTATAGGACTTAGTACCAAAAACAAAAAAAGAAACTTATATATATCTACTATTTTTTTCTTCTAATAATCTAAACATGTTTATTGCATAGTATTTTCTCACTTGAGAGGAAGGGATTCAACCAAAGATGATAAAGATTTTGTTAACACTCAAAAGTAATTTAAGTGTTTAGCTGAATTTAGTGACAACCGAACTGTTCCAGAGCTAAATTTACTCCTAGCCCTTGACTACAAGAACTTCATCGTCTACTAAGGCATCTTAGCCGAGTTGTTAGTTATAGGTACGACTAGGACCCACTCAGATGCATACGCCTTAACGACCAAGTCAAAAGGGTTTCTGGACCCCTAGAAGCGATAACGGCCAACAACAGCTAAAAGAAAAGGCCATTATCCGAGCAAGAGGAGTAGAGAGCGAGAAAATCGGCACCACCTCCCCCATAGTCGGCCATTGAATTTAGTGGGTTACTTGATGGCTGACATGGGGGGTCACGTTGTACAATTTTTTCCTTTTTTTGCACTATAAATAGGATCATTCTTTGTAAATATTTATACAACCAATCAATCAAACAACTCATTTTTATCTATCTTTATCCTTTCTTTTTTACTGTACTCAACTGCATTCATGTTTCTTACCTCTTAGTGTACTCACTCACCATCCTAACGCTTTCTAGAGTAGTCGGAGAACCCATTGCTGGAAGTTAGAGTTCCTCTTCCGGCCCTAATCGCTTAGTTAAGGAATCAATTTGTCATCTAATTTCGTCAGCCGATAAAACGGCAAACACTTCGGACGGTAACAAATTTGGCATGCCTAGTGGGACCATAGGTGAATTAATAGCAAAGTTTGATTCTCCAGGTCAGGATCATTCTTGGCGTATGCGCCTAAGGTCCGGTAAGAAAATGAACCTCGATTCCAGTCCACATCCTAAACAAAATCATCCCAGAAGGAACAACGAACCAGCATCCTCATTGGGTATGACTACATCGGTTGATACCTCTCCACTTCCTCCATCAACCCAAGTTGTGGAAGAATCTAACCAATCTGAAGGTCCAACCATAATGAACACGTCTTTTATTAGACAACAGATCAACTTGGGCATCCACGATATTATGTACCAAGTTTCTAAACAGTTGGCTGACATTGTGAAACCGATGGTTCAGCAGGCGAGGGAGATGGAAACCAATCGAATGCACCCAGGAGAATGTTCGGATAGTTCTGCCATCCCTCTAACGAGCGGTGTTGTTCAACATGAGATCGTGACTCCCGATGTTGCTCCTCAGCCGCATGTGCATCAGCTAGTGCCTACGCAGGTGCAACCGGTAGCACACCTAGGAATACAAGCCCAATCGCCTGGCAACCAACACACTGCATGGTCGCCGCCGAACATTGGGGGGCAAAACATGCCACTTGACCAAACGAGTCTACAGTATGGGCAGATCAACATGGCTCGGAGATAATTTCAGGCTCCAGGACACTTTGGATTGCCACCCGACATGCCGTACGTTTCTACGAACGGTCCTACGAATGCAAGCGAACAATGTTGGCCAGCCGATGGCCCCTAGCTATGATTTAGCTCGGCTATCTAGTGACACTGTTTATAGTGGAATACCATTCCAGCAGTCATCGCCAGTGCCCAATCCATACCTTCAAGGAAGCGTAAATTTTCTAAGAACGGCTGACGTCCGAGGAGAGCAACCATGGAATACTGTTCCACCTTATCCTCGTGCTCCGTTAGCCATTCCAGGAGCTCAGGTTGCAGGCTTTAGTGGCCATACCCAACAACAACAATTGGGCATTACCCCACTTATTCGTAATGACCAGCAGACCACCTACAACCTTCAAAACCCTCTCCAACAAAGTACAGAATGGAGGCCGCCAGTGCAGAACTCCTACCAGCCGAATCCAGTCTAGAATCGACAGGGGACGTCAAAACTGATAAACTCGGAAATTATTGCTAATACTATGCAGAGGTACTTTGGCATCCAACTGAAACCTTTGGACATGCCTATTTATAAGAAGCCTTAGCCCGATTGGGTAGATCGGATAACACCTTTGCCGAGGGGCTTCAAAACACCGGAGTTTGCCATCTTCTCTGGAGACGACGACAAATCCACTATCGAGCACATTGGTAGATTTACTGCCCAATGCGGTAAGGCTGGCCTGAATGAGTATCACAAGTTACAGTTATTTTCTCTCTGTAACGGGAACAACCTTCGCATGATACTCTTATTTGGCTTCTGATTCCATACAGAGCTGGGCTGACATGGAGGGTTGCTTCCATGATAGGTTCTATTGGCCCCAACCTCAGGTTACCGTGACTGATCTAATGAATCTCAAGCAGCAGGTCGATAAATCGGCAGTCAATTTTATTGAGAGATTCAGAAAGAAGGTTGGGAAATAAACCATACACTTCCCCGAGTGTAAGTGTCCTCACATGATAATCAACAATATACACCCTCAGTTAAAGGAGAAATTGGTGGGACAATCCTGCTCTTACCTGAGCCAATTAGCCGAAAAAGCTAGCCAAATAGAGTAGTACATTCAGGAGAATGAGCGGAGAAGAGCCAGCCGAAATTGAGGCTCCCACTTGGTATCCATCATTGAAGCAGATGAGTCTGACTCAGAGTTAGCCGACTATGCGGCAGACACAATGGTGGCTGAGATTGTTAGGGGTAAGGTTTACTCTTGCCCAGCCTTGAAAGCCGTAAACGACAAAGAGATGAGTTTATCCAATGACAGGGTCGGTTACTCGTTTGATATCACGAAGGCAGATCAGATCTTTGATCATCTACTCAAAGATAGGCAGATTCAACTGCTTGATGGTCATAGGATTCCGCCTGTCGAGGAACTAAAAAATAAGAAGTACTGCAAGTGGTATAATTCATACAGCCACTCTACTTCTAATTGTATAGTCTTCCGAAAGGCGATCCAAAAGGGCATCAAAGAGGGGAGGTTCAAGCTAGCCGACAAGCGTATGGTTGAAATGTCCATTAATACCGACCCCTTTCCCACGGTACCAATATTTATAGTATCTTTTGCTAAGCCAGATGAGTCAAGGGACACCAAAGGGAAACATCCGATGAAAATGGTGTGGGTTCCAAAGAAACCTACCGAAGGAGAGAAGGCCACAAGGACCTCTGTGTTCAACTGGTTAGGCAGCCTATATGACATTCGCGATGACATGTAGCCAGCTAGGAGTAGTTTTCATGGCCGCCCTAAATACTCGAGGGACGTTGAACGAGAACTTCAGGAACAAACCATAAGGTTCAGAAGAGTCCCTATCGACGCCAGGCATAGGCCTGGGGGGAAAGTACGGATGCCAACCAACTAGAAGTCGAGCATGCCTCGAATAGATGAAGAACCACTCCCTAAAACCAAACAGAGGGTGGTCGAGTTTAACATAAATGAGGGTGTTTCGTCCTTACGTATCACGACAAGAAAAGAGGACCAGACGAGACCCCGGAGAATGATTAAACCAGCCGCCAACACAGAAGAGGGGAAGTGGTCCATCAATCAGGCTCTCGGAAAGAAAGAGGCACCACCGAGAGTCGCATCCAGGACTCAGAAAAGAAGGATGCAACGTGCCAAGGCCTTACGTAAGATGCAACAGACATTGCATCTAATTTCTAACACCAAGGCAGCCGAAAATCATAAGATTCCTGAATCTGCCATAGCCGAGGCTATCAAGCGGGCATTTGGCTTAGTGGCTTCAGGGGCAATATCGCCTGAAGGAGAGACGTCGGGTCAACCAAAACTGGATGAACAACCTATCGACAACCCGACGAAGAAACCCCAGTAAAAGAACATGGCCCCAGATGGACCTCTAACCGAGGAAATCCTACAGATCGTGCAGAGGATTCAGTCAGAGGATCCCAATTTGTCTCCAGGAAATGGAAAATATGAGCTTCTGGTCAGCCGAACTGGATGAAGGAGGGGACTCCATCCTCGATTTATTTTTCCATGAACTGGTTGATGAGATGTGGGTAGACATTGAAATGGTCAGCCTAATCCCGTGTGAGTTCTAGGCCAGTCGCTCCGCGCTAGATAGCCTATAAGGTGATATTTGCGTAGAAGACGCAGAATGGGAAACAATAGTCGATACCCCGACTAGGGACACTTTGAGCACCGTATTTGGTGCACCTACAGAAGATATGGTTAAACACCTCAAACCCATTTACGTCAAGGCATACAATAATGGAAAAATTATTAGTCGGATGTTTGTCGACAATGGGGCTATGCTAAATGTGATGCCACTGCTTACCTTGAAGGATCTTAACAAAACAAATGAGGATTTCATCCCAACTAACATGAAAATGGTTAGCTTTATGGGAGAAGCCTCTAAAGCATTGGGGATTCTAGTAGCAGAAATCAATGTAGGTCCTAAGACGGTCAGGTTTGCCTTCTTTGTAATAGATGGAAAGCCGTCATACACCATTCTGCTGGGCAGGGACTGGATTCACACCAACCGATGCCTTCCTTCTATCATGCATCAAAAGCTCATCTTTTGGGAAGGAGACAAGATAGTTATTACAAGAGTTGTATGCCAACAATCGCATGAACTGGGTATTGTATTCTTGCACACTGCGGTCTCTTTGTTTCAACTATTCAAACTCACGCCTGAGCCCATCTTTTCGGGTGTTAGGCATGTACTTTTCACTGAATGCGGCTCTGAACTCCTCCCACGTCATCGATGGTGACATTGGAGAACGATTTCTTCTACAGTTTATCGTTGTACAATCCCCTTCCATAATATTTTGAAGGAGATAATACGAGAATCAAGTCTTTGAAAAGACTCAAGATAGGCATGAGAAGAGTATGAAGGAAGTGAAACTGTTTAGGATGTTATTCCGTTCACTTATTACTAAGGTGGCGCGCACACCGTCGCAATAAGTAACCGTTCAAACACCCAACTCAAAGAAATTTCCTAGAATCTACTAACCTGGTTTAGCTCTGATACCAACTTGTCACGCCCCGAATTTTCTCAAGTCTTCCCTTAGGTCGTGATGGCACCTCCCTTCCCAGGCGAACCATTAACTTCTTTTCTTCCTAAATTAAACAAGTGTCTAGGTGCGGAAATAGTAGAAAACATGTACTTTTTAATTAAAGCACAAGCCCATACTCGTGCATCCACCAATTTTCTAGACTCGATGGAAGTTCAAATACAGGATAAAAACATCAAAATCTTAAAAGAAAATAGTCTCATATGGGGCATTCCCCTAGATAACAAAACCTAATTCTTTAACCTACTTAATCAAGAAAGACCCTCACCAAATCCGGAGCAATGGATTGGTGGAACAGAGAGGCTGCAGGACGATCGCTAGCCTTGTTGCGAAGCTTTTCTACCATTCGGGGCTGAGTGAGAACCTCTCCCTACAATTCAAAGTAACCTCACAATATTCTAAGTACAATCATATTTTGAACCTAATAAGCATGTCATGAAAACAGATTGTATCACTATCAATGTACAAGCCAATAAATATTCACACACCAAATCTCCTCCCAAATCGTCCTAGGGAATACTTAGTTAACCAGTATACCTGCTTCATCCCATATAACATATTATATATTTGTTGTGGTGCGTGCGTGCAACCCGATCCAATGCATTTCAATTATAGCCCCGAAGGCAAGTCTATGTGTATAGCCCCGAAGGCAAGTGTATTTGAATAGCCCAAAGGCAAGTATGTTTGAATAGCCTCGAAGGCAAATGTAATTGAATAGCTCCGAAGGCAAGTGTAGTTAGATAGTCCCGAAAGTAAGTGTACCTGAATAGCCCCAAAGGCAAGCACGCAACTGTATATAGCCCCAAAGGCAACTCAATAAGTAATTAGTCCCGAAAGTCACACGTGTGTAATGCTATAGTCCCGTAGATGATGGCAAAACTATTTACATTACCAAGATTTCTATCATCTCGACTGTATGGCTAAACTTATATATATATATATATATATATATATATATATACATATTGTCATATTTTCAGAAGATTCAAATAACATTCATTTCTTTCAACTTTTCTCCCTTCCCACTTGTAAGGGTTATATCTCTCAAACCGTAACTCCAAATAAGTTATTTCTTAAGCCGAGTCGAAGGTAACACGGGGACCTATCACTATCCCAAGTTTCCTCTAAAAATACTTAGTATAACTAGTACAAATTCATGAAAGAGTCAACCCTATGAAAACTGTCTCGCCGGACTGTTTAATATAAGGGACGCAATCTTAAAACATTCATAACTTTTTATTTGTAAGTCGGATTAATCCCCGTAAAAAGTCTCAAACTTTCCAGAACAGAGAAATCTAAAACTCTTATGCAGCACAACTTTTCAGATTCCTCACCGAAACATTCAGTTCTTTTATTTTAACAACTCTCAGAAACTATTTCGCCAGATTTTTGTAAAATAAAACACAATCTTAAAATAGTCATAACTTTTTATCCGTAAGTCGGATTGATCTCTGTAAAGTCTCAAACTGTCTAGAATAAAGAAATATAGAACTCTTCTTCAACATAACTTTCCATATTCCTCACCAATATGTACAGTTATTCCGTTATATGTTCTGCCCTCCGGATTTCATTCGATCCGAGGCAGAAACTTTGAAGTGCGATAATTTTCAAACCGTATGTCGGTTTTATCCCCGCTTGGGCTCAATATGATAGTGAAGGAGAGATGTACAACTCTGTAATATTTCATCCAATTCTAACAAGCATAACTCAACGAAACAGTTTGTAAATTTCATGACCCAAACTAGTTATTAAACAACCTACTAACAATAATTTCATGATCATTCTTTCAACATCCGGATCATATTCTAATATGTATTGTAACTTAAAAATAAGAGATTATACTAAGAGTTATGAGTGAGAGAACTCACCTTTGCTTCGTAACCGCGAACAAAAACCTCAACTCCAACTTATCTTTCAACCAAACCTTTTTGGGACTCCTTAATTGCTCTCATTAATTTTTTCCTCTCTGTGTTTTTGTGTATATCAACTCTCTGTATTTCTTGTGTTCTCTACGTTCAGTTCCTTCCCTTTTCAAAGTGTGCAGTGCATGGACATATGTTTGTGTTCTGTGTCATGTGTGCCTAAAACTAGGGAATGGGGGAATATTGGTGAGGTTTTTAAGGGGAAGAGGTGTGAGAGGTGTATTATATAGGTGTATGTACGGAGAGAAAAGGGGAACGTGAGGGAGTGGGTTATTTTATTTTATATATTTATTTTGGGACTTTACACTAAATTGTGTCTTGAGGAGAAAAATACCCCTTGCGATTAGTTTTTAAATAAACTTTTTCAAGTCAATTCCTACATGAGGATTAGAACTAAAAGGAATACGATAAAGAAATCCTCAAATCAATAAATTTGTTTGAGTCAAATCCTTCTTGAGAATTAAATTTGAAAAAGCAAGATCAAAAATTTGAAATGATAGATAATTAAAAATTACTATTACTCTAATATTATGCATTAATTATAATGTATTTATTTTTCTTCATGAGAATTACAAAACTAATACAAGATAACCACAACATAAAATATAACAAAGTAACAATAATATTTAATAAAAGTCTAAAATTTTGACACAAAGTAAATAAAGCGATGAAGGACTTTAGGACGAGGAATAAAGATAAATACTATAATAATATAGCATGCTTCATCAACTAACCCAGCAAAAGAAATTACTCTATTAAGAAGTACATAAACATAAAATCTACTAAACTAAAAAGAAAAGAAAAATAAAAAGAAAGAACAAGAACCAAAGCTAGAGAGAAAAGAGACTTTTTTTCTACTACTCAAGATGTCTTTTATACAAAAAGTTGCCTTCTATTTATAGAAGTGAATTTCTTCATTCAATGAGAAAATGTAGCTGAGGAAGATATATTTTGAGGAAAATATATCTTAATGAGTTGTATCTTCATTTCTTACATTGTGAAGTGGACGTGCAGCACTCTTCTCTTTTCTTTCATCTTTAGTTACATTCATGACTCTCTTATTTTCTTCAAAAACATGTTAGAAAACACATAGAAATTGAATTATTATACACCTTTTTTATTTAAAATAGTATAGTTTTAACTTTTAAGTATATAATATATGTATATTTTATATCCATCAGAAAGACTTATGGATCTTCTTAATATGCGGAGGACTTATGGATCCTTTTAATATGTGGAAGACTTATGAATCTTCTTGATATGCGGAGGACTTATGAATCTTCTTGATATGCGGATGCGTTAAGGAATCTATGGATGTCTTTCTCTTCAATTCTTTCTCTCTTTTGACTATGAAGATCCTTATTTATAGTTATAGGAGAGAGCTAGGGTTTGTCTATAATTGGACGAACCATGTCATTTGAACATTTGACGATATTTGATTGGCTCTTATATTGACTTGGCATGTTGCATCACTTATGCAAGTGGCATGATTCTATTGGTCCTTGACTTGACTTGGCGTGCCACGTAATTTGACACATAGCATGGACCTTGGGCTTGAGCGGGCTTATTATTTGAAGACCAACTCAATAACAACCCAAATGAAATTGAACTTTACTTTAAATCCATGTCTTGGACAAATAACTTCATCTTGATTTGAGCTTGATGTTTCTTGAATTTAAGAATTTATCCGAATTTTATATGAATTTTAATTTCACAAAATTCATATGTCTACAGAAGTAAAAATATTTAATGCACGACAAAAATTTACTTGAAGCAAACAAAATAAGTTCTTAATATATTTAGGAAAGATATAATGTAGATCTAGAATTGTGGGTTGTAAAAATATTTTGGGAGAAAAAGATGTATGAAAGTAATTAATTATTCTAATCATGGTTAGAGTTTTACTTTAGTTAATTAAATTTAAATCATTAATTTTTTAATTATGACATGTTTCACCAATCAAAACAAGAATTTGAGAAAAATGGAGAGAAGGTAAATGAAGAGGAGTCTGATCCTTTATCTTGTACCAACAGTAGAAACTCCTACACAACTTTTTTTTGTCCTTTGGATATACTTGAAAATTACTAGTAATACATTACATTTCTAGTGGCTGTTGACAAACAAGGGAGTTGAATGCTAAATTTTAGGACTTGGTACCAAAAACAAAGAAATAAACTTATTACATATATATATCTACTATTTTTTTGTTCTAATAATCTAAACATGTTTATTGCATAGTTTTTTTCTCACTTGAGAGGAAGGGATTCAACCAAAGATGATAAGATTTGTTGTCGAGTCTCTCTATCTTGAACACCAAATCCATCTCCATTTTGATAAATGAAGTGTGTGACTCGCGCAATGTTCATTATGTACTTCACTAGTGATCTTAATGATGGTGAATATTGCTCAAAACAATGTTTGTTCATTTTCTTCCAAGTCTCTGTCACCATGTTTTTGATATACTCCCTTGCCACATCTTCCTTAACATTTTCTTTCTTCATGTAACACAAGACAGATGAAGACACATCACCTCTTTCCAGTTCAGCCTGTTATGTTCTTGGAAATGTGAGATCATCAAAAATTTGATTTTTTTAAAAGAAAATTCAATTTTTATATACGGTATCGAATCATCTAAAAAATAGCTACGGGTAATAGCATGTCTATAATAAGAGGATTAGTAATTTGAAAAACAAGGTAATCAACTATAACAAGTTAAAATTGATATAGTGATAGCGTAAATATTTTTTTTAAAAAGAAATCTGTTTATTTTGAAAAGTACTTCTTACTAAAAAGTTTTTTTTTTTCAAAGTACTTTGGGAGATGAGCAGCTTATGTTTGAAGAAATTATTTGAAAAATGATTTTATTTGTAGTTTGTATTTGGTCAATATTTTCATAAACTGATTTTGAGTGTCAAATTATAAAAAATAAAATTTATTTTTGAAAGAAACTATTTTTTTTGCTTTTACTTAAATGTTGAAAACAGTTTCTGCTACTATTTAAAAGCGCTTGTTTGTTCACCAAATATCTTCATCCACTAAAATAAGTGCTTCTTTAGAGAGAGAGAAAAACACACTTTTGGCCGTTCAGAAGTTTGGCCAAACTGATTATTATCCACAATAATAGTTAAGGGAAATTGAAGATATTAATTATACTAAATAATTATTTACCGCTGAAGTACCAAGGTCGTTGCAAAGTCGGATTATAAGGGAGGAATGGTATATTAGGTCTTGTTCATTCTCCAGAAAATCATTAACTTGTGAGAAATCTTGAGATAAACCAAGAAGTACATGAAGAGAGAGCACAGTGCCTCCTGATGATTTCCAACCATTATCTAAATAATCAGAAAATGATGGTGTATAACCCTTTTGATCCCATTTGGCTTCCACAAGCAGTGCTTTGCAAAACTCTGCCCACTGAAAACGTTTTATTTTCGTGTTAAATTTA
Source organism: Anisodus tanguticus (assembly GCA_034509755.1). Classification (NCBI taxonomy): domain Eukaryota; kingdom Viridiplantae; phylum Streptophyta; class Magnoliopsida; order Solanales; family Solanaceae; genus Anisodus; species Anisodus tanguticus. The sequence goes on along the minus strand of CM067548.1, from coordinate 38,245,983 downwards.
TGTCATATTTTAGTGATTAAAATAAATCATAGATATATATATATATATATATATATTAAGTTAATTAGATGAAAAGTAATTGTACCACTTTTTGTAGATATGTTGACACTGGTAATTTCCAACCCATTTGTTCCTGAATTGCAAGTGCTACATCATTTGTGGTGTCGTATAGTTTCCAAAAACAGATTTTCATACATGATGGTAATTGCTCAACCTCCTTAGGGTCCCATCTAAGAGGAAAAGGAGAAAAAAATGAAGAATAATATTAGACATTTATCCAAGAGATAAACGTGTTTCATATTAAAGTTTTAGGCTTGAAACTAATTGCTATAAGCCACATAAATAATGAAGAATCTGTACTTCACTGGAAGATAATATTTGCAAGACCTTTAGGCCATAGTATGCAATGATATGAAATATTCAACTTTTTTTTTCGTAATATATTTTTTAAGAAATTAAAAGTACTTTTCACCAAATTAAATGTTTTACGTTATAGTGTAAGTTACGAATAAGGTTTTAATGGTGAAATACTTGTAAATTGTAATTAGTACTCCCTTTGTTCCATTTTAACTATGGTTTTAGCTTTTTTCACACCAGTTAAGGTATAATTTCACTAAGTTACCCTATTTATTAGTAGATGCTTTTAGAATTGAACAGTAAGGATATAATAACTTCAACCTTAATTTTAGATTTTTGAAGTGATAGAGTAATTTTTTAAGCTAATGCGATAATTAAAATGGGACGGAGGGAGTAATAAGCATACCTGACAACAGCATTGGTGAAGATTTCTAGGTCTTTCAAAGAGCCATATATGTCATACACATCGTCAATTACTATAATGAAAATGATGGCTTTGGTGAGCCAATTCCTGAAATGTGAATGCTGAGGCTCGAAAGCAACACCCACTGACCACAAAAAACTTTCGACAGCTCGATCTCTGCTGAAGCTCAGATTTTCTATCAGTCCAAGTTTTCTCCACCACCTATTACCAGTTAACAACAGGACAAGCATGTCAACTTTGCTGTCTACTATTTCCTGTTACATTAACTTCTCCAAACAACATAAGATGTCAAATTTTTGTACAAAATATGTCCTGTTTTTATTAATTTCTCCTACTCTTTTTGCAGAATATCTTGTTTTTATCAGTTTTCTCCTGGATTTAACTTATACACATTGCATTCAACTGTAAAGAATTTTTACATTAGCAGTGTAAATTAATGTACCTATTAACAACATGTTACTAATTCTGCAAATTGTGAGCGCTTTTATCCATCGTTATTTTTTGGATTCAAATTATATGTACTGAAGGTACCTGTAACAACATGTCACTACAAGAAAGTATAGCATTGACAATTAAAACTTTAGCAACAATAAATATATTATTGCTAAAAAACGCAAATGACAATAAAAATTTAATATATTGTTGCTAAAAACGTAAATGGTAACAAAAATTTAAATATATTGTTACGAAAACTTTTCGCATCGGAGGTTATTGCAACGACATGCAACAATTTTGTTGTTGTGAAAAGTACTTTTGGAAACAACATCCAACATATGGAAACAAAAAATATTGTTGGCAAATGTTTTTCTTCATGTAGTGTAGTGTGTTGCTAGTTTTGCAAATCATTAGCGGTTATTAGTAGTTATCTTTTAGATTTAAGTTATAAGCATTGACTAAAGATTCTTTTACACTGTTAGTGATTATAACATGGTGATACGAGGTTAATTATAATTTTTACCACATTACCAAGTAGTGTTTATCAACACATTTACCTGTAATGAGTGAGCTATTGTGTAAATAGTACTATTTCTTATATTACCCCCGTGCGTACAACTTAAACTCTTATTTTGTAGATAACCTGTTGATAGTGTAATTTTTATTTTACGGTTGTTGTCAGTATATGAAAAAAAAACTATGACAACATTAAACTCTACATGACAGTTAGATACACTGGCAGTGTTAAAAAACTTTACACGATCCGTCAATTATTACCTTTGATAGCAGGTTAATTGTACTATATTTACCAGATTACCCATTATTTCGTTTCAAGAGATTAATATGTAATTACCTTATAAGCTAAGTGACTAAATAGTGTAAAGTATCTTTGCACTAACAATGCATAAAACTTAATCTCTACCTCAAAATATCCACCAGATCTTTCTGATGCTCAGCTTGGACCATATTGAAGTTGAGTTTAGCTAGTTGAAGAAGCTTCAAGTTTGACCCCCTTTCTTCATTTTCATGTTTGGAGATTTGCCTTTTGGTATTGTACCATTCCACCTTCCAATGCAGGGGCATTTCCATTGGAATAATATTATTGGAACTTTTCAGATTCTTATTGCAAAATATTCTAGCTTCATTCAACATATTTTCATCCTTTAAGGCCAAGTGAGAGGCTTCAAAGAGTTGCATCATTGTCTTTGGATCCATGTTTGCGTCTACCTCGAATTGGTCACCCATTTCATTCATATAGCTAAGAAATACATCTGTTACAAATATAAGTTTATGGAAATCAGTTTCTTTTTAAGCCTCATATCAGCTACTTCCTCTATCCCAATTTAAGTGATGGTATTTAACTGGGTATGAAGTTTAAAAAGGAAATGAAGACTTTTGAGACTTGTGGTCTAAAATAAATCGTCAAAGATATTTGTGTGGTTATAAATCATCTCATTACGGGTAAAATATGAAGTTTAAAATCAAATTGTTACTTATATTCATTTTTTTTTAAACTGACTAACAAGAAAAGACAAAGATTGTCACATAAATTGGAACGAAAGAAATACTTATTTTCTTTTCAAAAAAAAGAATTAAGTTTATGTTGAAATTTTTATTTGAATACCATATTATATATCTAAGATATTTGTGTACCTTGTGGCACATTAAAACCATACTGCCTAAAAATCCTAAAATGTAAGGCAGTAGAATAGAGATCCATTTCACTGCTAGAATCCTTCTTCTTTGCATATTCCATGTGTTGTAGAGACTCCATGATTTCCTTGTCAAAGAGATGGGAGAGGGCCATTTTGTTTATGCTGTCTATAAGCTCTAATTTGGCCAATGGATTCACTATTTCTGCCAGAAGGCACAAAACTTCCTCTTTTAACTTTTGAGCTTCTGTTTTGTATTTCCCTTCCTACATATAAAAATCAACTCTCGTTATTTCTCTTGTAGCATAAGAAATAGAACAAGCCACTTATCAAAGTAAGTCTTTAACTATAATAGATTGATATTATAAACGAATTTTTGTACTATCAGGTCATGAGATAAATAAAATAACTACAGATAATTGTACTCATAAGAATGTAAGATCAGTGACCATAAGGCACTTATCAAAGTAAGTCTTTAACTATAATAGATTGATAATTGTACTGCCAGAAGGCACATGATGTGGTGTAATTGTATTGGTGTTAAGTTTTTTCTTATCATAGCATAAAATAATCAAAAGGGAAGTCTACATGGCTAAAAGACCATCACACACTTACTGAATATTGGCTTTTAAGAGACAGCATGATGTCGTACTTCCAAATGTTTGGCTTGTAATTAGCATTTCGTCGTTGAATAAGGCTTTGATCTATCTTACTCCCACCAATTAATTTAGAATTTATTTGGTTACAAAAGACAGTTTGCTGCCCACTTGTCATTTTTAAGAAAAAATATTGAGCAACAGTCTAGGTCGTAGAATTTAGGATACACGAGAAGAACAGAAATGTGATGGACCATATTGATTAATGTAACGATTTATATAGACCATGAAGTCTACGCAAGTCTAACATCAAGAGAAATTTGAGCCACAGATAGAGTGATACTCCCTCTGGGGTTCCGTCCATGTTTAGTTGTTATAACTGTTGGAAATTAGCCTTTGGCGGGGAGATGCGTCCACCCATCTTTGATGAATTAAACACTAGTGTTCCGTATGTTGGAGACCTTGTCTCTTTACACATGCATGATCTACGAAGTGAGTAGATGACCGTAGGGCCAAGAATCGTCTAATTTCGTTGAGAAATGAAAGAGATATTGGTCCGCGAAGTAAGGTGTTTAAGGCATGGAAATGTGGTGTGGGACAAATCTACCACATCAGTGGGAATAGGAAGAATTGCTCTCTATTTATGTCTCAAATTGGTAAAGGGTTTGGGACCCCAAGGGGTATCCCATGTGTTTAAAGGAGGGAAGACCTAGATGTGCTTGGGTTCAAGGCTAAGCCCACACGCGCGCCGCCGCCGCCCGTCCGGCTCCGGGCTGTGGGCCTTTCTGATATTATCTTTTTGGACCAGAGAACTCTGCCAAATGTACAGTTTGATCTCTGAAGTTTCATATGTACAGTTTGGACCAGAATTCTTTCATATGTACAGTTTGGTCCCTGAAGTTTCAATATTTACAGTTTGGTCCCCAGAGTTTCTGGATATTTTTTTGCCTACCGTTGTACTATTTTCTGGAGCATTAAACAGCCATTATTTGGCTGATTAATTCCTCCATTAACAGCTCATTACTTGGGCAGTGAGCAGCCTCTTTCAATGTGGGGCGTTCATTGAGACTCTTCTCCTGATCAAATACTCAGGTCCCAATCCTAAGTTGTTAAGAGTATATGTGGGGCGTTCATTGAGACTAATAATGTCAAAGACTTTGAGACCCACGTTTATTTGCTTGACAAGACATGCTAGACTCTACTACATAACTTTGCAATACACGTTTATTTAATGGTTACACATAGTGCCCGACAAAATCGATATTTTTTCGATTATCGCTCCGAGCAGATCAATATGGATCATATATTAGTATTTAGCCATCGCAAGACTGTAACGAAAGAATAACCTTATAGAAGCTCTATCTAATGAATGTACATGAACTTTGAGATAAACGTTTATTTGCTTGTGAAAACGAACAAACTTTAAGAGTATGCATAACTTGGAAATACATGTTTTCTTATTGGTTAACACTAGTGCTGACAAAATGGATAAACTTTCCAAGTATCCCTTGATCAACACATTCAATCAAAACGAATTACATATAACTGATTCATTAATAGGGGCCGTTCCATATATAAAGCATATCATATTACCCATCGCTATATAAATGAAATGTATTAATGTACACTTGTCATCTAATTATTAGACTAGCTTATAACAAACATCATGTGCCTTTCTCGTGCTATTACTTTGAGAAGCTGCCAGAATTTGTACAGTTGTTTACTCTGATCAACGGCTGAGAATAGATCCATCAAATAATGCTTGGGCCGCTGTGATCTTGCCATGTGGCCTTCTGACCAAGTCAACTTCGACATAGTTTTCTCCGACAAAGCCCAAATCCAACTTTACTTCTTCTTTCTCATTCCCCTTTTTTATATCCGACTTCTCGACTTACGTCAGACTATTCCTGAAGATAGTAATTTTTTTTTCTCATTTCTCTTGCTTCTTCGATCTCTCTGAACCAACATCACCATTAGAAGATCGATTTTCATTCTCAACACCCTTCTTCAAGGTGGAGGGGTGAGAAACAAGTCCCAACTTAAACAAAATCGATTTATGTATTTATATATATATAAGTGTGTTCGAAAGTTTAGTGAATATATTTATATATATTCACCATATATTCTGTATTATTTTGTAATTAATATTTTAGTTAATTATGTAAAGTAAAGATCTTTATTTCATTAGAACTACAATTATATACAATATATATGATATTAATGAAAGGATTCAAGGAGATTTACACTATTCTACAATATATATATATATATATATATATATATATATAACTTTCATGGAGTACATGAGGGCATAAGCACAGAATGAAATAAAAAAATTAAAAACAGAGAATAAAGATTTCGTCTTCTTCACCGCTTCATAGTCATCATAATTCTAATTTGTGTGTGTTTGTTTGTGTTGCAGGTACCATGACAATTACATTTCACCAAACAAAAAACTAAATATCAGAAGCAAGAGGAAAACACACAAGGTACTTGTATTGAAAGTTCTTTGACGTACAAATTATTTAAATATCTAAAAGAAATTATTTTTGTTGATATTATAATTCTGTCAAATTTATGATATATATATATGTGTGTGTTCTCTAAAGTTTAACAAGACATCTTCGCAAGAATATTCTCACTTTAAACAAGTAGATTAAAATTGAAATTGCAGTTCTAATAAATACATATTTATAAAAGTTAATTATTTTGTAACCTAAAATAAAGAAATAAAAAGAACACAAAGAAAAAAAAAAGTATGGAAATTTAAAGACTTCAAATATAACTATAGGTAACTTTTGATTTTGAATGTAAACGTGTAAATATAGGAAACAATATATTCCCTACCCATAATTAAAATATTTTCATATATTGTGTAAATATAATTATGGTAAGACTAGGATTCCTCTTTTGTATAGGCTTAGGATTCCTATTGTATAAGGGATGAATATTGTACTCTATATATACCTTGATATTAATGAAAGACTCCCCAAGGGAGATTAATATCATCTAACATGGTATCAAGAGCCAAATAAACAAAACCCTAAAAACCTTTCTCTTCCACAACCGCCGGCTGCCTCTCCTACGACGCCGCCCTCCCGGATTTTCTTCTTATTTTTCGGGTTTTGTTCTTCATTTCTTCTCTTCTCTAAATGGCTATCCCTGATTCTTCCATACTTTCTGACGCCTCTACCTCTACAAATCCCACCACAAAGTCATCACCCCCGTTTCATCCCGCCCTTACTGTTTTCAACATCAAGAACCATATTCCCATTATTCTTGATCAAGAAAACAACCGGTATTCTCCCTGGGTTGAACTTTTTTGCAATCATGCATGTCTCTATAACGTGCTTGACCATATTGATGACACTATTCCGCGCCTACGGAGGTTGATGATTCTATCTGGCATCGTCTCGACGCCGGCGTCAAACAATGTATATATGATAGTATCTCTCAGGATTTGCTCCTTACTATCATGAAATCTGACTCCACAACCCTTGACTTGTGGAATCATTTGGAGGAAATTTTTCAGGACAACAAGCACACTCGTGCCGTGTATTTGGAAGAACAGTTCAACAAAACACGTCTTGAAAACTTCTCCAATGTCTCCGAGTATCTTGCAAGCGACTTAAACTTCTAGCGGATCAACTCTCCAACATCGGCAAGCACATCGCGACGATAAAATGGTGCTACAAATGATTTCTGGCCTTACTAAGGGCGAATATGATACTTTGGCCACCATTATTCAACAGGCAGATCCGCTACCGAGTTTTGACAAAGCTCGCTCACAATTGTTGCTCGAAGAAACTCGTCGTGCTAAGCAAGATGAGCACGCCCAGCAGGTGTTAGCTGTCGACACGCAACCCCAAGATCAGACGCCACCAAACAACTCCCAACAGCGGAAGGGCCGCGGCGGCAAGGGTGGAAAAGGCCGCGGCGGTAGAGGAGGTCGTGGTCGTGGCAAGGGTTGCGGTCAACAGAACCAACAACGACAACGAGAAACGAGAGATCGCGAACAAGCCGGGCCGCCGCTCCTCGGCGGTTCGTCTACGGCCGCGCGGCTCCCCGATCTGGAGGCTGCGGCGCCCCGAGTTCGAGCCGCGACACCAAGTCCATTCCAGTACCAGCAGCCATACAATCCGTATTCTTACCCCGGTTTGTTAGGCCCCGCTCCAGCCCCACAGCAGGCCCACTTCATGCAAGGTTAGGTCTCGCAGCCCTCCTCCGGCATGACACCCACTGAGTTGGGTCAGACGTTCAGCACCCTCTCTATGCAACAACCTGACAATACTTGGTACATGGACTCAGGCGCCACATCTCACGTCACCCAGTCTGCAGGTATTATTCCTAAACTATTTCGTTTAAAGCATCCTCAATATGTTACAGTTGGTAGTGGACAACGCATTCCAGTTAAGGGTTATGGTACCTCATACACATAACCTCCTCATCCACCCTTCTCCCTCAAAAACACCCTATATGCCCCACACATGATTAAGAACCTCATATCTGTCCGCCAATTTACTCGTAATAATTCTGTCTCCGTGGATTTTGACCCTTTTGGTTTTACTGTGAAGGATCTTCATACGGGGACACCTCTTACGAGATGCAATAGCACGGGGGATTTCTATCCATTCACTTCCACCTCCGCTGCCAGATCTTGCTCTCCCATCACTCTAGCGGTTGTTTCTTCTTCAACTTGGCATAATAGGCTTGGTCATCCAGGAGCCCCAGTTTTTAATTTACTTAGAGGCAACAATTTCATTGCTTGTAATGGGAAACTTGCCCAAAATTGTGTTTCTTGCTCTTTAGGCAAACATATTCGTCTTCCGTTTAAATCATCTACTAGTGTTACATTTGCTCCTTTTGATATCATACATGCTGATTTATGGACATCTCTTATCTCTAGTTCTCTCGGTCATAAATACTATCTTGTGTTGCTTGATGATTTTTCACACTACGCTTGGTTATACCCTCTTAAATTTAAATCGGAAGTGTTTGTCAAATTTCTTGCGTTTCGCAAGTTCATTCAAACACAATTTGGAAAAGACATAAAATCATTTCAGTGCGATAATGGTCGTGAATTCAATAACTCTATGTTTCACCGCTTTTGTACCAATAATGGCATGGTCTTTCGCTTCTCCTGCCCTCACACCTCACCACAAGACGGTAAAGCTGAAAGAATCATCCGCACCATTAACAATATGATTCGCACCCTATTGATTCATGCCTCCCTCCCTCCACCCTTTCGGGTCTATCTTTGCTAAAATGTCAGAATACACTCTAAATATTCTCCCTACTAGCACTCTTCACAATATGACCCCTACCGAAATCCTCTACCATAGAATCCCCTCTTATGATCATTTACGGATTTTTGGTTGTCTGTGCTATCCCAACCTTAGCTCCACCGTCCCTCACAAGCTCGCTCCTAGGTCCACTCCATGTGTCTTTCTAGGATTCCCGCTGAACCATAGGGGCTATCTATGCTATGACTTGTCGACTCGTCAGATCCACATATCTCGTCACGTCACATTCGACGAGACCACATTCCCGTTTTCGAATCTTCCAAAATTCCAAAAATAGGACTTCTCATTTCTTGACGAGTCTGTCATCTCTCCCCTCATAATTGAATAACTCACATCCTCTGTTCCGTCGTCAGAGCCGCGACGCCTGATTTCTAAAGAGCAATCTTTTGAAACACCGTTGACAGCGCCGCGGCCCTGTGATGAGGCATCGCGGCGCCCAAACTTCAGAGAAGCCTGTCAACCTTCTAGCACCGCGACTCTCGATCCAAGAGCCGCGGTGCCTCCGACGGCTTCGCCCCCACCTTCTCCTTATCCGACTTTACCCCCCGTCTCAGACACCACTCCGCCACCCACTGTCCCTACCCATCCAATGGAAACTCGTTCAAAGCATGGAATCTTCAAACCTAAAGTCCATTTCAACTTGTCTGCCCAAACCATCTCTCCACTTCCAAAGAACCCAAAATTGGCCAAACAAGACCTTAATTGGAATGCGGCTATGTATGAGGAATTCAATGCTTTAACTAAACAACACACGTAGGATCTAGTACCTAGACCTGAGGGGGTGAATGTCATTCGTTGTATGTGGCTATTTCGTCACAAGTTCAGAGACAATGGGGATCTTGAGAGGTATAAGACCCGTCTTGTGGCTAATGGCACAAATCGGCGGAGAGGGCATTGATTGTGGTGAGACCTTCACCCGGTTGTCAAACCGGCTACCATCCGCACGATTTGAGCATAGCCATGGGCAAACAACGGCCGATCCATCACTTGACGTGAAGAATGCATTCTTACATGGGGATCTGCGAGAGACGATCTACATGCATCGCCACCGGGGTTCACCCATCCGGCGAGTTCCTCACTATGTGTGCCGTCTCCGTAAGTCACTATATGGCACGAAGCGGGCCCCGTGCGTGGTATGATCGCTTTGCCGGGTATGTCTTGCGATTGGGTTTGTATGCGCAAGAGTGATACATCACTTTTCATTTTTCATCGAGGTAGTAGCACTGCTTACTTATTACTTTACGTGGATGATATTGTTCTTAATGCCTCCTCCGACGGATTGAAAAATGAGATTATTGTCTTGCTCAAGTCTAAATTTGCAATGACTGATTTGGGGAAGCTGAGTTACTTTTTAGGGATATCAGTGTCCGGTCGCCAATCATATGTTCTTGTGTCGGCGTAAGTATGCGAAGAGATTGTGTACGGGGGGCTAAGATGGCGAACCAAAGAGGTGCCTACTCCAGATTGATTCCAAATCTAAGATCGGTGCTATGGATGGTGCTCCGGTCTCGATCCTACTCGTATAGGAGCCTTGCGGGTGCACTTCGGTATCTCGGGTTCACCGGGCCGGACATAGCTTATCTTTGTTCGGCGGGTGTGCTTATTTATGCATGCCCCCGGGAGTCTCATTTCACTTGCTCTTAAGCGTATCATTCGATACATTAAGGGCACTCTTGATTATGGTTTGCACCTATACCCCTCTCACACGACAGGTTGCTTTCATATACGGATGCGATTGGGCGGGGTGTCCGGACACGCGACGCTCCACCTCCGGCTTTTGTGTTTTCTTAGGGGATAATATGATTTCTTGGTCTGCCAAGCGACAGGCTACCCTATCTCGCTCCAGTGCCGAGGCTGAGTACAAAGGCGTTGCAAATGTAGTAGCTGAGATTTGTCGGCTCAGAAATTTACTGTTAGAACTTCAGTGTCCTTTGCGTCAGGCATCTATTGTGTATTGTGATAACATTTCTGCCATCTATCTTTCTCATAATCCGGTTCAACATCAGTGAACCAAGCATATTGAGATAGACCTACACTTCGTTCGTGAGAAAGTTGCGTTAGGCCATATCAGAGTGTTACATGTTTCATCATCCTATCAGTATGCAGACATATTTACCAAAGGACTACCCAGACAGTTATTTCTTGACTTCAGATCCAGTCTCGGCGTCCGGCCTCCTCCCGCTCCGGCCGGGGGGTGTGTAAACGTGTAAATATAGGAAACAATATATTCCCTACCCATAATTAGAATATTTCCATATATTGTGTAAATATAATTATGGTAAGACTAGGATTCCTCTTTTGTATAGGCTTAGGATTCCTATTGTATAAGGGATGAATATTGTACTCTATATATACCTTGATATTAATGAAAGACTCCCCAAGGGAGATTAATATCATCTAACATTGAATTAAAGATAAACATGTGATTCTTTAGATAAAGTAGGATGAAATAACACTAGCAAATCAATAATCTGCGGTTATGTATTGATTTAAATTCTAGGTCTTTAAAAAGAGAATACAATTATTTTCACAATACATATGATATCTTATATATAAAAGGAGATCGGTGGGATATATTAGGTGTTAAAAAGTAAGTCTTACATTCTTGATGACTATAAAACTTTATGATGTTAATAATTGTTGTTAATATTTCATAACTTTGTTGTTTCTTATATATTAATGAAGTATAATTAAAAATATTAGATTTGTGGCGAGTTATGTCCTTTAAATATAGTAACATATAATTTAAATTTAAATTGAAAAGATTTAAATTTGAATTGGAAGATAACTTTTTAAAAATTTGAAGTACAAAGATAAAGCGGAATTCATATATACATTACATAGGAATGTGCTATGTCGTAGGTTTAATAATTATCCGATTAGCTTCATTAATATTTTCTTGCTTATAGAGAATTAAACCTATCATGGAAAGATAAATATGTGCTTTTTTCGAATAAAGCAGAATTAATGATTTTTTAATGAAAAGAAATTCGTGTTAGAGTGAATCAAGTGATAACAATATTTTAATTTAATTTTATCTAAATGATATCACCAACAAAATCTCTACTAAAAAGATTTTCAAATTGAACTTGTATGGTTTAACACAATCTTTTTTTCAAATTAAAATTGTGTGGTTTAAAGTCTTCAATATTCATACTTCTCTATACCTTAATTTGATAACGTGGAAGTATTCGTTCATATGCGTTTTGCTGCCTATAAAATGATAGAGGGACAGATGAGGAAGGAGGTTCACGAAACACATATAGTCCATTAATTTTGAAGTCGAGAAACAATTAATTCTACATGCATGTATTTGTATTGCTTCTACGAGATAAAAATGTATCGCACAATTCTTTTAAATTAGTTTTTTTTTTACATGTATGTATTTGAATTTCTCATGCATAATGAAAGTTTTCATAGATTTTTTTTGAAATAAATCCTATATGTATGTTTGTTATATCTAATAAGACAATCTAAGTATATGAACAACGAGCTTATTATACTACGTTTATTGTAATTCGTTCTTTGATGATGCAGTAATAAATAAATTTATGAAAATATTTTAAACAGTAATATTTCTTTCCAATTTTGATCACCTATAAATCATTTCAATAGGCAGTTTGGATCTTAAAAGAACAAGTAACACAAGAACTAATAAATGACTAAAAATTTAGCAATAAAGTGACTAATATTTAAATACATACGAAACGCTAGCTATGTTTTAAACAACACACCTGAAAGTGATTGTAACATTCCGTACTTTCGGGTCACGGTTTGAATCGCTAGGCGTATGTAAAATCGCTAGGTGTGTGTAAATAGATCCGAGCGTTGGGAATTTATGTCATATTTACGTATGCTAATAAAGAGATTAGTATATAAAAGGATAAAATTCCGAAATAATTTTGGACTTAACAAGTGTGACGATGGGGATTAATAATAGTAGTTGTATATCCCCAAAAAGGTTATGGACTAGTGTCATATCACAAGATTATGACATTGAGTATATGAATGTCCTATAAGTTATTAAGATCTAAGTGAATTTGGATCAAAAAATTAATTATGTGTGTGATTGATTAATTGTGGGATTAATTAATCTTAGTGGAGGGGACAAAGTTGAGTGGGGATATTACGTGTGGAGTGTGAGTGAACTGCTTATGTGACTAAGATAATGACTAAGCCTAAGTAATCTATAGGTGGCAGCTCATTAGCGTTTTATTTTCTATTTTAGGTTTGCATGTAATATTCCTGTGATTTTTCCTTTTATGTTACTGTTTTATTCTTTTAGTACCAGCATCTTCAGAAAATAAATTGGGAAGCTTTCTTAGGTTTTTTCTCGATATCCAAGTTGGGAGATCAAATTTTGAAAATACTAGAAGCAAGGAAATCAAGATTGTTTGATTCCTTTAGTGCTCGGCAATATTCATTGGCATTCGTCCGTATATGCATATTGTGGCATATACCGGTTGCATATGCGCCAAATATATATGATTTTTGGTCATTATATTCAAGTTTAATGAAGAGCAATATGATAGGATTTTGGTTCTTCGGAGTAACTTTTAAGTGGAATCGAGGTATGTTAAGGCAACTTATTTCTTTTGGCATGTTTCATGTAACAAAATATAATCGTGATATTGTTCTATAAATTATTTTACTCATAATAGTTTAGTATATTCATGTTATTGATTCCTATGTTAAAAGCATGTCTAAATATGTTCCTAAATCCTTATTGAGGTATGTGAAAACGATGTTGATATTCCCTATGTTAGCCGAAGGTACAAGGATATTATGTCATCCGATAAATTCAGAATGTTTTATTGTCATTCATGCATTTTCATTTGCATTATATTCATATATTACCATGGACTCACGTGTGTTATATACACTACTATATGGTATCATATATATATATATATATATATATGTGTGTGTGTGTGTGTGTGTGTGTGTGTGTGTGTGTGTGTAGGGGTAGGGAAAAGGGAAGGCGTTATATACGCGTCACCACCTGCAGCTGGTACAGATATCACTATAAAGAAAGATGCCCTTATGTGACCAATATGATAATGAAATGATGCCCACAGAGGATGTTATGGACAGGAAGATGTCTTTGTGTGGCCAATATTTATATGTATACTGCATTTGCATTGTGCATAACATTTAGGCATATGTGTTAGGGCCCTCAGAGACATTTATTGATGGTCGGCTGTTTCTGTTTCAGTTATTATTATATCTCTGTTATTGCTATTATTCATGCCTGACATACTCGGTACATCAGTCGTACGGACGTCCCTTCTGTCGGGGGACGTTGTATTCATGCCCGCAGGTTCACGTAGGCAAGGGGACAATCCACGTTAGTAGGTTGCTGACTCAGCGGATTTTTGGAGCACTCCCCTTGTTTCGGAGTGTCGGTATAATCTTGGTACGGTATATTTTTGCTTGTATATATGGGTATGGCGGGGCCCTGTCTCGACCCTTTGATATCGCATACACTTTAGAGGCTTGTAGACAGGTGTTCTGTGTGTAGTAGTCTTGTATGGCCTTGTCGGCCCTTGGGATGTATATATATATAAGTTGGTTTTCTGATTCAGATTTTACATAGTTTTTTTTCGGCTTAGTCCGTATTTATTTATAATTAGGTGTTGAATGTACGGCTAGTGGTACCCAGCGGGTAGGATCCGGGTGCCCGTCGCGGCCCTCCGATTTAGATCGTGACTGATTATTTCCTCCACAACATCTTGAGCTAGCCATCGGTTAGAAGGTATTTCCTATGAACGAAGCAGGTAATAACTTTTGTACTAACTCATAACATAATTTTCACGCACAATCTTTGAAATAAACTTCGCGGCATGCACGATACGTTCTGGTATGTTATGCTTGATGATGATTTATGAATTTGTTTATCCAAAGATTTTTATATTGGACGAAGAGGTTTACTTGAATTTATTCCCTTCAAAATTCTTAGAATACAATATTTGCTTTTTCTTTTTTTTGCTATTTTTTTTGTTGGAAAAAAGTTACTTTATTTTTGCTGTCAAGGGATAGACAATCATATTAATTAATTATAGGAGCTTAATAAGCTTCACTGATATATATGTGTCTGTAATGAGCAATAATTTTAGCCAAGTGACTTATTACAAAATTACATGGTAAGTTTTAGATAATATTAACGGACAATTGAATAACATGGACTATAGTTAATTTTTTAATTGAGTGTGTTTATATTTTAATTTTTTAAAAAATATAAAGTTTTAAAATAAAGTGTAGTTAATTTTTTATTTAATTGAAAGATAAAAAGTTTATTATTTTAGTATAAAGAGGAAATAAGATAGGAGTAATGTTTGGGAAAGACATAAATATTAATATAGATTTTTTCAAAGAATATTAATATAGATTAGAATAAATAATTGAAGCTAATATTTGTGAAAGAAAACTCTATAATGATTTTTAATGCCATTTTTTCTTACTTAAAATCATGTTAAAGAATCACTTACCATCTTTTAATTTATTTTTCACGATAGGAGGAGTATTAGAAATTGACCTTGTTACGATCTGTTTTTACACTCGCGTATAAAAGTGTACCAATAACTTGGCTCTTTGTTTTGAACACAGAGTTGCCATCTAATTTTTACGGAATTAGAAAACCATTTTGAAAAAAGTATTTTATTTGTAAAAAAAAAAAAAATTGAAAATCAGAATTCGGGTAAGGGTTCTGATGATTCATCGGGGAAGGTGTTAAGCACCTCAAGAAATTTGCAAATGCGGTTACCTCCAATATAAAACATTGTGGCTAAAATATATTTATTAGAGAAAGACGTGTAAATTATTAAAAAAATTAAAAATTTAAAAATAGATTTATTCGACTCATTATTCATTTGTTAAAAGAATATATTAAAACGAGTAAAATCAGACCATACACCTTATATAGCGCTTAAATATATATTTGTATAATTGTTATTTTTTATAAAATAATTTAATTATTCAAATATTTCACGTAAAGTTTCAACACTTAATCATATATATGGATTACGACTTTGAATAAATTTAATTCAATAAATAATAATTATTTATGACTTAAAAAGTAAAAATATTTAAATCCCTTAAATTTTAATGAAAAACTGTATATTACTAGTTTTATTTTAAAATCAATCATATACTTGACTAATTGGAATACTAATTTAATGATTTAATATTTTTAGAGAAACTTTAACATTTAATGAAATGAGAAATAATTAGAAGTCAAATTTAAAAAGTCGAGATAAATGATAACTTTGTGTTCGAACTCTTCTTGGGGATTTAGTCATCTAAGTTTGGAAGAAATGTAAATATAGAAAATACATATACATAACATAAAATAAATAAAATAAAAGAACGAGTATTTGTTATGCATACTCGGGCTTAGCCCAAGAGATTCCAAAATGCCCTGTTCTAAATTTCTCTTGAACTTTCGTCCGAGATTTTTATTTTTATTTTACTTTACGCTACTGCTGTAAAATAATACTAGTTCAAATAATGTTAATATCCGATGATGCTAGTATGAAACAATATGGTACAAATAAAACAAAGATTAATTCTATTGAAATACATTGTGTTAATATAAATGGCAAAAGGTAAATAAATAATATTTTTACTTTTTTATGACTTGAAAAAAATAAATAATAAGTACGTCTATTCACACACACATATATATATAATTTTATTTAGTCTAGAGTCTAGACTCGGAAGATATATGTCAGGGCACTGAGACACTTAAAGCTAACAAACGTTTCTAGCTACAAAATCAGTGATTAATCAGCTTTTTTATGACCTGAAAAAAAATATTAATAAGCATGCCTATTCACACACACATATATATATATATATAATATTTAATTTTATTTAGTTTAGACTCGAAAGGTGTATGCCATGACACCGAGACACTAAAAGCTAACAAATGTTTTTAGCTGCAAAACCAGTGATCAATCGGATTATCTCGCCAGAAAATGATATTATTACATTCTCGTCTTTTTGTTTTTCTTTAGCTTTTGTCATCGTCTTAAAATATTTTTCATCTTTTCACTACCTCAAAAATCAACGGATATTTTTTCATTGGCCATATCAAGTGTAGTATCTGCTCAATATCACTTTAATGAAACAATAGAAAGGCAAAACAATCCAAAAGGGCACAGTGGCAGCGATAGACAGCCCGGGGCAGTGGAAAAAATGATCACAAGAAAGAGCAAAATTTTCCAGCAACAGGGGTAACAAAAGAGAACAATCAACGGATCAACCGGAATCCCCTGCCGGAGTAATTTTCCGGGCAAAAACCAACATTTATTTTAGTATAATAATGTAAAAGAGCAGTCCAAAATCATTATGAACCGGAGCAGTAGTAACAAAACGAGGCAACAACAAAAATGACCAAAAATGGAGCCATCGTTCTCGAGTGTCAACAATAAACGGATTGAGACGTTACCAGTGTTATCATTACTCATCAATATTGTAATATCTTTGTAATCACATTAATTAGGATGATTGTAAATTAATATCATTTAATTTAGGCTAATTAGATAGGTCTTCCTTTATTTTATTAGGATACATTTGTATATATATTTTACCATTGGAATGAAATCACTCAAGGAATCAATTTCTCACATGGTATCAGAGTCAGGCTCATTCCAATTCTTTGTTCACCGATATTGGCCTCCAAATTATATTATCCAGGCTTCAGTTAATAAGGTCTAGGCGTGCGGGGAAGTGTACTCCCACATCGGATATGGAATGGGAACATGAACTCTTTATATGGACTTGGACAATCTTCACCCTACAAGCTAGCTTTGGGGTTGAGTTAGGTCCAAGATCCATTCTTTACAACCAGGCCAATCGAAACAGAGCAAAACACAACAAAAGATTAGCCATAATAATTTTGCCGGTGAAGCAGTGGTGTAGCAGTAGGAGTTCATGGTTGTTGTGGTTGAGGTGATGTCATCACTCCGGCAAGGCGGCGATGGCAGTGGAAGAGGAGGAGATGAAGAGTATATACTTAGGTTCTTTGTTTTTGAATTTAGAGAATAATATAAATAATTTTTTTGTTTATTCAAAAATAAATTTTGCTATTACTATAATTAATTTCGTACTGATTTTAATGAAATAAGATAATTAAACGAACTTATATTATCACAAAATACAAATAAAACAGTATAAAATATTCAAAAAATCATACTCCGGATAACAAAATATAATCAAACATGACTGTATTAACACAAAAATATAAATGAGCAGTATAAAATTTCTCACATATTATGCTTTATTTCTTGAAGTAAAATAAATAAATAAATAAATAAATACGAGGGAATTGAATATTGATCGGATTTTAAAGTAAATGAGCTGAGACTGAAAATTATAAATTCGAAACAGCGAATTGAGATTGAGAATTTCGAATTAAGACAGTGTTTTGAGCTAAAAAAAAATATATACTGTAAATTTAATTTTAGATAATTATCAAGAGAATTTCGTATAAAGAAACCTCCTAAAACTAACACTAAATAGTTGTATTTATAATAAAATTGGTGAAAATTTGAAATCAGGGGAGAGGGTACGAGAGAGAGCTGAAACGTGGAAGATGTTTTGGGGGGAAAGAATTTTAATGATGGGGTGTAATGATTATGCCTCAAAAGAATAAGAAAAAAATTTATTAAAATAATAAAAAATTATATAATAAAATAATAAAAGTAAAAGCAGGAAAATACAATAATAAAAAGTGGAATGATTATGTTTTTTATTCTTCCAGATTTTTGTTTTTATCCGAGTTTTGGAGATATCACGGGGTTTATTTGATCTCCGAGAAATGAGTTGAGGAAGAACTAAACCAACTTGAAAAATTAATCACGCCTAATTTAAAATCAATCTTCAGAATTTGACACGATTGAAATAAGACTCAGATGAATCAACCATGTAATTAATTAAAAGAATTTCTTAATTTAAAAAAAAAAAAAATTGTCCGCAAAAAGTGAATTTAATTTATGACAATCAAGATGAGAATGACTTAAAATGAGCCAAATATGCACATATATATATCCACTGGATTGTGGGTTCTCCATGGACGATTTCTACTCTTTTGATCACTGGTGGGGTGTGTTTGGCTTGGGTAGATGATGGAGAAGGGATAGAGTGAAGAAGAGAGGCAAAACTAGGTTCTTTCTCCCCAGCATAAGGCTGAGGAGAAGAGGCTGCCGCTCCCCTTTGATCGAGTGCTATTTCTATAAATAAGATTGAGTAGGAAAATGTTGAATTGGCTTCAATCGAGATTGCCTCGGCTTCTTAGGCACATGAAGAACCGGCCTAACATCTTTTCAATCGAAATCCCAATCAAAGACAAGTTCTTGCGCAGAACTATGCACTTGTGGCAAGATCAGCAGATATCTCTCCTAGGCATTTGCCTAAGTCTTCCAAGAGGAACAAGAAGTATCCAATTGCCCCAAGAGCACCTTCTATGAGACTAGCTATATATATATATATATATATTTTTTTTTTTTTTGATTATTTTTCAAATTTGACACACACATTTTGACAATCACATAATATATTTTTTATGATGTTTTGACAAATAAAGTGACAATGTAATTAATTTTAAAAAATATTTATTTTTGCGCGAATGAATATTTAATTTAATTAAAATTCAAGCAGTTCTATTTAATTAATTAAATGGATGGAGGGTCAAAATTGGGTGTCAAAAGACTTATATAAAAAAAACCTTAGCAAAAAAGTAAATTAAATTATTAAAGCAATTAGATTTGATGTGATACTAAAAATAAGATATAACTTATAGTGTAATTTTCTACGACCGTGCATTGCGCATATACTAAAACTAGTATATATGAAAGTGAAAATTTGCATAGTATGAGAACATTACGTAACTATATAATATTAAAAACTACATCACATATTTTTAGCATAAAAAATGATATTTATTATAAAATAATAGCAATAGCAATATAAGACGAGATGTAGACAAAGAAGTAGAGAGGAGGAGGAGGAGGAGGAGACTTTCTTCTCTATTTCAAGTGTATATAAATAACATCCCAATTAACCACCCAATGAAAGTTACAAATATTAAGTGCCCAAATTAATAGGTACATGTAACATACAAAAGGTTAGTCAATATGTATGGACATCCATACAAAGGATATGTATTTCACAACACTCCCCCTTGGATGTCCATAGATAATGTGTCTCGTTAAAACCTTACGAGAAAAAAACCCATTGGGAAAAATTCTAGTGAAGGAAAAAGAGTACACATTTCTAATAATACATATTTTGACTGCCTCGTTAAAAACCTTACAAGGAAAACCCAGTGGGACAAAATCTTATATGGAAAAAAGAGTACAACATGTTGTTGACACCCAATTTTGTCCCCTTTTTCCTGATATTTATTTGTAATTTTAAACATTTTAACACCTCATAACAATATTTATATATAAATATATTCGCATTTTTTTACTATTATTTGTCTGTTAAAATCATAATCGTAATTTTACCCTAATTTTCAATGTTATTTTTATTTTTGCAAAAAAAGGGTATTGCATGCCTATTTTAATTAAGCATTTCATAATTATTATGTTTTATTATTATCACATCGGTATTGTTTATCTTTATAATTTATATATTTTTTAAAGCATCTTCTTAATAATAAATTCTTTTTATTTATTTCAAACCCACTTCACCCAACACCCATTTTTATCCCTAACCCTCAAACAACCCCTCTTTTTATTTCCCTAAACTTAACCCCATCTTCAACCCAACCGAGACCCATCTCGGTCCAACACCAAAGGCCCAACCGGCCAGCCTATCCGGCCCACACCCTTTTCTCTTATTCCTTTAATACTCACCAAAAAAACCCTAAACTCCTTAACCCCCCCCCCCCTCTCTCCCATCAACCGCAAACCACACACCTTTTTCCCCAAAATCCGGCGAACCATTACCACACCCACAGCCGTCGACCCCCATAACCCAAAATCCTATCACCTCACCCGCCGCATATCCCATTCACTGTTCCCATCTGCTCTCGTCACTGCCATTGTTCCGGCGAGTAGCTCCAACTCGTGAACCGACGCAAACCACCTTCACCACCACATCGAACCAGCCCCTCTTCTTCCTCTCTTCACTGTCACGAGGTAAACTGGCCGGAACAAGTCCAAACACCGATGGTTTATCACAGTTACAAATCTGGTTAATTGTAATTTCTCCGATGATTTATTTTGCCATGGTGTCGCTCCGGCTAGAGCCATGGAAGTGACACCGTCTCCCAGTCCCTTTGATTATCACTTTTACCAACCTTATGAAAGATTATGAATATCATAAAGGGATAAGGGTAAACAAAGTCATCTTTGTACCCCTCATCAACAAATATTTATTAAGATGATTTCGGTACATCAACCTTAGTTCATTTAATCCATTTATGAATTACAAACAAGTTTTTCAATAACTTGTATATGATTCAGGCATTTTGAATCCTTCAAAAAAATCATATAATTTTATCACATGAGCCATATAGACTGAGACAATTTTTATTTAGTATTTAATTTACGTAATCTTCTCATGTCAGGACTGCAGGTCCAGTAAATTTACCAAGATGTATCTACTTGGTAATTATTCCTACATCAATATGCTTTAAGAGATGTAGAATTCAAATCTTCATAATATTATACAATATTGCACACTATATTGTATCAAATATATCGTCGAAAAGATATCATTTTGTATCGGTTTGCAATTAGACACAACTTACTGAGATCTTATCACTTCATTATTTTCCAGGTACCTGAACCTCGTATGAGGTTTTATGAAGTGTTATGTCGTAGGCTCTTCAAGAGCACATTGCCTCCTTATTATGACCATTTTTATCATTTGCTCATCTCTTTTTTCAAGGATTATTGAGTTTGAAACCGATTTGTCTACCATGCTTCACGCATGTTGTAAACCCTGTCCTTCAGGGACATTTAGGAGCATTTTACAGCTGAAATATGAAATAGTTGGGTCAACAAATGCTTCTAGCATTTGACTTGAATTATCGTTTGAACGATGATCATACTGGTGATAATTCACAATATTTTTCTTAGTTGTTTATTCTATCTACCCTTACATTAGAAAAACTAACATACATTTTCACCTTCTTTGGGAAATTCATCTGTGTGCATCGTGGTAGATTCATTAATTATATACCGCATGTTGACACCCAATTTTGTCCCATCTTTTCTGATTTTAGTTGCAATTTTAAATATTTTTGACACCTCAAAATAATTTTAATATATAGGCATATACATATATATATTATTCTCAATATCATTATTTATCATCATTATTATTATTATTTTGCATTTTATTGTCATTTGCATTTTAATCTCATAATCATACTTTTTATCCTAATATTATACATTATTTTATTTTCACAAAACGTCATCTCATTTTATTTTTTTATGTAAGCACCAAGCATTTCGCAAATATTATATTTTTTATCATATTGTCATCTTTACCATTTATAAATTTTGCAAAGCTTTCTTTTTATATAATAAAACCCCTTTTTATATTTCAAACTCATAACCCATTTATTTCCCAACCAAAAACAAACACCCATTTTTAAAGGGGGCAGCCCATTTGGCCCCCCCATTTTCGGCCAAGCCCAACCGAAACACCCCCAATTCGGCCCACAACCCCCCAAGCCCAATCCCTTCTTTATTCCCCCCCCCCCCCCCTTTTAACCAAACCAATCCTAACACAACACAAAACCTCCCGAAAAAAACCAAAATCAGCCGCACTCCACAAAAAAAAACTCTCTCTCAACTCGCCGTCGACAACAGCCCTGTTCGGGTCGGGTCAACCCGATTTGGGTAAGATTTCCAGATTTATATGTTTGATATTTTGTTTTTGGTTACCTGAAATTTGGGAGAAAATTTGGTTCGGGTCGGGTCAGTCCGGTTTGGGCAAAATTTCCAGATTTTTGTGTTTAATATTCTGTTGTTGGCTATCTGAAAAACTAAGAAAAAAACTGATTCGGGTCGGGTTTTTCTGATTCGGGTCGGCTCAGCCCGGTCTGGTAATAATTTCAGATTTTTTTTGTGTTTAATATTTTGTTGTTGGTTATTTGAAAATTCCAAAAAAAGTATTTAAATCCGGGTCGGGTCACCGCTTCGGGTTGCTTTTCTTGGGTCGGGTCGACCTGAAATCCGGGTCATCTGTCCGGGTCTATTTTTCAGAACTGGGTCAAAATACCTAATTTTCTGTATTGTTTGGACAATATCCGAGTCGGGTCGAATTTCAGAATCCAAGTCGGATTTTCAGAAACATTCCGAACCCTGCTTCGGTCCGAAAATTTCAGAATTCGGGTCAGATGGTTTAATTGCAAACTGTTGGCTTATTTTGGCATTTAAACATCCGTACACGGATATCTTCCTGTTTTACAGATTTGAACAAATACTGCACTCTTGCCAATGAAATTAAATTTGAGGTCGTGTCCCTTCGGAAATTGTTTTCTCAGTTTCTGTTATCTTTACTGTTTTATTGATTTGAATAAATACTGCACTCTGGCCGATGAAAAAATATCTCTTCTATTTTTTAGGCCTCCACAGTTGGAAAGACGGAAAATAAAACTTCTGGGCAAGAATGAAACTTAAATCTTTTTTCAACCGAGAGACCAACATGTTCGGTAGGCAAGACAACTAAAATGACCAACAAGTCATATGTTCGCAGCCACGACGTGATTGTAATGATCTTTTCAAAATTTAAGTATGAACCCTCCGTAATCAAAATATTTATTGTTTTAGATACGGATCCGAAGTTATTTATATTCAATTGTTTCTAACCGTTTGTTCTTGACAGCTTGCAAGACATATTTATGAAAGTTAAAGAAGACAAGATACCTCTCGGAGATGATTTATTTTATTGTTGTTTTTACTTCCTTTAATTCAGCTTTATTTCATTCTGTATTGTAATATTATTGTACTCTGAAATTATTGAAATGTTTAGAATAGTTAGACTTAGAATTAATTAATAGGGTAGTCTAAAATTGGAAACTCATCGCTAATTTATTTATTTTAGGCTCGGTTAGTTTTAAAATCGGAAATTGCTAGTTTATCTATTTTTAGGCCCGACGCCCATAAAAAAATCACCTTGCATATATTTTTATCAATTTTCATATAAATGCATATTTTTTCAACTTTACATGTATTTTAATGCCATACAAATGCATACTTGTACAAAATGCATCATTTTATTAACTACTTGCAATATTATTTTTATACTTGTAAAACATGCATTTTTTCCCTAGCATGATATTTAACTTGAGTTTGACCGGATAACTGTAAGTTAGCGGATCTTAAAGGATGCCTAACCCCTTCCCTTTAGGATAATAAAGAACTCTTACCTAGAATCTCATTAGTTTCGCATATCATAAAATCGAAGTTATTTTACAGCATTTAGTTAACATTTAGGTGTCCTAATTCACCTTAGAATAATTAGGTGGCGACTCCTCAACAAATCATTTTTTATCCAAATCCAGAGGGAATCGACACCATCACGTCTCGAAGCCGTGGGTTAAAAACGGGCGCGACACCGCACAATAAAATTATTAGATGAAAACATTTGGTTCCTGACCTTCAACCAATTGTGAGGGGAGAATTTATCATAATTTATTAGTCTGAAGCATACAAACGTCGTTGTATGCAATATATTATATTTCATATCAACACATGAAGCTTTGTTTTCATTCGCAATAGTTTAGCTATTTATCAGAGGCATTCAATGCTAAACCATCTTGAATATAAACCAGCATTAACAAGATAAATTATCTTGATTATATAATCTGAAAATTGTGCTTGCATCTCAATTATTTTGAGCAAGCAATTTTGCATATGTCAAACTGCGGGTTGACAATAAACGCACATGTGGCCGTTTTATCGATGCATCTATTTAAGACATCACATAACAGGTGAACGGACCCTTATTCACCTTTTATATTTTTCAGAATTTAGGAAATTCAATCCCAACATTAGTCAGTATAATCAACTTATCATGAGAACAAGTAAATTAATTCTTGAAGAATCTTCTAGTTCTTCAATATATTCCGAATACAAACTTAGCACATCAGATTTAAATCAGGACACCAAAATTGTCACGGCAATTGATAAAATTATTTTTACTAGTAAACTTCAGGTTTACCATGTCATGTGCTATTTGTTTTAATAAACTTCTGATTTACTATAACATGAATTCTATTTTGTACAATAAACTTCTGATTTATGTGACATGTGATTTCATCATTCTTATATTTGTGCAATACAATTTGGAGAATAAAGAGGGTAACATTTCAAATACATATTTCTTACCCACTATGATTTTGTAGATATTTAGTCATCCAATCATTTATAGCTTCAATATGATAGCTATTTACTTTAGTAAACTTCGGGTTTACTATATAACTTGTGCTTCGATCATAACAACTTTGTATATTACAATCTAGAATGAATGACATAATAGTATATAAGCTCTTCAGGAGCATTTAATACATTCTCCATAATCACATATTGCTTGGACACTACTAATGACATGATCTTCTTGATAAATAGTTAGCTCTTCTAGAGCCCTTAATTGGTTTTGTACCATCAAATATTTCTTAGCCATTGTTGGTGTCATGAAGAAAATTTAATTAGACACTTCTGATGTCATGAAAGGAAACGGTAAACAAATGAATATTTAGAAATAATAAATGCATAATTCAATTCTAATCCAAACTTGCTTTGAAAGTTATTCATAACTTATCCATATATTCAAATGAAATGACATGCACAAAATAAAATAAGTAGATTGTTAGAAAATACAAAGTGGAAACTAAGTAATATAACGAAGTAATCGTTACTGAATGAACTACATGACATATTACTGAATGAACATAGTAAGAAATTCCAAAATTGATTCTTATTCTTTTTGAGATATTAGTAATATTTTATTAAAGGTCATAAAGCCATTTTCCATAAAAACATTCAGAAGAAATATAACCACAAATATGGATACACACCAATGCAAAAACTCTCAGTAAGCCATGATCTGTATAATTATTATCATTCTTTAGAAGTTTTTGTGTCTTTGCATTTAATAGTTACCATAATATTTTGCAGAAAATTAAACCCATTTAATTCTCATTAATCACCCTCTCAAATGTAACGTCCATACCATTAAACTAATTTATCAACTACTACAAATTAAATTCATTAATTTACATCAAATTATTCTTACCACATACCAAATATATACTCCGTACATAATATTTTCATACGCCCAACAAACTAGCGTTAAAAAAACAGTAATACAAAATTATAAACATATAACTATATATAAGCCAACGTTTCATTTTGAAATAAAATATAAGCCAATGATGATTATTTAAGTGGTCAAATCCGTTATCAATTGAATTGCAACAAATTCAAATTATATGTTAGAAACTGACAATATATTGTTCATTAAAAATAATATATGACATTCAATTGTTTGAAGAAAATCATCTGGCAAACGGATCAAATATTCTCATAATAAATGTCATTAAGACAATTCAATATTTGTATCAATTCAATTAAATACAAGGACTTAATGGATGAATATTAAGACTCATAATTGTATGATATTAGAATAAAGAACATGTTTAACTTATTTTGAGATATAATAATTATTTTTATTAACAATCCCCATTCAGTTTAAATCAAAGCAGTAAGTAACATATGACTTCAATCCACAACAAACTTATACACACGAAATGGAGCATCAGCATTACAAATTTCAATAGGAGATTACAAGTACAATTTTAAGTAATCACATAAACAACTATTGTTATATGATCTTTTATTCATTAACTACTGTGACTAGCAAAAATAATACATAAAAAAATAAACAACTTAATCATCTCTAACCACAGAACCATCACCAATCAAGTGATCTATCTTTCCTTCAGGGTGCTCAAAGAAATCTGCTGCATCCAAGTGTGTGATGTCAAATTGATTTTCGGAGATAAAATTCGCTTCGGGATTTTTCTCTTTCTTTTTCATTGATACTTGATAAAGCTCAACCAAGTACTTTGTCGTACGACAGGTACGTGACCAGTGTCCTCTTCCACCACATCGATAGCATTTGTTTTCTGAGCCACGTGCTTCTGGCACTTCATGTCTCTCATCCTTCTTTCTTCCCTTCTGGTAGTGATTTTTATTTGATAAATGATTAACACCAAGGAAAGAATTTCTTTCTTGACCATTATCACGGCCATTGTCACTATCACGATTATGACCACAGTCACTATCACGACCACGATCATAACCACGACTGAGGCCATGGTGTTTTCCACACCTAGAGTAGTAGGCGTACACCTCATTCACTTCGGGGAGTGGTGCAGCACTAGTAGGTCGATTCTCATGATTTTTTATCAACAAATCGTTATTTTGTTCAGCCACTAGAAGGTGAGCAATCAAATCACAATACTTTGTGAAACCTTTCTCTCGATATTGCTGTAGCAGGAGCACATTCGAGGCATGAAAGGTGGAGAACGTCTTTTCCAGCATATCAGAATCACTAATATTTTCTCCACATAGTGTCAACATAGATGTAATTCTGAACATCTCAGAATTTTACTTCATAACTGACTTGAAATCTTGTAGCCTTAGATTGATCCATTCGTATCGTGTTTTTGGGAGGAAGACCATCTTCAGGTGGTCATACCTTTCTTTCAAGTTTTTCCATAAAACGAGCGGATCTTTAATAGTAAGATATTCCATCTTCAAGGCCTCATAAAGGTGATGACGTATGAATATCATAGCATTGGCATTTTCTTGGTTGAATGCTTCATTATTTTCTTTAATGGTGTCTCCAAGACCCATAACATCCAAATGTATTTCAACATCTAGCACCCATGATAGGTAGTTCTTGCCCGAAATATCGAGGGTAACGAACTCAAGTTTTGTAAGGTTAGTCATAAAATAGAGAGAATAAAAATAGTACCTTAGCCTCTGAAAATTTTTTGAGGCGGTAGAGTCTTGTGCTGATAACGTATTATAAAATGATAGCAATAGCAATATACGACAAGGGATGTAGACAAAGAAGTAGAGAGGAGAAAGACTTTCTTCTTATTTTAAGTGTATATTCATCTACCTTCAAAGGTGAATAACATCCAGTTTATAAGATGAAACCACCCAATGGAGGTTATAAATATTAAGTGTCCAAATTAATAGGTACATGTAACACACAAAATATTTGTCAATGTGTATGGACATTCACACAAAATATATGTATTTATAACAATATTTCAATAGTAGCAATACTTATCCAAAATAATAAATTCCCCCATTTCCTAAATTAAAGCCTAACAATATCATTAATGCTCAAAAACTGATTTTTATTTTTCATCTCTCTTCTAAGAATGATTTTGTCATAAATGATGATTTCATTGGTACTTTCTTTCTCTTCCAATAATGGTGGCTTTACACGTTAGATGATTTCTATGTTGCGGTAAACTCTTGTTAAATGGAATAGCTATTATAAATATATATTTAATTTTGAACACTCTTAACATAAGTGAGAAGAAAATTTACACCCCTTCACCAAATTCCTGGCTACGTCACTATTTCCTCTGCTTACAAATCTTGTGTTCTTGATCTTGTGGGTACAACAATTGTAGGACGGGAAGTAAATAAATATTACAAATGCTAGAAAGGATAAACTACTCAAGATTACAACAAATTGGAAATAAGAACGATTACAAACTCCTTGTGATTTGCTGAGTCGAGTGATGACACTCTGTCTTTAAGACAAGATTGCCCCGTATATATACTTTTACATTTGTGGGCAATAGTCTCCCAAAATACAACAACAACTAACAAATGAGCAAAGGAAATTCAAGTGTTATTCTTGAAGAACTTTGAATATATAAAACTTGCTAGAGAGGAAGAAGAAGATTTCATAAAATTTCTAAGTGTTGAACAATTGAGCCAAAGGCCTCAATTTATAGGGTAAGGAAATGACCCCTCAACTAGCCAACTAATGGCCTTCAATAGCCATGTAATGACACTTATTGAGGGGTTACATTCAGCCAAATAATGACTGAATTCATGTGTCAAATAATGGAGATTCAATGCTCCAAAACCAACCCAAAAGTCAGAACTTCGTCGCAGCATTCTGCCTCCGAAGCGTTGCGGCTCTGCGAATTAGCGCCGCGACGCCTTGGCTCCAGTAGCCCAAACCACCATTTAGCGCCGCGGCTCCGACGGTGTTGCGCCGCGGCCCTTCATGGCTCCGCGGCAATTTCCGACTCGTTTCATCTTACACTTCTTCCTTCATTTACCAAAGTGGAATACTTGTCATTTGGCCAATAACTGTCAATCATTCTATGTCTCAAACGTATTACGTATGTACCAATATCTCTTTGACTAATGAAATTTACTATACTTGGCACTACGTGTACACGTGTGTGGAAACGACGTTTCCGACGTGCGGGGCTCCAATTATTCGAGTCATAAATAATGGGATAAATTTAATTCCACATTAATAAATTTTCGAACAGATTTTTGTCTTGGTGAGATAGCTTATTGCATTACCGGGAACTTTAACACTTTAGTCCAAAGCTTGATATATTCGCTTTTATTTAGCTGGGAAGACAAGAATGTCATCTAGATTCAAATACCATCTCTTTTGCTTCATTTCCCCCTGTAATATTTGAAAACGCATAATAAAATCATTACATTTTTATTATAATACATACACTGCTTTTTCATATAGTAATAGTTAACTTAGAGGAGAGTTATTTCCTTTTGGCGTCAATGCTATGCAGTTGAATTAACTTTGACTTTTTATTGAGATCTCCCTTTATTCAAAGAAAATTATATTGATATACTTGTGATGCATAACTCCATGGATCCCTAAAGCCTCAAAAGACTAAACACTATCTTGAAAATAGCTAGGTGAAAAAGAATTTATAGACTTCTCGAAATAAGAATGATGGCAGTGTTGGATTGGAAAATGCAGAAATAAAGGAGAATTACTATTGTTGATAATAGAATATTTTTTAAATATTCTTTCATTAATTGTATATCTCTTATTTTAAGTAAAATTATATTTCTATTGTAATTCAATTATCCTATTTTAGGTAGAATTATATTTTCTATTGTAATTAGATTGATTAGTTACCTAGTTTAAATATTCTTGTACTACTGTATATATTGTACATTATTGATGAATACAATCAAAGAACATATTCTTTTATGGTATCAGTAGCCTAAAAATACCTCCACCGCCGTCGACCATAGCTCTCGGCCCCCACCCCCACGGAACCCTAGTATTTTTTCCCCCCAGCCATTCTCTCTTCCTTCTCCTCCTAAATTTCATCTTTTATGGCTGACAAAACCAAATTTCATTCTGCACTTGCAGTAAACAACATCAAAAACTTCATCCCTATCACCCTTGAGATGAAAAGGGTCAATACTCCTTATGAGCAGAGCTTTTTAAGATCCATTGTCGTGTTTACGAAGTTATCGACCACATCATCTCTCCCACACCGAAGTCCACAGTCCTACCCTCGACTTCGACTTCTGATGATGCACTCTGGTCTCGTTTGGACGCACCGTCCTCCAGTTGATATACGACACAATCTCTAATGATCTGTTGCACATCATCATTGAGACCGATGCCACTGCCCGCCAAACGTGGGAACATTTGGAAAGTATTTTCCACGACAACAAAACTCAATGAGCGTTATACCTTGAAAATCATTTCAAGGACGTTCATCAGGATGATTTCCCAAACGTGTCTACATATTTTCAAGAACTCGAGATGCTTGCCGACCAACTCTCCAATGTCGACGCACCAGTCCCTAATCAGCAATTGGTCATGCAACTTATTGCAGACTTGAACGAATCCTATGACGTCGTTGCCACCATTGCTGGCCGTTATTATTTCCATGGTGGAAAACTAGAAGTGAAATATTAATTCTGTTTTGGTTTTACTTGATGATATGTGATTTCTAGAACTAAGTTATGTTATTTTATGTTAATAAAGGAAATGAATTCTCTTAGCGGTTTATGTAGCACAGATGTAATATATTGTTACGTTGTCATTCAGACTCATGGTCTGGTAGACTGTGAACTGTAGGCGGCCCATATTATGAGGTAAGAAATGAAATTTTTGTTTGAACAGTAAATAATAAGAATCTTTTTCCCATCACTTTAATTTTTCATATCATTGGTCACGATATTTCATTAACTAGGATTTTTGATGTATTTTTAGTGTATAAATATAAAAGAAATGGATGATAGCTATTAGTTTCGAGCATATTTGTTTATTGTTAATGTTAAATATACACAATATACATGTGTATATTGTGTATATTTGGCTCTCGGTTTTTCCCCTTGTACCGTGTAGAATTAAGTAGTGTTTTAGTATCCTAGTTTAGGTAATGTTGTAATGTAATTAGTATTGTACACTTACCATAATATTTGTATTACCATAAATGTATATTTAGTATCCAAGTAGAATAAGGTTTTAGGGGCCCTCGTGGTGGTCAGCAGCAGCAACAACATACAGCCAGTCGTTTGGGCCGAGGCAGCAAGCAGGGGTACTTGGACCTCGGCCCCCGCAGGCCCATCACGCAGCGGCACCCACGTCTACCGACATCGAAGCCGCAATGCACACACTTGGTTTAAATCGTCCGGACCCAAATTGGTATATGGACACCGGTGCCACTACCCACATGACATCCGATTCAGGTACGTTCTCGTCTTATTCCAATTTGAGCAACCCTCGCGGCATAATTGTTGATAATGGTAATTTTATTTCAATTCGTGGTTATGGTCATAAAACTTTATCTCCCACTCATCCACCCCTTATCTTGAAAAACACCCTACATACCCCCAAATTGTTTAAAAACTTAGTCTATGTCCGTAAATTCACTACTGACAATTCCGTTTCTATTGAATTTGATCCATTTGGTTTCTCTCTGAAGGATTTCAAGACGGGGAGTCCTCTCATAAGGTGTGATAGTAGGGGAGATCTTTATCCTATCACATCCAGTTCTAGTCCATCAAGTCAAGCCTTGTCATCCGCATTTACAGCTCTTTCTCCTTCCTTATGGCATGCTCGTCTTGGTCATCCGGGATCATCTATTTTGTCATCATTAGATAAAAATAATTTTATTTCATTTAAGGGTACGAGTAGTACTCTAAATTGTCAGTCTTGTTCTTTAGGAAAAAATGTTAGGTTGTCATTTGTAGACTCAAATTCACATACTTTAATGCCATTTGATATTATTCATAGCGACTTATGGACGTCTCCTGTTCTTAGTTCTTTGAGTCATCGGTATTATGTTCTCTTTTTGGATGATTATTCTAAGTTTTTATGGACGTTTCCGATAGCGAAAAAATCTCAAGTTTTTTCCATCTTCTTAAAATTTAGAGCATTCATTAGAACCCAATTCAAACGAGAAATAAAAAATATTCAGTGTGATAATGACAAGGAATATGAGAATGGGGTGTTTCGGGAATTCTGTGCTAATAATGAGATCAATTTTTCATTTTTCTTGTCCTCATACGTCTTCACAAAATGGGAAAGCCGAACGCAGAATTCGTTCCATAAATAACATTGTCCGAACTTTATTAATTCATGCTTCCGTACCCCCATCTTTTTGGCATCATGCTCTACAAATGGCTACATATCTCCTTAACATAATTCCTTCAAAAGGTTTGACATATTCTTCCCCCCTTCAAATTTTATATAATAAGACTCCTTCGTATTCACATTTCGGGTTTTTGGGTGTTTGTGTTATCTGTTATTCCCGTCCACCACAATTAACAAACTCCAGGTCCGGTCTACTCCGTGTGTGTTTTTGGGTTTTCCGTCTAATCATCGTGGTTACAAATGCTTTGATTTATCCTCTAATAAAATCATCATTAATCGCCGTATAATTTTTGATGAATCCCAATTTCCGTTTGCTAAGGTTAACACTCCCGTGTCTAGTTCGTATAATTTTTTGGATGATAGTATATCCCCGTATATTATTCACCATTTTTTGGACGTATCCCGCACCTAAAATTCTCCAGCGGGCCCATTGCCTGCTGGTCCCACTGGTCTGCCACACACTGCAATTCCCAGTACAGTTACTAGGCCAGTTTCAGCGATTGGGCCAGTCCGGCCCAATTCTGGAACTGGTCCAGTTCTTGCGTCTATTTACCGAGTTGGGCCAGCAGGCCCACTGCCTGCTGGCCAGTCCGTCCCGAGCCCCAAAAATTCCCAAAATTCGCCAAATTCTTCCTCGAGTCATAGACTGGCCACTCGTAGTCAACGGAGTGTTTTTACACCAAAAAGATATTTTAATTTACATTCTAATGTGCCTAAATCACCCTTACCCCGTAATCCTGTGTCTGTCCTAAATGACCCGAATTGGAAAATTGTTATGACCGATGAATATAATGCTCTTATTGATAATAAGACGTGGGAGTTGGTGCCCCGTCTATCTGGTATTAATATTATCAGGTCTATGTGGATTTTTGCTCATAAGGAAAATTCAGATGGTTCATTTGCCCGACATAAGGCGCGGCTTGTGGGTGATGGTAAGGAAAAGGTCTATATGCATTAGCCTTTGGGATTCAGGGATCCCAAACATCCTCATCATGTCTGTTGGTTGAACAAGTCCTTACATGGGCTTAAGCAGTCTCCACGGGCCTGGTATACGCGGCTTGCAGACTATGTTTCGACTATTGGGTTCATTCACAGCTGGTCGGATAATTCCTTGTTTATCTCCCGTCGTGGTTCGTCTTTGGCCTATATTATGTTATATGTGGATGATATTATTTTGATAGTCTCTTCCGATGCCTTACGCCAGTCTATCATGACAATGCTCAGCTCTGAGTTTGGTATGAAAGACTTGGGGCCCTTGAACTATTTTTTGGGGATTGTTGTCACTCGTCATGCAGGTGGGTTGTTCTTATCTCAAAGGAAATATGCAGCTGAGATCATTGAGAGGGCTGAGATGTCATCCTGTAAGTCCACTTCCACTCCAGTTGATACTAAGCCCAAGCTTAGTGCCGCGGCCGGCGTACCATACGAGGATCTGACCCACTATCATAGTCTTGCAGGGGCCCTTCAGTAACTTACATTCACGAGGCCAGATATTACGTATGCTATCCAGCAGGTGTGTTTGTTTATGCATGATCCCAGAGTTGAGCACATGAATGCACTCAAACTCAAATTAGTGCACCTCAATCCCAGGATAGCTCACTTAAAAAAAGGAGTTATTTGTTTCCCGTCATTTTCATCTGTTTTCATTTGCTTTTTCTTCTTCAGTGAAGGCATTCCTAAGGATGATCCAAGCAAACCTTACAAGCTGACTGCCTTCTTGGGTTATAAAGCCGGATGACCCACATTGTGAGAGAAATCGACTATCTCGGAAGACGAAGCCCGTTACAACTACTAGTAGTTACTTTTTTTTTCTTTTTGATAGTGACTTCCAGTTTTCTTTTAGTTCCTTCTAAATGAAGATAGTTTTCTCAATGTTGAGTCTCACATCGGATATGGAATGAAAACATGTACTTCTTATATGGACTTGGACAATCCTCACCCTACAAGCTAGCTTTTGGGGTTGAGTTAGGCCCAAGATTCATTATTTACACTAAAAAATAGTCATTATACTAATTGATTTTTGACCTATTGTTGATTCTTTTAGGTTTCCTAAAAAATTCGATTATTCTGAGA
The DNA here is from genome assembly GCA_034509755.1 of Anisodus tanguticus. Lineage (NCBI taxonomy): Eukaryota > Viridiplantae > Streptophyta > Magnoliopsida > Solanales > Solanaceae > Anisodus > Anisodus tanguticus. The sequence continues at coordinate 38,211,476 of CM067548.1, read as the reverse complement.
TTGTATTTGGTGGTTAGTTTTTAAATCAGGTTATGTTATATGTTGTCTTGCATTCATCACTTTGTATTAAGCTTGGCTGGAACACTCACTATGATTACTGATTAGAATGCTGAAGAAAGAAGTTCCCACTAATTTAACTGGATTAGTAGTTGTACTTCCAATTCTTTAAGATATATTATTTTAGTTTATATAGATACTTTAGTTGCCTTTACTTAACTGGCGCGAGCATCCATGTAAATATCGAGTATGGTACAAAGTGCACATCCCTTAGTAACATGTGCAGTGATAAAAGAGAAGAATTATAGGAAGCTTGATTAAGTGTCTTACACCAAAATTGCAAGTGCTTTTGATTAATCATGCCAAGGCGATAATTCTCTTTCTTTCAGATTGATGTTTGCTTTTAGACTATACATCTCTCTGGTGTTTTCATGTTATGAAAGATGTGTTGGTAAGTTTTTAGCACTTTCTTTGATGTAATCGCGGGTTCTTTTGCTGAAAGTTTTACATACACCTAAATATTTTTTTTCAATTTGTTAAACAGATCAAGAAAGAAATGGAGACTTGCAAAGAAGTAAAAGTGATTTTAGGAGCGAGAAGAAGGCAAAAAGGAGCTGAAGAGAACGATGAAAGAAGTGTAGGAGTTTATTTTGACTGTTTAGGCATCAAAATGTCATGTTTGATTCAATGATGTTATTTATCTTCTGTCAAGAAGTTCAGTTTGATGTTAATTTTATATACATGTAATGTGCAGGCAATGCTTGTGAACCCGAAAAAAAAAAACATGGGAAGTTCACTAGCCAGTGAATCATTTAAGAAATTTCAATGTGCATATGAGGTGTTTGATAGTATGCCGAAGTTACTGAATAACTTTTGTTTCTTTGAAACAATGAATTTTTCTGAGGGTACTATAAATTCAAGAAATTGTCCTAATACAGTATGTTGGCAACTTCCAGTTTAATGGATGCGCAACTTCTAGTAAGTTGGTTGTAATAACTTATGACTGCATATTATTAAGGATATGTGATATCATAGGTTAATTTTTTGTAAATTAAAGGACTTAAACTAGAATTAGAAATATAAAACCAGGATATTATATTATTAGACACTGTAATTTTAGCATTCTCTATAACTCTTTATTGCAATATGATCTGCGATAAATGTGTATTGAGGTGTTCAAAGACTGTAGAGTAAGAGTAACCATGCTAATCAAAAGGGCACTCCATGTTAAGGCATCAAGTTTCTATTAGAATCTTAGTAAACGTATTTCTGTTTTTTTTTTTGTCGAAACTTTGAAAGGAGATGACTAAACTGTTACATGTGTTTATGTTCTATTGTAGATATTCCTTAGTTCTTTTTTATTTATTTTTTTTACTGCTATCCTTCTTCACCAAATGACTATACGACTACCCCCGACTTGAAAATCTAAAATGTTGGGTTCGTGCTTAGCACGGGCCTTGCCCATCTAGTACATTGTATAATAGTGTTATAATGTGAATTTAAGGAAATATAAATTGAAAATACATGTTATATAAACTGTATAATAATATTATAATTATCTACACATTATAATAATGGTATACAGGGAATTTAAGCTTGAATATAAAGAAAAATAAATTAAACATGTTATATAAATTGTATGACAATGGTATAATTATATACACATTATAATTATGGTATATAATGTGTGTTTACCTGTGATTCAAAATATTAACTATAAATACATATTATATAAGTTAAAAAATATTAAATCCTAAATGAAAATATACTAGGAAAATATATGGTATATCATATAAATTATAATTTATAACACCTGATTTGTAATAATAAAGAAGTCTTGTTATTCTTGTATTTAAGTCCTAATGGGCTGCCTACTAGCGTTCTCTAATATTGAAACCATGACCATCGGATAGTAACTTACTGCTGTCGATTATTCTTCAAGGTGGACTTGGGCCAAGTTGGCTGATCAACCAATTCTCTCTGCAATTTGAGATGTCTGGGTCTTGGGCCAATCTCAATATTGGTTGGGTCATTTGCACTTTTGGCTCTATTTTGTGCTTGTCTTTAATTTTGGATTTTTTGCGAATTGTGTGTCCAACGCACTGGTCTTTAATTTTTACCCTTCATATTTGTGGTCTTTATTTTTTGCCCTACTATTAATTTTATGAAAATATCCAGATTTAATTCGCAAGACATAGTCTCTATAATATTTTTTCTTCGAAAACTGAATTTTTGCTTCGCGCGACATAAATTATATAGGAATTAAGTTATGCAACATAGTTTTATAGTAATTTTTAAAATTATGTTGAGTGTTGGAAATTATGCCTTATCCGACCGGCATAGTTTGTATGGATGTTATGATACATATGTTGAAATTAAACGCTAACTATGCCCGTCGAAATATGAAATTATGTCTTTTTCTCATATTATGTTGAGTGTTGACATTTTTGTCTTATCCGACATAATTTGTGGGTTGTGTATGATACTTATGCTGAAGATAAACACTAATTATGCTGCGCCAAGAATAATAAAGGACAAAAATTAAAGAACTCAAATTTGAAGGGGAAAAAATTAAAGACCAACCCCAAAATACGGCCATTTGTGCGAATGTCCTTTAATTTTTGGCCTTCAAAATTGAACTTGTGCTTGTTGGAGCATAAGTTACTCATAATAATATCCACAAATTCATTATGCTTGTACAAGCATAAGTTCATTTTTTAAGGCAAAAAATTATAGACCAACCCATTTGAGGGGTCAAAAATTAAATACCAGTCCATTTGAATATCATACCGTGCAATTACTTGATATTGGTTCACGAGCAAAAGTTTGTACTTCCCCACTCGGAATTTCTGTCCAAGTCCATTAACCAGCATGAGTGATGAGATAAAATTTTCATCATACTAACAAAAAAATCATAATAATCAGAAAATTTAACATATTTCGATGAATGATATTTTTTTATATATAAGAAACTATGAAATATTATCATAACAAACAAAAATGATATTTACAAACTAAAAAACCTTTAGAGTTCTTGACCACCTTCTTAGAGGGGTGCCTCAAAGCACTAGATCTCTAAACATAAAGCAGAAAGCTAGTTACATAACTTCTGAATCAAAACCTGACATCTATGTGCTCTCTTTGAACAATTTAACATGTCTAATCTTCCTCTAACCTCTTTTTGTATATGTGCTATAACAAATTCTTTATGTACAGTTGTTTGTTTAAAAAATGAGTGATAATTTTATTATTCTACATTTTAACCTTTTTTTGTTTTAATCTTATAAACATAGCCTCAAGTAAAAGAGAACTGATCCGACCCGAATCAATTTTTAAAAAGAGTAGTTAATATATATTGAAAAAACGTTGCATTTTATTGGATAATAAGAAATTGAATTTTATGGAGTACTAGTTACTACTTTCACTGCAGAGGGAGTAATAATCTTGTGATAAATTATTTTTAATTCATTGACTCTTTTAGTTGTTTGATTGATTAGAGTTTTTTAGTTTCTTGAAGTATTTTGCATGAGATTCTGAGAAAACGGTCGAGGCGGCGCCGCCGCACAGGCCCCCGGCCGGCGGGGTCTGCCCAAAATTTTTCTTTTTCTTTTTCTTTTATTGGTTTCAAATATTAAGATATGTATTAAAACGACATTCAATCTTATCAATGAGAGTTGTAGCCTAGCGGTTAAGTGCTCCCTTCTAAAATCATTCCCTAGTGAGAGGTTGTGTGTTGGAATTCAATGAGCAGCGAAAGGCTTTATTTTTTAAACACAAAATCAAATTTAGCCCCAAGTTCCAATCAATCTGCCCAGTAAAAAGAATGCAATGTAAGGGGAAAATTGGACGGCGACCATTTCGATACATTTGAAGATTGTTAAAAGTTGGTGGATGATATGTTAAAATTTTTGTTCGGTTGATCCTCTTTTAATAGGGTCCGTAAATATAAAATAAAAAATTATAATATAGAGTAAAAAGTTATCACTCATCGAAGATTAAGTCTTTCGGTAATTGCAAATGTATTAGTAAGGTGAAAGTCTTGTGATTTTTATGTTAGAAAATATAGTTACGTAACTTTGATAAAAAAAAAAAGGTCATAATTATATGTCCATTTATGAAATTTACCTGAAAATGGCAAAACCACTTATAATCAGTAAAGGAGAAAAATAAAGAATTGAATAAATACAATGACAAACATTTAGAAAAATGTAATGAATATTAAGCAAAGGGTTGGCGTGTGGGGATCACTTAGCAAGAGGGAATTATACATTAGATGTTTCTGTCAAAGTTTTTTCCAAACATATAGTATATTTTTTTATATTATATGTCAAGGGTCTATCGGAAATAACTTTTTTACTTAAGTAAAGGTAAGGTCTGTCTACACTATATCCTTCTCATACCCACTTTGTAGAATTTCACTGAATATGTTGTTGTTGTGTATATTTTTTCTGTTACACTAATGTGAAAGGTTGGCATCAGTACATGCTCTTATGATCAGAATCATATGAAAACGTATTATTTGTTTTCCACCATCTTCCCATAGATATCTTCGTCACCTTTTTATCTTTTTTGTTGGTTTTCCTGATCACGATGTAGTTTAACAAGGTTTATCGTCGGAAAGGGGTATTCAATGAATTTAGTAAAATGTAGAAGACAATATAAATCTCATTGATGTGTGTTTGATCTGACCAGAAATACTTTTCAAGCCTTTTTTGGTACTGTATTTGATTACTTGAAATTATCTATCAAGGAAAATATTTTCCACCTAAAGGGGAAAAAAGGAAAGAAAAACCAAAATGAGAAAGTGGAAGCCACAATCTAGAGGGGACAACAGAACATAAAACATAAAAAAAAACAACTAATTTATGAAGAAAATACCGTTTCAGTCCTAAAAGTACACTTGTATAGGTATCTGTTACGTTATAGATGCCCAAATCATACAATTTTAAACAATGCCTATGGTTCTTGATAGGCAAAATTTAGCAAAAAATGATGTGCTGAGGTTGTTTTTTTCTGCCTTGTTGTTTTAAATCGACTGCATTTATACCAAAGAAAAATGACACCCATATGACCAACTGTAATAGGAGATGAATGCAAATGCAAGTCTGTCAGAATTTATTTTCAATTTTTGTTCAGTCCAATCCAAAAAATAAATGCATACTACTCTCTTCTTGGATTTCTCAAGGACTATGTACAAAATAACCTGTACATACTTGTATTATGAATTTGATCTAACGAACAGTACTATTTACTAGTATTAAATAAAGAGTACTTATGAATCTTTTAGTAAGATTTTGATTTTTTACAGGTTTAACCATTGTCATTATTGATACAGAAAGACAAAAGTTCATGAATTAATTTCCTACTCAAGTGTGCAGTAGGTGATTTCAACTTTTGGCTTTTGCTTTTCTTTGTTTTTTCGTTTGTTTTTCATGTTCCAATTTAAATTTTGTTTGTCCCCTTCCATAGTATTTACGAAATTATGGAAGCGTGCAGCTGGTGATTTGAATAAGGGGGACATGAATAATATACAACAACTAAAATCAACAGCATTAAACAGTGTGAACGTCTTCTTTAAAAATCTCTAACTGTTAGAGATGAACTTTTATTTTATTTATTATAATCATTCGGTATCCCTCATTTATAATCGAACTAATTCAATTTCGCGCCTGTGTAGTGCCTATTAAAAGGGAGTCTATTTTCTAAGTTTGAACCCAATAACTTTAGTTAAGGGTAAAGTAAATTTATTCATCCCACCATGACAATAGTTTTATTCCTCTTACACTAAACAAGTTTCTTACCTCCCGCTAATATAGATACGTGGTAACTCTGTCCACCAAAATTTGGACATGGAAGAATTACCTAATATTTTTATCTTAGCTGCAATTTAAACCTGAAATCTTATGATTTTCGATCCACTTTATTGATCACTAGGCCACCCTTCTGGTTGAGTGCATGTTGTGGTCACATGTCTTAATCTTTATAGAGTAGATCTAAGAACAATTCACTAGCAAGTATAAATCACCCAGAAACTACTATATTGAAACCCATGTACTTTGATGCAAAAAAATAAATTTACACTTGTTAGAAGCAGAAAGCTTCTCTAATCAGAAAGGGGAAAAAAAGGACTACCAAAAAAGAAAAGGGGAATGAGTGGATCAACTGAATATCAAGAACTTCAAATGATCTACATGAGAGAATGGGTCATGCACTTAAATCATTTTTTATGATTTGCAAATCACCACAAAGCAAGGAAGCAAAGCTTTAGGATTGAGCAAATAGAGTTCTTCAATGTTTGAGTAGAGTCCTACTTTTCCAGCCAATGAATCAAAACCTGATTGACCAATCAATTCTTGAACATTTTCCAATGGTCTATGCACCCTACCAGCAATCACTCTGCATACTATTAGAGCCTTTCTCAAACATAATATGTTACCATCATTTTCCTCAATAGCTTCTAATGCTCTTCCACCTGTGGAAGCTGTAAAAACACCAACCCCACCATTGATTTCCTTCTTGATTGAGAATCCATGCCTTAAAATCCTGCAAACTTTGCATTTTTCTGATGTGCATAAACTACAAGAGTTATTGATGCCAAGAGAACATTCAACAGTTGTTCCATAGAATCTTAATAGTTCATTCCCATCTGCGAGGCAACGAGGATGTTTCTTGGCGAGTTTGCTGGCTTTGATCTTTACTAATTCGCGATATTCCTCGAATTGAGCTAGTACTTTCTGCATATTGTGAACCTTTAAGATCCTCTCCATCCCATTTGAATTGTTTTCAGGCTTTGACCAGCTTGTTCTGCATATTATCTCTACAATTTTCCTTGAAGAATCCCCTTCAACCAGTTCTGTCACTGCAAAACACAAGAATATGCTTTAAGGCAACACATTCACAAAAAATGATATGCAATGAGATCATTCAAGAAAAGCATAAAAAACAATGTTCTTAAATTGCTGCACTAAAAGGGTAGCCCGGTGCATTAAGCTCCTGATATGCGCGGGGTCCGGTGTATACAGGTAATCTAATTTATATTGAACAAAGAAACCTACGGTGTATAACGATTTTTACAAATGATTCTCATTTAGAATATTTGAAGATTTATTCTAAGCAATTACTAAGTTATATTTCAAGATGCGCTCCGTCTGTAGCTTGTTTCCTAGTTCTTTTACTGATAGTTCTCGAAGAAGGTTGCTTCGTTTCAATTTTGATCTGTTTTCACGGCTTGAACTCATGACCTCCTGGTCACATGACAACAACTTTAACAATTACTCAAAGACTCCCCTTCAAAATTGCTGCACTAACATTTTGAGTTTGTGTGAAGTTGGTTCAAATTCTAAATTGCTGCACTAACAAGAGAGAATTTGAACCAACTTCACACAAACTCAAAAAGGGATTAGATCCAATCATTAATTTATTGAAACGAAATCAATAGGTAAAGCTATGTTGCTCGGACTCTTCAAAAAATGGGACCAAACATGTGTCGAATCCTTAAAAAATAGTGTATTTTAGAGGGTCCGACCCGAGTGTGCCTGAGCAACATAGAGGTAAACATTAACAATACCACCAAAAGGTTGTGATGGAATAGTTCGGGTCCCTCGTGGTAGGGAGTTGTACCCCTCTGGTAGGCCTATTCGGTGAATCCAGATTAGTCAGGCCGGGTGGTTAAACGGGAAAAGAAAAGGTAAGCATTAACAAGAAGCAAGATAGATGTATATACCAGCATGTTTGGAGAGATGATGTGCTTCAACAGCTTCCCACTTCACAAATTGCTCACCGCATTTATGACAAGTCAAAGCTGAAAAGCCATGGGAATCAGCACCAGAAGAAGCCTTAGGCCTAGAAACAATACCCCCAAATCCAGCCCCTGTTTTTCTTGATAAATTCCCAGCTGGCCCTTTTCTTATAGGGCTACCAAACCCTCTATATTTTCTTGAAGGGCCAATATGGTGTCCTCCAGGACCTGGAGTCCCTGGTTTTAAAGTACCCATAAAAGCAGAAATACTCTCAACATTATTCCCACTAATACTCCCATTACCATCTTGGAAATTACAGCTAGTAATCTTGAGTTCACAAGTTGAATTGCTTAACACAACTTCATGTGTAATTGGATTTAAAAGCTCACTGCTTCCAATAGATCTTGGACTTTGTAATGGTGGCTTCTCCATATGCCTTTTACTTCCATGTATTACATCTTTCAGATTTGCAATTGACCTTGAACAACCTGACCTAACTGTCGTCTTTTTCGTCGATATCTTGCTTAAATTTCTTCCATCACTTCTTGGATCATGCACATCTTTTAGCTCTGATCTGCACTGCAATGATCTCTTTAAAGCAAACCAAACTGCTGGCATTTTTTCCCCTTCTTCTTTAAACCTTCAAACTAGACAAATCTTGAAAATATACATTGAATCAGAAGTTTAGTGTACAACGTACTAGTATTGTAAAGGAATAAAATTTGTTAAAGGAAAAAAAATCTTCCCTCCATATAGGTTTTCTAGTTTGAATATGGAAGTCACCAATTGTGTAGATTTGTGGTCTATATTGTACTAACCATAATAAATGCTGTAGTTTTACTAAGGTCTGAACTTAAGGAAACTTCTTCAGATACATACATTATTTAGATTTCCATGCAATGAAAACCAACATAACACGTTTAATATTCTAACATTCATTATACAAATCAAATTCTAAGTTATGGTCTTTAATTGCAGGTTTAATACGATATTATTCAATGGGAAAGTGGAACTATGCCGTATAGAATCATCCCACAACGTGACATTAATTACAAACTAATTGGTCATAGCACATCTAGGGATAAAAGAATATTATACACAATTTGATTGGTTGCAGAACTTAAAATATTAGTTTGATTTGTATATTATATAAATACACAGGGAAGAAGAATATTAAGATAAAGCTTAAATATTCAGTAGGTTGAAAGAAAACATCACGTCAAAATTAAATTTTGATTAAATAAATAAATTTGAACTCTTGTAATTCGTACACTGTGTGAAAATGATATTGTTAGTACGATTATGTAAATTTAGGGCGTCTTGTCATATAAAAATGGAGTAACATATACTCAGTTGAAAATTAGATAATTGATAGTCTGCAATAAATAAGATGGTCCTTGGTCCAGAAATTCAATTAAATAGAATGAGTTGTTAGTTATTGACCATGAAGAGTTAATTAGGAGGCATGTGACGTCTGTTCGTCGACATGGATTATTTTAGTTTGGAATTTTAAATTAATCGGTGAAAAAAATTGAAGGACAAATCAGAAGAGTAAGAAGACATGACAACAGAAGGTTATGAAGTGCTATCATAATTCATACGGCAGTAACTTTTGAAAATAACTGTATAAACATATAAAAGGCATCAATCAATTAGAACTTCTAATGTTGTTTGTTGTTGTAAAGACAAATTGAAACACCGCCGGTAGTTGTAGCTGTGGCCACACCAATTCTTTAGTTCTTATCGCTCCGGATTAAGGATGTGGTACAGCCGATGAGCTGTTCCTCTCTTAATCAGAGGTTTCAGGTTCTAATTCCGTGTATGGAAAAATCCTTGATAGGGAGCGCTTCTCCTCAAATAGAGTTTACGGGCGTGAATTCAAATATAGTCGGACTCCAATGTAAATACCGGACACTGGGTGAAAACAAAAAAAAGACAAACTAAAACAATGTATTCACAACAAAGGCTGCACTTGAGAAAATAGGAGTGAAGGTACCAAGTGATATCATAAAACAATTTGATTACGAGGAAAATCCAAATCAACTGCTACAATAACCAAAATCACATGTACACAGTACACATGGATAGGGATGGCAGGTGAATACAATTTTGCGGATTCCGCATCGCACTCATTCCAGTTGGGACGAGTATGTGTATAACTTTAACGGGTAGTAGGCGGGTATGGGTAGGTGATGGATTTACAGTTATACTTGCCTCATACCCGCCTGCCCCGCATCCAACCGCCAGCCCCAAATCCACCCGCCCGCCTTATACCCGCCAACTATAATTTTATTTGTACAACTTTATATTTATTTAAAGCCCAAATAATTTGGCACACATAATTTTAGCAGCTCATAAACCCAATAATAAGGAATTGGCAGGTTGACAATGACAAATGAATTGATTACAAAATATAGCTGGCGGATACATGCAGATATTGGCGGTTGGAGGATATCCACTTGGGTGGTGAAGCGGGTGTGGATTTAGGAATATACCCGCCTAGACGGATATGAATGTTGTAAATGTACCAGCCAAAATTTTCTGGCGGGTACGGGTGCGGGGAAGGGGTACCCGCATCCGCCCCGCCCAATTGCCATCCCTACACGGGGATTATAACTTGTACCTGGTGTTTACAAACCCAATGAATACTAAATAGGGGTATTTGTCTTTTATACACATATTTATCCCTTAATTATGATTAAGTGATATATTCTCATATAATTTTTTACGGTGAAAGTTAAATTGCTTGGTCTGACGTAAATGTCGAATGCAGATAAATCTTTACCCTATGAGTGCAAGAATACTGAAACATCAATTTCTGAACTAAACTTCATTAGCTACTAAATCTATACAAGGAAAATGGCTAAATTACGTTCACATCGGCATAATATAAAAATCACTTAATCAAATTCTTCTATGCAGAAGGGGCGAATTTAAATGTAATTTATAGGACACGTGAACCCATGATTTTTTTTTGAAAAAATAAGTATTTTATGTACATATTTTTAAAAATTATTTTAATATTAGCATTTTTTTCTACTTTCTTTATGTAAGAAATATTTTTCCTTGATTATTTCATTTCAAGGGGTAATATATATACCCAATAATACAATCCTAATCCTATGTATATAAGGTAATAAATTATCATAATCCTAGGTACATAAGGTAATGAATTTGACTAAATATACACTTACCGTATACAAAAATACACAATTATGACTGATTATATTTTTCCTATTCTATCACACCCCCTCAGTCGTAGTGGGAGGTTGGCGTATGCTGAGACTGTCTCGAAAATCTTCAAACAGAATCAACGGAAGACTTTTGGTAAAAATATATGTGATTTGATAGCGTGACGGGACATGTAAGACATGTACCTGCTCACCAACAACCTTTTCGTAAACAAAATGAATATCCAGTTTTATATGTTTAGTGCGTTGATGTTGAACCGAATTTTCAGAGAGATAAATTGCACTCACATTATCACAATAAACGAATGTTACCTTCAGAATAGGACAGTGGAGCTTGAGAACAAGATTGCGAAGCCAACACGATTCGGAAATTACATTGGCAACTCCCATGTATTCTGCTTCGGCACTGGATTTAGACAAAGTAGCCTGCCATTTGGATGACCATGATACCAAATTATCACCAAGAAACACACAGTAGCGAGACGTGGAACGTCTGGTGTCCGGACAACCACTCCAATCTGCATCAGTGTAAGCAATGAGAGTGGATGTCGAAGATGGATAAATATGCAAGCCATGATCAAGGGTACCCTGAATATAGCGCACAATGCGCTTGAGAGCTTGCATGTGATCCCTCATTGGATTATGCATAAATAAGCAAACTTGTTGTACATCATAAGATATGTAGGGCCTCGTGAAGGTAAGATATTACAGGGCGCCTGCAAGACTGCAATAATGTGATGGATCGAATATGATGTATTGGAAGTGGCACTCAACTTAGGTTTAGTATCAACCGGAGTGGCAAACGGCTTGCATGATGACATGTCATCCCGCTCAACAATTTCCTCTGCATACTTCTTCTGAGATAAAAATAAACCACATGCATGACGTGTTACAACTATCTCCAAAAAATAACTCAAAGGCCCCATATCTTTCATAGCAAACTTGGAGCTAAGAAAGGACATAATAGACTTACGAAGAGTGTCAGGTGAAGCAGTCAATATAATATCATCCACATACAGAAGAAGATAAGCTATATCAGGACCGTGTCGGTATTTGAAGAGAGAATGATCAGACCTTCTGTTAGAAAACCCAATAGTAAAAACACAATCTGCAAATCTCTTGTACCAGGCCCTAGGAGCTTGTTTGAACCCATACACATATTTCTTCAGTAAGCAAACATGATCAGGATAAGAGGGGATTATATAGCCCATGAGTTGATACATATATACCATTTCATTGAGTTCTTCATGCAGGAATGCATTATTTACATCAAGATGATGTAGAGGCCATGCCTTCGAAAGTGTCAGACTCAGCACCGTGAGGATAGTTGTCAGTTTGACCGCCGGATTAAAAGTCTCACCACAGTCCACACCAACCTATTGAGTTTTTCCATCACCTAGACGGACTTTATGTATCTCAAAAGTACCATCAGACTTTTCTTTATGACTAAAAATCCACATAGACCGAATCACATTAACATCAGGAGGATGAGGTACCAAATCCCAAGTCCTATTTTTAATAAGAGCATTATATTCATCATCCATAGTCATTTTCCAATTTGGGTCATGAAGAGTAGAAATAGGATTACGAGGTAACGGTAATTTAGTAACATGAGTATGAAGGTCGTATTTCATATTTGGTTTTAAAATCCCGTGTTGACTATGAGTGACTGGCCGTTGGGCCGAAATTGGAGTTGGATGGACGGAGGACGTGATATCGGGCGGAGGAGGTGACTGAATGTCCGGCAGTGGGTCCGAGCATACTGGGATGGAACTGCCCGCGGCTGGTCCACTGCCCAGTGGACTTCCAATGAGTGGACCAGTTTGTCCGGTAGCCACTTGGCTCGGGCAGTCTAGCCTAGCAGGCTGGGAAGGCAGAAAAACTCATTGGGCCGAGGAAGTTGGACTAGTTTGGGAGGCCAAATGGTGGACCAATTACGAGGGCATGCTATAAAAAACTCATAGGTAGGAGACACGGAACAATGTATTTTGGTAAATGGAAAATTTGATTCATCAAACACTACGTGATGACTCACAATTATTTTATTGGACGATAGGTCATAACATTTGTAACCACGATGGTTAGATGGATATCCCAAAATAATACACGGAGTGGACTGGGGTTGGAGTTTATTAATGGTAGTAGATGAAAACAGAGGATAACATAAGCACCCGAATATCCGAAGATGAGAATATGATGGGTCCCTTAGCTATAAAATTTTGAGCGGGGATTGGTAGACTAATTGTTTGCTAGGAAGTATGTTGAGGAGATAGGTTGTCATTTGTAATGCATGATGCCAAAATGATGGTGGTAGGGAGGCATGGGCAAGTAGGGTTCTAACATTATTAGTGGTTCGTATTTTTCTTTCTGCTTATCCATTTTGAGATGAAATATGTGGACATGAGAGACGAAAAGATAAACCATTAGTTTTGCAAAAATCCCAAAATTGCTCATTATCAAATTCTCTACCGTTATCACATTGAATATTTCTAATATCCCGTTCAAATTGAGTGCGGATGAATGCTCTAAAGAAAAGGAATGTGGAAAAAACTTGTTACTTTTTAGACAAAGGAAACGTCCAAAAAAAATTAGAGTAATCATCCAACAACAGAAGATAATATCGATGGCCCGAAGAGCTCAAAACGAGAGATGTTCAAAAATCACTATGAATAATATCAAAAGGTATAACAGTACGAGATTTAGAAGCAACAAAAGGAAACTTAACATATTTTCCAAGAGAACAGGAGTAACAAACATGAGAACTACGAGGCCTAGAACAGTCAATAAATTTATTTTGTTTAAGGGAAGCAAAAACAGATGCTCCCGGATGACCCAAACGTTCATGCCATAAAGATTGAGCTAAAGTTGTAAAAGTGGATGGTAATTTGGCTTGATGTATGGTTGTGGTTATTGGATAAAGCTCGCCCAAACTACCAAATCTCATTAGACGCATCCCCGTATGAAAATCATTCACGAAAAATCCAAAAGGATCAAATTCAACAGAAACCCAATTAACATTGGTAAATTTTCTAACTGAAATCAAGTTTTTAATTAATTAAAGTGTGTGAAGGACATTTTTCAAAATTAAGGGTATGTTCGGGGGAGAAAAGTTTGTAGTACCATTACCACAAATTGGAATTAAATGATCATTTTCGACAATTATACCACGATTATTGCTCAAATTAAAATAGGATGAGAGATTACCTTGTGAGGACGTCATACGGGACGTTGCCCCGGTGTCCATATACCAGTTTGCATCGGGTGGTGTGAGCCCAAGGGTGTGCATCGCGGCTTCGATGTCTGTCGGAGACACCACTATCGAACGGGCTTGCTGCCACTGATTCGGTAGTGGCCCAAGAACTGAAGGCTGCTGGCCGTGGTCTGGCCTAATTGCCAGTGGCCCAATTGCCAACATGAAATGGGTAGGGAGGCATGGCCCAAGGCCACTGCCAGGCCCACGGTGCCAGCCCACTACCCCATTGGGCTCTCGGCTGCACTCGGTCGGCTGTTGTTGCTGACCGCTGCTATTGTCGCCACCTCCGCCACATCAGTGGTTGCCACCCTTTCCACCACAACGGCCGCCAACACAATTTTACCTCCATTATTGCCATTTCGTCCCTTTTGACCACGGTTAGGCGGCTCATTATCAAATTTGGAAGAATTATCGTCGGACGGAGCGACAACCATAACGGAATTGGACACGGTGGTCGACTTTTTGGAAAAAATCGCTTCTTCTAGTATGAGCTTAGAACGGGCTTGGTAGAATGGCGGAAGATGGTTGCTTTAGAGAATGAGTGTACCAACACCACTATATGTGTCAGTAAGACCGACCACCATTTGTAAAACGAATCGATTGTTAGTGATCAACGCGCCGACATTCTTGAGTTGGTCAGACAAAACCTTGAGTCGTTGGTAATATGAGGATGCATTGGGAAAATCCGCCATGTCAATGGTAGAAAATTCATGCTCAAATATGACAGCCCGAGAATTTTTATTGTCCTGGAATATGTCATGTAATCGATCCCACGCCTCATTTGCCATGGAGTCGGGCTCAATAATTTTATGCAACAAGTCACTGAAAATCGTGGAATAAATCCATTGGAGAACCGTTGCATCAAGGGTCACCCATAATTTCTTTTTATCGGTTTTTGGATTCTTCTCATTGCCATTCTCTGGGGAGATGATCTGATCAATAACTCGGTGTGACATATGGTGAATTTTGAAAGTTCTGCCCACGCCGCATAATGGACGTTTTCCATCTCAAGAGTGATGGAGATGTGAGACTTAATATTGGAGACCGCTAGGACCAGGTGAAAATTTGATTTGGAGTCCGACATGGCATACGAAACAAAGAAGAGGAAGGAAAAGGATATATGGTCGGCGACGGAAGAACTCGGCCGACGGTGATCGGCGGCGAAGAGGTGGGAGGCCGACGAGAGAGAAGGAAAAATTTAGGGTTTAGGATTTTTTCCTAGACTTTTGATACCATGTAAGAAATATTCTTTTTTTATTATTTCATTCCAAAGGGGTAATATATATACCCACTAATACAATCCTAATCCTATGTTCATAAGGTAATAAATTATCCTAATCCTAGGTACATAAGGTAATGAATTTGACTAAATATACACTTACCATATACAAAATATACACAATTATGACTAATTATATTTCTCATATTCTATCACTTTAATAGTACACCCATGACCTTGAAATTCTAGATTCACCACTGCCAGAAGCGGATACAAAGCTTTCATATGGTGTATGCATAGTTGCATACACATTGTCTTCGGTTTGACACACGCACACAGTCACAAAAGCGAATCAGAATTTAAAGCTAATAGGTTTTAAAGTTTAGTTCGTTTGAGTTATTGAATTCTAAATTAATACTTTGTACATATTAAATAGTTTTTTAAGATAAATATAAAATTTGAACAAAAATTATTTAGTTTGCAGAGCGCACCTCCTATACTCAAGCTCCGCCACCACACATATATGCATACACGCGTATACATATTATTTAGACACCAATAACTATGTCTAAAACAAGTTGATATTTTATTCTTAACTATAAACAAAAGTCGGGACGAATCTATGGTTGAAGTTATGGATTCGGTAGCATCAATAGTTTTGATCTGAATGAATAATATATTTAAAACCCAATAAATAAATAAAATAGTATTTTCTCCATTTCAATTTATATGAATCTTTTCGGAGTACGAGGGTCAGATTTTATAACTTTGACCTTAAATTTTGACATAAAGTTTTCCAGTTTGTAAAAATAAAATTTATATATTTAGAAACTACATTGAAAGTACTATAAGTCATGATAATTTATAATTCAAATAATTTAGAAAAAATGATAGAAAAACATGTTGAAAGAACCACCTCGTAGACTACCTAAATAGTAAAGGATTCACATGAATTGAAACAGAGGGAGTATAATTTAGAAGTGAAATTTACACAAATGACTATAGTTTAAGGGTTTAAAATTTATCATAGTTATAGTTTCAATATTTAGAGGGCATAACTACTTTTTAGTTGCTACAACTTACTATATTCATAAAACGACATCGTTGTATTCATAAAATGACCTCACTGTATTCATGAATAAAACGAGTAAAAATCTGCTTTGTATTCAACTCATCTGTATTCATATGTTGTTACTTTTACACTGTATTCAATTTATTATATTTAAAATACATCCACAAACACTTGATTTTACACAAAAAAAAACATCAAAAATTCTCTTGTTCATTTTTTAATTTAAAAGATGAATACATCATACAGTCAGATTTGATGACGACGTCGGTCGATGTGTGCCGGCGGCTGCTTTTCCACCATATCACCACGACACTCCTACCGTCGACGAAGCCCCCTAAACGCCACCACGCCACCGCTTTGGTGAGAAACTTTTAGCTCCGTTGAACCGGAGCAGTCACCACTTCGACCGACAGCGACCAACACCCCCTTCGCCCTCTTCGTCTTTAACCACCACACCATTACTCTCTCCACTCCATCACCCAAATCCGCTGACCGCCGCCCTCGACGGAGCCATCTCCGGCAACCAAACCACCAGATTTGTCGGCAAAGATCCGACCAACCGACAAACCTTCACACAACCACACCACCACCTCCCTTTTCTCCATCTCTTCATCTCCATCTCTTCACCCAACACCACAACAACCCACCACTGCCAACTCCGGCAGAACCCAACAGCAACCCAGAGAGAGGGTTCATTTGTTATGTGTATTTTTTATTTGAGATATTAGTTACCATGTGTAATTGAAATACAATATTTAGCTATGAGGTGTAATTAATAAAAACTATAGCTACTAAATATAATTATGTACTAATAGTTAGTTAAGCCGTATAAATTTTCTAATTTAGAATCTATAAACTTAAGATTTGAATCAGCCTTAGAAATAAATACTAATGCATGTGCTCTGACATTAAATTTGGTGGTCTTGTATCTCTTGGGTGCATCTAGGGGTGGCATATGGGTCATTTGGGATGAAGTTGGGCGGGTCAAGATGGGCTGAATCAATAGATGTGTCAATGCCCAACCTGCCCAAAGCTTACATGAGCTAAGATGGGCGAGTCAAGATGAGCTAAATGATGGGTCATAACCAAACTTGCCCAACTTGACCCATTACTTTTATAAATTTCAAACTTACCTTCTATGATGTTATTTTATTTTGTATGATATTTGATTTTTCCATTTCTTTATTTTTAAAATAAGAATAATATTTTTAAGAATTTTTTTATTTCTATAAAAGCAAAATAAATATGTAAAATAATGGGTGGGAGGGCAGGGGGTAGTAGGGTGGGGGCTGGGTAGTGGGGTAAGAAAAGTTTCTCATTTTTTATAAAAAAAATTTATAAGTAAAATAAATATATCAAGTAAAAACTTCAGGGGGGTGGGTGGGGATGGGGTAAGCAAATTTTTCTCATTTTTTATAAAAAGTTTATAAAAGTAAAATAAATATATAAAATATAAAATTTTGGGGTGGGGGAGGGGAGGTTGGGTGATGGGGTATGAAAATTTTCTCATTTTTTAATAAAATTTTATATATAAGTAAAATAAATATATAAAATAAAAACTTCGGGGGTGCAGGGGGTAAAAAAAAATTTCATACTTTTAATATTTTTTTTTTATAAAAGTAAAAAGATATGAAATAAAAATTTGAGGTTAGGAGTATGGCATGAGGTGGAGGGGGGTCCGGGGGAGGTAAGAAAAAAAAATATATTTTTAATAGTTTTTTATAAAAGTAAAAAAGTATGAAATAAAAAATTGAGGATGG
Source organism: Anisodus tanguticus (assembly GCA_034509755.1). Classification (NCBI taxonomy): domain Eukaryota; kingdom Viridiplantae; phylum Streptophyta; class Magnoliopsida; order Solanales; family Solanaceae; genus Anisodus; species Anisodus tanguticus. The sequence continues at coordinate 38,193,245 of CM067548.1, read as the reverse complement.
GGTAGGGCATGGGGTGGAGGGGGTAAGGAGGAGGGAGGAGGTAAGAAAAATACATATTTTTATATATATATTATTTTTTATAAAAGTAAAAAGAATATGAAATAGAAATTTGAGGATGGGGTAGGACATGAGGTATGTAAGAAAAAAATCATATTTTTAATAATTATTTTATAAAAGTAACAAAAAATATGGAATAGAAATTTGAGGATGGGGTGGGGTGGAGGTGGAGGGGGGGTAGGTGGGGGTTAGGGAGGTAGGGGGAGGTAAGAAAAAAATTCGAAATAGAAATTTGAGGATGGGGTAGGGCAATGGGGTGGAGGTGGAGGGGGGTAGGTGTGGGTAGGACGGGGGATGGGGGGAGGTAAGAAAAAAATTCATATTTTTTATAAATTATTTATAAAAGTAAAAAAAAATATAAAATAGAAATTTGAGAATGGGTAGGGTGGGAGGTGGGGGTAGAGGTGGGTAGGGGTGGAATGGAGGTAGGGGGTGAGGTGGAGTAGGCAAGGTAGGGGTAGAGATGTGAGGGTGGTTCTGTGCTTGGGTGGGGGCTGATGTAGGGGAGGTGGTAGAGTGAATGTATAGTGTGGTGGGTGGTTGGGGTGTGTTGGTGTATTTTTATTGTTCCGAAATAATAAAGGAATTTTTAAAATAATCATTTATAAATAAAAATCTTAATATAAAGTGGAGTTATAATAGTTAAGATTGAGCATTTTCGTGGGTCAAATTTGAAAATCATTATGAGTTCATTTGGACGGTTAATTTATGATGGGTCAACTTAGGCTAGTCCAAATCAGTCCATCATCAAAATCACTCTTGTCCAAATCCATAAAACCTTAGACGGATTGAGCGGGTTATTTGGATTTGGGCTAATTTTGACACCGCCGCCGTAACTTACCAGAAGAAGAAAGATTAGGACATTGGTGCTAATTTTGCAGGTTGGAGGGACCTACTTCTATCTTTGTGTATGTAGATCAGTAATTACTGAAAGCATCTCCTACTCCAAAATGCCAATTCATCTAGAATAGTGACCAGTGATAAATTAAGGGGTCCCATTTATATTCAATTTCTACCTACCATTAAAGATGAAATCCACCACATTCAACTCCTCCCAACATCCTTCTTTAATGGTCTTTATGATAAGAATAGTTTCACTAAATTTGTACATACTCTGATTCACTATGTATTTGTCAAACGCATATACAGTTTACCCTACTTCTAGCGGGAGAAAAAGAACAAAACAAAAGTTACCCTACTTGTCGATATGTCACCTACAAGACAAGCAATAAGTTATTTTCAAGAAACGTTAAACGGTATAAATTGAGTCATTTAAAAACTACTAAAGTAATGTTTAGATATACCATATTTTTACTGTATTTGTTTTCTGGAACACGTTGGTTGTGGGACTAAGTTTTCTTCTTTTGGTCAAATCTCTCGACATTTTGTTGATGTGTGACATGAAATATTTCAAGTTTTGATCAGCTGTATCTTTCAGAATATCATCAAATATTGAAATGTGTAACTATCTGATTTAAAAGCTTAAGCTCTTAGATATAATAGAAAGAGAAATGAAAAGTAGTTTTGCTCTCTCTATATACATTAAATTAAACGTGCTCGCAAGACATTTGACTAAGGCATTAAAAGAGTGTATAAATTGTCAAGAATTACTCGCGTTACTAATTTTTTTCTTCTCACTTTGTTGTAGCGACTACTCGTTTCAAAAGCAGAAGGTTGTTTCTATTGATGGAAAGGGAGGTAGCTTTAAAACTTAATAAATCATCACGTCGTCTCCATAAACCTCGTCGAGCAACTAAAGTTTTAAAGGAAGTCTAAGTATCATAGATAGCACACAGAATATTGATTACTAGAAATATACACAGATTATGTAAGAATCTGTGTATATTCTGTGTATGTATTTAGTGATTTGATTAGCACAAATCAGTAATTTGATTAACACAAATTAGTGATCTGATTAGAGATTTGTGCTAATCAAATCACTAAATACATACACGGAATATACACAGATTCTTACCTAATCTGTGTATATTTCTAATATTGATAAGCTGGTGACAGAGAAATGTCACATGGCCATTGGACCACCATCCTGCATCTGTATGTTGGTTACAATTCCACAATTCCTTCACCTATTCTTTGCTCCTTTCCTGCACAACACACTACTTGATCATTGATTCTATATGACCTATTACTACGTTTCACGTTTCAAAGGTCCAAGAGCCGGATCCTTGAACCGGTCACGAACTTACATTTCGGACTTTCATCGCTAGTTAAACGATTTAGTGCAAGCTAGATATAATTGAACCAATATTTCCAACACATGGAATCAGATAGTAATATAAAACAAGTACAGATGCGACACAATGTCCCATTCTATCTCCGATACCTCACCATGAATAAAGGGTGTTTAACTGTCAATGAAATGAGATAGCTCTAGTTACTACAATGCTTTAATACCTCTCTCAAAACTCAAAAGGACTACAAACACTAACCATTAATAGGCAAATACTCGGCATCCAGTATAATCTAGAGAGGCGCAGACCCTCATTCTCTCAGATACGGTAAAGTTTCAGCTCATTAGGCACTAGACCTAAAAGAGTATCTTTACAAACAGCTGAACTTCAAGCAAAGAAAGAAGTCTCTGAAATCATTACAGTACATATATGACGTACATTTTCTTTTTCCATTAAAACATGATCTGAACAGATGACCAACAAAGCATTACAGAAGATGAGTTGTTTGCCACAATATTCCCTTTTCTTCTCTATGGATACCACAAGATCAGAGCAGAAAATATGACCTGCCAAGTAGAGATGAGTGATTCTGACCCAGGTTGCGTCCTCTGAGGCATTCCAGATCCATCACTTGTGAGTGATCCACAAAAAGGTTAACCTGAAAGGACCAGCAAAATGAAATATTTGAACCGTCACATTATGCAGTGAAGTTTTATTAGAGATAGATTTTCTTGGAGAAGCTTAGTACCTTTGGACCATAACATTTGACAAACTACTCAGAGATTTTAGGATCTGATGCTTCGAACATAGTTTTCTCAAGTCCAAGACGGCCCACTATCTTCGCAATCATGTCTGATCGGAGCAAATCAGCCTGCCTACCTAAATCATCGGCATTGATCATTATCATGTCTGCCCCAGCTTCTAAGCATCTCTCTGCCCTTCTGACCAAAAGATCCACATCTTCAACCATCTCTGCAGAAAGACAAAACAGCATGAAAGATGCAAGAGAAACTATTCTGCATTTCAATCTTCAACAACCATGACACGCCAAACATTACAAAGTTGGCTCATGTAGGAGAGCAGGTTATATACTCTTCTTTCATTTTTAAACTACCATGGAGTTCTGGGCATTGTATAAATTCCTTGCATCCAAACATGATCCTGCTACACAAACAACCTTTGGAGGAAACATGCATTACCATTCAGCATCAGGCATCTAAAATATTTAGTTAAGGTTTCCGCAGAGGCCACTTTGTCTCTCTTAAACATTTGCAAACATATAGATGGATGTGTTAAGAGTCTCACATCGGATATGGAATGGAAGCATGAACTCCTTATTTGGACTTGGATAATCCTCAGCCTACAAGCTATCTTTTGGGGTTAAGTTAGGCCCAAAATTCATTCCTTACATGGTACTAGAGCGAGACTCATTCCAATTATTTGTTCACCAATGTTGGGCCCCCAAATTATATTATGCACGCTCCAGTTAACAAGGTCTGGGCGTGCGAGGGAGTGTTAAGATTTCCTTATCGGATATGGAATGGGAATATGGACCCCTTATATGGACTTGGACAATCCTCACCCTACTAGCTAGTTTTTGGGGTTGAGTTAGGCCCAAGATTCATTGCTTACAGGATGTACTATTCTCACGCATAGACAAAATAGAAGACAACGTGGACCAATAATTGAGGAATAGCTTCAATAACCACACCCCAGAGTTGATCATTTAGAAGAGATGATTTAGAAGCTAGGGGTTCTAACTTTGTCGTCAACACTTTATCCAAAGTCTGTACATCTAAACTCCTAAAAGCTGCCCATCCATAAGAATACATTCAAATTGTCATTCACGTATTAATAGAGAATAGGTAAGATTCAAAAAATAATCTCTAGAAATGAAACATATTGATTTGAATACGAATTTTGCAATCAAACATATTATTCTCCTGATAAGCCTAGAAAATATCGTTTCTATATTAAACTCAAAATCAGATATAAACTGGACTAATTTTTTATTGCCAATTTTACCAAGTTAAATCTTTGAAGTTCTGCTAATCAAGTAAATTTTTGTTCTGTTGAACAATCCGTCTCAAAATTTATTGATGATATGACAGGAAATGATCTAGCCTTAGCAAAATACGGTTGTGTACAATGGTGCAGGAAACGGAAATAAGTAACTGTTAAGTATTACAACAAAATGAAATTACAACAATTGAAATTTCAGTATGCTTGAACAAGAAACTAGAACAATTTGATATGATGGGTCGAGTGATGACACTCTATCTTTAAGACAAGATTGCCTCGTATATATCATTTCTACGTTCTGGACAATAGTCTCCCAAGATAAAACAGCAACTCAACAATTGAGCAAAGGCAACTCAAGTGTTACTTTGAAGAACTTTGAGTAATGAAATGATGCTGGAAAGTTGTAGGAAGAATCTGATTTCGTTTGTGTGTTCTGTGTAGTCTCAACAATTGAGCGAAGACTTCATTATATAGTTGTAAGGAGAGGACTTACCAACTGCCCACATAATTGTTGTTACTGCCCAAGTAATTACAATTATGGAGGTAGTAATTCAGCCAAAATAAATGGTGAATTGATGTGCAACAGATTAGAGCCTTAGGGAGAGTTATTCAGCCAAGTAATGACTGAATTGATGTGCATATTAATGGAGTTAACGTTCCAAAACCAACAACACAAGTTCTCTGCCCAATTTAACTTACCTGAAACTTCAGGGACTAAACTGTAAATATGAAGCAATTTGGGTCCAAAAAGATAATAGAAGAAGCCCAAGCCTAAGCCTAAGCCCAAGACCGGACGGACGGCGTGTGTGTGGGCTTAGCCTCGAACCAAAGCACATCTAGGTCCTCCCTCCTTTAAATACATAGGATCCCCCTTGGGGTCCCAAACCCCAAGCCAATTTTGAGACTTATAAACTAAACAAATCTTTCTTCCCCCACCGATGAGGGAGGATTAGTCTTTACCGCCTTTTTTCCATGCTTCAAACACCTCACTTCGTGGACCAATATCTCTTTCATTTCTCAACGAAATTTGACGATCCTTGGCCCTACGGTCATCTACTTACTTAGTAGATTATGCACGTGTGAAGAATCAAAGTCTCCAACATGCGAAACCCTAGTGTTTAAGTGATTAAAGATGGTTGGATGCAACTCCCGCCGAAGGCAAATTTCCAACAAATACATCGTAGGTTAGGCAGCAGATCAAAAACTCATTGCGGTTAAGCAACAGAAGCATCTAAATATAAGGACACACGATGTGATCTCATAATCCCAAGCTTCACAATAAAATGAAGATGACATAAAGTCCTAAGTCAAAGATGGAAATCACAAAGACTTAATACTCACATTAGACAAATGCTATTAGCAAAGTTTGACTAGGCTCCAAAACTTGATGATAGTTTGACATTTCCTAATATCAAGATGTACAGAAAATTGTTCTTGTACACTTTTTAGAAAATATTCTGAAAGACATGAATCGTTTAAGAAACTAGTTCCCATTTGCAAAGTATAAATATTTAGCAAAAAAGAATGAGTGGTAAGAGGAGAACTTCATATTAGTGAATATTAGTAGAATATTCCCCAAATATTTTGTAATTATTGGTGTTGTATAATTATGGTAGAAATCGGATTCTTATTGTATTATGATTCTACATTGTACACACTATATATATTTGTATTAATGAGAAAGACTCTGAGAAAGGAAAATTAATACAATTCTACATGGTATCAGAAGCCAACAATCCTTCCCGGCCTAAAACCTAATTTCGGCGCTGAATCGACCGTATACCATCGGTATACCTCCGATATAGGCCAATATACAGCTATCCAGCCCTCCAATTCTACTAAAAGCATTGTATACCGTTGGAATACTGCTGATAATTAGCCCTCTTTCCTTCCTTATCTCTCCAATAGGTTGTATACCCCTCGTATATAGCCTATACACGCCGATATACACTTTGTATACGGCTGATATACCCTCCCTGCCACTTTATACCACCTGCATACAGCCTCTATGAGCCGTTATACACCTCTTGTACGGTTGTTTCAGCCCCATATACACTGCGCATACGTCCCGAACCCCCCCCCCCCCTATAATTTTTTTTCTCTCTCTGACAGACTTCATGGCCAGAAACGGCAATGGAAGTAGCCGTGATCAGAGGCGTAGAAATGAGAGATGGGACGGCCTGCGAATTGGGCCTCCAGCATGGGCCCAACAGCCGCCAGACACAACCCAGCAGCTGCGACCCATTTTCATAAAGCTAGGCAGTCCGCCCCCATACAGTTCGACGGGCCACAGTTACACGGTCCACTTTCCTTCTACCCAGCAGTGGCCCACCGGTCTGGGTGCACATCCAACGGGCCACAACAATCATGCCTAATTTCCTGGACTACTGTTGACACCCAATTTTGTCCCATCTTTTATGATTTTATTTGCAATTTTAAGTATTTTTTAATATAAGCATATATAGGTATATATATCATCATTTTATTATTATTTGCATTTTTTATTTGTCATTTTTGCATTTTTATATCATAATCATAGTTTTTCCATAATATTCTATGTTATTTATTTTTTCGCAAAATGGCATCACATTTCCATTTTTTATCAAGCATTAAGCATATCGCAAATATTATATTTTTTATTATTATCACATCGTTATATTCGTATTTTTTATAATTTACATTTTTTTTTCTCTTCAATGCATTTTTTAATATTAAAACCCCTTTTATGTTTTAAACCCATAACTCATTTCATTTCCCAACCCAAAACAATTTCTACCCAAACTAAAACCCATTTTTTCGGCCCACCCGATATCCCCTTACCAGCCCAAAGCCCAACACCCCTTATTCCCTTCCCCTTTATTTCCCCCAATTCCCAGGCCCAACCGGCCGACCCACAAGCCCAAAACCACCACCCACACCCTTTAATCCCCAGCCCAAAACACCCTTATTTTCCCCAAACCCAATCGGCCCAACTCCCCGAGGCCCAACCGGCCACCATCTCTCCTAAACTCCAACCGGACCACCCGGACCCGCGGGCCCAATTCCCTTCCCCCTTCTTATTTTATTTCCACCAGCCCACCCCCACACCCGAAAATTCCAAACACCCTTTATTATTTTCAACCAACCCAATATTCCCAAAACCTAAAAAAAACCCAAATAAAAAAAAAATCAAACCCTACACCCCCTTCAAATTTCGCCACACCCGACCCCACACCCCCATACCGGCGACCCCACGTCGCCGGTCACTTCACCCATACTTCTATCCCCTAAAAAACCGCAACCCATACCCCGAAAATCCGCAACCCATACCCCCAAAATCCGCTTCCAAAATCAGATTTTTTAAAAACATTTTATTCGAATTTCAAACTCGTTCTTGGGGGGGTTAAGCCATCTATAAATACCCCATGTTGTTCTTCATTTTTGGGGGGAATTGGGAGGTCCGAAAATCGAGTTCAAGTTTTGAAATCCAAAATGCAAATCTGAGATTCTCCTAAGGTTGGTATTGTTTTCTTTTTGTGTTGTTCATCGTCTTAAAAAGTCCGAAAATATAAGTTAAAATTATTGGGGTTTTGGTAGTGAATAATCTGAAATTTTTGCTATTCTTCACTGTTTTCGGAGTCCGGGTCGGGTCGGCACTGTTCGGGTCGGGTCGACCCGATTTGATAAATTTCCAGATTTTATTTTTTTATTTTTATATCTTGTTGTTGGTCATCTGAAATTTGGGAAAGGAATCGATCCGGGTTGAAAAATCCGATTCGGGTCGGGCCTTGTGCGGGTCGGGTCGACCCGGTTTGTATAATTTCCGATTGTTGTACGTTTATATTGTGTTGTTGGTTATCGTAATTTGGAAGAAAATCGATTCGGGTTGAAAACATCCGATTCGGGTCGGGTCAACGACCCGGTCGGGTCTACCCGATTCGGTTAATTTCCAGATTTTTGCGTGTTTTTATTGTGTTGTTGTTTACCTGAAAATTTGGAAAGAATTGATTCGGGTCGCTATTCCGAACCGGGTCGATTTTCGAAACATTCCAAACCCTATTTCGGTTTGAAATTTCGAATTCGGGTCGCATATTTTAATTGCAAATTGTTGGTTTATTTTGGCATTTAAACATCCGTGCACGGATATCTTACGCTTTACTACTTTACTTGCTTTTAGGCCGATGAAATTGAATTCGAGGCCGCGCTTTTTTTTCATTTCTTTTCGAGTTACTCTTTTGGCATTTAAACATCCGTGCAACGGATATTTACTTGTTTTATTGTCTTCTTGTTTTAAACTAAATATCGCGTCTTTTCGAGAATTGCTTCTCGATTTTAGTTTTTACTTGTTTTGGTTTAGTTTACTTGTTTTTGAATTAAATACCGCATTTTGGCCGATGAAAAAATATCCGTCGATTTTGAGGCCTCCACATTTGTAAAGACGGAAAATAAAACTTCGGGCAAGGATGAAACTTAAATCTTTTTCACCCAAGAGACCAACATGTTCGGTAGGCAAGGCAACTAAAATGACCAACGAGTCATACGTTCGCACCACGACGTGACCGGAATGATCTTTTCAAAATTTGAGTCTGAGCCCTCCGTAATCAAAATATTTACTGTTTTGGATACGAATCCGAAGTTATGTATATTCAATTGTTTCTAACCGTTTATTCTTGACAGCTTGCAAAGATAAAGTCAAAGAAGGCAAAATACCCCTCGGAGATTTCTTATTTTTGTTGTTGTCTTTTACTTTCTTTAATTCACTTTATTTTCATTCTCGCATTGTAATATTATTGTACTCGTGAAATTATTGAAATATTTAGAATAGGTAGACATCGAATTAATTAATAGGGTAGTCCAAAACTGAAAACCCATCGCTAGTTTATTTATTTTAGGCTCGGTTAGTTTTAAAATTGAAAATCGCTAGTTTATTTATTTTAGGCCCGTTGCCCATAATAACACCTTGCATACATTTTTATCAATTTTCATACAAATGCATACTTGTACTTTTTTTTAGCTTTACATGTATATTAATGCCATACAAATGCATACTTGTACAAAATGCATCATTCTATTAACATCTTGCAATATTATTTTTATATGTATAAAAACATGCATTTTTCTTAGCATAACAATTAACTTTGAATTTGATCGGATAACCGCAAGTTAGCGGATCTTAAAGGATGCCTAACCCCTTCCCTTTAGGATAATAAAGAACCCTTACCTAGAATCTCATTAGTTTCGTAGACCATAAAATCGGAGTTATTTTGCAGCATTTAGTTAGCATTCAGGTGCCCTAATTCACCTTAGAATAATTAGGTGGCGACTCCTCAAGCAAGCATTTTTGTCCAATCCAGAGGCGATCGACCCATCGCGTCGCGGAACCCGCAGGTCAAAATCGGGCGCGACAGCATGGCGACTCCACTGGGGAATCAGGTTCTTAACCATAGCAAGTTCAGGTTAATTATTATTGCGCTTTATTTTGCTTCTTATTTATTCTATTGCTTCTAATTGTTTTCTTTTTGAAATTTTGTATGTTTAACTGCTTTAATTGCTATATTCTTTTACTGCTTTCCTTAAATTGGCATTCCGCTCATATTTCTTCCACTCTGGAAAATTGACACTATCACACATTACACGCGAGGTGTGTTTTGCGCACCCGCAAGTTTCTTTCAAAATGCCAAATTTCTAGGAGAGTTGGTATATGCGCGGAGCGTCCGGACCATCCGGTTGGCCGCGTAGCCTTCTCACTCGAGCAAATTCCACTCGGGAACTTTGAGTCTAGTCACCAAATCATAGAAAATTTAGGATAGAGCTATATCACCCTTTATCTTAAGTCATGCATGCATACACCTTAGGTGGGTCGATCCTTGGTGTCGACTCCACAATTAAGAAATCCACCAAAATTGTCGACAGTCTCACGACCCAATGGCCCATCAAAGATATTATTTGTAGCGTGATAATGATAGACTAATCCAAGCCTAATTATGACATGTCGATATTGGAAAATGTACATACGTTTTGTCTTCATTTCCAACAAAAGCATTGCGGTTTGACAACTTGGATTAATCTGTCATAATCTCTCATATTTGGCATTTAGGCTTACCTTTGGTATAAGAGAGGCTCCATGCATGTTAGGACACATTTAATTCCCGCACAATTTGTTTGCTATTTTTCTTCTTTCAACTCGTACATATTATTTAATGCAATAATTACCTCGCTTCAATTCTCGTACATATCATACCATATAGTTTGCAACTCGGGGACATAAATTGTGTCACCGCCCTAGGATAAAGCGTTCTTGAACATCAAGACTCGGATCTCGTGCAAAGAATCGGGGAGTTTTTGACCATACTTTCACATTCCCTACATTTTATTATTCTTTTAGTGACTTTCCTCCTTTCACCCGTGCTCTTATTTTTTTTGCAGAAGATCGTCCCCGCGAATAGTCGGGGCGATCATTTTAAAAACACTATCTCTGGATATACTTCGGGAAAGAACAAAGCCAAAGGGCTTTCACAAAGACGACCGGAAGATGTTTTGACAGAAAAAAAGTCACCAACGCCGAGTCAACGAGGCGTTACTCTAGTTGTCTATACTTGTTTTTATATATATTTTGCAAATTCAGTTGAGATGCTTAATTTTGTTACATAATTTTCTTTATATCATACATTTTTACAACATATCCTTACGAACTACGAGTGTCTGACTCTCACCATACGGTGTGATACGTAGGTAACCCTTCTCGGGTGCGACACCCCTAAAAAAAAATCAAAAAAAAAATGAAAAAAATGATTCTGGTTTATCAATCTTTTTTTTTTATTACATCCTAATGGATAATCTTTTTTCATTACATCCTATTGTGGACAATCATTTTTTTTTTCATTGCATTCATCCTAATTTGTCAATCACTTTTCATTGCATACAGCTTTTACTTACTATCCTATCGTGGATAAGTTCTTTTTCAATCATACATTTTTATAATCTATCTGCACGAACTACGCACACCTGATTCTCGTCAAAGATGAAATACGTAGGCAGCCCTATTTGGGTTCGGTACCCTTTATTCAAAAACAAAAAACAAAAAAAAACAAAACAAAACAAAAATACAAAATATATATATATATATATATTTTCTAAGAATCATTGATGGACTTGGTTGATACCAACACAGTTAAGAGTGTGCATAGGAAAGAACAAGCGGAGAAGACTGACTTCGTGGTAAACCATAGATTCTTCTGGTACCTCTTATTCACGCCTGTGTTGACGCTTAGAAATCGTTTTGCATGCTTCCAAGGTATGAACGAAGCAAACCTCATCGTTTCATATGCATTGTGTGGTGAGTTTTAGAATAAGTTCAATTGTATTGCATTGTGATCTAGAACTTGGCTCGAATGTTTGTTGAGGCGAAATCCTGAGTAACACTTGGTATAGGAAAGGATCGTAGGCTTTCTTTGATTCGTTTGAGCCTTTCCAGCTTACCAAATAACATTATCCGTAGCATTTCCCCTTTGAGCCTGAAGCCTATTTTTTTTAACAACCACATCTTATGCCTATACCCTTTCTGAGTGCGTACACGCACTATCCCTCTCTTGGCCCGACCTCCTTGAGCGCATAAAAAATGTGTAAATTGCTGAAAAAGATCCGAGCTGAAGTTGCAATGTTCCCAAAAGAGGAAATGAAACAAAACAAAGGGACGACTTCACAAAAAATGAAGTAAAAAGCCCCGACAATATCAAAAAAAAGAAGGGAAATAACTCCGAAAAAGGGGAAAAAGCTCCAAACGAAATATTCAAAAGAAGTCGGCACAAAACAAACGGGGGCAAAAAGAAGCAAATCGGCATCAAGGCACACAAATACAAAGCGCAAACATATTCCAACGCTCAAGGAAGAATTAGTCACTTGTTACCCAAATGATATCCTTTCCTTTCCCTAAGCCTACATTACAAACCTATAACAAGCCCTACATGATCCTATACAAGAGGGTTCTCACATTAGTGGATACTCACATGACGGCCAAGCCTATGGTATCACAATTGAATGCATTGAACATCTTTCTGAGGGTGAGTGTACTTCTTTAGACGTCCCAAAGTTCAAAATATTGAAATACATGTGAGAAAGGGACTTTCTTTCAGTGAGGGCATTTGAAACATGAGGATGCATATGTCAAAACCTTGGCTTGAAACAAGTGTCGATACTCAGGTATGTCTGAGGTAGCATCTGAAGCTGTAGGAATTACCCTGAAGTCAGCCTCGGTTATACAGAGAGCAGTAACGGGAACTCTAAGCACATTACTAATGGTTGGTATCAACTGAAGTCAAGACATGATTCTGTCTTTTTCATATTTTCAAAAAAAAAAAAATATCAAAAAAAAAATAATCAAAAACCTTGCAAACTATATTGCATCATTTTTCAAAATATATTGCATCATTTTTCAAAAAAAGAAGAAGAGATTTTACAACCTCAAAATCCTTTTTTCCCATAGTCTCGGACGAACAACCCAGAATTTGATTTCTATTTATTGGCATGAACTACGTTATGACCTGATTTCCCTTGTCGGAATACGTAGGCGGCCACAACGGCTTCGGTCCAATTTTTAGAAAATCCTTACAAATCTCTTTTGTTGCATGAACTACGTTATGACCTGATTCCCTCGGAGGGATACGTAGGCGGCCACATCGGCTTCGGTCCCATTTTATAGAAAATCCTTATAATCTTTTTTGCCTACATGAACTACGTTATGACTTGATTCCCTCGGCGGGATACGTAGGCAGCCACATCGGCTTCGGTCCCATTTTGGAAAACTTCACAATCGCCATTTTGTTTGCAGCGAACTACGTTATGACCTGAATTTCCTTGTCGGAATACGTAGGCGGCCTATATCGGCTTCGGTCACACCATTGGAATTTTTCTTCCATTATCTTGCACACAACGCAATGTGCTTACATGATTGCCTTAACAGGACAAGCAAGCGGTCCGCACAAACTCGACTTTATCCAGTTGGAAGTTCATCATCTTCATATATACCAGAAACTGGGGCATTTTTTTTAGGGTTCACTGCAAGCATATGCCAATGGACCTGGAAAATGCCAGACAACTAAGTCTTCAATCTAAACCAGTATGAGCTTGCGAAAGAAAAAAAAAAAAAAAAAACTACAAAGTCAATGCTAATCAACCACCCCTGCCACCCAAACTCACAATTTCTTTGAGTGCAGGTCTTCAGGTTGACAAAGGCAAGGAAGCCGCAACATGTGCGTTTAATTCGGCAAAGATGTCGCATCACATTTTCGTCTGTGCATGGACGACATTGCAATCCACAGTCCACATGAGTTTGAATCGGCAGAGGATTCAACACAACGTGGAATCATATTACAGCAAACTGACGGCAATGATGTCATCTACATCTTTCACAACATTACGTCCATACAACGACGTTATCAGCATTACGCCCATACAACGGCGACATCAGCATTACGGCCCATACAACGGCGTCATCATCATTGTGCCCATACAACGGCGACATCAGCATTACGCCCATACAACGGCGTCACATCATTACGCCCATACAACGGCGACATCAGCATTACGCCCATACAACGGCGTCACAGCATTACGCCCATACAACGACGTCATCAGCATTGCGCCTATACAACGGCGTCATCAGCATTGCGCCCATACAACGGCGTCATCAGCATTGCGCCCATACAACGGCATCACAGCATTACGCCCATACAATGGCGTCATCAGCATTGCGCCCATACAACGGCGTCATCAGCATTACGTCCATACAACGACGACATCAGCATCGTCCATACAACGACGACATCAGCATCGTCCATACAATGACGACATCTGCAACGTCCATACAACGACGACATCAACATCGTCCATACAACGACGACATCAGCAACGTCCATACAACGACGTCATCAGCAACGTCTATACAACGACGTCATCAGCAACGTCTATACAACGACGTCATCAGCAACGTCTATACAATGACGTCATCAGCAACGTCTATACAATGACGTCATCAGCAACGTCTATACAATGACGTCATCAGCAACGCCCATACAACGGCGTCATCAACATTACGCCCATACAACGGCGTCATCAGCATTGCGTCTATACAACGACGTCATCAACAACACGTCCATACAACAACGTCATTTCAACCCATGCGGGTCACAAACGCATCACGTCAATACAACGACGGCATCTCTGGCACCCACCTTCCAATGCGGATATTTTATTTTAATTTCGGTCAGGCGCCCACCTTCTAATGCGGGTATTTTAATTTAAATCACGCCTATGCAACGGCACCATTTGCATAACGTCTAAGCAACGACGTCATCTCATTACGCATATGCTACGACATCATCATCAGGGAAGCATGGCGAACGTTGTTCCGCCCTTCCCAAGTATCTCACCACATCCGCAACCAGTGTCATCATAAGTCGACACTGGGGCATTGTTTCCTGAATGTGCACCATCTTTTTGCAACTTCTCTTCCCCCCTCGGAATTTTATTTCTTACCATGCATCTCTAATCTTCCCTCGAGTCCTGTTGATCAGGACAAAATTGGCTACTTAGTCAACTTCTTTGTCCGAAAACTCTTTCATCGTCTCCGGCCAAAGAGGGACATCTGTTGACACCCAATTTTGTCCCATCTTTTATGATTTTATTTGCAATTTTAAGTATTTTTTAATATAAGCATATATAGGTATATATATCATCATTTTATTATTATTTGCATTTTTTATTTGTCATTTTTGCATTTTTATATAATAATCATAGTTTTATCCATAATATTCTATGTTATTTATTTTTTCGCAAAATGGCATCACATTTCCATTTTTTATCAAGCATTAAGCATATCGAAAATATTATATTTTTTATTATTATCACATCGTTATATTCTTATTTTTTATAATTTACATTTTTTTTTTCTCTTCAATGTATTTTTTAATATTAAAACCCCTTTTATGTTTTAAACCCATAACTCATTTCATTTCCCAACCCAAAACAATTTCTACCCAAACTAAAACCCATTTTTTCGGCCCACCCGAAATCCCCTTACCAGCCCAAAGCCCAACACCCCTTATTCCCTTCCCCTTTATTTCCCCCAATTCCCAGGCCCAACCGGCCGACCCACAAGCCCAAAACCACCACCCACACCCTTTAATCCCCAGCCCAAAACACCCTTATTTTCCACAAACCCAATCAGCCCAACTCCCCAGGCCCAACCGGCCACCATCTCTCCCAAACTCCAACCAGACCAGCCCAGACCCGCGGGCCCAATTCCCTTCCCCCCTTCTTATTTTATTTCCACCAACCCAACAGCCCACACCCGAAAATTCCAAACACCCTTTATTATTTTCAACCAACCCAATATTCCCAAAACCTAAAAAAAACCCAAATAAAAAAAAAATCAAACCCTACACCCCCTTCAGCCGCCACACCCGACCCCACACCCCCATACCGGCGACCCCACGTCGCCGGTCACTTCACCCATACTTCTATCCCCTAAAAAACCGCAACCCATACCCCGAAAATCCGCAACCCATACCCCCAAAATCCGCTTCCAAAATCAGATTTTTTAAAAACATTTTATTCGAATTTCAAACTCGTTCTTGGGGGGGTTAAGCCATCTATAAATACCCCATGTTGTTCTTCATTTTTGGGGGGAATTGGGAGGTCCGAAAATCGAGTTCAAGTTTTGAAATCCAAAATGCAAATCTGAGATTCTCCTAAGGTTGGTATTGTTTTCTTTTTGTGTTGTTCATCGTCTTAAAAAGTCCGAAAATATAAGTTAAAATTATTGGGGTTTTGGTAGTGAATAATCTGAAATTTTTGCTATTCTTCACCGTTTTCGGAGTCCGGGTCGGGTCGGCAAGATTGTTCGGGTCGGGTCGACCCGATTTGATAAATTTCCGTTTTATTTTTTTATTTTTATATCTTGTTGTTGGTCATCTCGAAATTTGGGAAAGGAATCGATCCGGGTTGAAAAATCCGATTCGGGTCGAGACATGCTTGCGGGCCTCGGGTCGACCCGGTTTGTATAATTTCCGATTGTTGTACGTTTATATTGTGTTGTTGGTTATCCGTAATTTGGAAGAAAATCGATTCGGGTTGAAAACATCCGATTCGGTCGGGTCATCGACCCGGGTCGGGTCTACCCGATTCGGTTAATTTCCGATTTTTGCGTGTTTTTATTGTGTTGTTGTTTACCTGAAAATTTGGAAAGAATTGATTCGGGTCGCTATTCCGAACCGGGTCGATTTTCGAAACATTCCAAACCCTATTTCGGTTTGAAATTTCGAATTCGGGTCGCATATTTTAATTGCAAATTGTTGGTTTATTTTGGCATTTAAACATCCGTGCACGGATATCTTATGCTTTACTACTTTACTTTATCGCTTTTAGGCCGATGAAATTGAATTCGAGGCCGCGCTTTTTTTTCATTTCTGTTTCGCTTACTCTTTTGGCATTTAAACATCCGTGCAACGGATATTTACTTTTTATTGTCTTACTTGTTTTAAACTAAATATCGCGTCTTTTCGAGAATTGCTTCTCGATTTTAGTTTTTACTGTTTTGGTTTAGTTTACTGTTTTTGAATTAAATACCGCATTTTGGCCGATGAAAAAATATCCGTCGATTTTTGAGGCCTCCACATTTGTAAAGACGGAAAATAAAACTTCTGGGCAAGGATGAAACTTAAATCTTTTTCACCCAAGAGACCAACATGTTCGGTAGGCAAGGCAACTAAAATGACCAACGAGTCATACGTTCGCAGCCACGACGTGACTGGAATGATCTTTTCAAAATTTGAGTCTGAGCCCTCCGTAATCAAAATATTTACTGTTTTGGATACGAATCCGAAGTTATGTATATTCAATTGTTTCTAACCGTTTATTCTTGACAGCTTGCAAAGATAAAGTCAAAGAAGGCAAAATACCCCTCGGAGATTTCTTATTTTTGTTGTTGTCTTTTACTTTCTTTAATTCAGCTTTATTTTCATTCTGCATTGTAATATTATTGTACTCGTGAAATTATTGAAATATTTAGAATAGGTAGACATCGAATTAATTAATAGGGTAGTCCAAAACTGAAAACCCATCGCTAGTTTATTTATTTTAGGCTCGGTTAGTTTTAAAATTGAAAATCGCTAGTTTATTTATTTTAGGCCCGTTGCCCATAATAACACCTTGCATACATTTTTATCAATTTTCATACAAATGCATACTTGTACTTTTTTTTAGCTTTACATGTATATTAATGCCATACAAATGCATACTTGTACAAAATGCATCATTCTATTAACATCTTGCAATATTATTTTTATATGTATAAAAACATGCATTTTTCTTAGCATAACAATTAACCTGAATTTGATCGGATAACCGCAAGTTAGCGGATCTTAAAGGATGCCTAACCCCTTCCCTTTAGGATAATAAAGAACCCTTACCTAGAATCTCATTAGTTTCGTAGACCATAAAATCGGAGTTATTTTGCAGCATTTAGTTAGCATTCAGGTGCCCTAATTCACCTTAGAATAATTAGGTGGCGACTCCTCAAGCAAGCATTTTTGTCCAATCCAGAGGCGATCGACCCATCGCGTCGCGGAACCCGCAGGTCAAAATCGGGCGCGACAGCATGGCGACTCCACTGGGGAATCAGGTTCTTAACCATAGCAAGTTCAGGTTAATTATTATTGCGCTTTATTTTGCTTCTTATTTATTCTATTGCTTCTAATTGTTTTCTTTTTGAAATTTTGTATGTTTAACTGCTTTAATTGCTATATTCTTTTACTGCTTTCCTTAAATTGGCATTCCGCTCATATTTCTTCCACTCTGGAAAATTGACACTATCACACATTACACGCGAGGTGTGTTTTGCGCACCCGCAAGTTTCTTTCAAAATGCCAAATTTCTAGGAGAGTTGGTATATGCGCGGAGCGTCCGGACCATCCGGTTGGCCGCGTAGCCTTCTCACTCGAGCAGTCCACTCGGGAACTTTGAGTCTAGTCAGCCAAATCATAGAAAATTTAGGATAGAGCTATATCACCCTTTATCTTAAGTCATGCATGCATACACCTTAGGTGGGTCGATCCTTGGTGTCGACTCCACAATTAAGAAATCCACCAAAATTGTCGACAGGTCTCACGACCCAATGGCCCATCAGCATATTATTTGTAGCGTGATAATGATAGACTAATCCAAGCCTAATTATGACATGTCGATATTGGAAAATGTACATACGTTTTGTCTTCATTTCCAACAAAAGCATTGCAGTTTGACAGCTTGGATTAATCTGTCATAATCTCTCATATTTGGCATTTAGGCTTACCTTTGGTATAAGAGAGGCTCCATGCATGTTAGGACACATTTAATTCCCGCACAATTTGTTTGCTATTTTTCTTCTTTCAACTCTGTACATATTATTTAATGCAATAATTACCTGCTTCAATTACTCGTACATATCATACCATATAGTTTGCAACTCTGGGACATAAATTGTGTCACTGCCCTAGGATAAAGCGTTCTTGAACATCAAGACTCGGATCTCGTGCAGCAATCAGGGGAGTTTTTGACCATACTTTCACATTCCCTACATTTTATTATTCTTTTAGTGACTTTCCTCCTTTCACCCGGTGCTCTTATTTTTTGCAGGAAGATCGTCCCCGCGAATAGTCGGGGGCGATCATTTTAAAAACACTATCTCTGGATATACTTCGGGAAAGAACAAAGCCAAAGGGCTTTCACAAAGACGACCGGAAGATGTTTTGACAGGAAAAAGTCAGCCAACGCCAGAGTCAACGAGGCGTTACTCTAGTTGTCTATACTTGTTTTTATATATATTTTGCAAATTCAGTTGAGATGCTTAATTTTGTTACATAATTTTCTTTATATCATACATTTTTACAACATATCCTTACGAACTACGAGTGTCTGACTCTCACCATACGGTGTGATACGTAGGTAACCCTTCTCGGGTGCGACACCCCTAAAAAAAAATCAAAAAAAAAATGAAAAAAATGATTCTGGTTTATCAATCTTTTTTTTTTATTACATCCTAATGGATAATCTTTTTTCATTACATCCTATTGTGGACAATCATTTTTTTTTTTCATTGCATTCATCCTAATTTGTCAATCACTTTTCATTGCATACAGCTTTTACTTACTA
Organism: Anisodus tanguticus; assembly: GCA_034509755.1. Taxonomy (NCBI): domain Eukaryota; kingdom Viridiplantae; phylum Streptophyta; class Magnoliopsida; order Solanales; family Solanaceae; genus Anisodus; species Anisodus tanguticus. The sequence goes on along the minus strand of CM067548.1, from coordinate 38,173,809 downwards.
TCCTATCGTGGATAAGTTCTTTTTCAATCATACATTTTTATAACCTATCTGCACGAACTACGCACACCTGATTCTCGTCAAAGATGAAATACGTAGGCAGCCCTATTTGGGTTCGGTACCCTTTATTCAAAAACAAAAAACAAAAAAAAACAAAACAAAACAAAAATACAAAATATATATATATATATATATATTTTCTAAGAATCATTGATGGACTTGGTTGATACCAACACAGTTAAGAGTGTGCATAGGAAAGAACAAGCGGAGAAGACTGACTTCGTGGTAAACCATAGATTCTTCTGTTACCTCTTATTCACGCCTGTGTTGACGCTTAGAAATCGTTTTGCATGCTTCCAAGGTATGAACGAAGCAAACCTCATCGTTTCATATGCATTGTGTGGTGAGTTTTAGAATAAGTTCAATTGTATTGCATTGTGATCTAGAACTTGGCTCGAATGTTTGTTGAGGCGAAATCCTGAGTAACACTTGGTATAGGAAATGATCGTAGGCTTTCTTTGATTCGTTTGAGCCTTTCCAGCTTACCAAATAACATTATCCGTAGCATTTCCCCTTTGAGCCTGAAGCCTATTTTTTTTAACAACCACATCTTATGCCTATACCCTTTCTGAGTGCGTACACGCACTATCCCTCTCTTGGCCCGACCTCCTTGAGCGCATAAAAAATGTGTAAATTGCTGAAAAAGATCCGAGCTGAAGTTGCAATGTTCCCAAAAGAGGAAATGAAACAAAACAAAGGGACGACTTCACAAAAAATGAAGTAAAAAGCCCCGACAATATCAAAAAAAAAAAGGGAAATAACTCCGAAAAAGGGGAAAAAGCTCCAAACGAAATATTCAAAAGAAGTCGGCACAAAACAAACGGGGGCAAAAAGAAGCAAATCGGCATCAAGGCACACAAATACAAAGCGCAAACATATTCCAACGCTCAAGGAAGAATTAGTCACTTGTTACCCAAATGATATCCTTTCCTTTCCCCAAGCCTACATTACAAACCTATAACAAGCCCTACATGATCCTATACAGAGGGTTCTCACATTAGTGGATACTCACATGACGGCCAAGCCTATGGTATCACAATTGAATGCATTGAACATCTTTCTGAGGGTGAGTGTACTTCTTTAGACGTCCCAAAGTTCAAAATATTGAAATACATGTGAGAAAGGGACTTTCTTTCAGTGAGGGCATTTGAAACATGAGGATGCATATGTCAAAACCTTGGCTTGAAACAAGTGTCGATACTCAGGTATGTCTGAGGTAGCATCTGAAGCTGTTGGAATTACCCTGAAGTCAGCCTCGGTTATACAGAGAGCAGTAACGGGAACTCTAAGCACATTACTAATGGTTGGTATCAACTGAAGTCAAGACATGATTCTGTCTTTTTCATATTTTCAAAAAAAAAAAAATATCAAAAAAAAAATAATCAAAAACCTTGCAAACTATATTGCATCATTTTTCAAAATATATTGCATCATTTTTCAAAAAAAGAAGAAGAGATTTTACAACCTCAAAATCCTTTTTTCCCATAGTCTCGGACGAACAACCCAGAATTTGATTTCTATTTATTGGCATGAACTACGTTATGACCTGATTTCCCTTGTCGGAATACGTAGGCGGCCACAACGGCTTCGGTCCAATTTTTAGAAAATCCTTACAAATCTCTTTTGTTGCATAAACTACGTTATGACCTGATTCCCTCGGAGGGATACGTAGGCGGCCACATCGGCTTCGGTCCCATTTTATAGAAAATCCTTATAATCTTTTTTGCCTACATGAACTACGTTATGACCTGATTCCCTCGGCGGGATACGTAGGCAGCCACATCGGCTTCGGTCCCATTTTGGAAAACTTCACAATCGCCATTTTGTTTGCAGCGAACTACGTTATGACCTGAATTTCCTTGTCGGAATACGTAGGCGGCCTATATCGGCTTCGGTCACACCATTGGAATTTTTCTTCCATTATCTTGCACACAACGCAATGTGCTTACATGATTGCCTTAACAGACAAGCAAGCGGTCCGCACAAACTCGACTTTATCCAAATTGGAAGTTCATCATCTTCATATATACGAAAACGGGGCATTTTTTTTTAGGGTTCACTTTGCAAGCATATGCCAATGGACCCGGAAAATGCCGACAACTAAGTCTTCAATCTAAACCAAAGTATGAGCTTGCGAAAGAAAAAAAAAAAAAAAAAACTACAAAGTCAATGCGAATCAACCACCCCCGCCACCCAAACTCACAATTTCTTTGAGTGCGTGTCTTCGGTTGACAAAGGCAAGGAAGCCGCAACATGTGCGTTTAATTCGGCAAAGATGTCGCATCACATTTTCGTCATGTGCATGGACGACATTGCATTCCACAAATCCACATGAGTTTGAATCGGCAGAGGATTCAACACAACGTGGAATCATATTACAAAGAACCGACGGCAATGATGTCATCTACATCTTTCACAACATTACGTCCATACAACGACGTTATCAGCATTACGCCCATACAACGGCGACATCGGCATTACGGCCCATACAACGGCGTCATCATCATTGTGCCCATACAACGGCGACATCAGCATTACGCCCATACAACGGCGTCACATCATTACGCCCATACAACGGCGACATCAGCATTACGCCCATACAACGGCGTCACGGCATTACGCCCATACAACGACGTCATCGGCATTGCGCCTATACAACGGCGTCATCAGCATTGCGCCCATACAACGGCGTCATCAGCATTGCGCCCATACAACGGCGTCACAGCATTACGCCCATACAATGGCGTCATCAGCATTGCGCCCATACAACGGCGTCATCAGCATTACGTCCATACAACGACGACATCAGCATCGTCCATACAACGACGACATCAGCATCGTCCATACAATGACGACATCTGCAACGTCCATACAACGACGACATCAACATCGTCCATACAACGACGACATCGGCAACGTCCATACAACGACGTCATCAGCAACGTCTATACAACGACGTCATCGGCAACGTCTATACAACGACGTCATCGCAACGCGTCTATACAATGACGTCATCGCAACGTCTATACAATGACGTCATCGCAACGCGTCTATACAATGACGTCATCGCAACGCCCATACAACGGCGTCATCATCACATTACGCCCATACAACGGCGTCATCAGCATTGTGTCTATACAACGACGTCATCAACAACACGTCCATACAACAACGTCATTTCAACCCATGCGGGTCACAAACGCATCACGTCAATACAACGACGGCATCTCTGGCACCCACCTTCCAATGCGGATATTTTATTTTAATTTCGGTCAGGCGCCCACCTTCTAATGCGGGTATTTTAATTTAAATCACGCCTATGCAACGGCACCATTTGCATAACGTCTAAGCAACGACGTCATCTCATTACGCATATGCTACGACATCATCATCAGGGAAGCATGGCGAACGTTGTTCCGCCCTTCCCAAGTATCTCACCACATCCGCAACCAGTGTCATCATAAGTCGACACTGGGGCATTGTTTCCTGAATGTGCACCATCTTTTTGCAACTTCTCTTCCCCCCTCGGAATTTTATTTCTTACCATGCATCTCTAATCTTCCCTCGAGTCCTGTTGATCAGGACAAAATTGGCTACTTAGTCAACTTCTTTGTCCGAAAACTCTTTCATCGTCTCCGGCCAAAGAGGGACATCTGTTGACACCCAATTTTGTCCCATCTTTTATGATTTTATTTGCAATTTTAAGTATTTTTTAATATAAGCATATATAGGTATATATATCATCATTTTATTATTATTTGCATTTTTTATTTGTCATTTTTGCATTTTTATAAAATAATCATAGTTTTATCCATAATATTCTATGTTATTTATTTTTTCGCAAAATGGCATCACATTTCCATTTTTTATCAAGCATTAAGCATATCGAAAATATTATATTTTTTATTATTATCACATCGTTATATTCTTATTTTTTATAATTTACATTTTTTTTTTCTCTTCAATGTATTTTTTAATATTAAAACCCCTTTTATGTTTTAAACCCATAACTCATTTCATTTCCCAACCCAAAACAATTTCTACCCAAACTAAAACCCATTTTTTCGGCCCACCCGAAATCCCCTTACCACCCAAAGCCCAACACCCCTTATTCCCTTCCCTTTATTTCCCCCAATTCCCAGGCCCAACCGGCCGACCCACAAGCCCAAAACCACCACCCACACCCTTTAATCCCCAGCCCAAAACACCCTTATTTTCCACAAACCCAATCAGCCCAACTCCCCAGGCCCAACCGGCCACCATCTCTCCCAAACTCCAACCAGACCAGCCCAGACCCGCGGGCCCAATTCCCTTCCCCCCTTCTTATTTTATTTCCACCAACCCAACAGCCCACACCCGAAAATTCCAAACACCCTTTATTATTTTCAACCAACCCAATATTCCCAAAACCTAAAAAAAAACCCAAATAAAAAAAAAAATCAAACCCTACACCCCCTTCAGCCGCCACACCCGACCCCACACCCCCATACCGGCGACCCCACGTCGCCGGTCACTTCACCCATACTTCTATCCCCTAAAAAACCGCAACCCATACCCCGAAAATCCGCAACCCATACCCCCAAAATCCGCTTCCAAAATCGATTTTTTAAAACATTTTATTCGAATTTCAAACTCGTTCTTGGGGGGGTTAAGCCATCTATAAATACCCCATGTTGTTCTTCATTTTTGGGGGGAATTGGGAGGTCCGAAAATCGAGTTCAAGTTTTGAAATCCAAAATGCAAATCTGAGATTCTCCTAAGGTTGGTATTGTTTTCTTTTTGTGTTGTTCATCGTCTTAAAAAGTCCGAAAATATAAGTTAAAATTATTGGGGTTTTAGTAGTGAATAATCTGAAATTTTTGCTATTCTTCACCGTTTTCGAGTCCGGGTCGGGTCGGCACTTTTCCGGCCGGGTCGACCCGATTTGATAAATTTCCGCATTTTATTTTTTTATTTTTATATCTTGTTGTTGGTCATCTGAAATTTGGGAAAGGAATCGATCCGGGTTGAAAAATCCGATTCGGGTCGAAGACATCGTGCTTAGGCCTGTCGGGTCGACCGGTTTGTATAATTTCCGATTGTTGTACGTTTATATTGTGTTGTTGGTTATCTCGTAATTTGGAAGAAAATCGATTCGGGTTGAAAACATCCGATTCGGGTCGGGTCATCGACCCGGCCGGGTCTACCCGATTCGGTTAATTTCCGATTTTTGCGTGTTTTTATTGTGTTGTTGTTTACCCGAAAATTTGGAAAGAATTGATTCGGGTCGCTATTCCGAACCGGGTCGATTTTCGAAACATTCCAAACCCTATTTCGGTTTGAAATTTCGAATTCGGGTCGCATATTTTAATTGCAAATTGTTGGTTTATTTTGGCATTTAAACATCCGTGCACGGATATCTTATCGCTTTACTACTTTACTTGCTTTTAGGCCGATGAAATTGAATTCGAGGCCGCGCTTTTTTTTCATTTCTCGTTTCGATTACTCTTTTGGCATTTAAACATCCGTGCAACGGATATTTACTTGTTTTATTGTCTTACTTGTTTTAAACTAAATATCGCGTCTTTTCGAGAATTGCTTCTCGATTTTAGTTTTTACTGTTTTGGTTTAGTTTACTGTTTTTGAATTAAATACCGCATTTTGGCCGATGAAAAAATATCCGTCGATTTTTGAGGCCTCCACATTTGTAAAGACGGAAAATAAAACTTCTAGGCAAGGATGAAACTTAAATCTTTTTCACCCAAGAGACCAACATGTTCGGTAGGCAAGGCAACTAAAATGACCAACGAGTCATACGTTCGCAGACCACGACGTGACCGGAATGATCTTTTCAAAATTTGAGTCTGAGCCCTCCGTAATCAAAATATTTACTGTTTTGGATACGAATCCGAAGTTATGTATATTCAATTGTTTCTAACCGTTTATTCTTGACAGCTTGCAAAGATAAAGTCAAAGAAGGCAAAATACCCCTCGGAGATTTCTTATTTTTGTTGTTGTCTTTTACTTTCTTTAATTCAAATTTTATTTTCATTCTCGCATTGTAATATTATTGTACTCGTGAAATTATTGAAATATTTAGAATAGGTAGACATCGAATTAATTAATAGGGTAGTCCAAAACGAAAACCCATCGCTAGTTTATTTATTTTAGGCTCGGTTAGTTTTAAAATTGAAAATCGCTAGTTTATTTATTTTAGGCCCGTTGCCCATAATAACACCTTGCATACATTTTTATCAATTTTCATACAAATGCATACTTGTACTTTTTTTTAGCTTTACATGTATATTAATGCCATACAAATGCATACTTGTACAAAATGCATCATTCTATTAACATCTTGCAATATTATTTTTATATGTATAAAAACATGCATTTTTCTTAGCATAACAATTAACCTGAATTTGATCGGATAACCGCAAGTTAGCGGATCTTAAAGGATGCCTAACCCCTTCCCTTTAGGATAATAAAGAACCCTTACCTAGAATCTCATTAGTTTCGTAGACCATAAAATCGGAGTTATTTTGCAGCATTTAGTTAGCATTCAGGTGCCCTAATTCACCTTAGAATAATTAGGTGGCGACTCCTCAAGCAAGCATTTTTGTCCAATCCAGAGGCGATCGACCCATCGCGTCGCGGAACCCGCAGGTCAAAATCGGGCGCGACAACTACAATCCTCTCCGGGACTTTCCCAATCCAATTTGGGCCATGCTTTCGGCACTTTGAATCCTCGGTAGCCCGATAATGCGTGGTATATGGATACGGGCGTCACGTCTCACCTCACCAACAATTCTAGTAATCTTCCTCAAATGCGAAATTTAAATACTTTACAATCTATTATGGTCGGAAATGGTTATAGCATTCTAATTTAAGGGTTTGACCACACACTAACCCCACCACCACATCCCCGCTACTCCCTAAATAACGTCCTATATGCCCAAAATATTATCAAGAACCTAATCTCCGTTAGAAATTTGCCACGGATAATTTCGTATCCATAAATTTTGACCCCTTTGGGTTCTCTGTAACGGGACAACATACCGAGAAACTCCTTATGAGCTGCAATAAGGTGGACCTCTATCATTTTCTATCCACGTCCACTGCCAGTGTCACTCCTCACTTTCTCTGGGTCTATCCGCTTAAATTCAAGTCTGAAGTATTTGCCAAGTTTCTTGCATTCCGTGTCTATGTCAAAACACAATTTGAAAAAGATATAAAATCATTTCAATACGATAATGGTCGTGAGTTCAATAATTCTACGTTTCATAATTTTTGCTCCACTAATGTCATGGTTTTTCGGTTCTCATGTCCCCACACCTCCTCCCAAAATGGCAAGGCCGAATGAATCATTCGCACTATCAATAACATGGTTCGTACGATCCTATTTCATGCCTCTCTCCCCCTTCCTTTTAAGTCCATGCTGTTAAAATGACCAAATATATTCTAAATATTTTGCTCACCCAAACTCTCTTGAATAGAACACCCATCGAAATTATATTCCATATGATCCCAACTTATGATCACCTATGGATTTTCGGCTGCCTGTGCTACCCGAATCTTGCCTCCACGGCCCCGCATAAACTCGCACCCCTCATCACTTCTTCTGTGTTCTTAGGTTTTCCGCCCAATCATATGGGATATCTGTGTTATGACATATCTTTCTGCAAAATCACTGTTGTTGACACCCATTTTTGTCCCATCTTTTCTGAATTTGTTTGCAATTTTAAATATTTTTTAACACCTCAAAAAAAACAATTTTAATCTATATACATACAGACGTATATATATATTATTATTCTCAATATATTATTATTATTATTATTATTCGCATTTTACTGTCATTTGCATTTTTTACCATAATCATAGTTTTATCCTAAAATTCTATGTTATTCTATTTTTTCACAAAACGGCATCACATTTTTCATTTTAAGCATTTTAAAAGTTTCGCAAATATTATGTTTTATTATTATCACATCGTTATATCTTAGTTTAAATAATTTACATTTTTTCTTCAATGCATTTTTAATATTAAACCCCTTTTATATTTTTAAACCCATCACCCATTCATTTCCCAACCCAAAACAATTTCTACCCAAACTAATTTCACCCAAAACCCATTTCGCCCAAGCCCAACCGATAACCCCACTTATCCCCTACCCGCAGCCCAATTCGGTCGGCCCAACAACACATTCCCTTATACCCCAACCCACAAAACCTAAACCTAAAATAAAATCACCCTAACACCCTAACCCCCCATCGCCGCACCTCACCCATGCCTTAACCCCACACATCGCCGGTCACCTCACTCCTGCCACCACCGACCCCTGACATCACCAACCCCCCTCTATTACGCTGACACCACCAACCCATCATTTCCCATACCCTATCCCCCAAAATCCGCGACCCATGCCCCTTCAAATCCGTGATTTTTTGGCTCCTTTTATTTGAAATTCGAACTCGTTCTTGAACGTTGAAGGGTGTGAATCCATCTATAAATACTCCATTTTTGTTCACTGTTAAAGGGGATTGAGAGGGAGAATTTTGGGAGGTCTAATTCCATCTATAAAAATATCTGTTGTGTTCTTGATTTTTAGCATTCGCCTTCCTAGTTATTCAAAGAAATAAGTCCGAAAACAAGTCCAAAATCGGAAGGAAAAGGGTGAGTTTCATTCTTAAATTTTGGGGTTAAATACTTCTATCGGCTTCGTGAATCCCAATCCGAAATCTGTTTTGTTTTGTTGTTGTTGTTCTTCACTAAATCGGGGTTTTCGATCCGGGTCGGGTCAACCCGTTTCGGGCAAGATTTCCAGGTTTATATGCTTGATATTTTGTTGTTGGTTATCTGACATTTAGAAAGAAGTCGATTCGGGTTGAGACATCTGATTCGGCTCGGTCACCGATCCGGGTCGGGTCGACCCGATTTGGGTATATTTCCGGATTTTGTGTTTTATATCTTATTTGTTGGTTCTATGAAAAATCAAAATTTTGATTCCGATTCCGATCACTGCTTCGGGTTGCATTTCTCGGATCGGGTCGACCTGAAAACCGGGTCGCCCATTCGGGTCACAGTTCAGAATCCGGGTCGGGTTTTCATAAACATTCCGAATCCTATTTCGGTTCTGAAATTTCAGAATTCGGGTCGGATATTTTAATTGCTTACTGTTGGTTTACTTTGGCACTTGAACATCTGTTATGCGGCTATGTTGTTATTTTGTTGATTTGAACTAATACCGCGTCTCTTCGGAAGTCGCTTCTCTATTTCAGTTTATTGCTATGTTGTATATTTCACTGATTTGAACTAATACTGCATTTAGGCTAATGAAATTGAATTCGAGGCCGCGTTCCATTGAAAATCGTTTCTATTTCAGTTTATTGATATGTTGTTTATTTCACTGATTTGAACTACTACTACATTTAGGCCAATGAAATTGAATTCGAGGCCGCGCCCCTTCGAAAATCGTTTCTCTATTTCAGTTTATTGCTATGTTGTTTATTTTACTGATTTGAATAGATACTGCATTTAGGCCAATGAAATTGAATTCGAGGTCGCGTCCCTTCGGAAATCGTTTCTCTGTTTCAGTTTATTGATTTGATATTATTTTACTGATTTGAACTAATACTGCGTTTAGGCCAATGAAATTGAATTCGAGGCCGCGTCCCTTCAGAAAATGCCTCTCGGTTTCAGTTTACTGTTTTGGTTTAATTTACTGATTTGAACAAATACTATACTTAAGCCAATGAAATTGAATTTGAGGCCGTGTCCCTTCGATTATTGTCCCTCGGTTTCGGCTTGCTGCTTTGGCAATTTACTGATTTGAACAAATACTACAACTTAGGCCAATGAAATTGAATTTGAGGCCATGTCCCTTCGGGATTTGTCTCTCGGTTTTGGCTTGTTGTTTTGGTACAAATTTTGCTGATTTGAACATGATACTATACTTTGGCCGATGAAAAAATATCCGTCGATTTTTTAGGCCTCCACAGTTGTAAAGACGGAAATATAACTCTGGGCAAGGATGAAACTTAAATCTTTTTTATTTCATCCGAGAGATCAACATGTTTAGTAGGCGAGGCAACTAAAATGACCGACGAGTTATATGTTCGCAGCCACGACGTGATTGGAATGATCTTTCTTTTTTTTCGAGAGACCAACATGTTTAGTAGGCGAGGCAATTAAAATGACCACCGAGTCATATGATTGCAGCCACGACGTGATTGGAATGGTCTTTTCAAAATTTAAGTCTGAGCCCTCCGTGATCAAAACATTCACTGTTTTGGATACGGATCCGAAGTTATTTATATTTAACTGTTTCTAACCTTTTGTTCTTGACAGCTTGCTAGGAACAAAGTCAATGAAGGCAAATACTCCTCGGAGATTAGTTATTTTATTGTTTTTACTTTCTTTAATTCAGCTTTATCTCATTCTGTATTGTAACATTATTTATTCATAGGGTAATCTAAACAGGAAACCCGTCGCTAGCTTATTTACTTGTAGGCTCGGTTAATTCAAACTTAGAAATCCTCCGCTAGTTTATTTATTTTTAGGCTCGTCATGCATATTCGATTTTTTTTTTAAAAAAATAACTTTGATCATCTTCTATTCATTTTTTTTAATCATACAAATAAGTTTATCTTTTTTTTTTAATTTGCAACTCAATGATTTCCAAAAAATTTACTTCTTTGGCATTACAAATAATTTGTTTTTCTCCTTACTATTAATTGTTACAAATGCATATTTTTCAACTTTATATGTATTTTTCTTTAATATCATACAAATGCATATTTGTATAAAATGCATCCTTTACTAAATATTTGCAAACATCTTTTTAACTTTATATACTTTTAAACATGCATTTTTCTTAGCAATAATTAACCTGAGTTTGACCGGATAACCGCAAGTTAGCGGATCTTAAAGGATGCTTAACCCCTTCCCTTTAGGATAATAAAGAACCCTTACCTAGAATCTCATTAGTTTCGCAGACCTTAAAATTAAAGTTACATTGCAGCGTTTAGTCAACATTTAGGTGTCCTAATTCACCTTAGAATAATTAGGTGGCGACTCCTTAATCCAATACCCAGGAATCACCAACACGTTGTGCTTCGCTTTAACCGAGGGTTGAAAACGGGCGCGACAACTGTGCCTCATCATGTCACTTTTACTGAAGCCATATTCCCTTTTGCAAACATCCAAAAATTTCTAAACACGGATTATACATTTTTAGACGAGTCCGCAGTCTCCCTCATCTACAACACGTTACTCCGCCGTGACACCACTGTTCCGTCACGGCCGAAACCCACTGCCAATCTCCGCAGCTGCCACCATGTCACTGTCACTGTCCACAGCCACTGCCGGCACAATGTCCGGCCACCCTCAATCATTTGTTCCCCATCCGATCTTACCCTCTATAGGAGCTTTGCTGGTGCACTTCAGTATCTTATTTTCACCAGACCTGACATTTCTTATACTGTTCAGTAGGTATGCTTGTTCATGCATGCCCCCAGGGAGCCTCATTTTACTGCTCTTAAACGTATCATTCGATACGTTAAGGGCACATTTGATTATGGATTGCATCTATACCTCTCTGCACCGACCAAGTTGTTATCATATACGGATGCAGATTGGGCAGGTTGTCCGGACATGCGACGCTCTACTTCTAGCTATTGTGTGTTCCTAAGGGATAATCTCATTTCATGGTCTGCCAAGAGGCAAGCAACCCTATCCCGTTCGAGTGCAGAAGAAGAATATAGAGGCGTTGCAAATATTGTTGCTGAGATCTGCTGGCTTCGAAACCTTATTTTGGAGCTCCGGTGTCCCTTGCGTAAGGCGTCTTTGGTATAATGTGATAACATATACGCCGTTTATTTATCTCATAATCCGGTTCAGCATCAGCGAACCAAGCATATTGAGATGGATATACATTTTGTTCGTGAAAAAGTTGCTATAGGACATGTTAAGGTGTTGCATGTGCCCTCTTCGTATCAGTATGTGGATATCTTCACTAAAGGACTACCTAGACAACTATTCCTCGACTTTAGATCCAGTCTCAGCGTCCGACCTCCTCCCGCTCCGACTGAGGGGGTGTATTAGTGAATATTAGTAGAATATTTCCCATATATTTTATAATTATTGGTGTTGTATAATTATGGTAGCAATAGGATCCTTATTATATTAGGATTCTACATTGTACACACTATATATATTTGTATTAATGAAAAAGATTCCGAAAAATGGAGCTTAATACAATTCTACACTTCAATAGTCAGAGAAAGCTTATCAATTTGGCAGGAGCAAGTACAAGATTACTAGGCTGCAAGGACATATTTTCCTTTGTTAGGAAAGTAAAGCATCACAAGAACAATGAGATTGGCGATTAAGCTGTGAACTTCCATCAAGTCCTTTAAATCATGGCGTTTTCATGTTAGAGTGTGTTAGAATTCCACATTGGTTTGGGAATGGACTGGTGATCTATTTATATGGATTTGAGCAATCCTCCTCTCATGACCTAGCTTTTGGAATTGAGTTAGGTCCAAATGTCGTATCTTTACACCATCCAAGGAGAAACATGGACGGTAAGTCTCAGCAATGAAAATGCTATAACATATATCTGATGCATTCTCTGTTTATTGTTTCATTTATTATCAATCTATCACATTTGTCTCTTCTTCTTCTTTTTTGTAAAGAGGTCATTTTTAGTCTTAAATTATGAATCTACAGAAATAGCTCACAGTGGTGACAGTACCACTCACTAAGAGAATGTAAAAGAGAGTAGCAAATGAACCAGAAGTACTAGCATACCAGAGGTTTGAGGTGCCGGAATCATGTAAGCCCCAAAAACTCTGTCGCCGCCGTTGAAGGCTATATCAGACTTGTTAACTTACAGAGAACTAAGGCTTAGCTCTGAGCCCTCCGCTCTTAATCATCCGCACATATCTCAGGAGGGTTTCCTCAGGTAGACCAAGTGATGCAACATCAAGCTCAATTGTATCAAACCCCAATTGTTTACATTCGTAAGATACCACAACAAGTAACACATTATTACCAAGATTTAAAGTCAATTAGAAATGAAACACTGGAGCCATATTCACTTCCTTATACCTCAATATATTCTTTAAAAGCAGGACCTTGGCGAAGCATTTGGTCTGCCCAATCACCAGAGTTAACATAAACATTGTGCTTATGTGCCATGTCAGTCACTTCTTTGATGTAAGTCCCAAGATTCATTATTTACATGGTATTAGAGTAAGACCCATTCTAATTCTTTGTTCACCGATGTTGGGACCCAAATTATATTATCCACGCTCCAGTTAATAAGGTATGGGCGAGCGGGGAGTGTTAATAGTCTCACATCGGATATGGAATGGAAACATGGACTACTTATATGGACTTGGACAATCATCACCCTACAAGCTAGCTTTTGAGGCTGAGTTAGGTCCATGATTCATTCTTTATATGTAATGGGAACATGAACTACTTATATGTACTTAGACAATCATCACCCTACAAGCTAGCTTTTGATTTTGGAGTTAAGTTAGACCCAAGATCCATTCTTTACCGTATGAGATCCACCAGAGAACTTCAATCCATCAACAAACTGTCCCATAGACTCGAAAACATCCTATAAACCAGAAAATGAGAAATTCAACAAATTGGATCGATAAGAACTAGCACAGAGTTTAGTTCAAACACAGTTTTGAGTCCTTTTAGCATTGGTAGTGCAGGGGTAAAAAGTAATGAATGCTTGCCACGTATTAACTGTTGTGCCCAAACCAACTCCCATATCAGAGAAACCCACGCCCATATTCATTTCAGCATACAACACACTCCACAACCATATTAGTTCCCGAACCACCCTCGGTGCCATGCTGGGGAACTAGGACATGTGAATCTAGGCCCTAAGCCACTATAGAGAATGAAGAAGAATTGTTGTATTCTCATTAATGAAAAAGCAAATATTTATAGTTACATTTCTAAGAGTACACGGTTGTAATAATAGCAACAAGGAATATACAAGGCTAATATCAAGGAGAGAATATTGAGGAAATTATTTACTTAAATCAACCTACGATCAAGGAGAATATTACGTATGATTTGCAAGATATCAACAAGCTATAATCAACTATGGTCAATCCTTATCACGCCCCCTCAAAACGGTCGGCCAAGAGGAAAGACCGATTTTGCGAACCAAGGAGGCATATGTGGAGCGTGGTAGCGGCTTTGTAAGAGCATCTGCCAATTGATCATTAGTGGATATATATGACACTCGTAGGTTGCCTGATTGAACATTTTCATGAACAAAATGATAATCTAACCCGAGATGTTTCATCTTTGAATGGAAAACGGGGTTTGCACTAACATATGTGGCTTCGGCATTATCACAATATATGGCAGGGGTAGAAGTAAGAGTTAACCCAAGTTCCTGAAAAAGATTACGAAGCCAAAGCACTTCGGCCGTTTCACTGGCCACAACTCGATATTCTGCCTCAGTAGAGGAGCGAGCTCATGTCTTTTGCTTTCTTGATGTCCATGATATCGGGTTTTTACCAAGATACACAATGTAGGCAGAAGTTGATATGTAGTCATCTCACGTGCCCAATCCACATCCGAGAAAGCATGCAAAGTTGAAGGCGAATTCTTGTGAATAATTAGCCCCATATTCAATGTTCCACTTAGGTAGCGAAGAAGCCTTTTTAATGCTAACCAATGATCCTCAGTTGGGCGTTGCATATATTGGGCTAGTTTGTTGACCGAGTAAGCAACGTCTGGTCGAGTGAGACTTAGATATTGAAGGCTTCTAATTAGAGTGCGGTATTTGGTGGGGTCTTGTAATGGCTTGCCTTCTAGCGTCAATGGGGGATGAGCTATAAGAGGTGTAGCAACTGGTTTTGCATTGTCCATGTTCGCCTTGCATAAGATATCAGAGATGTATTTCTTTTGGCTCAAGAATAAACCATCACAATGAGGGACAACCTCAACTCCCAAAAAATAAGATAATTCCCCCAAATCCTTGAGTGAGAAACGGTTGGATATATTTGAGATAAATTCTTTAAGAAATTTTGGTGCATTATTGGTAACAATGATGTCATCTACATAGACCAATAAAGAAATTATTGATCCATTTGAATCTAGAGTGAATAATGATGAGTCTGAAATAGTATTTTTGAAACTAGAATCAAGTAGGAATTTGCGTAGCTCCTTGTACCACGCCCTTGGGGCTTGTTTGAGCCCGTACAATGCCTTATTTAACTTGCGCACATACTTCGGATCCGAAGCATCACTGTAACATGGTGGTTGCATTGTATATACTTCGTCCGTAAGAGTTCCCTGCCAAAAAACATTGTTAATGTCAAGTTGGCGCAAAGACCAACCTTGACTAACCGTAAGATATAATATAAAATGAACAGTGACTTGCTTCACGAATGGACTAAAAGTCTCATTATAGTCTAAACCCGGTCTTTGATGAAAGCCTCTTGCCATAAGACGGGCCTAGTATTGCTTGATGGCACCATTAGGATGGCGTTTTATACGAAATATCCATTTGCACCGAATAACATTTTTGGATATTGAAGGTGGTACACGGTTCAAGGTTTTATTTCGAATAAGGGAATTAAATTCCTCATCCATGGTTGCCCTCCAAACTGGACTTTTAAGAGCTTGTGCAATGGTTTTGGGCTCGGTTTCAGTCACGGGTTTCAGCTCACTTTTTGTCACAGTAGCTAGAAGATTGAGTTTATTAATAGGCTTGCAAATATTGTTTTGAAGCCTAGTAGTCATGGTATGAGAGGGAGGTGGGGGGAGGAACGGGTGGAGTGGGCTGTGTGATAGAAGACGTGGAGGAGATGGGGGTGTTTGTTGCTGCCACTGTGGGTGATATCATTGGAGTAGGGGAGTTTTATGCAGCGGAAGGAGTTTACGGAGTGTTTGTGTTCGTTTCATTCGGTAAATTGAAGGATGAAGTTGGAGTATGTAAGAGAATTGTAGGAGCAACATCTTGAGTAGGAATTGGAATAAACATAGGGGACCACTCTTCAATTAATGTGTATAGAGAATAATTTGGTGTTATAAGGTTAGAATAGGGGAACTTGTTTTTGACAAAATGAACATGCCTAGAGGTAAAAAATTTATGTGTTTTAGGGTTTAGACAATAATAGGCACTTTGAGTGGAAGAGTAACCCACAAAAATACATAGAGTGGATTTAGGCTCAAGTTTGTTCTTGGTATAAGGCTTCAACCATGGATAACATAGACACCCGAAACTACATAATTTTTCGAAAAGCTTGAGATAAGGAGAGGCATTTTTAAGGTTGATGTGGCAAGATGATTAATCAAGTAAAATGTCATAGAGCACACATTAGTCCAATACTCTAGTGGCATAGATGCATGAGTAAGAAGAGTAAGACATGTTTCAACAATGTGCCTATGCCGCCTTTCAGAATAACCATTATGTTGAGGAGTATGAGGAGGCGTAGTAAGGCGTGAAATGCCATCAATAGATAAATATTCCTTAAGAGATCCATATTCGTCGCCATTATCAGAATATAAGGTAATGAGAGAGAGTTGGAAGAATTTTTCAACTAAAGCCTTAAATCGAATGAAGACTTCTTTTGTGTCAGATTTTAATTTCAAAGGATAGAACCAGATATACTTAGTTTAATGATCAATGAATATGAGATAGTATTTATATCCGTCATGAGAATAGAGAGGAGCAGTCCAAAGATCCGTGTATATGTATTGCAATGGTGCAGTAGAAGAGATAGATGAATTTGAGAAAGGAAGTTGATGACTTTTATTGCAAGCACAAGAGTTACAATCTAAAATAGAAATACTAGATACATTTAAATTATTTGTGGAGATAAGCTGCTTAAAAAATTTAAGAGAAGGATGTCCTAATCTATAATGCCAATCTAAAGAATTGACCATTGTGCTTGCGAAAACTTGAGGTAAAGTACGTTGGATTTCATAAACTCCTAACCTAGCCGGACCTTGGAAGAGAGACGCCCCCATTTTGAGATCCTTCACATGAAAAGAATTGGGTAAGAACTCAATGGATACATTATTATCGATACAAAATTGAGAAATAGAGATGATATTTCGTGACATTGAAAGAACACAAAGAACATTGTTTAGTTTAAGAGGAGTGAAAGAGTGATAGAGGTTAAGAGATCCAATGTGAGATATATATAAACATGTACCATCACCAATAATTAGTTCCTCGGTGCCATCATACGGAACATGGAGAGATAAATTTTAGAGATCAGCAGTGACATGATGAGAGGCCCCACTATCTAGCAGCCATGATGATGAAGAGGTGAAACCGGGCAGATTTGCAGCATGAGCTTGTAGTGCATTAAGCTTAGGCGTTGCCTTAGGATAAGACGTCTCATGTGGTGGGACAACATTAGGGAATCGTTGAGTGAATTGAGGGCATTATGAGACAACATGACCCTGCTCTCGGCACCATTGACATTTGCCTAGAAAAGGATGAGGCTGCTTGTTAGCAATAGTATTAGGAGTAGGCAGAATACCTTGACCATTAGACCAGCCATAAGTGCGGTTTTGTGGATGACGCAAAAGCTGTAGCAGTAAGAGGAGAATCTTGTTGACTTTGTTGGATCATAAGTTCCTTATTTATCAGTTTCTCGTGCAATTCCTCGAAGGAAATCGGAGTGTCCCAGCCATTGACAGATTCAATGACGGAGTTATAAGGGGTGTTATGACTGAGCAACACTCTATCAATAAGATCCTCATGCTCAACCGGCTTGCCTAGAGCCGCAAGTTGGTTCGCGCATGCCTTAATGGCCTACATAAATTTAGTAATGGTGCAATTTCCTTTTGAGATGCGGTTGAACTAATCTTTTAATAGCTTAATATGTCCCTGGTTGGCTTGACATAGGTCTTTGCAAGAATATTTCATATACCTTTGCTGGTATGCGCCTGAGAGACAAGCAGAATGAGAGAGTGAGACAAGGTACAAACTAAGGCACCAAACAAAAGTTTATCCTGCCTAGTCCGGAATAAAAAAATCCAGATTTGGACTCTCAACGCCATCAGTAGAGAGAGTAGACAGAGGTGAGGGAAGGAAACCATCAACATATTTAAACAAGTCATGACCAATGAGAATGGCCTCCACTTGCATTTTCCAGGAGAGGTAATTTGTTCGGGTTAGTTTAATGGTGTTGCTAATGTTGACAAAGGTGAAGGGCTTAGATGGGTTGTCGCCATTAGGAATTTGGTAGGAGGGAGTAGAGTTTTCCATTTGATGCGTGAGAAAGAAGGGAAGTGGATGACAAGTCTGATACCATATAGAGAATGATGAAGAATTATTGTATTCTCATTAATGAAAAAGTAAATATTTATAGTTACATTCCTAAGAGTACAAGGCTGTAATAATAGCAACAAGGAATATACAAGGCTAATATCAATACTAATATCAAGGAGAGAATATTGAGGAAATTATTTACATAAATCAAGCTAGGATCAAGAAGAATATTACGTATGATTTGCAAGTTATCAACAAGCTATAATCAAGAATTTACCTTGACTATGGTCAATCCTTATCAGCCACGACCTCCTCGTGTATGGCTCACCACATATCTCTGAAACAAACTGACCAAGTCCAAACAAACTCATGTTTCTGTCTTTGAGGACTATAACGGGACTACGACTTCGAGAGGCCCAAGTCTCCTTCTCTATATAAGGAAGTCAGGCCTTCCTAGGCCGAAAACCCAAGCAATCTGCTATCAACTTGCTCGTAAAAACTACTATACAGCTCACTTAATAATATTGTCCATTATTTCCCCCTTTAAGCTTTCTTATTAGATAGAATATTGTACTTTTCTATTTCAAGAAAGTTCTGTAATGATCGAAAACACGAACCTTCAGTAGATATTAAAATCGCCCAAGCTCTCTTTTCCTCCCTATTTACTTTGTATTCTTCATTTTAGTTAGTTATTCGAATTTCGATTATATTTACTGCTAGTGGCCCCTTCTCCAATCAATTATACATTTTACCTTCTAAAGATAGCAGCATTCAGAATTTAAAATTCCCAAGGTAAATCCAACTATGCAACTAATGCAAGAATAAACAGGTGGATGATGAACCTATGAAGGAGTACTAACCTTAGCAAACGGAAATTGGAATTCATAAAAAATTACATGGCGACTAATGATGATCTTATTAGAAGATAAATCAAAATATTTATAACCACGATGATTGGACGGATAACCCAAGAACACACAGGGGCAGAATGGGCCTGAAGTTTGTTAATTGTGGTGGACGGAAAGAGTGGATAACGCAAGCACCCAAAGACCCTAAGATGTGAATACAAAAGAGTCTTATTATATAAAATTTGAAGGGGAGACGAATATATCAAACCTTTGGAAGGAATAATGTTAAGAAGATATGTAGCCATTTGTAGAACCAGACGATCTTCACTAACAGGCGCACCAACGCTGCGGAGTTCGTCCGTCAATTCCTTCAACCTTTTGCAATACGCTGAAACATTCGGGAAATTTTCCATGTTGACGTGGGAAAAGTCCTGTTCAAGAGTAATAACTCTGGAATTCTGATTATCTTGGAATATGTCACGCAACCTATCCCAAGCACTCATTGCCGTAGTGTCTGGCTCAATAATCGTCTGCAACAGGTCAGTAGAGATAGTGGAATAAATCCACTGAAGGACGGTGGCATCAAGTGTTGTCCATAACTTGGGATCATCCTCACATTGAGGCACCTCCGTATCCTCAGGAGCCGCGGGGATTATGTGATAGATGACTTGATGCGAGCGAGTGTGAATTTTAAACAACTCGGTCCACGTCGCATATTGGACATTTTCTATTTCAAGAATGAGAGGTATGTGGTTCTTGATGTTAGAAACAACACGGGTAGGATAAAACGTGCTCTTTGTCGTCGACATAACGAAAGAACAATAGGTGATTTTGTAGAAAATTTGGGAAGAGATGAGGTAAAATTTAACACGAAAACCGAGGAAGGGCACGGAAATCGATGCAGTTTTTGGTCGAGAAGGGGCACGAAAAACCGAGAGAAATTTTGGAGAAGAGCGGAAGCAATTTAGTCCTAGACTTCTGATACCATGAAAGTAATAATCCCTTGATTATTTTCATTGATTGAAAGAGTTCATATACAATTTACATATTTCCATAATAGGAGAATCATATTCATATTCTACTCCTAAAACCTTATTCTACTTGGACACTAACTATACAATTATGATAATACAATTATGGTAAGTATACAATACTAATTACACTTAAATACTACTTAAACTAATATACAAAATCCGAAATATACATATGATATATTGTCTATCATATGTATATTTAACAAATAGAACCTTAAATTAGCATCAAATAAATGGAATAGTTAATCATTTAGATGGAACGGTTCACACATTTCAACATGATTTCCTTGTAATATACTTCATCTGCTTCAATTTATATAACACATTTTTTATTAGGCAATATTTTAATTTTAAACTTTATCGTTTATCCTTAACAAGATGATCTATAACCATACAAATATTTTTGAGTTATTTTATACCACAAAATTTAAAAATCTTTTTATTTATTAAATAAATACCGTGTTTAGTCAAACTACGTCCTATAAATTGGGATGAAGGGAGGAGAGTTTTGTTAAAGTTTCACCAATGAAAAAAGGAACAGTTAGACTTGCATGGTTAGTGGCTTAGACAATTCAACAGTAATATCCGTTCCATGACAGTAACATTTCATATACTCCATTATATTTACATAGTTCAGCTCAAATTCGTAAAACGATCAGCATACACAAAACAATTTGAATAGATTAAGCTTAAATGCCAAAATTAAACCCAAAGATACAAGAAAGTGTGTGAAAGAAAAGGAAATAGTGAGGACCCCTCATTTCCGTCACACACACAGAGACAGGAGAGAAATGTGAATGCTCAGAAGAAGAATTTATCAATTTGTTTGGGGAACAATTCGTAATTTCTGTGTTTTTTTGAATTTGGATTATTATGAATTTCAAGAACCAACACTAGCTTTCTCGGTTATGGACAGATACAAAAAAAGAGTGCTCTAGTTTTCTCCTTTTTTTTGACACGTATGATTTCTAGATTTTTGTGTGACGGAGACCGTTGATATTTGATACTAACATTAATGTAAATGATAGACAAATTATCTCCCTCTTTAAAAATTTCTACATCTTTTAAGTAAATAAATACTCCTTCAGCGTAGTCTTTCATACTAATAGGCGCAGTATTGCGTTATAGTTCCATGTAGAGCTGCCCATTGGGTCGGAGACCCGCCCGTTCCGGTCCGAAAAAACTAAGGCCAGGGTCAGCATAACTTTGACCCGTGAACCACCTGACCCGAAAAAGTGGGGATCCGATCAGGATCAGGGTCGGGCCAGGGTCAGAATTTTTTACCCGTCTGACTCAGCCCGACCCAACTCGACCCCGATCCGTTCATATTATTTTTTAATTTTATTAATAATTATTTAAGGTATATTATTTTATTAATATTTATTTAAGGTATATTATTTTATTAATATTTATTTTATTATGTTTATTTAAGGTATATTATTTTATTAATGTTTATTTTATTCGGCTCGGATCTTTAGTATTGGGGATGAACCGAACCGAAAAACCAAACCTACCTATGTAATTAATCTTATTTTTGATTTTAGGCTACTGCTATCTCTTGAATCATAGTCATTGAAGCCAATCTATGAAGCTTTTATGGAAGTCGAATGCGGCATGAACTTAATTAACGGAAGCATTGACATAAAATGTAGGGAGAGAAAGTAGTTGTAAATTGATGCAACTTTAAATGGTCATAACTCTGCGCTCGGATGTCCGTTTTACCCGATTTTTTTTATTTTGCATATTTTTTCGAGACTCGGCTGGTCAAACTGCCGCAAGGCGGGTTTTGCGCCGCCAATTTTTATGAAAACGTTCATTTTCCCAATCAATTTGTGTTTTCCCCTAAATCGATTTCTAATTTTTCCTTTTCCTTAGTAAAGATCTCACGATATACAATACATTTCAACGTCGAAATTTCGTGGTAGTGTAGGTGTGGATGTCAATTTCAGTGTTGGAAATTCAATTTTTAAAAAAATCCCTTGGGTCAGGGCCGACCCGTGACCCGTAGGATCCCCGAATGGTCAAGGTCAGGGTCGGATAATTTTAAAAAAACAGGGTCAGGGTTGGGCAAGCAGAAAAAAAAAAGCCACCTGACCCGGCCTTGACCCGACCCGACCTTTGGACAGGTTTAGTCTCATGTAGTTTGATTTCTGCTGCTATGTGTCCTTTAGTGTACTTTGTTTAGCTTATTTACATGTGCTAGCTACTGCTTACTTTTTTCAGAATACGCTATCATGATTTATTCGCTTTTGATACCAGTATTTTCATACTGCTTTAAATTTTTTCTGACCGGGTCTGACCGTTTCTCTTGCTTTGTTTTTGTTGTTGCTTTGCTTGTGCTTATGGTCTGTCTTGAGCCGAGAGTCTCTCGAAAACAACCGCTCTACCTACCAAGGTAGAAGTAAGGTGTGCGTACACTCTACCCTCCCAGATCCCACGTTGTGGGATTTCAGTGGATATGTTGTTGTTATTGGATATCGAATTTAATTTTTATGTTACAATTTGATTGGTTACCTAATTTTTTTAGGAAAAAAATAACTTTTAAATTTGTAATCTAAATAAATTGTAAATGTTTGTATGACTATAAATTATTTTGTTAAAAATAAAACAAAAAGTTTAAAGCAAAATATTTTTAAATTTACAAAATCAAAATCTAATTATATTCTAAACTAAACTAAAAAAAAGTAACCATTAAATTGAGACAAAAAGTGACAAATTCTGAGATGAGCTGTTAATTCTAAATTCATTGAATGTGGAAAAGCAGACCTAGGATCAGTAAAAAAAAAAAACAAGACCTAGGATCAGCCCAAAGCTATTAACTGGATTATTATGGATGCTCTCTTTATGTACTCAGTCGAGCATAATGGTCAGACTATTTTCTAAGAATGTGCTGGGCTTTAATGATTTTCACAAGAAATTGCAAGGTGAGATCTTCTCCTTCAAATAGTAGAAAGTCCATTTTGAAATGTCTTACCATTTAGAGAAGTTTAAAGCTTCAAGTTTTCAAGAACCAAATCCAAATGTCATCTAAGTTTGTATCTTATTCAAAATGAGTAATCTTGAAATGTACGATTTAAACTATTGCTCCTTTACGGTACAAATTGTGCATTAAACTATCTAGTGATTAGGAATTAGTACTTCTCACTTAAAGGTACAAACCAATATCTGAATACTAGCTAATACTAATGTATAATGGGTGAAAGCTGCAGTAACATGCAAGTGAATATATATGTCTTTAAGAATAACAATTTTTTGAGCTGTTCCTATTGCTGGGATACCCTGCTTTCCTTGTTCTCCATGAAAGGAATCCAAATCTAAAGAGAAAGAAAAAAGAAACTAAAGTAGAAATGTAGAATAAAGTAATCTTTCAAGACAAATGAAGACTTTTTCTCCATAAGCTCCAGCTAATCTTATACTCATATAGTATCATACAACATTAAGTATTAGGTTTCTTGCATCCATCTCCTTTATTCAGATTCTCACGTTGGACTCCATTTTTTGCTGTTTTCACGAGTACTCTTATGTTTGTACAAACTCCTTATAAAAGGGTGTTTTGTTTTTTTCATTAAGATTATCAGCCATCTCTAATTTGAAAGTAGTAGTAATTAACTAGATTATAAAAGATGGCTAAAAACGTTGGTATTCTTGTTTGCCTTCTTCTTGTGATTTTGGATGTTGCAGCTGGTATACTAGGAATTCAAGCTGAGGTAGAGCAAAATAAGGTAAACATTACTTTCTTTGGTAAATTTGATTCATATAAATTGTTAAAGTGCGTGACCATTTTATCTAAAAAGTTTAGATTAGCGAGAGTGGACTTTTATTTGCTTAATTGTATGCTCAATACGCTTCTCCCATGGGGGATTGATTCTTATTCATGGAGCACGTGGAGTTTTATTTTTACAATGGATAGTAGTGAAACTCGAACCCAGGACCTCTACGTGCTATTATACTATGTTGAAGTGTATGATCATCTTATCTAAAAGCTTAAACTCAGAGAAAATATAATTTTATTCACTTAAATTATAATTTCAACATAAAAATATTTCACGCTTGATGAGGAAATTGAGGTACCAAATTATTGTTACTTTTCACTAACGCAAGTAGGCTTGATTTGTTGGAACAGGTTCAAGAGTTAAAGATGTGGATCTTTGAATGCAGAGATCCAAGCTATGAAGCTTTTAAGCTAGGATTGGCTGCAACAGTGCTTTTGGTCCTGGCACAAGTTATTTCTAATCTGCTTGCTGGTTGTATTTGCATCCAGTCTAAGGAAGAGTTGGACAAGGCCTCCTCTAACAAGCAACTTGCTTTTGCTTCCTTTGTATTCCAATGGTAATTTCTAAATTCCCCTCTTCCCCCTCCCTCAAGCATTGACTGATTCTTTTTACAGTTTTATAACCATTCTAGATATCCGAGACCTAGTTGCCTGACTAATTCAGATTTGCGCCAGAGAGGTTCACCTAGAGACGTGGTTAAAGTGCTATCCAGTGGATACTGACTTAAAATTCTAAATCCGCCTTTGCTCATGAATCATGCATGCATGATATCTTGATTTTTGTTTATTTATAATGTTATTCATGGGTGTAATATTTACAAAAAATGTTTTGAAACTAGGATTATTTTGGCCATTGCATTCTCATTGCTGGTAGCTGGAACACTGTCAAACGGGAAGGCAAGAAAATCTTGTGGCATATCACACCAGCGATTCTTGTCGATAGGAGGAATATTGTGCTTTATCCATGGACTTTTCTCAGTTTCCTATTACATCTCTGCGACTGCCAACGTCCAGGAAGATAAGAAACTGAATCAACATGGAGGCCATGCATGAGTACCAAAAACTACTCTCTTCTTATATGCAGTCTTCACTAACGAGAATTAGATTAACTCAGTGCTCAATACGAGAGAAATGAAAGCAGAATCTTGATGGGAAATTCTTCATAACCGAGTCCCATATATTCCTTTTAGAAATTCTGGATATTTCATGTAACATTTCTTGAATTTTACGTTATTTGTAACTTTTTCTCGACTCTAATGTAATTTTTACTGGATTGCTGAATTAACTTTTCCTACATATTCCTTTATAGATTTGTTACATATTTTCTTAATCAATAGTATAATTACATAGATTAAGAAAAAGTAACCTACAATTGTGTTAGTAAACCTGTGCTCAAAACCAGTAAACCAGAAATTTTAATTAATCTGAAAAACGTAAAATGCATAAACTAAAATAATCAGAGTCCACAGAATTCACTGTGTGTCCTTAAAGAATTTAATCATCTCACTGTACCCAAGGTTATGGATTACTTCCTCCCAGGATAAAACGGATATACTTGTTGATGCGTAGCGGTACCTCAAACCCCACCAACTTCGTCGAACGCAAATCACACAAAGACTCGATAGTCGTTTGTAAGAAAATATAGTAGAAAATGCAAAAAAAATTATGCAGAAAATTGAGGCTAGTCCTCTGAATTTATAGCCAACAAAAGGTAGTGTGGACGAGTGCTATTGTGCCTTATCGGAAAAGTCACAGCTCTTCATTTTCCATTCACACACATAAAAAAACCTAACAAATTGAATATTAGATCAAATATAAGTGTTTACATACATAAGACATAATTGATATGAAAAGTTGAATAGATATCGCATTCCCCTGTTTGCTGAAGGCTATAATTGTGGTTTTGGTTGAAAGACAAGGCAATATTTTCCTATGATATGCATGAAACTATGAAAGGGTCATCAATGGCCAAATATCACCTGCATTCTTGATATCAGATGAGCTCTACTGCTACAAGCCTAGTCCAATGACTTTTAATGGAATGAGAACTTTCTAGGGTACTTAACGGACCAATACATTTGGATAGCACATTTACTTGATCAATCAATTTCATTATCCAGCTTTATTCATAATTTGTCCTAGGAAACTGCAACGAGAGCAGTGTCGTTTTCCCAGAAGATATTAAAAGCATTGTTGGTGGGGATCAGGAAGATCAGATCATACTTTTAGTTCAATCTTCAATGTATTTTTTGCTATGATTTTGTGGCCTAATTGTTGCTATATGATTACAATACTTCTTTGCCTATTAGCGTCCTTGTAGTTAATAATCTATCCCTCTACATGCTAATACTATCCTTAACTTTCAAGTGCTTAATTTTGAGTCAGCAGGAAGTCTATGTACATTTAGAAAGTTAGGTTTGGTCATGTAGTTCCAGTGTTGCAACCCGGAAGTTTGGAGATCCACTGTAACTTCATAGCAGAGGTAGAATTTTGTATGGTAAACAAATCAAAGATTGGGCGTAACATCCAAAATCATTCTTCACAATTGGATTCAAGAAGTATTCGTTAACTTACACGAAGTAATAACATAGTACAGGAAAGCTTTCTAACCAAGGGTGGCCAAAACATCATTTAAGGTAGATACGGTATCAGCATAGTACTTCTCTGCTTGAGGGCTGTTCTTGGTCTTTGCTGCATGGTCCAGCTGATGAAAGGAAAAAAAGAAGATCATCAGAATAACGCGAATACATAAGCAACCCATCCAATTGCCATATCATCCATGTAATTAACCAAGAATTTAGACTTTTGACTTACATCACTAATGGTCTTAAAGAGCTTTCCAGTCAGGTCCTGGAGTTTTCCCTTCTCTTCTTTTGGCTTAGCAGAGATGACAGTCTTAAGGTCATAACGAAGGTATTCTGCTCTGAGACGAAGGTCATTTTGGACGTATGGCCAGGCTTTCTTGTCAATGAAATTCTTGACGCTAACAATCTCCTTGGCTGACTCCTTAACTCTCTGAGCTGCCTCAGCTGGAGTCAATGGTTGAAGGTAAAATCTATTCTTCAATGGCAAACTAAAGTCCCTTGCCTCATCTGAGTTTTCAGTTCCAGCTGCCAAAACCCAAATCCTCTTGCATGAGTTCAGAAATTCCATATGCTATATCATAAATTATCTTTTCTAGCTCTTGCAACCATTCTTTATAGTTACTAAATTGTTGGATGTATATCTAATTTTACCAAAATGAGAAATCTTGATAGTACTTCCAACTGCATAACTACTTCTAAAGATCCATCTTGGTTATTGTATTTGGAATACAATGCAATGCATAAAGATTGATTCAAGTACTAACTCAAAATATGAACCCAAGTAATTAAAGATTTCAAATGAAGTAGTATCATTTTTCAATTAGTTTCAGAGTTTGGTATTCTTTTGTATAGGGTATAAAATCTACTGCTTCCAATTCAGTCACTTGAGAATCCCTTCTCACAAAATATTACTGTATTAAAAATCCTTATATGGATTGAAATCCTCTTCTCAAATGCAATCTTTAACTACTAAGTACTTACTATGAGCCCCTCCTGGTTTTCTTTTCTCAAGCTTAATTCTCTCTTTTAACTCACTTAAGGATCTCTCTTTTTGACATGATCTAATAACAAATCTTAATATATTCCTTGATCCATCTTTCAATTGGTACTACTGATATAGATATCAAGTTGCTTGACCTAAAGGTTCAATTTACGAAAAAATTAAATTAAAAGAAGTGCAGCATTGGGGGTCGCTCCTACGTTGTCTGTCTTGGATATGTGAATCTTGCTATCAATTGTCTATAATTATATCTGTTAAGATATTACTATTGGTCATTCAATAATCAGTGGCGGATCTAGACTAGACGCAGAAGGGTTGACAAAACCCATAACGTGTAATATAAATGTTGATTCACCGCTAGGGAAAAAAGTAAACAAGGTAAATAAAGGCCTTAACCAAAAGTAGACGACTTACCGCTAGGAAAGAAAGTAAACAAGGTAAATAAAGGCCTTAACCAAAAGCTAGACGACTTACCGCTAGGAAAGAAAGTAAACAAGGTAAATAAAGGCCTTAACCAAAAGCTAGACGACTTACCGCTAGGAAAGAAAGTAAACAAGGTAAATAAAAGCCTTAACCAAAAGCAAGATGACTTACGCAGTCCACCAGATGGAGGAGGAGCGCCTCCAATCTTGATTGACCTGGCTTCAGCAAAAGCTGCTTTAGCAAAGGAACCAGCTAAGCCAGCAGCAACAAGACCAAGGACGGCTCTACGGCTAGTTTCGGTGTCAACAGACCCCTGCTGGGCTCTAACACTGAGACCTGGTCTAGCCAAGGCAATTCTGCTGGTGTTAACAGTGCTCAATCGGGCTGATCCACTGAGCTGGAGGCTACCATCCAATACAGTTTGAGAAGAACCAATTAGGCCACCCATAGAAGCCATAGCATGAGCCATCTCTCAGGACCTGTGTTTTTTTTTTTTTTTGAGTGAAGAAATGTTTCATGTAAGAGTGATTAGAAGTGATTGGGAATTATAAGTTCATGTTTGTGGTACGTATGATGTGGATGTTGCAATTTCTGGTGTTTGTGATGCAGAGTGAATACACTTAGGATCACCTTATCTGTCTTTGGATTTGCTATGAGCCAATCAATGCCTTACTTGTTGACATGTTGGATTAGATTCTTTTCCAAGCTGTAGCATCTTGACACCTGGACCAAGAAGATTTTCAATATACACGTCATCATGCATGACAAGTACATGTTGAGATTGATGAAATTTTTAAAGCTTGTTGAACAAATAATAAAGATAGCCGGATGCACTAAATTTTCATTATACCTCGAATTATGATAAAGAATTTCACATTAAAATTATGATAATTTAGTAAAAGAGGGGATATTTTTTCTTAATCGGGGATTCATACATTTTAGCAAGCATATGTTTTCAAAATTTGAATCAATGGTGTCCTTGTCACATGTCGTTAACTCTCCATGCATATGTTTAAGCTAATCGAGTAGATAATGAATCAAAATTTGTATACCTGTAGATGACACCTAATATCTCTTTCAAAGGGAAGCCGAGCCATTTTGTGGTCAAGCCGAGAGAAAAAGCGTCAAAATAATAATAGGTTTTCAGTATATAAACTAGTATAAAGTTAAATCTAATTGTTATTGCTTCACTTCACTAGAAGGTTTTCACCTTTTAGACCGCAACAAATACGTACTATCTCCAATCGAAGGTGAAGAGGAGGAACTTCCAAAATTTTATGCTTATCACAGATTATTTCATCCCAGTTTATGTCAAAGAGTTTGATAGAATGCGAAGTTTAAGAAATTAAACAAAACTTTTAAGGTTTATTTAGCCAAAAATATGAAGTATCAAAATTATCATTTAAAATAAGGGGAAAAGGTAATAAAGTGCCCTTTAAAAATGTGAAATTCAGACCATTTTTCATCCGTTAATAGTTTGACTCAATTATGCTCGTATTGTTACTTAGTCAAACCAAATATGCCCTTATTTCACACAAAACCTAATGAGACAAAATTTTGAAGGCAAAATGTATTGCTAAAACTTCAACAAAACAAATTATGGTGATCGTCAGGATTTAACCAGAAATCCTGAAAACGGGATTTCTAATCATAAACGTTGAAAAAAAACAGGCAACTCATCAAAATTTGTAGTCCAAATTCTAATGATTACCATAATTTTGTTGTTAAAACAAGTCTTGTGACTGAAATCTAGACCATAAGGAGATCTTGCCCAATTATCAAATAGAAAATCTTAGCGACATGCCAGAATTGTGCTCCTACTTCTGAAAAAACAGTTATTATTTTTGCACTATTTTCTTAGCAAGGTTAAATTTTAAATAATGCCACCAAAAGGTCCTATATGTGCAAATCGGCTAGGCCATTATGTTATAGAGTTGTCATAACGGGCTAGCCCAGTCCATCCGGACTAGTCCACACGAGCTTTGGAATTTGACAGCCAGGCCGGGCTGGCCCATCATTTTAATGAGTCTTTAAAAAACAAGCTCAATCCATCACTACGTGGGCTGCGAGCCTGGCCGGGCCAACCCACCTATTTTAAAAAAATATTTTTCATAATTCTTTAATTTAAAATGCTAACATAAATATTTACAAAGACAATATTACATGGTGTTACCACTTGCTAACCAATTCTCAAATCCACAAATAAAATGATTCTAATAATGCTTATTAAGTTTGATTTCATGTACAGATTTGATTGTATGGCTTCGGTATGAAATCTCTACCATTCTATGCAATTATTTTGGGTAGAATTGAAGAAAATGATCTTGTAGGACCAAATCTTCTGCGAAACTGAATAACTTTTGACATTGTTAATACTTAACATATTAATAACTTATATCACTCGAACCAAATAGAGATATTAATAGCAAACTAAACAGTTAACGATTAGCGATACAACTAGCTAATTAGAAATATTCACCTAACTTTGTTTCAATAGATCTCAATAAAACGCAAAATAAAATGATAATATTTCATCCATTTAAAGTAAAAATGAACTTCTCAAAGAAACTTTCATGACAGTTATGATGTATCCAACACCAGTACATCATCTTCATTACCACATTTGATTCTGCTTGTGACGCGATTGTCTTAACATCTTCACTTTCTTTCTATATTTTTATTTTTAGATTAAATTTTTTGTTGGCCCACGGGCCGATCCAATCCACGCACACTCAAGTCCAATGATCAGCGGACTTACTCGGGTCCGACTAAAAAACATCGTTCTTAAATGGACTCTAAAAATTCACGCTCAACCCTATCAAATTACGGGCTGAATTGGGTCAGTCCACGAACCTTAGCCCACATGGACGACTCTATTCTGTTATTAGATCGGGCCTAGTGTTCTCCTTCAGGGGTCAGACCCAGGTCAGCCCATGTGACATCCTTAACACAATTTGCCTAAGGTTTTAATCGGCAAGAATTATAAATGGAGCCATAAATTTTTAGTAAAACTACAATTCAACCTCTGAAGTATACTGACCTTGGTTTTAAGGAAAAACAATGTCATTGCTAACACAACTGCCTAACCCAATTGTCATTGCTAAAATCAATTTAAGGAAAAAACAATCATAAAGTTAAAAAACAATCATGCTTAATATCTAGTAGGTGCTGTGTGCCTTATCCAAATGTCAATATTAAAACCAGATAAGCAAGAAACTTTGAGAAAGGGTCCAAAAATTCCATGCTTAGCCAAAATGCATAAAGTGGGGTCCAATTTTTAATTCTAATGAAAATAGAACCTTTCTCGTGACTGTTTAGGATAAACACAAATTTGACTTTCTCAATAGTGAGCAAAACAATGGAAGACCAAGAACAAGGGACCAAATCAAGAGTTGTGAAGGTAAACTCTAAGGAATCATGGGACTTTCATGTTAATCAAGCCACAATTCAAGGATGTCCAGTAAGTGAATACAAATCTTGATTTTCCAAGAATATTCCCCCTCTTATTCATTATTGAAGTTTATCTATTTGTAGTATGTGTACAAATTCATTTTTCCCTGTTTGGGTATTTGTAGATTGTGGCACACTTTACGGCAGTTTGGTGTATACCCTCTGTGGCAATGAACCCCTTTATGGAGGAGTTCTCTTCTATGTACAAAAATATCTCTTTTCTCACAATTGATATGGATGACGTCAAGGTAAGGATCTTAGCCCTTTGGTAAAAAAAAAAAGAAAACAACTTTAAAGCATGATAGCTGTGGAAATTTCCTTTGCTAAACCTAATTCTATGGGCTTTGGTCCTGGGAGGTTAGTTGCATGTGGCTGTGGCACCCCATTAAGTGATTTCAACATGGTAATGGTGATATTAATATATACTACTCCCTGTCTCAATTTTTTGAAGCTTGACCAGTTTTCGGAGTCAAAACAGTTTTTTCTAACATAGGTTCTTCGAATATTTTATAATAAAATTTATATATTTGAAAATTACATAAAAAGTACTATAAGTCGCATAATTAATAATTCACAATATATGAAAAAAGTTGGAGTAAAAGGAAGAGCTGTTTGACTCCCTAAATTGGTCAACTTTCAAACAAATTGGGCCGGAGGGACTACTAGATTGTGTGTATACTTGACTTGAGTTAAAGTGGTCAACAGAAATACAAAAATGGTCATAAATGGGACATTCGGATTTGGGGTGTAAAGACCTGACTTGTAATACCTTGTAGTCGAGTCAAGAGCTGAGTGTATGCCAGATGTTGGAGTCAATTTGCAGGACTTTAATGCATGTGACATAGTCAATAACTTTTGGTATAGATTTGGATAATTTTCATTGTCTTTAATATGTATCAAGAAAATCACGACGGGATTGCTAGCGTAATATGTTTAAGACAACAAGTCGATTATTGATCATTTGTTAAGAGATCACCATAAAATGAATGGGAAAAGGTAAGAGCTAGAAAACATTTACAGCAAGAGTAGTAGTTTCTATGAGGCAGTTGACTCGATAAAAAGAATAGCGAGTTGATGTCTTATACTAGAGCTATAAAGGCCCTTCTTTAGCTTTCGGATAGTATATTTCTCTAACTAAATACATCATGTTGAGATCTCAGAAACAAAGTATAAAAGATAGCGAGGATCCAATTATCGGGTTGTATGCCAATTCATCCCTGTGTACAAGTTTGTCGATACTTCTCTGATACTTCTCTCGGTCTAAAAGCTCACATCTTCATCAGGAAGAACCTTTTATAACGGGGATTTTGAAAAGGATGTGATATATTGGACTCGATATATCCTCTGATCAAATAATGAATGGTAATGAACTGTTTTGTTTTCTATCAACCTTGGGTTTAATTTGTCTTGCTTTTACAGCAGAGTCCGATGTCGTGGATAGTGATTTCATTTGGCGTCAAGAGGGTCTTTTTGTCCTTGATTATGATGAATTTCATACAATGAGGTCTGAATGATATGCCGATATCACATCGTGCAACAAGACTATGTTCGTAGACAAAATGAATAACAAAATTAGATTCATAAAAGGTTGATTAGTTTGGTCCTTCCCTTTGATTCTTTAGTTTGCTATGCTGGGCCTTTCAATTTCACGAGGAGGCAACTCCTGTTGTACAAAAGCTGGGTCCTTTTCTACCTAGTTAGTATCAAAGGAAGTGTTTGGACTGCAAGATGCTTCTGATGGGATTGTTTTACTAAAAGTTCGCCAACACCCAACAGAAAAAGGCCTAAGTTTGAGCTTTGTCTGCTTAGCTTGTATACATACTATTGTTTGGCTTAGATGAGTGAGTTGAGAGATCAATATCTCTATTGTTTGCCAAAAAGTTTTTATACCCCTTCTATTTTCTGGTGTAATAATCCAAGTTTCCCTTTTTACTTATAAACTGATCTGGTCTATCAAAGGCATCTATTCTCTAGTTGTCCCAACTTGACACTTGGGGCTAATTGGCTTCTAGCCTTATACAAAGTCATTTGATATTGTTCACATGCTTTTTAGATGTCAACTGAGTCGACCATAATGGTACTTTTTGCCAAGTCTTCACCCAACGACAAAAGTTTGTTTTGCTGCTCTTCATGTCCTGAAATATTGAGCAATCAGCAAGACTCATATCTCTCACTATAATACTACTTGAGAACCTCCCCTGCTTTCTCTAAAAAAGAAAATGTTTCTTAAAATACGAAGAAATTAAAACCATGAAAATGATTTCCGAAGACGTGATGTACAAACTCACAATGTTCAAATTTGCCATATTAATTCAGTGAATAACCACTTGCTTTCCGCCTCCTAATTTTATCATTCCTCATTTCTTTTGCTGATTAAGATATAAGCTCGTCAATCTTTAAGACATTTGCGAGTAGAATAGTCATTTCATTTATTTGCAAGTGGCCAAGTTGAGAGATTTTTCCTCTCCTGGTGGCAACTTCTAGTTCTTATGTGACAACAATTAGACATGGAATCTGCGAACATTTAGTCTAGGAAAAGGCTTCACCTTCTTTTATCATTATTAAATGTAATTTAGTCACTTCAGATACTTTCTAGCATTACTTAAGATATGTTAGATTAAGACTACAAGATTCCCATTTGTGAAGTGAGTTTGATGATTATCTAACTAAATTCTTCTTCAGAGATTCCTGATCTTTTCTCTATTGCTTGTGGATGGAGAATCTGATTAATTTAAGTAGGATGTTGCATAATTTCGGTACTACAGAAAGAATAATTCTAGTTCCAGCTGGTGTGAAATTGTATTCTAGCAAAACCAAATGCATCTATCATTTTGACATTGAAATCATTGAGAAGTTACCAGTGAACCTGTTAGGATTTTATTTTGCAACCTAGTTTATCTGCTCTGTTTCTGAAACAATGCTCCTCTGCTGTCTCTTTGATCTGTTGAAAATCCAATTGCACAAGTCTTCATAGACAGATGAATTTCTCCATGTTGTCTGTAGAAACCATTTGTCCACATTATAGTGATAGGGATGGCAGGTGGGTATAATTTTGCGGATTCCGCACCGCACCCGCCCCAGTTGGGGCGGGTATGGGTATAACTTTGGCGGGTAGTAGGCGGGTATGGGTATTGAAAATGTACCCGTCACTGGTAGGTGGTGGATTTGCAATCATACCGCCTACCCGCCCGCCTTATACCCGCCCCAAGCCCAAAATATTAGCAGCCCATAAGTCGTGCATTCAGCCCATAAGTCACGACAAGTCTCTCATTCTCTAACAAAATTCAAAACCCTACGCCTCTTCAGTCCTTCACGCCTCCCTCTCTCGTTCCCCTTCACGCCGTCTCTCCTCTCTCTCTCATTCTCGACGTCTCTGCCTTTTTCTTTAAAGGAGATGCTGATCGGGAAATATTAAAAAATATTGTTGTCTTTGCTTTGTGCTTTGGGGTTGTCTTGGTGAGGTCAATTTTTGTGCATTTGTTAAGTTTTACCTATTGGGTTTGTGGAGTTCAATTGAAAAAGTTGAAAAACTTTAGCTTATATAGCTGAAATAATATCTGAGTTTTGTCTACATTTGTAATATATAGCTATTTGGGTGATAATTTTTGGGTTTTCTTGAAAATTTTATTTTCTTGATTGTTTGTTGTGCAAGGGGGAAGAGGTGAAAAAAATGGGAAATTCTGATGGTGAAAAAAATGGGAAATTTTGATGGTGAAAAAATCCGGAATTCTCCTCTCTCCCAAAGAAAATGAGACCGTGACTATAAAATTTTCTGGCGGGTAAGGGTGCGGGGAGGGGGTACCCGCACCCGCCCCACCGCCCAATTGTCATCCCTAATAGTGATGATGATATGTAACTGAATTACTGCTGTATGACGATTTGTTTTTTTTTTCCATGAACTTTTTTTTTTTTGATGAACTGTGAAGATTTGTTACTTGTCTTTTTACTTATCATTTTTTTATTATTATTTCTCTTTCAACAAGGGTATTCCTTAAATTCATGTAAGTGGTAATATCCAGATTTAAAACGTATAATCCTAGAGGTTCAAAGCTTTTGTTCAGTTGATTATACATAATTGGCTAATATGATTATACTTAGTTTCACAATCTTAATCCTTTTTGTTACTTGAATGTTTGGTTATGTAATGCTCAATATCTCATTGAGATTCAAACAACAATAGTCTTTAGGCTTCAAATCCAGGATGTTGTTCTTTGTTATGTCTTACTTTTCAGTCTTGCTATTTGGTTTAAATGGCTGTATGTCACAAACTTACTTCTTTATACTGGTATTGGCATTTGGCAGCTAGAGTCAGTTTCAGGTTTAACCCAAAGTAGGTTCTTGCAGAAAAAGAACGTGTTCTGATATTTTATGTGAATATAAAGCAACAGGACATTAAATAGTGCACGAGCGGGATACAACGTATTGTTGAATGTTGAGTCTGTTTTCCACCTAATATACACATTGTTTGGTTGCTGATTCGCATTGTTTTTTCGTTTGCGGTTGCTAGGAGGTGGCTAGTAAATATGAGGTGAAGGCCATGCCAACATTTCTGCTGTTGAAAGATGGAGTGCCAGTTGACAAAGTAGTTGGTGCAAATCCAGATGAGATAAAGAAAAGGATCCATAGTCTTGCTCAGTCCAACCCCTCTGATATACCCTAGTCAGTCCAAATATACATATATATTTGATTTATCTTATAGTGTGCTGCAAAAGAGATTATTTGATTGTGTGGCTTGTGCTATTTCATCTCTAAATGTAGATAATTCCATCTCCACTTGTAGATGACTGTTGAATAATAGTAGTGTTTTCTGTCTTTAAGGCGTGTAAGTAACAAACAAATTAGTAACTTAATTACCAATGAATGGCTTTTCTGGACACTGAGAAGGTATTTGGCTTTATATTAGTAGTGGTCCTGGAATCTATATGCATGCCAAACACTAAAAGGAATCTGAAAACGAAAGGACTTGATGTGCTTGTAACTTCACTTTGCACCAGTAAACAAGTGATAAATGAGACTCGTGTCCTTATTTCAACTTACCGCGAATCTTTGGTTTTTAACTTTTTACGTTAAAGGACTCTTTTTTTCTTTTGTTTATGGTTGTCGCTACCTAATTGTAAATTTGCAACAAGAGAAAGAGTGAGATCATGCAGAGACGAATCTAATAATGACAACAATTGGGTATTCATTCATATTTTTTTTTTTACATATGTATACATAGTTCGAGACAAAAATGATCCAGTCAAGTTAAATGCATCGGATTCGTTTTAGATCCGTCCCTCCGATCATGTTTTTTTGCTTGATCAAGATGTTAAAACAACATTTTTTACTAGCAGTTGAGTGTCGCTTGTCAAAAGGATATCTCTGATACAAACATCAATATTCCTTGAGCACATATCTATATTGCTGTATTGGGCAATGACGTAAACGGGTGGATAAATGTTAATGGAGTGTGGCTTTCACGCTTTAGTTTGTTTTCATGATGCATCAATGTATCAAGTTGATTATATATTAGCTCGATTTTATTCGTATGGAGGCAATCCGGTCTATTTCTTAATGCGAATTGGATACTTCATCCTGCTAAATCTTTCTACATATAAGGACATAAATTAGGACTCCTCTATGGAAATAATTAAGTTTGTGGGTCATGAAACTTACTAACCACCTAGTCAAGTGAGAACAGCGTGGTGGCCGAACTCACCTTCAATGTCACATAAAGGCAGTTCATTGCACTACATTCTTCCTAGTATTATATATAGGGTCTTACTGAATTATATTGAATATGTTATACATAATTTCACCAGATTATTTCCGTATCTTAAATCTTTGACCTCTCTATTAAATGATCACATAAATTTTACGGTTGCAGCAAGAATTTCCAATCTCCCCCACTTGCCAAGGGAAATAGACTAGCAAAAATGTCAGGTAGTATCTTGTTGTGCCAGCGTTCCACATCACAGACTGACTTGTGTATTCGGGTTACGTAAATGGATAGACAAATTAATGGATAGTTGCTTTCACGTAATTATTGCTACTAACAAATGCTAATTAAGTTTGGTTACATGAATGAATGAATGAATGAAGTCAAAAGGAATAGTTGAAAAGGCAACGCCCACTAATGAATGGAGATAGGCATATAAGATTTCTTTTGGAATAAAATATATATGCATAAATTTGTAAGAGGGACCATAAGAGAAAAGGGACATTGTTAGTGGTGCGTAATAATGTTGAAACACAACCACACTTCGAAGGGCTGTGAACGCCTTATTCACAGGACAAAGAGCATGCATATATACTTTGTTTTTGCACCCTTCTTTTTTTATGGTTATTGAATCCATTAAACTATTTTCCTTTCTAAACATGTTCATATGAGTTTAAATTTTGTACACCGTAAATATAAATAATTTTTATATTATCAAGTCATTTTTAATATAACATTTAACGTAACTTATTTTTAAGATTTCAAATCTCACATAATGTAAAATTTATGATACTAACTGTGCATATTACTTAAATTCTATCCATAAATTCTTGTCATCCACATAAGAACGATGAATCGGAATTACAAGAATCAACACATTTAATATCGGGTATAAATTTAAATACTTGTTTATGATTTTTTTGTGAAATGAAATTTACATATAGAAATTACATAATTACAAATATCATTTATGCTTATAAACATTTAAACGATGTTTCAAACAAACAATTGTAGTCATACAAAAATGATTTAACTCTTAAATTAATATTGTCATATAAAATAGGATAAGGATATAGTATATATAATAGTAATAAATAGAACATACCAAAACTATATAAGCAGTAGTCGTGGCACATTGTGGCACCAGAACATATACTCCTCCGTCCCAATTTAAGTGTTTTTTTTGCTCTGTTCCAAAAAGGTTCCACAAAGAATGTCGTTTTCTATATTTAGTAAGTTTTTTCAATTCTAAAACAAGTTCAAGACCACAAGATTTAAAAGATATACATCTTTAATTTAAAACTACAAGATTTAATAGTCTCATTTTATTTTTTAAATTCCATGTCAAGTCAAACTAAGACACTTAAAATGAGATGAAGGGGGTACATTTTAACTCGTAAAGTATACCAACATAGATCACTCATTTTAAACCTTAAATCTAAAATAGGAAGGGACAGTTTTTTGCAAATATTCTTATTTCTTAGTACATATTTGTTTTTCCCCCAGAAAATATTCTAATTTGTTATATGCATAACAGAATTAGCAAACTATTAAAGTAACTGCTCTACGACAAGTTTATATGTTGTTTAAAGTGTTTTACAGATTCTTTCCGAAAACTAATCCATTTTTTTTAGTGATGAATAGGAATGATGCAAATTTTCAAAGAACACTTGCAAAAGTCTTCACAAAAAGTTGTAACTGTTCAAACACGTTTTCTGTTTACACACGTTTATGCTAACAAAAAATTCCAAAAGTCGTCCACATGGCTTATTTAATTAAAATAATAAAGGGAAGATTAATGATTAAACTATAAAGCCTTATGGCCCAACAACTAGTGCACTATCCCTCATAATTCAGAATGATAAGAGCTCTTGCTCATGCATAATCCATTTAGGAGACTAGGAGTCGTTTAATTATTGGTTGCTTAGAGTTATGCATGAATGAATTAGTTATATGCAGAGTTTGGTTATTTATTTATTAATCTTTTATCGTGAATAAAATTATAATACATGAATTGACTAATAATTTATAAGAGTACATATCTTAGTTATGTGAAATTGTAAAATCATAATCAAATATTGTAATTGATGTGCTGAATTTTATGAAAGTCCACTGACATACACGACCAAATCCGTGTATATCACATGTCCATATTTTGTATATATTTTACCATAATTTTGTAGAGTTCTTGTACATGTATAATTATGGTAGTAATCTTGTGCTAGGAATAATTATTAGTTTTGTATTAGAAAAATGTACATTTAATTTTCTTAATTAGATATTATATATCATGTATATATATACCTTTTCATTAATGAAAATAATCGGAGAATTATTCTCTTTCATGGTATCAGAAGTCTAGGGCAAATTTTCCTTCTCCAAAACTCACCCTTCCGCCGCCCTATTCTCAGTTCCGAGCATTGGCCACCGGCCGTGCACCTCTTCCTTCCCAAATTTCTTTCTGAATCCCTAATTCTCCTCTTGTTCTTTCATCATGTATTCCACAAAGAACACGTTTCATCCTGCCCTTACAGTCTCCAACATCAAGAACATCGATATCGATCTTGAGATGGAAAACGTCCAATACGCGACGTGGACAGAACTATTTAAAGTTCATCGCGGTCTCATCGAGTCCTTCATGACATCATCCGCTTGGCAACATGCAAGGAGAATGTGCCTACCACTGATGATGACATAGATTTGTGGGAAACTCTTGATGCATTTATTCCACTATCTCTACGGACCTCTTGTATGCTATTATTGAACTCGACGCCACAACCATGAACACTTGGAATAGGTTGCGTGATATATTGCAGGATAACAAAAATTATTGTGCTGTGACCCTTGAGCAAGAATTCTCCCACATCAACATGAAGGATTTTCCGAATGTCTAGACCTATTGTAAAAAGCTCAAAGAGTTATCTGATCAACTCAAGAATGTTGGTGTGCCCGTCACGAATGATCGTCTTGTAAAAGGCTCAAAGAATTGTCTAATTTTAATACATAAATAATTTCATTTCTAAGTGGCAACCAAATGAACCCTTACATTTGATCGAGATAAAATAAGACTAACCATCCAATTCAAATTGTATTCTCTCGACAACTGAATTATCCGGCCAAATAAGAAAAAAAGGTTTTCAAGAGAACAGTTGTTTATTCTTTTGGAACAATTTTAGCACTTCTTTTGGCACGGCGCAAGGATAATATGTCCACCTTTAACCAAAAGTTTTAAGAATTTTATCTTTACCTTAATGGACATTCCTGGTGATTTAAGCGTGCCAGAACCTCTCTTTAGAAGTATAACTATTTACTCCCTAGAATCTAGATGATTCACTAAAAGAGTTAAGGGTGACAAATTCATCTTAAGTATCATTTTTTTATCTGAATTATTATTAATTAATTAGTAAAATATAAATAAATTATAATTTGTTTATTTTTTCAATATGATAGTTGAAGTAGAAAAAGTGAACAAATGACAGTTAAAATATATTTTATCAACTAATTGATGATAATTTAGGTAGGATTCTCACACACAGATAGTAAACTCAAAAAAAGTAATACTTGAGGTATATTTTTTATCCTTATCTCTTATTCCCTTCGTTCCAAAAGATT
The DNA here is from genome assembly GCA_034509755.1 of Anisodus tanguticus. Taxonomy (NCBI): domain Eukaryota; kingdom Viridiplantae; phylum Streptophyta; class Magnoliopsida; order Solanales; family Solanaceae; genus Anisodus; species Anisodus tanguticus. Next base: position 38,133,076 of record CM067548.1, on the reverse strand, counting down.
GACAATTTTTACTTTTTGAGAGTCAAATTTTCTAATTTTAATCGTGTGTTAGAATATAAAATTTATAAATTTTTTAAATAAAATTTATATATTTAAAAATTATATAAAAAAATATCATAAGCTATCATAATTAATAATTTAAAATATTTAAAATAAAAAAATAATTTATTTAATTTTCAAAAAGTAAAAAATGTCAATATTTTTTTCCTAGGGAAGGGAGTACTAAAAAGAAGTAAAGAACATATAATATAATGGTGTCAAAAGCCCATACCGCCACTGAATTTGTGACGTGAAAAAGCAGTGCTCTCCCTCCCACCAGCACCACACATATTAATTTGCTTCCACTTCTCCTCATTTTCCTCCTTTCCCGTTCCACCTAACACGCAACTCATTTACCCATTACAATCTTCAACAAAAAAAAATTCCGGCGCCGGTAACTCTAAAATGGGGGAAACGGAGGAAGACGGCTCAAATTGGCTAATAGAATTAGGGTTAATGGAAGACCTTCCTTCCCTTGAACCCAATGCTCAATGGCCCTCCAATGCCTTTTCCCTTCCTAATAATCTCAGGTTCTCTATTTATCCCTTTTGTTTCCTGCACAATTAAGTAAATTTGACTGACCCTTTTGTATAAGGATTCAAGTTTCATTCTTTAATTATTTTATTTTTACAAATAATTAAGTATGGGAATGTGGGGTTTGGATTTTCTTGAATAAACAACTTTAAGTGTCCAACTTAAAAATGTCAAAAAAAAAAGCTAATAGTATTTTTTTTCTGCAGTGTATGCAACTCATTATCTGTTGACTGATGACCACCAAGTAATTTTAGCGTGTTCACTTCCTTATTTTTTTAAAAAAACTGAAAATGTTGTGCTTGTAACACACTTGTAAAATAGCTTCAGTTCAAGTTTCTATGTACAGGGGAATTTGGGTTGTTGTTATGCTGGTCTATTTCAGACTAAAGGAGGCTGTGGGTAAGCTGTGGATGGTTTATCTCTAAGTAGGCTATATCAATGTTTAGTTTGTGAATAAACAACAACACCATATCCAGTGAAATCCCACAAAGTACAAAGTGGGGTTTGGGAAGGGTAAAGTATATGCAGACCTTACCCCTACCTACCTTGGGAGGTAGAGAAGCTGTTTCCGGTAGACTCTCGGCACACGCAAGCCAAAGTAGTATAAAAAGTCATGACAAAAAACGGATAAAGCAGTCTGGGCAAAAACAACAAATGAATACGATGATCAAAATACAAGAAAGTTTGTGAATAAACTAGGGCATAAAACTAAGAAGATTTGTTAGTCTAATTGGATTTGGTCTGTAGGTGCCTCACTAGTTTTGAAGCTGTCAAATGATTGATTTAATTACTGTTTAGCTCCTGGTTGGATAGAGTTATCCATAAACATATAGGTGTTCAAGGATTTCCAAGTCGGATGCTTTAGTTAATCCAATAAAATACTGATGAATAAATTAGGAGTTATGTTAAGATGCAGAGATCATGGATAAAACAAGCTTCACGGAATATGAGAAAACGATTTTCCGAACAATTAAAAAGAAAAATCAGTTCAATGATTATGGATACGTTTTGAATTTATGAGGTTTAGACACACTTGATTTTGAAGAGATTTTCCTGGTGGATCTTTGTCTGAAGATTGTTTTAGTTTAATCTACAACCTTAATCATAGATGAGGAGTTACTTATCTATCTTTTTAACTTAAATCTGGTATTAGGAGGAACTTATATGTGCCAAGTCCTTTCCGTCTAAGCAGACGGTTCGATATCTTGCACTAATAACCATGATTTTTATGCAAATGTTTCCCTTTTGTTTTTCACAACCAACCCAATTGATCATTAGAATCTGTGTGTTTATGTGATGTGTGTCGTACCTTTTTACAGTTCTGGATTAGAGGATTCCTATGGCAACTCAGATAGTTTGAAGGAATGCGGCTCCAAGAAGAGGTATTTTTCTTTTAACCAATTATTTGCTGGAGCTTTTGAAACAAGAAAATAAGAGAGTCGAAAACAGTAGCCTCTAGCACATAACACCATAATGTCTTGTGCTAATGTGCTATGTTTTCTGTTGTATTGTAAATTGAAAATATCAGTGATGTCTTGTAACATTATCTAACATATCATGTTCTTTCTTTGTTTGTGAAGTGTTTCTTTTTCCTGTTTCCCCTCTTCCCTTATATGAAAGACTTTCATATGTTTCAGGGTGAGGTCTGGATCATGTGCATCTGATTCAAAAGCTCATAGGGAAAAAATGCGTAGGGACAAGCTGAATGACAGGTACACTCCCTCTCTCTTTCTGTGTGTTATTACTCATGCATGCTTGATTGGTGGTTGTGCTGCATTTAAATTTGTTTTTACTGCTTGTTGGATTTTTGTAAAATAGTAAATTGTTTTAATATTCCTCTCTTTCTTTTTTCAAGGTTCCAAGAATTAAGCTCTATCCTGGAACCTGGAAAGCAGCCCAAAATGGATAAAACTGTTATCTTGGGTGATGCAGTTCGAATGGTAGTGCAGTTGAGAGATGAAGCTCAGAAGCTCAAAGAGTCATACGACAACTTGCAGGAGAAGGTTAATGAATTCAAGGTGCGGTCATTGAACTCATTATCTCGTTGTTTCTATACCAGTAGTATGGCGTCATGTGAAAAAATCAATTGTATACTGATTGAGTTTTCCTAGCTTGTTATTTTCTCTTTAACGAGCTATGTATTAAGTGGTTATTGTTTTGATCTTTTGTAGGCTGAGAAAAATGAACTCCGAGATGAAAAACAGAAGCTAAAAGCGGAGAAAGAGAAACTCGAGCAGCATCTGAAGGCATTGAACACTCAACCTGGTTTTTTACCACATCCTCCTGCAATGGCTTCTCCTTTTTCAGCCCCACATCAAGTCTATGCAAGCAAAATGATGCCATATATGGGCTACCCTGGAATCCCTATGTGGCAGTTTGTGCCTCCTGCTGCAGTTGATACCTCAGAAGATCATTCTCTCCGTCCCCCAGTTGCTTAAATTATGGTGACTTCTTGTTGCCAAAATCATGCGAATGTTTGTTTCCTATGTCAACAACTTTGTTGACGTTTGCTGACATTTTGTTCTCCTAATATGAGCAGATTGGTACATATACTATAATGAGGTAGTTGATCAACTGATTATGTACACTAAAATGTAAATCTCATTGAAGTTTACATGAATACCTACCTTATGTTATATCATCTGACCAAGCATAGCATCCTGAAGACATGCTATTCGTGGTTGTTCAATTTTGACTCTACAATTCTGAATCTAGTGCTGCACTCGGCTAAGAGCTTCTAGTTGTTAGAGTCAGGAATGATTAATGCATTCGTATGTGAACAATGCTGATGTTTTAGAGCGACAATGTATGGATGTTACCCTAAATATATTGTCAGCTACTAACTCTAGTTTTATGGACATGAAAGGCAGAGCTTGAACACTCATTTGATTAGTAGTACATGCAATTTATTTGTCAAATATGATTTTTTTCTGGGTCTGGTTTTACTGTACATGCAGCTTGTTGAGACTTGAGAGATATTTGTCCATAACTTTTTACTGTATATTGCAGTTTTAACTAGGGGTGGCCAGTGGGCCGGGGACGGCGGGTCCCGGCGGGACGGGGGAGGGGTCGGGACTGGGCTGCAGCGAGATTTGCGGGCCGGGATCGATGTCCCGTCCCATCCCACATCCCGCCGGAAAAGGGTACCGGTGTTGGGGGGACGGGGTCAGGTCGGTAGGGGAATTTAGGTTTTTTTTCGACACTTAATTTTAAAAAATAATATATATAAACTCTTTAATAATTGAACAAGATAGTGTAATAAAAATATCTCAAGGTTGTCTCTGTACCTCTTATATTATTTAATAGAAATATGATTTTTTTGTAATACAATTTTAAAATTGCCTTTGTGGTGTTGTTCAAAAGTTGTAAATCACATAATAAAATTGCAACTAAAAAAATTACATAGTTAATCATATTTTTTCTAATTTCTTCACAATGTCTTGATGATCTTCGGTTGGAGTTGGAAGTTGTTGATCAAATTGTTCGACGTCGCTTCCTGTTCCATCGAACAAAATTTTGTTGTGGTTGTAGTATTCTTTTTTGTTGATCTCCGGTTGACCGCACCTTTTATGCTCCGCTCGAATCAAATTTCTGAATAGAACTTCAATCTTCAATGTGTCTTCCGCCAATGAATGTATGTGCTCTCCTATTTGAAATTTTTTCACAGAAAAAACCCTTTCAGACGCTGTTGATGACGCTTGAATGTTCAATACATCTCGGACCATCTTTGTTAGTGTTAGAAATGTCTTCTCATTGTCCCTCCAGTATTTCAGCAAGTCTTCATGTCCTTCATCATTGACAATTAATTCGTACGGTACAACACCCAGCAAAACATAAACATCAAATTCGCTAACTTGTGAAGAAGTTAAACCATTAAGCATTTTATTTCTAAGACCTTGAATACTAGCAGCAGAAATCACATGTTTTTTATAAGGTTGCAGCGAAGTAGTAGAAAATTGTACAAAAGCCGGTTGATTATTTGCACTTTCTTGTTGGTAATGCATATATATATTTTTGCATTCATTGTGTATGCTAGACATAACTTTTTCTTTAGTTGGTTCGTGAGTTGGTTCTTCAGTTAGGTCTGTTGAAACTTGGAAGTATTTCTATACAATCATAAATCGTTTCAACAAGTGTTTTACAACAATCTACTTTAATAGTTGAATTTAATACAACACCAATAATATAAATAGTGGGAATAGGAAAAAATATTTTTTAAATTTTGTAAACATTTTTTCAATAGATGCCTTATAAGTTTGTTTTTGCATATATTCATTGAGTAACAAAAATATTAGAGCTATATAAAATAACATAGTTGAAATAGTAGGATAATAAATACCAGAAAATTCTTTAATAGCTTGAAAAAATTTATCTAAAAATTCAATAAGTTCTAAAAAAATTCCTATCATTATCTACAAGCATATCCCTTGTATTTTTATTATGGGCGTTAAATAATAAAATTATAGGTCTTTTATAATCGTAAGCAATAAGTATTTGGTTATATAGAGAATTTCAAGTAGTCGCTACTTCTTCGGGAATTTTTCTATATGGTAATCCACAATCGTGACAAGTTTTTTTATACTCTTTGCGTCTTTGTATTTTATTACCTTTAAAAATAATTTTTTATAGCAAATTGTATTTTATCAAGAATGTTTTTAAAAAGTTTTAGGTCATCATTTACAACTAAGTTATAAATATGACACACACATCCTATATGAAAATGATCAGGAAAACATGGAGTTAATCGAACTTTTAAAAGTATTATAGCATAATCATTAGAAGAAACATTATCTAATGTAATAGTCATAATTTTATCAATTATTCCATAATAATCACAAATTTCATGAATATTTTATGCAATAAAAGTTACAGTGTGCCTATCATCAATATATCTATATGCTATAATACGTTTTTGCATAGACCAAGTATAATCTATCTAATGACATGTAACGGTTAAATAATCATTACCGTTAATACTATGACCTATATCAAAAGTGAGAGCCACTTTGCCATTAAAATGATATAATGCATAACGTAAATACTGTTGATATTCATTTGCAAATTTAAAAACGTCTCTTCTAACAGTTGATCTAGGAAAATCGTTAAAAGCGGGATTATACATTTCTCTAATGTAATAAATAAAACCATGAGAGGAAGAAAATGAAAAGGGCAAACCCTCCACCGCAACTAATTTTGCCATATTTTTCCTATCTTTGTGTTTATCATATTTAGGACAAAAAAATCCCCCCGTCGTCAGGTTAATTTGACCTTGTACTTGGTTAGGGATACTATGTGAACATTGTCCCGACTCAACTGGCACACCAAATTTTTTAGCATGGTATTGATTCCACCTAGCAGCGTGCTCGTCTTGTACATGTTTCAATAAGCCTACCGTCCCACCTTGACCTTTTTTGGTTTTAAATTTATAAATATTTTTACAAAATTTACATCTAACTACTTGATTTTCTTGGTCCCTATCAAAAAAATCTCATGCAGCTGATTATAATTTTTGTTGTGTGGGATCTCGACTCATACTAGGGGGAATAAGAGGCATTTCAGTTTCAGTTTGAGGCTGAGACTCAATCCGATGTTGAAGTTGAGGTGCACTAGTGGGTGTGTCATCTACATTATCGTCAAAATTAAAGTCTGGTTCAGATGCAGAATACACCTCATCACCTAATGGTATATCATTAAAAAAAATGATTTCATCTATATGAGTGAAATCAATCAAATCATCGGGACTAGGAATATGATTACTAGAAGAAATATCCTTACCCTTGTTACCCCTACTAGAAGAAGCACCCTTACCCTTAATCATACGTCCAAGACATTTCATTATAATTATGCAAATAAATAATTAAAGTAAATAAAATTAAGTGCGATAATTAAAATTAAGTAACAATAATAATTTAAATAAGGAACGAAGGTACCAAACACCGACGTGTAATAGAGGTTGAAAATTGAAGCTTTGTTCGATAGATGATACTCAAGCTAGTTGTCAACTTCACTCCCAATTTTTGAACTTTGATATAAATAAGCAAAAAAAATATAATATTTAGTAGGCAAAGTAGAATTGTAGAGAGATAAATTGAGAGATTAGAGAGATGGTAAGAAGATTTGGGAGAAAAATGAAGAGGAAAATAAGGTATTTATAGTTGAGAAATAGGGTTAAAGTGTAAATATATTAACTTAGAGGTTAAAAATAAATATTAAGAGGGTAGGGGGGTTTATGGGGTGGGGGGATAAAAATGGCCGTTATAGCCGTTGCACAACGGCCAAAATCGAAATTTGGCGGTTGTTGCAACGGTTGAATTTTGCAAAGGGGGGAGGGGGCTGGACGGAGTCGGGTGGGGCGGGTCGGATCGGGATCGGGACTGGCAGGACGAGCCCAGGTCCCGTCCCGAGTTCGAACCCCGACACCAAATTTTTTTTTTGGGATCGGAGCGGGGCGGGTATCGGACGGGACGGGTCGGGAACGGGCCAACCCGACCCACTGGCCAGCCTTAATTTTAACTATTTTCAGAAACTATGTTTAATACTAAAGTAGGTTTTCTTGAACACTCATTTGATTAGTACCAGCTATTGTTATATAGTAGTCATGGCTTAAACATACCAATTGGAAATCAATCAATATATATAATAAAATTAGGAATAGGCAATCCTATGTGATATCTCTCAACGGCGTCCATTGACATTTATCCTTTTTCTCTTTTTTTTTGGCTTTTTATCTTTGTTTTTCTATTTATCTTATTTTTAAAAATCTGAAAGTATTTAGATGCATACTCAATTAATGAAGAATCACGTTCCTGAGACATCTGCTAAAATTAAAATACCAACCAATTAATGAAGAATCACGTCCCTCTGGAGCATCTGTTACAATTTTAGAGTCAAGTAAATGAAAGATGAAAGGCCACAAACCTTTCATTTTCTAAAAATGATGATTTATGATCTTAGCATATAAAACAAAACGTTAGAATGTGTGCAACCAACAACAATGGCTCACAAACTGTCTCTTCTCCTTCACATTGATTTGAGGCTTCCTGAGAACAGATTCCAATTTGATTGACGAGTATATAGGAAGAGTGATGAGAGTGTTCAAAGGGCAAGAAAAATTATTTGGCAAAATAAGCATATTTTAGAAATTCACAGCAAATTAGGAGGAGAATAAGGATTTTTTTTTTGTGATTTGATAGGGCATATTGTTCCACTGTTAGTGAAGTGGAGAAGGTGACAAGCCTGAGAGGGAAAAAAGAAGAAGAATGTCCATGAAAGTTTTATTCTAGGTCTTCTGAATCTTTTTATTTATTATCATGTGTTTACTTACTATAAATTGTGTTTAATGTTGGACTGTATTGCCTGGGCTTGCAAGATTTATTTGTGCAATTACCAACGAAGGGAAAAATCTCAGAGGGAAGTTCTAATAAATAGGGTGCAAACTCTGTCCGAAACAAATCTTGATAATGAAAGTGCTTTGGCCATCAACAAGCTTATTATATCTCATGAAATTGTAATCATTTTTTTCAAAAAAATTAAAACATAATTTTAAGAATCACAAGACATATAGATTAAAGAAAATAAATCTAGAACGTAATTTTATTGTAGTACCTGAGTTTGGCTTTTCAATTATTGCACAAAATTATTTCAATCTTGATTATCATTATCACGTCTTCACTATCAATGAGGTTAAGAGCACTTTTTTTTCATGCTTTTCAAGCCATGCTATATTGTCCAAAGTTGCAATGGAGTAGCACCTCCTCCAAGTCAGTCCAAGCCTGTTGGGCTTCCAAAGGATTATTATCTCCAGGACCATTCCCACGGGAAACGGCTAATATTCCAGAAGAATGGAATTTAGTGGAGTGCATGATCAATTACTACAAAATAATAATCTTCTTACTGCTAGGATTTAGATGAATAAATTTGCAGATATATATATATATATATATATATATATGTGCGTATAGATTAAAATATATCTCTTATATCTCAACTATTTACCATATTTTTTAATGACCGTGCGAAGCGCGAATAAGTTCACTAGTACATAAGTATATGTAAAAATAATTTCTTAAACAGCTAAACGTCACAATCGACGTTACATGTTCTCTAAAAGCTTCCCAAGAAGCATCTAATAATTCTTTATAGAGCATAAAAATGCAAAACTTGGACCGTGCGTTTGAACTGGACCATCTCTTAAGACTTACGTTCTTCTCTCAACAAGGCTGCTTGAACCCCATGTAATTCCCACTAGTGTAATCCCTCCAGGTATCAACAGCTCCAAAACTAGTCATGAGAACAGTGCTTAAAGCCATAACTGTGCCAACAGAAAACACAATAAGGGATGCTCTCCCATGATGTTCTATGGCTCTCTGAACCACTACTAATCCAATGATTGAGGCAACACAACATACGACTGCAAAGATGAGGGCGTCGTCCACGTGCTCCATCCCTAGAAATAGGTATTGCACAGCTGACATGGTAGAGGAGAAAAACACCATGAATGAGCAGGTTGCTGCTGTCACCTGTAGTAAAACAAGGCCATCAGTCCTATGAGAAAAACACACAAATTTAAGTATAACTAAGATGGAAGAATAACAGGAAGGCAAAGCTTACTTCAGGAGTTATTCCAACTTGGATTAGAAGGGGGCTAATTAGCATTCCACCACCAATTCCGAAAACACCTCCTAGAACCCCTGCTAGTAGTGCCATTATTGGGAAGATGAGCTTCCCTGAAGGTCCATGTTTAGTTTCACTGGTTCCTGCCTGCATTTAACGAATGAACCAAGTTAATTTTTAATCAAGAGAGTAAGCAAAAGAATATGTATACCCTCTTATAAATACCTGCTTCTTCGGAGGCATGTGCTGCTGACTCTCTCTATTAAATAAGATCCATGATGTAAAGATGATAGCCAAAGGAAACTGAACTGACGAAATGATCCAGTATCCCACTCCACATGCCTCCATAGGAATGATTCCCTGGACATTGATCAAACAGTTTCAGTTAAATATAAAACAACCTAACATAAAAAAAGATGGTATACTCTCCTCGTCATTTCTCTCTATTATACATCTTTCCTCGTCTTGCCATAAGCATTTTTAAAATAGTTGGAACTAGTAGCAAACACTTCAGTAATAACACATCTAACGTCTATAATCTAGAGTACCAGAGCCCACTTCCTTTCATATTCAGAACTGAAGAAAGTGAAAATAGCGGGTCTCTCAACTAAATGTCTTTTAGTCTATGATGCCAGAAAGAGACTAGAGCGGCTTAGCTGAATTTAAGTAGCTTTTTGAGCACCAAGTGCCCAAAGTACATTTTAAGTGTTGGAGACGACCTTATGAATATGCAGTTATGTGTTTGGATAGAAGTATTACATGATGAGGATAAGCATATGCTATCCACCACTGTGGTGAGGAACAAATGAGGTTATTAAAGATGGAAGAGGCGGATGCGGTCTTAAATAGTAGATATGAACCTATAATTTTAAAAATATAATGAGTTCAATCCTAAAAATCTTAAATATTGAATCAATAAAACTTAAATCCTGAATCTGCGTCTAAAAGATGGTAGAAAGGGGTACTCGGGCTGCTCAGCTTTTTCCCGATCGTAGTGTCATGGTCTCAACACAAACGATGTCATTTATTTGGGACATTAATAATATTATTTTAACAGAGTATTTACAGGACAAAAATTCTCAGAATACTGAAAGAAGACAGGAATTGGCATATTGTTTCTGATGCTATCAAGAGTAGTATAAAAAATGGGGAAAAGGTGCAAATATACCATTCGTTAAAAGGTGGTGCATATATATCCTATTGTTACGCGATGCAAATATACTCTTTTGGCTGAAGTTTTTTTTTAAAAATCATTTAGTTTATTTTTTTATGAAAAAATTGCATGTGACATTAAAAATGAGTAATCAGCAGTATACCAAATAAAAGATGAGAAATAAAATTAAACTTAGCCTTGAAAGGGAACAGAGAAGAGATGACTTAAGAAGTCCAAATTGCTGAGAACCTGAAGTAAATTCATATCCCACCCAGACCAAGTTCAATGATGGATTCATATCCCATCCAGACCAAGTTCAATGATGGATCATATATATGACTAAGTTATGACACATGAAGTGTCCAAAAAAAGGAAAATTCAAGACAAATGAAAAAGACACGTGTAACATCAAAAGAAGTGAAATGAAGACAAGATAAAAGTAGACATACTTGTTCATATCGATTTCCACGAAGAAGATAGAGGAAAAAGAAGAAAAACCAGAACATCACCAACATCCCCATTTTCATCCATGGTATGTTGCTGCTAATCCCTCCCTTAGCTTCTTTCTTCAACAAAGTCTCATTTATTTCATCACAACTTTCATTTTTCAACAACCCATTTTCCACTTCTTGATTCCTATTTTCCAATTTCCAATAAAAGAACCCTGATTTACATGTCTTGAAAGTGCAAAAACCAAGAAACACAGAAAACAGTATAGTGATAAGCCATTCTGGGAGCACCCTATTGCATATAACTCCAATACTAACACCTAACAACATGCATGGCTCTGACAACAATGCTATATCAAAATCAATCAAAATCTTTCCCCCATTTTTAGGACTTTTAATAAACATGTTACAAACAACATTAGCAATAGAGCCACCTGTGACCATAAATGCAGAAAAACTTGAAGCTGTTTTGAGGTCTACACCAGTAATTATAGTGAGTATAGGTACATATAAACCTCCACCACCAATCCCACCAGCACTTGATATTGAGGCTGCTAAAAAACATAGCACCCCTGCTATTACAGTTGGAACTCCAAATTTTAGACCTTCATTTACTTGTTTTTGTTGCAAATTAGTCCTCCATACATAGATTGCATTCAAGAATTGATCTAACTTGGGGATATCTGAGGCGGGGTTTGTTTGTTTTGCTATGGAAAATCTAAAGGTGGTTAGAAAAATAAGGAAAAATGCTAACTTTAAGTTGTTATGACGATTCATTTTCTTGATTTTTTTTGTTACAATGAGAGAATGCTTTGGAGGAGAGGTTTTTAACTTTTAAGATGGTGTGGTGGCCTAAAATAGTGATGATTTATACTCGCTCCGTCCCAAAATACTTGTCCTCCTTATTAAAAATATTTGTCATTTTATTTAACAAAGATAAAATTAAGTAGTTTTTTTCTCTCATTTTACTCTTGTATTAATTAACAACATTTAAGAAGTTCTCATTCTTGATGGAGTAAATATTTTTAAAGAATGATAATATAATGAAATATGTTAAGAGGGTAAAATAGTTAAAATAATATCCTTATAAATTCTTTCTTAAGAGGTGTATAAATAAAAAATACGAAAAGTATTTTGGGAGGGGAGTAATATGGGACTTAGTGAAGGAATAGTACAAAATGCGTGGGGAAACTAGAATTATTTTGGATTTTTTTGCCACTTGTCATCTAGGTCTATATGCTTTCATGAATTGCCTACATCATCAACATCCAAGCATATATTTGGCTTGTTAACAGTGGCACAGTGGAGTTGCTTCTTAGGATGGGATAAATATATTAGATGCATAATGGTGACTGATCAAATTGCTACTCTTTTAAGTGAAGAAATTAAAGGGGTTGAAGAATAAGTTGAAAAATTGGGACAGTTCAATGCTTAAAGCTTCGAGTTCTACTTAACATTAATTGTCTTTAAGGCAATAGCACGTATTTGAGAACAATAAATAAGCAGAATTTGAAAATGACTTGTTGAGAAATAGAAGCTATATGCATGTTACAATCAATGTAGCTTTTCTAATAGTTCAAGCTAGGTGGAAGTTATTATTACTAGCTACATATGTATAGGTTCGTTTTGAGCTTATATATTCTCTGACTTGCAAATCATGTAATGATGATAGAGCCTTGTACTCACCTAGAATAGACGAAAATGACGTGTAACTTGTTTTTAAATCAATTGATACATCACGCAAGAAGCTTAACAACCATATTTGGGACTTTGGAGTGCGTGTGAACAGAAACGGATGAAATGAAGCATCATCGAAGCTTCTTGGATTTGATAAGTTGGATGACGTCTTTTGGTTTTACTTGGTGGAGTAAACTGGGGAAAAAAAGAAGAAGACATGCATGTACCCTGTACTTATATCAACTTTATAAATACATACAATAATATGTGTTTCCATATAAACATTTCTAATTAATTATAGTTAATAAATACGCACATATTTATATCTTTTTTTTTGTTTACTATAATCACAGGGTGTAAGTAACTTGTTTTTCTGTAGAAGTTTGTCATTGAACCATCATTAAGGCAGTTTCTAACACCTTATTTCCTAACACTAGATTAATTGAGTGCATATACATACAAGGGACATATAGAGGTGATGTTTGGCTTGCAAATCGACGATCTCACGTAATCACACCATGGAATTAGATTTTCATCAATAAAATTAAACTAGGAAAAATGTCTAGCGTAGTCGGAGATTATTAATCTCCTTTGGTTTTTATTAGGTGTGAAAGAAATAATCCCCTTGATTATTTTCATTAATTGAAAGGCTATATATACAAGTTACATATTACCATAATAGGAGAATCATATTCCTATTCTATTTCTAAAACCTTATTCTACCATAATTCTAACTATACAATTATGGTAAGTGTATAACACTAATTAAGGTAACCTTTACACTACAATATACTACAAATATATATACCATAATTACAATATTGGCTTGTCCTCAATCTGGCCGTGAATGAGCCATTGCTGAGAGCCCACTTCTGGGCCGCCACTTCTTTGGGCCGATCCGATCCTTTAACTTTGCTGTCCGGTCCATCGTTTTGCCTGTGATATACACTGTTGTATATTGGGTGTATATCACAGGTATATTGCACTGTTAACACACCCCCGCAGTCATAGCGGGCAGTTTTTGAACGCTGAAACTGTCCCTAAAATCTTCAAAGAGAACCGCTGGTAGACCCTTTGTAAAGATGTCTGCAATTTGATAACGTGACGGGACATGGCATATGCGAACGTGACCCTTTGCAACCTTTTCACGGACAAAGTGAATGTCCATTTCGATATGCTTGGTGCGTTGGTGCGTTGGTGTTGAACCGGGTTACCTGAAAGGTAGATGGCACTAATGTTATCGCAATATACCAAGGTTGCCTTTTGAATGGGACAATGAAGCTCCCAAAGCAAATTACGTAGCCAACATGATTCAGAGACCACATTCGCTACCCCTCGATATTCTGCCTCTGCATTTGAACGTGATAGAGTTGCCTGACGCTTTGCCGACCAGGAGACCAAGTTGTTGTCAAGGAACATACAGTAGCCAGAAGTCGACCGTCTGGTGTCGGGACAACCACCCCAATCAACATCCGTGTAAGAGACAAGTGTGGATGTAGACGACGGATACAAGTGCAACCCATAGTCCAGTGTACCCTGAATATACCGAATGATGCGTTTGATTGCATTCATGTGCTCAACTCTGGGATCATGCATGAATAAACACACCTGCTGAACCGCATACGTAATATCCGGTCTGGTAAATGTAAGATACTTGGAGGGCCCCTGCAAGACTGCGATAGTGGGTCGGATCTTCGTATGGTGCACCTGCTGCGGCACTCAGCTTGGTGTTTGCATCAACTGGCGCGGAAGTGGACTTACAGGATGACATCCCAGCCCTTTCTATGATCTCAGCAGCATACTTTCGTTGAGACAAAAACAAGCCACCTGAATGACGCTTGACGGCAATCCCCAAAAAATAACTCAAAGGCCCAAGTCTTTCATAGCAAACTCAGAACTGAGCATGGTCATGATATACTGGCGCAAGGCATCGGAAGAGGCAGTCAAGATGATATCATCCATATACAGCAGAATGTAGGCCAAGGACGAACCACGGCGATAGAAGAACAAGGAATTATCTGACCTGCTGTGAGTGAACCCAATAGTGGAAACAAAGTCAGCAAACCTCGTGTACCGGGCCCTTGGAGACTGCTTAAGCCCATATAAGGACTTCTTCAACAAACATACATGATGGAGGCGATTGGGATCCCTAAAACCTAACGGCTGATGCATATAGACTGTTTCCTTCAGATCACCATGTAGGAAAGCATTCTTGACATCCAGCTGATGAATTGGCCAAGTCTTGGAAAGAGCCAAGCTAAGCACAGTGCGAATGGTAGCCGGTTTGACCGCCAGACTAAACGTCTCACCACAATCTATCCCAACCTGCTGAGTCTTACTATCACCAACAAGTCGCGCCTTATGTCGAGCAAATGACCCATCTGAATTCTCCTTATGAGCAAAAATCCACATAGACCTGATAACATTAATACCATATGGACGGGGCACCAACTCCGATGTCTTATTATCAATAAGAGCATTATATTCATTAGTCATAGCAATTTTCCAATTAGGGTCATTTAATGCAGACACAGGATTGCGGGGCAAGGGGGATTTAGAGACATCAGAATGTAAATTAAAATGTCTTTTAGGTGTAAAAATACCCCGCTGACTACGAGTGACCGGTCTATGACTCGAGGAAGAATTGAGGGAATTTTGGGAATTTTCTGGGCTTGGGACGGACTGGCCAGCAGGCAGTGGGCCTGCTAGCCCAAATCGGTAACTGGAATCGTCGTCTGGACCAGTTCCAGAATTGGGCTGGACTGGCCCAATTGCTGGAACTGTTCTAGTGGCAGAAACTGGGGCACAGAACTGTGGGGCCAGCAGGCAGTGGGCCCGCTGGAGAATTTTGGGTACGGGAGATGTCCAAAAAATTCTGAATAATATACGGGGATATTTGGTCATCCAAAAAATTATACGACCTAGGCTCGGGAGTATGAACTTTCATAAAAGGAAATTGGGTTTCATTAAAAATGACATGGCGATTAATTATGATTTTCTTGGAGGATAAATCAAAACATTTATAACCACGATGATTCGACGAATAATCCAAAAATACACACGGGGTAGACCGAGCCTGAAGTTTGTTAATTGTCGTGGATGTGAATAATAGATAACACAAGCACCCAAAAATCTGAAGATGAGAATAAGAAGGGTTCTTATTATATAGGATTTTGAGGGGAGAAGAATATGTCAGACCTTTAGAAGGAATTATGTTAAGAAGATATGTGGTCATTTGTAGAGCATGATGCCAAAATATGGAGGTATGGAGGCATGAATTAAGAGAGTTCGGACAATGTTATTTATGGAACGAATTTTGCGTTCGGCCTTTCCATTTTGTGAAGATGTATGAGGACACGAAAACCTAAAATTAATCCCATTATTAGCACAGAATTCCCGAAACTCCCTATTGTCATACTCTTTCCCATTATCACATTGAATATTTTTTATGTCTCTTTCGAATTGAGTACGAATGAACGCTCTAAATTTGATAAAGACGGAAAACACTTGTGATTTATTCACAATTGTAAACGTCCAAAAAAATCTAGAATAATCATCTAAAAAAAAGAACATATATCGATGACCCAATGAACTAAGAACAGGAGACGTCCATAAGTCGCTATGAATAATATCAAATGGCATTGAAGTATGAGAATTGGAGTCTACAAATGGAAACTTAAGAATTTTCCCTAATGAACAAGACTGACAAAGTGGAGTACGACTCGTACCCTTACAAGAAATAAAGCTATTTTTATCTAAAACTGATAAAATAGAAGATCCCGGATGACCCATGCGAGCATGCCACATGGAAGGAGAGATGGCTGCAAAAGCTGATGGCAAGGCTTGACTCGATGGACTGAAACCAGGCATGATAGGATACAGACCCCCCTACTTTCACACCTCATGAGATGACTCACCATCTTGAAATCCTTCACAGAGAAACCAAAAGGATCAAATTCAACGGAAACGGAATTGTCAGTAGTGAACTTTCGGACATACACTAAATTTTTAATCAATTTAGGAGCATGTAAAGTATTTTTCAAGAAAAGGGGTGGATTAGGGGGAGACAACTTTTTCTGACCATAACCCTGAATTGGAATAGAGTTGCCATTACCAACAATTATACCTAGAGGGGTGCTCAAATTGGAACAAGAGGAGAGAGTACCTGATTCGGAAGTCATGTGAGTAGTGGCCCCGGTGTCCATGTACCAATTTGGGTCTGGTTGAGTCAACCCCAACGTGTGCATCGCAGCCTCGATATCGGTCTGAGTGGGGCCTGTTGCATGATGGGCTTGCGGAGATTGGGGCCCAAGAACACCTGTCTGTGATGGAGCTGGGTCGTAGGCCGGGCCGCGCTGGCGTTGGGGCAACGCGCCGGGGCCGCCACCGCCGGGTGTTCGGCCCGAACCGCGGCCACCCCCCGGCCGCTGGAATTTGCTACCTGAGGAGAAGGGCTGCTGGCCCACGGCCCCAGCCCCACTGCCATGGGCCCCACTGCTGGAAATAGGGGGTGGTGGGCCACTATTCCCTGGATGGGGCCCACCGCTTGCTTGCTGACCACCTGAACCGCCGCGTTTGCCCCCGCGGTTTTTGTTATTATTCTTGCGATTATTCTTGCCGCCACTATGATTATGGTTTTGGCCCGAATTATTAACAAAACCCGAAGAACTAGGAGAGGACGCCACCATGACGACGGGGCTTGCTCCGGTAGCTGCCTTTTTAGCCAAACCGGCTTCTTCCAAAGTAAGCATGGAGCGGGCTTGATAGAAGTCGGGAAGAGGGTTGCTTTGACGAAGGAGAGTTCCAACACCATTATAGGCCTCCGAATGACCGACAACAAACTGTAGAACGAGACAATTATTAGTTATCGGTGCGCCAACATTACGGAGTTGATCTGCCAACTCCTTGAGTTTCTTGCAATATGCAGAAACGTTTGAAAATTCGTCCATTCGAACTAGAGAGAATTCCTGCTCGAGTGTGACGACATGTGAATATTGGTTGTCTTGGAATATGTCACGCAATCTATTCCATGCAGCCATAGCCGTGGTATCCGGCTCAATAATCGTCTGTAGAAGGTCCATCGAAATAGTGGTGTAGATCCACCGGAGAACGGTAGCATCAAGAGTAATCCATAACTTAGGATCCTCCGCAGGAAGGGGTCTAGCGGGAGGAATGATGTGATGAAGAACTTGATAAGAGATAGCGTGAATTTTAAACAACTCCGCCCACGTCGCATATTGGACGTTTTCCATCTCAAGGACAATAGGGATACAACTCTTGATATTGGAAACCATGAGGACAGGATGATAATTGTTCTTAAACATATTGAAAGAACAAAGAAGGAAGAGAAATTTAAGAGAGGTGTTTTTGAGAGCGGAAGACGAATTTTGGAAGAGAAACCCGGGGGGGTGGGGTGTCTCAGCCGAAATTAAAGAGAGGACAAAAGTTGAGAGAAAAACTTTTGTTTAGACCTAGTCTCTTGATACCATGAAAGAAATAATCCCCTTGATTATTTTCATTAATTGAAAGGCTATATATACAAGTTACATATTACCATAATAGGAGAATCCTATTCCTATTCTATTTCTAAAACCATATTCTACCATAATTCTAACTATACAATCATGGTAAGTGTATAACACTAATTAAGGTAACCTTTACACTACAATATACTACAAATATATGTACCATATATACAATATTGTCTTGTCCTCAATCTGGCCGAGAATGAGCCATTGTTGAGAGCCCACTGCTGGCCATTGCTGAGAGCCCACTGCCGGGCCGCCACATCGCTAGGCCGATCCACCACTACTTTGCTCGTCCAAATCCATCGCTTTGCTTTGCGTGATATACATTGCTGTATATTGGGTGTATATCACAGATATATTGCACTGTTTAATAAGGTGCCCGACATGACACTCAAAACCAAAAGGAAATAATAACAAATTACAATAAAGAATGAAAATCAGTAATACACGTTACACCTAAAGAACCACATGTTCAACGCTATATAGAGTTTAAACTCTTAAAGAAAATAAATTTCTTTAACACTACAAAAATTATTTCCAGAATTTGCAACTCTCTTGTCATTTTTTTTGCTGCATAATACGTCGACACTAGGGTGTCAAAATTAGCCCAAATCCAAATGACCCGCCCAAGGTTTCATGGGTTTTGGCAAGAATGATTTTGATAATGGGTTGGTTTGGGCTAGCCCAAGTTGATCCATCATAAATCAACAGCCCAAATGAACTCATGATGATGCCCAAACTTGACCCACGAATATACTCAATTTTAACGATTATAACTCCACTCTAGATTAATATTTTTATTTAAAATAATTATTTAAAAAATTCCTTTATTATTTCAGAACAATAAAAATACACCAACGCACCACAACCACCCACCACACTATCCATCCACCATACCCCTCCCCTACACCAACCCCCACTCAAGCACTGAACCACCCTCACATCTCTGCCCCCTACCTTGCCTACTCCACCCCACCCCTACCCACTTCTACCCCACCTACCCACTACCCCCTACCCCATTCTCAAATTTCTATTTTATATTTTTTTTTCCTTTTATAAACAATTTATAAAAATATATGAATTTTTTTCTTACCCCCCTACCCACACAGGCGAAGAAATAAATTCATCATTCCACTACACTCGATTCAAGAACTCGAGAATGAATATTCACGCTTGGATGGCGGCTCAAGATCAGATTTATCATCCGAAAAGAGGAAAAAACGGAGTCTCACACATACTCCCCTCCACCCCACCCCATCCTCAAATTTCTATTTCATATATTTTTTTAGTTTTATAAAAAATATGAAATTTTTTCTTACCCCCCCTACCGCCCTAACCCCACCTACCCCCTCTACCCCACCCCATCCTCAAATTTATATTTCATATTTTTTGTTAGTTTTATAAAAAAATATGAAATTTTTACTTTTATTTTACTTAAACAATTTTTTATAAAAAATGAGAAACTTTTCTAACCCACTACCCCTGGCCCTCCCACCTATTATTTTATATATTTATTTTACTTTTATAGAAAATGAAAAAATTCTTTGAAATATTATTCTTATTTTAAAAATAAAGATATGAAAAAATCAAATAACATCATAGAAGGTAAGTTTAAAATTTGTAAAAGTAATGGGTCAAGTTTGGCAAGTTGGGTTATGACCCATCATTTATCCCATCTTGACCCGCCCATCTTAGCCCATGTAAGTTTTGGACGGGTTGGACATTGGTCCATCTATTGATTCAGCCCATCTTGACCTGCCCAACTTCAGCCCAAACGACCCATCTGCCACCCCTAGTCGACACCATAAACACTTACACGTAATTCCTGCGTTTTGTACATTTCACGCTCAAAGATTGAGATTAAATTGATTGATTATGTTAATATTGGAAATATCATCACATATTTGTTGCCTATTAATAATTAGTCATTGTTCTCTTCCTTGTCATCAATTTTCTTTTTCTATTGACAAGGAGGAGGTCTAGAGTCTGATTATATTGGAAAACCCTTTTCTTATCCAAATTTATTGCTAATTAATTCTATTCTTTTTGAGTTGGGGAGGAAGCATAATGTTGCAATTTTGAACTGATCATAGCTTGAAGAGGTGGTACACTGAGCTTGCGGAGTAGTACTTAACTGATAGGATCAAGTTAGTTGATAAGAATTAGGAGTTTTAGTTTAGTCCCCAAGTCTTTTAAGTATTAGTTTTAGTATTTACGATTTAGGCCGTTGTATTTTCTATTTGAGCACTTTTAGTCCTAGATGAGATTGTTATTTCGTATTGTATGTCAGCTAGAATTCAGGAAGGACATGCGTCTCCAGATTTATATGTGGCTCGTACTATTTTTTGGATGTTTATGAATAGAATTATCTAGTTTTAATCCAACTATCTTATTCTCTCCTTTATTTCATTCTTTCCCTTTTTTTTATTCTCATTGTCTGTGTTACTGTTCCATTTAATTACTGGAGTTTGCAAATCCATTTTGTATCATTTGGTATCAGAGCACTCTCTTGAGCTCTGTGGGAATCATGAGTAACGATCTATAAGAAATCAAAGATACGTTTGATCGAGTCACATTGGAAATGGCCAACTTTACAATGCGACAAAATCAAATAGAAGATCAACATTAGAAAGCCATAGATAGTCTTCGAGACTCTTTGAATGCAGTGCCGAGAACTGAAAAAGGAAATGAAAGCAACTTTAACGAGAGATCTAGTGAGATCTATACACCATCTGGAAACCCCATGACATGGGTTGCGTCTGTCCCTTTGTTAAACTCTCAAGTTCTTCCTTCACCAGTGGCAAATCCAATGGGCTCAGCAGGGCAGACAACTTTATGGGCTACAACTATTTCCGTGGGAAATCCATCAGTTCTTCAATCCCCAATGGGTCATCAGTTTGGTATATCTCAATATCAGCAATATCAAACCTCACTGAATGGTCATTGTCAGCAAAATCAAGGTTATTCTGGTACTCAACAACAGTATTATGCATATCCAAGTCAAGTACATGTATCAAGTTATAGAGTAGGGGGTTATGTTCATGACACAAACCACACTCCCATAAGTCACAACAGTGGGTCAATGACTCGCTTAACAAAGGTAGATTTCCCTCATTTTGATGGAACTAACTTAAGAACTTAGATGTATAAAGTAAACCAATTCTTTTCCTATGGTGATACACTTTTAGCTGAGAGAGTTAGAGTAGTTACTTTACATTTTAAGGACTTGGCTATAGAATGACATTTATCTTATCTCAAAAGTAGGCTTCATTTTCCCTTTCCTACATGGGAAGAGTATATTTATTCCTTGATGGACAGATTTGGGGGTGAATATAAAGATAAGGTTCAATTTCTCTGTTCATTCAACTCTTGGTACTTATAATGGTTGTGTTAGACAGTACTATGTTGCCTTATAACATATGGCCTTTATGGGTCCAAAGTGCAGTAGCTTACTGACTGCTAAGAAATAAATAAATGTGATGATAAATATCCTTGTCATCATTTCATTCCCCCAATCAATATAGAGTCCTTACTGTGTTATCTTATCCACGAAGCTCTGGCATAAATGGTTGTTTACTTTGCCAATATCGTGAAATGAAGAAATCAGATCTCATGGCATAACACACTTATTTCTTATTCGCTTTGATCTCATTGTTCCATTCTGTCGTGCGTTGATTGGATTGTTAAAAAGATCAATAAAGGTATGTTAAGGAAAATTATTTCTTTCTTTTGGCATGTTCCATATAGCGAAATATAACCGTAATATTGCTCCATAATTTATTCTACTCCTAGTAGTTAAGAATATTCATGTTTTTGATTTCTATGTTAAAAACATGTCTAAATATGCTCTTAAATCCTTATTAAGGTATATGAGAAATATGTTAATATTCCCAATGTTAGCCGAAGGATATGATAAAAGCATGTCTAAATATGTTTCCAAGACCTTATTGAGGCATATGGAAAAGATGGTGATATTCACAGTGTTAGCCAAAGGTACAAGGATATTATGTCACCCAGGATGTTTTATTGTTATTCATGCATTTTCATTTGCATTATATTCATATATTACCCTGGACCCACATGTGTTATGCATACTACTATATGGTAAATATTTATGTAGGAGATATAGGGAATGGGATAGGCGTTATATACGCACACCACCTGCAGCTGGTACAGACTATCACAAAAGAGCCCGAAGAGGCTAATATTGATGCCCTTATATGGCCAATATGATATAACCTAATGCCCACAGAGACGGTTATGGGAATGAAAATGTCCTTGTGTGGCCAATATTTATATATATACCGCATTTGCATTGTGCATAACATTTAGGCATATGTATTAGGGCCCTCAGAGGCATTTACTGTTGGTCAGCTGTTTCTGTTTCAGTTGTTGTTATATCCCTGTTATGCTATTTTTCATGCCTGACATACTTAGTACATCAGTCGTACTGACGTCCATTTTATTAGGGGACACTGTGTTTCATGCCCGCAGGTTCACGTAGGTAGGGTGACAATCCACATTAGTAGGTTGCTAACTCTGCGGATTTTTGAGCACTCCCATTATTTCGGAGTGTCGGTCTATCTTGGTACGGTGATTTTTGCTTGTATACATGGGTATGGTGAGGCCCTGTCCCGACCTGTTGATGTTATGTACTTTCTTTGAGGCGTGTAGACATGGGTTCTGTGTGTAGTAGTCTTGTATGGCCTTGTCGGGCTTGGTATGTGTATGTGTATATATAAGTTGGTTATCTAATTTTCCATAAGTCCTTTTTCGGCTTTGTCCGCATTTATTTATGATTTGTTGTTGAATGTACAGCTAGTGGTACCCGGCGGGTGGGGTCCGGGTACCCATCGCGACCCTCCGGTTTGGGTTGTGACAAACTTGGTATCAGAGCATGTCTGTCCTATGGAGTCTATAAGCCGTGTCTAGTAGAGTCTTGTTTATGAGTATGTTGTGCAGCATACTTATAAGTAAGAGGTTGCCTGACATTTAGGGATGGTTTTTATTCTTTCATCTCATAAATCGTGCAGTAGAGCTGAGTTATAGGTATTTCACTCCTAATCCGTCTCGTGTTTATGATTCCAGTGATGTCTACCGCAAGGAAGAAGTTCAAGAGTGTAAGGGCGTTGGATACGATCGCGAGCGAAAGTGCTAGCCGATTGCCACCCGCTAGCGAGGGCTAGAGTGAGACAGTCGGTGCGACTCCTTCGTATGATTCCCTAGTTCACCACTATCGGTGGAGATTAGTGGAGCAACAGTACCCCCAGTTCCTCCACCTGGTACTCCAGCTGAGGATCTTGATATGCATAGTATTGTGCAGTTATTGACTCGGTTAATGGCCGCTCAGGCCCAACGACAGGTTCCCAGTCCTTCTGATAGAGCTCTTAGTGAGAGGGCTTAGGATTTCATTAATCTAGACCCTCCGGTATTCACAGGATCGGACTTGAATGCGGACCCGCAAAATTTTCTGGATCAGATACAGCGTACCTTGCGGGTGATGGATGCTACCGATACTGAGTCGGTAAAGTTTGCTTCTTATAGACTGCGGGATGTCACATTGACTTGGTATGAAACATGAGAGCAATCTAGGGGACCTCGTACTCCACCAGCAGGATGTAGAGAGTTTTCAGAGGCCTTATTACAACATTTCCTGCCAGTCGAGCTTCGATGGGCCAGGCAGGACTGGTTCCTACATCTTGAACATGGCAGTATAAGCGTTTGAGAATATAGCTTGCAGTAATTCATTGGCCCGGTGTGCTCCTACGATTATAGCGGAGATGAGTGATCGGGTGCATATGTTCGTTATTGGCTTAGGGCCGCACTTGGTCAACGAGTGTACTACGGCTTCTCTGAATCCGAGTATGGATATTGCTCGCATTCAGGCTTACGCGCAGAATTTGGAGGATCGTAAGAGGCAACAACGGGTAGTCGAGAATGTGATAAGGGCCAGCATAAAAGGCTTCGATCTGTAGGTGACGTAAAAGAGTTCAGAGGTGGGCCCAAGCCACAACTTTATAAGCACCCAT
The DNA here is from genome assembly GCA_034509755.1 of Anisodus tanguticus. NCBI lineage: Eukaryota > Viridiplantae > Streptophyta > Magnoliopsida > Solanales > Solanaceae > Anisodus > Anisodus tanguticus. The sequence goes on along the minus strand of CM067548.1, from coordinate 38,109,054 downwards.
CCTACTCAGCAGCTAGTGCATCATTACCGTTTTCGAGGTCAAGGGTTGATCGGTTTGTTCAATTGGGACCAGGTCAGAGTTTACAAGCGTTAGGGTCTTATTATAGAGGTGATTCTATTCAGATGAGGCCGTCATTGGCTCGATGCGGGTAGTGTGGTAGGACCCATATAGGGTCGTGCCAACAAGGAGCAAGGGTGTGTTATTCTTGTAGTGAACCTAATCATTTTAAGCGAGAATTTCCGACAGATGGCGAAGGTGTTAGGGTACAGCCGGTCGGATCTGCAACAGCTTCATCACATTCAGTACGCCCGTCAGGGCTGAGTCAGCAGACAACATCCGGTCGAGGTAGAGGTAGGGGCGAGAATCGTATTTACGCATTGGTGGGACGATAGGATCAGGAATCCTCAATTGATGTTATTACAGGTACATTATCGATCTTTTAACATAATGTGTATGCATTGTTAGATCCACGCTCTAATCTATCATATATTACTCTTTTTATTACCTGTAAATTTGGTATAAAGCCTGAGTTGATGAGAGATCCATTTATGGTATCTACACCAGTTGGTGAGTTGGTAGTGGCTAGACGGATTAACCGAAATTGTGCAGTATTAGTTTGTAGCCATCAGACTCTAGCGGATTTGGTAGAACTAGAGATGGTTGATTTCGATGTTATCATGGGCATGGATTTGCTAGCATCATGCTACGCTAATGTTGATTGCCGAACAAAGATCGTTAAATTTCAGTTCCCAGGAGAGCCAGTCCTTGAATGGAAGGGTAATACGGCATCGCCAAAATGAAGGTTTATTTCATATCTTAAGGCAAGGAAAATGATCTCTAAATGTTGTATATATAATCTTGTTCGGGCTAGAGATGTCGAAGCCGAACCACCTACTTCTCAATCAATTTCGATGGTTAATGAGTTTCTTAATGTATTTCCGAACGAACTTCCAGGCCTTCTTCCATAGAGGGAAATTGAATTCAGTATAGACGTGTTGCTAGACACTCAACCGATATCTATTCCTCCTTATAGAATGGCTCCAGCTGAATTGAAATAATTAAAGGAGCAATTGAAATATCTGCTTGAGAAAGGCTTTATTATGCCTAACATATCTCCTTGGGGTGCGCCGGTATTGTTCATACGAAAGAAAAATGGTTCGTTACGAATGTGTATCGACTATCGGCAACTGAACAAAGTCACTATCAAGAACAAATACCCTCTTCCCAGAATTGATGATTTGTTTGACCAGTTACAGGGTGCGAGATATTTTTCAAAGATCGACCTAAGGTCAGGGTACCATCAGCTAAGGGTTAAGGAGAAGTACATTCTGAAGAAGGCATTCAGAACAAGGTATGGGCACTTTGAGTTTTTAGTAATGTCATTTGGACTCACAAATACTCCGACAGCATTTATGGATCAAATGAACAACGTGTTTTGCCCATTTCTGGACGTATTTGTGATAGTATTCATAGATGATATTCTGGTTTACTCTCACTCGGAAGCAGAACATGTGGATCATTTGCGGATAGTACTACAGACGCTTTGGGACCATAAGTTGTACATAACGCTCTCTAAGTGTGAATTTTGGCTGAAGTCAGTGGCTTTTCTTGGTCATATGGTGTCAGATGAAGGTATAAGAGTTGACACTAAGAAGATTGAAGCGGTGAAGAATTGGCCGAGGCCTACGACTCCATCAGAGGTTCACAACGTTTTGGGCTTAGCCGACTATTATATGAGGTTTGTAGAAGGGTTTTCTACCATATCACCACCATTAACGAAGTTGACACAAAAGGACATAAAATTCCAGTGGTCCGATGCTTGTGAGCGGAGTTTCCAAGAGTTAAAAGACAGACTAACATCGGCACCAGTCCTTACTCTCCTAGAGGGTCCGAAAGGCTATGTTGTGTATTGTGATACCTCGGGAGCAGGTTTAGGATGTGTGTTAATGAAACATGGTAAAGTGATTGCCTATGTTTCAAGGAAATTGAGCAAACATGAGAAGAACTATCCGACACACGATTTGGAGTTGCCGCAGTGGTTTATGCACTGAAGATTTGGCGACATTACTTGTATGGTGTTCATGTAGACATTTTCACGGATCATAAAAGTCTGCAATTATTATTTAAGCAGAAAGAGTTGAATCTAAGGCAGAGAAATTGGCTTGAGTTATTTAAGGACTATGACATGGATATCTTATATCATCTCGGTAATGCTAATGTTGTAACAAACGTGCTCAGCCGTAAGTCGATGGTCAGCTCAACTTCGGTGCAGGTCGAAAGGAATGAGTTGGTAAAAGAGCTCCATCAGTTAGCTAGTTTGGGAGTCCGGTTAATGGATTCGGAGGATGGTGGTTTTGTGATTCAGAATATGTCAGAATCATCCCTTATATCGGAAGTTAAGGAACGATAGTGAGAAGACCCCAGTTTGGAAAAGATCAGAGAAGGCATTCAACTGAAGAAGATTACAACCTTTAAAATCGACGAACATGGGAATCTCAGGCACCAGGGTCATTTATGTGTTCCAAATGTAGCAGGATTACGAGATTGAATTATGACCGAAGTCCATTGCTCACGATATTCTATTCACCCTGGATCTACCAAGATGTACCATGATCTCAAGAGCATCTATTGGTGGAACGACATGAAGAAGAGCATGGCAGAATTTGTAGCTTAGTGTCCTAATTGTCAACAAGTAAAAATAGAGCACCAAAAGCCCGGTGGCTTGACTCAGAACATTGAGATTCCGATGTGAAAATGGGAAATGATTAATATGGATTTCATTACGGGTTTACCTCGCTCTTACCGTAAGTTTGATTCTAGTTGGGTAATTGTTGACAGATTGACCAAATCAGCTCATTTCTTGCCGGTCAAAACTACCTACACAGCCGAGGACTACGCGAGGTTATATGTTAAGGAAATTGTTCGCCTTCATGGTGTGCCTATCTCTATTATATCTGACCGAGGTGCTCAGTTTACAGCTAACTTCTGGAAGTCATTTCAGAATGGTTTAGGCACCCAAGTGAATCTTAGTACAGCTTTCCATCCTCAGATAGACGGGCAAGCCGAGCGTATAATTGAGACGCTCGAGGATATGTTACGAGCTTGTGTATTGGACTTTAAGGAAAATTGGGATGATCACTTACCCCTTATTGAGTTTGCGTACAATAAGAACTATCATGCAAGCATTAAAATGGCTCCATACGAGGCTTTGTACGGACGGAAGTATAGATCTCCTATCGGATGGTTCGAGGTAGGTGAGTCAGAGTTATTTGGGCATGACTTGATACACCAGGCCATAGAGAAGGTAAAGCTGGTCCAAGAATGATATTTAACCGCACAGAGACATCAGAAGTCATACGCAAACGTGCGACGGTGAGACTTAGAATTCCAGGTAGATAAATGGGTATTCTTGAAAATTTCGCCTATGAAGGGTGTAATGAGATTTGGGAAGAAAGGAAAGTTCAGTCCAAGGTATATTGGGTCATATCACATAATTCAATGAATCGGCCAGGTAGCGTACGAATTGGACTTACCTTCGGAGTTGAAATTTGTTCATCCGGTTTTTCATGTTTTCATGTTGAGAGTGTGTGTTGGAGATCCTTCTCGAATTGTACCGATTTGATGATGTGAAGATTACAGAGGATCTATCATATGAAGAGGTTTTTGTTGTTATCCTAGATCAACAAGTCTGCAGGCTGAGGACTAAAGAAGTAGCCTTTGTAAAAGTTCTTAAGCGGAATAAAAAAGTGGAAGAAATGACATGAGAGGCGCAAGAGGAAATGATGCAAAAATATCCACACATGTTCCAGACCAACGCCGAGGTTCCAAAAGAAGCATAAGGTAAGTTCTATCTCATGGTATTATAATTAATGCTTGAAGACCATGAGAGGTCTGATGTAATGATGTGTGTTACATTGTACGGTCGTGAGAAAGTAGTTGTATTTTCTGGCTACGTGCCGGAGATTAGATATGTCACCCCAACATTCGAGGATGAATGTTTCTAAGAGGGAAGGATGTAACACCCCGTACTTTCGGGTCACAGTTTGAATCGCTAAGCGTATGTAAAATCGCTAGGCGTGGGTAAATAGACCCGAACGTTGGAAGAATTTATGTTATATTTACGTATGCTAATAAAGAGATTAGTATATAAAAGGATTAAACTTCACTTCCTTCAAAAGTAAGAATTCCAAACCCCTCCATATAAATCCAAACCAAAACATTTTACTTGGTTTTGGAAAAAAGGGGAAAATGTACGGAAGTAGCAGTAGCAAACCATCTCCATTTCAGTTTTTATTTGAACCAGAAAACGCACGCAATAGTACTTTTTGATATCTCTTGATTAAACCAGTAGACAATCAATGTTGAATCACAGAGATACCATAGTCGATCATGGTAATTAAGTATCAAGATTTTACTTCAAGTTATTCAGCTTGAATTCGAGGTATGTTAAGGCAAATTATTTTCTTCTTTTGGCATGTTCCACGTAATGAAATATAACCGTGATATTGCTCCATAATTTATTCTACTTCTAGTAGTTAAGAATATTCATGTTATTGATTCCTATGCTAAAAGCATGTCTAAATATGTTCCTAAGTCCTTATTGAGGCATATGGAAAATATATTGATATTCATCGTGTTAGCCAAAGGTGCAAGGATATTATGTCACCCAGGGTATTTTATTGTTATTCATGCATTTTCATTTACATTGCATTCATATATTACAATGGACCCACATGTGCTATGCACACTACTATATGGTAAAATTGTATATATAGGGGATAAAAGAAAAGGGAAAGGGAAAGGCGTTATATACGCACACCACCTGTAGCTGGTACAGACTATCACAAAAGAGCCCTAAGAGGCCAATATTGAAGCATGTGTGGCTTATATAATATAATCGGATGCGTGTGCGGCGGTTATGGGAAGGAAGATGCCCTTGTGTGGCCAATATATATGTATACCGCATTTGCATCATGCATACATTCATTAACCATTATAAGGTATGATGCCCACAGAGGCTGTTATGGTAAGGAAGATGCCCGATGAGGCCGATGGATAAGTATATTGCATTGTGCATAACATTTAGGCATATGTAATGGGCCTCAGAGGCAATTACTGCTAGTCAGTTATTTCTGTTTCAGTTGTTGTTATATCCATGTTATGCCATTACTCATGTCTGACATACTCAGTACATCAGTCGTACTGACGTCCATTTTATCGGAGGACGCTGCATTTCATGCCCGCAGGTTCAATTAAAGAGGATGATGGTTCACGCTAGTAGGTTGTTGGTTCAGCAAATGTTAGAGCACTCTATTTGCTTCAGAGTTGCAGTCAGGTCGTGGTACAATATTTTTGCATACGCATATGGGTATGGCGGGGTCCTGTCCCGTCCTTGTGATGTCATGTATTCTTTAGAGGCTTGTAAACATGTATCATGTGTGTGGCGGTCTTGTATGGCCTTGTCTGCCTTTGGGATGTGTACATATATATATATATATATATATAAGTTAGTTTTTCTGGATAAATATTTCACATAGTTTTCTTTCAGCTTAGTCCGTATTTAATTATGATTAGGCATTGATTGTGTAATTAGCGGTAACCGGCGGGTAAGGATCGGGTGCCCGTCGCGACCCTTCAATTTGGGTCGTGACAATATTTTACCTACTAGCATCCTTCATAATATGATCAAAACTGAAATTATATACCGTCAGATCTCTTCCTACGACCACATAAGGATATTCGGTTTCCTGTGTTTTCCCAATCTTGCCTCCACCACCCCTTACAAATTAGCACCTCGAACTACACTATGTGTCTTCGTAGGCTTTCCGTCTAATCATAGGGGATATCTCTGCTATGACCTGTCAACTCGTCAAATCCATGTCTCTCGTCACGCTACGTTTGACGAGACCACCTTCCCTTTTTTGAATATTCAAAATTTTTGAAAAATGGACTATACCTTTTCTGATGAGTCCGACATCTCCCCGTCATTCTCAACGAACTGTGTCAATCCACCACCCAAACACCACTTCTGCCAGCCACTACCGTCACTGCCGACCATCTTTCTGCGATTCTGGCACCTACAACCACTACCACCGACTGCATATATGCTTCCCTATCACCGTCTTGTTCTTCGTCACAAATGCCACCATTTGCCATCACCGGCAATTATCCCACCGTTTCGATTTTACTACCAGTCGTCGTCCCTTTCAATGTGTCACCTCCACCATCCCATGACAACCCCCCAAGACATTGGAAACCTACACCATACCATCACTCTCAAAACACCGACCCAACCTATCTGTCCCAACCCCCCCACCGACATCATACCCCACATTATTCATCTAATCCAATATCGATCTGCCCAGATCGACCTGCAGCCTTACCCATCAACCAAATCGACACACCACACCCATCCTTGGACCCACTCCCGCATCGTGATCCAAACCTAGTAACCAGCCCAAAAACACACTGCCCCTCCCCCCCGCACCATATGGAAACACGTGCCCAACATAGGATTTTCAAACCTAAAGTCCAATTTAACCTATACAAACCATTCCCCAGATTCCCAAAAACCCAAAATTACCTAAACTAGACCCAAATTAGATTGCGGCCATGTGTGAGGAGTTTGTTGCTTTAACAAAACAACACACTTGGGATTTGGTTCTTCGATCAGAGAGGGTGAATGTGATGGCACTAATCAGCTTGAGGGTATTGATTGTGGTGAGACATTCAATCCGATTGTGAAACCGGCTACCATTCGCACAGTTCTAAGTATTTCTATGGGTAAGCCTTGGCCTATTCATCATCTTGATGTGAAGAATTTGTTTCTACATGGTGATCTGAAAGAAACTGTTTATACGCACCAACCGTCTGGTTTCGTTTATCCAGCAGCCCATCGGCATGTATGCCATCTTCGTAAGCCACTCTATGGTTTGAAATAGGCCCCTCGAGCTTGGTATGATCGCTTTGCACGGTACATTATGCAAATTGGGTTTGTATGTAGCAAGTGTGATAATTCTCTCTTTACTTTTCATCGAGGTAGTAACATTGCTTATTTATTGTTATATGTGGATGACATTGTGCTTACTACCTCCTTTGATGTGTTGAAAATTGAGATTATTGCACTACTTAAGACCGAATTTGTTATGACTGACTTGGGAAAGTTGAGCTATTTTTTTGGGATATCAGTAACTCGTTCTGCAGATACTATATTTTTATGTCAGCGCAAGTATGCAGAGGAGATAGTGTACAGGGCTAAAATAACAAACTGTAAGATCATGTCCATACCGGTTGACTCTAAATCAAAGCTAAGTGATGTAGATGGTAACCCAGTGTCAGATACCACTCTCTACAGGAGTCTTGCAGGTGCACTTCAGTATCTCACTTTTAACAGGCCCAATATCGCTTATGTTGTTCCGCAGGTATGCTTATTCATGCATGCTTAGGGAGCCTCATTTTACTGCTCTTAAACATATCATTCGATATGTCAAGGACACACTTGATTATGGATTATACCTATGCCCCTCAGTAGGTTGTTATCATACACGAATCCTGATTGGGTAGGCTGTCCGGACACGCGACGCTTCACCTCCGGCTTCTGTGTGTTCTTAGGGGATAATCTCATTTCATGGTCTGCTAAGAGGCAGGCCACCCTATCCCGTTCGAGTGCAGAAGCAGAGTACATAGGCGTTGCTAATGTTGTTGCTGAGATCTATTTGCTTCGAAACCTTCTTTTGGAGCTGCAATGTCCCTTGCGTAAGGCGTATTTAGTTTACTGCGATAACATATCCGCCATATATTTATTTCATAATTTGGTTCAGCATCATCGAACCAAACACATTGAGATGGATATACACTTTGTTCGTGAGAAGGTTGCTCTTGATCATGTTAGGGTGATGCATGTGCCTTCTTCATATCAGTATGCATATATATTCATCAAAGGCCTTCCTAGATAGTTCTTCCTCGACTTCAGATCCAGTCTTAGCGTCCGACCTCCTCCCGCTCCGACTGAGGGGGTGTATTAGCCGTATATAGTATATTAATCGTGTATACTTTGTATCATAGTTACCCTATTCAGTGTTATGTAATTATGGTAGAATTAGGATCTCCATTGTATAAGCATTCTACATTGTACACCTATATATATTTTGTATTAATGAGAAAGGCTCCCCAAGGGAGATTAATGCAATCTTATAGTGAAGATACTTAAAAAAAACAAATTGAAGAGAATTTTAAACCATTTAACAATTTTTTGATGAAGTCCAAAAAATTGTTAAATGGGAATTAGGAGCTCTAGTTACATTTTATAGACACTTTCAGATAATTATCCTATACAACAATACTTTTTATTTTGTAGCAATTTTATAGAGCAAGTGTATCTAGGGATGTCAGTGGGGCGGGTAAATGCGGGTACCGCCCCACACCCGCTCTAGTTGGGTCGGGTATGGGGATGGTTTAGTGGGTGGTGGGGCGGGTATGAGTATCAAAAATGCTATCCGCCATGGGTAGTGGTGCGGGGGTGAATTTCATATAAGACCCACACCGTACCCGCACCGCACCCGCTACCCGCACCGCCTAAATAATGGGGCGGGTACCCACATTTACCCGTCCCACTGACATCTAAATTAGCCACCAAATTTGTTACGTCACTGAAATTCCTGGGTGCTTCCATAACTCTAGAGATGGTATTCATATTTCATTTGAAGAAAATCATCAAGTCATCATCAAAGATAAGGTGAGTTAATTTTGAGAGTTTACACATAAGATGGAACTAAAAATCAGATAGTTTACTAATTTCTTGTAGAGTTCTAGAAAGATATTTCATCATCAACACAAACAAGAGTTCTTTAATCTCATGCAAATTAATTTAGAAATGCATTTATATAGAACATTGCAGCAAGATATGGGCCTATATTAACTAACATATTGGATATTGGGGGGCTGCCACTTTGGGGATCAGAGATAGAATGGTAGAATTTACTTGTTTTAGTAATTTACCGTTCTCAAAGAACTTCAACACAACACTTATCACCTCCTGCCCAATAATACTCCAAGCATCTCCAGTGGGTCGGGTAAATGCGGGTACCGCCCCGCACCCGCTCCAGTTGGGCCGGATATGGGACGGTTTGGTGGGTGGTGGGGCGGGTATGAGTATCAAAAGTGCTACCCACCATGGGTGGCGGGGCGGGTGTGGGGTGGGTTTTAGGTGCGGGTATGGGGTACCCCGCCCCGTTGACATCTGTAAGTGTATCCCTTGATTTTACGCTCTAATTTTGATTAATATTATCCCTCCAATTTTTTCTCTCTTTCGAATTGTACCAACGGCTCCACCCAATACTAATGGGATTTTGGAAATCTAAATTGAAAAAAAAATAGTTAAATTTTGCTTGTTTGCCTTAGATTTGAATCAACTGGGCTTCTTTGTGTTAGAAGTAGTTGTTCAATGTTGAGAGGCATATTCCATTACTGATTTTAGAGTTGAATAGTGAGAAGAAACTACATAACTCCATTGACAAGCATTCAAGCTTTGAACTTGAGATTTCACATATGAGGTTTTGAAATTGTTTTAGATTGGGTATTGTTTCATAAACTTGGTTACATCTTAGGGAGCTTATATCTCAAATTTGGGGCGACTTCATGGAGATTAGAAATGGGTTTGGGCGAATTTCAGTTGCAGTTGGTTGTGTATGTCATGTGTTATCTGGTATCCTCATTGTATATCTTGTATATGAGATGACATACATGTGCATATATATGATATACAAGTGATATATATATAGAAGTGACATATATATGACATATAAGTGATATACATGTGACATACAACGTAGTTGTGACGATGTTTTCCAATACTGAGCTTTGAGTCAAACCATTCTAAATCGCCTCCAATCTTTCTAAAATTTTGTATATAATTTCGTCCAAATATTTTCAACTAATTCCAACCGCACTGATTCAAAAGATAACTACTAAAATTTTTAAATTCAAACTGAAGTTTCAGATGGGTATAATGATGATTCTTCAAATATGTCTTCAACTAATCATAAAATTAGAGAGAGAAAGTTAAGTCATTATAGGTGTGTTTGAAAAAGTTGAGAGAGAAGATAAGAAAAAAAGGAGAAGGAATAAAGCGCGTGATTAGTGCCATGAAAATATCCAAAACACCTAATTTTGTGAGTTTTGTTGGAGGTTGTACATATAATGTGAAACTTTTGTTGCTATGTTTTGAAAATGAAATAGTACCGTGCCCTTTTGTAGTTAGAAGTCTAATTACATATATCGATCTTTGTGAATATGGCCAAATTGAATCCTTAAATCATCAATCAATCGATCGATCATGCTCCAACTAATGAAACTTCGAATAAATGACATAATAAGTAATTAACTAACATTTAGGAAAGGGCAATTATATCTACGTCTATTATCTAGGACATAACTCAGTTACTGACATCTCATTTTGTGATAAACACCTAGATTTATTTTTGGCTAGTTGATTCTGGCATTGATCTTGAATAGGCGTAATCCTTGGGCTATCATCATTGTGCATATAATATGCTGGCCTTGAAGGCACTGAAAGACTCATAGAGAGACTACTGAGCATGAGAACTACTGCAGCCATAGTTGGTCTATCAGCCGCATTTTCTTGAATGCACAATAAAGCTATGTGGATGCATCTCATTATGTCACCAACCAGTCCTGAGGTTCCCCTCAGCATTGGATCTATAAAATTTATAGCTGTTCCTTCGCGCCAATTCCTCCAAGCCTGTGACAGTTCAATTTAAGAGTTGTAACTTCTATATATTGATGGTGTAAAATAATTTATAGGTAACTGAACCAAATTAATTTGGAATTGAAAGGTATAGTTGATTAATTTGGCTTGGTTACTACTTACATAGCTCAGAAGGTTTCCCACATATTCTCCATTTATGAAACAAGTATTCTTTTGGCCACTTAAAATTTCAAGGACTAATACTCCAAAGCTGAAAACATCCGATTTTACAGAGAATTTTCCACGCATTGCATACTCTGGCGCCATATATCCACTTCAAAGCCAAAACAAGAATTACATAACATTCCACAACTTAAATATGATTCAATTGCTAATTTGTTTGTTGAACGTATATATTTTGCACTTCTCATCAACAAGACTAAGGTAACAAGGTTAAAAAAATCAGTTCTGGGGTTTAGTAGTTCAAACAGTGGGATCAGCAGAACTAGATAAGCATCAAAACAGGGAACCACTTGATGTAAAACTCAGAACTACATATTTCATTAAGACATTTTTCAATGAAATTAGGAAATACAGTAGTAAAATGTGAAGTACAGTAGTAAAATGTTGTGCTGCAATTTATACTACAAATTGGGTAGTTATGAAAAATAACAGTCGATCTATCCAATGAGAGATATATAACTTACTAGGTACCAGCAATTTTGCTAGCGCTGCCTTGAGTTTCATCCATTGTAAAGAGCCTTGCCATGCCAAAGTCTGCAATTTTAGGATTCATTTCTGCATCAAGTAGAACATTACTAGCTTTGAGATCACAATGTATGATTCGAAGTCTAGAATCCTCATGAAGATAAAGAATTCCCCTAGCAATGCCTCCTATAATTTTGGATCGTCTTCCCCAATCCAGATGCCTATGTTTAAGAGGATCTGTGTTCCATTGGACAAACGAAATGAATAATAAGCTCCATAATTTACAAAAAGTTCAATTTTTATAGATGGTGTAGAAGATCATGATTCAGGGCAACTAAAAGATTTAAGGTTAAGCAACACATACCAAATAAAAAGTGGTCAAGGCTTGCATTGCGAACAAATTCATAGACAAGAAGTCTCTCTGTTCGATCAAGGCAAAATCCGAGTAACCTAACCAAATTCTTGTGTTCAAGCCTGGCAACCAACAAGACCTCGTTTTTGAATTCTGGATCACCTTGGCCTGAATTTGCAGCCAATCTTTTCACTGCTACTTCTTGTCCATTTAGAAGTTTACCCTGAAGCAGACGAGCGCAGATTGGAAGAATGATTTAATTATATACACTGATAGTGTGAAGACTTTCTACATTGTAAAAGTTAAACTCGTGCAAAAATAAGTAAACCTAATATAATCACCTTGTACACAGGACCAAATCCGCCTTGTCCCAATTTATTAGCATTTGAGAAGTTATCTGTTGCTACTCTAATTTTAGAAAAATCCCATTGCAGGGATTCTGCAGAGCTAGTAGTATCATCCCCGCGTATACCTTCACAAAAGTAGTAGTAATAGCACAAACAAATTAGTGAAACATTGTCTTAATTAAAATTCAACTTTCCTTAACATTGTCTTTTAATAAGAAACTCTTACTCTGAATTTCGTCCATCATCTTCCTCTTTTGCCTCTTCATCAAGATGACAGAAATACAAACAACAAAAATAACAACTGTGACAGTGAGCACAACAATGATGACAGTTTGTGCGGTTTTATCATCCTTCCCTGCAAAAATGCTTCAAGTTAGTATTAGGTTATTAAATATTTTTTCATGTAAAAACATGATCAGATGCATTGGTCTAGCAATACCAGAAGTTGTATATCAAATCCAATATGTAAAGATGTAAAAGATGTTGCCCTGAAGATGATACGGAGATGAAGCGGCTAACAATATAATTTAACCAAGATTTCAAATACCTGGTGGTGTCAGTGGTGTTGGAAATTTGCCTTTGGCGGGAGTTGCGACCGACCAACTTTAACGGCCTAAACACTAGTGTTCCGCATGTTGGAGAATCCGGTTCTTCACACATGCATAATCTACTAAGTAAGTAGATGACCGTAGAGCCAAGGATCGTCAAATTTCGTTGAGAAATGAAAGAGATATTGGTCCACGAAGTGAGGTGTTTGAAGCATGGAAAAGTGTGGTATTGGGATCAATTCTCCCTCATCGGTGGAGGAAGAAATAATTGTTTTGTTTATAAGTCTCAAAGTTGGCTTGGGGTTTGGGACCCCAAGGGGTATCCCATGTGTTTAAAGGAGGGAGGACCTAGATGTGCTTCGGTTTGAGGAAAGCCCATACGCACGCCGCCGCCCGCCCGTCCCGTCCGGGTCATGGGCCATGGGCTGTGCTTCTTCTAATATTATCTTTTTGGACCAGAATTCCTTCATATGTACAGTTTGGACCAGAATTCTTTCATATGTACAGTTTGGTCCCTGAAGTTTCAAGAAAGTCAGATTGGGCAGAGAACAGAACGTCAACAACACTCAATTCATCTTCCTAAATGCCATCCATTGCATATCAAATTCAGAATTTATTTTGGTGAATTACTACCTCCATAATTGTCATTACTTGGCCAGTAATGACACTTATGTGGGCAGTTGGCCATGGGCCATGGGCTGTGCTTCTTCTAATATTATCTTTTTGGACCAGAATTCCTTCATATGTACAAATTTGGACCGAATTCTTTCATATGTACAGTTTGGTCCCTGAAGTTTCAAGAAAGTCAGATTGGGCAGAGAACAGAACGTCAACAACACTCAATTCATCTTCCTAAATGCCATCCATTGCATATCAAATTCACCATTTATTTTGGTGAATTACTACCTCCATAATTGTCATTACTTGGCCAGTAATGACACTTATGTGGGCAGTTGGTAAGCCTCTCCTTCAACTATATAAAGGACCCTTTGTCACCATTGTTGAGCCATTAATGAGTGTGATAAATGTGTCTACACGAAAGGTAACTCTGACTCATTTGTTATGATATGTCTGTATGTAGACGACATGTTGATCACAGGAAGCAGTCCTAGGGTAATCCTAGAGACTAAGAACATGTTAAAACAACGCTTCGACATGAAGGATATGGGTATCGCAGATGTCATCTTAGGGATAAAAATATCTGAGACGTCTGACGGACTAGTCTTATCTCAGTCTCACTACATCGAGGATGTTTTGAGAAAGTTTGAGATGTTAGACAGTTCACCGATAAAGTCACCAATGGATACAAATCAAAATCTTGATAAAAATCTTGGTGCACCTGTATACCAAGAGCGATATGCACAGGTGATCGGTAGTTTGATATATATAACAAACTGCACCCGACCTGATATTGCTTATGCAGTCAATAAGTTGGCTAGGTTTACCCGTAATCCGAGTGATGATCACTGGAAGGCGTTGAATCGGGTATTACATTACCTGAAATATACGTTAACTTTCGGGTTACACTATTCGAGATATCCAGATGTACTAGAGGGGTACATTGATGAAAACTGGATATTTGATATAGAGAACACCAAGTCCACCAGTGGGTATGTATTTACAATTGGTGGCGGGGCTGTGTCTTGGAAATCCTCTAAGCAAATTTGCATCGCCCGATCCACAATGGAATCGGAGTTTATCGCTTTAGACAAAGCAGGAGAAGAAGTTGAGTGGCTTCATGACTTCTTAGAAGATGTTCCGTGTTGGAATAAACCCGTACCTTCGGTAATGATCCACTGCGACAGCCAGTCGGCTCTAGGAAGGGCACGGAATGCTATGTACAACGGCAAGTCTCGTCATATTCGACGGAGGCATAAGACCGTTAGACAGCTGATCACCACGGGTATAATATCCATTGATTACATTAAGTCAAAGGATAATATAGCAGACCTATTGACAAAGGGCTTACCCAAGGATCAGATGGTTTGCCTGTCTAGGGAAATGGGCTTAAAACCCAAAATATAAGGACCAATACGGTGGTAACCCAACCTTACTAACTGGAGATCCCAGTAATTTGGTTCAATGGGAAAACTAAGCTGTAAATGTTCAGTTGATCGCTTCAGTGGAAGCATGAGCACTTCGGATAGTGATTTCTGTAAAGAAACACCAAATCCAAAGTCGTTCCCGCGATAGACGTTAAGTGCTATCTGCAGTATGGGTAAAGGTTAAGTTTTCAAAACCTTTAATGATCCTCAACAGTTGAGGTTAGGTTTTTGAAAACTTTTAATGGTTCCTAACACTTGTGAAGTGGGGTATAGCATGATACCTTGTAGGAGACCACCTATTTAAGTGCGAGGACGGGCCGCCTCAAATAAACGCACTTAAGAATCCAAGAAGTTGTCCATGTCCACAACGGACAAAACATTACGAAGAAGAGAGTAAGGGAATTTGTTGTGTTGGTACTATTGACTTGGCTTACACTAAACACTGACGGTTCAAGACATCACATTCACCGCGCAGTAAGTCCAATGGTATTTAACTATGGAAGGTTAAAAGCTGAAGCTACCTCTCCTTATGCAACATTGGTCCGCTGAAATATTGCTGGAAATGAAAAGGCACCATGTGAGTGCGCCAAAATCTCTTTCAAGAGGGGATTGTTGGAAATTTTCCTTTGGCGGGAGTTGCGACCGACCAACTTTAACGGCTTAAACACTAGTGTTCCGCATGTTGGAGAATCCGGTTCTTCACACATGCATAATATACTAAGTAAGTAGATGACCGTAGAGCCAAGGATCGTCAAATTTCATTGAGAAATGAAAGAGATATTGGTCCATGAAGTGAGGTGTTTGAAGCATGGAAAAGTGTGGTATTGGGATCAATTCTCCCTCATCGGTGGAGGAAGAAAGAATTGTTTTGTTTATAAGTCTCAAAGTTGGCTTGGAGTTTGGGACCCCAAGGGGTATCCCATGTGTTTAAAGGAGGGAGGACCTAGATGTGCTTCGGTTCGAGGAAAGCCTACACACGCACCGTCGCCGCCGGTTCGGGTCACTGGTCGTGGGTCGTGGGCTGTGCTTCTTCTGATATTATCTTTTTGGACCAGAATTCCTTCATATGTACAGTTTGGACCAGAATTCTTTCATATATACAGTTTGGTCCCTGAAGTTTCAATATGTACAGTTTGGTCCCTGAAGTTTTAAGAAAGTCAGATTGGGCAGAGAACAGCACTCAATTCAGCCATTTATTTTGGCTGAATTACTCTTCCTAAATGTCATCCGTTGCACATCAAATTCACCATTTATTTTGATGAATTACTACCTCCATAATTGCCATTACTTGGCCAGTAATGGCACTTATGTGGGCAGTTGGTAAGCCTCTCCTTCAACTATATAAATGACCATTTGTCACCATTGTTGAGCCACACGAAAACACATAAACAGAAACAAAGAAATCAGTCTTCCTATTATCTTCCAGCTTCATTTCATTACTCAAAATTCTTCACGGTAACACTTGAGTTTCCTTTGCTCATTTGTTCACTTGCTGTTTTACCTTGGGAGACAATTGTTCAGGATGTAGAAAGTATACATACGGGGCAATATTGTCTTAAAGACAGAGTGCAAACACTCGACTCAGCATACCAAAAAATGTTTCAGTTTATTCTTCAAGTTCATTGTAATTTCAGTTTATAGTTCAATTGTAATTTCAGTTCTTGATACTTAGCAGTTACTTGTAATTTCCGTTTCCTGCATCTTTGTAACCAACAAGTGGCAATGAGGCTGGTGGTGGCGATGGCCATAAGGCTGGCGGAGTTTCACTCAATGACGATTGGTCGAAGAAAGAGTAAGGTTCATAGCGAACAATGCAAATTTGGGCATCAAAATGTAGTTGCCGTGCTTTGCATAACATTGACAATGTGCAAACTTCTATAGATAGTACTCAAACAATCGAAGCAACCTTGAGCCGATAAATCACCGTGCACCGTACAAGTGCATGTATTGTCCGAAAATCAAGGACACTAGTAACATTAGCAGCAACCTTGCGCTTCCCATCCGTTGAAGCTCGACTCCTTAAACTTGTCAACAAGGGTGTCAGATATTGGTTAAAAAACAATTTGGGATCCGAGAAATTTATGTCGTAATAAAAAATTTGTCGTGGGTCAGCTGACACGGTGCCTATGAAGGACTCATTTGAATATCTTAGCAGACACCTATCGTAAATGCCAAAGGCTGATTTCCTGTAAGGACATACCTCTAAAATCAAGCGAGTAGCATTATGTATACAATCACGGCATGTTTGTAATTCGAACATCTCCTCTACATTGTGCGATGAGACTAACCTTGTGGGGGTCTTGGCCTATGGTAGTATTATAGAACCCATAACTATCCATATTACGCGAAACAGAAGAAAGGAGTGTGTTTAGGTTAGTGTCGTAAGCACTATTGATGGAGAACTCGGTCTTATTACCTTCACATGGTGATCGAAAAGTGAAATTAGGCTGTGCTATGTTGAAGTAGAAAAGGTAGTAAAATTGAAATATTAATCATGCTGTTGATGGTGTGCTAATCATGCTGTTGATGGTGTCACTGCTCCCGAGAGTGGTGGAAACAAGCGCCCACGAGTGGCTGAGGATGTCAACTGGGACAAGAGAAGAAGGCTGAAGATGTTGTTCTATCTTGTAGCAGAAGGCCTATATCTGTCCCAGACAAAGAATCTGAATTATGGTAAGGAGAAAATGGACACTCAGTCTGACTGAAGTGGGCCAGAATCTAAAAGGTCTAAGTTAATTATCCTTTCTTATCTATAATGTGTTTAGATAATATCTGAATTAAAGTGTGTAAAGCGAGGCTAGGAATATGAAAGTGTTTTCATTAAAAACTTATATTCCCTACACTTTAAAATCAGAAATTGAATCTCCATCATTCCTAGTTAAAGATTGGTACTAAAAAACAAAATTTAAAAGATCCATTCTTTTGGGTGTAATTATTAAAAGTGTGTAAAGTATATTCGCACATACGAAGGAGAGAGATCCACTAACTATGCGAAAACTGTTACCACTCTTAACCAAGCACCAGGAATTGTCTGGGCACCAATCTCAAGGGAATAAGACTATAAGATAATGACTTATCTTAAGACGTTGAACCTGTCACACTATCTGACAGAAGATCCTTCACTTGATAGGATGATATTAGACACTCAGTCGTACAAAACCTACAGGCGACTGGAGTGAGCCAGAGTTTCCAGGTCTTAAATAATCTGAAGGCCAAAAGAAAGGCACAAAAGAAATTGAACACTCAGTCTGCCAAAGCAACTGAAGTGGGCCAGAGTATCCAGATCACATATGATCCGGTTACGCCCTAACCACGGGCAAGAGGTTGTTCATGTGAAACAACGCCAAATCTAAAGTAGAAGGGGTTGGAGAGGTTGTTCTCAAAATGATTTCAGGGAATGGGATCACTCTAAAATCAACTAAGTTGTTAAAGCAGATAAGCGCTACAAAGCAGAAGTTGAAAATCAACTAAGCATACGGATTGAGGAATTCGTAGTGATAGAGGAGGAGAATGTGAAGCATTGTTCATCAAATGACTGCTCATTACTCACCTCAGTCTAACGGTGTTAGCCAAACGCAAAGCTGTACGCCCAAAATATATGGGGCAAGGCGATCCTTACCGCTAATGCGATTCTCAACAGAACTCCGCATAAGGATAAGGATAACCCTCCATGTGAAACATGGAAATGATCCCACCTATAAATGTTGTGATCTGGGGTGGCTTGGTAGATGTTGGAATACTGAAACAGGTCAAGACTGTAGATTGCATAACCACTGGATCTGCAAATAACAGTAGTGCTTATCGCCTTTTGGTGTCAAAGAATGCTAAATTCTTTGAAGACATCTTTCTTGAGAGGAAAAGAAATAATTGCTCAAGGTTAACAAGAACCCGCGAGTGCCTGATTATCCGGAACCAGACGTTCCAGATCAACAGGACTCGAATGTTGCTGACTATTCAGAACTTAATGTTCCAGATCTACAGAACTCAGGGATTCTAGATGTTGAACCGAGACGGAGCAAAGAGGGGACAAAGACTTATTCCGGGAGTTCTAGCTTGTATGGTTGGAAATGAACTATGGACAATTAATAAAGAATTGTCATCTCCAGAAGCGCTGCTTTGGAAAGAAGCTACAGATTCCATAAGATAGAACCATACTTGTGTAATGGTTGACTTTCCTCCGGGAAAAGAACCTTTGGGTTGTAAAAGTGGATACTCAAATTGAGTACAAAGTAGATGGATCTATTAACGAGTATAAGGCCTTGGCTACTTGGACATGTGCTCCCCTGTGAATAGCTTAACATCCAGGGCCATTGCAGTCTTGCGTGACATGGATGTTGAGATAGCCTTCCTAACTGGAGAGTTGTAAGGGGGGGGGGGATCAGAGTTGGTTTGTTGGACTATTGGGCTTCTTCCTAAACTTTCTTTTTGGTCCCTGAAATATTTACATTTTAGTCCTGGAAGTTTCAGATGAAACAGAAATAATGAATCTGACAACAGAAACATTGACTTTCGAGTTAGAATGCCAATAGTTGGAAAGCCAACAGACTGAAAGTGGAAGTCATATTGAAATAAAGTTTCGATATGAAAGATATGGGCATCACAGATGACATCTTAGGAATTGGGATTTCTAAGACATCTAACGGACTGGTCTAATTCCAAACTTATTTGTGAGGTATTTGACAGTCTCGTTGAAGTCACCAATGGATACGAATCATAGAATTGATTGGAATCATAGTGCACCCTTATACCAGGAGCGATATGCGCAGGTCACATGTAGTTCAATGTATTTTACACACTACAACTGAACTGGTATCGGCTTACAAAGTAGATCAGTTGAACTAAGATTCACTCGTGATTCTTGGAAATGATCGATAGAAGGCGTTAAATCGGATATGACGATATCTGAAATATTCGCTTATCTACGAATTATGGTATTCTGGATATCCAGCGGTTCTAGGAGAACACAATGATGCAAACTGGACATCGGACATGAAGAACACCAAAGCCATAAGTGAATGTGTATGGTGTATCTTGGAAAGTCCTCTAAGAAAACTTGCATCGGCTGATTCATGATTGAATCGAAGTTTACCACTTTACAAATTTTAAAAGTTAGGTAAGGTTGCGTACAATAAACCTTTGTGGTCCAGCCCTTCTACGGACCCCATGCATTATGGGAGTTTAGTGCTATCAGATTTTTTTTTAAAGCCTCCTAGTCATACAAATGTTATAATAGATTTAAAATCACAAATTTCAAAAATATTTGTTTCTTTCTTAAATTACTGCATCAACAAATAGGTACATATCATAAAGTAAAACAGAGGAATACTTTTTTTCCTGTAAAAGCATGACCAAATGCATTTGATTAGCAATCAATACCCGAAGTTCTAGATCTCAAAGTATATAAAGCTAGTTAAAAGTGTAAAAAAGAAAATTATTCTTAGCTAAGAGTTGAAGTGGATAACAATTCCATATAGATTTCACTTACCCGATGGTGGCGGTGGCGGTGGCGGTGGCATTGGCGGTGGCGGAGCTTCGGTCGGTAGCTCATCGAAAAAAGAGTAAGTTTCATACCGAAAATTGCAGCTGGGCATCCTAAAGTTGAGACCCTGCTTACCATAACATGGACAGGTAGGTAAACTTCGATAGCCAGCACTTAAACAATTGATGCAACTTTCAGCTGATAAATCCGCAGTGCACTGTACAAGTGCAAATATAGTCTGAAAATCAGGGCCCTGAGTATTATTACTAGCATACTTCCGCATACTTCCCCGTGAAGCTTGACTTCGTAAACTTTCTAACAAGGTTCTTAGATCTTGCATAAACTCATCAGGACTCGAGGCATTTGCATTCAAATATACATATTGTTGTGGGTCAGTTGACACAGTGCCTATAATGGACTCATTTGAATATCGTAGCAGACAACGACCATAATAACCAACGGCCGATTTCTTGTAAGGACATACCTCTAAAATCTTACGAGTCGCATTATTTATACAATCACGGCATCTCTGTAATTGTACATCCCCTCTACATTGCGCGATGACACTAACCGTGTCGGAGTTTTGGCCTATGGAAGAATTGTAGAATCCAACACTATCTATATTCCGTGAAACAGATGAGAGGATTGTGTTAAGGTTAGTGTCATATGCACTATTTGGGGAGAAGTCAGTATTATTAGATTTTGAACATACAGAAGAAATGAATTTAGGCTGTGCTATGCTGAGGTTGAAAAGGTAATAAAATTGGAACAGTAGAATGACCAGCCATTTCAAGAAACTCATAGCTGTCTTTCCCATAGGCTACGCAAAACTTAACTTGTCAGAGACAGGTATAAATGGGAATGGCGACAGATTCAAAAAGAGTCAAAATTCCATGCTCAACTTTGTTTCAAAGATTGACTATGCGTTGAAACATTTGAAGTAATTGAAATTATCAATAAGGGAACGCGTTATTGTGAAGGTTCTTTTACTAACAATTCAACACATCAAACCTTTTTTAATATGTGATTAGGTATCAAACTTTCAACTTTTTCTAAGTCCGAATATTTATTTTTATTTTATGACATGCGTTTTCCGGTCACGGAGATATCATATCATTTTTTAGATTATAAATTAAAAATATTTTTTAAAATTTTATATTCAATCAAATCGCACTACATAATTGATACAGTGAAAGTAACTATTTCTTAGAAAAAGAAGGTTTAATATATAAATATATCCTCAAATTTGATCTCAACTGACAAGTATGCCCTCCAACTTTGGGTTTGCACAAGTATATATATATATATATATATATATATATATCCAATGCATAAATGTATATATATATAAAAAATATTTTGAGGTGTCAAAATATTTTAAAACGCAAACAGATAATTGAAAAGAGGGAACAAAATTGGGTGTCAACACGGAGCACCAACTCCCACGTCTTATTATCAATAAGAGCATTATATTTGTCGGTCATAGTAATTTTCTAATTCAGGTTATTTAAAGCAGACACAGGATTACGGGGCAGGGGTGATTTAAGAACATTAGAATTTAAATTAAAATATCTTTTTAGTTTAAAAATAACTCATTGACTACGAGTGACTGTTCTTTGACTCGGGGGAGAATTGGGTGGATTTTGGAAAATATCGGGACACATGACGGACTGGCCAACAGGCAGTGGGCCTGCTGGCCCAACACGGTAACTGGCAGTGACGGTAGAAACCGAGAATGGACCAGTTTCGGTATTGGGCTGGGTAACTGGCCCAATCACTGAAACTGGCCCAGTGACTGGACTGTGAACAGTGGTCGGTGGCGGTCCTGTAGACCCAGTGGGCAGTGGGCCCGCTGGTGGATTTTGGGTACAGGACACGTCCGATAATTGGTGGATAATATACGGGGAGACGCCGTCATCCAAAAAATTATACGAACTAGGCATGAGACTACTCACTTTAGTAAACGGAAATTGGAATTAATAAAAAATAACATGGCGACTAATGATGATTTTATTAGACGATAAATCAAAGCATTTGTAACCACGATGATTAGACGGATAACCCAAAAACACACAAGGGGTAGACCTAGCCTGAAGTTTGTTAATTGTGGTGGACGGAAAGAGTGGATAACACAAGCACTCAAAGACCCTAAGATGGGAATACGAAGAAGTCTTATTATATAAGATATGAAGAGGGGATGAATACGTCAAGCTTTTGATAGGAAGTATGTTAAGGAGATATGTAGCCATTTGTAGAACATGATTCCAAAATGAAGGGGACACATAAACATGAAGTAATAACGTTCAGACAATGTTATTAATAGTACGAATTTTGCGT
Organism: Anisodus tanguticus; assembly: GCA_034509755.1. Taxonomy (NCBI): domain Eukaryota; kingdom Viridiplantae; phylum Streptophyta; class Magnoliopsida; order Solanales; family Solanaceae; genus Anisodus; species Anisodus tanguticus. The sequence goes on along the minus strand of CM067548.1, from coordinate 38,086,533 downwards.
TCGGCTTTCCGATTTTGTGAAGAAGTATGAGGACAAGAAAAATGAAAATTGATTCCATTATTAGCACAAACTCCCGAAACACCCCATTATCGTATTCTTTGCCATTATCACATCGAACATTTTTAATTTTCCGTTCGAATTGGGTTCTAATGAATGCTCTAAATTTTAAGATGGAAAAAACTTGAGATTTTTTCGCTATCGGAAAAGTCCATAAATTTTTTGAATAATCATCCAGAAATATAATATAATAACGATGACCCAAAGAACTGAGAACATGAGATGTCCATAAATCGCTATGAATAATATCAAATGGCATTAAAGTATGAGAATTAGAGTCTACAAATGACAATCTTACAATTTTTCCTAAAGAACAAGATTGACAATTCAGAGTACTATGCGTACCTTTACAAGAAATAAATTTGTTTTTATCTAAGGAAGACAAAATAGACGACCCCAGATGACCCAGACGAGCATGCCACAAGGAAGGAGAAAGAGGTGCAAAAGTTGATGGCAAGGCTTGACTCGAGAGACTAGAACTTGGCGTGATAGGATAAAGATCTCTCCTACTATCACACCTCATGAGAGGAATCCCCGTCTTGAAATCCTTCACAGAAAACCCAAAAAGATCAAATTCAACAGTAATTGAATTATCAATGGTGAATTTACGGACATACACCAAATTTTTAATCAATTTAGGGGCATGAAGGGTACTTTTCAAGATAAGAGGTAGATGGGGGGGGGGGGAGACAAAGTTTTATGACCATAACCACGAATCAGAATTGAATTACCATTACCAACAATTATGCCACAACTGTTGCTCAAATTGGAATAAGACGAGAGAATACCTTGATCGGACGTCATGTGAGAGGTTGCACCGGTGTCCATGTACCAATTTCCATCTAGTGGATTTAATCCAAGAGTGTGCATTGTAGCCTCAATGTCGGTCAGGGTGGGGCCCACTGCATGATGGGCCTGAGGAGGCCAGGACCCAAGCACACCGGCTTCCTGCCCCGGCCCAGAACTGGGGCGGAATCCACTAGGCTAGACTGTATTGGGCTAAGAAATTTGCTGGGCAGCCTAGTTTCCAGGCGCTGGATATGCTGGAATGTAGAGGTTGTTGGCCCACTGCCCACTGGCCTAAGCCCATTGCCAGGGGGCCCAAGGCTGGGACCAGTGGAACAATGGCCCACTACTGCCTGGACGGGGCCCACTGCCATTATTTTGGCCCCCGCCACCACTGCTGGAACCGTCGCATTTTCCCCCCACTGTTTTTACCATTATTTTTCCGAGTATTCTTGCCGCCACCGTGAGCACGCTTTTGTCCTGAATTATCAACAAAACTCAGAGAATTTGTGGAGGACGTCATCATGACTACATGACTAGCACTAGTAGTCGCCTTTTTGGCCAAGCCGGCTTCTTCGAGCGTAAGCATAGAACGAGCCTGATAAAATTGCGAAAGAGGACTGCTCTGACGAAGAAGCGTGCCAATGCCATTATAATCCTCAGATAGGCCTGCAACCATCTAAAGTATGAGACGGTCGTTGGTGACGGGCGCACCAACGTTGCGGAGTTAGTCCGCCAATTCTTTCAACCTTTTGCAGTATGTTGAAACGTTTGTGAAATCTTCCATATTGACGTGGGAGAATTCCTACTCAAGGTAATAACACGAGAATTTTGATTATCTTGGAATATGTCACACACTCTATTCCAAGCAGCCATCGCCGTAGCGTCTGTTTCAATAATTGTTTGCAATATGTCGGTAGATATAGTGGAGTAAATTCACTGAAGAACGATAGCATCAAGTGTCGTCCCTAACTTAGGATCATCCTCGGGTTTTGTCACCTCCTTATCCGTAGGAGCCACGGGGATAATGTGATGGAGGACTTGATGCGAGCGTGTGTGAACTTTGAACAGTTCGGCCCATGTCGCGTATTGGACATTTTCTATTTCAAGAATGATAGGGATGTGATTTTTGATATTAGAAACAGTAAGGGTAGGGTGAAACGTGTTCTTAGCCATAATAGCAACACAAGACGTGATGTAGGGATTTGGAAGAAACAATTGGGAAGAGAAAGGACATCGTCGGACACACAGTTATAAGAGAGGCTCGAATTTCTTGAAAAAGTGGACGGAATTTTGAGGGAGGATTTTAAGATCTAGACTTCTGATACCATGAAAGAAATAATCTCTTGATTATTTTCATTAATGAAAGAGTATATATACAATTTACAATTTTCCATAATAGGAAAATCCTATTCCTATTCTACTCCCAAAACCCTATTCTAGTAGTACAAGAATTTTATAATTATGATAAGTGTACAATGCTTAATTAATATAATTATTTACACTATAATTGAGGCATAAAACCGTGATATACACTTATTTATGGGAAGTGTATATTATGGTATACTACTATACAATAACCGTGTATATCCTATACAATAACCGTGTATATCCTATATTTATCATGAACGAATCTGTTGCACATTGATATCACCATTCTTTTGGAGCTCGTGTGTGAAGAACAACTTTGGTGAAATGTGTTTTGTCCTATCTCCTTTTATGAATCATTCCTTCAATTGAGCAATGCATGCTGTATTATCTTCATATAAGGTTGTGGGTATTTCAAACCACATTTGTTTTCAAGCGATTAAAATTAGTCCTAACATCAATTGGATTTATTGATATCTCTTCATTTTCTTGAGTTTGCGGCTCATTGATTTCTTCAAGAATATCAGGATTGATAAAATCTTTCATTTCTTTATGAGAATCTTTATTAGTGATAACTTGACCTTTTGTTTTTCTTTTTCTAGGATTCCGGTCCTTAGAACCAATGGTCTATCATGCTTCAGACGTGCTTTGGACTCATTTGCTATGACAATAGATATTCCTACAGGGACATCAATCTGAATTAGGTCATTCTCTGTAGGGATATGTGATTTGATAATCCTTTTCAAATCTGTAAATGCATTTGACATTTGATTTGCTATTTTCTGCAAGTGAATAATCTTTTGGACCCCTTGCTCACACATAGAAGCACGTGGATCAAGATAAAACAATGATGAATTGTTCCACAAAATTCCCCTTTTTATTTCATTATTCTCCCCCCTAATTTTGAAAAAATTGTCTCGTCAAATCGATAATATGCAATTGATCTTATTTCAGTATATCCATTTAAGGAAGAAATTATATCATGCTCATAGTTATAGCAAGATAAATAAATGCATCAATTGAAAAAATATATGGTACTTCAGGACCAATCTAATTTTCTCATTTCAACTTCTTTTAGCAGGTAGTCAACTGCTTTTCGAAAACTCTTCAAAAGCTTCAATAATATTCAAGTTATCAACTTGCACAACATTATGAAAGATTTTGAATATCATAAAGGAACAAGGGTAAACAGAATCATCTTTGTACCCTCATCAATAAATATTTATTAAGGTAATTTCACTACATTAACCTTAGTTCATTTAATCAGTTTAAGGATTACAAACAAGTTTTTCAATAACTTGTATATGCTTCAGGCATTTTGATTCCTTCAAAAAATTTCATATAAATTTTTTCACGTAAGTCATATAGGCTGAGAAAATTTTCATTTAGTATTTAATTTACATGACATCTTCGATGTCAGGACTGCAGGTCCAGTAAATTATCAAGATGAATCTACTTGGTAATTATTTCTACATCAATATGCTTTAATAAACGTAGAATTCAGATCCTCATAATATTATACAATATTGCGCACTATATTGTATCAAAGATATCGTCGACGAGATATCATTTTGTATCGGTTTGCAATTAGACACAACTTGCTGAGATCTTATCACTTAATTTTTTTTCTAGGTACCTGAACCTCATATGAGGTTTTATGAAGTGTTATGTCGTAGGCTCTTCAAGAGCACATTGCCTCCTTATTATGATCATTTTTATCATTTGCTCATATTTTTTCAAGGATTATTGCATTTGAAACTGATTTATATACCATGCTTCACGCATGTTGTAAACCCTGTCCTTCAGGGACATTTAGGAGCATATTGTAGCTGAAATATGAAATAGTTGGGTAAGCAAATGCTTCTAGCATTGGACTTGAATTATCGTTTGAACGAGGATCATACTGATGATAGTTCACAATATATTTCTTAGCTGTTTATTCTCTCTCCCTCTTATATTAGAAAAAGTAACATACATTTCGACCTTATTTTGGGAATCCATCTGTGTGCATCGTGGTAGATTCATTAATCATATAAAGCACAACAAAAACTATTAAATAAAAACATTTAGTTCCTGACCTTGAATCAATTATGAGGGGAGAATTTCTCATAATTTATTAGTCTGAAGCATACAAACATCGTTGTATGCAATATATCATATTTCAGATCAACACATGATGCTTTGTTCTCATTCGCAATGGTTTAACTATTTATCGGAGGCATTTAACGCTGAACCAACTTGAATATAAACCAACATTAACAAGATGAATTAACTTGATTACATAATCTGAAAATTGTGCTCTCAACTCAATTATTTTGAGCAAGTAACTTTGCATATGTCAAACTGCGGGTTGACAATAAACACACATGTGACCGTCTTATTGATGCATCTATTTAAGACATCACATTGCGTGAACGGGCCCTTATTCACCTTTTATATTTTTCAGAATTTAGGGAATTCAATTCGAGCATTAGCTGGTGTAATCGGCTTATCATGAGAACACACAAATTAATTCTTGAAGAATCTTCTAGTTCGTCATACATATTTCTTACCCACTATGATATAAAGAGTGTAAGAAATACTTGGAGAATAAAGAGGGTAATCATTCACATTCATATTTCTTACCCACTATGATTTCGAAGATATTTAATCCTCCGATTAATTATAGCTTCAATATGATATCCTATTTACTTGAGTAAACTTGTGTTTCGATCATAACAAATTTGTATATTACAATTTAGAATGAATTACATAATAGTATATAAGCTCTTTAGGAGCCTCTAATTTATTCTCCATAATCACACATATTATTTGGACACTATTAGTGCCATGATCTTCTAGATAAATAGTTAGCTCTTCTAGGGCACTTGATCATTAAGTTTGTACAACCAAATATTGCTTAGATACTGCTGGTATCATAAAAGAAATTATAGTTAGACACTACTGGTGTCATAAAATAAATAATAATTAAATGGACATTTAAAGACAATACAATTTATAAATGATGAAAAGTAAGTTCTAAACTTTAATATTTCAGACATCTCCTTCAGGGAGAATACCATTAACATTTATCATCAAAGCTGCGACAGTAACCATAGTATATCAATGTGGTTATAATAGATAGTATTCTACACAATTTGTATCCTTTTGCCTTAGAATGATACATAATAAAAGTTTTCAAGATGATTTGACGTGCGACAGGTACATGGAATAATGACCTTCATACCACAAAATAGCATTTATATCCTTTGTTATTCAATCTCTGCAGAAGGTGTGTTGTGGTATTTCTTCAATCACTTCGGAAAATGAAACCCGGTCATTTAGATATGCTTTATACATAATTTTTAATAGCTCATTATTTCACTCAACCACAAGAAAATACCGCTTCAATATATTTCTCAAACATTTTTTCGCTTGTCAAAAATCATACCAATACTTCTAGACTATCAAAATACATATAAAATCATTCCTTAGTAGTACATCCCAAGACTTTAAAAAAATTGCAGCAAATTAAATATAAATATTTCCTCATTATTTTGCCACCTTATATAACTAAAATTGAAGCTTGCAAGAAAATAAGAAAAATCTTTACATGCATTATAAACTTACAACAGATTTTGGGGAGTAAAAGAAGTAAATTTCAAAGTTGAGCCCTTTTGAAAGTAAAATTCAAAACCTTACTACTAGGGGAGTAAAGTTCAAAGGTTTACCACTCCGAGAGTAAATTTCAGAGACTTACTGCTTCGGTAATAAATTTTGAATTCACTACTTCAAGAGTAAATTTCAGATTTACTACTTCAATAGTAAAATTTAAAGTTTTACCGTTTTCAAAGTTCTACTACTTCCGAGTAGAGTTCAATTATTTATTACTTTAAGGAGTAGAGTTTAAAATTTACTACTTCGGGAGCAGATTTCTGAGTTTGCTACTTCGGGAGCAGAATTCTGAGTTTACTACTTCGGGAGTAAAGCATAAAATATTTAGAATATTTTTTTCTCAATTATTATACCTCTTCTAGAGGTGAGTCGTGATAACTTCACAACCAAATGCACGTTCATATATATAAGTTTTACTACATATCGTCACACTCACTTCAGGGAATGAATCTGTACTTATAACATTTATCAAAAGTTCTCATTCTTCAGGAATTGAACATATCTCAACGTGCGCCTTAAACATATCAAATAATGATAACTTAGAACTTGTTTAAGATCTTGTTATTTTAGAAGCAAATCGAGGCATACATATGATGTATATAATTTTTCTCTAACACATCTTTAATTGTAATCACAATAAATCTACAGAAATATTGCCACTTCCGGTGATTATAGACATAAATAAATTTAGCCATAATGAAACTTATGAGATATTGCCACTATTAGTGATTATATACTTAAACTTTGTGCCAAGTACGGTGCCACATAAATTGAGACGGAAAAAAATATTTCTTAAGTGGAAGCAAAGTTCATTATCTTATGGACAAGTACAAGTGATCAACAGAGGAGTATTGTTTTATCTTTGTCTCCCGACCGCGGTGGTCGGACCCTTCGCCGAACCCCGTACATAATAAGAGCTTAGTGCACCGAGCTGCCCTTTTTATCTCTAGACCACAAAATTCTAGCAAAAGCCAAAAATGTTCACTGAAGAGATCCTTAAACCAACATCTGATTAATCTCTACCCGTATTTGATACGTTTTCAAGCCATTTTATTACAATTGAAAATAACTTTATCATATTCACCCATATATTAAGTGGACATTTAAATATTATCCCCTCCATATTTTTTGGTCCATGTTTGACACTCTCGTTAAAGAAATATCTACTAGAGGTTTATTTTACTAAATTAACCTTATTAATTATACTTTGGAAATCTAAATTTTGGGTAAATTTTATAGATGGTCACATAACTATTAGGAGTATGTTATAAAATGATAGCAAGAGCAATATAAGATAAGAGATATAGACAAAGAAGTAGAGAGGAGGATGAGACTTTCTTCTTATTTCAAGTGTATTTTTTTCTACCTTCAAAGTGAATAACATCCAAATTTATAGGATGAAACCACCCAATGGAGGTTACACATATTAAGTGGAGGTTACAAATATTAAGTGCCCAAAATTAATAGGTACATGTAACATACAAAAGGTTAGTGAATGTGTATGGACATCCATACTAAAGATATGTATTTCATAACACATATAATACTTATGACCTGCCGAACTTAAAATCAGGGATGTCCACAAATCACTATGCATGAGATCAAAAGGCATAAGAGTATTGAAAGCAGATAACGAAAAATGAAGTTTAACATGCTTCCCAAAAATACAAGCTTGGCAAACATGAGAGTCCATAAGTTTGTTACAATCAACAAAATTATTATTTCTAAGAAAATTAAACACCAGTGCTCCTGGGTGTCCCAACCTGTCACGCCCCGACTTTTCTCAAGTTTTTCTTTAGGACGTGATGGCACCTGGACAACTATCCCTTTCCAGGCGAACCATTTACTTCATTTTCTTCCTAAATTAGACAGGTATTTGCGGAAATAATATATATAATAATCAATTTGAAGTTTACGAAGAACAATCTCATGTGGGGCATTCCCCGAAATAATAAAACTTAATTATTTAAACAAACTTAGTCTAGAGTAACTTTCACCAAATCCGAAATAACGGATTGGTGGTACGATGAGGCTGCGGGACGATCGCTAGCCCTCTTGCGGAGCTTTTCCTCTATCGCGCCTCCCTGAAATATGTTAAATAAAAGAGTCAGCCCTACCATCCGGGGCTGAGTGGGAATCTCACCTTACAGTCCAAAGTAACCTCACAATATTTTTCATTACAATCACATTATAAGAAAATAATAAGCATGTTGAAATAAACAGATTACAACCCTTTTATTAAATAAGTCAATAAATATTCACGTGCAAAATTTTCTCCCCACTCGTCTTAGAAAAAAAACAACTTAGTTTAATCAGTACTCCTGCTTTTTCCCATATAACATATTATACATTTGTTGCGGTACGTGCAACCCGGTCTAGTGCATTTATATATTGTTGCGGTACGTGCAACCCGATCCAGTGCATTTATATATTTGTTGCGGTACGTGCAACCCGATTCAATGCATTTATATATATTTGTTGTGGTCCGTGCAACCCGATCCAATGCATTTATGTATTTGTTGCGGTCCGTGCAACCCGATCCAATGCACTTATTTGTTGCGGTCCGTGCAACCCGATCCAATGCACTTATATATTTGTTGCGGTACGTGCAACCCGATCCAATGCATTTATATATATTTGTTGCTGTCCGTGCAACCCGATCCAATGCATTTATGTATTTGTATAAATATTTCATATGTTCAAAAGGCTCAAATAATATTTTCTTCCTTTAATATTTCGCCCTTTCCACTTGTAAGGGTTACAACTCTCAAACCGTAAGTCGGATTTATCCCCGTAAAGTCTCAAACCGTCGAGGACAGAGTAATCTATAACTTTTATTCAGCCCAAGCTTTCATATGCTTTACCTTTTTGTACAGTTTTTTTACGTTATACATTCTGCCCTTCCAGACTTCGGTTGATCCGAGGCATAATGTTTAAACAGCGATAACTCTCAAACCGTAAGTCGGATTTATCCCCGTAAAGTCTCAAACTGTCGAGGACAGAGTAATATATAACTTTTATTCAGCACAATATTTCAAATTCATTACCGATTTGTACAGTTTTTACGTTATACATTCTGCCCTTCCAGATTTCGGTTGATCCGAGGCAGAACACTTAAACAGCGATAACTCTCAAACCGTACGTCAGATTTATCCCCGTAAAGTCTCAAACTGACCGTAACAGAAAGATGTACAACTCTGTAAAATTTCATCCAATTCGAACAAGTATATCCCAGTATAACGGATTACAATTGCACAATCCAAACTAGTTATTAAACAATCATAAATTTCATGCTCATTCTTTCAATAACCCGATTATATTCTAACGTGTATTGTAACTTAAAAATAAAGGATTTTACTAAGAACTTTGAGTGAGAAAACTCACCTTTGTTACTTCGTAACCACGAACAAAACCTCAACTTCAACTTATCATTCAACCAAACCTTTTTGGGACTCCTTAATTGCTCTCTTTAATCCTTTTTTTTCACTGTGTTTTGTTTCTGATTTTCGTATTTCCCTTTTTGTTGGGTTTTATATAAAGTGTATATGTGTGTGTGTTGTGTCGTGTGTGTAGTTGCACGAATTTTGGGATGTGAGGGAGTGGAAGAAGGGGTTGAGGGAGAGGGATTTTAGGGACGTGTGTGTGTGTGTGTTTTTTTATTTATTTATTTCTCGGGACTTTACACAACCAGTTATGCCATAAAATAGGGGAAATAGCTGCAAAGGTTGATGGATTGGTGACTTGGTTGTTGGGAGTGGCAGTGATGAGATACAAATACCAAATGCTATTACATCTCATTAGTGACATCCCCGTCTGAAAATCCTTCACAGAAAACCCAAACAGATCAAAATTAAAAGAAACATTGTTGTCAGTTGTAAAACGACGTACAAATATCAAGTTTTTAATCAATTTGGGTGCATGTAGGAAATTTTTCAAATGTTAAGGTGGGTGAGGGGGAGGAAAGTAAACTGTCTAATAACTTTCTCAGCTCCTGGTTAAATTCCTCCCCTCCTGAGGAACCCAAAAGACTTCAGTAGTAATACGGAGTAATAGTTGATGTAGTGCTTCTAGTGGATTGATCCGAGTATAGTAACGACCATTTTTCATATCCACCAAAAGCTTCTTTTTGGTTAGGACAAAGTTGTACAAGCTTTTGAGAAGCGTTATTGACACAACTCCGACATTCTTCTAGCTCCACGTCTCCTCTACATAGCACAATAATATTAGCTCTGTCGGAGTTTTGGCCAATGGAAGCATTGTAGAAACCATATTTATCCATCTTCGAGGGAAGGTAAGAGAGGAGTGAGTTAAGATTTTTCTTGTATGTACTATTTGTTGGCTTTCTATTGTAAAGCAGTACGGGAAGTAAATAAATTACAAGTGTCCGAAAAGATAAACAAATAGGCAATGTTCAGAACTGCCGCAAGCTTGTTGAGTCTTGAATCTTGATAACCTAAAATCAAGAAACAACTAAATCTGGATGGTTACAACTGTGTGCTGAGTCGAGTGATTGCACTCTGTCCTAAGACAAGATTGCCCCATATATATGCTTTTACGTTAATGGGCAATAGTCTCCCAAGATAAAACAACACTTTAATCTCAACACTACAAAGCAAATAGGTTGAGTCTGACGAAGAAAACAAATACGAATCGACTTGCTGAAGAAATGGAAAAGGAAGGAAGAGTTTCTGTTTTCGTCCAACGTTTTTGGATTGACTTTCTCTTATGTTTTATCTCTGTGTATATAGTGTATCTCTGTTTGTACTACATATCTCACGTATATGTGTGTCTTTCCTCACTGTTTCGTGACTGTATGTGGCACTGTATTTCGTCACTGTATGTTCTCCATAATTGAGCCAAAAGGCATCAATATATAGCATGGAGGAGGGACTCCTCAACTGCCACAAACAAGGCTGTTAATAGCCATTAGTGAGGGCTGTTAATGGACATTAGAGAGGGCTGTTAATGGCCATTAGAGAGGCTGATTATGGTCATTGAAGGAGGGCTATTTATGGAGGAGTTAACAGCCAAGTAATGGCTGGTTAATGCTCCAAAAAATAGCCCAAACGGTAGGTAGATACTTTCTGCCTTCCGTCATTCCCAAAATCAACTTTTCAGAAACTCTAGGGACCAAACTGTAAATATTATGCAATTTGGAGTCCAAAAAGATAATATCAGAAAGTCCCCACAACCCACAGCTCGGACGGGCGGGTGGCGACGGTGCGCGTGTGGGCTTAGCCTTGAACCCAAGCACATCTAGGTCCTCCCTTCTTTAAACACATGGGATACCCCTTGGGGTCCCAAACCCTTAACCACTTTAGAGACTTATAAAGAGAGCAATTCTTCCTTTTCCCAATGATGTGGTAGATTTGTCCCACACCATATTTCCATGCCTCAAACACCTTACTTCGTGGACCAATATCTCTTTCATTTCTCAACGAAATTTGACGATTCTTGGCCCTACGGTCATCTACTCACTTAGTAGAATATGCATGTGAGAAGAGACAAAGCCTCCACCATGCGGAACACTAGTGTTTAATTCATTAAATATGGGTGGACGCACCTCCCCGCCAAAGGCAAATTTCCAACACTATTTTCAGTATAGTTGCCATTGTAACCACATAGAGTGTATGGTAAGTCAGGCAGCTCTGCTAGGATGAGACCGTGAAGTTAAATATGCAAAGTAAAAAAGACTAGGGATTTGTGAGTAGCCATAGCCATGGTTGTTTAAGTTGCTCGATAGGTAGAATCTTAGATAGTTTTTATGTTGAAATAAAATTGATAGAATGGTTGGCTACAAGTGATAGGAAGATTTTGATAGTAATTGGGTGCTGAATATGTAATAGTAGCAAGTAATTTGTTCACAAACAATAGAACTGCAAGAGCTAGAAAGAGTAAATAGAGCTAGAAAAAAGGTATTGAAAGGGTGCAGGGGAATACATTTGCGTTAGCAGAGAAAGTTGTTCATCAATTGATTTTATAGTCCTTTACAAATTGAACTTTAGTATTATATTTTCTTTTATAAGAGATTTTCGTTTTTACAAGTAATAATTTAAAAATATTTTTTTTCTATTCAAATTATAAGTGATCATAGGGGCCTTTTGCCTCGCCCGGACATTAGTGGTCTGTGACATCTCTTAAATGTTAGGAAATAATTTGATTTTAAATTTTACCTTTAATGACATAATTTTATAGCCATAAAAATTTCATAGTAACTTATTTAAGACAACATATTTGGAAAGTCATTTTTAAAAAAAAATTGTTATGTTTAGTCAAACTATACTACATAAATTGATATGAAAAGAGTAACTTTTTTGGTTGTTGTATCCTTTATGTGACACATATATTAAGTTGAGCTACTTAGATAAATAGCTATAGTTTCTAGGCTTTTTATCAATCGCAACTACTTTTTTTGTTAATTACATTTTGTAGCTATATGTTATAGTTATTTCGCGTGTATTCAGATACACAGTTTCATAATACAATCAGCCAAATACAGTTATGTTTTAACATATTTTGCGTGTATTCAAATATACATGTCCAAAATACAATAAAGTGAAGTATATATGTTGCATTGGAGTCGAGTTTCGTGGTGAGTAAGCAAAAATACAATTGATATTCACAATACGAAGTGGGGATAAAATTAAATAAATTCATAGTAACTCACCATTTTCCTTTATCTTTGGAGAGAGAAAGAGTATTATGTATCATGCCGATTATATTATACAAAACGTCATGGCTGTTCGTCATAAGGACCTATAATTGCTATTTAATTTACTAATACTCGATTGAAAAGTAAGGGAAAGAAAGAAAGAGAAAAGTGTTCAGACCTCAGTAGTGCTATTTAAAGTAACTTTTTAAAGTGCTTTAATAAAGTAGTCATTGTTTAACTTTGTGAACGAACCCCGCACCTGTATCAAAGGCCCCTTGGCCAGATGGGATGTAAATCGAGGAATATGCGCGAGTGGCAGCCCTGCAAGGGAGAGGACTAACGGAACACGAACCCAGCAACAACCCTTGCAATATTTCAACGAAGACTGTCACCGCACGGATTCGAACCTGCGACGTCGGAGTCATTGTTTAACTAAAACGGGAACAAAGTTGTGGTTTAATTTCCAAAGGCATGGCCAACCTGCTTCTTGACCCAATTAGCTCGTGATGCATGCCAAGGTTGTAACATCAATTTTATTCAACTAGAATTGTGATCATGCCTTGTACTCAAATACATTTATATCACTAATTAAAAACTTCCACCATTTTTACAAGTGTGAATATTAGCCGTGTATACTTTGTATCATAATTACCATATTCAGTGTTATGTAATTATGATAGAAATAAGATCCTCATTGTATACAGATTTTACATTGTACACCTATATATATTTTTTTATTAATGAGAAAGGCTCTGAAAGGGAGATTAATACAATCTTACATGGTATCAAGAGTCAAAACCCTAACCTAGAAAAATCCTCCTTGCCCCCCCCCCCCCCATACTTTCTCATCTTCTGCCGACGGCATAATCGGGTTTTTTTCCAATTTTTTTTCCAATCCCCACTACTCTAATGGAAAATTTGGCTACTCCCACATCTTCCGATGCTTTTGCTTCTACCCCAGTCATCATCCAAACACCTCCCACAACCCTCTCCTCACCATCTTTCCATCCGGCTCTCGCCTTTACTAACATCAAGAACTTTATACTTTTAATTCTTGATCAAGAAGATGACCAATACTGGTCATGGGTGGAACTGTTTCGAATTCATGCATGTGTATATCATGTGCTTGATCATATAGACGATTATTTCCTTCGTCTTCCCGATATGGATGACACCACATGGCGTTGCCTCGATGCCGTGGTCAAACAGTGGATATATGGCACTATATCCAAGGATTTACTCTACACAATCATGAAAATGGGTGCCTCCGCCCGTGATCTATGGACACGTCTGGAAGAAATTTTTCAAGACAACAAGAACACTCATGCAGTGTACTTGGAAGAGCATTTCAACAACACCCGTCTTGAATTTTTTTCTAATATGTCGGAGTATTGCAGGCAATTAAAACTGGTGGCTGACCAATTTTCCAACGTCGGCACGCCTGTTTTCGAAACAAAGACGGTGTTACAATTGGGTCCAGGCCTACCAAAGGGTGAATATGACATGTTAGCCATGATGATACAACAGACTGACCCCCTACCCAGTTTTAACAAAGAGCGTTCACAATTACTATTAGAAGAGACACGACGTGCGAAGCAAGACGAGTACAACCAAAAGGCGTTATCAATTGACACGTCCACATAAAACAATACCGTCGCCTGCCACCCTCCACTGTCGGAAAACAGTCAGCCGCGACAGACCCGCGGCGGCAGGGGCCGCGGTAATGAACGTAATGGGAAGGGTCACGGTAGAGGCGGCAGGGACAACATGCCATTCAACAGCCCACTTCATCAGTCTTGTGGGTCGGCCCAGCAGGCACCTTCTAATATGGGAACTAGGCCGCATATCCAGCAGTCCAGCCAACCCAGTTCCCCTTCCAGAATCCAGGAGTATTGGGCTCGGGTCCAGGCTATAGACCAGCCCAATACCAGCAGCTACATGCCCATATCACCCGGACACACTTCTCACAACAGCCCAATAATCTGGCCCCTTCTGATTTGGGCCAGGCTTTTAACAGTTTGAACTTGCATCAGCCCGATGAAAATTAGTATATGGACTCGGGCGCCACATCTCACCTCACCCGCTCTACAGGTAAAATTTCCAAATTGTTTCGTTTAAAGCATTCTCAATACATTACTATTGGAAATGACTATCACATTCCAATCTAGGGCTATGGTACCGCCTACACACCACCGCCTTATCCACTATTTTCCCTTAATAATGTCTTGTATGCCCCAGACATTATTAAGAACTTAATATATGTCAGCGAATTTACTCGTAATAATTCTGTCTCTGTTGACTTTGACCCTTTTGGTTTTACTGTGAAGGATCTTCGTACAAGGACACCTCTTACGAGATGCAATAGCACGGGGATCTCTATCCACCTCCGCTACCAGCTTTTGCTCTCCCATATCTCTAGCTGTTATCTCTCCGTCAACTTGGCATAATAGGTTTGGCCACCCAGGAGCCCCAATTTTTAATTTTCTTAGAGATAATAATTTTATTACATATAATAATGGGAAACTTGCCCAGCACTGTGTTTCTTATTCTTTAGGCAAACATGTTCGTCTTCCTTTTAAATCATCTTCAAGTGTTACATTTTCTCTTTTTGCTAATATTCATGCTGATTTGTGGACATTTCCTATCTCTAGTTCACTGGGTCATAAATATTATCTTGTCTTGTTAGATGTTTTTTCTCATTATATTTGGATCTACCCACTCAAATTTAAATCAGAAGTGTTTGCCAAATTTCTTGAGTTTCGTACCTTTATCAAAATACAGTTTGAAAAATGCATTAAATCCTTTCAGTGTGATAATGGCCGTGAATTCAATAATTCTATGTTTCACCAATTATGTAGAAACAATGGCATGGTTTTTCATTTCTCATGTCCTCACACATCGCCTCAAAATGGTAAAGCAGAACGAATCATCCGCACCATAAATAAAATGGTTCGTACTTTACTATTTCATGCCTCCCTTCCTCCGTCCTTCTGGATCTATGCAGTCAAAATGGTAGAATACATTCTAAATATTTGTAACATCCCGTACTTTCAGGTCACGGTTTGAACCGCTAGGCGTATGTAAAACCGCTAAGTGTGTGTAAATAGACCCGAGCGTTGGGAAAATTTATGTTATATTTACGTATGCTAATAAAGAGCTTAGCATATAAAAGGATTAAACTCCGAAATAATTTTGGACGTAATAAGTGTGACGATGAGAACTAATAATAATAGTTGTATATTCCCAAAGAGATTATGGACTAGTGTCATATCACAATGTTATGACATTGAGTATATGAAGGTCTTATAAGTTATTAAGATTTAAGTGAATTGGGGTCACAGAATTAATTGTGTGCATAATTGATTAATTATGGGGTATGATATATGAGTGGCGTGAAGGTGTGAGCCATAGAATCATTTTGCATGAAATTGGGAGGTGTCATGCGTTAGATTAATATGGGTTCACTAAGATTGGTTAGTGGAAAACATAATCATTGGGAACTTTTGGTTAGCACGATTAGGGAGGGGGTTATATTACATTTTCATGTTGTGAATTCGTGAAGACCAAAAGATGATCCAACAACTTTACTTCATTTCCATTCAGTAATAATTAGTGCTACTAGATAGGAGACTACAATTCACTTCCTTCAAAAGTAAGAATTCCAAACCCCTTAGGTATAAAACCAAACCAAAACATTTTACTTGGTTTTGGAAAAAAGGGAAAAACGTACGGAAGTAGCAGTAGCAAACCATCTCCATTTCAGTTTTTATTTGAACCAGAAAATGCACGCAGTAGTACTTTTTGATATCTCTTGATTAACCCAGTAGATAATAAATGTTGAATTACGGAGATACCATAGTCGATCATGTTAATTAAGTATCAAGATTTTACTTTAAATTATTCAGCTTGAATTCGAGGTATGTTAAGGCAAATTATTTCCTTCTTTTGGCATGTTCCACGTAACGAAATATAACCGTGATATTGCTCCATAACTTATTCTACTCCTAGTAGTTAAGAATATTCATGTTATTGATTCCTATGCTAAAAGCATGTCTAAATATGTTCCTAAGTCGTTATTGAGGCATATGAAAAATATGTTGATATTCACAGTGTTAGCCAAAGGTGCAAGGATATTATGTCACTCAGGGTATTTTATTGTTATTCATGCATTTTCATTTGTATTGCATTCATATATTACCCTGGACCCACATGTGCTATGCACACTACTATAAGGTAAAATTGTATATATAGGGATGAAAGGAAAAGGGAAACGGAAAGGGAAAGGGAAAGGTGTTATATACGCACACCACATGTAGCTGGTACAGACTATCACAAAAGAGCCCTAAGAGGCCAATATTGAAGCATGTGTGGCTTATATGATATAACCGGATGCCTGTGTGGCGGTTATGGGAAGGAAGATGCCCTTGTATGGCCAATATATATGTATACCGCATTTGCATCATGCATACATTCATTAACCATTATAAGATATGATGCCCACAGAGGTTGTTATGGTAAGGAAGATGCTCGATGAGGCCGATGTATAAGTATATTGCATTATGCATAACATTTAGGCATATGTAATGGGCCTCAGAGGCAATTACTACTGGTAAGTTGTTTCTATTTTAGTTGTTGTTATATCCATGTTATGATGTTATTCATGCCTGACATACGCAGTACATTAGTCGTACTGACATCCCTTTTGTCGGGGGACGCTGCGTTTCATGCCCGCAAGTTCAATTAAAGAGGGTAACGGTTCACGCTAGTAGGTTGCTGGTTCAGCTAATGTTGGAGCACTCTATTTGCTTCAGAGTTTCAGTCTGGTCGTAGTACAGTATTTTTGCATACGCATATGGGTATGGCGGGGTCCTGTCCCATCCTTGTGATGTCATGTATTCTTTAGAGACTTGTAGATAGGTATCCTGTGTATAGTAGTCTTGTATAGCCTTGTCGGCCTTTGGGATGTGTACATATATATATAAGTTGGTTTTTCTAGATAAAGATTTCACATAGTTTTCTTTCGGCTTAGTCCGTATTCAATTATGATTAGGCGTTGATTGTGTAATTAGCGGTACCCGGCGGGTAAGGTCCGGGTGCCTGTCGTGGCCCTCCGGTTTGGGTCGTGACAATATTTTACCTACTAGCATCCTTCATAATATGATCCCAACCAAAATTATGTACCGTCGGATCCATTCCTACGACCACCTAAGGATATTCAGTTTCTTGTGTTTTCCCAATCTTGCCTCCACTGCCCCTTACAAATTAGCAGCTCGAACTACACCATGTGTCTTCGTAGGCTTTCCGTCTAATCATATGGGATATCTCTGCTATGACCCGTCAACTCGTCAAATCTATGTCTCTCGTCACGTTACGTTTGACAAGACCACCTTCCCTTTTTCGAATATTCAAAAATTTTGAAAAATGGACTATACCTTTTCTGATGAGTCCGACATCTCCCCGTCATTCTCAGCTAACTGCGTCAGTCCACCACCCAAACACCACATCTGCCAGCCACTACCGACACTGTTGACTGCCTCTCTACGGTTCTGCCACCTACAACCACCACCATCGACCGCATATATGTTTCCCCATCACCGTCTTGTTCTCCGTCACAAATGCCACCGTCTGCCATCACCGACAATCATCCCACCATCTCGGTTTCACTACCAGTCGTCGTCCCTTTCAATGTGTCACCTCAATCATCCCATGGCAACCCCGTAACCCCCCAAGACACTAGAAACCCACACCATACCACCACTCTCAAAACACCGACCTAACCCATCCGTCCCAACCCCCACCGACATCATACCCCATATCATCTGTCTCACCCCATATCGATCTGCCCAGATCGCTATCTTGACACCACCCTTCGTCGAACCTAGAAATTAATCGACCCGTAGCCTTACCCAGCAACCAAATCGACACACCACACCCATCCTTAGACCCACTCCTGCATCGTGATCCAGACCCGGTAACCAGCCCAAAAATACACACTCCCCCCCCCGCACCGTATGGAAACCCGTGCCCAACACGGGATTTTCAAACCTAAAGTCCAATTTAACCTATACAAACTATTCCCAAATTCCCAAAAACCCAAAATTAGCTAAACTAGACCCAAATTGGAATGCAGCAATGTGTGAGGAGTTTGTCACTTTAACAAAACAACACACTTGGGATTTGGTTCCTCGATCGGAGAGGGTGAATGTGATGACACTAATTAGCATGAGGGTATTGATTGTAGTGAGACATTCAATCTGATTGTGAAATCGGTTACCATTCGCACAGTTCTGAGTATTGCTATGGGTAAGCATTGGCCTATTCATCAGCTTGATGTGAATAATTTATTTCTACATAGTGATCTGAAAGAAACTGTTTATATGCACCAACCACCTGGTTTCGTTCATCTAGCAGCCCCTCAGCATATATGACATCTTCGTAAGTCACTCTATGGTTTGAAACAGGCCCCTCGAGCTTGGTATGATCGCTTTGCACGGTACATTATGCAAATTGGATTCGTATGTAGCAAGTGTGATAATTCTCTCTTTACTTTTCATCGAGGTTGTAGCATTATTTATTTATTGTTATATGTGGATGACATTGTGCTTACTTCCTCCTCTGATGGGTATAATGATGATTCTTCAAATATGTCTTCAACTAATCATAAAATTAGAGAGAGAAAGTTAAGTCATTATAGGTGTGTTTGAAAAAGTTGAGAGAGAAGATAAGAAAAAAAAAAAGGAGAAGGAATAAAGCGCGTGATTAGTGCCATGAAAATATCCAAAACACCTAATTTTGTGAGTTTTGTTGGAGGTTGTACATATAATGTGAAACTTTTGTTGCTATGTTTTGAAAATGAAATAGTACCGTGCCCTTTTGTAGTTAGAGGTCTAATTACATATATCGATCTTTGTGAATATGGCCAAATTGAATCCTTAAATCATCAATCAATCGATCGATCATGCTCCAACTAATGAAACTTCGAATAAATGACATAATAAGTAATTAACTAACATTTAGGAAAGGGCAATTATATCTACGTCTATTATCTAGGACATAACTCAGTTACTGACATCTCATTTTGTGATAAACACCTAGATTTATTTTTGGCTAGTTGATTCTGGCATTGATCTTGAATAGGCGTAATCCTTGGGCTATCATCATTGTGCATATAATATGCTGGCCTTGAAGGCACTGAAAGACTCATAGAGAGACTACTGAGCATGAGAACTACTGCAGCCATAGTTGGTCTATCAGCCACATTTTCTTGAATGCACAATAAAGCTATGTGGATGCATCTCATTATGTCACCAACCAGTCCTGAGGTTCCCCTCAGCATTGGATCTATAAAATTTATAGCTGTTCCTTCGCGCCAATTCCTCCAAGCCTGTGACAGTTCAATTTAAGAGTTGTAACTTCTATATATTGGTAGTGTAAAATAATTTATAGGTAACTGAACCAAATTAATTTGGAATTGAAAGGTATAGTTGATTAATTTGGCTTGGTTACTACTTACATAGCTTAGAAGGTTTCCCACATATTCTCCATTTATGAAACAAGTATTCTTTTGGCCACTTAAAATTTCAAGGACTAATACTCCAAAGCTGAAAACATCCGATTTTACAGAGAATTTTCCGCGCATTGCATACTCTGGCGCCATATATCCACTTCAAAGCCAAAACAAGAATTACATAACATTCCACAACTTAAATATGATTCAATTGCTAATTTGTTTGTTGAACGTATATATTTTGCACTTCTCATCAACAAGACTAAGGTAACAAGGTTAAAAAAATCAGTTCTGGGGTTTAGTAGTTCAAACAGTGGGATCAGCAGAACTAGATAAGCATCAAAACAGGGAACCACTTGATGTAAAACTCAGAACTACATATTTCATTAAGACATTTTTCAATGAAATTAGGAAATACAGTAGTAAAATGTGAAGTACAGTAGTAAAATGTTGTGCTGCAATTTATACTACAAATTGGGTAGTTATGAAAAATAACAGTCGATCTATCCAATGAGAGATATATAACTTACTAGGTACCAGCAATTTTGCTAGCGCTGCCTTGAGTTTCATCCATTGTAAAGAGCCTTGCCATGCCAAAGTCTGCAATTTTAGGATTCATTTCTGCATCAAGTAGAACATTACTAGCTTTGAGATCACAATGTATGATTCGAAGTCTAGAATCCTCATGAAGATAAAGAATTCCCCTAGCAATGCCTCCTATAATTTTGGATCGTCTTCCCCAATCCAGATGCCTATGTTTAAGAGGATCTGTGTTCCATTGGACAAACGAAATGAATAATAAGCTCCATAATTTACAAAAAGTTCAATTTTTATAGATGGTGTAGAAGATCATGATTCAGGGCAACTAAAAGATTTAAGGTTAAGCAACACATACCAAATAAAAAGTGGTCAAGGCTTGCATTGCGAACAAATTCATAGACAAGAAGTCTCTCTGTTCGATCAAGGCAAAATCCGAGTAACCTAACCAAATTCTTGTGTTCAAGCCTGGCAACCAACAAGACCTCGTTTTTGAATTCTGGATCACCTTGGCCTGAATTTGCAGCCAATCTTTTCACTGCTACTTCTTGTCCATTTAGAAGCTTACCCTGAAGCAGACGAGCGCAGATTGGAAGAATGATTTGTAACCAAATTCTCAGAATATTCGCCGTATATTTTGTAATTATGATAAATGTATATTTAAGGTAACCTAGGATTCTAATTGTATTAGGAATCAACCTTTGTAAGGTAAGTTAGGATTCGTACCATATTAGGAATCAACCTTGTACAGCTATATATATTGTGAATAATGAAAGAAATTCCTAAGGGAAATTATTCTATCTTTCATAGTATCAAGAGCCTAAAACCTAAATCCTCATTCCCGGCCGAAATCAGAATTTTTTCTGCTTTCACAGAAAAAAAAAAAATTCTGGTTTCTTCCTCCATATATCGGCAAAACCAGAAAATTCCCTTCCCTCTGCAGGCGGCAACCATGTCTTCCCCCACAAATTCCGTTTCATCCACTGGCACACTTGACAACCCCTCTCAACGTTCAGTACCTTCTTTTCATCCGGCATTCGCCGTTAACAACATCAAGAATTTTATCCCTATAATTCTTGACCAAGAAGACTGTCAATATTCCATGTGGATGGAACTATTCTACATTCATGCATGTGCATACAACGTGCTCGATCACATTGACGAATCTGTTCCTCGTCCCACCGATGTTACAGACTCAATCTGGCGTCGTCTTGACGCCATCGTCAAACAATGGATCTACGGCACCATCTCCAAAGATCTGTTATGCACTATCATGAAAACAGGTGCTACGACACGTGAACTTTGGGTCCGGCTAGAAGAAATCTTTCAGGACAATAAAAATACTCGGGCTATGTATTTGGAAGAGCAATTCAACAATACCCGCCTCGAGAATTTTAACAACATGTTTGAATATTGTAAGTAACTGAAACTCATAACCGATCAACTATCCAACGTCGGGACTTCTGTTTCAGAAACCAAGATGGTGCTTCAACTTATTGCGGGTTTACCGAAAGGTGAATATGACACACTCGCAACAATGATTCAACAAGCCGACCCTCTCCTAAGTTTCAACAAGGCACGTTCACAACTATTGTTGGAAGAAACTAGACGTGCTAAACAAGAGGAACATAATCAAAAGGCGTTAGCCGTTGACGGATGGCAACACACTGCGGCGGCCAAGCGAACAACCGGCGCCCAGCAGAAGAAGAAGAACAACGAAGCAAAGAACAACGAGCGGCGGAGGTCGTGGAGGCCGAGGTCGCAACAACAAAGGCAAGGGCCGCGGAAAGGGCCAACGCAACCAGGTGGACCGGACAACGACCAACCACCGGACAAAGAAGCGAAGCGGGTCCAACCACCAGCGAAGGGGCCCAACCAGGCGAACCGGGCCTCTCCCGCATGCCCGTACCCGACCGCAGGGCCTGGGCCCAGCAGCCTTGGTCGATCGGCACGTTGGGCCTTGCCCCAGCCCACCAGTGCAGCCCACTAGCGCAGCGAGAGGCCCACCGATTGCGGTCCTAGCAAAGAAGAAAGCTGCCGCAGAAGACACATTGCGATCCGAAGAAGCAGCAGCACTGCAGCACCCGGCAGCCTGGCCCCGACCGATTTGGGCCAGGCATACACCACCGTGAACCTTCAACAACCCGACGACAATTGGTACATGGACACCGGAGCCACATCTCACCTCACCCAATCGTCAGGTAACCTATCTCAACTACGTCGGCTAAAGTGTCCTCAATTTATTACTGTCGGCAATGGTAATCGCATTCCAATTGAAGGATACGGTAACACACACACCAAACATCCACACCCACCTTTCTCCCTCAACCACGTCCTATACACACCTAACATCATTAAAAACTTAATCTCTGTTAGAAAATTCACTAGCAATAATTACGTATGTTCCGTCGAATTTGACCCTTTTGGTTTTTCTGTGAAGGAACTCAATACGGGAAAAATTCTTACACGCTGCAATAGTGTGGGAGACCTCTACCCATTCACTCAATCTTTCGCTGTCAGACCGCAAGCACCTATATCCCTTGCGGCGATCTCTCTCTCAACTTGGCACAACCGACTCGGACACCTCGGAGATCCAGTTTTTACTTTTCTTAGGACTTCTAAGCGTATTCAATGTAATAATGGGAAAATTGCCCAACACTGTTTTTCTTGTCCACTAGGCAAACATACTCGTCTTCCCTTTATGTCATCAAACAGTGTTACTTTTTCTCCCTTTGATATTGTTCATGCTGATTTGTGGACATCTCCGATTGCTAGCTCTTTGGGTCATAAATTCTATCTAGTATTCTTTGATGATTTTTCACATTTTTTCTGGATTTACCCACTGAAATTCAAATCTGAAGTTTTTGCAAAATTCCTCGAGTTTCAAAAATTCATTAAGACACAATTTGAAAAACCTATTAAATCATTCCAATGTGATAATAGACGTGAATTTAATAACTCGCCATTTCACAATTTCTGTTCTAAACAAGGCATGATTTTCCATTTTTCTTGTCCCTATACTTCTTCCCAAAACGGAAAGGCTGAAAGAATTATACGTACCATCAATAACATGGTCCGCACACTTCAGTTTCATGCATGCCTACCACCGCCTTTTTGGGTATATGCTGTCAAAACGGTAGAATCCCTTCTAAATATTTTACCAACTAGCACACTCCAAAATAAAACCCCTACAGAAATCTTATACCGTAGGCAGCCGTCATATGATCACCTACATATTTTTGGATGCTTATGCTACCCCAACATAGCCTCCACTGCACCCCACAAACTTGCCCCTCGCACTCTTCCATGTGTCTTCCTTGGTCTATCTCCTAATCATCGGGGCTACTTGTGCTATGACATTGCTACTCGCAAAATCATCATCTCCCGTCACGTTACCTTTAACGAGACAACCTTTTCTTTTTCAAATCTCCGAAAATTTCAGACCACCGATTACATCTTTCTCGATGAACCGAATTTGTCTCCGGTCATCCAAAATCTGTACCAACAGCAACTCACTGTTCCGACACCACTGTTGCCTCCAGCAGTGTCATCTGACCCTCCCGCAGCAATGCTGCCACCCATTCCAGCTCCCACACCACCCATGCTGCACCCTGTCGAGTCTAATGCACCACCCACACTGCCTCCAGTCCAGCAAATCCAACAACCTGTCGAGTCTCCTGCTTCGCAGCAACACTGCTGCTAACCAGTCCCGCAGCCCGGCTGCCTACCAGTCCAGTGACCAGTCTCGACCTTCCACTGTTGCCCTCTCACCGCATGGAGACTCGTGCACAACACGGGATCTTCAAACCCAAGGTTCACTTCAATCTCTCCACACAAACCTTATCACCCATTCCAAAGAATCCAAAACTAGCTAAACTGGACCCCAATTGGAATGCGGCCATGTGCGAGGAGTTTAATGCTTTAACTAAGCAGAACACTTGGGATTTGATACCTAGACCAGCTGGTGTGAATGTTATCCGGTGTATGTGGCTATTTCGTCACAAGTTCAGAGACAGTGGTGACTTAGAAAGGTATAAGGCAAGACTAGTTGCAAATGACACTAATCAGCAGGAGGGTATTGATTGTGGTGAGACATTCAGTCCGGTTGTTAAACCGGCCACTATTCAGACTGTTCTCAGTATTGCTATGGGCTTGCATTGGCCGATTCATCAGCTTGATATCAAGAATGCGTTTCTTCATGGGGATTTGAAAGAGACTGTGTACATGCATCAGCCTCCTGGTTTTGTTCATCCGGCAGCTTCACAGTTTGTGTGTCGTCTCAGGAAGTCATTGTATGGATTGAAACAGGCCCCTCGCGCTTGGTATGATCGGTTCGCCAGGTATCTTCTGCAAATTGGTTTTGTATGGTAGCAGGTGTGATACCTCTCTCTTCACTTTTCACCGAGGTAGCGGCACTGCATATTTGCTATTATATGTCGACGATATTGTTCTTACTGGCCTCATCGACGGGTTGAAGAATGAAATCATTGCTCTACTCAAAACTGAATTTGCTATGACTGACTTGGGCAAGCTAAGTTATTTTTTGGGTATATCGGTGACTAGATCTGCTTTGCCAATATGTTCCCGTGTCGGCGAAAGTATGCAAGAGATAGTGTACGGGGCCAAGATGGCAAATTGTAAAATTATGCCAACTCCGGTGGACTCAAAATCCAAGCTTAGTGCCAATGACGGTGCGCCAGTTTCTGATCCCACTCTATATCGGAGTCTAGCAGGTGCTCTTCAGTATCTTACATTCACTAGGCCTGATATTGTATATGCCGTTCAGCATATGTGTCTATTCATGCACGACCCCCGAGAGTCCCATTTTGCCGCCCTCAAACGTATTATCAGATATGTTAAGGGCACACCTGACTTTGGCTTACATCTATACCCCTCTGCCCCAACCAAATTGCTAGCCTACACAGATGCAGATTGGGCAGGATGCCCCGACACATGTCGCTCCACCTCCGAGTACTGTGTATTTCTTGGGGATAATCTTATCTCATGGTCCGCCAAGCGGCAGGCCACGCTGTCCAGTTCGAGTGCTGAAGCAGAATATCGCGGAGTTGCTAATGTCGTCGCTGAGATCTGTTGGCTCCGAAATCTTCTTTTGGAGCTCCAGTGTCCATTACGCAAGGCGTCTATAGTCTATTGTGACAACATTTCTGCTATCTATATGTCTCATAATCTAGTCCAACATCAGCGGACTAAGCATATTGAGATGGATATCCACTTTGTGCGAGAGAAGGTTACTCGTGGTCAGGTCAAAATTTTACATGTGCCTTCCTCGTATCAGTATGCAGATATTTTCACAAAGGGACTACCGTGACAACTCTTCACCGACTTCCGATCCAGCCTTAGCATTCGGCCTCCTCCCGCTCCGTCTGAGGGGGAGTATTAGCGAATATTCTCAGAATATTCGCCGTATATTTTGTAATTATGATAAATGTATATTTAAGGTAACCTAGGATTCTAATTGTATTAGGAATCAACCTTTGTAAGGTAAGTTAGGATTCGTACCATATTAGGAATCAACCTTGTACAACTATATATATTGTGAATAATGAAAGAAATTCCTAAGGGAAATTATTCTATCTTTCAATATACACTGATAGTGTGAAGACTTTCTACATTGTAAAAGTTAAACTCGTGCAAAAATAAGTAAACCTAATATAATCACCTTGTACACAGGACCAAATCCGCCTTGTCCCAATTTATTAGCATTTGAGAAGTTATCTGTTGCTACTCTAATTTTAGAAAAATCCCATTGCAGGGATTCTGCAGAGCTAGTAGTATCATCCCCGCGTATACCTTCACAAAAGTAGTAGTAATAGCACAAACAAATTAGTGAAACATTGTCTTAATTAAAATTCAACTTTCCTTAACATTGTCTTTTAATAAGAAACTCTTACTCTGAATTTCGTCCATCATCTTCCTCTTTTGCCTCTTCATCAAGATGACAGAAATACAAACAACAAAAATAACAACTATGACAGTGAGCACAACAATGATGACAGTTTGTGCGGTTTTATCATCCTTCCCTGCAAAAATGCTTCAAGTTAGTATTAGGTTATTAAATATTTTTTCATGTAAAAACATGATCAGATGCATTGGTCTAGCAATACCAGAAGTTGTATATCAAATCCAATATGTAAAGATGTAAAAGATGTTGCCCTGAAGATGATACGGAGATGAAGCGGCTAACAATATAATTTCACCAAGATTTCAAATACCTGGTGGTGTCAGTGGCAATGAGGCTGGTGGTGGCGATGGCCATAAGGCTGGCGGAGTTTCAGTCAATGACGATTGGTCGAAGAAAGAGTAAGGTTCATAGCGAACAATGCAGCTGGGCATCAAAATGTAGTTGCCGTGCTTTGCATAACATTGACAGTCAGGCAAACTTCTATAGATAGTACTCAAACAATCGAAGCAACCTTGAGCTGATAAATCAGCTGTGCACTGTACAAGTGCATGTATTGTCTGAAAATCAAGGACACTAGTAACATTAGCAGCAACCTTGCGCTTCCCACCCGTTGAAGCTCGACTCCTTAAACTTGTCAACAAGGGTGTCAGATATTGGTTAAAAAACAATTGAGGGTTCGAGAAATCTTTGACGACCCAAAAAATTTGTCGTGGGTCAGTTGACACGGTGCCTATGAAGGACTCATTTGAATATCTTAGCAGACACCTATCGTAAATGCCAAAGGCTGATTTCCTGTAAGGACATACCTCTAAAATCAAGCGAGTAGCATTATGTATACAATCACGGCATGTTTGTAATTCAACATCTCCTCTACATTGTGCGATGAGACTAACCTTGTCGGGGTCTTGGCCTATGGTAGTATTATAGAACCCATAACTATCCATATTACGCGAAACAGAAGAGAGGAGTGTGTTTAGGTTAGTGTCGTAAGCACTATTGATGGAGAACTCGGTCTTATTACCTTCACATGGTGATCGAAAAGTGAAATTAGGCTGTGCTATGTTGAAGTAGAAAAGGTAGTAAAATTGGAATATTAGAATGATCAGCCATTTCAAGCAGAAACTCATAGCTGGATACTTTTTTTTTTAACTATAGCTGTATACCCAAATCTACGCAAAAACTTATTTAACGTGTCAGAATGGCTGTGCTCATTTTGTTAGGAAGATCGAATCCGATTTTTCATTTTGTTGGAAGATTGACTCTGACTTTTCAGTTTATGAAGTCAATGGAAAATATGAAACGCGGAAATTAAAATGGTTGAAAAGGATGGGAGTTGGATGTGTCAATGGTCGACTGTTATTAAAATATTTTTGTTAAATAAGACAATATACACACAATATACAGGTGTATATTGTCTTACTCAAGTCACGGATTCTGCCCATATTGGTGGCCTCGGTTTTGGTGTTAATTGGACATAAGAATATTGTATATTTGGAAAATATATGTGTAGTATATTGTAATGTATTTGTTACCTAAATTAGGATTATACACTACAATAATTGTAGAGTTAGAATTATGGTTGAATAAGATTTTAGGAATAGGATTCTCCTATTTTGTAACTTGTATATATACCTATTCAATTAATGAAAATAAGGAAGGAGATTATTTCTTTCATGGTATCAAGAGACTAGGTCTAAACAAAAGTTTTCTCTCCCAACTTTTGCCTCTTTTCGGCCGAGACCCCCCCCCCCCCCTCGGGTTTCTCTTCCAAATTTCGTCTTCCTCTCTCATAAACCTCTCTTAAATTTCCCCTCCTTCTTTGTTCTTTCAATATGTCTAAGAACAATTATCATCCCGCCCTCATGGTTTCCAACGTCAAGAACAGTATCCATATTGTGTTTGAAATGGAAAACGTCCAATATGCGACGTGGGGAGAGTTGTTTAAAATGCACGCTATCTCCCATCAAGTTATCCATCATATCATTCCTCCCGCTACACCCCTTCCCGAGGAGGATCCTCAATTATGGATTACGCTTGATGCTACCGTTCTCTAGTGGATCTATTCCACTATTTCAGTTGACCTTCTACAAACGATTATTGAGCCGGATACCACGGCTATGGCTACTTGGAATAGATTGCGTGACATATTCCAAGATAACCAACATTCACGTGCCGTCACACTTGAGCAGGAATTCTCCCTCGTTCGCATGGAAGAATTTCCTAACGTATCTGCCTATTGCAAGAAACTTAAAGAGTTGGCAGATCAACTCCGTAATGTGGGCGCACCTGTCACCAATAATCGTCTGGTTCTACAATTGGTTGCCGGCCTTTCGGAGGCATATAATGGCGTTGGAACTCTCCTTCGTCAAAGCAACCCTCTTCCCGCCTTTTATCAAGCCCGCTCCATGCTTACTTTGGAAGAAGCCGGTTTGGCTAAAAAGGAAGCTACTGGAACAAGCCCCGTTGTCATGATGGCGTCCTTCCCAAGTTCTTCGGGTTTTGTTAATAATTCAGGCCAAAACCATAATCATGGTGGCGGCAAGAATAATCGCAAGAATAATAATAAAAACCGCAGGGGCAAACGCGGCGGTTCCGGTGGCGGTTTCGGTGGTCAGCAAGCAGGTAGTGGGCCCCATCCAATGAACAATGGCCCACCGCCCCTCTGGTCCCAGCAGTGGGGCCCATGGCAGTGAGGATGGGGCAGTGGGCCGTGGGCCGGCCCCTGCGCCCCGAATTCCCGGCGGCCGGTGGTGGCCGGCCTTCGGGCCCAACACCCGGCGGTGGCGGCCCACCGGCCGGTGGCCGGCGACAGACGGTTCCAGCGGCTATGGCCCAACTCAGTCTCGTCCGGGAATACTTGGGCCCCGACCTCCGCAAGCCCACTATGCAGCAGGCCCCACTCAGACCGATATCGAGGCCGCGATGCACACATTGGGGTTGACTCAACCGAACCCAAATTGGTATATGGACACTAGTGCCACTACTCACATGCTTTCCGAATAAGGTACTCTCTCATCTTATTCCAATTTGAGCACCCCTCGGGTATAATTATTGGTAATGGCAACTCTATTCCAATTCAGGGTTATGGTCAGAAAACGTTGTCTCCCTCCAATCCACCCCTTGTCTTGAAAAATACTTTACATGCCCCCAAATTTATTAAAAATTTAGTGTCTGTCCGAAAGTTCACCACTGACAATTCAGTTTCTGTTGAATTTGATCCTTTTGGTTTCTCTGTGAGGGATTTCAAGACGGGGAGTCATCTCATGAGGTGTGATAGTAGGGGGGATCTTTATCCTATCATGCCTGGTTTCAGTCCATCGAGTCAAGCCTGGCCGTCAGCTTTTGCAGCCATTTCTCCTTCCATGTGGCATGCTCATCTTGGTCATCCGGGCTCTTCTATTTTATCAGTTTTAGATAAAAATAGCTTCATTTCTTGTAAGAGTACGAGTCGTACTCAAATTTGTCAATCTTGTTCGTTAGGAAAAGTGTTAAATTGCCATTTGTGGATTCAAATTCTCATACTTCACAACCATTTGATATTATTCATAGCGACATATGGACGTCTCCTGTTCTAAGTTCGTTAGGTCATCGATATTATGTTCTGTTTCTAGATGATTATTCTAAATTTTTGTGGACGTTTCCAATTGCCAATAGATCTCAAGTGTTTTCCGTCTTCATAAAATTTAGAGCATTCATTATAACACAATTCGAAAGAGAAATAAAGAATATTCAATGTGATAATGGGAAAGAGTATGACAATAGGGTATTTCAGGAGTTCTGTGATAATAATGGGATAAATTTTCATTTTCTTGCCCTCATACATCTTCTCAAAATGGGAAAGCCAACGCAAAATTCGTTCCATAAATAACATTGTCCGCACGATTTTACTTCATGCTTCCGTACCCCCATATTTTGGGCATCATGCTCTGCAAGTGGCATAACTACTTAACATAATTCCGTCCAAAGGTCTGACATATTCTTCCCCCCTCCAAATCTTATATAACAAGAACCCTTCTTATTCTCATCTTCGGGTTTTTGGGTGCTTGTGTTATCCGTTATTCCCATCCACCACAATTACCAAACTTCAGGCCCGGTCTACTCCGTGTGTGTTTTTGGGTTATCCGTCTAATCATCGTGGTTATAAATGTTTTGATTTATCCTCCAAGAAAATCATCATTAATCGCCATGTAATTTTTGATGAAACTCAATTTCCATTTACTAAAGTCCATACTCCCGAGCCTAGTTTGTATAATTTTTTGGATGATGATATATCTCCGTATATTACTCATCATTTTTCGGACATATCCCGCACCCAAAATCCTCCAGCGGGCCCACTGCCCGCTGGACCCACAGCTCTGTCACAGTTTCCGGCAACTGAAATAGTTCCAACGATTGGGCCAGTCCAGCCCAATTTTGGAACTGTTCCAGATTCTGCCCCAGTTTCTCGGTTTGGGCCAGCAGGCCCACTGTCTACTGGCCAGTCCGTCCCGACCCCGAAAAATTCCCAAAATTCACTAAATTCTTCCTCGAGTCATAGACCGGTCACTCGTAGTCAGCGGGGTATATTTACACCTAAAAGATATTTTAATTTACATTCTGATGTCTATAAATCCCCCTTGCCCCGCAATCCTGTGTCCGCATTAAATGACCCTAATTGAAAAATTATTATGACTGATGAATATAATGCTCTTATTGATAATAAGACGTGGGAGTTGGTGCCCCGTCCATATGGTATTAATGTTATCAGGTCTATGTCGATTTTTGCTCATAAGGAGAATTCAAATGGGTCATTTGTTCGACATAAGGCACGACTTGTGGGTGATGGTAAGACTCAGCAGGTTGGGATAGATTGTGGTGAGACGTTTAGTTCGGTGGTCAAATCGGCTACCATTCGCACTGTGCTTAGCTTGGCTCTTTCAAAGACTTGGCCAATTCATCAGTTGGATGTCAAGAATGCTTTCCTACATGGTGATCTCAAGGAAACAGTCTATATGCATCAGCCGTTGGGTTTCAGGGATCCCAACCGTCCTTATCATGTCTGTTTGTTGAAAAAGTCCTTATATGGGCTTAAGCAGTCTCCAAGGGCCTGGTATACGAGGTTTGCTGACTTTGTTTCGACTATTGGGTTCACTCACAACAGGTCAGATAATTCCTTGTTCATCTACCGTTATGGTTCGTCCTTGGCCTACATTCTGTTGTATGTGGATGATATCATCTTGACTGCTTCTTCCGATGCCTTGAGCCAGTCCATCATGTCCATGCTCAGTTTTGAGTTTGCTATGAAAGACTTAGGGCCTTTGAGTTATTTTTTGGGGATTGCCGTCAAGCGTCATTCAGGTGGCTTGTTTTTGTCTCAACGAAAGTATGCTGCTGAGATCATAGAGAGGGCTGGGATGTCATCCTGTAAGTCCACTTCCACTCCAGTTGATGCAAAACCCAAGCTTAGTGCCGCGGCAGGTGCACCATACGAGGACCCGACCCGCTATCGCAGTCTTGCAGGGGCCCTCCAGTATCTTACCTTTACCATACTGGATATTACATATGCGATTCAATAGGTGTGTTTATTCATGCATGACCCTAGAGTTGAGCACATAAATGCAATCAAACGTATCATTCGGTATATTCAGGGGACACTGGACTATAGGTTGCACTTGTATCCTTCATCTACATCCACACTTGTCTCGTACACAGATACGGATTGGGGTGGTTGTCCGGACACTAGAAGGTCTACGTCAGGATATTGTATATTCCTTGGCAACAACTTAGTCTCCTGGTCTGCGAAGCGTCAGGCGACTCTATCCCGTTCAAGTGCCGAGGCAGAATATCGAGGGGTAGCTAATGTGGTCTCAGAATCATGTTGGTTACGTAACTTGCTTTTAGAGCTTCATTGCCCCATTCAGAAGGCAACCGTAGTATATTGTGATAATTTTAGTGCCATCTACCTCTCAGGTAATCCGGTTCAGCACCAACCAACTAAACATATCGAAATGGACATTCACTTTGTACGAAAAAAGGTTGCTCGGGGGCAGGTACGCGTATGTCATGTCCCGTCAAGATATCAAGTTGCAGACATCTTTACAAAGGGTCTTCTCTCAGTACTCTTTGAAGATTTTAGGGACAGTTTCAGCGTTCGAAGACCGCCCGCTATAACTGCGGGTGTGTGTTAAATAAGGCAATATACACACAATATACAGGTGTATATTGCCTTACTCAAGTCACGGATTCTGCCCATATTGGTGGCCTCGGTTTTGGTGTTAATTGGACATAAGAATATTGTATATTTGGAAAATATATGTGTAGTATATTGTAATGTATTTGTTACCTAAATTAGGATTATACACTACCATAATTGTAGAGTTAGAATTATGGTAGAATAAGATTTTAGGAATAGAATAGGAATATGATTCTCCTATTTTGTAACTTGTATATATACCTATTCAATTAATAAAAATAAGGAAGGGGATTATTTCTTTCGGTTTCATTTGTTATGCAGAATAATATTTCAATATAACACAAAAATATAAATTAAGATGACATTTGAACCACGATGTATGACTATAAATTGACTTTTCTGTCTTTGAAGCCCGTGAAAAAGAAAGGTAGAGAGATACATTGAAAAGTAGAAGCCACCATTGAAAAGGATGGGAGTGGATAATTAAGGAAAAGATAAATTATTGGTAGGTGTTTCTTAGACTCTGAAACTTTCAACATATAATTTAAACACATAATACATACGAAGGCCCTCAAATTTGGCTTCAATTGCTAAAAATACCCTCCAACTTTGGGTGTGCATTGTTGAATATTTACTAATGTGGAATTAAGTTTATCTCATTATTTATGACTCGAATAATTGGAGCCCCGCACGTCGGAAACGTCATTTTCACACGTGCACTCGTAGTGCCAAGTATTGTAAATTTCGTTAGTGAAAGAGATATTGGTACGTAAGTAAATGTTTGAGACGTAGAATGATGGACGATCATTGGCCAAATGACAAGTGTTCCACGTTGGTAAACGAAGGAAGAAGTGTGCATAGTATAAAGATAGAATGGGTCGGAAAGGGCCACGGAGCCGAGGCGCTTCCCTGCCAGAAAGTCTTAGACAAAAATCTAATTTTTTGGAGACTTTTGAGATGCGCTCAATGGCATTCATTCCAGCATTAATCAGCCATTATTTGGGCTAATAAATGAGTGTCATTACTTGGGAAATTCATTGCTATTTCAGGGGTGATTCAATGCCATTACTTGGCACTTGAAGAGACAATTCTTACACTATAAATTGAGGCATTTGACTCAATTGTTAACACACTTGAGAAAGAAAATCAAACCAGAATTTTCAGAAAACTTCTTCCTCTCTAGCACTCTTTCTATATTCAAGTTCTTCACAAAAAACACTTGAGTTTTCTTTGCTCATTTGTTAGTTGTTGTTTTATCTTGGAAGACTATTGCCCACTGAAGTAAAATGATATTTACGGGGAAATTTTGTCTTAAAGACAGAGTGTCATCACTCAATTTAGCACAGTTGTAACACTTCCAGATTCAGTGTCTCTTGATTTCAGGTTATCAAGATTCAAAGAGCTTTCTGCAATTGGTATAAAGATTCAAGATTGATTTAATAACTCAACAAACTTGTTGTTGTCACAATTCTTATTTACTACAAGCTTGTTGCTATTGTAATCCTTATTGTTTATCCTTTCGAAGCACTTATAATAGTTATTTACTATTCCCGTACTACATTATCTCCAACAGTTTAAGACAAGATTGTATTAGTGTTCGAAAGATGTCGGTCAACAGTTGTGTGACCAAATCTGGCTATGGTTGTGGTTTTCTGGTTGAAGATAGTTCCATTAATAGTTCTGTTGACAGTAACACTATTTCTGCCAACAAACTAGACAATGGTTCTGATGCTGAGGTTCAGCGCGCTTATGTTGATCAAGTTGTTGACGATCAAGGTGTTGATGGTGTCATCGCTTCCGAGAGTGGTGGAAACAAGCTCCCACTAGAGGCTGAGGATGTCAACTGGGACAAGAGGAGAAGGCTGAAGATGTTGTTCTATGTTGTAGCAGAAGGCCTATATCTGTCCCAGACAAATGATCTGAATTATGGTAAGGATGAAATGGACACTCAGTCTGACTGAAGTGGGCCAGAATCCAAAAGGTCTAAGTTAATTATCCTTCCTTATCTATAATGTGTTTAGATAATATCTAAATAAAAGTGTGTAAAGCGAGGCTAGGAATATGAAAGTGTTTTCATTAAAATCTTATATTTCCTACACTTTAAAATCAGAAATTGAATCTCCCTCCTTCCCGATTAAAGATTGGTACTAGAAAACAAAACTTAAAAGATCCGTTCTTTTGGGTTTAATTATTAAAAGTTGTAAAGTATGTTCGCACATACAAATGAGAGAGATCCAATGACTGTGCAAAAACTGTTACCACTCTTAAGCAAGCGCTAGCAATTGTCTGGGCACCAATCTCAAGGGAAGAAGACTATAAGATAATGACTTATCTTAAGACGTTGAACCTGTCACACTATCTGACAGAAGATCCTTCACTTGATAGGATGGTATTGGACACTTAGTCGTACAAAGCCTACGGGCGACTGGAGTGGGCCAGAGTTTTTAGGTCTTAAATGGTCTGAAGGCCAAAAGAAAGGCAGAAAATAAATTGGACATTTAGTCTGCCAAAGCAACTGGAGTGGGCCAGAGTATCCAGATCCCATATGATCCGGTTACGCCCTAACCACGGGCAAGAGGTTGTTCATGTAAAGCAACGCCACCTCTAAAGTAGAAGGGGTTGGAGAGGTTGTTCTCAAAAGGACTTCAGGGAATGAGATCACTCTAAATGAGGTGATACATGTCCCAAACTTATTTTCAGAGACGATGTTAGTCAAGCTGGTTTGAGACTAGTCCAACAGGTCTGTAATAACTAAGAATGGTATAGTATGTCTGTAGCCAAATGAATGATATATTTGTAATCTGTACATCTATGCCATCATAGATTAAGACACGTTAAATAAAAAGTCATTCAAAAGCTAACGAAGTTGAGATTGTTGCCTTCTGTCGATATAAACCCTCAAAATGAAGTGAGGTGGGCGAAGAGGCAAAATCCCCTTTCCATTCCGACAAAGAAATAGCGAAAGAAGCATAGCTCCTCTAGAACTTAGTCATACCTACATGGATTATTTGAAGTTTGTACAAAATAGAGGAGGGGAGACAAGTACTTTGTGACCTTAATTGACGATTGTACAACGTATTGCATCCTTTGTTTGTTGAAAAGCAAAGATGAAGTTGTTGAAGCGGATAAGAGCTACAAAGCAAAAGTTGAAAATCAACTAAGCCTACGGATTGAGGAATTCATAGTGATAGAGGAGGAGAATGTGAAGTATCGTTCATCAAATGACTGCTCCTTACTCACCTCAGTCTAAAGGTGTTAGCCAAGCGCAAAGTCGTACGCCCAAAATATGTGGGGCAAAGCGATCCTTACCGCTAATGCGATTCTCAACAGAACTCCACTTAAGGATCAGGATAAACCTCCATGTGAAACATAGAAAGGATCTCACCTAAAAATGTTGTGATCTGGGGTGGCTTGGTAGAGGTTGGAATACCAAAATAGGTCAAGACTGTAGATTGCATATCCATTGGATCTACAAATAACAATAGTGCTTATCGCCTTTTGGTGTCAAAGAATGCTGAATTCTTTGAAGACATCTTTCCTTGAGAGGAAAAGAAATAATTGCTCAAGGTTAACAAGAACCCGCGAGTGCCTGATTATCCGGAACCAGACGTTCCAGATCAACAAGACTCAGAAGTTGCTGACTATCCAGAACTTAATATTCCAGATCTACAAAACTTAGGGATTCTAGATGTTAAACTGAGACGGAGCAAAGAGGGGACAAAGACTTGTTCCAAGCCTTCTAGTTTGTATGGTTGGAAATGAACCATGGACAATTAACAAAGAATCATCATCTCCAGAAGCGCTGCTTTGAAAAGAAGCTACAGATTCCATCGGATAGAACCATACTTGTGTAATGGTTGACCTTCCTCCGGGAAAAGAACCTTTGGGTTGTAAAAGTGGATACTCAAATTGAGTACAAAGTAGATGGATCTACTGATGAGTATAAGACCTCGGCTACTTGGACATGTGCTCCTCTGTGAATAGCTTAACATCCAGGGCCATTGTAGTCTTGCGTGACATGGATGTTGAGACAGCCTTCCTAACCGAAGAGTTGGAAGGGGATGATCAGAGTTGGTTTGTTGGACTATTGGGCTTCTTTTTTAACTTTCTTTTTGGTCCTTGAAATGTTTACGTTTTGGTCCTGGAAGTTTTTGATGAAACAGAAATAATTAATCTGACAACAAAAACATTGACTTTGGAGTTAGAAAGCCAACATTTGGAAAGCCAACAATCTGAAAGTGGAAGTCATATTGAAACAAAGTTTCGATATGAAAGATATGGGCATCATTGATGACATCTTAGGAATTGGGATTTCTAAGACATCTAACAAACTGGTCTAATTCCAAACTTATTTGTGAGGTATTTGACAGTCTCGTTGAAGTCACCAATAGATACGAATCATAGAATTGATTGGAATCATGGTGCACCCGTATACCAGGAGCGATATGCGTAGGTCACATGTAGTTCAATGTATTTTACACACTACAACTGACCTAGTATCGGATTACAAAGTAGATCAGTTGAACTAAGGTTCACTCGTGATTCTGGAAATGATCGATAGAATGCGTTAAATTGGATATGATGATCTATGAAATATTCGCTTATCTACGGATTATGGTATTCTGGATGTCCATCAGTTCTGAGAAAACACAGTGATGCATACTGGACATCGGACATGAAGAATACCAAAGCCACAAGTGAATGTGTATGGTGTGTCTTGGAAAGTCCTCTAAGAAAACTTGCATCGACCGATTCATGATGGAATCGGAGTTTATCACTTTAAACAAAGCCTGAGAAGAAGTTGAGTAACTTGACGACTCCTTAGAGGATGTCCCTTTTGGGAGAAACCCGTGCCTTCGGCAGTTATACACTATGGCTAGTCGGTCGGCTTCAGGAAAGGCACGGATGACAGCGTCTGGACATATCTGTCGGAGACATAAAACCGTATAGCAGTTGATCACCACGGGTGTCATTCCCGTTGATTACATCAAAGGATAATATAGCAGACCCTTTAACTAAGGGACTACCCGAAGATTAAGAATTATGCATGTCTATGGGAATGGGCTTAAAACCCTAACAATATGAACATTTGCGGTGGTAACCCAACCATACTAACTGGAGATCACAAGAATTTGGTTCAATGGGAAAACTAAGCTGCAAAAGGTTCAGTTGAGTGCTTCGGTGGAAGCAAGAGCACTTCGGATGATGATTTCTATAGAGAAACATGAATCCAAAGCCGTTCCCGCGATAGACATTAAAGTGCTACCTGCATGGTGGGTAAATGTTAAGTTTCCAAGCCTTTAACGATCCTCAAACAGTTGAGGTTAAGGTTGGGAAAGTTTTAATGATTCCTAACACTTATGAAGTGGGGTATAACAGGATACCTTGTAAGAGATCACCTATATAAGTGCGAGGACATGACAGAACAATAAGAAGACACGAATAAATGAGAGGTATTGTGTTGGTACCGTTGTCTTGGCTTACATTAAACACTGACGGTTCAAGACATCACGTTCACCGCGCAGTAAGTAAGTCTGATGTGATTCAACTAGGGAAGGTTCAAAGCGGAAGCTACCTCTCTTGATGCAATATCTTTTCTCTGAAAGATTGTTGAAAGTAGGCACCGCTGAAAGATTGTTGAAAGTAGGCACCTTGTGTGTGAGCCAAAAATCTCTTTCAAGAGGTGATTGTTGGAAATTTACTATGAAATTAATTTTATCCCATTATTTATGATGCGAACAATTGGGGCCCCGCACGTCGGAAATGTCATTTCCACACACATGCACTCGTAGTGCCAAGTATCATAAATTTCGTTAGTGAAAGAGATATTGATACGTAAGTAAATGTTTGAGACGTAGAATGATGGACGGTCATTGGCCAAATGACAAGTGTTCCACGTTGGTAAATGAAGGAAGAAGTGTGCATAGTGTAAAGATAGAATGGGTCGGAAAGGGCCGCGGAGCCGAGGCGCTTCCCTGGAAGAAAGTCTTACACAAAAATCTGATTTTTTGGAGACTTTTAGTGTCGTAAGCACTATTGATGGAGAACTCGGTCTTATTATTACCTTCACATGGTGATCGAAAAGTGAAATTAGGCTGTGCTATGTTGAAGTAGAAAAGGTAGTAAAATTGGAATATTAGAATGATCAGCCATTTCAAGCAGAAACTCATAGCTGGATACTTTTTTTTTTTTAACTATAGCTGTATACCCAAATCTACGCAAAAACTTATTTATCGTGTCAGAGTGGCTGTGCTCATTTTGTTAGGAAGATCGAATCCGATTTTTCATTTTGTTGGAAGATTGACTCTGACTTTTCAGTTTATGAAAAGTCAATGGAAAATATGAAACGTGGAAATTAAAATGGTTGAAAAGGATGGGAGTTGGATGTGTCAATGGTCGACTGTTATTAAAATGTTTCATTTATTATGCAGAATAATAATTCAATATAACACAAATATAAATTAAGATGACATTTGAACCACGATGTATGACTATATATTGACTTTTCTGTCTTTGAAGCCCGTGAAAAAGAAAGGTAGAGAGATGCATTGAAAAGTTGAAGCCACCATTGAAAAGGATGGGAGTGGATAATTAAGGAAAAGATAAATTATTGGTAGGTGTTTCTTAGACTTTGAAACTTTCAACATATAATTTAAACACATAATACATACGAAGGCCCTTAAATTTGGCTTCAATTGATAAAAATACCCTCAAACTTTGGGTGTGCATTGTTGGAAATTTACTAATGTGAAATTACGTTTATCTCATTATTTATGACTTGAAAAATTGGAGCCCCGCACGTCGGAAACGTCATTTTCACACACGTGCACTCGTAGTGCCAAGTATCGTAAATTTCGTTAGTGAAAGAGTTATTGATACGTAAGTAAATGTTTGAGACGTAGAATGATGGACGGTCATTGGCCAAATGACAAGTGTTCCACGTTGGTAAACGAAGGAAGAAGTGTGCATAGTGTAAAGATAGAATGGGTCGGAAAGGGCCGCGGAGCCGAGGCGCTTCCCTGGCAGAAAGTCTTAGACAAAAATCTGATTTTTTGGAGACTTTTGAGTTGCGCTCAATGGCATTCATTCCAGCATTAATCAGCCATTATTTGGGCTAATAAATGAGTGTCATTACTTGGGAAATTCATTGCTATTTCAGGGGTGATTCAACGCCATTACTTGGCACTTGAAGAGACAATTCTTACACTATAAATTGAGGCATTTGACTCAATTGTTAACACACTTAAGAAAGAAAATCAAACCAGAATTTTCAAAAAACTTCTTCCTCTCTAGCACTCTCTCTATATTCAAGTTCTTCACAAGAAACACTTGAGTTTTCTTTGCTCATTTGTTAGTTGTTTTATCTTGGAAGACTATTGCCCACTGAAGTAAAATGATATTTACGGGGAAATTTTGTCTTAAAGACAGAGTGTCATCACTCGACTCAGCACAGTTGTAACACATCTAGATTCAATGTCTCTTGATTTCAGGTTATCAAGATTCAAAGAGCTTTCTGCAATTGGTATAAAGATTCAAGACTGATTCAATAACTCAACAAACTTGTTGTTGTCACAATTCTTATTTACTACAAGCTTGTTGCTATTGTAATCCTTATTGTTTATCCTTTCGAAGAACTTGTAATAGTTATTTACTATTCCCGTACTACATTATCTCCGACATGCATAAGTAGGTACCTCAACATGTATTAAGTTAAACACGTAAACACAAATGCTGATGTGACACTGTTAAAGAATGAAAAAAGTACCACATCGGTGGTTAATGAGATTGGTGGTCATCTTATATGGACTTGAAAATTTTTTCCCTCATGAGTGAAGAAGAATATTTTATTTGATAAACTCTATGAATCTCTGAATGTTCTCTACAATCTCCACAATATCTCTTATTCTCTCTTGTGATGAAAATAGATAGCAGCACCCCTATTTTTAATAGTAAAAACCTACTTTAACTCAAAACATGAAAATATATTCCTATATTAATTTGACTATAAATCCTAAATAAACATGAATTAAAATATCAAATCCTAACTAACTTTGGTTTCATAAAACTTTGAATTAGTTTTTCCAACTTTCTCTCGTAATTCAAAGTTGTATATCCAATATTTGATGCACTTCTCACCATCTTTCAATTTTTGTTGAAACACTTGTCTCCAACCTTGTTGATGTACTTGTCACCAACCATCATTTTTTGTTGAAACACTTGTCTCCAACCCCGTTGAAGCACTTGTCTTCAACCCCGTTGATGCACTTG
The DNA here is from genome assembly GCA_034509755.1 of Anisodus tanguticus. Lineage (NCBI taxonomy): Eukaryota > Viridiplantae > Streptophyta > Magnoliopsida > Solanales > Solanaceae > Anisodus > Anisodus tanguticus. The sequence continues at coordinate 38,045,609 of CM067548.1, read as the reverse complement.
TCACCAACCTTCAATTTTTGTTGAAGCACTTGTCTTCAACCCCATCTTTTTTTCTTGGTTGTGTTGGAGCACTTCCCTCCAACTTCCAATAGTTAGAACACTTCTCTCTAACACCCAATTATTTTAACCCACTTCTCCAACTTTTAGAGAAGGTCGTTCCTTCCTCTTGCGCTATATTTACTTTCTCTTTTTTTGAAATATGTAATATTTTTCTTCAATCCTTCTCAGCATGATTATTTTTCATGCATATATCATTGACCCGATGTTTGCCAACATATAACTAAAATATCAAATCCTAACCAACTTTAGTTTCCTACAACTTTAAATTATTTTTTTAACATTCTCCCGTAATTCAAAGTTATATATCCAATATTTGATGCACTTGTCACTATCTTTCAAAGCACTGATACCAATTTGAAGAAAAATATTTTATTTGATAAACTCTATGAATCTCTGAATGTTCTCTACAATCTCCACAATATCTCTTGTTATGAAAATAGATAGTTGCATCCCTATTTATAATAGTATGAAATCTACTTTAACTCAAAACATGAAAATCTATTCCTATATTAATTTGACTATAAATCCTAACTAGACATGAATTAAAATATCAAATCCTAACAAACTTTGATTTCCTACAACTTTGAATTATTTTTTTACAATAATGAGCTAGTTTTTTGGATTGAGTTAGGCCCAATATCCATTCTTTATATGGTATCAGAACAGGACCCGTCTCACCCGATGTTGGGCCCCCAAATTAAATTGTCCTCTCACCAGATGTCCAGCCATGGGCGTGAGGTTGGAGTGTTAAAGAATAAAAAAATTTCACATCGGTAGTTAATGAGATGAGTGGTCTCCTTATATGGACTTGGGCCATAAATTTTGGAGGTGTCTAGATGATGATTTTGTAAGTTGGAGTATTCAACTGATAAAGTAGAGACAAGTTGATGTGTCTACTTGTACACACCCAAAATTGTAGGGATACTTGCCAGTTGAGACAAATTTGAGGTTATGTTTATGTATTAACACGTACAATAGACTCTTGTGATCCTGCCCTTCCCGAGACTCCGCACATAGCGGTGATCCTGCCCTTCCCCAGACTCCGCACATAGCGGAACCTTAGTGCACTGAGCTGTCATTTTTAAGGCGTTTTGTGAAGGCTCTTCCTTCATTTCCACATGAAACCTTTTTTTATCTATGATTAGGATTTCAAAGTTCAAACGAACTTCTATCCTAAAGCCGAAATTTGTTTTCTTTTACATGCATTTATAGTCATAAAAATCTCATGTTATGCATCATATCACAAATTTTAGAAGTTTTTTTCTTTTCTTAATCGAGTTCAATCACTTAATTGATAAGGAGAGACTAACTATTTCTAAGAACGATGCTAATCAAGGTAAAAGGGAGATTGATTCTTCTAAGGCTAGCTGCGTAGCTTAATGTCCTTAGCCTATCATAAATATCAACTTTTGACAAATTAGTTCGTACAATAATGGAAGCCAACAACTCTACTTTTATGTGGATGGCACAAGCTAACAATATGTGGATTTAGGTTGCTTCTTGCTCTTCTTTGAACCTTTCAACTGTACCTGATTACTGATTCCAGCTAAGGAGAAATCCAACTAATCTTTTACTTATATCTTATTTTCTTTTTTCCTAGACTAGATTTTAAAAAATTCACTCCATAGTAATTTCTGTTGCATTTGACTTCTAGATACCCTGGGAAACTTCTTAAACTTATTCAAATTGAATTCATGAAGCAATATAGGGATCTAGTAACTCCGTTGGTTGGCTACATGAACTTTCACCTTGTTGGTGAGGGTTCGAATCCACATGTTGTTATCCCCTCCCCCATTTCATCTTTCCCTACCTCCTATGTAATAAAAAAAAGTTTTAAAAAAATTCACAAAGCAATTAGCAATGGGAGCTGCCATTCCATGCACCCTCGCAAAGCCAGCGATGTTCACTTTCTCTCTGTTATTAAAAATATGTGGTTCAGAGTACGAAAATCAAATTCTTTTAATTTTGATCATAACTCAAACAAGGATTAGATAATTAGTAATTACATGAAAAGTACTTTAATTTACTACTTTTTAACTTAAAAATGCCAAAATTTATCTGAAAACTTTTTGGATAAGAAAAAGTTATTCAGTTCAAGTTTAGAGATGGCTAATGCTATACAATCTTTCAAAAGCTCCCAATGTTATACTATACTAAAGGAAGTTAATCCGTGCCTTCATTGATGGAGAATCAACCATAATATACAATGTACAAGGATGTCACTAGAACGTTTTGTTAGCCTAATTTCTAGGAGAATATTTGACTAATAATATACAATGGTATTGTTACCTCACTAATTTAGAATAATACACAAAAGATTACATAAGATATGGTCAAGTAATATAATCAAAGATTATATTCTATCACACCCCGAAGTCGAAGCGGGAGGTTGTCGTACACTTAAACTGTCTCGAAAATCATCAAATAATACGCGCGGAAGCCCTTTAGTGAAAATATCTACAATCTGATAACGGGACGATACATAATGGACACGCACTTCGCATACCTACTCCTTTAGAAATAGTTAGTCTCTCCTTTAGAATATCTTACTTGTGCAAAAGAATTCTCACTGGTAATTTTGGTGCTATATGTCGCAAAATATATTACCTGGGAAATTACTAGGAAAATAATCAGGAAATATAATATTTGTAGGTATGCGAACAAAGAAAATGAATCTTTTTTATTGTGGTTCGGCAGAAATTAAATTCGCCATGTAAAAGTCCTGTGGATAATTTCACGAGGATTCACGTGGGGATTTTTATTTTTAGCTGGAAATTTATTTTTGGCAATTTTCTTATGTCATTACTGGGAAATTAGTTGGGTTTCTTGAAATTAATGTTGAAAAAAAATAAAACTAAAGGAAAAAGAACAAAAGTGGGAAACTTAAGGGCCATAGCAAATTTCAGCAAAACAACAACAAATAACTGATCGGTGTAATCTCATAAGTGAGATCTGATGTAGTAAAATATATGCAGCTTTACCCTATCTTTATGGTGTAGAGAGGCTGTTTTCGGTTGACCTCGGAAACCCTCCTCCTTATCAGCAAATAGAAACACTAAAACTTTTGGCTTCCAAACCTAGGTTAGTTACTTTCTCTCTGAATTCACAGTAAGTACTTTCAAGAAACAAGGAAAAAGATCTACAGAAGGGATTTGTTTGAGAGTAAACTGTTTCAATTTGTATTTTTTGAAAATGTCTTTACATTGGGGGATCGCGGAAAGGTGCAGTGAAAATTGAAGCCACACATGTTAAAACTTTCACTAATACGGTTAGACTATTGGTCTTGGTGAATGGTGATACCTAATTTGGTTAGAGAGCTAATAGATTCTTCAAATTTTCAGATTATCAGAACAAATAAAGGTAATAATGGAAATTTTCACTCATTTTGCTAGTGTAATAACTAATACAGTACTACATATGAAACAAGTTTGATCTTTTGTGCGAAGCACAAATTCATGAATAAAGCAATTTCAATTCTTAACTAATTGGAGTTGGAATAAATAACAAAGTGATTAAGAAAACTCAGAAAAGAAGGCTATTATTCTAAGGATGTTAACGAGGGTATAACTCAGTCATTGATGCCTCATTACGTGATGAACAAACAGATTTACTTATGGCTAATTTTCTAGGTTCTGACTCTCTTGAATTATATTCTTGAATAAGGGAAATTTCTGGGCTAATATCGCTGTGTGTATAGTATGCGGGCCCTGAAGGCACTGGAAGACTCAAAGAGAGGCTACTGAGCATGAGAACTACTGCAGCCATTGTTGGTCTATCAGCAATATTTTCTTGAACGCACAATAAAGCAATGTGGATGCATCTCATTATGTCTCGAATCAGTCCTGAGCTTCCCCTCAACACGGGGTCTATCAAATTTGTAGCTGTTCCTTGGCGCCAGTTCGTCCAAGCCTGTCACATTTTAATTCAGAGTTCAAACTCTATACATTTACAATGTAAAAGAACTTAATGCATGAAGATAGTCCCAACTAGTTCTGCATTGAGGTGTAGTAGCTTAACCAACTTGGTTACTTACATAGCTCAGAAGGTCTTCCACCGATTCTCCATTTCTGAAACAAGTGTTTTTCTGGCCACTTAAAATTTCTAGGACTAATACTCCAAAGCTAAAAACATCTGATTTGACTGAAAATTGTCCGTGCATTGCATACTCTGGTGCCATATATCCACTGCAAAAAAAAAAATCAAGAATTACATAACATTCCACAACTTAGATATGATTCACTTGTTAAAGTTTTTCATACACATTTTTTCACTTCTCATCAACAGACTAAGGTAAAAAGGCTAAAAATACAATCCTGGTAGTCCAAATACTACTGTCAAAATAGGGAACGTACTACTTGATGTTAAAAGTCAGAACTGCATGAGACATTTTACAATGACCTTAAGAAGTAGTAAAATGTTAACGTTGTGCTGCAATCAATTTATACTGCAAATTGGGTAGTTATGGTCTCCTTTTGATGTCTGTTTTTTTCCTTCCACTTCCCTTAGTGAGAATATATCTCACTGCAATGTGAAGAGAACTTAGGCCATTGATCTTGGCTGAGCAAACTACTAAGTTTTGATGAGTTAATTGCTGCAATGAGATCATATCTTACCTCTCTAAACAAGGAGAAATCATATGCCGAAAATAAAAAGAAAAAAAATTGTTCTAGAAAAAATCAAATATATCCTATTCATTCACATAACTCACTTTTGGCAGAAGATCATATCATAGCTAACCTCTCTAAACAAGGAGAACTCATATGCCGAAAAGAAAAAGAAAATATTCTGTTCTAGACGAAATCAAAATTTAGCTTATTCATTCTCAGAACTCAATTTTGGCAGAAGATCATCTTGAAATAAACTTCAATTTCATCATCAGATATAGCATTTTTGGTGGTGACCAAATTGAGAACAAAAGGTATGACCATTCATCTAGAGATGTATTGATTTTGGGGACAATCAAAGTTGAAGTTCAACAAAATTGACGTAATCATTCCCGAAGAAATTCCCATAACAAAATTCATATGAAAATTGAAAATTCAAGTAAAATTCCAAGGAAAGATTTCCTTTTGTCTCGAAGAAGCTTTTATTCTTGCTAAATTGTTGAAAAATCCTTCCCAGTGAAATGAAAAAGGAGTAACAGTTATCTAATAATGAGAGATGTAAAACTTACTAGGTCCCAACAATTCTGCTTGTGTTGCCTTGAGTTTCATCAAATGTAATTAGCCTTGCCATGCCAAAGTCTGCAATTTTAGGATTCATTTCTGCATCAAGTAGAACATTACTAGCTTTGAGATCACGATGAATGATTCGAAGTCTAGAATCCTCATGAAGATAAAGAACTCCCCTAGCAATGCCTCCGATGATTTTTGATCGCCTTTCCCAATCCAATTGCCTACGTTTAACTGAATCTGGGAACAAGTTGAAGAATATAACTTACGAGTTAGACTTCGATACGATAACATTATAAAATAATTATAATACGAAGCCGCTTAAAAGATATCATATTACATTGACAAAATAAGTGTTGTATTAATTAGAATGTTTAGTGCAATTCATAACTTATTGATTCTCAAGCTAAATACTTGATAACAAGTTAAGCAATACATACCGAATAAAAATTGGTCAAGACTTGCATTGGGAACAAATTCATAGACAAGAAGTCTCTCTGTTCCATCTAGGCAAAATCCTAGCAACCTGACCAAATTCCTGTGTTGAAGTCTGGCAACCAACAAGACCTCATTTTTGAATTCCAGATCACCTTGCCCTGAATCTGCAGACAATCTTTTCACTGCTACTTTTTGTTCATTTGGAAGCTTACCCTGAAGTAGACAAGCACAAGTTGAAAAATTACGAGTTAAACAACAAACGGGTCGGTTATATGAAGTCTCAGTGTCCTTTTATACATCAAGTAGGCTAATCAGTAATCACCTTGTACACAGGACCAAATCCACCTTGGCCCAACTTATTAGCGCTTGAGAAGTTATCTGTTGCTGCTCTAATTGTAGAAAAATCATATTGCAAGGATTCTGCAGTGCTAATATCATCTCCGTGTATACCTTCACAAACATAGTCGTAATAGCACAATAAATATTCAGTGAAACGTGGCCTTAAAGGTTCAATTTTTCTTAATTATCGCCTGTTAATAATCTGTGCCTTACTCTGAATTTCTTCCAACTTCTTCATCTTTCGCCTCTTCATTAAGATGACAGAAATACAAACAATAAGAATAACAACTGTGACAGTTGGCACAACGATAATAATCACGGTTCGAGCTGTCTTTCCATCCTTTCCTGCAGGAAGGCTTCAAGTTAGTATTCGTTAGACAATACTTTGTTTCGGTTCTTGTGACCCTATTTCTTTTTTGTTGTGTTCCTAAGATAATAATCACTTTTTAAATTTGGAAACAATTTACTTAAGCTTCATTTAATAATAAGTTTTCATAACCATGCAAATATTATTTCATAATTAATATTACAAATTTTAAAAGTTAGGTAAGGTTGCCTACAATAAACTCTTGTGGTCCGGCCCTTCTACGGATCCCACGCATAGTAGAAGCTTAGTAGCAGATTTATTTTTTTTTTAAATTCTCCTAGTAACACAAATGTTATAATTGATTTAAAATCACAAATTTCAAAAATATTTCTTTCTTTCTTAAATTTACGTGCATTGACAAATAGGTACATATCATAAAGTAAATCAGAGGAAGACTTTGTTTCCTGTAAAAGCATGACCAAATGCATTTGATTAGCAATCAATACCCGAAGTTCTAGATCGCAAAGTATATAAAGCTAGTTAAAAGTGTTGTTTGTTACAAAAGTTGCAGGAAACGGAAATTACAAACAACTGCTAACGTAAGAATTGAAATTACAATTCAACTAGAAAACTGGAAATTACAAAGATGAAAAAGGAAAACTATTTTTCTGTTTTTGCTGAGTCGAGTGTGGCACTCTGTCCTTAAGACAATATTGCCCCGTATGTATCCTTTATACGTCCTGGACAACTTGTCTCCCAAGATAAAACAGCAATGGAACACTTGAGCAAAGGAAACTCAAATGCTACCTTGAAGAATATTGAGCAAGAAATGATGCAAGGAAGGTGTAGGAAGAATCTGTTTTGCTTGTGTATTTTCGTGTATATAGCAAGTATATTTTCTGTGTGTCTCAACAATGGTGTAGGGGTGTTTATATAGGTGAGGGAGGGCTCTTTAGCTGCCTCCATAACAGCCATTATTGGCCAAATAATGGCCATTATGGAGGTAGTAAAGCCACCAAATTAAATGGTGAAAAGACCAACGGAATTGGCCATTATGGGAGGAGTAATTCAGCCAAAATAAATGGCTGAATTGAGTGCTTTGGCGTTTCTGTTTTGACCGTCGAAATTTTGATTTTCTGAAAAACTTCAGGGACCAAACTGTACATCTTGAAACTTCAGGGACTAAACTGTACATCTTGAAACTTCTGGGACCAAACTGCACATCTGAAAGAATACTGGTCCAAACTGCACTTCTGGCAAAGTTTTCTGGCCCAAAAAGATAATATCAGAAGGCCCACGCCCACGACCCACGACCCACGACCCGTGAACCCGGAACCCGGAACCGGACCGGACGGGCGGGCGGCGGCGGCGCGCGTGTGGTCTTTCCTCGAACCGAAGCACATCTAGGTCCTCCCTCCTTTAAACACATGGGATACCCCTTGGGGTCCCAAACCCCAAACCAATTTCGAGTAATATATACACAACAATTCTTTCTTCCTCTACCGATGTGGGAGAATTGAACCCAATACCACACTTTCCATGCTTCAAACACCTCACTTCGTGGACCAATATCTCTTTCATTTCTTAATGAAATTTGACGATTCTTGGCCCTACGGTTATCTACGTACTTAGTAGATCATGCGTATGTGTGAAGAACCGAATTCTCCAACATACGTAACACTAGTGTTTAAGCCGTTAAAGTTGGTCGGTCGCAACTCCCGCCAAAGGCAAATTTCCAACAATCCCCTCTTGAAAGAGATTTTGGCGCACTCACATGGTGCCTTTTCCATTTCCGCAATATTTCAAATGGACCGATGTTGCATAAGGAGAGGTAGCTTCAGACTTTGAACCTTCCATAGCCGAATACCATCGGACTTACTTACCGCGCGCGAACGTGATGTCTTGAACCGTCGTTGTTTAGTGTAAGCCAAGTCAATGGTACCAACACAACAAATTCCCTTACTCTCTTCTTCGTAATGTTTTGTCCGTTTTGGCCATGGACAACGTCTTGGATTCTTAAGTGCGTTCATTTTGAGGCGGCCCGTCCTCGCACTTAAATAGGTGGTCTCCTACAAGGTATCCTCGCTATACCCCACTTCACAAGTGTTAGGAACCATTAAAAGTTTCCCAAACCTAACCTCAACTGTTGAGGAGCATTACGAGTTTTGAAAACTTAACCTTTACCCACACTGCAGATAGCACTTAAAGTCTATCGCGGGAACGGCTTTGGATTTGGTGTTTCTTTTCGAAAATCACTATCCGAAGTGCTCATACTTCCACCGAAGCGATCAACCGAACCTTTACAACTTAGTTTTCCCATTGAACCGAATTACGGGATCTCCGCTTAGTAAGGTTGGGTTACCGCCGTATCGTCCTTATATTTTGGGTTTTAAGCCCATTCCCTAGACAGGCAAGTCATCGATCTTTGGGTAAGCCCTTTGTCAATGGGTTCTGCTATATTATCCTTTGATTTAATGTAATCAATGGATATTATACCCGTGGTGATCGGTTGCCTAACGGTCTTATGCCTCCGTCGAATATGACGAGACTTGCCGTTGTACATAGCATTCCGTGCCCTTCCTAGAGCCGACCGATGTCGCAGTGGATCATTACCGAAGGTACGGGTTTGTTCCAACACGGAACATCCTCTAAGAAGTCATGAAGCCACTCGGCTTCTTCTCCCGCTTTGTCTAAAGCGATAAACTCCGATTCCATTGTGGATCGGGCGATGCAAGTTTGCTTAGAGGATTTCCAAGACACGGCCCCACCACCAATTGTAAATACATACCCACTTTGGTGGACTTGGTGTTCTCTATATCGGATATCCAGGTTTGCATCACCGTACCCCTCTAGTACAATGGATATCTCGAATAGTGTAACCCGTAATTTAACGTGTATTTCAAGTATTGTAATACCCGATTCAACGCCTTCCGGTGATTATCACTTGGATTACGGGTGAACCTAGCCAACTTATTGATTGCGTAAGCAATATCGGGTCGGGTGCGGTTTGTTATATACATCAAACTACCGATCACCGTGCATATCGCTCCTGGTATACGGTGCACCAAGATTTTTATCAAGCTTTTGATTTGAATCCATTGGTGACTTTATCGGTGAACTGTCTAACATCTCAAACTTTCTCAAAACATCCTCGATGTAGTGAGACCGAGATAAGACTAGCCCGTCGGACGTCTTAGAGATTTTAATCCCTAAGATGACATCTCGCGATACCCATATCCTTCATGTCGAAGCATTGTTTCAACATGTTCTTAGTCTCTAGGATGACCCTAGGATCGCTTCCCGTGATTAACATGTCGTCTACATACGGGCATATCATAACAAACGAGTCGAGTTACCTTTCATGTAGACACATTTATCACACTCATTAATGGCGAAACCCTTCGATAGTAGAGTACTATCAAATTTTTCGTGCCATTGCTTCGGGGCTTGTTTCAGCCCGTACGAGATTTGACAAGTCGACGGACTTTCTTCTCTTGTCCTTGAACCACGTACCCCTCGGGTTGGTCCATATATATTTCTTCTTCCAAATCACCATTTAGGAAGGTCATCTTGACGTCCATTTGGTGTATCTCAAGGTCACGCAAAGTCGCGATCGCAATGAATACCCGTATGGATGTCATCCGGGATACCGGGGAGTAGGTATCAAAGTAGTCAAAGCCTTCGTTTGCCGATAGCCCTTGACTACCAACCTGGCTTTATACTTGTCGATAGACCCATCTCGCTTTGTATTTCCGTTTGAGTATCCACTTACACCCCAACGGTTTATTTCCGGAGGAAGATCAACCAACTCCCACGTATGGTTATGCGAGAATGGAGCCTATTTCACTCTCAATAGCTTCTTTCCGCAGCGGTGCTTCGGGAGTTGACAACGCCCGAGCAATTGTCCTAGGTTCATCATTAACCATATAAGCTACAAAGTCGGGACCAAAGGATTTATCCTTCCCGGCCCTTTTACTTCGCCTTAGATCCATATCCGGAGTCTCCAAGTTCGAGAATGCGGAACACTAGATTCCGGATGTTCAGCCACCTCGGGATTCGCTAGATCTGAACCATTCAGATCCGGGCAGTCAAGGACTCCCGGTTCTTGAGAGCTTTGTGCATAACTTCGTTTGAGAGAGGTTATGTCTTTTTCCTTTCTAGGAAAGGTACTTTCAAAGAATAGAGCATTCCTTGATTCCATTATTGTACCCTGGTGGATATCTGGAATATCTGACTTATGCACTAAGAAGCGATAAGCACTACTGTTATTTGCATATCCAATAAATATGCAATCTACAGTCTTAGGCCCAATCTTGACCTGCTTTGGCTTGGGTACTTCTACCTTTGCCAGACAACCCCACACCTTAAAATATTTGTAGGTGGGTTTCTTTCCCTTCCATGATTCATATGGAGTTTTATCCTTACTCTTATGTGGGACTCGTTAAGAATCGTATTAGCGATGAAGACGAGCTTCTCCCCACATGTTTTGGGGAAGACCGAATTGATAAGCAAGGCATTCATCATTTCCTTTAATGTGCGGTTCTTTCGTTCCGCCACACCGTTTGATTGAGGTGAGTATGGAGCCGTCGTTTGATGAATAATGCCTTCTTGGGCACAGTATTCCTCAAATGGCGCTACATATTCTCCCCCTCTATCGCTACGAATGGATTTAATCCGTAGGCTAAGTTGATTCTCAACTTCTGCTTTGTAACGTCGAAACGCTTCAAAGGCTTCATCCTTACTTTTCAACAAGTAAAGGTAACAATACCTTGTGCTATCATCTATAAATGTCACAAAGTACTTGTTCCCCCTCTCGGTTTGTACAAACTTCAAATCACATATATCTGTGTGAATAAGTTCTAGAGGAGCGGTATTCCTTTCGACAGATCGAAAAGGAAGCTTAGTAAGTTTTGCCTCTACGCACACCTCACACTTATGTTGAGGGTTTACGTCGATAGAAGGCAACAACTCCATCTTTACCACCTTTGAATAGACTTGTAGTTTACGTGTCCTAATCTATGATGCCATAAATTAGAAGACTCAAGCAAATAAGAAGAAGACTCAACTTTATTTCCTTGACGCAATACGAGACATGGCATTCACTTTGAAAAGGCCTTCACGTACGAAGCCTCTTCCTACAAATGTGCCATTTTTTGTGAGTACAAATTTATTTGATTCAAATACTAGCCTAAAACCAGCATTATAACCAATAAAGTTCCGAAATTAAATTTCTTCTAATATCGGGGACGTGCATCACTTCCTTCGAGTAAGTTCCTTGCCGGAAGTCATCTTCAGGACCACCTTTCCAACCCCCATCACGTCGGAAGAAGCGTTGTTGCCCATGAACAGCTTCTTGTCAGCGACTGGTGTGTACGTGGAGAAGGCATCTTTGTTGGAACAGATGTGCCTTGTAGCACCTGTGTCCAACCACCACTGCATCGGATTCTCAACCAAGTTGGCTTCTAGCACCACTGCAGCGAATTCCTCGATCATGTCATCCAGGAGCGTGTCCTTGACGACGTTTGCTTGAGCCTTGCCTTTTGACTTGGCTTTCTGTTGTTGCTCAGTCTTGAGCTTGCGGCATTCCTTGATCCTATGACCAGGTTTCCCACAGTGATGACAATTACCTCTGGAACATCTCTGCTGCGGGGGCTTTGCCGTCTTTCTGGAACTTCCTCTTCTTGCTTGAGTTCCCTTTGGCCTCGCCAGATTCGCCTTCGCCTCAGCAGGTTGTCTACCCTTTGGCAAGGTCTTCTTATTATCTTCCTGGATTTGCAGTTTGATAACAAGCTCTTCAAAGGTCATCTCCTTTGTCTTGAGTTTCAAGTAACTCATAAACTCATTCCATGAAGGAGGTAACTTCTCAATCAGCGATGCAACCAAAAACTGCTCGTTTGGTTTTAGTCCTTCCAAATCCAGGTGATGTAGAATCATCTCGAAATTCCTGGACTTGGGACATCATCGTCTTGCTGTCCACCATTTGGAATTTTAGAAATTTCCCAACGATGAACTTCTTAGTACCCGCATCTTGTGCGTTGTACTTCTTTTGCGATTTTTCCCACAACTCTTTGGCGGTGCCAACGGTGCAATAGACCGTGTAGAGAGGGTCCGCAAGCGTTAAGTATATAGTTCTTGCACATGAAATCGCTATGATTCCATGCATCACGAACCATCTTCATGCCGTTAACGACATGGATACCAAGGCCCCTTCACCCGTTTCAGCGGCGAAGAGTCCATTTCATCTCCGGCTTGTGGAGGATCTTCCGTAAGGAATCGGGCCATGCCCATAATCGTTAGATAAAACAAAGCATCTTTTGCTTGCCATCTTTTGAATTCGATCCCATGAATTTTTCGGGCGATCATGGTGGTGTGAAGAAGAGGGTGGAGCTCCGATGGCCGGGAAGGCGGGGGTGTTACTTGCCTTGAGCGGTGGCGACGAGCGAGCAAGAAAAGGCGGCGGTGTTATCGCCTTGAGCGAGAGCGATTGGCGGCAACATTGCCTCGAGAGGCGGCGGCGGCAGAGCAACAACATCGGACATATTTCCAGCCATGTTATAGCAGTTTCGGTAAGCTAATATTGTCTTAAGTTGTTGTTTGTTACAAAAGTTGCAGGAAACGGAAATTACAAACAACTGCTAACGTAAGAATTGAAATTACAATTCAACTAGAAAACTGGAAATTACAAAGATGAAAAAGGAAAACTATTTTTCTTTTTTTTTGAGTCGAGTGTGGCACTCGTCCTTAAGACAATATTGCCCCGTATGTATCCTTTATACGTCCCGGACAACTTGTCTCCCAAGATAAAACAAGAATGGAACACTTGAGCAAAGGAAACTCAAATGCTACCTTGAAGAATATTGAGCAAGAAATGATGCAAGGAAGGTGTAGGAAGAATCTGTTTTGCTTGTGTATTTTCGTGTATATAGCAAGTATATTTTCTGTGTGTCTCAACAATGGTGTAGGGGTGTTTATATAGGTGAGGGAGGGCTCTTTATTTAGCGCCTCCATAACACCATTATTGGCCAAATAATGGCCATTATGGAGGTAGTAAAGCCACCAAATTAAATGGTGAAAAGACCAACGGAATTGGCCATTATGGGAGGAGTAATTCAGCCAAAATAAATGGCTGAATTGAGTGCTTTGGCGTTTCTGTTTTGACCGTCGAAATTTTGATTTTCGAAAAACTTCGGGGACCAAACTGTACATCTTGAAACTTCGGGACCAAACGCACATCGAAAGAATACTGTCCAAACCGCACTTCGGCAAAGTTTTCGGCCCAAAAAGATAATATCGAAGGCCCGCGGCCACGGCCCGTGAACCGAACCGGACCGGACGGGCGGGCGGCGGCGCGCGCGTGTGGTCTTTCCTCGAACCGAAGCACATCTAGGTCCTCCCTCCTTTAAACACATGGGATACCCCTTGGGGTCCCAAACCCCAAACCAATTTCGAGTAATATATACACAACAATTCTTTCTTCCTCTACCGATGTGGGAGAATTGAACCCAATACCACACTTTCCATGCTTCAAACACCTCACTTCGTGGACCAATATCTCTTTCATTTCTTAATGAAATTTGACGATTCTTGGCCCTACGGTTATCTACGTACTTAGTAGATCATGCATGTGTGAAGAACCGAATTCTCCAACATACGTAACACTAGTGTTTAAGCCGTTAAAGTTGGTCGGTCGCAACTCCCGCCAAAGGCAAATTTCCAACAAAAAGTGTAAAAAATAAAATTATTCTTAGCTAAGAGTTGAAGTGGATAACAATTCCATATAGATTTCACTTACCCGATGGTGGCGGTGGCGGTGGCGGTGGCGGTGGGGGTGGCGGTCGCGGAGCTTCGGTCGGTAGCTCATCGAAAAAAGAGTAAGTTTCATACCGAAAATTGCAGCTGGGCATCCTAAAGTTGAGACCCTGCTTACCATAACATGGACAGGTAGGTAAACTTCGATAGCCAGCGCTTAAACAATTGATGCAACTTTCAGCTGATAAATCCGCAGTGCACTGTACAAGTGCAAATATAGTCTGAAAATCAGGGCCCTGAGTATTATTACTAGCATACTTCCGCATACTTCCCCGTGAAGCTTGACTTCGTAAACTTTCTAACAAGGTTCTTAGATCTTGCATAAACTCATCAGGACTCGAAGCATTTGCATTCTGATATACATATTGTTGTGGGTTAGTTGACACAGTGCCTATAATGGACTCATTTGAATATCGTAGCAGACAACGATCATAATAACCAACGGCCGATTTCTTGTAAGGACATACCTCTAAAATCTTACGAGTCGCATTATTTATACAATCACGGCATCTCTGTAATTGTACATCCCCTCTACATTGCGCGATGACACTAACCGTGTCGGAGTTTTGGCCTATGGAAGAATTGTAGAATCCAAAACTATCTATATTCCGTGAAACAGATGAGAGGATTGTGTTAAGGTTAGTGTCGTATGCACTATTTGGGGAGAAGTCAGTATTATTAGATTTTGCACATACAGAAGAAATGAATTTAGGCTGTGCTATGCTGAGGTTGAAAAGGTAATAAAATTGGAACAGTAAAATGACCAGCCATTTCAAGAAACTCATAGCTGTCTTTCCCATCGGCTAACTTGTCAGAGACAAGTATAAATAGAATGGCGACAGATTCAAAAAGAGTCAAAATTCCATGCTCAACTTTGTTTCAAAGTTGACTATGCGTTGAAACATTTGGAGTAATTGAAATTATCAAAAAGGGAACGCGTTATTGTGAAGGTTCTTTTACTAACAATTCAACACATCAAACCTTTTTTAATATGTGATTAGGTATCAAACTTTCAACTTTTTCTAAGTCCCAATATTTATTATTATTTTATGATATGTTTTTCCGGTCACGGAGATATCATATCATTTTTTAGATTATAAATTAAAAATATTTTTTAAAATTTTGTATTCAATCAAATCACACTACATAATTGATACAATGAAAGTAACTATTTCTTAGAAAATGATTGATACAATCAAATCGCACTACATAGTTGACAAATTCATTGTAAGAATTTGTTGAATTCAACACTCTAATTTCTGGGATAGAAGTAGATGAGAACTAGCCAACAAGGAGGGAAATTTTGGAAATCCAACTGATTTTTTTATTGTCAGTATATATTTCCCTTCCTCCTTTAAGAAAATTCAATCAAAAAGGAACTAAGGGTCTTTTGCAGCATTTAACTAATATAACTAAATCATCGAGAACTAGATCATACTTTTTGTAAGCTTTAATTTATATTTATCATATTATACTAAAAGTAGGAAGCTCTACTTTCAAAGTTAGTTATCATTTTCCCTTATATTAAATTAAAATCTAATTAGATATATAGTTAAATAGTAATACTTTAATTACTTAAAGGTGGAATTAGAAGTTGCACTTTAATTCTCCACACTTAATTCCCCAGGAAACGTCATTCACTCATTATGTTTTGAGATTTTTCATTCATTTCTCTTTTGTTTGCTTCGTCTTCAACGTAACTTCTTTCACATCCTTTTACACTCTTTAATTAGTAGCAATTTAATTCCCTTAGCTATTAGAGTAGTAGTATTAATAATTGTTTCTACCTTTCATCTTCCTCCCTATTAACTTTTCCTCCATAACCTTAAGATAAACAAAAAGACTATTATTAATAGTTAATAAATTAAATGATGAAAATCAAATGCATTGAACTGGATAAATGGTGGATGATTGATTCATCTGCCAGTAATTAATATAGAATGCAACCTTTTCACATCCTAACTTTTTATTGGTTTAGTCCTCCAAACTTCTACCGGTTATTCCTACTCTATAATATTTGACATCAAAATATCAAATCACTTTGCCCATGTTCACCTGCTTTTGTCACAAACAATATTTGATGTGCTTCATTTTCATCCTTTTCTTTGTATTCCATTCTTTATTGAAATAGATCTCAAAATTTTCTGTAAATTCATTTTTGAATCTGATAAATAATATTTGCTTTGTTCTTCTGCTCTAATGTTCAATAACTGAGCAAATATTGTTATTTTGTAATATGAAAAGATTTTATTTTATTTTTTTGAGTTTTGCAGTTGGAATAACCTTTTGAAGATCAATGGTATTGATATTTTTGGCCTATCAAAGATGTTGTTGCTAGAGGTTTGTCTTGACCCAATTGTATCTGCTCAGACATAATTTTTAAATGAAAAATCAAAATTATAGCATAAAGCAATTCATCATAAACTTATCGTCTTTTAAGATAAACAACAAGATTAAAAAAAAAAAGCACTATTAATTAAATAAATAAAAAACATTGTCAATTCACTCTGCTCAGCCTTTTAAATAAATTTTTGATGGAACATAATATAAGCTCACACAAAAAAATGGATGAAGGCGGAACAGGATGATTCTATCGGCTTGTCTCTTACTTTAGTGATTTTAATATTACAAATCAATCTCTTCTTTTTAATTTAATAACATATAATTTTTTTCTTTTTAATGAATCAAAGAAAGGATATTTCAAGAAAAACTAATTTCTTTTCTAGAAAAGATCAGGACGCAACATGTGCTTTGGTTTGAGAATGATGGTAAGAAATTATTTTTGACAGAACATGTCATACTCCTCCTCCCTCGCCTTATCCAAAATCTATTTTTTTTATTGCTAAAATCTTTTGTTATATTGATCATTTAAACTTAATTAGCTTTTATGCCAGGATGAAAATGAAGGAAATTAATTTCATACCTTTATTTCATACCAAGTATATAATATATAAATAACTATATAAAATCAATCTAGGTTATTCTAAGGATATGCTAATTATCCTAATTATATGATAATTGATTTAAGTACAATATGATGTGATATGATTAGATCTGTCCAAAGCTCGGGTCAGGGTCAGGGTCGGGTCAAGTGGTTTTTTTTTTCTGCTTGCCCGATCCTAATCCTGTTTTTTTTTTTTCCGATCCTAGCCCTGACCCTACGGGTCACGGCTCAGCCCTGACCCGCTCTACAAAACAAAAATTACAATTCTACCCAATCCGTTATCCGGTATAATTTGTCACCAATTAAAAATTATAACAAACAAAAATATAAAATCATTAAAAATTATATCAAAATGATCTAAATAATAAAGTTGAGCCGGTAAATGAAGATTCTTATTTTTACTTCAGAGGAACTTATGTAGTAGTAGTAAATATAATAATGATAGAGAATGGTTCATCATTACTGATTTTTACTACATTGTTCATCATTAGAGAATGGTTCATCATTACAGTAGTAGTAAATTAATTTCCTACATTGTTCATCATGACTTATTTTCTCTATCATTACTAGTACTGTAACAGTAGTAGTATAAGCCGTCATAGAGTTGAAGTATGGCGAGTTTGACGGAAGGTAATAAATTTAATTCAAATTTTATATTTATTTTTTAAAAAATAAATATAAAATAAAATAAAAAATAATATAAATTATATTAAAAAATATGTGGGTCGGGGTCGAGCCGAGATGGGTTAGACGGGTAAAAAAATTTATCTTTGGTCCGACCCCGATCCTGACCCTGATCGGGTCCCCACTTTTTCGAGTTAGGTGGCTCACGGGTCAGATATAAGCTGACCCTGGTCCTGATTTTTTTGGGTCGGGTCGGGTCGGGTCAGGCCGGGCGAGTCCCCGATCCGATGGACAGGTCTAGATATGATAGAGATAATTATGCATTATGTCCATAATTATTTTAACAGTCCCCAGCAGTCTTAGCGGGAGGTTCTCGTATGCTGAGACTGTCCCTGAAATCATCAAACAGTACACGTGAAAGACCTTTGGTGAAAATATATGCAATCTGATAACGGGATGGTACATGAAGAACACGGACTTGTCCACGTGCACCCTTTTCACGGACAAACAAGATATCCATTTCTATGTGTTTTATGCGTTGATGTTGGACAGGGTTACCTGATAAATATATTGCACTCACATTATCACAATAAACCACGGTTACTTTTTCGATTGGACAATGAAGTTCTAACATAAGATTACAGAGCCAACATGATTCAGAGACCACATTAGCTACCCCTCGATATTCGGCTTCAGCACTTGACCGAGATAATGTCAGTTGGCATTTCGACGACCATGAAAAGAGGTTGTTTCCTAGAAATACACAATAACCAGAGGTGGAACGCCGTGTGTCCGGGCAGCCACCCCAATCAACATCTGTATAAGATGTGTGACAAAAAATGGTGGACTTATACAGATGCAACCCAAAATCAAGAGTACCTTTAACATACCACGGAATTCGTTTAAGATTCCCCATATGCTCTTCCTTCGGATCATGTATATGTAAACAAACATGTTGAACTGTATAGGAGATATCGGGTCTCATGAAGGTGAGATACTGCAATGTTCATACTATGTTGTGGCAAAGTGTTGGGTCACTGTATGGAGTACTTGTAGTGTTACTCAATTTCGCCTTTGTATCAATCAGCATATGTGACGGTTTGCACGAGGACATACCGGCTTTGTCAATGATTTCTCTGCGTATTTCTTTTGACAAAGAAATAGATCACTTGCATATTGAGTTATAGCAATGCCCAAAAAATAGTTTAAAAGGCTCAAATCCTTCATAGAAAATTCTGAGGCAAGGAAGGACATAATAGACCGATGAAGTAACTCAGATGATGTTGTGAGAATGATGTCATCCACATAGAGAAAAATATATGTCATGTCACCTTCTTGTAAATGAACAAAGACTGATCAGACTTGCTGTGTGAGAACTCCAGTGTGGATACGAACCTTGCAAACTTGTTATACCACGCCCTGGGGGCCTGTTTCAAACCATATAATGATTTTTTCAACAAGCAAACATAATCCGGATGAGTAGGATCTCGGAAACCTAAAGACTGGTGTATGTAAACTGTTTCCTGTAGATGACCATGTAAAAATGCATTTTGACGTCCAACTGATGAATGGACCATGATTTGGATAGAGCTAGACTAAGAACAGTCCTGATAATTGTTGGCTTAACTACCGGACTGAATGTTTCACAGCAATCTACGTCAACCTGCTGATACCTTCCACCACCAACAAGACGAGCTTTGTGTCTCGCAGAAGATCCATAAGATTTCTTTGTATGACAGAAAACCCACATAGATCGTATTATGTTCAAACTAGATGGACGGTGCACTAACTCCCACGACTTATTTTTAATAAGAGCATCAATTTCGTCTAACATGACAACTTTTCAATTCGGTCTAATAGGGTCGCTTTGGGATTTTTTGGAAGTGGTGATGGTTGAACTGAAGCTATTAGATTAAAATGACGCTTGGGCTGAAAAATCCCGTGCATGGCACAAGTTTCAACAGTCTGAGGTGGGATCGAGACAGATGGTTGGGGCAGTGGGCTTTCAGTTTATGTACTGGGCCGAGAGGTTGGTATATTTTAGGTTGGTGGAGCTGGGCCTGGTGGCCTGATTTGTGAGTCGGAAGAGGGAGCAATGGGCTCCCCCATTTGGGCATGCCAGTTACGAGAAGTGGACTGGGCCGAGGCCGAAGAGAAGGGAGTAGTGGGTTCCCCGACGCGGACTAGCCCAGTCCTATTTCGTTGTTGGGCCTCTATATTTAGTGGGTTATTTTGGGCCAGTATAGCCGAGGAAGAATTGGTTTGGGAATTTAGATGGTGATTTAAAATTGGATGTATTCCTACGT
Organism: Anisodus tanguticus; assembly: GCA_034509755.1. Classification (NCBI taxonomy): domain Eukaryota; kingdom Viridiplantae; phylum Streptophyta; class Magnoliopsida; order Solanales; family Solanaceae; genus Anisodus; species Anisodus tanguticus. The sequence continues at coordinate 38,025,611 of CM067548.1, read as the reverse complement.
CCAAAAAATCCTATGAAGGCGGGGATGCCACATGAGATTTAGCAAACGGGAATGTGGACTCATAAAAAACAACGTGACGAGAGATTAAATTTTTTCCATTAGACATATCATAACACTTATATCCCCTATGATTTTGTGGGTATCCCAAAAAAGCACAAGAAGTGGAACGAGCTTGAAGTTTGTTTATGGTTGTGGACGGAAACAATGGATAACATAAACATCTAAAAACATTCAAATATGTATAGGAAGGAATACGATGGTACAACATTTGTGTGGGTGATAGGTGCATCTTTTAAGACTAGTGCGCACAACAAATAATGTAAATGAGAGGAACTCGCAAATTACTGACCTTCTCTGGGCAGCGAACCGAGGCGTGTTTCGATTCGTCGAATACTCGGGGAAGATGTTTTTGGAATCGCTGATTTTTGATTTTGGAATCTAATTTTTACCCTAAATAGAACATGGTTTCAATTCTGACCCCAACCCGGATTTAACCTGACCCGACCCGGAACAGTGACCCGACCCGGATCCTGATTTGACCCGAAATGCCAGAAAAACGTGAAGAACAAAATGAACAGCAAAAAGAAGGAATTGTGAGGATTGAAACTAATATCCGAAAAGGTGTATTTTCGGACTTAAAATTATGAAACAAAGAGTATTTTTAATCGAGATTTTGGGCACAAAATAGTATTCTTTTCTAATTTTTTCGGACTCGGGAACAGACCTCGATTTTTCACTCGATTTGTGATTTTTCTGACCCGGACCAAAAAGGACCTTGAAAATCGACCTCGATTTTGTGATTTTTCCCGGACTCCCCTTAAACACAACCCAAATGCTGTATTTATAGCCAAAACTTGAGGGGTTTCAACAGCTTCTTCAAGAAGCTTCAGTTTGAAATTCGAATTCAAACAGAAGGGAAAAAGTAGGTGTGACATTTCGACAGAAGAGGTCATGAAAAAGGTGAAAAATCTCACCTTTTCATTCTGATTTGAAAGAAAAGCAGATGTTTGGAGACGTTGGGTGGAAATCCGCCGATTCTCGCCATTATCCATTGGATATGAAGAGGCTTGATAGGAGATAGGAGAAGAGTGAGGGGACGTGGTGGCAGAGACGTCGAATATTTATATTTAACCGGCGGTCCAAAGGTGATTTCAGTGGGGACTGCCGGATTTTGGGAGGTCTAGTTGGGTTTTCATTTGGTTTTTAGGTTGATTTTAGGTTTAGTTGGGTTTTGGTTAGTGTTGGACGATGGGGGGGGGGTTAATTGGGATTGGGCTTGGGTCGGTCAATTGGGCTGAGTGGAATGGAGTGTTTGGGGCGAATGAAGGGTTTTAATTGGGATTGGGCTCGGGATTTTGGTTGGGCCGATGGGAATTGAAAATGTTGGTGTAATTAATCAGCCCAATTAATTGGTAACTAATCACTTATCTACTGCAATTTATTAAAACATGCTTCTCGTCCTAATTAAATCCTAAAATGCGTACATATATAAATTACATATAATTAATTTAATGTATGTAGTATAAAAGTAGAGTAGTAGTATGATAAAATGATTGATTTAGTAATTTGAAGAAATATAAATTATTAAAATAAAAATAACGACGTGATAATAAGAAAACATAATACTTATTAAATGCTTGTTGCTTAAGATAAAGAATGCGATCTTGTTTTGCAAAAATTAAAAATAACATAGAATATTTACTTATTTAGGGTAAAAGCTATGATTAGGATATTAAAAGGCAAATGATAGTTGAACAATGCGAATAATAATAATAATGATACGAAGTATAATATATATATATATATATATATATGCATATATGTATATATATATATAAATTATTTTGAGGTGTCAAAATATTTTAAAACGCAAACAGATAATCGAAAAGAGGGGACAAAATCGGGTGTCAACACGGGGCACCAACTCCCACGTCTTATTATCAATAAGAGCATTATATTCGTCGGTCATAGCAATTTTCCAATTCGGGTCATTTAAAGCAGACACAGGATTACGGGGCAGGGGTGATTTAAGAACATTAGAATTTAAATTAAAATATCTTTTTAGTTTAAAAATACCCCATTGACTACGAGTGACTGGTCTTTGAATCGGGGGAGAATTGTGTGGATTTTGGAAAATAGCGGGACACGTGACGACTGGCCAGCAGGCAGTGGGCCTGCTGGCCCAACACGGTAACTGGCAATGACGGTAGAAATCGAGAATGGACCAGTTTCGGTATTGGGCTGGGTAACTGGACACGTCCGATAATTGGTGGATAATATACGGGAAGACACCGTCATCTAAAAAATTATACGAACTAGGCACGGGACTACTCACTTTAGTAAACAGAAATTGGAATTCATCAAAAATAACATGGCGACTAATGATGATTTTATTAGACGATAAATCAAAGCATTTGTAACCACGATGATTAGACGGATAACTCAAAAACACACAAGGGGTAGACCTAGCCTGAAGTTTGTTAGTTGTGGTGGACGAAAAGAGTGGATAACACAAGCACCCAAAGATCCTAAGATGAGAATACGAAGAAGTCTTATTATATAAGATATGAAGAGGGGATGAATACGTCAAGCTTTTGATAGGAAGTATGTTAAGGAGATATGTAGCCATTTGTAGAACATGATTCCAAAATGAAGGGGGCACATAAACATGAAGTAATAACGTTCAGACAATGTTATTAATAGTACGAATTTTGCGTTCGGCTTTCCCATTTTGTGAAGAAGTATGAGGACAAGAAAAACGAAAATTGATTCCATTATTAGCGCAAACTCCCGAAACACCCCATTATCGTATTCTTTGCCATTATCACATTGAACATTTTTAATTTCCCGTTCGAATTGGGTTCTAATGAATGCTCTAAATTTTAAGATGGAAAAAACTTGAGATTTTTTCGCTATCGGAAAAGTCCATAAAAAATTGGAATAATCATGCAGAAACAGAACATAATAACGATGACCCAAAGAACTGAGAACATGAGATGTCCATAAATTGCTATGAATAATATCAAATGGTATTAAAGTATAAGAATTAGAGTCTACAAATGGCATTAAAGTATGAGAATTAGAGTCTACAAATGACAATCTAACAATTTTTCCTAAAGAACAAGATTGACAATTCGTAGTACTACGCGTACCTTTACAAGAAATAAATTTGTTTTTATTTAAGGAAGACAAAATAGACGACCTCGGATGACCCAGATGAGCATGCCACAAGGAAGGAGAAAGAGTTGCAAAAGTTGATGGCAAGGCTTGACTCGAGAGACCAGAACTTGGCGTGATAGGATAAAGATCTCCCCTACTATCACACCTCATGAGAGGAATCCCCGTCTTGAAATACTTCACAGAAAACCCAAAAAGATAAAATTCAACAGTAATTGAATTATCAGTGGTGAATTTACGGACATACACCAAATTTTTAATCAATTTAGGGGCATGAAGGGTATTTTTCAAGATAAGAGGTAGATGGGAGGGGGGGAGACAAAGTTTTATGACCATAACCACGAATCAAAATTGAATTACCATTACCAACAATTATGTCACGACTGTTGCTCAAATTGGAATAAGACGAGAGAGTACCTTGATCAGACATCATGTGAGAGGTTGCACCGGTGTCCATGTACCAATTTCCTTATGGTGGATTTAATCCAAGAGTGTGCATTGCAGCCTCAATGTCGATCGGGGTGGGGGCCGCTGCATGATGGGCCTGAGGAGGCCGGGACCCAAGCACACCGGCTTACTGCCCTAGCCCAGAACTGGGGCGGAATACACTGGGCCAGACTGTATTGGGCTGAGAAATTTGTTGGGAAACCTAGTTTCCATGCGCTGGATATGCTGGACCATAGAGGTTGTTGGGCTACTGCCAACTGGCCCAAGCCCATTTCCATGGGGCCCAAAGCTAGGACCAGTGGGAAAATGGCCCACTACTGCCTGGACGGGGCCCACTGCCATTATTTTGGCTCCCACCACCACTGCCGGAACCGTCGCATTTCCCCCCGTTGTTTTTACCATTATTTTTTTGAGTATTCTTGCCGCCATCGTGAGCACGCTTTTGTCCAGAATTATTAACAAAACCCGGAGAATTTGTGGAGGACGTCATCATGACTACGGGACTAGCACTGGTAGCCGCCTTTTTGGCCAAGCCGGCTTCTTCGAGCGTAAGCATATAACGAGCCTGATAAAATTACGGAAGAGGGCTGCTCTGACGAAGAAGCGTGCCGACGCCATAATAGGCCTCAGATAGGCCTGCAACCATCTAAAGTACGAAACGGTCGTTGGTGACGGGCGCACCAACGTTGCAGAGTTGGTCTGCCAATTCTTTCAACCTTTTGCTGTATGCTGAAACGTTTGCGAAATCTTCCATATTGACGTGGGAGAATTCCTGCTCAAGGGTAATAACACTAGAATTTTGATTATCTTGGAATATGTCACACACTTTATTCCAAGCATCCATCGCCGTAGCGTCTGGTTCAATAATTGTTTGCAATAGGTCGGTAGATATAGTGGAGTAAATCCACTGAAGAACGGTAGCATTAAGTGTCGTCCCTAACTTAGGATCATCCTCGGGTTTTGGCACCTCCTTATCCGTAGGAGCCGCGGGGATAATGTGATGGAGGACTTGATGCGAGCGTGCGTGAACTTTGAACAGTTCGGCCCACGTCGCGTATTGGACGTTTTCTATTTCAAGAATGATAGGGATGTGATTCTTGATATTAGAAACAGTAAGGGCATGGTGAAACGTGTTCTTAGCCATAATAGCAACGCAAGACGTGATGTAGGGATTTGGAAAAAACAATTGGGAAGAGAAAGGACACCGTCGGACACACACCGATAAGAGAGGCTCGAATTTCGTGAAAAGTGGACGGATTTTTGAGGGAGGATTTTAAGACCTAGATTTCTAATACCATGAAAGAAATAATCTCTTGATTATTTTCATTAATAAAAGAGTATATATACAATTTACAATTTTCTATAATAGGAAAATCCTATTCCTATTCTACTTCCAAAAACCTATTCTAGTAGTACAAGAATTTTATAATTATGGTAAGTGTACAATGCTTAATTAATATAATTATTTACACTATAATTGAGGCATAAAACCGTGATATGCACTTATTTATGGAAATGTATATTACAGTATACTACTATACAATAACCGTGTATATACGATATAATAACCGTGTATATACTATATAATAACCGTGTATGTCCTATATTTATCATGAACGAATATGTTGCACATTGATATCACCATTATTTTGGAGCTCGTGTGTGAAGAACAACTTTGGTGAAATGTGTTTTGTCCTATCTCCTTTTATGAATCCTTCCTTCAATTGAGCAATGCATGTTGCATTATCTTCATATAAGGTTGTGGGTATTTCAAACCACATTTGTTTTCAAGCGATTCAAATTAGTCCTAACATCAATTGGATTTATTGATATTTCTTCGTTTTCTTGAGTTTGCGGCTCATTGATTTCTTCAAGAATATCAGGATTGATAAAATCTTTCATTTCTTTATGAGAATCTTTATTAGTGTCATCTTGACCATTTGTTTTTCTTTTTCTAGGATTCCGGTCCTTAGAACCAATGGTCTATCATGCTTCAGCCGTGCTTTGGACTCATTTGCTATTGACAATAGATATTCCTACAGGGACATCAATCTGAATTAGGACATTCTCTGCAGAGATATGTGATTTGGTAATCCTTTTCAAATCTATAAATACGTTTGACATTTGATTTGCTATTTTCTGCAAGTGAATAATCTTTTGGACCTCTTGCTCACACATAGAAGCACGTGGATCAAGATGAAACTGTCACGACCCGACCCGACGGGCCGCGACTAACCGCCCTAATGACGTCATTATACTAACCTGTCACACATAATCTAACTAACCCTTAATGAGTCTGAAATCCGGCAGCATAACGTCGCAATAACAACATATGCCAGGGTAGGCAAGCCGACAAGGCTGCCTTTACCCCCGAATGCACCTGTCTCCTGAGGAGTCACAATTAGCCAATATAAAATAACAAGCAAGCCGACAAGGCTGCCACCAGATAGTAACGTATAAACATGGGAACACCCCGGCCAAGAATACAATAACATGACTGACCCAAACAGAGTCATAACCCTTACATACGTACAACCCACCACTGTCTACGACCTCTATAAGAAGAAGAACGACATATGACGGGACAGGGCCCCGTCGTGCCCCTAAATACAAACAGAAGCTCTAAAGATATTCGGTACCAACATGACAAAGCTCTGGATCAAAGGAGCTTTCCAACTCGCCGAGTAGGAACCTAGGCACGAGGTTCACCAAACGAGAGCATGTACTGCGGGCATGAAACGCAGCCCCCGAGGAAAGGGGGGTCGATGCGAAATAATGTACCGAGTATGTAAAACATGAAGTTTGTAAAAGAGATCATAATTAGCCAACGAAACGAGAAGATCAGTATAAAAATCAGGATTCAAATCCAACTGTGCCATAAACCATAAAAGTCAGTTGTGCCTTATAAAAATGAGAGTCAAGGCAAGAAAACATGAATGCCTGTCCATATACATATATATACCTGTAACGTAACCCGGCCCACTAGTGCGGGACTCGGTGGAATCATATCATAACCCGGCCCATGCGAGACTCGGTAAATCATCTCTCATCTATGGATCCATCCTACGTAACCCGGCCCTCTAGTGAGGGTCTCGGTGAACAATGCAAGGCTGTGCACGAGTCGTAACCCGGCCCGGGACTCGGTGAGGTGAAGTAGTAACACTTAGCCCGAGTAGATATCGTGAGTAACCATATGCAAGTAAAAATTATCATCTGACTCTCAATAAAATCATTGTAATAATGTCATAATAAACTCTTTGCTGAAAAATCATAGGCACTTCTCATAACAATCCTCATTAGGAATTAAACTGTATAAGAATTAAGTACGTCCGCCGTACTTTCATTAAATCATGCCAAAAAGAAAGAAGTAAGAGTTTCACATACCTTATTGTCGAACTAACCAACTTACTAATTAAAGTTCGTCTCGTCTAGCACTTCAACCTATAACAATGGTAATACGTTCGTCAATTTTATGATTACTAGCATACTTTATATCGAATAACGACTTCTTATTCTATAAAAAAATCGGGCAGCACTTCCCCCGTTTATACATGTTTCCACAACTTCCAAACGAGGCTAATAACATCAATAACCAAGTACCAATTAAGGGCACAACCAAAACAACAATAAAGGGAATTTACACACCCACTTCTCATGTAAATTTTGCCTCTTAATCCACCTTAAAAACAGCCCCTAAAACAGTCCATATACATCACCACATGTCCAACAATTTCATGCAAGTTCTTGGCCACAACATGTCATAATTTTATAACCCTTATCTTAACTCCTAAAATCCAATTTCGTATTTCAATACTTCCATATAACTAATTCCAACTAAATATCAATGTTTCCTTTCAATTTCATCATGCAATTAGTGATAATAATAACCACAATAACCAACGAATCCAACAACACCAAAATCTGTCCCAAATTGGCAACTAGCCAAAAATGGTCACATGCAATGCTCAAATTTCAATTCTTCCTTAACACAAATTCATTACCTTAATTCTAAAAACATGCATTCCAATTATATCATAGAAAGAAGAATTTTTATACCTCACATTCGTCAAAACAGTCCGCAAATTTCTGCCACTGTTTGTCCGAAAATTCCCCACTGTTTTGTAATTTTTCTCCTCCTTTTTGTTCACTTCTTCAACTCCAATTGACATGCAAGTGTTCTACCATGTTAAGCCATCATCCCTACACGTTTTTCTTCCAAAATTTCATCCCAAAAATCCCAATTTTCTGGCAGTTTTCGGTCCAAGCAGTGGCTGTTTTGCCACTGCTTTCGCCACTGATTTTGGTGTGGTTTTGCTTCTAATTTTTGGTGAAAAATGTAGTCTAGGAAGAGAAGATAACAACCTTAATTTTGGTTATGGGTGGAGGGTGATTTTCGGATTAGTGTAGAGGAGAGAATGAGAGGAGAGTATTTTTTTTTGGTTAAGTTTGGAAGAAGATGAAGAGGTAAGTGTAGGTTATATAAAAAAAAATCTGATTTTTTTTCTCCTTTTTTTACACTTTGGCCCCCAAGTTCTTCAATTAGTAAAACTCAAACCCACTTCTTTTAATTCCCGAGAATTCCATAAGCCTCGTATCCTCAATGCCATAATTTTTAATACAAAACTATTCCATAACTCCATTGGAATAAATTCAACTTCTAGGATTAATTCTCGTCGTCACGTGTATAGCACTAAAGAAAAATTATTCCGGGATAACATCCGCTTATACACTAATTTCCCGTATTAACATATGTAAGCGTTCCTTATATTCAATATCCGAATCTTGCTTTCTTAATGACATTCTTAATTATCGTCTTAATCTTACGAGGTGTAACATTCTTCCCCCCTTAGAAACATTCGTCCTCGAATGTTCATACTTTATTGGGCACATCTTATACAACTTGATTCAAGGATTTACAAGCACACATAAATTTGCATATTAGGTCATCTTAGACTCTATGATACACGTTTCTGCCAACCAATATCCAACTTACAAACAACTCAACTCTTGCCATTATCTAACAAAAGGACTCAGATAAACAAGGAGACAACCTACGTCCTAGCTTATTCGTAATTTTCTAAAAGTGAAGTATACTAAAACTAAGGCTAAGTAGAGTCATTACTCCCGCAGTACCACATTATGTACATATATACAAGAACTTTAAGCATAATATATACCTTAGTCTTAAACTTGAGAACAGATAGCATCTTCACAATCAATGACTAATCCCCATTTTATATATTCAGATTCCTGGTCCTATTTTAACCAGTAGTTAAGTACTTACATGAATGTTTTAACTCAAAATCAGCGAGCTTTCAACTAAGCACATAAGGATCATGGAAGACATAACTTCAAAATGGTGTAATAGCAGAGACTAAAATATATATATATATTTTTTTCCGAGTTCCCAAAAGCCTAATATCCTCAACCTGGATCAAGATGCAAGCGTTCTATATAATAGAATCCAAATATACATAATAGAGGCGTTGTTTGATCATGCAGGGTACTAAGAAAAAAACACACAAGCTACCCTAACGATGATATACATATGAACATGCTCAAGACACCAACATGGCATATACACTAGTTACCTAGTCTCGAACCATAAACAAGGGATCACAAGGCGGTGTAAATAAGTGACAAATGCATACAAACTACCTTAGACCGTCCCAACCACACATATATATTTAGGAACACCGAGAGATGCTAAATGAATATTCAATCCATCATTAATAAGCTTATGATCAGGTACTAAGGCTAAAAAAAAAGTCTTAAAGATTATATTAGACCTACATCAAGCCTAAATCGAACAAGTGGACACATAGTAGGCATATAATGATCTAACTTTTTCTATACAAATGTTAATCACTATCTCTCTAATAATTCAAATAGCAAGTGTTATCCATATCGTGTTATTTGAGCCTAACATATACTTAATACCCATATTAAGAATAATTTTAAACAATGAGCATAAATTGGAAGCTTAAGTTAATCAAATTAGGTTACTCAATGTCTCATTTTTAACAATGATTAGCAAGACTTTATCTATTACAAGTTGACACCGTATTGAACTTACTAATCCAAAACTTACGAGATATATCCAAATCATATTAACACTAATTAGGCATGCTTAGTCATAACTTCTAACATACCCCCAATCAAGAAAGCGAGCTCGGAATTTAGGTAGTATTCATAATTCACAATCATCACATAGGCTACCCGTTATCAATTCCCATCATAAATAACATCATATAACCTCAACCATATCAACCCACTTAACTCATTCTCTTCTAGTTTTAAATTATCATATCGACGATATAAGACAAGTTTTGATAAATAGGACAACTAATCTTGTTCTTAATTAGTGACGCTTGTTTTAGGTAGATAATATGACCAACCGACTTACGATAGCCAAACGAGTTTCCAAAATAGTATATTGGTCATCACGTTAATTTAAATAACCCATACATGCTAAACCCAACTTCAATCCAACCTGCCAATCCATTAAATCAAATCTAGGCATTTCATATATCATTAATATCCTTAAATTAACTAAGTAGCCCATACACGACTAGACAAATCTAAAATTAACTGTTTTGTTCTATTTCAATTGTACATATTATTCTAAATCAGCATGGAACATTTACACTCTTTTGTTGACATCTACTACTACTTTCAATTTGGTAACAATGCCCCTTCTTCTCCCTATATAAAGATGATGGTGACCAAGACAATCCCAAACTCTTAAAGGGACGAACAAGAATCTCTCTCGCTTCTTGTTTCTAAGTTTGGTATTACCTAAAGCTACAATCTTGTAGGTACCATCAAGAAGTGGATTGGGAAACATAAAATTCAAGGTACCCCCCTTTTTCACATCTTGGAAAATGGACAATGTCAATCAAAACTTAAAGGAATCTATAACTATACCAAATTAGATATTCAATCCCGAGTGGTAACAGGTAAACCAATTATCCGGACATGAGTAGGCATAAACAAGTATATATAGACAGACCAAACATATGTGGATTGCCTATCCATGCCATGCTAACCTCATCACTACTCACTTAATAACTTAACCAAATCGGCGAAGCAAGGGAATGCACATAGTTGAGGAACTACTCGGATAATCATTCATTTTTTTTCAACATGTGATTTAGATACCTATCAAAACTCAAATGATCTTATATTATCTACCAAATTTACATAAAAGGAGAAGGGGGTAGACATACTTTGCGAAGAGCAGACATGGGAATAGGTGGACTTAACGGTTTGATATAATCAACACATAGATACAAACACATGAACATATACAATCAAACCAAACTGGATGCGAGTTATGCACATGAGGAAAGGACAAGATTATTTTAAATAGTTATGTTCGGATGAGTATTAGACCAGCTAAGACTATTGGGACATGCCAATGATAGATATGACCCTTTAACACGCAAAACATACACCAAATAGGCTCCTAAACTATCCTTCGATCATGACAAAGACACTTAAACAAGACACACATCCATTTCAAAGTCATTAGGTGATCCTATCATAATTATAACAACATTCTTATGCTAAAACTTAGTTCCCTTATTATAGGCAGATAGATAAATAAATAAATAAAAATATTAAGCCCTTCAATCATTTCCATACCAAATGTGACCTTTACAACCAACATAGTCATTATGTAAGCATAATTTTTAACTTCAACAACTGGTGTTTAATTAACATAACTGTGTAGTTGAGTCATGGATTAATCGAACATAGTGTCTAAGAGGTTTAATATACTTCTCAAGCCACTATAGCAACATACCGAAATAATTTGTTCGGTTAACCGGGGAACAAACCTCATGTTCATGTATTAAGCATACAAAATTAGTACATATGCTAATGATGGTTTGACCTAACATACTATGGACACCACAGGACGTAAACAATCCAAGAGGGGTTACAATGGACTAAAACTAGTATACCAATTACTTCAAGGTCATTTAAACGGATCATACAAGGTCAAATAACCCTTAAACTTAACAAGACAACCACTTAACACACAAATAATCGTCACACAATACTCTAACAGTGTTTTCATCAACTGAATATGCTAGACATTAATAGAGTAGTCACTAATAGCCACAATATTCACATATATAACATAATGCTTGGCATAATATATTCAAGGTTTAATAGTTAACTAAATAAGTAAACCGTTTATTGCAAAGACAAGTCATTCCTGGAATTATGTAAATACTCAATTTTCCACTCCCTTAAGCAACTATTGACAACATGTTTGGCATACGAGTCTATTCCCTATTTAAGAGATAAAACACAGGCTTGGGTTATTAGAACATTTTGCATTCTACATTATGATACGCAAAGACAATTACGGGGGAAATTTTAATCAAACATAAAAGATATCTAAGCAAGTCTAATTAACTCGTTTAGAGGTAGTCCCACCGAGTAAAATTGGCGAAGATAGGTCCTAACACAAGTGATTTATACTCATCCCACATACTTGTACAGGAACATTAACGACCACCATGTCCGAAAGAAGTATGACCAAGACAAAATACATTTATACATAACATGGATAGAATAACTCATAAGAAAAGCTGGAACACATCAACTTAAACAGGGGTAATATTACAACATGTAGAGGACCATCTACTCCTAAGCCCCATCCACAAGTAGGACAACCCATTAACGACTATCAACTACCTGCTGAACTAATTTCAAGGACTTATCCAGACAACTTGCTCCAGAGACAACAAACCTTATATGTACAACAGTAGCAATTCCAGTTTTTTGGCATATCTCATATTCCTTTTCATATAAACATAAGCATACCAAGGAGTCATCACAACTAATAGACTTCACATATACTATGCACTTTAACCCGGATCAAACATAAAATATTTTACTCAAGAAGGCCTTGTATATCTAAGGTCTCAACGATTATCTAATATTCTAAGAGTCTCAAATATTCCATGTCCCAAGCTTACATTATTTCTTCCCGTATACGTGTAAGATAGTTTCTCATAACCTCGAATTCATATTGCCCTTCTGGCGGCTGTCGCTTTCTTTGGAGGCATAGCTGTAACACATTAATACGTCAGAGAGGGAACAACCTAATAACATAGCTCTATCGCACGATCTTAGAGTGAGAAGAATAGAAACCAATCCTAAATATCCGGCAGCCTCCTGCGTATAAGTATGGTGCACAACATACCCATACACAAGACTCTACTAGACACGGTCTGTAGACATTCCGAGGACTAACTGGCTTGGATACCACTTTTGTCACGACCCGACCCGACGGGCCGCGACTAACCGCCCTAATGACGTCTTATACTAACCTGTCACACATAATCTAACTAACCCTTAATGAGTCTCGAAATCCGGCAAAGATAACGTCGCAATAACAACATATGCCGGGGTAGGCAAGCCGACAAGGCCGCCTTTACCCCCGAATGCACCCGTCTCCCGAGGAGTCACAATTAGCCAATATAAAATAACAAGCAAGCCGACAAGGCGCCACCGATAGTAACGTATAAACATGGGAACACCCCAAAGACACGAGAATACAATAACATGACCGACCCAAACGAGTCATAACCCTTACATACGTACAACCCACCACCGTCTACGGACCTCTATAAGAAGAAGAACGACATATGACGGGACGGGGCCCCGTCGTGCCCCTAAATACAAACAAGCTCTAAAGATATTCGGTACCAACATGACAAAGCTCGGATCAAAGGAGCTTTCCAACCCGCCGAGTAGGAACCTAGGCCCGAGGTTCACCAAACCGAGAGCATGTACTGCGGGCATGAAACGCAGCCCCCGAGGAAAGGGGGGTCGGTGCACGAAATAATGTACCGAGTATGTAAAACATGAAGCCGTAAAAGAGATCATAATTAGCCAACGAAACAAGATCGGTATAAAAATTAGGATTCAAATCCAACCGTGCCATAAACCATAAAAGTCGGTTGTGCCTTATAAAAATGAGAGTCAAGGCAAGAAAACATGAATGCTGTCCATATACATATATATACACGTAACGTAACCCGGCCCACTAGTGCGGGACTCGGTGGAATCATATCATAACCCGGCCCATGCTGAGACTCGGTAAATCATCTCTCATCTATGGATCCATCCTACGTAACCCGGCCCTCTAGTGAGGGTCTCGGTGAACAATGCAAGGCTGTGCACGAGTCGTAACCCGGCCCGGGACTCGGTGAGGTGAAGTAGTAACACTTAGCCCGAGTAGATATCGTGAGTAACCATATGCAAGTAAAAATTATCATCTGACTCTCAATAAAATCATTGTAATAATGTCATAATAAACTCTTTGCTGAAAAATCATAGGCACTTCTCATAACAATCCTCATTAGGAATTAAATCGTATAAGAATTAAGTACGTCCGCCGTACTTTCATTAAATCATGCCAAAAAGAAAGAAGTAAGAGTTTCACATACCTTATTGTCGAACTAACCAACTTACTAATTAAAGTTCGTCTCGTCTAGCACTTCAACCTATAACAATGGTAATACGTTCGTCAATTTTATGATTACTAGCATACTTTATATCGAATAACGACTTCTTATTCTATAAAAAAATCGGGCAGCACTTCCCCCGTTTATACATGTTTCCACAACTTCCAAACGAGGCTAATAACATCAATAACCAAGTACCAATTAAGGGCACAACCAAAACAACAATAAAGGGAATTTACACACCCACTTCTCATGTAAATTTTGCCTCTTAATCCACCTTAAAAACAGCCCCTAAAACAGTCCATATACATCACCACATGTCCAACAATTTCATGCAAGTTCTTGGCCACAACATGTCATAATTTTATAACCCTTATCTTAACTCCTAAAATCCAATTTCGTATTTCAATACTTCCATATAACTAATTCCAACTAAATATCAATGTTTCCTTTCAATTTCATCATGCAATTAGTGATAATAATAACCACAATAACCAACGAATCCAACAACACCAAAATCTGTCCCAAATTGGCAACTAGCCAAAAATGGTCACATGCAATGCTCAAATTTCAATTCTTCCTTAACACAAATTCATTACCTTAATTCTAAAAACATGCATTCCAATTATATCATAGAAAGAAGAATTTTTATACCTCACATTCGTCAAAACAGTCCGCAAATTTCTGCCACTGTTTGTCCGAAAATTCCCCACTGTTTTGTAATTTTTCTCCTCCTTTTTGTTCACTTCTTCAACTCCAATTGACATGCAAGTGTTCTACCATGTTAAGCCATCATCCCTACACGTTTTTCTTCCAAAATTTCATCCCAAAAATCCCAATTTTCTGGCAGTTTTCGGTCCAAGCAGTGGCTGTTTTGCCACTGCTTTCGCCACTGATTTTGGTGTGGTTTTGCTTCTAATTTTTGGTGAAAAATGTAGTCTAGGAAGAGAAGATAACAACCTTAATTTTGGTTATGGGTGGAGGGTGATTTTCGGATTAGTGTAGAGGAGAGAATGAGAGGAGAGTATTTTTTTTTGGTTAAGTTTGGAAGAAGATGAAGAGGTAAGTGTAGGTTATATAAAAAAAAATCTGATTTTTTTTCTCCTTTTTTTACACTTTGGCCCCCAAGTTCTTCAATTAGTAAAACTCAAACCCACTTCTTTTAATTCCCGAGAATTCCATAAGCCTCGTATCCTCAATGCCATAATTTTTAATACAAAACTATTCCATAACTCCATTGGAATAAATTCAACTTCTAGGATTAATTCTCGTCGTCACGTGTATAGCACTAAAGAAAAATTATTCCGGGATAACATCCGCTTATACACTAATTTCCCGTATTAACATATGTAAGCGTTCCTTATATTCAATATCCGAATCTTGCTTTCTTAATGACGTTCTTAATTATCGTCTTAATCTTACGAGGTGTAACAGAAACAATGATGAATTATTCCACAAAATTCCCCTTTTTATTTCATTAGTCTCTCCCCCTAATTTTGGAAAAATTGTCTCATCAAATCGATAATATGCAATTGATCTTATTTCAGTATATCCATTTAAGGAAGAAATTATATCATGCTCATAGTTATAGCAAGATAAATAAATGCATCAATTGAACAAATATATGGTACTTCAGGACCAATCTAATTTTCTCATTTCAACTTCTTTTAGCAGATAGTCAACTGTTTTTCGAAAACTCTTCAAAAGCTTCAATAATATTCAAGTCATCAACTTGCACAACATTATGAAAGATTTTGAATATCATAAAGGAACAAGGGTAAACAGAAACATCTTTGTACCCTCATCAATAAATATTTATTAAGGTGATTTCACTACATCAACCTTAGTTCATTTAATCAGTTTAAGGATTACAAACAAGTTTTTCAATAACTTGTATATGCTTCAGGCATTTTGATTCCTTCAAAAAAATTCATATAAATTTTTTCACGTAAGTCATATAGGCTGAGACAATTTTCACTTAGTATTTAATTTACATGACATCTTCTGATGTCAGGACTGCAGGTCCAGTAAATTTACCAAGATGAATCTACTTGGTAATTATTTCTATATCAATATGCTTTAATATACGTAGAATTCAGATCATCATAATATTATACAATATTGCGCACTATATTGTACAAAGATATCGTCGATGAGATATTATTTTGTATGGGTTTGCAATTAGACACAACTTGCTGAGATCTTATTACTTAATTTTTTTTCCAGGTACCTGAACCTCATATGAGGTTTTATGAAGTGTTATGTCGTAGGCTCTTCAAGAGCACATTACCTCCTTATTATGATCATTTTTATCATTTGCTCATTCCCCCCCCCCCCCCAAGAATTATTGCACATTTGAAACCAATTTATATACCATGCTTCATGTATGTTGTAAACCCTGTCCTTCAGGGACATTTAGGAGCATATTGCAGCTGAAATATGAAATAGTTGGGTAAGCAAATGCTTATAGCATTGGACTTGAATTATCGTTTGAACGAGGATCATCCTGATGATAATTCACAATATATTTCTTAGCTGTTTATTCTCTCCCCCTCTTATATTAGAAAAAGTAACATACATTTCGACCTTCTTTTGGGAATCCATCTGTGTGCATCGTGGTAGATTCATTAATCATATATAGCACAACAAAAACTATTAAATAAAAATATTTAGTTCCTGACCTTGAACCAATTATGAGGGGAGAATTTATCATAATTTATTAGTCTGAAGCATACAAACATCGATGTATGCAATATATCATATTTCAGATCAACACATGATGCTTTGTTCTTATTCGCAATGGTTTAACTATTTATCGGAGGCATTCAACGCTGGACCAACTTGAATATAAACCAACATTAACAAGATGAATTATATTGATTACATAATTTGAAAATTGTGCTCTCAACTCAATTATTTTGAGCAAGTAACTTTGCATATGTCAAACTGCGGGTTGACAATAAACACACATGTGACCGTCTTATCGATGCATCTATTTAAGACATCACATTGCGTGAACGGACCCTTATTCAGCTTTTATATTTTTCAGAATTTAGGGAATTCAATTCCAACATTAGCTGGTGCAATCGGCTTATCATGAGAACACACAAATTAAACTATGAAGAATCTTCTAGTTCTTCAATATATTTCGAATACAAACTTAGCACATCAGATTTAAATCAGGACAATCAAAATTATCACGTCAATTGATAAAATTATTTGTACTAGTAAACTTCAAGTTTACCATGTCATGTGCTATTTGTTTTAGTAAACTTCTGATTTACTATGACATGAATTATTTTTGTGTACCAATAAACTTCTGGCTTACCGTGACATATGATTTCATCATGCTTATATTTGTGTAGTACAACTTGGAGAATAAAAAGGGTAATCCTTCACATACATATTTCTTACCCACTATGATTTTGAAGATATTTAATCCTCCGATTAATTATAGCTTCAATATGATATCCTATTTACTTGAGTAAACTTCGGTTTTACTACAACTTGTGTTTCGATCATAACAAATTTGTATATTACAATTTAGAATGATTTACATAATAGTATATAAGCTCTTTAGGAGCCTCTAATTTATTCTCCATAATCACACATTATTTGGACACTATTAATGCCATGATCTTCTAGATAAATAGTTAGCTCTTCTAGGGCACTTGATCATTAATTTTGTACAACCAAATATTGCTTAGATACTGCTGGTATCATAAAAGAAATTATAGTTAGACACTACTAGTGTCATAAAATAAATAATAATTAAATGGACATTTAAAGACAATACAATTTATAAATGATGAAAAGTAAGTTCTAAACTTTAGTATTTCAGACATCTCCTTCAGGGAGAATACCATTAACATTCGAATATTTATCATCAAAGCTGCGACAGTAACCATAGTATATCAATGTGGTTATAGTAGATAGTAATCTACACAATTTGTATCCTTTTGCCTTAGAATGATACATAATAAAAGTTTTCAAGATGATTTGACGTGCGACAGGTACATGGAATAATGACCTTCATACCACAAAATAATATTTATATCCTTTGTTATTCAATCTCTGCAGAAGGTGTGTTGTGGTATTTCTTCAATCACTTCGGAAAATGAAACCCGGTCATGAAAATACCGCTTCAATATATTTCTCAAACATTTTTTCGCTTGTCAAAAGTCATACCAATACTTCTAGACCATCAAAATACATATAAAATCATTCCTTAGTAGTACATCCCAAGACTTTAAAAAAATTGCACCAAATTAAATATAAATATTTCCTCATTATTTTGCCACCTTATATAACTAAAATTGAAGCTTGCAAGAAAATAAGAAAAATCTTTACATGCATTATAAACTTACAACAGATTTTGGGGAGTAAAAGAAGTAAATTTCAAAGTTGAGCCCTTTTGAAAGTAAAATTCAAAACCTTACTACTAGGGGAGTAAAGTTCAAAGGTTTACCACTCTGGGAGTAAATTTCAGAGACTTAGTGCTTCGGGAATAAATTTTGAATTCACTACTTCAAGAGTAAATTTCAGATTTACTACTTCAATAGTAAAATTTAAAGTTATACCGTTTTCAAAGTTCTACTACTTCCGGAGTAGAGTTCAATGATTTATTACTTTGAGTAGAGTTTAAAATTTACTACTTCGGGAGCAGATTTCTGAGTTTGCTACTTCGGGAGTAGAATTCTGAGTTTACTACTTCGGGAGTAAAGCATAAAATATTTAGAATATTTTTTTTCTCAATTATTATACCTCTTCTGGAGGTGAGTCGTGATAACTTCACAACCAAATGCACGTTCATATATATAAGTTTTACTACATATCGTCACACTCACTTCAGGGAATGGATCTGTACTTATAACATTTATCAAAAGTTTTCATTCTTTAGGAATGGAACATATCTCAATGTGCGCCTTAAACATATCAAATAATGATAACTTAGAACTTCTTTAAGATCTTACTATTTCAGGAGCAAATCGAGACATACATATGATGTATATAATTTTTCTCTAACACATCTTTAATTGTAATCACAATAGATCTACAGAAATATTGCCACTTCTGGTGATTATAGACATAAATAAATTTAGCCATAACGAAACTTATGAGATATTGCCACTATTAGTGATTATATACTTAAACTTTGTGCCAAGTACGGTGCCACATAAATTGAGACGGAAAAAAATATTTCTTAAGTGGAAGCAAAGTTCATTATCTTATGGACAAGTAAAAGTGATCAACAGAGGAGTATTGTTTTATCTTTGTCTCCCGACCGCGGTGGTCTGACCCTTCGCCGAACCCCGCACAATACAAGAGCTTAGTGCACCGAGCTGCCCTTTATCTCCCGACAACAAAATTCTAGCAAAAGCCAAAAATGTTCACTGAAGCGATCCTTAAACCAACATCTGATTAATCTGGACCCGTAATTGATACGTTTTCAAGCCATTTTATTACAATTGAAAATAACTTATCATATTCACCCATATATTAAGTGGACATTTAAATATTATCCCCTCCATATTTTTTGGTCCATGTTGATTTGACACTCTCGTTAAAGAAATATCTACTAGAGGTTTATTTTACTAAATTAACCTTATTAATTATACTTTGGAAATCTAAATTTTGGGTAAATTTCATAGATGGTCACATAACTATTAGGAGTATGTTATAAAATGATAGCAAGAGCAATATAAGCTAAGGGATATAGACAAAGAAGTAGAGAGGAGGATGAGACTTTCTTCTTATTTCAAGTGTATATTTTTTTCTACCTTCAAAGTGAATAACATCCCAATTTATAGGATGAAACCACCCAATGGAGGTTACAAATATTAAGTGGAGGTTACAAATATTAAGTGCCCAAAATTAATAGGTACATGTAACATACAAAAGGTTAGTGAATATGTATGGACATCCATACAAAAGATATGTATTTCATAACACATATAATACTTATGACTTGCCGAACTTAAAATCAGGGATGTCCACAAATCACTATGCATGAGATCAAAAGCATAAGAGTATTGAAAGCAGATAACAAAAAATGAAGTTTAACATGCTTCCCAAATATACAAGCTTGGCAAACATGAGAGTCCATAAGTTTGTTACAATCAACAAAATTATTATTTCTAAGAAAATTGAACACCAGTGCTCCTGGGTGTCCCAGCCGGTTATGTCATAAAATAGGGGAAATAGCTGCAAAGGTTGATGGATTGGTGACTTAGTTGTTGGGAGTGGCGGTGATGGGATACAAATACCCAATGCTATCACATCTCATTAGTGACATCCCCGTCTGAAAATCCTTCACAGAAAATCCAAACAGATCAAAATTAAAAGAAACATTGTTGTCAGTTGTAAAACGACGTACAAATATCAAGTTTTTAATGAATTTGGGTGCATGTAGGACATTTTTCAAATGTTAAGGTGGGTGAGGGGGAGGAAGATTTACTTGACCAATACCGCGAATTGGAATTTTCTTCCCACTTCCCACTGCCAACAACAATATTTTTTATTACTGCTCATATTAAAATAAGATGAGATATTACCTTGAGATATCGTCATATGTGACGTTTCCCCGTGTCCATGTACCACGAATCATCGGGGACACTCAGAATCATGTTGTTCATGGCCTACTTAATATCGTGGGAGCATAACTTGCAAAAGATGGTCCATGGGCTGCAAAAGCTTACTGCGGACGAAAATCGAGAACGCCAGGCTGTCGGTTTGAAGGAGGTGGCCTGGCCAACGACGAGGTGGGGTATGGGCAAGGAGGGGCAGCCCAATGTGGTTCCCAAGCCCACAGTGGGTACTGCTCCCATTGGCCACCGCTAGACTGGGCTTGCGGCCGCCACTGACTGAGCCATGACTGCCCTTGCTTCTGTCGTTGGCTGGTTGACCACCACCCCTACCACGACCCTTTTCACAATTATTTCTCTGTTTGTTATTGTTGCGATTTGACCCTAATTTTTACCATTGTTTTTGCGATTCACTGCTCCTCCCGAAACATAATTTTGTGGCCCAAAATCAGTGGAATAAGAGTTGGTGGAGATGAGGGCTATTTTGGCAGTGGCTGCCGTCAGGGCTATTTGCTTCGCCTTGCGGGTTTCTTCGAGAATCAGTATCGAATGAGCCTCATAAAATGGTGGCAATGGACTACTTTGTTGAATGAACGTAGAAACCCTATCATAATGTTCATTCAATCCCGCAATCAATTGGATTACTAATTTTTTATTTGTCACCGATGCACCAACATTTGATAGTTGGTCGGCAAACATTTTCAATTGTTGACAATATGCGGAGACATTTGAAAAATCATCCAATTTGACATTGGTGAATTTGTTTTCAAGATATACCGCCCGAGAAATTTTATTATCTTGAAAGATAATTTGCAAACACTCCCAAGCTTGTTGAGCCCTAGAGTCCGGTTCCAAAATGGTATGCAAAAGGTCATTTGAAATGGTGCCGTAAATCCATTGAATGACTATAGCATCTAAGCGAGACCATAAATTTTTGTCAACAACGGTGGTCTCCGATGAAGACTTGGGAGGAATAATATGGTATATTACTTCGTATGCTCAGCCCAAGAAGAGTATTACCCTTTTTCCATTTCAAGAGTAATTGGAATTAAATTTTTTACGTTGTTTACGACAAGAGCATGATGGATTTTTTGTTTGTCGGTCATTGTCACCCAAAAAAAGAAAATGGGAAGAGAAAAGATATTTTGGTGTTTAGAGTGAGAGAGATGAATAACCCTAATTAGGGTTTGTGTGGAAGAGGCCGATAAGGGTAAGGGAGGGAGGGTTATATTTCGGCTAGGGTAATGTTTATGTAAAACCCTAGTTAGGGTTAGGGTTTGGTAGGCCGAAAACTAGGTGATTTTCGGCTAGGGTTTAGGAGGGTTGGCCGAAAGTTAGTGGTTTTTGGCTAGGGTGGGTGAGACCGACGGCGGTTAGGGCAAAAAAGTTGTTGGGGGGGGGGGGTTAATTTGTGGCTCTTGATACCATGAAGGAAATTAATTCCATACCAAGTATACAATATATATACAACTATACAAAATCATTCTAGGCTATCCTAAGGATATGCTAATCATCCTAATTATATGATAATTGATCTAATCATCCTAATTATATGATAATTGATTTAATTACAATATGATGTGATATGATGGAGTTAATTGTAGATTATGTTCATAATTATTTTAACAGAAACAACAAAAAGATTTGAGTTGCGATCATAACTGAAAATATCAATATAACTGAATCAAAGTTCAACATTGCAGGTTTAGACGATCCATAATATTTTGTTTCGAACAATCAAGTCGCTAAATTTTTATCAAATTCATTTCGTCAAATTTTCAATTACTCATTACACACATGTTATAATATTATCCATATCGTTTTAAAAGATTTATCAAATTCAACTTGTATCTTCTTTCTTCAAAATTTCAATTACTCATTACACACATATTATAATATGATCTATACCATTCTAATAAATCTATACGGATTGAATTGGGTCACACGTGCAACTCACATGTCCAAAAACTAGTAAGTTAAATAGCTATTTCTAAATTATGTATTATATCGAAAGATAGCTACTTTTAAATATAAATTTTACAATAACCATTAGACTATACGTGCTAGGCAGGTACACTAAAACTAGTAACAAAGAAATTAAGTAAACTCAGAGAAAAGGTTATTATGTCAAGGATGTTAACGAGGATATAACTCACTTATCGACGCCTCATTTCGTGATGAACCAATTGATTTACTTTTGGCTAATTCACTAGATTCTGACATTCTTGCATAAGTGAAATCTCTGCACTAATGTTGCTGTGCATATAGTATGCAGGCCCTGAAGGCACTGGAAGACTCAACGAGAGGCTACTGAGCATGATAACAACTGCTGCCATGGTTGGTCTATCAGCAACATTTTCTTGAACGCACAATAAGGCAATGTGGATGCATCTTATTATGTCGCGAACCAGTCCTGAGCTTCCCTTCAGCATTGGATCTATAAACTCTATAGCTGTTCCTTTGCGCCAATTTGACCAAGCCTGCGATCGTTCAATTCTCAGAATAAGACGAAATCATATATCATACTACCTCCGATCATAAGAGTATTGCACGTAACTTAAGAAAAACACTAAATAGCTTTATTCATACGAGTATTTGTCTTGAAAAAATTTAAGAGCATTTGTCAAAATTAATCGTTATTTTTCTCTTGAACAACTCACTTAATTAGCGCTCAGCTAATTGGAGCAGTAAGGGTGAATTTGAATAAGAAAAAGTAATAATTCATTCCTTTTTTCCTAAAGCATAAAATCTTTTGGAATAAATTTAATTTACCAATATTTGGGAGGTAGAGAGAGTAACATATTTTCATATAAGCATGTAGCATGTCCCAACTAGTTTAGGATTGAGGAATACTTAATTGATTGATTGGCCGGATTACTTACATAGTTCAAAAGGTCTTCCACAGATTCTCCATTTCTGAAACAAGTGTTTTTTTGGCCACTTAAAATTTCTAAGACTAGTACTCCAAAGCTAAAAACATCTGATTTGACTGAGAATTGCCCGTGCATTGCATATTCTGGTGCCATATATCCACTGCGAAACAAAAACAAGAATTACATAACATTCAGCAACTTATATATGATTCAATTGTAAAAGTTTTTTGTTACACAAACTTTGCACTTCTCATCAACTGACCAAGGTAAAAAGGCTAAAACTTTAGTTCTGGAGTTTAGTAATCCAAACAGTGGGATCAGCAAAACTAAATAAGCTGTAAAAACAGGGAACTATTTGATGTTAAAAGTCAGAACTACATGTTTCAGTAATGAACTTGGACATTTTTCAGTGAACCTAGAAAGTAGAAAACATTGTGCTGCAATTTATACAGCAAATTGGGATGTTATGGGCTCCTTTTGATGTCCGTTTTTTTTCCTTGCGTCTTTCCTTAGTGAGAATTTATCTCACTGCAATGTGAAGACAACTCTTAGACCATTGATCTATTCTTGGCTGAGCTAACAGCAACTTTTGATGAGTTAAGACCTATATCTTTTATTTTACGGCCGAAAGATCATATCTTATATTTTACGGCCAGTAGATCATATCTAATTAACCTCTCTGAACAATGAGAATTCATATGCCGAAAAGAAAAAGAAATATTTTTGTTTTAGACAAAATCAAATTCAGCCTATTCATTTCCAGAATTCTGTTTTGGCAGAAGATCATACTTCTGGAAATGAACTTCATTTAATTATCAGAGATTGCAACTTTGGTAGTGACCAAGTTGAGAGCAAAACTCTAGGTATATGACCATTCATCTCGAATAATACAAATTTTAGACAGCACCAAAGTCCTAGTTCAACAAAATTGTGGTAACCATTTCTGAAGAGATTACAATGTCATGCAAAGTTCATATTGATAATTCTAATTCAAATTTATTGTGGTAAATCATTAAAGAATTCTTCCTAGAAAAATAAAAAATGACAGTCTATCTAACGAGGGTTGTAAAACTTACTAGGTCCCAACAATTCTATTTGTGCTGCCTTGAGTTTCATCCAATGTAAATAGCCTTGCCATGCCGAAGTCTGAGATTTTAGGATTCATTTCTGCATCAAGTAGAACATTGCTGGCTTTGAGATCACGATGAATGATCCGAAGCCTAGAATCTTCATGAAGATAAAGAATTCCCCTAGCAACGCCTCCTATGATTTTGGATCGCCTTTCCCAATCCAATTGCCTACGTTTAACTGAATCTGCGAACAAGATGAGGAATATAACTTACGAGTTAGGCTTCTATACATTGACAATCTAAAAGACTTTTAATAGTGAGCTAATTAAAAGATTACTACACAGAACTGCTCATAATATAAGTGCTACTAGTTTTATGGTAAATAAGGCAGACAACCAGATAAGATATCAAATTTCATAATATTGTTGACAAAATAAGTGTTGTATTAGATTATACAAGTTAAATTCATAACTTATTGATTCAAGCTCTATACTTGATAAAAATTTATGCAATACCTACCAAATAAAAAGTGGTCAAGGCTTGCATTGGGAACAAATTCATAGACAAGAAGTCTCTCTGTTCCGTCTAGGCAAAATCCGAGTAACCTAACCAAATTCCTGTGTTGAAGCCTAGCAACCAACAAGACCTCGTTTTTGAATTCCAGATCACCTTGGCCTGAATCTGCTGACAATCTTTTCACTGCTACTTCTTGTCCATTTGAAAGCTTACCCTGAAACATATAGAACAAATTGAAAAATTATGAATTAAACAATGAAATTATAACCTGTATTATATTCTTGTTCCAACTAAGGTGTTATGCTTTAATGGATTAACTTATATATGTCAGTGGAAAGATTTTTGTACTATAGAAGTTAAACTCATGCAACAATATGTAAGCTTAATCACCTTGTACACGGGACCAAATCCGCCTTGTCCCAACTTATTAGCATTTGAAAAGTTATCTGTTGCTGCTCTAATTGTAGAAAAATCATATTGCAAGGATTCTGCGGTGCTAATATCATCCCCGCGTATACCTTCATAAACATAGTAGTAATAGCATAAAACAAGTTAGTGAAACATGGTCTTAAGAATTCAACTTTCCTTAATTATTGTTTGTTTATAGTTTACGCTTACTCTGAATTTCATTCACCAGCTTCCTCTTTCACCTCCTCATCAAGATGACAGAAATACAACCAATAAGAATAACAGTTGTAACAGTTGGCACAACGATAATGATGATTGTTCGTTCTGTTTTATCATCCTTCCCAGTTGGAGCTGTTTTATCATCCCTCCCTATTGGAACTGTTTTATTATCATTCCCTACAAAAATGCTTCAAGTTAGTATTATATCAGTTTTTAACTACTGCTCATGTGAAAATAAGTTACTATCTTCCCATTCCCAATTCACTTGTCTTAATTCCTTTTTCAGGGAAGTTAAGAAGCTATGTATACTTATTAAATATCACAAGTACAATTGCTCCTATAATATAGTATGCTCTTCCTTAACACAAGTCAAAATTTGTGGTCGTGTTGAATTGTGTGATCACCTCATCTAAAGACTTAAGTTTTTATACATGGTACACTTTTCTTTACTTAATGTCTTCAACACACCACCTCAAGTGCGAGCCTGATTCTTTTGTATGAGTCAAACACACTGTTATGGTTCTTGATAGATGGTGACAATGATAATTGAATCTAAAACCTTGTCTGCTCTGCTCTACCAAATTGAATTATGTTACTATCTCATTTAAAGACAAACTATTTGAGAAGGTAGACTTTTATTTATTTAATTATGTCTTCAACAATCACAACAAAATTGGACATTGATCAAATTGGGACAAGCAGAAGGAACAACAAACATGTATTCACCTGCAGGTGGCGGAGCTTCCAACACCACATCCTCGAAGAAACGGGAACTTTCATAACGGAAGTTGCACCTAGCCCCTATGATTCTGCCACCCCTCTTTCCATTGCAGGGACAATTAGGCATATCTCCATAAGCGTCAGTCAAGCAATCGAAGCAAGTACGACGAGGCAAATCAGGAGTACACTGCACAAGCGCATATATAGTCTGAGAATTTGGACCTGTCACATTACCACTAGCATATTTTCGAAGAGGACCACCTTCTGCAGCACGGTCTCGTAAATTTTCCAATAATGTTCTCAGTTCCTGGTTAAATTCCTCGGGTTTTGAGGCATTCGCAGGATTCCATAGGTAATATATAGTAGAAAATGACGCAGTGCCTATAATGGATCGATTCGAGTACTGTAACATACATTCATCATAGCCACCAAAAGCTTCTTTTTGGTTAGGACATGATTGCACAAGCTTCTGAGCAACGCTATTGACACAATTGTGACATTCTTCTAGCTCCACATCTCCTCTACATAGCATAATAACACTGGCTCTGTCGGAGTTTTGGCCAGTGGAAGCATTGTAGAAACCATATTTATCTATTTTTGAGGACAGGGAAGAGAGGAGTGTGTTTAGATTGTTCTGGTAGGTACTATTCTCAGTATAGTTACCATTTTTACCACATAAAATGTATCGTAAATCAGGGAGCTGCGCTAGGATGAGAACATGAAGATGTATATGCAAAAACAGAAAGAGTAACCACTTTTGAATAGCCATAGCCAAGGCAGTTTATGTTGCTCGATATTTTGAAGAAAATAAAATAGATAGCATTGCAAGAGCCTGAAAGAGTAACCAACAGTTGGAGAAAACGTATTGAAAGGGCGCAGTGGACTACATTTTCCTTGGCAGAAAAAAGTGTACAATTTCTGACATACGTTAGTCAAGGAAGAAAAGGACATTGATATTTTTTCTATTTAAAAGAAAAGATAGCTTTTAGGATAACTGATCTGAAACATATTGTAAAATTTATGTGGTTATAGGAGTATGTTATTAAAGATAAAAATAAAAGTATAAAATTACATTATTTTAAATATAAAATATATCAAGTTTCTTTCAAATAGACTAACAATTTTTTTTTTGAACTAATAAACCAAAAAAGAAAAAGAAATGCCAGTAAAATGGTATAGGCAATATCAGCTTTTCACTCAGTCTATATCTTTGGAGTTTGACTAATTGACTCTTAACACGTCGTTTGGTTCAGGGACTAATTGATTTTAATTTTTAAAATACTTTTTTTCTAAGAACTTACATCTTCCACGTCATTAAATAGGTATCGAAAATTGTATTTCTTGCTAAAATTACCATGAAAGCTAACTACGCAAAACTGATGACTTTTGAGAGATAAAACAAAGTTAACTGACTTCGATGGTCAATTACTATAAGTTGAGTGATCATTCTGTTGGATAAGTAAAACACGTACAAGAATAGTAAATAACTATTATAGTGATCGAAAGGATAAACAACAAAGATTACAACAACAAGTTGTCAATCTCTTGATCTTGAATTGGAACTCCAAATCTGGATCTTGTATTCAGAAATACAAGAACATGAACTGCTACACTTGTGGCTTGTACAACCGCTGAGAATCCGAATGGTTAGAGTCCTTTGTGAATCAGATTCACACCTGAAACACTTAGCAACCAATTAGATAATCACAACACCACCGGCTGAGTCGAGAGATGACTCTCTGTCTTTAAGACAAGATTGCCCCCGTATATAGGCTTTACGGAAGTGTGGAAAATAGTGTCCTAAGATGAAACAACAAACTATCAAATATGCAAAGCCTACACAAATGATCCCAGCGAAGAACACGAATAATGACGATTGCTAAGAGAAGGATTGTTTATCAGAAAAATTGTTCTCTTTGTGGTGTTGTTATCTTGTAAGTATGTTCACTTCCACCTATAGAATTGAGCCAAAGGCCTCAATTTATAGGTGTGCAAGATGGCCTTTCAAATGCCACATAATGGCATTCAATTGTCATGTAATTGATGACATTTAACCCCCAAGTAATGCAGCAACATAACGGTCCAAGTAATGACCATTATTGGGTGGATTCAATGCCACTGAAACCACCTCAACAGCCAAACCTTTGGGATTCCGTCGAGCAGTCACTGCCAATGAAGCGCCGCAGCGCTAATTCAGCCAGAAACTCACGATGCTCACTTCCAATCCGGTGTTGTGGCGCTGCAAGGGGGTGTCGCGGCGCTCTGGAGCCGCGGCGTTGCAAGGGGGCGCCGCAGCCCTTCTCGGCTCCGCGGCCCTTTTTCATCCCGTACCATCTTACACTTCGTCAATCCTTCCTTCGTTACCAACGTGGAACACTTGTTATTTAGCCAATAACCGTCCATCATTCTATATCTCAAACATTTCACTTACGTACCAATATCTTTTTCATTAACGAAATTTACGATAATTGACACTAAGATTGCACATGTGTGAAAATGACATTTCCGACGTGCGGGGCCCCAATTGTTCGAGTCATAAATAATAGGATAAACTTAATTTCACATTAGTAAATTTCTAACACATTCAAGCATTCAACTCTTGATATTATGAGTTAAATAGCTAGAAATCTTCAAATTGAAAAGCACGGAAGATATTATCAAAGGTTAAAAGTTACTGCGGTAAAATTCACTACAAGGTAGAAGATATTTGTCAATAAATATTTTTTGTTGCCATAGTATTGACTATTGTTGCAAAAAGAATTTTTGCCAACAACATTCTTTTATTATTGCATAAATTTTTCCCATCGATTGTTATTGCAATGACGTGCAACATAAAAAGTTCATTTTTAAAATTTTCATCATATATGCCAATTGTTGCCAAATATTGAATTTTGCCAATAAAATTATTTTTGTTGCCA
Source organism: Anisodus tanguticus (assembly GCA_034509755.1). Classification (NCBI taxonomy): domain Eukaryota; kingdom Viridiplantae; phylum Streptophyta; class Magnoliopsida; order Solanales; family Solanaceae; genus Anisodus; species Anisodus tanguticus. The sequence goes on along the minus strand of CM067548.1, from coordinate 37,996,192 downwards.
AAGAGTTGTTGCCATTACTATACTTTGTTGTAGTGATTGTTCCCAGATGTACAGATACTAAGATTTGGAATATTTTATCATCAATTGCAATGTACATGAAATGAAGAGTGTACATATGCTACTTGTGAATGATGTAAGTGTATTTCACTTCATACTTAGAATGATAGATTACACCTGAATATATAAACAATGCTAGACACAAAATGTCAAGAGCAGATCCCTGAGATCATGCATTCTATCTACAATATTTGACTATATATCTGATACAATATCTAACAGTTGAAATACTCTCTAACAATATCTAACATATCTAATAGTTGAAATACTCTCTAACAATATCTAACATATATAATAGTTGAAATACTCTCTGACAATATCTAACACTCCCCCTCAAGCTGGAGCGTACATTTCATATGCTCCAAGCTTGTTGCAAATGTGTTCAATTCGATCTCCTCTAAGAGACTGTCACACTCCGACTTTTCTCAAGTCTTTCCTTAGGGCGTGATTGCACCTGGACAACTATCCCGGGAAGGTGAACCATTTAATTTCTTTTCTTCCTAAATTATACATATATCTAGGTGCGAAAATAATATAATCATGTACTTCTTTAATGAAAACACGAGCCCATATTCGAGCATCCACAAATTTTTCTAGACTCGATGGAAGTTCAAATACAGAATAAAAACATCCAAATCTTAAAGGAAAACAGTCTCATGTGGGGCATTCTCCGAGATAACGAAACTTGGTTCTTCAAACCTACTTAATCTAGAATAACTTTCACCAAATCCGAAGTAATGGATTGATAGGACAATAAGGGTGCGGGACGATCGCTTGTCCTGTTGCGGAGCTTTTCCTCTATTGCGCTTTCCTGAAACATGTTAAATAAAAGGGTCAGCCCTACCATCCGGGGCTGAGTGAGAACATCGCCCTACAATTCAAAGTAACCTCACAATATTCCAAGTACAATCATATTATGAAAATATTAAGCATGTCATGAAAACAGATTTCAACACTTTCTGTGTACAAGCCCATAAATATTCACACACACAAAATCTCCTCCCAACTTGTCATTAGGAATACTTAGTTAACCAGTATACTACCTTCATCCCATGCCACATATTATATACATATTTGTTGTGGTGCGTGCAAACCGATCCAATGCATTTCAATTATAGCCCCGAAGGCAAGTGTGTTTGAATAGCCCAGAAGGCAAATGTGTTTGAATAGCCCCGAAGGCAAATGTATGTGAATAGCCCGAAGGCAAGTGTGTTTGAATAGCCCCAAAGGCAAATATATTTTAATAGCCCTAAAGGCAAGAAGTGTGTAACTCTATAGCCCCGTAGGTGATAGAAAAACTATTTACATTACCAAAATTTCTACCATCTCGGCTATATGGCTAAACTTATACACACACACATACATATCGGCTGTATGGCTAAACTTATACACACACACATACATATCGGCTGTATGGCTAAACTTATACACACACACATACATATACACACACATACATACATACATATATACATATACATATATATATATATATACATATACATACATATATATTTATGTATGTATATGTATATATGTATATATGTATGTATATGTATATATATATGTATGTATATACATATATATATATATATATATTCAGAAGATTCAAATAATATTCCTTTCTTTTAACTTTTCGTTCTTCCCACTTGTAAGGGTTATAACTCTCAAACCGTAACCCCAAAATAAGGTATTTCTTACGCCGAGCCGAAGGTAACATGGGGACCCATCACTATCCCATGTTTTCTCTGAAAATACTTAGTGTAACTAGTACAAATTCACGCAAGAAACAACCCTATGAAAACTGGCTCGCCATAATTTTTAGTAAAAAGGCCACAATCTTAAAACAATCATAACTATTTATTCGTAAGTCGGATTAATCCTTGTAAAGTCTCAAACTGTCGAGAACATAGAAATATAAAACTTTTATTAAGCACAACTTTTCAGGTTCCTCACCGAAACATTCAGTTCTTTTATTTTTAACAACTCTCAGAAAACTATTTCGCCAGATTTTTGTAAAATAAGACACAATCTTAGAACAGTCATAACATTTTATCCGTAAGTTGGATTAATCTCTGTAAAGTCTCAAACTATCGAGAACAGAGAAATCTAGAACTTTTATTCAGCCCAAAGTTTTAGATTCTTCACCATTATGTACAGTTACTCCGTTATACGTTCTGCCTTTCGGATTTCATTCGATCCGAAGCAGAAACTTTAAACTGTTATAACTCTCAAACTGTATGTAGATTTTATCCCCTCTTGGTCTCAATATGATCATGAAGGAGAGATGTACAACCCTGTAAAATGTCATCCAATTCTAACAAGTATAACTCAGCGAAACAGATTGTAATTTCATGACCCAAACTAGTTATTAAACAACCTATATAATCATGTACTTCTTTTATATTCTAAGTATTGTATAATAGGGTAATGGAATTAATAATAGGTTAGGCACACTGGAAAACGAAGTTATCTTTAAAGATATTAATTCCTCCCTCTCAGGTGTAAAAGGTTCACTGAGGATTTACCTTCCAGGATACAAAACCTATATTCTCAGAAATTCGAAAGTTACACTCTAACGAATTTCAGAAGCAGAAATTGCACGTATAAAATATAAACTTTAAAGAAAGAATATATCTCAGATAAGGGGAATTTCAGAAGCAGAAATTGTATTCTATTTTTTGTAATGTATTCTCTGTATATTTGTGTTTTTTGTTTATGCAAATCACTGAGTATTTATGGATACTCAATGGTTGCCCCGAAACGTTGCAACACATTCACGAAGGGATATTTCCGTTGATGAAACAGAAATGCCGAAACATTTTTTTACATACATACATACATATATATATATATATATATATATATATATATAAGAGAAAGTTTTGAACTATTGAAGCTACTATTGGTTTTCCTCCATAATGAATGGAAGCCCAAGAGCTTGACCAACATGTCAAACCCATTAACTCCTTTTATAGCTACAAGGAAGTTCAAACTTCTTTTCAAACACCAATATGGGACAAATGACTCTTTACATAAAAAACATCAATGTGGGACAATTGATTATGTGGGACAAGTGACTCAATTATGATGGAAATACTCATATCCAATGTGGGATATATAACAATCCCCCACTTATTTACATGCATAATGAAAATAATAATAAAAATATATATATAACATGCATTACACAACGAATAGCCATGAAGTGGACTAGGCCTTTAACTTATGGTTGAATATGAAACACTAAGTAGTCATATTCTCATTGCGTATGATTTCTTGCTTCTTTTTTAATCTTGGCAGCATCGTTGAATATGTGCCTTATGCTGAATCCTGGATTCACAAGTACTCTAGGATCTTACCGAATGATCCCTAAGAAGCGGTCTCTCACTTCTATACTTGTATAGGTAGACTCATCAAGAATGTCCACAACGCATTCCACATAGCTATAAGTCTATTAAGGACTTAGAGTCCAACCTTTACCTGTTGTGGTAAACAAAAGTGCATAGGTCAGATATAGAGCTTTCGAAATAGTATCACCCCCACTATTTCCAAATTATGCACCTTGAGATGTATCCAAGTTTCCATCCCGCCAATGTCTACTATTGAATTGCCTTTTTAACTCTCATAATAAGATGCCAAATATATAACCTGTACCTTAGAATAGAGTTGGTTTCAATCAAGACATCGTTTATATCGGTAATAGCCCCATATCTCGCATGACCTTGTTGATCTTATCTCCCGATAACGGTTTTGTTAACGGATCTGCTAGCATTTTCTTTGTTGGAAGATATTCAAGTGTGATCTTCCCCTTCTTAACCATACTTCGAACATGATTATATCTCATAGAAATATGTTTATTATGATATGATATTCTCTCATTCTTTGCATTGTAAATCGCAACTTGATTGTCACAATACAAAGTTATAGGACCCTTCTTTGGTTCTATAAAAGGAATAGTTTTTAGGAATCTTCTAAACCATGAAAGCTCTTTTCCATCCATTGACATGACTATGTATTCAGACTCCATTGAAGATAAAGCAACACAACTTTGATTTTTCGAAGCCCAAGAAACTATGGCACCTCCAACAGTGAATAACCATCCACTAGTTGACTTAGAATCACTTGCATCTAATTCCCAATTTGCATCACTAAAACACTCAAGTGTAGATGCATTGCATTTGTAATGCAGACCATAATTCCTTGTTGACTTCAAGTACCTTAGTACTCGTTTTAGTTCCTTCCAATGATCTTCTCCCGGATTTCTAGCAAATCTACTCAATATGCCAATAGAACACGCAAGATCAGGTCTTGTGTGATTCACTACATACATAATACTACCGATTATTTTGGCATATTCTTCTTGATTTATAGTTTCTCTTTCATTTGGAACTAATTTTACTGTTGGATTGATAAGACTTGTACTATCCTTGCAGTCAAAGTAATTAAACTTCGTTAACACTTTCTCAATGTAGTGAGACTGTGTTAGAATGTAAGTTCCTTCACCCTTGAGCACTTTAACTCCCAATATGACATCAACAGGACCTAAATCCTTTATGTCAAAAGCTAGCTTTAAAAACTCTTTGGTCTCATTATCACATTTTATGTCAGAACCAAAGATAAGCAAGTCATCAACGTATAAAGTCACCACCACTTTATACTCAAGAGTAACCTTAGTAAAAGCACAACTTACTACTTTGCTACTCTTAAATCATGACCCAAACTAGTTATTAAACAACCTATAAATAATAATTTCATGCTCATTCTTTCAACATCAGGATTATATTCTAACATGTATTGTAACTTAAAAATAAAGGATTTTACTAAGAGTTATGAGTGAGAGAATTCACTTTTATTACTTCGTACTGCAAACGAACTTCCAAACTCCAACTAATCCTTTCCCTTCTTGTTCTCTTGTATTTTTCTGATTTTTGCTCTTGGTATTTTTTCTGAATTTCTATTCTTTGTGCTAAGTGTTTTCTTTTGCTATGCAGTATATATAGTGAGTTGTGTGTGTATAACTTGTGGGAGGTGGAATGAGAAGAGGTTGAGGGGGGATGCGCATGTGAGGGAGAACAGGGGGGGGGGGGAATGTGCAAATGGTTCTTATTATTATTATTATTATTATTATTATTATTATTATTATTATTATTATTATTATTATTATTATTATTATTATTATTATTATTATTATTATTTTGTAGCAACAAATTGGGACTTCACAGAGACTTAGTAAGCGCATCTGTGAATTAATTATTTGAACCGACAAAGATGGTGGTAATGTATTCTGCTTAATAAAATGACAATCTACCTCTATATGTTTTGTTCTTTCATGGAAAAATGGGTTTGAGGCAGTATGAAGGGCAGGTTAATTGTCACATATAAGCTTCATCTATGTGTATTTAACACACTTTAACTCTTGGAGGAGTTGCTTCAACCAAATAAGCTCGCATGTAGCAAGGGCCATAGCTCGATATTAAGCTTCTACACTAGATCTGGCAACATCTTGCTTCTTACTTTTCCCAGAGATTAAATTTCCTCCAATCATGACACAATACCCATAAGTAGAACGTCTATCTGACGGGGAACTTGCCCAATCCGCATAAGAATATCCGACAATATTAGTGTGACCTTTGTCTTCATATAGCAGTCCTTGTCCTGGAGTTCTTTTGATGTATATGATGATGCGAGTTACTGCATCCCAGTAATCTTTACACAGAGCTTGGAGAAAATGACTGACCACACTTACTGCAAATAAAATACCTGGTCGTGTAATAGTGAGATAATTCAGTTTACCTACCAATCTTCGATATCTGGCAGGATCTTCCAATGGCTCCCCCCGCCTAGGGACAAGTTTGACATTTGGATCCATAGGAGTGTCAACGGATTTGCATTTTAACATACATGTCTCCTCTAATATGTCTAAAGCATATTTTCTTTGTGAGATAGCAATGCCTGTCTTGGATCGTGCTACCTCGATTCCCAAAAAGTATTTTAACTTCCCTAAGTCTTTGGTTGGGAAGTGACTGAATAAACGTTGCTTTAGCTGAGATATTACTTCTTGATCATTTCTAGTTATGACAATGTCGTCAACATAAACGACCAGATAAATGTACTTTTCTGTACCATTATGTCGATAGAAAACAGAGTGATCTGCGTTACTCCGCGACATTCTAAATTATTGGACAACAAAGTTAAATTTTCCAAATCATGCTCTTGGAGATTGATTGAGGTCATATAGAGAATGTTTGAGACGATATACTAAGCTTGACTCCCCCCGAGCAATAAATCCAAGAGGTTGCTCCATATAAACTTCCTCAGCAGGGTCGCCATGCAAAAATGCATTCTTAATATCCAATTGATGAAGCGACCAATGATGCATTGCTGCTAAAGATATAAGCAGTCGGATAGATGCAACTGGAGAGAATTTGTCACCATAGTCAAGGCCATAAATCTGGGTGTATCCTTTGGTAAAAAGGCGAGCTTTCAAACGATCAAATTTTCCATCTAAATCCACCTTCACTGTATATATCCATCGACATCCAACGACTTGTTTTCCCTCTGGTAATTGGACCAATTAGCAAGTGTTATTGGTCTGTAAAGTAGTCATTTCTTCGATCATAACATCTCTCCACCCTGGATGTTCTAATGTTTCACTAACAGTGTTTGGTGTAGGTATATTAGATAGGGTACAACAAAGGTATAATATAATGGGGACAATGGATGATAACTTAAACAGTTATATCTTTCTGGTTTTTTAGTAGTACGTATACCTTTGCGTATGGCAATTGGTGGAGTCGCTGCATCCAATGAAAAAATGACCGGAGGAGGTAACATTGGAGCAGGAGATAAGTCAACAATAGTGATGAGTGTATCTGGATCAAGAGAAGTGCTATCATTGGTATTAGCAAACGGACGAGCATGTCTGGAGTATACTTGAAGGGGTGGAGGTGGAAAGACTAGGAACTAATTTCTGAAGCTTTGCAAGACTTGGGTGACCATTACGGTTATGGAAAAGATTAGCTAAGGTAGCGGAAGTGAATGCAACTTGAGGTGGTGATTTTGACATGTGATATAATCCATATGACTCATATCATGTTCCAATTGTCTTCCCCATTCTCCAGTCTTGTATAACAACAGAGTCAGTAAAAAAATGACATCGCAATTTAGGTGTTTGGTTAATTTTCTAACATATATCAAATTGAATAGGCATTCAGGAGCAAATAAAACCGAGTTTAAGGAAATAGAGGGAAGAAGTTATACTTCCCCTATTCCTTTTATTGTAGTTCGCGAGCCATTAGCAAGGGTAACTGTAGAGAGAGTTGAGGAATGAATAAGGTTCGAGAAAAGATTTTGATTACCAGATATATGATCAGATACACTAGAATCTAATATCAATGGGTTAATGGGTGAAGACTTGGCCATACAAGCAAAGGAATTACCAGCTTGTGAAGTGACAGATTAAAGTGTATGTTGTCTGGCCTCATGATACTACAAGTAATAACTATAATCTGCTCTAAACAAAGTAATAGAATTGGCATGTTGACCATCTGTGTCTCCGTGAGTCTGAACCACATGAGTTGCACTGCGATTGTTAGTATGTGGTGGTCGACCATGCTATTTCTGACAAGTTTGTCGAGTATGACCTGGCTTGTTGCAATAGGATCTAGAGTTTTTACCTTTCCCATTTTGATAGACAGTTTGTTCCTGTGTATTTTCATTTTTCACAGCTAACACAAATGTCTCAACTCTATTGGTATCGATTATTTATGAACCAATAAGCAATAAATGAGCCAAAACTTTGACTAAGGAAGGAACTGTAGAACTTGACAAAATATGATCCCTTATAAGGTTTAGATCAGATCGAAGTCCTTTTCAATGCCAATACCATAAAGAACTTATCTGTTTGTTGCTCATGTATGGTGACACTTTCAGAAAATGGCATGAGAAAGTCAAATTGATCTTTCAAGGTATCTATTTGTCCTAAATAACTCGCCATATCTTGATTATTCTGCTGAAGTTGGAATAAATCTGAGACAACTTTGTATATACATTGTATATCGTTAGTATACAAAGACTTAGCTTTAGTTCAAACTTTATAGCAAGTTTTACAAGATTGGGATAGGTTGGGTAATTTAGGAGCCAAAGAATTCCATAAGAGGTTGCATAATTGAGCATCAATCCGAGACCACTTAGTCTTTTCACTATCAACAATTTCACTAGTATTTTTAATTAAGTGATCTTCATATCCCTGTCCCATAAGCCACATCTCATGGGATGAAAACCATGGTGTGTAGTTATTACTATCTTGTAATTTAACTATTGTAATGGTGGGGGAATTTGAAATCGGTGAAAAGAATAGTTTGATATCACCTGTCTGTGAAGAATCACCTTTCTCTGACATGTTGAAATTTTAATTTTGAAAAGGCCAAGTATACAGATAATTATTCCAACACTAAAAGATCCAACATATGTAAATTTGCCTCAGACAAATATTTTCTATTAGAATCCAAAAAAGTCTAATGTAGTTGGGTGGGCCTAAGAGCTAAGTGATTACTTGGGATAAGAAAGTGGCAAAAAAAACAAAAAAAAATGTTGGAAAGCACTTTGACAGAAAAATAAGTTAAAGAAAATTTCTTATTCTTCTTCCTATGGATTTCTTCAGCACTTAGAGAGAAAACTTCCGAGAGAAGGAGAACTGGTCTCCGAGAGATATGAGAACAGATATGAAGAGTGAGAAATTTTAGAAAAAAAATCAGAGAGAAATGGGTATGATGAAATTTCAAAAAATCAGAGAGTGAGCTTGAGAAGTTTCGAAACTCAGAGAGAAACGAATCCGAATTTCTTCAAATTTGTAGGAGATGAGTCTACTCAGAAGCTAACAAAATTTGACCGGAATTTTTGCCGGAAATTGTGACCGGAGATCTGAAGTGAACAAGACTGAAGATCTGATAGATTTTTTTTTGTATTTGAATTGAATGAGAACTTCGCCGGAAAACTTTTTCGATTGCCGGAAAGTTAGAGAATATGATTGGAGGATCGAAATTTGGAGATGATCGGAAAGATTTTCGGAAAGCTCCGACGGAGCAGTGCTGCTGGAACAATCACTAGAAAAGGTCATTTGAGTCTCTACAAAAATCGTAGAGGCTCTGATACCATGTGAATGATGTAAGTGTATTTCACTTCATACTTAGAACGATAGATTACATCTGAATATATACACAAAGCTAGACACAAAATGTCAAGAGCAGATCCCTGAGATCATGCATTCTACCTACAGGGTCGTCTCAAACATTTTGGGGGTCATGTTCTAATTCGTAAAAGTTGGCCCTTAATATGAGTAAATATATGATTTCAATAATTAGATTGGGCTAAGACATGCGAATTATGAGCTTTTACAATAAATTCTGGCTAATACTACTTAATAAAAAATGAAAAAAAGGACCCCTAAAATTTTTCATTTTTCGGGGCCTTATGCGGTAGCACAACTCGCACGGATAGGGCCCAAAAACGCCCCTGTCTACCTACAATATTTGACTATCTATCTTATACAATATCTAATAGTTAAAATATTCTCAGACAATATCTAATATATCTAATAGTTGAATATCTAACACTACTGAAAAATGATAGATTCGCCAAATATTTTTAAGTATTCCTGAAGGACGGTTTTTGTCTTTTTTGGGGGGCTGTATCCTTTGGATCTTTTTTCCACATTTCTTCTGTGGTTTCGATATTGACTAGAATAGTTGCTCTGGGCACGGACTATTTTTGGTACATCGCTAATGACGCTGAATTCACTAGCCGATCAATTTAATTATGTACATATACACAGATTTGGTGATAAACATCTAAATACCTTCCAGTAGATTAAAGAGAATTAGATGAAAAAGAGGAGGATCTATAAACATAACAGATATAAAGCGGGTTCTACAAGTTCAATTGAATTTATTGTTTTGACTCGAACTATGAGAAAAAAGCAATAAATTTTTAAAATATATACACATAATAGGATTACAATCATTTTCCTGGATTCATCTTCTTATAGAGTTGGTGATCGTCTGATTTTCTACTTTGTTGAACCTACGACGCAATTTGATATTATTCCTCTCTGAGGTTTTACCATCTGATCCTATTGACAAACGTGAAAGTATATTTATGTCCTAGAGACAATCTGTATTAGGACAAATGTATTTTATACACATTCGTATTATTATTAATGGAGATTAATATTTTGGCATTTGTAATTATTGAATTATTAGTTGATTGTTTATAATATTCTATAATATGCATCCCTAGAGGTTACATTGTTATTAATAATGTAAGATATTATTATTGTAACGTAACTCTTAAAATAGCCTCGACTAATGATCATCAAGAATGAGATTTCGATGTTATGAGATAAGTCGACATGCGATCTGCATCACTTCCTTAGAGGATGTAGTATGTCTCACCTGCTACGAGTAATGGCTACTCGTGATTGACACATGGATACTTTGGAAGTATTGGTATACCCTGCTGATATATTGTTTGTTATACATGTCTAAAGTATGATCAGCGTGTGGAAGATAGAAGTCCTTAGACTTGAGGTCAATACACACCATAGTAATATACTTTGATCCTGTCCTAAGCTCAAATGCCTTATAGGTTGAGATACAGCTTGTATTGGGTACATTACGATGTGGATTAAAGGTGGTAGTTGAGCCAAGATTAGGATTCATTCCTCGAATGTATATTCGACAGAACACTCAGCTTCTCATTGATATTGGGTTGATTAAGTCTATGACCAACGCAATAGACATATCTAGAATATGGTCTTGTTGTCAACCAATATAGATGAGATATAATGATCAAGCCATTTGGATAGACATTTGGCAAATCCTAAGCTTGATCGAATGTATCGTGAATGAAAGGATTTTATCTTACCACATAGAGGTTAAGTTTACTGGATTCATGTTAACGTACTTCACATATTGAGTTCGTCTTGCAGCGCCATCTAGGAGTTTCGCGTAGACCTTAATTTGAATAGTGTCGATATGAGAAGGCATGTAGGGTCACACTATGTCGATTGTCCTTTCGATCTAAGGATGTATTCAGAGAGTATTAAATATTCGATTTAGAATCAAGATATTTAAATGAATGATGATTGTTTTAATTAAGTCAAAATTGGATTTTGGATTTAATTAAGAATGTGTTGAAAATATTTGGGCCATGCCCAAGGTCAAACCCTAATTCGGTTTGACCTAATTTTTCATCTATAAATATAGACCTACACTTCATTATTCATTACACTTGATTTTCATATCATTATTCTAAGTCTTAGAGACTCAGAATCAAAACACTCTCTCGAACCTCTGCCGGATTTTCTAGTTTTCCAAAGGAGGAATACATTGAAACTTGGAGCTTGCAATCGAAAGGGCATTCGCGTGCGCACCCACAGTTGATAAAGAATTCAGATATTGTAAACATGTAAGTACCATTCAAGTCTTATTTTACGGTTTTAAATTAACCTATAGTCAAACAGTTCTACATTTGTTGGGTTTGGAATAAGTTTTCAATATCCACTGCGTACAACAACCCAACAAAACTCTACAGTGGTCTCAGAGCTAAAGTTGTTTTGTATGATTATGTAACACCCCGTATTTTCGGATAGCGGTTGAACTCGTAGCGTAGGTAAGTAGACCCGGACCCGGGAAAATTTCGTTGTACTGGTATATATTAATAAGAGGATTAGTATATAAAAGGGCGTGATCCCGAAATAATTTTGGGATTTAGTAAGTATGACGACGGAGTTTAAATAATTGTGTATCCCGTAGAGAGTATAGACTGGTATTTTATTACGGGAAGTATGATATTGACATATGAGGATTTTAGTAATCGTCGGGATTTAAATAATTGGAGACCGGAAGTTTAATGGTGTGTATAATTAATTAATTGTGGGATTAATTAATTAGGAAGGGGACAATTTATAGTGGGAGTTGGTAAGAGGGAGTTTTATAAACGATTTGGGGTGGCAAAGCCCCCAAACCGATCGATCGACAGCAACCGTAAGCCCTCCTTCTCCATTTTTTTCTCCATTTCTTCACTCCATTTCTTCAACCTTCATCTTCTTCAAGAACCCATGAGGGATTAAAGGGTCACATTTCGAGCAACATGAGCAAGCTCAGTTGATGGGTTTCTGAAATTTTTGACCAAAAATTAGGGATTTTCGGGAGCTTCCATATAACCAAAACGAGGGAGAACTCAAGGTGTTCTGGGCTTTGATTCCAGCAGAATCGAAGCCAAGAACAAGCTTAGAAACTCAGGAGCCTTACAAGAACCTTGAATGCGAAAGAATTCTGGAGCAAGTCGATTTTGGGGTGCTGTTTCAGTTTTGTCGGAAGCTATTGGGATGACAGATTCGACGGTACTCGTCGCTGTATTTAAGAGAGGTAATCTTCCTTATTCTCTAAGTTTGTACAAGTTTTGGACTTGATTCTTGCTATTAGTTCTTAAGACGATGGTCGACAAATGCGAATTTGGGTCGGGTATCGTTAGGACTGCTTTAATTGGGAGTTACTGGGTTTGCATGTGAAATTGTGGTACTGTTTTGGAGATTGTAGTAGTATAAGAAGAAGGATTAAGAGAGTTGGATGTTTCACTACATAGATTTCGATATAGAAGGAATATAGGTTCTACGCTGTTAAGGTGTTCGTTAGAATATCCCTAAGAATCTGTTTTCAATATGTTGTGTCGATTATGATTTAAATCATCCGTATGATGTAGATAAGCATTCATAGGGGCTTACAAGGACCCGCGGAACTTAGATAAATTCGACAACAAGGTTGAAGTTCTAAAACGAGGCGTACGCTAATATTGAGTCGATTAATTCGTCTAAGAGGTATGTGAAACCCTTACTTCTTTCTTTTGGCATGCTTTAATGAAAGTACGGCGGACGTACTTAATTCTTATATAGTTTAATTCCTAAAGAGGATTGTTATGAGAAGTGCCTATGATTTTTCAAAGAAAGAGTTTATTATGACATTATTGTAATGATTTTATTGAGAGTCAAATGATGATTTTTACTTGCATGGCACTCATGATATCTACTCGTGCTAAGTGTTACTACTTCACCTCACCGAGTCCCGGCCGGGTTACGACTCGTGCACGCCTTGCATTGTTCACCGAGACCCTCACTAGAGGGCGGGTTACGTAGGATGGATCCATAGATGAGAGATGATTTACCGAGTCCCGGGCACGATGGCCGGGTTATGATATGATTCACCGAGTCCCGCATTAGTGGGCCGGGTTACGTTACGGTATATATATGTATATGGACGAGGCATACATGTTTTCTTGACTTGCCTCTCATTTTTATAAGGCAACTAACTTTTATTGTTTATGGCACAGCTTGGATTTGGATCCCGATTTTTTTATACCGATCTCATGTTTCGTTGGCTACTTATGATCTCTTTTACAAACTTCATGTTTTACATACTCGGTACATTATTTCGTGCGACCCCCCTTTCCTCGGGGGGCTGCGTTTCATGCCCGCAGTACATGCTCTCGGTTTGGTGAACCTCGTGCCTAGGTTCCTACTCGGCGAGGTTGGAAAGCTCCTTTGATCCGAGTTTTGTCATGTTGGTACCGAATCTCTTTAGAGCTTCGTTTGTATTTAGGGGCACGACGGGGCCCCGTCCCGTCATATGTCGTTCTTCTTCTTATAGAGGTCCGTAGACGGTGGTGGGTTGTACGTATGTAAGGGTTATGACTCTGTTTGGGTCGGTCGGTTATTGTATTCTCGTGGCCGGGGTGTTCCCATGTTTATACGTTACTATCCGGCGGCACCTTGTCGGCTTGCTTGTTATTTTATATTGGCTAATTGTGACTCCTCGGAGACAGGTGCATTCGGGGGTAAAGGCGGCCTTGTCGGCTTGCCTACCCCGGCATATGTTGTTATTGCGACGTTATGCTTTGCCGGATTTCGAAATCATTAAGGGTTAGTTGGATTATGTGTGACAGTAAGTATAATGACGTCATTAGGGCGGTTAGTCGCGGCCCGTCGGGTCGGGTCGTGACAAAAGTGGTATCGGAGCGCTAGTCCTCGGAATGTCTACAGACCGTGTCTAGTAGAGTCTTGTGTATGGGTATGTTGTGCACCATACTTATACGCAGGAGGCTGCCGGATATTTTAGATTGGTTTCTATTCTTCTTACTCTAAGATCGTGCGATAGAGCTATGTTATTAGGTTATTCCCTCTCTGACGTATTAATGTGTTACAGCTATGCCTCCAAAGAAAGCGACAGCCGCCAGAAGGGCAATATGAATTTGAGGTTATGAGAAACTATCTTACACGTATACGGGAAGAAATAATGTAAGTTTGGGACATGGAATATTTGAGACTCTTAGAATATTAGATAATCGTTAAGACCTTAGATATACAAGGCCTTCTTGAGTAAAATATTTTATGGTTGATCTGGGTTATAGTACATGGTATGTGTGAAGTCTATTAGTTGTGATGACTCCTTGGTATGCTTATGTTTATATGAAAAGGAATATGAGATATGCCAAAAATTGGAATTGCTATTGTTGTACATATAAGGTTTGTTGTCTCTGGAGCAAGTTGTCTGGATAAGTCCTTGAAATTTGTTCAGCAGGTAGTTGATAGTCGTTAACGGGTTGTCCTACTTGTGGATGGGGCTTAGGAGTAGATGGTCCTCTACATGTTGTAATATTACCCGGTTTAAGTTGATGTGTTCCAGCTTTTCTTATGAGTTATGCTATCCATGTTATGTATAAATGTATTCCGTTTTGGTCATACTTCTTTCGAAACAAAACGGTGGTCTATTAATGTCCCCGTACAAGATGTGGGTTGAGTATAAATCACTTGTGTTAGGACCTATCCTTGCCAATTTTGCTAAGTGTAACTACCTCTAAACAGTTAATTAGACTTGCCTAGATATCTTTTATGTTTGATTAAAATTTCCCCCGTAATTGTCTTTGCGTATCATAATGTAGAATGCAAAATGTTCTAATAACCCAAGTCTCGTTTTTATCTCTTAAATAGGGAATAGATTCGTATGCTAAACATGTTGTCAATAGTTGCTTAAGGGAGTGGAAAATTGAGTATTTACATAATTCCAGGAATGACTTGTCACGCAATAAACGGTTTACTTATTTAGTTAACTATTAAACCTTGAATATATTATGCCAAGCATTATGTAATATATGTGAATACTGTGGCTATTTGTGACTACTCTATTAATGTCTAGCAGTTCATTGATGAAAACAATGTTAGAGTATTGTGTGACGATTATTTGTGTGTTAAGTGGTTGTCTTGTTAGGTTTACGAGTCATTTGACCTTGTATGACCCGTGTAAATGATTGAAGGGCTTAATGCTTTTGGTTATTTAGTTATCTCGCCTATAATAAGGGAACTAAGATTTAGCATAAGGATGTTGTTATAGTTATGATAGGACCACCTAATGACTTTGAAATGGATGTGTGTTTTGTTTAAGTGTCACGTGATCTCAAGGATAGTTTAGGAGCCTATTTGGTGTATGTTTTGCTGGGAAAAGGGTCATATCCATCCTTGGCATGTCCCAATGAAAAATGAAAAATGAATATCTGAGTAGTTCTTCAACTATGTGCATTCCCTTGCTCTGCCGATTTGGTTAAGTTATTAAGTGAGTAGTGATGAGGTTAGCATGACATGGATTGGTAGGTTGGATTGAAGATAGGTTTAGCATGTATGGGTTATTTAAATTAATGTGATGACCGATATATTATTTTGGAAACCCTTTGGCTATCTCGTAAGTCGTTTGGTCATATTATCTACCTAAAACAAGCGCCTCTAATTAAGAACAAGATTAGTTGTCCTATTTAGCAAAACTTGTCTTATATCGTTTGATATGATAATTTAAAACTAGAAGAGAATGACTTAAGTGTGTTGATATGGTTGAGGTTATGTGATGTTAATTATGACGGGAATTGATAAAGGGTAGCCTATGTGATGATTGTGAATTATGAATATTACCTAGATTCCGAGCCTGCTTTACCGATTTGGGGTATGTTAGAAGACATGACTAAGCATGCCTAAATAAATGGTTATATGTTTGGATTAATCAAAAAGGAATATGTGGATTTTGCATGTTGGTTGATAAGGTTGTTGTATAGTCCTGTAATTTTAGTTGAATCATGAAATGACTTTTAAACTATTGTATGCATAAGTTAAGCGATAATAACCTTGTTTGGATTGATTTTGGAGTGATTAGTGTTGTTAGATACAATTCCGACTTGATATGAATCTAACCTAAAGTTAGGAGTAACCCATGACTTGTTGGTTATAGTAAAAAGACCGGTGTGGCTTCTATTACATTTTTCATATAAGTACAATAGTAACCTTGGTTGAGTATAAGCTTAGAGAATATGTCGGCTTACTGTTTTTGGTTTTTCCATGTGGTATCCAATAATTTGAAATGATGTAGCCTAGATGTGGTCTCCAATGACATGTTTAGCTTCAATTATGACTACATGATGTCCTGACTGTGCTATTAATATCTTGTTACTTCTATGGATGCGTACTGTGAGATAAACTGGAGTTTTTTTTTAACCAAAGGACTTATTTTAGTTTATTGTTGGAATTTATGAGCTTAACACTGACCCAAGAGGTTGTGGTATGTCCAAAGGGAAGTTTAGTTCCTAAGTTGTTTTCTTAGGTATGTACTTGTTGTATCTATGTTCTTGTAACTTGAACTTTATGTGGTATGAATGTTGAAGTTATGTTATGAATGCCTAGAAAAGAGTATTTCTGCACCCATTCATGTATCCATGTTATCATTGCCAATGTGTAAACCAATCCACCTAGTTAAGTGCATGTATAAGTAGGAATAAAAGCTTAGAACCACTATGCTAGTTGACATGTGCTCCTAACAAGTTAAAATGATAACTTAGGCTAATTTCAGCATGATGGCCTTTAAAGGGGTGATTCAGAAAATTCCTCTGGACCCTGTAATTCTGCTTATATGAACTGTTGGTATGCAGCCTCTTAAGGTATTTGTTGTGGCCCCGGGATATGGTGTGATTGTAGGTTAGGTGCAGGTATTGAAGCAAGATTAACCCGGCAAGTATTTGATGCCTATTAACTATGGTATAAAGGGGTGTTTGACTTAGTATTGGCATTTCGAGTTGTTTTTTTTTTTTTTTTTCTTTTTCCCTGATGTTAGGCTTTACATAGCCATGTCCATAGGTAAGTGGCACCACCAATCTAGACCTGAACTTGGTAAATGAATCTGTATTAATTAAGGTGCCGACTGGTTATGCTTGGAATAGAGGCTCAACATGGTCAAGCCACATTTCTGCACACCTAACCAGAGTAGGTTGCATTTAGTTACTTGTTTTTATGTTACCTAAGGACCAGCTTGTTTATGAAATGTCTAGCATGTTTAGACTAGTCTTGTTCCGCCGATTAGATGTTGTTTTGTTGTTTGCCATCGTCCTCGTGGGTCTTTAATCACATATTATTGCCTCAGTTGGCACATATGTTGCTGCCCTTTTTCAGTATCAAAGGTCCTGTTTTCAAACATGTGGTGCTCTCTTAGTTATCTTATTCATTGTTAAGACTGGTGTGGCTCTTGAAATACTGAATTCTGAATTATGGTTGCTGCAGCAGTTGAGGTGATAAATGCTGTGTGTTTAAGGCTGGAACCTGTCATATTTTGAGATAATTTTAGACCTTGAGGACTGCTATACCTTAGCCATTTACACTTTACTTTGGGGTATGACCTATTGCAAAAAAATTTGGGTCATTCTATTTTAATTACAAAATGCTGCATTCTTATCCAAGGTGCTGCAGTATATTTTCTGCGGTACATGATCTTGATGAGCTGCTGTCCTTTCCTCAAGGATAAGACAGATACTACACTATAGGAAGACATTGTGCTGTGTTGTGTGAGGTATAGCTGAGTGAGGGTGCTGGGTTGCTGTACCATGGGGTAAGTAGTGGATGCATTGAACCAAATTTTGCTGCATTATACCTCCTTTGTGGTTGCTGTTTTGGCTGCCGTTAGATGCGCTTCTATATATTTAGTCATTTGTCTTGGCTGCTATCTTGGCTGTTATTTGAGCTCAGTTTCTGCTGTATTTAGCTGCTGTCTTGGCTGCTATTTTGGATTGTTATTTGAGCTCATTTTCTCGCTGTATTTAGTCGCCGTCTTGGCTGCTATCTTGGCTGTTATTTGAGCTCGGTTTACTCGTATGTATTTAGTCTTTCTTGTCTTGGTCGCTATTTTGGACTGTTATTTGAGCTCATTTTCTGCTGTTATTTAGCTGCTGTTTTGGCTACCAGTTGACTGCTATTTTGCTGTTATTTGCTACTGTAATCACTGCTGTATTTTGGTGGAATTGTGCCCTGCACAAACACATGTTGCTGCCTTTATTTTGAGACAGCTGTAGGCTGTAATTCTGGGCAGGGGTAGAGTGAAAAAAAAAATAATCAGCAGTTGTGTTGCTGCACTCTAGCCCAAAAACAAGTAATAAAAGTATCAACCGCAATGGTATAAAAACAGTTGCATGGCTAATTGTATTGAGGTGTGAGCTTTTATAAATAACTAGGTTGCGTATAGAACTCTAAAATTAGATATTAGGACCTTCTACCTCCTTTACCTATTGTTTGAATTTAAAGAATGTAGTCACCATGTGTTTATTTTGGTTCGCATATGAAACTGGAGTCTATTTCGTTAGAAGTAGTTATGGATGGATATGTATCTCCTCACGCTTAAAAGATAGTTTGAATTAATCCCCGAATGTCGTACCCCTTGTTTTGAGGATTTGGAATAACAATTGGTGTATTCTTTTTGTATGGTGTCGAAGGTTAGATTGTCGTACCGACATTCGAGGACGAATGTTTCTAAGGGGGGAAGGATGTAACACCCCGTATTTTCGGATAGCGGTTGAACTCGTAGCGTAGGTAAGTAGACCCGGACCCGGGAAAATTTCGTTGTACTGGTATATATTAATAAGAGGATTAGTATATAAAAGGGCGTGATCCCGAAATAATTTTGGGATTTAGTAAGTATGACGACGGAGTTTAAATAATTGTGTATCCCGTAGAGAGTATAGACCGGTATTTTATTACGGGAAGTATGATATTGACATATGAGGATTTTAGTAATCGTCGGGATTTAAATAATTGGAGACCGGAAGTTTAATGGTGTGTATAATTAATTAATTGTGGGATTAATTAATTAGGAAGGGGACAATTTATAGTGGGAGTTGGTAAGAGGGAGTTTTATAAACGATTTGGGGTGGCAAAGCCCCCAAACCGATCGATCGACAGCAACCGTAAGCCCTCCTTCTCCATTTTTTTCTCCATTTCTTCACTCCATTTCTTCAACCTTCATCTTCTTCAAGAACCCATGAGGGATTAAAGGGTCACATTTCGAGCAACATGAGCAAGCTCAGTTGATGGGTTTCTGAAATTTTTGACCAAAAATTAGGGATTTTCGGGAGCTTCCATATAACCAAAACGAGGGAGAACTCAAGGTGTTCGGGCTTTGATTCCAGAGAATCGAAGCCAAGAACAAGCTTAGAAACTCGGAGCCTTACAAGAACCTTGAATGCGAAAGAATTCTCGGAGCAAGTCGATTTTGGGGTGTCTTTGTTTCGGTTTGTCGGAAGCTATTGGGATGACAGATTCGACGGTACTCGTCGCTGTATTTAAGAGAGGTAATCTTCCTTATTCTCTAAGTTTGTACAAGTTTTGGACTTGATTCTTGCTATTAGTTCTTAAGACGATGGTCGACAAATGCGAATTTGGGTCGGGTATCGTTAGGACTGCTTTAATTGGGAGTTACTGGGTTTGCATGTGAAATTGTGGTACTGTTTTGGAGATTGTAGTAGTATAAGAAGAAGGATTAAGAGAGTTGGATGTTTCACTACATAGATTTCGATATAGAAGGAATATAGGTTCTACGCTGTTAAGGTGTTCGTTAGAATATCCCTAAGAATCTGTTTTCAATATGTTGTGTCGATTATGATTTAAATCATCCGTATGATGTAGATAAGCATTCATAGGGGCTTACAAGGACCCGCGGAACTTAGATAAATTCGACAACAAGGTTGAAGTTCTAAAACGAGGCGTACGCTAATATTGAGTCGATTAATTCGTCTAAGAGGTATGTGAAACCCTTACTTCTTTCTTTTGGCATGCTTTAATGAAAGTACGGCGGACGTACTTAATTCTTATATAGTTTAATTCCTAAAGAGGATTGTTATGAGAAGTGCCTATGATTTTTCAGCAAAGAGTTTATTATGACATTATTGTAATGATTTTATTGAGAGTCAAATGATGATTTTTACTTGCATGGCACTCATGATATCTACTCGTGCTAAGTGTTACTACTTCACCTCACCGAGTCCCGGGCCGGGTTACGACTCGTGCACGCCCTTGCATTGTTCACCGAGACCCTCACTAGAGGGCCGGGTTACGTAGGATGGATCCATAGATGAGAGATGATTTACCGAGTCCCGCATGGGGCCGGGTTATGATATGATTCACCGAGTCCCGCATTAGTGGGCCGGGTTACGTACGGTATATATATGTATATGGACAGGCATACATGTTTTCTTGACTTGCCTCTCATTTTTATAAGGCAACTAACTTTTATTGTTTATGGCACGCTTGGATTTGGATCCCGATTTTTTTATACCGATCTCATGTTTCGTTGGCTACTTATGATCTCTTTTACGGCTTCATGTTTTACATACTCGGTACATTATTTCGTACGACCCCCTTTCCTCGGGGGGCTGCGTTTCATGCCCGCAGTACATGCTCTCGGTTTGGTGAACCTCGTGCCTAGGTTCCTACTCGGCGGTTGGAAAGCTCCTTTGATCCGAGTTTTGTCATGTTGGTACCGAATCTCTTTAGAGCTTCGTTTGTATTTAGGGGCACGACGGGGCCCCGTCCCGTCATATGTCGTTCTTCTTCTTATAGAGGTCTCCAGACAGTGGTGGGTTGTACGTATGTAAGGGTTATGACTCTGTTTGGGTCGGTCGGGTTATTGTATTCTCAGGCCGGGGGTGTTCCCATGTTTATACGTTACTATCGGCGGCGGCCTTGTCGGCTTGCTTGTTATTTTATATTGGCTAATTGTGACTCCTCAGGAGACAGGTGCATTCGGGGGTAAAGGCAGCCTTATCGGCTTGCCTACCCTGGCATATGTTGTTATTGCGACGTTATGCTGCCGGATTTCAGACTCATTAAGGGTTAGTTGGATTATGTGTGACAGGTAAGTATAATGACGTCATTAGGGCGGTTAGTCGCGGCCCGTCGGGTCGGGTCGTGACAGATTATAAGGTAATTAGTTAATAATAATATGGGTTAGAATTTGTTTAAATATGAAATTTATGTCATTTAAAGTTTGAAAACCTAATATCTTAAAAACACACCATCCCTGTCTCCCAAACTATTAAATAATGATGTAATCGAGGAAGTCATTCCGACCTAACTCTTCTAAGTCAATGTGCGTAACCGGTTCATTTCGAACATGGTACACTGATGCAAAAAACGAGAAGGGATTGGATGATGGTCGATTAACGTGTTGTTTGATAGTGAAGGGTAACGAAGATGAATCTGCAAATCTGACCCTGAACCAGTTTTAGGGTTTCGAAAATGTTGATTTTGTGCTTCTGAGACGGAGGCGCCGCGGCACCGAGTCTCCAATTAAAAAAAAATCGGAACAGTGAACAGTACCGAACACTGTTCCGGCGTGAACAGTGGCGGCAATCACTGTTTTGGCGGGCCAATGGCGGTTTCTGAAATTGCAATTTAGCCCTTGGGGAAAAATCTGAAATTTTTAGAAGTTTATGGAATTGCAATCTGGTCCCTGGAAAAGTTTTTAAAATAATCAGATTTGGTCCTTGGGGAAAATCTGTAAATTTCAGAATAGCAGATTTGGTCTCTTGGCCCAAATCTGTAATTAATTCAAAATTCTAGAAATTATAGACAGGTTCCTGAAATTTGAAAATATTTTCTGAAAATTAAAATTGGATTTTCTGAATTTAAAGGGGTTCAAAATTGAAATTTTAAATTCTTGAGGAACTAAACTGTAAATTCTGAAAATCTGGAACTTACAGAAATATGTTGAAAATCAGTTTTTAAAATCAGAAAATGTTTAAGGGACTGTTTGGATTAGACTTAAATTTTAGAGTTTAGACAAGTTAACTCATGATTATTATTAATTTTATATTATTGAATAATATACGAACTATATGCTAAGTGTTTAAATGCTTTCATTTAATAATAAGCATAGTGTCCACTATAACTGTCTGGGCAGGCGACGCCCAGTATTTGATTAAACCATCTTATATCATGCATATTGGGTTGACGGTTCCCAACTATATGTGTCATTAGTTTTGCATGATATTAAGATGTCATATTGGATATGGCGTAAAAGATTTGATCTTGATTAAAACCCTGAATTAAAATGTTCCCCAAAATTTTAAATACAAGTCTAAATTAAAACGCGTCGTCCATTATAATTGTTAGAGTGCAAAATCCTTTTCGGTGATACGAGTATTTATGCCAAAGCATTTGCTCTAAGTCTACGAGGACTCAGACTCTTTCATAGATGTGTTTTAAATGTAAAGGTAAACGATAAACTTTTGTGGTTATTTACACCAAAGTTTTTGCTCACAAAGGCCAAATTTACTAAGATATGTAAACGCAGTCGTGTAATGGGGTTGACTTGCTTAGACAAATCTTGGTGCCAAAGTATCAGACTAATCTAAGGACGCAAGATTAAATATAATATTTGATCAACCAAGAGTTGCAAATAAGTTTTGCAATTGGTTTAGAACCTACCAAGATGTGTTACTGAAGTTATCAGCCAAAGCAAACGCGGAGATAGCATAGGCTTGGATCTTGGCCTATTATGACCTCAATTAATATAGGTATGTGTTCTACCATAGGGTCGTAGAAGTATGTTAAAATAGTGGGAGCTAATTAAACTAAAGACTATGTTGATTAGCCTAAACGAATGTGTATAATAGGAAATAAATTGAGTTTGATTTCCAGTCTATCTAATTCTTCAGATTATCAAAGATGTCGAGCTTATCATTGAAAATGTTGATTGAAATGAACAAACTTATTGGACCTAACTACCTTGACTAGCTAAGAAATTTGCGAATAGTGCTGAGACAAGAGAAATTAGAATACGTGTTGGACACGGTGTTCCCAACAGTCCCTGCGACAGACTCTGCTGAATATGCCTCTTTTGATTAGGATGCTTACCAAAAACACCTAGATGATGCCACTTCAGCACAGTGCGTGATGTTGTCTTCCATGTCTATGGAACTTCAGAGACAACATGAGAACATGGGTCCCAATAAGATGCTCGAACACTTGAAGAGTCTCTATGACTCACAATCCCAGACTATGGAATATGAGTTATTGATAGAACTTTTTAAGTGTAAGCTCAATGAAGGGGGCCAGGTCTCGCAGCATGTGTTGAAGATGATAGGGTTGATAGAAAGACTTGCTTCAATTGGAATGAAGCTGCAAAAGAATGTCGCTACCACCCTCATCATGAACTCTCTCCCTCGTTCCTTTGAAAACTTCATAGTGAATTACAATATGAATGGAATGAAGGCGAGTCTGCTGGAGCTGCACAACATGCTCATGACCTTTATGTCTTCCACTTCCAAAGGGAAAGATGTGCTCATGGTGAGCTCTACTAGCCGACCCAAGCCAAAATGTAAGGATTGGAAGAAGAAGAAGGACAAAGCAGTCGCTGCTCCCTCAACTATGAAGCCTAAGGGATGTGTGAAGAAGAAGAAGGTGAATCCGGCTAAGGATGTATGCCTCAGCTGCAACAAGAAGGGGCATTGGAAGAAGGACTGCACTGCACCAGGAGGAGGAAAAGGTATGTACGTCATTGAAATAAATATGTCTATAAATAACTCTCATTCCTTGTATTGGATACCGCTTGTGGCTCACACATTTGTACCAATGTGCAGGGGCTAACTGATAGTAGGAAGGTTGGACCAAGAAAGGTGGACCTACGCGTTGGAAATAGAGCATGAGTGGATGATGAGCGCGTAGGAACTTATAGATTAAATTTGCCTTCTGGCTATTGTCTAGTGTTAAGTGATTGTTAATATGTACCCTCGTTAACAAGGAATATCATTTCTATCCCTGTTTTGGACATGGAGGGTTTTTCCTCATATATTTATAATGGCAGTCAAGTACTGTATTTTGATAATGTTATTTATGGAACTGCTCCTCTTGTGGATGGACTGTATACACTAAACTGTAGTTGAGAAATATTCAATGTACAAAACAAATGAGCTAAGATAAGTAATTGAAACTCTACCTACTTATGGAATTGCATACTTAGTCATATCAACGAATCAAGGATAGCAAGGTTGAGGAAGATAAACTACCTTGAACCATTTGACTTGGAGTCTTATGGTAACTGCGTATCTTGCTTGAGAGGAAAGATGATCAATAAGCCACTTTCTGGGAAAGGTGTGCGAGCCAATGAGGGTCCATACTGATGTATGTGGGACATTTTCGACTCAAGCTAAATGAGGTTTCCCATGCTTCATCACTTTTACTGACGACTTCACAAGGTATGGATATGTGTATCTTATGAGATATAAATCCGAGGCTTTTGAGAAGTTCAAAGAGTACAAGTCGGAAGTAGAGAAACAACTTGCAACAAGTATCAAGACCCTTCGATTAGATCGAGTAGGTGAATACTTGAGCAAGGATTTTCTAGATTACTTAACACTTGGAGTCCAATCAGAGTGGACACCTCCTGGAACACCACAGATGAATGGTGTTGCCGAAAGAAGAAACTGAACCTTATTAGATATGGTTCAATCCATGATGAGCTTCTCAGCTCTACCGACATACATTTGGGGACATGCTATACAAACCTCAATATATGTTCTGAACATGGTTCCTTCCAAGTCCGTAGAAAAGACACCCTATGAGATATGGTGTGGCAAGAAGCCAACTCTTAAACATATGAGACCTTGGGGGTGCCCTGCATATGTTAAGAAGATGCTCACTGACAAAGTGGAATCCAAAAGTGAGAAATGTTACTTCGTGGGGTATCCAAAGGAAACTAAGGGATACTACTTCTATCTTCCTGGAGAACGTAAGGTCATTATTTCCAGGAACGCAACTTTCCTTGAAGAAGAATATGTCTACAAGGAATATAGTTGCACAGAGATAGAACTTGAAGAAATTCAAGAACCGAAGATAACATAGATGTTGAATCCATGCGGAATGATGAAGGCAAGAATTCAGTGGGAGTATTTGGCAAAGATTGGGTACTTCAAGTACGCCCTTCGGCCATTGGGAGTGTTACGAGGAATAATGCATAAATGCAAGATCCTCCTACACAGCCATTGGGAGTAGATGAAATGGTTGCACCTCCTCCCATTCAGAAAATACATGAAAATGATATTCCTGAAAGCTCTCAAGTTAGTGGATTATCCAACACACAAGAACCCTCTCACGGTCAGAACATATCAAGCACTGAACTGCAAAACAATCAACTCCGTAGGTCCACTAGGACTCATCGTCCTCCCGAAAAACTAAATCTACTTGTAGAAACACGCAGTGAGATAGATATTCCCGATAACGATGAGCCTATAACCTGTAGCGAAGCAATGTTGGACATTGATTCGAAGAGATGGCAAGAAGCCATGAAATTCGAGATTGAATCTATGTATATCAATCAAGTGTGGAACTTGGTTGATTTGTCAGCTGGGGTCAAACCCATACGATGCAAATGAGTCTTCAAGAAGAAGATCGATGCATTTGGAAATGTATAGACTTATAAAGCAATGTTGGTGGCTAAAGGTTATAATCAACGGCCTGGAGTCGATTATGATGAAACCTTGTCACATGTTGCTAAGATTAAGTCAATTCGGATTTTGCTTGCAATAACTGCATATTATGACTATGACATTTGGCAAATGGACGTCAAAACCGCTTTCCTCAATGGTAATCTAGTTGAGGAGGTGTATATGAAACAACCTAAGAGTTTTTCGCTTGAGTCCAAACCAAATGTTGTATGCAAGCTATAAAAGTCCATTTATGGGCTTAAGCAAGCCTCGAGGAGTTGGAACATTTGCTTTGACAAGGCTATCAAGTCATTTGATTTCGTCAGAAGCAAAGAATATCCCTATGTTTATAGTAAACGCAAGGATAAGAGTATTGCCTTCATTATTATATATGTAGATGACATATTGAAAATGGGAGACAATAAGACTCTCCTGCAGTCCAAGGAGTGGTTGTCCAGTACTTTCATAATGAAGGATTTAGGTGAAGCCTGCTACATTCTGGGAATTAGGATCTATAGAGATAGACCTACTAGATTGTTGGGGCTGTCACAGTTAGTCTACATAGACAAAGTGCTTAGACGTTTTTCTATGAAAAATTCCAAGAAATGCGGTCTACCTATGGGACAAGGAATCAAGTTATCTAAGAAGGGCAGTCCTTCTAATACTATAGAACTTGAAGGCATGAAGAGGATCCCATATGCTTCGGCTATAGGATCGATCATGTATGCCATGACCTGTACTATGCCAGATGTGGCCTTTGCAATTAGTATGACTTGCAAATTCCAGCAGAATCCTGGGGAAGAACACTGGAAAGCAGTCAAGAGTATTCTTAAGTATCTTAGATAAACTAAATATTACTTCTTAGTCTATGGTGGGGAAGAAAAGCTAGCTGATATTGGGTACATCGATGCTAGCTTCCAGACGAATCTTGATGACTTCAAATCTCAGTCTGGGTACACGTTCATTTTCAATGGTGGAGCAGTGAGCTGGAAAAGTTCCAAACAAGCTACAACTGCTGATTCGACAACAGAAGCTGAGTACATTGCTGGTAAAGAAGTTGTCGCGATTTCTGAGTTCTTGAAGGAACTAAAGGTAGTTCCGAGTGTTAGTTGTCCAATAACTATTTATTGTGACAACACTGGTGCGATTGCACATGCTAAAGAACCAAGATCAACAAATAGAAATAAGCATGTACCAATGAAGTACCACATACTCAGGGAGATGGTGGAGACTAAAGAAATTAGATTAGACTATGTTCCCACAGACGATAATCAAGCTGACCCATTCACTAAACCATTAAGCTTAGTCAAGCACAATGGTCATTTTGAGAATATGAACATTAAATATGTTGGAGATTCGCTCTAGGCCAAGTGGGAGATTCAAAGTATATTTATGTCCTAGAGACAATCTGTATTAGGACAAATGTACTTTATACACATTCATATTATTATTAATGGAGATTAATATTTTGGCATTTGCAATTATTGAATTATTAGTTGATTATTTATAATATTCTATAACATGCATCACTAGAGGTTACGTTGTTATTAATAATGTGAGTTATTAATATTATAATGTAACTTTTAAAATAACCTCGACTAATGATCATCAAGAATGGGATATCGATGATATGTGATAAGTCGACATGTGGTCTACATCACTTCCTTAGAGGGTGTAGTATGTCTCACCTACTACGAGTAATGACTACTCGTGATGGACACATGGATACTTTGAAAGTATTGGTATGCATTGCTGATATATTGTTTGTTATACATGTCTAAAGTATGATCAGCGTGTGGAAGATAGAAGTCCTTAGACTTGAGGTCAATACACACATTGTCTACATAGTAATATACTTTGATCTTGTCCTAAGCTCAAATGCCTTTGTCACGACCCGACGGGCCGATACTAACCGCCCTAATGACGTCATTACACTAACCTGTCACACATAATCCAACCAACACTTAATGAGTCTGAAATTCGGCAGCATAACGCTGCAATAACAATATATGCCAGGGTAGGCGAGCCGACAAGACTGCCTTTACCCCCGAATGTACCTACCTCCTGAGGAGTCACAACTAGCCAACCCAATACAATAGGCAAGCCGACAAGGCTGCCAACAGATAATATAACATATACACGGGAACACCCCAACATAGAGTACAATAATATGGCTGACCGAAATAGATTTCTGACCCTTACACCAGTCCAACCCACAACTGTCTACAGACCTCTATAAGAAGGATAACGACATATGACGGGATAGGGCCCCGTCGTGCCCCTAAATATACATAAATCAAAAAGATAGGGTTCCGTACAAAAATGGTAAAGCTCTGGATCAAAGGAGCTTTCCAAACAGCTGCGCAGAACCTAAACCGGAGGATCACCAAACTAAGCACCTGTACCTGCGGACATGAACGCAGCCCCCCGAAGAAAGGGGGTCAGTACGAAATAATGTACTGAGTATGTAAACATGAAATACTACAAATGAGATCATAAGTAGCCAATGGATAACAGGAGATCAGTATAAAAAAATCAGGATTCAAATCCAACTGTGCCATAACAATAGAAGTCAGGTGCCTTATAAAAATGAGAGTCAAGTCAAGAAAACATGAGTGCCTGTCCATATACATATATATATATATATATATATATATATCGTAACGTAACCCGGCCCACTAGTGCGGGACTCGGTGGAATCATATCATAACCCGGCCCATGCTGGGACTCGGGAAAGTCATATCTCATCTATGGATCTATCCTACGTAACCCGACCCTCTAGTGAGGGTCTCGGTGAAAAATGCAAGGCTGTGCACGAACGTAACCCGGCCCGGGACTCGGTGAGGTGAAGTAGTAACACTTAGCACGAGTAGATATCATGAGTAACCATATGCAAGTAAAAATTATCATCTGACTCTCAATAAAATCATTGTGATAGTGTCATAATAAACTTTTTGCTGAAAAATCATAGGCACTTCTCATAACAATCCTCTTTAGGAATTAAACTGTATAAGAATCAAGTACGTCCGCCGTACCTTCATTAAATAAAAATCATGCCAAAGAAAGAAGGAATAGTTCACATACCTCTTAGATGAACTAATCAACTCTATATTAGAGTACGTCTCGATTTAGAACTTCAACCTATAATAATGGTAATACATTCGTCAATTCTATGATCACTAGCATACTTTATATCGAATAACGTCTTCTTATTCTATAAAAATTCGGGCAGCACTTCCCCTGTTTATATATGTTTCCACAACTTCCAAACGAGGCTAATAACATCAATAAACAAACACCAATTAAGGGCACAACCAAAACAACAATAAAGGGAATTTACACACCCACTTCTCATGTAAATTTAGCCTCTTAATCCACCTTAAAAATAGCCCACAAAACAGTCCATGTTCCAACAACAACGAGGGTAGAATGTGAAGCCTTTCTACGCCTTTCTACACCCTTATTCCTTTAGGACTTACATTAGCAATTACCACACTTAAACATGCATAATAGTGACTAAATTTTCAGAATTATAACACCACAAAATAGTCCCTAAAACAGTCCATATACATCACAACATGTCCAACAATTTCATGCAAGTTCTTGGCCACAACATGTCATAATTCCATAATTCTTATCTTAATTCCTATAATCCAATTTCGGATTTCAATACTTCCATATAACTAATTCCAACTAAATCTCAATGTTTCCTTTCAATTTCATCATGCAATTAGTGATAATAATAACAACAATAACCAACGAATCCAACAACACCAAAATCTGTCCCAAATTGGCAACTAGCCCAAAATTGTCACATGCAATGCTTAAATTCCAATTTTTTCCTTAACACAAATTCATTACCTTAATTCTAACAACATGCATTACAATTATATCATAGAAAGAAGAATTTTTATACCTCAAATTCGTCCAAAACAGTCCGCAATTTTCTGCCCACTGTTTGTCCGAAAATCCCCACTGTTTTGTAATTTTTCTCCTTTTTGTTGTTCACTTCTTCAACTCCAATTGACATACAAGTGTTCTACAATGTTAAGCCATCATCCCTACACGTTTTTTCTTCTAAAATTTCATCCCAAAAATCTCAAATTTTAGGCAGATTTTTGGCGAAGCAGTGGCTGTTTTTGCCACTGTTTTTGGTGTTATTTTTCTTCTAATTTTTGGTGAAAAATGTAGTGTAGGAAGAGAAGATAACAACCTCAAATTTGGCTATGGGTTGGGGGGTTCTTGGCTGGGGTATGGGGGAGGAGAGGAGAGTTTGTGTTAAGTTTGAATGAAGAAGATGAAAGATTGGTGTAGGTTATAAAAAATCTGATTTTCCTTTTTTTTTTCACTTTGGCCCCCAAGTTCTTCAATTAATAAATCTTAACCCACTTCTTTTAATTCCTGAGAATTTCATAAAGCCTCGTATCCTCAATGTCATAATTTTATAATACCATACTATTCCATAACTCCATTGGAATAAATTCAACTACTATGATTAATTCTCGTCGTCACGTGTATAGCACTAAAGAAAAACTATTCCGGGATAACATTCGTTTATACACTAATTTCCCGTATTAACATATGTAAGCGTTCCTTATATTCAATATCCGAAACTTACTTCCTTAATGACGTTCTTAATTATCGTCTTAATCTTACGAGGTGTAACATTCTTCCCCCCTTAGAAACATTCGTCCTCGAATGTTCATAATAAGTCTAATGCTAGAAAAATTTCAGCAGAGTCTCCTTTATAACTATGCCTATCCGCCTATATTCAGCAAACCAACAGATGCCACACAGGGCCACAATATATCACACATATGCAATTCACCAATTACAATAATCAAATGGGGAGTTGAATTGAATTACTTGGAGGCACAGGGAACAAATGAGGATACTTCTTCTTCATCTCATCCTCTGCCTCCCAAGTCATTTCCTCCCTATTGTGGTTCCTCCACAATACCTTGACGGAAGCCACATCCTTCGTCCGTAATCTCCTGACCTGGCGATCAAGTATGGCTACGGGGCTTACCTCGTAGGACAACTCCTCTGTCACCTGGACGTCATCTACTGGGATGACTCTGGAAGGATCTCCAATACACTTACGCAGCATAGATACATGGAAGGCTGGATGTACTGCCTCCAAATCAGGCGGTAGATCCAACTCATAGGCAACCTTGCCTATCCTACGAATGATCTGGTAAGGCCCAATGTACCTTGGGCTAAGCTTCCCTTTCTTGCCAAACCTCATCACACCTTCATAAGTGATACCTTTAGGAACACCCAATCATCAACCTGAAACTCTAAGTGTCGACGTCGATTGTCAGCATATGACTTCTGTCGACTCTGTGCTGCTAATAACTTCTCCTGAATGAGTTTCACCTTATCAACAGCTTGCTGAACCATGTCTGGGCCGATCAACTTAGTCTCACCTACATCAAACCAACCAATAGGTGACCTGCACTTCCTCCCATATAAAGCCTCATACGGTGCCATCTGGATGCTAGAATGGTAGCTGTTGTTATAAGCAAACTCAATGAGTGGTAAATGGTCATCCCAACTACCTCTGAAGTCAATAATACAGGCCCTCAGCATATCCTCTAATGTCTGGATAGTACGCTCTTCCTGCCCGTCCGTCTGAGGGTGAAATGTTGTGCTGACACTCACCTGTGTCCCCAATCCCTTCTGGAATGATCCCCAGAAGTTAGCTGTAAACTGAGCTCCTCGGTCTGATATAATAGATGTGGGAACCCCATGCAGTCTCACTATCTCCCTGATGTACAGCCTAGCATAGTCTTCAGCTGAGTAAGTAGTCCTAACTAGAAGAAAATGGGCTGATTTCGTCAGCCTATCCACGATAACCCATATGGAATCACACTTCCGCTGAGTACGAGGTAAGCCTGTAATGAAGTCCATATTAATCACTTCCCACTTCCAAGTCGGGATCTCGATCTCCTGTAATAATCCACCAGGCTTCTGATGTTCAACCTTAACCTGCTGACAATTCGGGCACTGGGCAACAAATTCTGCTATGTCTCTTTTCATGCCATCCCACCAATACAAGCATCTAAGGTCATGGTACATCTTCGTCGATCCTGGATGAATGGAATAACGGGCATTGTGTGCCTCTCCCATAACCTGCTGTCGTAGCCCTACAACATCAGGTACACATAATCTGCCCTCATACCTCAGCACATCATTAGGTGTAACCTCAAATAGAGTCTTTCCCTTTCGGAGAGCTGCATCTCTATACCGGGCCAGAACAGGATCATGATACTGACGTTTCTTTACCTCTTCCATGATAGAGGACTCAGCAACATCCCGAATAAGAACCCCGCTATCTCCCGAATCCGCCAACCGGACTCCAAGACTCGCTAGCCTATGTATCTCACGAACCATTTTCCTTCTGTCTGGCTGCACATCTGTCAAGCTACCGATGGATCTACGGCTAAGAGCATCTGCCACAACATTGGCTTTTCCCGGGTGGTACAAGATATCAACATCATAGTCCTTTAGCAACTCTAACCACCGCCTCTGCCGTAGGTTCAACTCCTTCTGCTTAAAGATATATTGGAGACTCTTGTGATCCGTATAAATATCAACATGAATCCCATACAAATAATGTCTCCAAATCTTCAAGGCATGAATCACCGCTGCTAGCTCCAAATCATGAGTGGGATAATTCTTTTCATGCTTTCTGAGCTGTCGGGAGACATAAGCTATAACTTTGCCATGTTGCATCAACACACAACCTAGCCCAATGCCTGAAGCATCACAATAAATGACATAACCATCCGATCCCTCAGGAAGAGTCAGAACTGGAGCCGTTGTCAACTTGTCCTTCAACAACTAGAAACTGTGCTCACAAGCATCCGTCCACTGAAACTTAGCTGCCTTCTGAGTTAGCCTAGTCAAAGGCGCTGAGATCGAGGCAAACTTCTCCACAAACCTTCTGTAATACCCTACTAGCCCCAGAACACTGCGTACCTCAGTAGGTGTCGTAGGTCTGGGCAAAGTCTTCACCGCCTCAATCTTCTGTGTATCCACCCGAATACCATTAGCCCCAATAATATGCCCCAAGAATGAGACCGAAGTCAACCAGAACTCACACTTGGAAAACTTGGCATACAACTGCTGGTGCTGGAGGACCCTAAGTACCGTCCTCAAATGGTCTGCATGCTCCTGCTCTGAACGAGAATAAACCAGGATATCATCAATGAATACAATGACGAACATGTCTAAGAACGGCCTGAATACCCGGTTCATCAAATCCATAAATACTGCTGGAGCATTGGTCAGTCCAAAAGACATCACCCTAAACTCATAATGTCCATATCGGGTTCTGAATGCTGCTTTTGGAATATCTGCCTCCCTTACCCGCACCTGATGATAACCTGACCGCAAGTCTATCTTCGAGAAGCACTTAGCACCCTGCAACTGGTCAAATAAATCATCAATCCTGGGAAGGGTGTACCTGTTCTTGATGGTTACCTTGTTCAGCTGCCTATAATCCATACACATCCGCAGTGATCCATCTTTCTTCCTCACAAATAACACTGGTGCTCCCCATGGAGATGTACTTGGCCTAATAAAGCCTTTCTCCAACAAGTCCCTCAGCTGCTCCTTCAACTCCTTCAGCTCTGCAGGTGCCATTCTATAAGGAGGAATGGATATAGGTTGGGTACCTGGCAATACATCTATACTGAAATCTATCTCCCGCTCTGGAGGGAGACCTAGAAGATCATCCGGGAATACATCCGGAAACTCACTAACTACCGAAACTGACTGAAGAGCCGGTACCTCCGCTTCTGTATCATGCACCCGAACCAAATGATAGATACAACCTTTTCTGACCATCTTCCTTGCCTTGAGGTATGAAATAAACTTACCCCTTGGCGATGCTACATTCCCTTTCCATTCTATAACTGGCTCACCTGGGAACTGAAATCGAACCAACTTCTCTCTACAATCAACGTTGGCAAAACAAGAAGCCAACCAATCCATGCCCATAATGACATCAAAGTCAGCCATATCCAACTCTATCAAATCTGCTAAGGTATGACCGCTATATATCACCACCAAACAATTTTTATACACACGCTCAGCTATAACCGAATCTCCTACCGGTGTAGCTACGTCGAATGGTTCTATCGGCTCAGATTCTATCCCTATTCTATTAGCAACAAGAGGGGATATGTAGGACAAGGTGGAACCTGGATCTATCAAAGCATATACATTACGAAAAAGACCGATAGTATACCTGTAACAACATCTGGTGACGCCTCCTGATCACGTCTACTGGCCAAAGCATATATGCGGTTCGAAGGACCGCCGGAACTAGAAACTCTGCCACGACCTCTACCATGGCCTGCTGGCGTCTAAATACCCCACCCGGTGGGGCGCATAGCTATAGATGACGACGAACCAGCACCCGACCCCGTAGGCCGAGCCATCCCACCTGAACCACCTATGTTGGGACACTCTCTCATCATATGGCCCTGACGGCCGCAAGAGAAGCAAGCACCTGTGGTCGAACGACATTCCCCAATATGAAACTTACCACACTGAGAGCACCGAGGATAAGGTGGTCTCAACTGACTAGAGCCCCTGTTCCTGTGAGAACTCGAAGCCCTAGAGCTTTGTCCTGCTCCTGAATACCCGGGGCGGTCGAACCTCCTTCCCGTAGACTGTAGAGGAGCACTCTGTGCTGGCTGAGATGAATATCTGACCTGCTGCTGGAACTGTCTGCCTCGAGACTCGCCGGAATAAGCTGTCGACCTAGCCCTCTTATGCTGGTCCTTGTCATGACCTCTGTCTGGCTGTCGCCCTCTATGTCGGTCCTCAACCCCCTGTGCATATGCCTGGACACGAGCAATATCCATACCCGGCTGAAGAGCTACCGCCATACAACCATCGATCAGATAATGGTCCAGCCCCATCACAAAGCGATGCACCCTGTCTGCCATATCTACTACAATAGTGGGTACGTATCTCGCCAATGAATCAAACTCCAGGCTATACTCACGAATGGTCCTGCCACTCTGCCTCAACTGTAAGAATCTGTCCACTCTAGCTCTCCTCATTTCTGGAGGCAAGAAGTGACCAAGGAAGGCCTCTGTAAACTCATCCCATGTAGCTGGAGGAACATCCTCTCCCCTGGACAACTCCCAAGACTCATACCAGTTTGTGGCTATATCCCGCATCCTATACGAAGCCAACTCCACAGACTCAGTCTCTGAAACCCTGATTACCCTCAAGGTACGCTGCATCTGCCGGATAAACTCCTGCGGGTCCTCATCGGGCTAAGACCCGAAAAACTCTGGAGGGTTACAACTCAAGAAATCACGAACCCTCAAACTGTCAGACCTAGGGTCGGCTCCTGGTTCCTGTCTGCGGTTCGCCCTGCCACCAATCTAGTCGGCGGCTGAACTGCATCTCTCATGGCTCGTCCCTCCTCCCCCCGGGCCGAAGAATGGAGGCTCGGTGTGCGGGGCCTCGGAAACTGGTGATGTTGCCCCCTGAACTGGAGCCTCTGGTGGTGGCGATGAAGCAGAGCTCGTCGCCTAGGGCATAGTCTCCGGCATAGACTGGGTACGGGACCTAGTAACTCTCTGAATCCGGCTGGTATCTCCCGCTGTAGACTTGCCCTTCTGGGCCGCTGTCGCCTTCTTCGGAGGCATAACTGTAACTATAGTAAGTCGTCAGAAAGGAATTATCCTAATAATATAGCTCTATTGCACGATCTAAGAGATGAAAGAATAGAAACCAATCCTAAATGCCCTGCATCCTCCTACATATAAGTATGGTGCACAACATACCCATACGCAAGACTCTACTAGACACGGTCTGTAGATATTCCGAGGACTAACTGCTCTGAT
Organism: Anisodus tanguticus; assembly: GCA_034509755.1. Lineage (NCBI taxonomy): Eukaryota > Viridiplantae > Streptophyta > Magnoliopsida > Solanales > Solanaceae > Anisodus > Anisodus tanguticus. The sequence continues at coordinate 37,960,424 of CM067548.1, read as the reverse complement.
ACCACTTTTGTCACGACCCAACCCGACGGGCCGCGACTAACCGCCCTAATGATGTCATTACACTAACCTGTCACACATAATCCAACTAACACTTAATAAGTTTGAAATTCGGCAGCATACTAGGCGAGCCGACAAGACTGCCTTTACCCCCGAGTGTACCTGCCTCCTGAGGAGTCACAACTAGCCAATCCAATACAACAGGCAAGCCGACAAGGCTGCCAACAGATAATATAACATATACACGGGAACACCCCAACATAGAGTACATTAATATGGCTGACCGAAATAGATTTCTGACCCTTACACCAGTCCAACCCACAACTGTCTACAGACCTCTACAAGAAGGATAACGACATATGACGGGACAGGGCTCCGTCGTGCCCCTAAATATACATAAATCAAAAAGATAGGATTCCGTACAAAAATGGTAAAGCTCTGGATCAAAGGAGCTTTCCAAACAGCTGCGCAGGAACCTAAACCGGAGGATCACCAAACTGAGCACCTGTACCTGCAGGCATGAACGCATCCCCCCGAGAAAAGGGGGTCAGTACGAAATAATGTACTGAGTATGTAAACATGAAATACTGCAAATGAGATCATAAGTAGCCAATGGATAACAGGAGATCAGTATAAAAAAATCAGGATTCAAATCCAACTGTGCCATAACAATAGAAGTCAGTTGCCTTATAAAAATAAGAGTCAAGTCAAGAAAACATGAGTGCATGTCCATATACATATATATATATATATATATATATATATATATATATATATATCGTAACGTAACCCGGCCCACTAGTGCGGGACTCGGTGGAATCATATCATAACCCGGCCCATGCTGGGACTCGGTAAAGTCATATCTCATCTATGGATCTATCCTACGTAACCCGACCCTCTAGTGAGGGTCTCGGTGTGAAAAATGCAAGGTGTGCACGAACGTAACCCGGCCCGGGACTCGGTGAGGTGAAGTAGTAACACTTAGCACGAGTAGATATCATGAGTAACCATATGCAAGTAAAAATTATCATTTGACTCTCAATAAAATCATTGTGGTAGTGTCATAATAAACTCTTTGCTGAAAAATCATAGGCACTTCTCATAACAATCCTCTTTAGGAATTAAACTGTATAAGAATCAAGTACGTCCGCCGTACCTTCATTAAATAAAAATCATGCCAAAGAAAGAAGGAATAGTTCACATACCTCTTAGATGAACTAATCAACTCTATATTAGAGTACGTCTCGATTTAGAACTTCAACCTATAATAATGGTAATACATTCGTCAATTCTATGATCACTAGCATACTTTATATCGAATAACGTCTTCTTATTCTATAAAAATTCGGGCAGCACTTCCCCTGTTTATATATGTTTCCACAACTTCCAAACGAGGCTAATAACATCAATAAACAAGCATCAATTAAGGGCACAACCAAAACAACAATAAAGGGAATTTACACACCCACTTCTCATGTAAATTTAGCCTCTTAATCCACCTTAAAAACAGCCCACAAAATAGTCTATGTTCCAACAACAACGAGGGTAGAATGTGAAGCCTTTCTACGCCTTTCTACACCCTTATTCCTTTAGGACTTACATTAGCAATTACCACACTTAAACATACATAATGGTGACTAAATTTTCAGAATTATAACACCACAAAATAGTCCCTAAAACAGTCCATATACATCACAACATGTCCAACAATTTCATGCAAGTTCTTGGCCACAACATGTCATAATTCCATAATTCTTATCTTAATTCCTATAATCCAATTTCGGATTTCAATACTTCCATATAACTAATTCCATCTAAATCTCAATGTTTCCTTTCAATTTCATCATGCAATTAGTGATAATAATAACAACAATAACCAACGAATCCAACAACACCAAAATCTGTCTCAAATTGGCAACTAGCCCAAAATTGTCACATGCAATGCTTAAATTCCAATTTTTTCCTTAACACAAATTCATTACCTTAATTCTAACAACATGCATTACAATTATATCATAGAAAGAAGAATTTTTATACCTCAAATTCGTCCAAAATAGTCCGCAATTTTCTGCCCACTGTTTGTCCGAAAATCCCCACTGTTTTGTAATGTTTCTCCTTTTTTTTGTTCACTTCTTCAACTCTAATTGACATGCAAGTGTTCTACAATGTTAAGCCATCATCCCTACACGTTTTTCTTCTAAAATTTCATCCCAAAAATCTCAAATTTTGGGCAGATTTTTGGCCAAGCAGTGGCTGTTTTTGCCACTGTTTTTGGTGTTATTTTGCTTCTAATTTTTGGTGAAAAATGTAGTCTAGGAAGAGAAGATAACAACCTCAAATTTGGCTATGGGGTTGGGGGGTTCTTGGCTGGGGTATGGGGGAGGAGAGGAGAGTTTGTGTTAAGTTTGAATGAAGAAGATGAAAGATTGGGTGTAGGTTATAAAAATCTGATTTTCCTTTTTTTTTTCACTTTGGCCCCCAAGTTCTTCAATTAATAAATCTTAACCCACTTCTTTTAATTTCCGAGAATTTCATAAAGCCTCGTATCCTCAATGTCATAATTTTATAATACCATACTATTTCATAACTCCATTGGAATAAATTCAACTACTAGGATTAATTCTCGTCGTCACGTGTATAGCACTAAAGAAAAACTATTCCGGGATAACATTCATTTATACACTAATTTCCCGTATTAACATATGTAAGCGTTCTTTATATTCAATATCCGAAACTTACTTCCTTAATGACGTTCTTAATTATCGTCTTAATCTTACGAGGTGTAACAACCTTATATGTTGAGATACGACTTGTATTGGGTACATTACGATGTGGATTAAAAGTGGTAGTTGAGCCAAGATTAGGATTCATTCTTCGAATGTATATTCGAGAGAACACTCAGATTCTCATTGATATTGGGTTGACTAAATCGTTGGCCAACACAATAGACATATCTAGAATATTGTCTTGTTGTCAACCAATATAGATGAGATATAATGATCAAGCCATTTGGATAGACACTTGGCAAATTCTAAGCTTGATCGAGTGTATCGTGAATGAAATGATTTTATCTTACCACATAGAGGTTAAGTTTATTGGATTCATGTAAACGTACTTCACATATTGAGTTCGTCTTGCGGCGCCGTCTAGGAGTTTCGTGTAGACCTTAATTTGATTAGTGTCGATATTAGAAGGCATGTAGGGTCACACTATGTTGATTGTCCTTTCGATCTAAGGATGTATTGAGAGAGTATTAAATATTCGATTTAGAATCGAGATATTTAAACGAATGATGATTGTTTTAATTAAGTCAAAATTGGATTTTGGATTTAATTAAGAATGTGCTGAAAAATTTTGGGCTAGGCCCAAGGTCAAACCCTAATCCGGTTTGACTTAATTTTTCATCTATAAATACAGACTTACACTTCATTATTCATTACACTTGATTTTCATATTATTATTCTAAGTCTTAGAGAATCAGAATCAAAACACTCTCTCGAACCTCTGCCGGATTTCCTAGCTTTCCAAAGGAGGAATACATTGAAACTTGGAGCTTGTAATCGAAAGGGCATTCGCGTGCGCACCCACAGTTGATAAAGAATTCAGATATTGTAAACATGTAAGTACCATTCAAGTCTTATGTTTACGGTTTTAAATTATCCTATAGTCAAACAGTTCTATGTTTGTTGGGTTTGAAACAAGTTCTCAATATCCGCTGCGTACAAAAACCCTACAAAACGACCATTCAAATAAAGAGAATGGTGCTAGCTATTAATAGCCAACACAAAATAACGTTTTCAGAAATTAAAAGTCTCTTGATATTCCTATAAAGTACTGTGATTTAAGAAGAAAAGGACCTATAGAAGGGATTGGTTAGAAAGTAAAGTGCCGCAAATTGGTTACGGAGTTGAAATATGCTTCAGAATTTCAGGTTACCAGTCTAAATAAATGAAGGTAAAATACATCTCCATAACTAATTGAAAAATTCCACCATTTTTACAAGTTCAATAATGCTTATGAAGCAAATTAGTCCAAAAACACAAAATCATTAATCAATCAATCGCAATATTCCCTAAATAACTGAGTGGGTTCGAACACATAAGAAAGTAAATAAAAACAAAACTTATAAAAAAAAAGGCTATTATGTCGAAGGATGTCATCGGGGATATAACTCAGTTATCGATGCCTCATTTTGTGATGAATAAATTGATTTACCCTTCGTTAGTTCACTTAACTCTGACATTCTTGAATTGTATTCTTCAATGAGTGGAATCTGTGGGCTTACATCGTTGTGTGGCATTGGAAGACTCAGAGAGTGGCTACTGAGCATGAGAAGTACTACACCCATGGTTGGTCTATTAGCAACATTTTCTTGAAATTGAAATGTATCTCATTATGTCACCGACCGCTCCTGAGCTTCCCCTGAGCATGGGGTCTATCAAATTTGAAATTGTTCCTTCACGCCAGTTCAACCAAGCCTATAATAGTTCAATTCTCAGACAAAATCATAAATCACTCTGACTCATATCCATATTATTAAGTCTTTTGAAGTTTTTCATTTCTCTTGAGAAAAGACATTTGAGAGACTTAATTATAAAAGTGTTTATCTACATTATAATTAATTTTCTCTCTTAAACGTTCTAATTACTTAGCGGCTGCACTAATTTAGCAAAGGTGAATTTGAAAAAAAAAGACACTCCCTCTATTCTAAAATACTGTCACATTACGTTTTTCAAAGATCAAACTATATGAATTTTGACCAATATTTTAAGCTATAATTTTATTATATTAATTTGACAAGAATTATAACTTATAGTACTTTTTGTATAGTTTTTGAATATTTTATTTTTATTTTTAAAATATTGAATTAATCTAATCTAATTTAGTTTTGAAATTTAGTCAAATGGACTTTTAAAAAGAAAAATTTGACAACTATTTTGGGACAGGGGAGTAATAAATTCTTATTAATTTACTAAAACGTTAAATATTTTGGGATAAATTTAGTTAACCAAAAGACAAATACTCGGAGGCGGTGGGAGATGTAGCAAGTCTCAACTAGAGTGATACTTAATTAATTGACCGGGTTACTTACATAGCTCAGAAGGTCTTCCACAGATTCTCCATTTCTGAAACGGGTGTTTTTTTGGCCACTTAAAACTTCTAGGACAAGTACTCCAAAGCTAAAAACATCAGATTTGAGTGAAAATTGCCCGTGCATTGCGTACTCTGGTGCCATATACCCACTGCAAAGCCAAAGCAAGAATTGCACTTCTTTAATTTTCAACAACTTACACATGGCTCATTTGTTTATGTTTTTCTTTTCACAACTTTTGCAAGTCCGTTCCGACTAAGGTAAAAAGGCCAAAAATTAAATTATGGAGCTTAGTAGTCCAAACAGGGGATCAAGAGGACAAGTAATAAGCCGTCAAAATCGGTAACCACTTCATATTATCACTCAGAATATCATGTATTAGGTAATCAATAAACTTTGACATTTTTCAATTAACTTAGGTAGTAGTAGTAGTAAAAAGTGTGCTGCAATTTATAGACCAGATGGGGGTAGTTATGGTCTCCTTTTAATGTCTGTTTTTTACAAAAAATTAATTGTTAGTCTTTCCGTAGTGAAAATGAGTATCTCACTGCAATGTGATGATCTTAGACCATTGATATATTCTTAGCCGAGCAAACATCATGTTAGATGAGTTAATACTCAATTCAGATTTCATATGCCAAAAAGATACTACACTTGGGCCTGTGAAAAAATATCCGTCGATTTTTGAGGCCTCCACAGTTGGAAAGACGGAAATAAAATTTCTGGGCAAGGATGAAACTTAATTTATTTTTTATCCGAGAGACCAACATATTCGGTAGGCAAGGCAACTAAAATGACCAACGAGTCATATGTTCGCAACCACGACGTGATTGGAATGATCTTTTCAAAATTTAAGTCTGATCCCTCCGTAATCAAAACATTTACTGTTTTGGATGCGGATCCGAAGTTATTTATATTCAATTGTTTCTAACCATTTGTTCTTGACAGCTTGCAAAGAACACTTCCGAAATTTAAAGAAGACAAGATACCCCTCAGAGATGATTTATTTTATTGTTGTTTTATTTTCTTTAATTCAGCTTTATTTTATTCTGTATTGTAATATTATTTATTGTACTTGTGTGATTATTGAAATGTTTAGAATAGATAGACTTAGAATTAATAATCTAGAAAGAATAGATTTAAAATCGGAAACCGCTAGTTTATCTATTTTAGGCCCGTCGCCCATACTTTCAAAACGTTAGTTTATTTATTTTAGGTTCGTCGCCATACCTTCAAAACGCTAGTTTATTTTTGAACTGTTCAGAATTTTCAAAACTATTGGTCACCTTTTACTCACACTATTAATCATACAAAATAGTGTCTTATTTTTATCCGATTCTTTATTTAAAATGACTTTCAAAATATCATTTTCTTTGCATTACAAATAAGTTATTTTCTTCTTACTAAATCACTTTGTATATATTTATAAACAATGCCATACAAATGCATGTTTTATCCAAAATAAAAAAATCACTTTGCATATATTCTGTAAATAATGTAATCAAAATGTGTGTTTTTATCCAATAAATTACTTTGCATGTATTTTTGTAAATAATGAAATACAAATACATGTTTCACCCAAAACTCACCTTGTATATTTAATCAAAGTCAACCAAATGCATATTTTTTTATAAATCAACTTTGCATGTATTTTATAATCAATACCACACAAATGCACACTTTTTTATTCGAAAAATCTACTTTGCATATATTTTATAAACAATGTCTTACAAGGCATGCTTTTATCTAAAAGGTCAATTTTATATGTATTTTTCATAAACAATGTCACGCATACTTTTCATATCCTATTTCCCAAAATCACAATCACTTTTCGCAAAACTCCTCAAAAAGGAAAAATCATTACTTTATCAAAATGCATCTTTTATTAACTACTTGCAACATAATTTTTTTTATACTTGTAAAAACATGCATTTTCCTTAGCATAATAATTAACCTAAGTTTGACCGGATAACCGCAAGTTAGCGGATCTTAAAGGATGCATGACCCCTTCCCTTTAGGATAATAAAAAACTCTTACCGAGAATCTCATTAGTTTCGCAGACCATAAAACCGGAGTTATTTTGCAGCATTTAGGTGTTCTAATTCACCTTAGAATAATTAGGTGGTGACTCCTCAACAAAGTAATTTTTAATCAATCCATAGGGAATCGACCCATTACGTCGTGAACCGCGGTAAAAAACGGGTGCGCCAGCAGGCCCAGTCCAGTCCAGCCATCACCCAACCCAGCTCCCAACACATATCTAGCCCACTTCTATTCCAGGGCAAGGGCCCGTTACTCGTAGCCAACATGGTATTTTTAGACCAAAACAACATTTTAATCTCAACTCTAATGGCACTAAATCCCCCTACCACGTAACTTCGTGTCTACCCTTCGTGACCCGAATTGGAAAATGGCCATGGATGATGAATATAATGTTCTTAATGAAAATAAGACGTGGGAGTTGGTGCCTTGTCCGCCTGGTGTCAATGTGATTCGTTTTATGTGGATTTTTACTCATAAGGAAAAATCTGATGCTTGTTTTGAGAGGCATAAGACCCGTCTTGTAGGTGATGGCAAAACTCAACAGGTTGGCGTGAATTTTGGAGAGACATTTATTCTGGTGGTCAAACCGGCAACTATTCGCACTGTTCTCAGTCTAGCTCTCTCAAAAGCATAGCCCATTCATCAGTTGGACATGAAAAATGTGTTCTTACACGGTGACCTCAAGGAAACAATATACATGTTTCAACCATTGGGTTTTAGGGACCCCGATCATCCTAACCATGTGTGATGGCTGAAGAAGTCCTTATATAGGCTCAAACAGGCTCATCGGGCCTGGTACAAAAAGTTTGCAGATTATGTGTCTACTCTTAGGTTTTTGCCACAACTGGTCTGATCATTCTCTGTTCATCTACCGTCGCGGTACTTCTCTGGCATGCATTATATTATATGTGGATGATATTATATTAACTGCTTCCTCTGATAAATTGCGCAAGTCTATCATATCTCTTCTCAGCTCCGAATTTGCTATGAAAGACTTGGGGCCTTTGAGTTATTTTTTGGGTATAGATGTAAGTCGTCATGTAGGTAGTCTATTTATATCCTAGAAGAAGTATGCAACAGAGATTATTGAACGGGTTGACATGTCATCCTGTAAGTCATCTCCTACTCCGGTTGACACTAAACCGAAACTGAGTTCTATCATAGTTTTGCGGGGGCTCTTCAGTATCTTACATTTACGAGGCCCGGTATTACTTATACAATGAAGCAGGTGTGTTTATTTATGTATGATCCGAGTGAAGAACATATGCACGCTCTCAAACGCATTGTGTGTTACATTCAGGGCACTCTTGATTATGGTTTACACTTACATCCATCATCGGTATCGACTCTCGTGTCTTATATAGATGCTGATTGGGGTGGATATCCAGATACCAGGCGTTCGACATCTAGTTATTGTATGTTTCTTAGTGATAACTTGATCTCTTGGTCAGCTAAACGCCAGTCTACTTTGTCACGTTCCAGCGCGGAGGCCGAATATCGAGGGTAGCCAATGTGGTGTCTGAGTCCTGTTGGTTGCGTAACCTTCTCTTAGAGCTTCATTTTCCTATTCGGAAAGCTACCTTGGTCTACTTCGATAATGTTAGTGTGATATATCTTTCTGAGAATCCTATCCAACATCAGCGCACTAAACATATCGAGATGGATATTCACTTTGTTCGCGAAAAGGTAGCTCGTGGACAAGTACGTGTCTTGCATGTCCCTTCAAGTTATCAAATTGCTTACATATTTACTAAGGGTCTTCCCTTAGTTCTGTTTAAAGATTTTAGGGACAGTCTCAGCGTCCGAAAACCGCCCGCTACGACTGCGGAGGTGTGATAGAATATATGCAAATATATTCTTTTGGTATAATTAGTGATTTTATATATCTGTAATTATTGTAGCAATATTTTATATTAGTTAGGTGGATATTTAATTTCCGTAATTATAGCCTAGAATTACTATTGTATATCATGTATATAAATCATTTACACTAATAAAATCAGGAAGGAATTATTCTCTTTCAGGTAAAACCCCATCTCCTTCTTGATGAAATTTACTGTCATTTTTATGTTTTCTTGTTAGTATTTACTATTACTTTCTCATCACCCCTTTTGGTTTTTGGACAGGTCTGAAGTAGGGCTGGCCAGTGGGCCGGGACAGCCCGACCCGACCCGAGCCCGGCCCGACCCCGCGAAAAAAAAGAAAAAAAAATTACGGGGGCGGGACTCGAACTCGGGAGGGGACGATGTCTCGTCCCGCGAGACCCGAGCCCGCCCCGACCCCGACCCCGCCCCTTTGCAAAAATGGCCGTTGCACCAACGGCCATTTTAGATTATGGCCGTTGGCCAACGGCCATTTTAGCCCCCCCCCCTCCCCCAACCCCCTACCCCTTAATATTTATTTTTAACCCATAAGTTATTATGTTTACACTTTAACCCAATTTTCAACTATAAATAACTCATTTTCTCTTCATCTTTCTCACAAATCTTCCTACAATCTCTCTAATTTCTCAATATATATCTCTACAAGTCTACATTGTTTGCTAAATATTCAATTTTATTTATTCATTTGGGAATTGGGAGTGAAGTTGGCAACTAACTTGAGGATCTTCCATCGAGCAAAGTTTCAATTTTCAACCTCTCGATTACACGTCGACGTTACGTCGGCGTTTGGTACATTCGTTCCTTCATTAAATTATTATTGTCTGTTTATTTAGTTTAGATCACTTAATTTTATTGTCTTTAATTATTTATTTATTTATTTATTATCATAATTAAAATGGAAGGATTAAAAAGGTATGTTTAAGGGTAAGGGTAAGGGTGCTTCTTCTAGTAGGGGAAACCAGGGGCAAGGGTACTTCTTCTAGTCATCTTATTCCTACACAGATGATTTTTTTGATACTCAACATTTTCCTACAATACCATTAGATTTAGACCAGGAGCTATTTTCTGGAACTCAAGAAGACTTTAATTTAGACGATGATCTAGATGATATACCCACTAATGTTGATGACAACACACCCACTAGTGCACCTTCAACTGAAATACCTCCTATTCCCCCTAGTATGAGACGAGGTCCAAAAAACGACCATTAAAATCAGATGCATGGACATTTTTTGATAGGGACGTAGAGAATCAAGTAGCCATATGTAAAATTTGTAAAAATGTTTTAAAATTTAAAACTGGAAAAGGTCACGATGGGACGGGGGTTTAATTAGACACGTAGTAAGTGCTCATCCGGCTAGGTATGCCCAATACCAGGCTTCAAAACCGGGTGCGCAAACGCCCGCTCCATCGGGACAAGGTTCACATACGATATCGTCCCGGACCAAGTACGGTGGTCAAATTAACCCTATGACGGGGGGAATTGTAGGCTCTAAATACAATAAACATAGAGATAGGGAAGCAATATCAAAATTAGTTGCTTGTGGAGGGTTTGCCTTTTTCATTTCCTTCATCTCCCGGTTTTATTCATTACATTAGAGATATATATAATCCTGCTTTTAACGGTTTTCCTAGATCAACTCGTTAAGAGAGATGTATTTAAATTCACGCATGAATATCAACAATATTTACGTTTTTCATTATATCATTTTAATGGCAAAGTATCCATCACGTCTGATATAGGTCGTAGTACTAACGGCCATGATTATTTAACTGTAACTTGTCATTGGATAGATTATAAATGGTCTATGCAAAAACGTATTTTAGCGTATAGATATATAGATGATAGGCACACCGGTACTTTTATTGCGAAAAATATTTATCAAGTGTGTCATTATTACGGAATAACCGATAAAATTATGACTATTACATTAGATAACGCTTCTAATAACAATTACGCAATTACAATTTTAAAAAATAGTTTAACTCCGTCTTTTCCAGACCATTTTCATATAAAATGTGCGTGCCATATATATAACTTAATTGTAAAGGATGGTCTATCACTTTTTGAAGACATTCTTAGTAAAATACAATTTGCTATAAACTTTATTTTTAAAAGTAATAAAGTACAACGTAGAAAAGAATATAAAAAAAATTGTCATGATTGTGGACTACCTTTTAGAAAAATTCCACAAGAAGTATCCACTAGGTGGAATTCTTTATACGAGCAACTACTTGTTGCTTATGACTATAAATTACCTATAACTTTATTTTTTAACTCTCATAATAAAAAGCCAGCTGATATGATTTTAGATAGTGATTGGGAAAAAATTTCCGAACTTATTGTATTTTTAGAGAAATATTTTCAAGCAACAAAAGAATTTTCCTGTATATATTATCCTACTATTTCAACTATGTTATTTTATATAACTCTAATATTTTTATTACTTAGTGAATATATGAAAAAACCAAATTATAAGGCGACTATTAAAAAAATGTTTCTCAAAATAAAAAAATATTTTATTCCTATTCCCTCTATTTATATTATTGGTTACGTATTAAATCCTACTATTAAAATAGACGGTACTAAATCACTAATTGAAACTATTTACGATTGTATAGAAGTACTACCACCTCCAAGTCCCAAAAATCTAAATCACCCACCACCTATTGAACAAACTAAAGAAGAAGTATTGTCTAGCGTAGAACACCAATGCAAAAATATATATAGATTTTATCAACAAGAAAATGCTAGTAACTTACCAAACTTCCATACCATCTTCTTCATCTTCAATACAACCTCACAAAAGACATCTTGTTTCTGCGCTAGTATTGAAAGCCTCGAAATAGAATGTGCGGTCGTACCTCTACTACTAACCAAATTAGCGAGTTGGATATTTTTGTTTTACAGGGTTCTGTACCGTATCAAGAAGTTATCAATGAAGATGGACATGAAGACTTGCTGAAATACTGGAAGGAGAATGAGAAGATCTTTCCGACACTTTCATTGATGGCTCGAGATGTTTTGAACATTCAAGCGTCGTCAATCGCGTACGAAAGCGCTTTTTCTGCAGCGAGATATCAAATAGGAGACCACGAGACACTCATTAGCCGGAGACAGCTTGGAAATTGCAGTATTATTCAGAGATTGGATACGAGCGGAGCGGAGAAGGTGCGGTCAACCGGAGATCAACGAAGAAGATGATGAAAACTACAACGAAATCTTAACCGAAGGTAGTGGAAGCGACGTGGATCAATTTGACCAACAAATACCAATTCCAACCGAAGAACCACATGAAATCATCAAGCAATTAGAACAGGTTTTTTGAGAATGTAATTTTTTTAATTGTAATTTTAATATTTTATTATGTAATTTGTAACTTTTGGACAACACCACAAAGTTGCAATTTAGATTTTAGACAATTGTATTTGTATTACAAAAAAATCATATGTCTATTAAATAATATAAGAGGCACAAAAACAGCCTTGGGATGTTTTTATTACACTATCTTATTTTGTTTATTGAGTTTTTTTTATACATATGTTATTTTAAAAAAAAAAAAAAAAAAAAAAAAACCCGCCGTATCCCGCCCCGAGCCCGAGCCCGCCCCGACCCGAGCCCGACGGGATCGGGATCGGGACGGGACTTGCTCCAGTCCCGCCAGACCCGACCCCGCCAGAGCCCGCCAGACCCGACCCCGCCCCTTCTCCCGTCCCGCCCCGACCCCGACCCCGCCAGACCCGAGCCCGGCCCCCTGGCCACTCTTAGTCTGAAGAGAATTTTTTTGAGAATTAATGCCATTTCCAAGAAATATGAACCCACAAAGGGGAGGCCTTTTATGCTTATTTAAGTCAAATTGAATAATCTTCTTATTTGAAGAATGAAAATGAAGAATGTCATGGTAGCTTGGATATTTATATTTGCTTGTTTTGATTATAGGTTGTGCCGCAAGCTTATAGAGTTTTGATTGGGTTAGAAGAGTTGCCTGAGGTACCTTTATAGATGTCTCTTCATGGGTTTTCTTCTAATTTACCTAGTTGATTTGTACTATTGTATATATTGGGCAAACTGAACTTATATGTATTAAATGGAGGTGATATCAAGTTAGTTTCTAGTGAAACCAGTGCCTTAGGCACCACAATTTTCAAATTTACATTTGAGCGGTAAATCTAACTTCTATTTTATTTTTATTTTTGCTCTTTCTTATTTGAATAAAAATAATGATTCAGTTAAGTTTTTAACTGACGTTAGTTTGAGGGCTCAAAATAGCACATACATATTAATTGAAGATTAAATATACTTAGTCGTATTACACAAGGACCAAAACTGAAATAAAACTATAACACGGGGACTAAAATCGCTATTTGCCCTGTTTAAATTTAATGAGTTCAATATATAAGATTATTATTATCGTGCTGTACTGCTAAAATTATGAGTTTAGATCTCATATTTTTTGATATTTTAGAAGGATTTTAGATACACGTCTATATTCCGGATCGAAAGTTATGGATTCAGATGGTAGCCACTTTCACTGATTTAAAAATACATAAATAAAGTAGTTCCAAAGTATGAGATCCAATTTTTTTAATTTTCAGTCATAATTCAAACAAGAATTTCTTAATTCGAACTATGTATATATATGTAACAAAAATTGAATATATATATATATATATAACCATTATACTCATTCTGAACCCCCACCGACTCTATATCCAAAATTCGGCTAGTGATCGTCTGATTTTCCACTTTGCTGACTGCAATCTGACCTTTCTCTTGCCTGAGATTTTACCATCTGACCCTATTGAAAAATGGCCACTCAAGTATAGTGAATGGTGTTTGCTCTTAATTCCCAACATTCGATACCTAATCGTGGTTACCACATCAACCTGCAATTGATCATTGTTTTCTGCTATAGATTTGAGCAGTGAATTCCATGTTCTCCCATAAAAAATTAACTGTAATTGCAACAATGTGGTCGTCCTATGTGTCTTTTGATGGTAACGAGGTATTGTTGTATTTTCAACAATGTCTTGATTATGATAACACGTTACGAAAGTATTGTCGTAGTAAATAACCCAATCTTTATAATTTGGATTTCGAATCTTGATGAGAAGAAACATAGTGCCAATTTCACCACCTTGGTTGATCATAGATGTGTTGTTGTTGTTGTTCATCGGAACAGAAAAATCAAGAATGATGTAAACAGGACTTTTTGGTCGCAAACATAGCCATAGAACTAAGACAAGTAGTCCCAACAGGGCATCAAATTGTCAAATTGTAGAAGACAGAGTTTAAAGCTTTTTCCTAAACACATGCCTTTTAATCTTGATAAAGAACTTGTTTTTCTGTAACTGATTAAATATTCTAATGCAAATATGATGAAAACTTGTGTTCTTTACGAGACATGAGAACCCTTTACATAGGTTTACAGTCTCTTCTTTAATGACTACAATCCTTATTCTAATAAACAAAGAGAACAGCTGAAAACTAGGAAAATAAAATTCATATTCTACAAGGAACGGAAATCAAAATCTACTAAAAAGAAAAATCTCAATTCTATAAGAAAACTAAAGGAAAGCAGAAACATACTAAGAAAAGGAAACACCAAGTCTTTTCTTGACAAATATAAATAAAGTTACAAAGAAAACAACAAATAAGAATTCTATTTTTACAAGGAAACTAAAACTGTAAAAATTGGGTACTTTTTGAGCTTCTTGAGCTTACTCGGACTTGTTAGGCTTCTTGAAAACAAGTCCATATGTTTGGACTTGGCTCTAAAATTGATCTTGAATTAATTCATGATCAATTTTAGTGAAATTATACATAGATTCTTCATCAATTTTCAACAAGTTTTTGAAATGATGTCTTTACTTTTAGAAATGACATTGAATTAACTGGAAAGACGTATATATTTGAAATAAAAATTAACAGAGAATAGAACATTGAACGGCTTTGAGGAGTGAAGATTCAACTCAGGGCAGTCTCAGTACCATTGGGGCCTAAAGCCAAACTTCAGTTAAAGACCCTAAAAAAAATTATTAAAGGAAAGATCGCCATATACTCCCTCCATTTCAATTTATATGAACATATTTCCTTATTAGTTTGTGCCAAAAATAATGATTCCTTTCTATATTTGAAAATAATTTACATTTATGTAATGATTTATAGTCACACAAAATATATGTGATAAGTGACTCATTTAATATCACAAATTTAAAAGTTTTATATTGCTTCTTAAACTTCGTGTCCAATCAAATATGTTCACATAAGTTAAACGGAGGTAGTATATTTTTATTTAAATTCTACTTTTCTAGTTTCTTTAAATGCGAATTAATTATTGATATCAATTTGTTCGAACAAATCCTTTTCAATTAGTAATATACATTCAATCTCTCTTGATACATTGTTGATCTTAGATAAAATTTTATCAATTT
Organism: Anisodus tanguticus; assembly: GCA_034509755.1. Lineage (NCBI taxonomy): Eukaryota > Viridiplantae > Streptophyta > Magnoliopsida > Solanales > Solanaceae > Anisodus > Anisodus tanguticus. The sequence continues at coordinate 37,944,974 of CM067548.1, read as the reverse complement.
TAGTTTTGAAAAACTTCGTTTGGCCGAGACAATGGTTACATATATAATACATCTTCAAGGAAAAATGAGGCCCCAACAAAATGTTTGATTGTAATTTTTGATATATAATTGATAATATATTCTCATACACACTTTGAAGTTTGTGTATCATCAATGTGGGAAAGACTTATAAGGCCTTTCGGAAAGCCTTTCACCATCGATGTGGGAAAGTGCAACCCAATTCCAATCCATATAACAAACTATCTTAATAATATTGAATGGCAAGATGGAAGTTGATATATAAAATAGTGTAAGTAGAGCCTTTTTACACTATCCAGTTAAATTACTATATAATAACATATAATTTTCATAACAAATCTGATATGTTGACTTGAAAAAATATTAGGGAAAAGAACATAAGTATCCCTTGGAAGTAAATTACTTACACTTATACCTCTTTTATTTTTGATGCCTCCTAAAATATTTATATGTGCGCTCCATTTCCGATTGACATCATCATGGGCAGCGCTGCAATTAATTGCCCTTTCACACGTACCGTGCTTTATTTTATACTATGCTTTGCTTTGTTGCCTTTCGTCTTCTTCTTCTTTTTTATTTTTTTTATTCTTTTTTCTTTTTTGTTACTTTAACTATTTTGCTAATTTTGTCCTTTGTTTTTTCTTTTTTTTTGTTTTACTTTTAAAAATAAAATATGAAAAATATACTAACTAATTATTTTTAGACTAATAAAAATATATATAAAAAAATTAAATAATTAAACTACAACAAGAAGTAATTAAGAAAATACAAACTCACTAGCTTATTTATTAAAAATTAATAGAAAATAAAAAAATTCTTTTTCTCCTTTTCTAATTTCATTTAATTTTTTTTCTTTATTTCCTATTTTTTCATAATCTAATTCTACACACCTTTTGACTCCATGTAGCCACGACTTTGGTCGTAGTCAGTTTAAACCCAGACTCCTTAGATAACTGATATAGTAGATATATTTTATTTTTTCTAAATCTCAAAACAACTTATATTAGAATAACCTAATTTCATTCACCTTTTTGATATTTTAATTTGTTTTTCTTTATTAATTTTAGGTAATTTTCATTTTTTCTCCTTTTCAAATTTCAATTTTTTTCAAATTAGTTTTTCTTTATTTTTAATTTTTTTAATAATCTAATTATACAAATATTTTGGCTACTTTATCTTTTTCAATAAAAATGATAACTGATATATTATATTTTTTATTTATTTTAATGTTTTATATCTCAAAAATAATTTATTCTAGCATATAGTATATCAAATCGGTAGCAGTTGAAGTATACTGTTACAATATATTATGATACCCACATGGTATATATCATATACTAAGAGGGTATTATACATGACTTGTGGTTCATTCCTTCAAGAAAATCACTATGTCCTCTATGATACCAACCTTATATATATATCATATACAGACAAAGTATCATAGAGGACTGATTCATCCCTTCAATAAAAACACAACTCAATCATCTATGATACTCATATGGTATATATCATATACTGATATAGTATCATAGGGGGTTTATTCATTCCTTCAAAAAAATACTAATCAGCCCTTTATGATACCCACATGGTATATCATATACTGAGAGGGTATCATAGAGGATTGGTTCATTCCTTCAATAAAAACACAACTCAATCATCTATGATATCCACATGGTATATATCATATACTAACGGGGTATCAGGAATGAATGACGCATATGATATATACCATGATGGTATCATGAAGGACTGTTGAAGTCCTTGAATGAAATAGTCATTGGTCCTCCATGATACCTTCATGGTATAAAAATATACTGAGATGGTATCATGCAGGACAGTTGCAGTCCTTCAATGAAACACTCTTCAACAGTCCTCCATGATACATTCATGGTATAAAAATATATTAAGATGGTATCATGAAGGACTACTGAAATCCATGAATAAAAGTCTCAGTCCTACATGATACCATCATAGTATAAAAATATATTGAGATGGTATCATGCAGGATTGCTGCAGTCCTTCAATGAAACATTATTCAACAGTCCTACATGATACCATTATTGTATAAAAATATATTGAGATGGTATCATGCAGGACTGTTGCAGTCCTTACTCTTCAACAATCCTCCATGATACCATCATGATATAAAAATATACTTAGATAATACATACATATTATATACTATATACCGACATGGTATTAGAGGAATGATCCATTCTTTCAAGAAAAATATAATTCTATCCTCTACGATACATACATGGTATATATCAAGTTATTTTTATGATTTTTTACAAAAGATAAAGTCAAAATTAAATACAAATTTTATTTTATTTTCAAAAGAAAAATATTTATAAGAATATATTTTCTATTAAATTAAATTTTAATAAATAAATTAGTAACTTTAGCATTTATCTTAATTACTTCTTGTTGTGGTCGGATTATTTAAATTTTTATTTTATTGTTTTTTAAATTTTTTATATTAAAATAAAACAAAAACAAATTAAAAAAAACTAGAAAAAGACAAAATAAGAAAAGAAGACAAAAGTGAAAGTGACTTTAGTATTTTTTTTAATTATATGTTGTTGTAGTCTAATTATTATTTTTATATTTCATTAATATAAAAATACTTAATTAATATTTTATCTTTTTATTTTATTTTTATTATTCAAAAGGAAAATAAAAAGATAAAAAACAATAAAAAGGATAAGGACAAAAATTAAAATGAAAAAATGTCACACAACCCCACGTGCAAACACACAAATAAAAAAAAAACTAGTCATAAAAGTACAATGAAATTAATACAATGAAGAACACCACATTAATTGCAGTTGGCACTCTCGGTAAAAAGATTCAGCGCAGGGGCATAACCGAAAATAGTTTTGAAGGGGGCAAGCTCGCATAATTTTTTTGGGTTGGGCGGTAATTGGTGTTGTTTTCCCAAAATATTAACCTATAAGACCGTGCAATTCTTAATTCATAGTGTGTCTTATTTGGTAACTTAGAAACAATTTAATCTACAATAACTAAACATGTCAATGGGGTCGGGCCGGCCAACCGCCCCCTAGAAGTGAGTCCATAGATGTATAACAAGTGCGTAAGTAAAATAAACTTACCACATGACTTAGTAAGAAGTTTCGACATATTGTAACAAAATGCAATAGAAGTTTCAGTTTATGTCAAAAGTGCAGACTTTTGGGGTACAATTTAACAAGGTTTTCACTAGATATTGTTCCATTGATACTCATTGTGGCGTTGCTCATATATGCTACATAGTTTAACCCTCGTTGCTTTGTCCTCCATGCAAATATCTTAAATTTAACTGTAGTTTCCAAGCCAACTACGAAATCGATACTTCCATTGCCAATCCCTTGCCAAAATAGCTCATCAACAATATACATTTGCACTTCCTTTCTTATAATGTTTTTGTGGCCTTGGTAGAACCCTTTTGTAGAATTTTTGCCCACAACAAGACCATTGTAATTCAAGGCGACGTTAATAGCATCATAGTAAATGCTCATACCTTTGTTGCGATTGAAAATTTCAAGGTTTAAAATGACAGAATTGTTGTCCGCGTGGAGAGAAGAATTCTTGTTGTTCAAGACAAGAAAGGAGAAATCGACAATAGTGAAAATTGGATTTCTTGGAATTAAACAAAGCCATATGACGACTGAGGTCAAACATAAGACAGCTACAACTTGGATGAACCAACAGTAGAGACCGAAATGATGTTTGGATATCCTTCGATTATTCATTTTTGGTTGAATATTAATGAGATCCATTAATACAAATTTAGGAAATAGAAGTGAAGAGGTTCAGGAAAATGAAGAAGCAAAAATGTCTATTTTTATAATTGATGCTGTTATGGTCTGATCAGAAACCTTAGTAGGAACAATAGCATAAAAATACTTTAGTGGTGTTGCATGGTTGTGATCTACTCAGCTATTCATCGGCACTTTTTTAAAGAAGCACATTAATTGGATGGATATTCATATCCTACACCAAAATGACGCTGGAAAGTAAATGTAGAAAGGACAATGTCTAATTTGATGTCAATAACTATCGGTTGAAACTTAAGGAAGAAGCAGAATAGATGTTAAACTGTTTTAAGAATCACTTCATATCCAAAAGACTTTAGAAAGTGCAGTAAGCCTTCTTTTCTATTTCATTAGAAAATAGGGCGGCCCAATGCACTAAGCTCTCATTATGCGCGGGTCCGGAGAAGGACTGGACCATAAGGATCTATTGTACGCAGTCTTACCTGCATTTCGCAACTGACTGTTTCCACGGCTTGAACCCATGATCTTTGATCACATGACAACAACTTACCAGTTACACCAAGGCTCTCAATCTATTTCCTTAGCAAATATATGCCTTTATTTTTTAACACATCTCCATTAATCTTACCCATTTCAAGCTCATTTACTCTATCATGTATTTCCATGATTTTGATTATGTCAGCAATTAATATCATATTATCGTTGTTATTCATCTTGTCCAACTTTTATATTGGGTGATGCAATCTACACAGTGAAAGTGTCATAGTACACAAGCTAATAGTAGGTATGACAAAAATCCCGGTAGAGAACCTCCCCCTCCCCCCAAATTTCCTTTAATAGACTTTACATGGCGCGAATTCAAATTAGTTGATGCCGAAAGCAGATACTCAAAGGGGAAACAAAAAAATCAGAGGTGCGGCGCTTGCTCTTTAGAGTAATTGGGGCAGGTAAAAAATGCACTCTTTTTATACAACAAAATACAAACCAAAAAAAAAAGAAAATTCAATGAGAGGAAACATGAATTAAAATGTCCTAACTGAAATATTCTGGACATCTTTTATCTATGTAACCAGACAAGATTACACCATCCTGGCCTACTCCAACAGGACAATTAGCATGCATCCTATGATGTTTAGTTTTCCACGACCATATCTTAAATCGAATCCTCGCCGTTAATTCTAGCCGAAAAACCACCGTTCCTCGAGACCTGTCATCGAGCATTTGTTGCCATTGTGTTCCGGTCACCGTCACCATGGGGCCAGAAAATGTACCAGCAAGAACAGTAGTGTTTTTGGGCAGTTGATAAAATGGAGTCAACAATTGGGAATTCCCAATACTCTGTTCTTGATAAGTCGCTGTCACCTGCATTGCATCACAAAAAATCCCAATAGCTTGATTTGAATTTCGTACTGTTACGTTAAAGTTAATTTGGGCACTTTCAGGTCCAATTCCTTGACTTATAGCTGGAATTGAGAAGTCGTGTATGAAAATTCTTGGGCGATGAGGGCGCAAACCTAGCCATAAAATAAATGCGATGATTCCAACAATTGCAAGAAGAGTTAAGAAAATTGTACAAACTAATTTGGAAAGTCTAGTAGTTAGACTTTCTTTAATATAGTGAGCATAGTATTTAGCCGAGTGGTGCCTCCTTAGAGGGTGATATTGATCTTCATAAACAGGTAACTCGTGCGCGTTATCCATTTGAACAGGATACATGGTTGAGATTAATGTTGTTCTTGAGGCTGAAGAACAAGACCAAATTTAAGGAACATGATTATATATGTGAAGGTTGGTTAGCTGGAGTACAAAGTAATGTCAAAAGAATGTTCAAGTCTTTCAACAAAGGAAAGAATAAGATGAATTGGTTACATTCTTGATAGACAAATATTTCTTGTATATTACCATGCAATTCTTGAACTCATGTGCAAGTATGCTTTGTTCAGTAGTAGTACTCACGAAAATTTGTTCTTTCTTGTTAAGTATACTCATGGAATATACAATGGTATTTCTTTTTTATTTTTTTATTGCATTCGAAGTTTTCAAAATAAAGAGATGAGTTATCTATTGGTTTGCATCTTGTTTTTCCTAAAGACATTGAAGAAACCTAAGTTTTAGATTGCGGCCTTCAAGAAACTGATAGGCATTAATAGATACATCATCCAGACGATAGCATCAGTAGGGAGTGCTGGAATTATTTTTTAAGGATGTAACTTGTATTTACTAATTGTGTAGAAAGAAATTACAATAATGATATAGTTCAACAAGTTATAATCAGTTATTTAAAAAATTATCATTAATGTTGAGTTTTGTTGAACATGATTGTTTAAAAAAACAAAGTGGATCTATTGGTTTTTGAAGAATTGGGTTGAATCTAACCATTGGTATTGACTTGATTTGTATTAGAAGATTGGATATCCAATTTGGAGTTGTTGTGGACTAATCTGCATCAATTTTGAAGCAAAAATGTATTGGTTAAATTCTTGTGCAAGTTCTGACGATCCGTCTAGATTTATGACCAATTTGTACCAAAGTATTGAAACAATGTCTTAAAGTTCAGAAGATCCGCACGTCATAACTTGTGGCAAAGCACCAATATAATCCATCAAAACTTATGACGATTCGTCTGAACTTGTAAGCAATTTGCTTCAAAGTTATGACACAATTCGTACTAAAATTCTGATGTTTCGACAAGACTTAACTTATGGCAAAACAAGTCTTTGCTCATCCATCCGAACTTCTGACAATTTGTCAGAATTTGTTAACAATTTGCTCTAATGTTATGACACATTTGTATTAATGTCATGACGATTTACCTGGATTTGTGGAAAGACAAGTTTTTGCCCATATCTATTCAAACTTCCGGCAATTCACCAGGAATTGCGGTCTAGTTCTGATCCCCAAACTCCAAGTTTGACCTATTACTATTTTTGCAAAACTTATTTATACATGGTCAAAATTTAAATTGTGGCAAGGAAGTACTCTATTAGTGCAAATCACTCAATATTTTATTGTGAAAATAATGCAGGTAGCTACATTTAGGGACGCTTGTCGAAATATTTCTGACATTTGTAAAGTAGTTGAAGAATAATCACAACTTAAAAACTAAATATGTTAAGTAATTGAAAAATATATGCACGAATTTCAAGAAATTTTCCTGGAGTTAATAGGAGCCTCGAGTCGGCAAATTTTTTGACTTAGACCAAAAAATCTTATGTACTCTGAGTTCGCACGATGAACTTTTTAAAATTACTATAAGTGATAATTCAAGATGGTATCCTGAAGTTTGAAACTTATACTACTTGAACTACTATTAGTGAAACTAAGGACCATGTCCTAGAATTCGAGCTTCTGCAAGTGAAATCTCATGTCCATATCTTCCTCTTGAATTTATTCTGAATTAGTAACCTGGCTGGAATTTCCTTTTAACTCTGTAATTGTTCCACTGTATCACTTATAAACAAAATAGTTTACTACGACCAGTTCAACGAGCTTGAGGACTTGTTTTTCATTCTATTGTGGAACTATAATTTCATTTTCACATCAAAATTAGTGTACATGTTGCTTACTCTTTTAGGATCGTGATTGACCTGCCATTTTGAACTACCGGGTACTTGAGGCTGTGCTATATGAGAATTCAAATTTCTTCAAGGAGCATGAAGAACTAATAAATGCTATTTTTGCAAAGAAGAAGAAGAAATAAGGTGTTTGCACTTTTTAAAAATTGTCTATTTTTAATTACTTTGCGAACATTAATTATATTGTAATTAGCAACCCAAAAACAAATATTTATCAAAATTATGCCATTTAACTTGCATGCCCGTTTTGCAGCACATTGCAACATGTAATCTGTGACATTATTCCCCAAGAAGAAAGCAAAAAGAGGAAATGAAAAAAGAAAATGTGTCTACTCTCAAGTCTCAACTGACCGACTCAAGTTTTTGGCCCATAACTTGTGGTACAGTAGTGTATCTGGGCCCAATAAAGAGTGATGATACATAAGTAAAAATTGATTGGAATGGTCAGTTTTAGACAATATTTAGTCATCGTTTGATATGTAATTCAAAAATAATTATTTTTTAATGCGAAAATAAAATTTGAACAAGAATTCTCGGAGCTAAAATACGGAAAAGAGATAAAATATCTCTCTATCATTTTCATATAGTCCAAGGTTTCATTCAAAAGCCTAGCAACTTGCCCACCAAACGCTACTAAAAGATCATAGAAGTCAACTATATTAGCCTAAAAATTGAGTTTAAGATATTTACCGTAAGATTCTCACTAAAAATTAAGGGTGGCCAGTGGGCCGGGCTCGGGTCTGGCGGGCCGGGACGAGCCAGGGGGTCGGGGTCAGGTCTAGCGGGGCCTAGCGGGGTCGGGTCTGGCAGGACCTGCTCCAGCCCCGTCCCGATCCCGATCCCGTCGGTATCGGGGCGGGGCGGGGTTGGGGACGGGCTCGGGCTCGGGGCGGGGTACGGTCGGGTTTTCCTTTTTTTTTTTTTTTAAATAACATATGTATAAAAAAAACTCAATAAACAAAATAAGATAGTGTAATAAAAACATCCCAAGGCTGTTTTTGTGCCTCTTATATTATTTAATAGACATGATTTTTTTGTAATACAAATACAATTGTCTAAAATCTAAATTGCAACTTTGTGGTGTTGTCCAAAAGTTGCAAATTACATAATAAAATTGCAATTAAAAAAATTACATTCTCAAAAAAACCTGTTCTAATTGCTTGATGATTTCATGTGGTTCTTCGGTTGGAATTGGTATTTGTTGGTCAAATTGATCCACGTCGCTTCCACTACCTTCGGTTAAGATTTCGTTGTAGTTTTCATCATCTTCTTCGTTGATCTCCGGTTGACCGCACCTTCTCCGCTCCGCTCGTATCCAATCTCTCGAATAATACGCAATTTCCAAGTTGTCTCCGACCCAATGAGTGTCTCGTGGTCTCCTATTTGATATCTCGCTGCGCGAAAAAACGCTTTCGACGCGATTGATGACGCTTGAATGTTCAAAACATCTCGAGCCATCAATGAAAGTGTCGGAAAGGTCTTCTCATTCCCCTCCAAAGATTTCGAATAAGTCTTCTTGTCCATCTTCATTGATAACTTCTTGATACGGTACGAACCCCGCAAAACAAAAATATCCAACTCGCTAATTTGGTTAGTAGTAGAGGTACGGCCGCACATTCTATTTATGAGGCTTTCAATACTAGCGCGAAAACACATGTCTTTTGTGAGGTTGTGTTGAAGATGAAGAAGATGGTATGGAAGCCGGTAAGTTACTAGCATTTTCTTGTTGATAAAATCTATATATATATTTGCATTGGTGTTCTACGCTAGACACCGCTTCTTCTTTAGTTTGTTCAATAGGTGGTGGGTGATTTAGATTTTTGGGACTTGGAGGTGGTAGTACTTCTATACAATTGTAAATAGTTTCAATTAGTGATTTAGTACCGTCTATTTTAATAGTAGGATTTAATACAGAACCAAGATAAATTGAGGGAATAGGAATAAAATATTTTTTAATTTTGACAAACGTTTGCGCACCCGGTTTTGAAGCCTGGTATTGGGCATACCTAGCTGGATGAGCACTTACTACGTGTCTAATTAAACCCCCCGTCCCACCATGACCTTTTCCAGTTTTAAATTTTAAAACATTTTTACAAAATTTACATATGGCTACTTGATTCTCTACGTCCCTATCAAAAAATGTCAATGCATCTGATTTTAATGGTCGTTTTGCTGGACCTCGTCTCATACTAGGGGGAATATGAGGTATTTCAGTTGAAGATGCACTAGTGGGTGTGTTGTCATCAATATTAGTGGGTATATCATCTAGATCATCGTCTAAATTAAAGTCTTCTTGAGTTCCAGAAAATACCTCCTGGTCTAAATCTAATGGTATTGTAGGAAAATGTTGAGTATCAACAAAATCATCCTGTGTAGGAATAAGATGACTAGAAGAAGTACCCTTGCCCTGGTTGCCCCTACTAGAAGAAGCACTCTTACCCTTACCCTTACCCTTAAACATACCTTTTAATCCTTCCATTTTAATTATGATAATAAATAATTAAAGACAATAAAATTAAGTGCGCTAAATAAAAATATAAAATAAACAGACAATAATAATTTAATGAAGGAACGAATGTACCAAACGCCGACGTAACGTCAACGTGTAATCGAGAGGTTGAAAATTGAAACTTTGCTCGATGGAAGATCCTCAAGCTAGTTGCCAACTTTACTCCCAATTCCCAAATGAATTAATAAAATTGAATATTTAGCAAACAATGTAGAGAGATATATTGAGAAATTAGAGAGATTGTAGGAAGATTTGTGAGAAAGATGAAGAGAAAATGAGTTATTTATAGTTGAAAATTGGGTTAAAGTGTAAATATAATAACTTATGGGTTAAAAATAAATATTAAGGGGTAGGGGGTTGGGCGAGGGGGGGGGGGGCTAAAAAGGCCTTTGCACCAACGATCATAATCTAAAATGGTCGTTGGTGCAACGGCCATTTTTGCAAAGGGGGGAAAAGGGCGGGGTCGGGACGGGCTCGGGGCGGGGTCGGGTCAGGCGGGCCTGGGGCGGGCTCGGGTCTGGCGGGACAAGACATCGTCCCGTCCCGAGTTCGAGTCCCGCCCCCGTTATTTTATTTTATTTTTTTTAAGCGGGGTCGGGCCGTCCCGGCCCACTGGCCAGCCCTACTAAAAATTAGCTTAATACCGTCGTCATACATATAAGTTACTTGGAGACTATTTTTTTCTTAACCCGTTATAATTTTGGCCTTAACTCCTTGGTATAAAAGAGATAAAGAAATTTATAAATTTGCTTCTTGTGTCACTTCAAACTTAGGGTGGGCAAGCTATGTATACGTAGCATTTTTGTTTTATGGGATTGGCGACAAGATGGTAGAGACTAAAAAATGTTTATTTCTTTATCCTTTTCTAAGGATATGCTTTGATCAATTTGGCATTTTGATAGATACAGAGACAATGGAAAAGTCAAATTGATGTAGTCTAAGGAATATATTTAATTTCCAGTGTACTTGGCATAGTCTAAATTCATTGGATCTTTAATTATTCAACATTTAAGGTGATAAAAAGTAACTTATTACTAATATTAAGACTTTAATCCACTGTACAATAAGTGACAACATTGTTTCTTGATGTGAAGGATTCAATCCAAGGCTAACGTTAAAAATAAAAAGGTAAACAGAGAACGTTGTTCAATTACAATTTACAAACCGAAACCAAAAATATTTTGGTAAATTCAACCACCAAACCATGAACATATATTATTAAATCTTTGTGTCCTATCGCATTTCAAATAGTATTACATCACATTATCAACAGGGCGGATGTAGCTAGTTGGTATTCCGTTAATATCAATCCAATATTTTTAGTGTGGAGATATATAAATTTATTAAAATTTTAATAAATAGTATATATAAACACATAACTTTAAAAATATACATTATTAAAAATAAAGGTTTTCCTCTCCATATTCCGTGCGAAATTAGTGCTAAAATATGATTTTTTACCTTATTCAACCAGCTCACTAGAAAAACACATGGTGAGAAACATGTTCTACTGAAACGTTGAGAATTTTTTAAATTTTTTCGTATGAAAACATTACTATTTAAGTTTTTTCACTAACATTTAGTGGGAAATAGCTACTAAATTTTTTTCAGTGGGAAAATAAAAAAAAATTCATAGTGATAATAAGTTTAATATCATAAACTTTAAAGGTTGCCCCATAAAATTAAAATCTTTATGTGTTTTAACCATAACAACGTCCCATCTACTTGAAGCTTTGATTGAAATAGCTTCTCTCTTGTCAATTTATCATTGGCCTTGCGAAGAAACGTGCAGAAGAACTTGACTTTTCTGTCCCTGTGAAAGAAGAATAAAAAAAGGACACTGGAGCACTCTGTCAATGGACCCTATATCTATACAAACAATCCAAGAGTAGTGCTGACTAAGCAATAAGAAGGAACCACAAATTAGGGAAAGAAACTGAACAAGAAGAGAAGAAGAATAAACCTAAAGTGACACTAAATTAAATCACCATCGCACTTTGATGAGTCCTTAATCATTATTCAAATTATAGTTATACAGCTTCAAATTATTTATTAAAGAATCAAACAAATAATTTACCCCTTTTTTCTTCTCGAGAAGGTCTAATATATTAAGTGTTGGATATTATAGTTGTTCAGGTGATAGTATCTTGTACATGAACTGATGACTTACTTTTGTTAAGTAACGGAAAGAAGATCAAAATGTGCCCCTATAGATCTTCTGAAAACAAATTATACCGTCAATGATATAAAGGTGTGATCAATTTTAGTATAGATCAAACATGATCAGTAATTGAAATCGATGGCTCTCCCAAGATTCCCTCATGTGATATATACCTCTGGGAAGAGGATCAAGCTGACCTTGCAATAATTTGATTCACTATATTCCTTCAATACTTTGAGTACCAGCAAAAAAAATGAAGGAAAATTCATTGACCGATTATAGAATCCACATTCAATTAGTGTAACACATAATTCAGCATGTATGTAATTCGCCAGTGTATTCTTGTTCTCCTTTCTTATTATCCTCAACCGAGCCCAAAACCCGAAAGGCCTATATATAGACTTTTTTCAAATTAGTTTCGCGGCGGGTTACAAAGTACATGATTTGTAAAATAATATTAATATTATTAAAATAAAGATTAGTTGAGTAAATAAGAATAAAGTAGAATTTTTTTATGGATCGTGTATGATGACTTATTTATCGACGACAAAATGATTGAATATCGTCTGAACCTATGAAGATAAACGGTCAAAGTTTAATTAGATACATATATGTTTTTTTCTTTTTCTATTTTATGAATACAAACATGTAATGAAGTGTATCACACCTAGTATTTTATAGCCGATATTCCTAATGTATGTTTAATTGGGGGTTGCTAAGACGAAGATTTGAAGCGAATGTTACTGAACTTTGGGCATCGAAGAATCATGTTTATAGAAGAATAAAAAAAGTGAAGTAGTATTTGAATTTAACATGTTTAAGTTAAATGGAACTTTTCTCAAGAAGCGCATCCTTTTTATCAGCAAAATAAGGCAAGGTGTCCGAGGGATGCATCCTTAATATGAAATGGTAGGCTGGTCGTTTGGGATTTGTTGCTAAGCAACTTTTTTTAAAAAAAATATAGTAGTTATTCTAATATAGTAGACTTTAGGCTTTAAGAAGGTATGTATTAAGGTAATTCAATTTTTCAATTTAGGTTTTAATTTTTTGCATGTATGATATGTTTTCAAATCATCCAAAAATCTCCTTTGCATCGTTGCATAAGTCATTTAAGTGTGTCCAATTAAATTTTTAAGTAGCATGCTAGGTTCATTTTTTTTTCAAAGTTAACATGTTCAAGAAAACATTAATATATTTAATTTCTTATTGGCACGCGTTTGTAGATACAGATTTATGAGAAAAGGAAGTTCACAAATCCTTCATAACTTGTTGAAAGTTGAGAAGGACATTAATTTTTTTCCTCCGTACTAAACTTACCTAATTAGCAAGATTAGGCACTTCAAAGTTGTCAGGATCCCAAAACCGCTAAGTCGTGCGGGCACCTACCATTTCCCACCTAGGTAGGAGAGCCCTTCCCATAATCAGTAATCCATCCACAGTTAAGTAAATAAAGCAAAATAATTAGAAGTCTAACTCATCTCATAACTACTAAGTGCGAAAATACGATTACTAATACAACCCAAGGATGGTGGTCTGAAATAATACAAGAGCCACTAATCAATATGTCTGATTAATACGTAAGCCTCGAAAGTAGAAATATTGTCTAGAAATCAAAATAAGACAAGTAGTAGAGAAGGAGTCCTAGGGCAACAGATCCATCCAGTATGCTCACCCTAGCAAACTCAGCAGATAGTCTCGGGATCAGTCTCGAGGTGCAGAAGTGATACAAATCTCGTACTCTGCACACAAAAAGAATGCAGCAAGGTAGTATCAGTACAAACACTATATACTGGTAGGTATCATAGGCCGACAACAGTTAACTAACATATATACAGAAAGAAGCTGAAGAATAGACATGCTCGCAATCAAGTACAAGTAATATCACAGTTCAAGAATACAACCCAAATATAGAGAGTCAAGTACATAACCCAAGAAATATGTAAATGATGTGATGAATAAGTATGCAATGCAATGCAATCTCCGTACACATATGCTCCAGGCGGAATATATCATCTTCCCAGCAGTCATGACCCATGGGGAACTCGCGAAGTCCATGTACCACTCTTACGATCCTGTCACAACCCAAACCGGAGGGCCGCGACGGGCACCCGGACCTTACCCGCCGAGTACCACCAATCACACTACCACCAAATCGCACCAGAAAACTATATAGAAAAATAAATCGCAATGCTCAAATTGCAAAGATGATATGTATCAAAGAATGGAATCGAGAAATTATCGAAGAACATGTCAATTCGTCGAAGAACAGATCAATTTGAGCTAACCTATGGCTCTGATGCCATATTAAAACTGATACTAAACAAATCTAAGAACAAGCACACAAATTAAGATGGAGCAAATAAGCAATGGCAAACCACTTCTCGTGAAGAACTGGAAGAGAAATTGAGAATGTAAAGTGGAAAACGAAAGCTCAAATCTTATTCATCTCAATGTATGGATATATATATATATATACAAAAACCTACCACTAAGAATCAAAATAAAATATCTAGAATCCTGATGTACATGAGCTGGGATTCTTGTAACTGCCTAACTGATTTCTAACAACTTCTAACCACCTAACTACCTTACTAACAACTATACTAACCATGCACTAGTTAAGTTAACTACACTGTTAACACAATACTTAGTCTTAAAATTAACCAAGTGCACCATGTAGTTTCTTATATCATGAGTGCCAACAGATAATATTATACCAATTTTAAAAAATATATACATAAAAACAAATTTAATACATAAATTCTCCCTTGGATGCAAGATAAGTTGGTCCCCAGTTTAGTAGAGTTGAAGTGAGCTTTCGGCCTTTGCCTTTCCAGTAAAGTACAAGTTCAAAGAAGGCATTGGAGGGCAGACATGATTGGTCGTGTCTATGGGCAAACTTGCATGCATCATATTGACCGTGTAACATTCTATGTGTTTTGAACTGTTAATTAGTTTTCTTGCGCATTCCATCTTCACAACAATTAATCTTTTTGTCATCATGTTAGTAAGCCATCAGATTATCGACACCTTGCCCCCATATTCAAGCAATCGAAAGGAATACATTCCTTGATTTTATTGATGAATGATTTACAATATATATAAGGTTAGAAGAATATTTACTTTGATATAAACTATGTAACTAATTAACCTAATTATAAAATAATTATAATTCTACCTAAAATAGGAGATATACAATTAATGAAAGAATATTGGAAAATATTCTATTACACCCCCACAGTCGAAGCGGGAGGTTCTCGAACACTGAGACTGACTCGAAAATCATCAAATAGTATGCACGGAAGTCTGTTTCAATCCATAGAGCGATTTCCGCAACAGACACACATAATCTGGATGAATAAGATCCCAAAAACCTCTAGGCTGATAAATAGATAATGTTTCATGAAGATCCCCATGTAAGAAGGCATTCTTGACATCAAGTTGATGAATAGGCCAAGACTTGGATATGGCAATACTGAGGACAGTCCGGATGGTTGCGGGCTTTACGATCGGGCTGAACGTTTCATCACAGTCCACTCCTACCTGTTGAGACATGCTATCACCTACAAGATGAGCCTTGTACCTCTCAAAAGAACCATTAGATTTCCTTTTATGTCTAAAAAAACACATAGAATGAATAATGTTAGCATCAAGTGGACATGGTACTAAGTCCCATGTATTATTATCGATAAGAGCATTATATTTGTCAATCATTGCAGCTTTCCAATTAGGGTCGGACAAGGCATCCTTCGGGTTTCAAGGGACATGTGAAGGGACAACTGAAATGGAAAGGTTAAACGACCGTTTAGGTTTATGAATTCTATGTATGGCACGGGTTTCCATGGTCCCTGGAGTGTGTCTCGGGATGCGGAATGAGAGGGGGGTTTGCCGCGGGGCTGTTGGGAAGAGGAGGAAGGAAAGGGTGATGATACTAGCTTGCCGAACCTTGGTTTGCCGAGAGGTAGCTACGGAATCACCCTGAGGCGAGCTGTTTTAGGCCACCATCGGCAGAACTAGGTGGGCAGCTATTCCCGGACTAGCCGAGGTGGTGGCGGGTGTCGAGGTCTGGGACGACGGACTATGTAAATGGTGAATTAGAAGAGGGTATAGGCCATTATCTAGGAAGTCGTAGGAATGTCGATGTGGCAATTGAAGAGAGGCAAAGGGGAATTGAGAATCATAAAATAGGACATGACGTGAAATAATAATTTTATAGCTCGACAAGTCATAGCACGAGTAACCACGATAATTGGTAGAGTAACCTAGAAACACATACGGGGAAGATCGGGGTTGGAGTTTGTGAGTGGTCAGATGGAGAGGTGTAACAAAGACATCCCAAAATATGCAAATATTGGTATGACGGGTTCCTACGAAACAGAACTTGGGTGGGCGACCGTTGAGCTAGAGATTTGTTTGGGATTATATTTTAGAGATAGGTGGCCAGAGAGTGTGTAATACCAGAATTGATGGGGAATTGAGGCGTGAGCAAGTAGGGCACAAATCAGGTTGTTTATGGTTTGGATTTTTCGTTCGGCTTTACCATTTTGGGAGGATGTGTGAGGGCAGGAAAAATGAAAGGTAAGATCATTTTTGGAGCAAAACTATTTGAATTGGTTCTTATCGAATTTCCTGACATTGTCACATTGAAAACATTTAATGCTCTTTTCAAATTTTATTTTTTACGAAAGCACTAAATGAGGAAAAAATGGGGTAGACCTGGAATGTATTTCCAATTGAAAAAGTCCATAGAAAGTTGGAATAATCATCCAAAAACAACACATAATATCGATGGCCAACCGTACTCAAAATAGAGGATGTCCACAAATCACTATGTATGATATCGAAAAGCATTAAAGTACAATTTGTGGATGCAGAAAATGGTAATTTGACATATTTCCAAAAATGCAAGATTCACATATAGGAGTCCTAGAAATACGGTTGTAATTAATAAAATTATTTTTCCTAAGGGAGTGTAAAACGGAGTCTTCCGGATGTCCTAATCTAGAATGTCACAAGGAATATGAAAGAGTAGGAGAGGTTGAGGGAACTGAGGTTGAATTGTTGATGGCGTTTGAAATAGGGTAGAGATCTCCGGTGCTGTCACATCTTATTATTCGTCTCTCTGTCGTATAAATCCTTTATAGTAAAACCAAAAGGATCAAAGTCAAGGGAAACCCAATTGTGAGTTGTAAAACATCGCATAAAGATTAGATTCTTAATGAGTTTAGGAACATGGAGGACATTTTTTAAGATTAGTGGTGGATGTGATGGGGATAGGGAGGAATGACCATAACCACAGATAGGAATGCCTTGTCCACTAACAACAATGATATTCTGATTTAAATTACTCAAATTGGAATAAGATGAGAGAGTACCTTCTGATCCTGCCATGTGACATATGGCGCATGTGTCCATATATTAATTTTCTTCTAGAGTGTTGAGTGACATTATGCTCATAGCTGCCTCAATGTCAGTCGGTACATAATTCGATGGCGGGGGGGGGGGGGGGGGCTGTGCTATGTAGGCATGTTGTGGACGTGGGCCAAGTATGCCAAGTTGGGCTTGTCGGTTTTGAGGTGGAGTCCACAAGAATGTCATAAACGGGCAAGGAGGAGAGGCCCATGATGGTGGGGCCCATGCGGCCCACGACAGATAGACATCTCACGACGGAGGCTGCTACCACTGTCGCGATCGCTGCTGGCTATTTCCGACAGACGGGGACTGCCCCTTCACACCGTCGTTGCTGTCGGAATTTCTTCCGACGCGGCCCTTGCCGGACTTCCTGCTCCGGCGGTTGTTACGGGAGGAAGCGGACTGTTGCGGGTCCTCTGGCCGATGGTTCTGGTTGTCGGACCGAGAGGCCCTATCATCGGCTGAGGGCCCTACGGTGGTGGTGAGGGCAGCGTCGGCAATGCTGGTATGAGTGGTGCTGCGCTTGATTTTTTGGGTTTCCTCAAGGATGAGCTTCGAACGGGCCTCATAAAACAGAGGTAACGGTGTGCATTGCTGAAGGATAGTGGAAATGACGTCAAATGATTCATTCAAACCTGCAATAAGTTGCATGACCAATCGTTGATTAGTGACTGGTGCGCCGACGTTGGGGAGTTGGTCGGCAAGCATCTTGAGTTCTTGACAATAGGCAGATATGTTTTGGGAAATTGTCCTGATGAACGTCCTTGAACTGATTTTGAAGGTATAATGCTCGTTTAGTTTTGTTGTCGTGGAAAATATTGTCCAAACATTCCCACGTTTGGCGGGCTGTGGCATTGGTCTCAATGATGGTGTGCAACAGATCATTAGATATCGTGTCGTGTAACAATTGGAGGACTGCTGCGTCCAAACGATACTAGAGTGCATTATCAGAAGTCGAAGCTGATGGTACGTCTGTAGACTTCGGCGTGGGAGGGATGGAAGAGATGATGTGGTCGATAACTTCGTAAACACGACAATGGATCTTAAAAAGATCCGCCCACGAAGAGTATTGACCCTTTTTCCATCTCAAGAGTCACAGGGGTGAAGTTTTTAATGTTGTTTACGGCAAGTGCCGGATGTAATTTAGTTTTGTTAGTCATAGAAGAGGAAATTTAGGAGGAAGAGGGAGGGAGAATGACCGGAAAAACTAGGGTTTCGTCGTGGGAAAAAAAGGGGGGCGACCGAGAGAGGTCGGCGGCTAGGGTTCCGACGTGGGCTAGGTGCCGATGTGGAAAAAAAGGTGGCGGCCGAGAAGGTGTATCGGCGGCTAGGATAGAGTTTGTAGTTTTAGGTTACTGATACCATAAAGGAATATGTTCCTTGATTTTATTGATGAATGATTTACAATATATATAAGGTTACAAGAATATTTACTTTGATACAAATTAGGTAACTAATTAACCTAATTAATTTTTTTTTATAATTTTACGTAAAATATGAGATATACAACTAATATAATTAATGAACGAATATTGAGAAATATTGTATTACAATCCATCATCAAAATGGGTCAGGTAAATGAACTATTCTTTATTAAGGCGGGAACTCGAGAAGCAATTTTCCAAAAAGAAAATATACAAAGTTCTAAAGAGATTTTCTAATTGGCAAAGCTTCCTTTGGACAAGCCAACTATTAACACTTCCTATCTCTTAATTCTTTAATTCAGAGATACTTCGATATGCCAGTTGATGAGGCGAGAGCAATGCAGACAGGTGTCAAATTTCTCACTCGTTATACGGTATTCAGAAATTACTTTCAATTTATTCAACATTTAGTGAGTTGTGTAACAAGGAAGGGTGTGGTATCTGCCGCCTCAAATAGCAAGACATGTCTGGACTAGTGATTAGACACTGTCAAGGAGTGACTGGATGCTTATTTTTAGAGTAACGGTGCTATTTATTTATTATTTCTTTTTTGGGTTTAGATTATAGGTGGCATGTATAGCAGTCTGGTCTATCTTCTATTTAAGTGATGAAGCTCGGATCAAGGCGATGAAAAATGAAATTCAGGACCTCTTTTGGAATTGGACATCAATAGCAATGATTCGATAGACCTTTCTTTATATCTGCTTCATCTGTACAGGTCCTTTTCTACTGCCTTCTTACTCATCATTTTCTTTCCTTTTGCACTTCTCGTAGACCTTTGCAGTGAAAAAAATGGATGTTGCAACTAATTTCTTATTGGAACTGCGATGTAAAAGTTTAAAATATATCATCAAACTATAAGAGCATGTTATTCATTAATAATTGGGTTCATTTATATTATAGCTTTGACACATTTGATTCATTCGTGTCACTAGTGTTTTAATAGGCGGGACGCAAGGTGATATGTTTTACGTGACACAAGGCGAGATGTTAGTCTCAAGACGTGGGGCGTAAGTCTCATGGATCTGCGAGCGTATATCTCATGTAAGTTTAATTTTATAATTTTATTAAAAATAAACAAAAGTAAAATAGTCATTCAAATTCTACAAATAAATTTAATAAATCACCAATAAATATAAAAAATTATTATAATTATTATTTGAGAAAAGTAACAACACAAAATAAGACAATAGCCTAAATAATCTTTAAAATGTAATTTTTATGCACTTCATCATCAATCTTCACGTCTATAAGTATTTTTCACCTCAATTAATATTTGTACTTTTTTATTTATATATTATATATTTTAAAGGAGAAGGGTAAAAAGTGTAACTTAAGGTATATTGGCTCCAATATTAGTCCAACTATGTAATCATCATTTTCCAAAAATTCTCAATTATTGCAGGGAAATGTGGGAAAAAAAATATGAAATCCACTATACGTGGAAAGGGAGCAGGAACAGGAAACCCCTTCTTAAAGGTAAAGGGTAGAGTTTGGCCAGAGCAATTACAATATTATAATATCAAATTCCACTGCCACTACAACCCACAATCAAACTATATCAAATTAATGTGGTGCACTTTTGGACCGACTCTGGAATATTCATGATGGGCCAATTATCGCATCTTCATATATATTGGTCGGTCTCCCACTAAGCCAATCAAGTCTTAGTTGGAAATAAATAAATACGAGTAATGTTAATTTTACCAGTTAAAAAGTCTAAAGAAGCTGAAATGAATAAGTAGTTTGCATATCATGTCTAAAAGTACTTTATAAGTTTAACGTCACAATTACTAATATCTTTTTGGAGTTCGACACAAAGCAGTTACTTTCGAGTAATTGCTTATAGTCTGGATCAAATTTCAATTTTAGAGTTTAAGTTCAATTTTATAATCATACTTTTTTTTCTGTTTTTGTGGAGTAGTTCTTTATGGTCGTGTATTTTGTCACGTGTGTTATAACATTGTTCATATATATCCGTGCTCTTTATGCAGTTGATGAGTAGTGAAGTTATCTTAATTAAAGTATTTACTGCGTAATTCATTTGAGATTCAAAGAGGGGAACTCAAACAGAGGATAGCATAAGTTTTTTTTTTTAAAAATATCGATATTTAAATTATAAAAGGGAGAAACTGACGTGATTAATTTATTATTTACCAAAGTTTTAGTGTTAGTTTCTTGGGATTGGTTTCAATCTCTCCAAGTTCCTTTCTAATAAACAAGGCATATACCCGTGATATACAGAGGTGTATATCACGGGAATATCCAAAACAGTAGCCAGAAGTCACGGCTTCAATCTTGGGCCATCACTCACGGAAGCCCAACAAATCAGCCCATCACGGGCATATTACATTTATGTAATCTTGTATATATGGTATATATATTTGATGTGTATTGGTTACCTAAATTAGAATGATACACTTACCATAATTTGTATAGTTAGAATTATGGTAGAATAAGATTTTAGGAATAGAATAGGAATATGATTCTCCTATTTTGTAACTTGTATAAATACCTTTCAATTAATGAAAATAATCAAGGGGATTATTTCTTTCATGGACCCAATATCGCAGTCTTGCAGGGGCCCTCCAGTATCTTACCTTTACCAGACCGGATATTACGTATGTCTTTGTTCGGCAAAGTGTGTTTATTCATGCATGATCCCAGAGTTGAGCACATGAATGCAATCAAACGCATCATTCGGTATATTCAGGGGACACTGGACTATGGTTTGCACGTGTATCCGTCTTCTACATCCACACTTGTCTCGTACACGGATGCTGATTAGGGTGGTTGTCCTGACACCAGACGGCCGACGTCTGGCTACTGTATGTTCCTTGGCAACAACTTGGTCTCCTGGTCGGCAAAGCGTCAAGCAACTCTATCACGCTCAAGTGCAGAGGAAGAATATCGAGGGGTAGCGAATGTGGTCTCCGAATCATGTTGGCTACGTAATTTGCTTTTGGAGCTTCATTGTCCCATTCAGAAGGCAACCTTGGTATATTGCGATAACATTAGTGTCATCTACCTTTCAAGTAACCCGGTCCAGCACCAACGCACTAAGCATATCGAAATGGACATTCACTTTGTCCGTGAAAAGGTTGCAAAGGGTCACGTTCGCGTATGCCATGTCTCCTCTCGTTATCAAATTGCAGACATCTTTACAAAGGGTCTGCCATCGGTTCTTTTTGAAGATTTTAGGGACAGTCTCAGCGTTCGAAGACCGCCCGCTATGACTGCGGGGGTGTGTTAAACAAGGCATATATACCCGTGATATACACCTGATATACAGAGGTGTATATCACGGGAATATCCAAAACAGTAGCCAGAAGTCACGGCTTCAATCTTGGGCCATCACTCACGGAAGCCCAACAAATCAGCCCATCACGGGCAGATTACATTTATGTAATCTTGTATATATGGTATATATATTTGATGTACATTGTAGTGTATTGGTTACCTAAATTAGGATGATACACTTACCATAATTTGTATAGTTAGAATTATGGTAGAATAAGGTTTTAGGAATAAAATAGGAATATGATTCTCCTATTTTGTAACTTGTATAAATACCTTTCAATTAATGAAAATAATCAAGGGGATTATTTCTTTCACTTTCCTCTTTTACCTATAGCACTTTATTGACGGATTAATTCCATCAAACAAAATATAATAAGACTTTAGCTTAAATGTGTGGATAATTTAAAAGAATATTTTTACAAGTAATCTTTCATGAAATGTTGGATTTTGTGATTTTAAAATAAGACAGGCTACATAATACAACAAATAAAAATAATAACAGAAATAATCTAACAGTGTAATAAATTTCTCTAGGTACAATATCAGCGTATATAAACTACACACTAATAATAAAAAAGAGTATAAAACAAAAGAAATTAAAGAAAAACACTTGCCCTCGAATTAACTAGGCAGTAAGCCCACTAAGATTTAACCTTTAGTATATTTAGCGCACGAGTGTTCTTATTATTTGTATTTCTTTACATGAAAAAAGTTTAATTTGCATTCATTGAACTATCCATGGCATGCGCCGCGCCTTCGTGGCTAATCATGTGCTTCTTGGTTTCTTCCTTGTCGACTATCATTCTCTCCTCTTTCGTTTTTTCTTTTTCTTTTTTTCATTTAGAACTATATACTATAATATACTAACATATATTGTTTATTTTTTCATTGCTCAATTTATTGTGAGCTTTGCCAGACTTCATTCCTTCTTGATTAGCTGGTGATTATCATTTAAAGCAATGAGTACTAATTAACGTATGTATATTTTGGCAGTTGATTTTATTGATTCTACATTGCCAACCTAGATAGACACATGTCATTCCTTGTACGCAGGGTGGAGTTATCATTTCAAGTTTATGGGTTTTAGTCTTTTAGATTCTAAAAAATCTAGCTTATTGGGTTCTAAAAAAGTTATTTATACATATTAAATGAATTTTTTAATATAAATATAAAGTCTAAGCTAAACATTACGGTTGTATCAAATATGTTAACAGATCAATAGCTTCTTCTTTTCTTGTACGTAGGTGACTTTTTTACAAAGAAGGAAGTTCAGCTAGGCAATGAAAGATAATTTTCTTGTGATAGAAATTATGAATAAACCGTAGGAAGTGACAACTAAATATTAAAGTGGCACCAAAATTGACCGCAATTTCATAATTGAATGGCTCTCTTTCGTTTTTGTTTATAGAAAGTGATCAAGAAAAGTATGTCTCAATAGAATGGGAGAGGACAATTCTCATTTCTTCCCCATATCTAGCTCCTAGTTTATATATATATATATATATATATATATATTTTGTTAAGAGTCACACATCGGATATGGAATGGGAATATGGACTCCTTATATGGACATAGACAATCTTCACCCTACAAGCTAGTTTTTGGGGTTGAGTTATGCCCAAAATCCATTCTTCACATGGTATCAGAGCCAGACTCATTCCAATTCTTTGTTCACCGATGTTGTGCCCACAAATTATATTATCCACGCTCCAGTTAATAAGGTCTGGACGTGTGGGGGAATGTGAAGAGTCCCACGTCGGATATGGAATGGAAACATGGAATGTCCTCACCCTACAAGCTAGCTTTAGAGGTTGAGTTAGACTCAAGATTCATTCTTCACATTTATGTTCGAACTTTAATAATAAGATTCATTGTGACTTATGGCGCTATATATCATTCGATAACCATCACGGGACCATCTTCTTCTTCTTCTTTTTTTTTTTTTTTTAGATTTTTAACACAAATTTCCCTTCAGTCATTTTTGAGACTAGTCAACCCAGAGTGAAGAATTTTAACTTTTAGAGTATACTTGGGAAGTTTTAAGATATCAAAAGATCATGTTGAACCAGGAAAACGCTCTATAATTACTTTGATAGTGTTTTCATTTTTTGTATCTGATTAATTAGGTCAATGGATAAACAAATCATTCATTGTATACGGTGAAAATCAGCACGACACGTGGTAAGATTTAGGTATAGAGTTTGAGGGAGGCGACACAGTTTTATATAAGATGGAGTTATATCGAGACAGTTCGGGTATGAAGGCGAGATCGGGTAATGACCGAACTAATTGACACCTAATGGAGAATCAGAGAAGCCCAACTTGTACCCATTCCGAATATGGCGCCAGCCGTTACTCTTTGTTCACCAGGAGACCATTATTATCATTTAATGACATTTAATTGGAGAATGATTCTCGGGCGTTAATATCATGTATTCATAGCTATAAAAGGAGTCCAACCTTCAAATTGAAAGGGCATATCTTTCTCATTATTCACAATTTTACGATTTCGTTCATTGCAATCATAATCATAACTTATGCCAAGTTGAAGAAAAATCATTATCTTACCTTTAGAAATTCCAACTAAGTTATTCTCATTTTTTATTAGCCAAGTGTTAATTAAGAGAAAAATTGAGAATTAATTAAAGGCTAAAAACCCGAATTTTTACTAAAACTTTACTTGAAACTCATTTATTTCTTAAGGCATGAAAATACTAGCACCTCTTTTATAATCAAGTTCTAATTAAGGGTTTCAATAATTATTTAGAGTTTTTACACATAGCAAATACAATAGACCATCTAAAGAGCCTTATCTCTATCATTATAGCAAAAATAGTGGAAAAAAGGATCGCGGAAAATGAAAGGAAAAAAGGAACGGTTTTTGAGAACATAGCAGAGGAATTCAAATTAGGACAAATCTTTCTCTTTATTAGCATAAGTTTCGTTGAATCAGTCTTTTTCGCCACATAGGAACTTTGGGAATTGAACCCAAGACAGACCCTTGCCCCTTTCTTCTTTTTCTCTTACTATTTTTATTCATCCCACTAGTTATCGCGTACAAGAAACAAATCTATTATCTATGCTATTTTTATTCATAGTCGGGCCTTCTACCATTTTTACCCATGGTTGGGCCTTCATGCTACTGAACTCGATGAAGGCGTGTGTGATTTGCCATTTGGTGAAGAATGGTATACATGAATGACCGTTATATTTGCAATAAAGTAAACACATAAAGCAATTTAAAAGTAATTTTATATTATTGGAACCCTTATGGTTAAAACCTAATTAATCCCCAGCAGAGTCGACATCTGTTACGGTTCACTTTTACGCGAGGCATAAAAACTACTGAATAACTTGTGGACTCTTGAGATTATATTATTTTTTAGAGTCGCTACCTACTTTATAAGGAAAAATAGGAAAGTCATGTTTTTAAGGATTTTTCAAAACAAGAGAAAAATTCAATATTAATCGGAGTTCGGATAAGGGTTCAAATGATCCTCAGAGAAGGTGTTAGGCACCCCGATATTAACGATCCGTAGGATACGATTGACCTCGGGTCTTACATAATAAAAATTACTTTAAAACTGCTCATGTGTTTAAAATATTACAAATAGTTGTCATTTTAAATCATTTTTCGCCAAAATTTTCACACACGCACACTTTGAAAAAATTGAGCACAAATTCTTTTAAAACCCTTGAAAATATAAAATCTTTTTCTTTTACGAAAGCATAAAAAGGTGGCCTATTTCTTTTCAAAGTCTCTTTACGCTAAGAGTAAGTAGTAAACTAAACATATAAATATATATATTCGTTTTTAGGAGGTCAACCTTTTAGGAATTTATTTCCTTACCCAAATTAAGACTTACTAGCGGATCTTCTCAAGCTTTATTAAAACAATTACAACTTAGCTTGAAAACATTAACTTATGCCAAGATGGTGAAGATCATTATCTTTCCTTTAGAAATTCCAAGTAAGTTATTCTCATTTTTTATTAGCCAAGTGTTAATTAAGAGAAAAAATGAAAATTAATTAAAGTCCAAGGAAACCCAATTTTTTACTAAAACTTTACTCGAAACTCATTTATTTCTTAAGGCATGAAAATACTAGCAACTCTATCATAATCAAGTTCTAATTAAGGGTTTTAATAATTATTTAGAGATTTTACACGTAGAAAATACAATAATGCAAGATAAAGATAAAAGCGAGCTAATGGGTATACTGGTCCACTAGTTATGGTGTACAAGAAATAAAAATCTATCATCTATGTCATTTTTATCCATGACTGGGCCTTCTACTATATTTATTCATGATTGGGCCTTCATGCTATCGGACTCAATGAAGAATGATATTGTTGGGCTCGTAGGCCCAACGGCTCAAATAGTGACAAAGGAGCAGCGAGATGTGGATCATAGGCCCACAGAACATGCAAGGGAGAGGAGAAACAAGTATATGAATTAGAAAATGTCCAAGTATATCAGTCATAAATAGAACAAATACTAGTATCGGGATGGGGCGGGACGGGAAAAAGTGGAAATACGAAAAAAAGTATTTTTTTAATTTTAAAAAAAAATAATAGCTCGAGCGTAAGTTTGTTTTTTCATATATTCATTAAGTAACAAAAATATTAGAGCTATATAAAATAACATAAATGAATTAGTAGGATAATAAATACCCAAAAATTCCTTAGTAGCTAAAAAATTTTCTCTAAGAATACATTAAGTTCCAAAATATTTTCCCATTCATCATCTACAAGCATATCCGTTGGATTTTGATTATGGACGTTAAATAATAAAGTTATAGGTCTTCTATACTCGTGAGCAACAAGTAATTGTTCATACAAAGAATTTCACCTAGTCGCAACTTCTTCTGGATTTTCCTATAAGGTAATCCACAATCACGACAAATATTTTTATATTCTTTGCGTCTTTGTATTTTATTACCTTTAAAATAAAGTTGATAGCAAATTGTACTTTATTAAAGATGTTTTTAAAAAGTTTTAGACCATCCTTTACAACTAAATTATAAATATGACATGCACATCTAACATTGGGAAAAGATGGAGTAAATCGAGTTTTTAAAATGTTTACGACATAATCATTAGAAGAAGCATTATATAATGTAATAATCATAATTTTATCAGTAATTCCATAATATTCACTAATTTCATGAATATATTTTGAAATAAAAACTCCAGTGTGTCTTTCATCAATATATCTATATGCTAATATATGTTTTTGCATAGACCAATTCTGATCTATCTGTAGAATTGTATTAGTCTCCCTTGGGGAGCCTTTCTCATTAATACAAAAAAATATATAGGTGTACAATGTTGAATCCTTCTATAATAAGGATCCCAATTCTACCATAATTATACAATACAAAATATGGTAAATATACATAGGTACACGTGCTAACACACCCCCGCAGTCTGAGTGGGAGGAGGCCGTATGCTAAGTCTGGATCTGAAGTCAAGGAAGAGCTGTCTAGGAAGGCCCTTTTGTGAATATATTTGCATACTGATAAGAGAAAGACACATGTAATACTCTGACATGACTGAGAGCAACCTTCTCATGAACAAATTGGATATCCATCTCAGTATGCTTGGTTCGCTGATGTTGAACCGGATTATGAGATAGGTAGATGGCGGATATGTTATCACAATAAACCGAAGACGCCTTACACAACGGACACTGAAGCTCCAAAAGAAGGTTTCAGATCTAACAGATCTCAGCAACAACATTAGCAACGCCCCTATACTCTGCTTCTGCACTCGAATGGGATAAAGTGGCTTGTCTCTTGGCAGACCAAGAAATTAGATTATCCTCTAAGAACACATAGTAGCCGGAGGTGGAGCGTCGCGTGTCCGGACAACCTGCCCAATCAGCATTCGTATATGATAACAACATTGTCGGTGCTGAGGGGTATATATGTAATCCATAATCAAGTGTGCCCTTAACATATCGAATGATGCGCTTAAGGGCAGTAAAATGAGGCTCCCTAGGGGCATGCATGAATAAGCATACCTGTTGAACAACATAAGTAATGTCAGGCCTAGTGAAAGTAAGATATTGTAGTGCACCTACAAGACTCTTGTAGAGTGTGGGATCGGACACTGGATTACCATCCACAACACTAAGCTTTGATTTAGAATCAACCGGTGTGGACATGATCTTACAATTTGCCATTTTGGCCCTGTATACGATCTCCTCTACATACTTTCGCTGGCACAAAAATATAGTATCTGCAGAACGAGTCACTGATATCCCCAAAAAATAGCTCAACTTCCCCAAGTCAGTCATAACAAATTTAGTCTTCAACAATGCAATAATCTCATTATTCAACAAATCAGAGGAGACAGTAAGCACAATATCATCTTCGTACAACAATAAATATGCAATGCTACTACCTCTATGAAAAGTAAATAGAGAATTATCACACTTGCTGCATACAAACCCAATCTGCATGATATACTGTGCAAAGCGATCATACCACGCTCTAGGGGCCTGTTTTAAGCCATAAAGTGACTTACAGAGTCGACATACATACTGAGGGGCTGCAGGATGGATAAAAGCAGGCGAACCAGCATGTAAACATTTTCTTTTAAATCATCATGTAGAAAATCATTTTTTACATCAAGCTGATGAATCAGCAGTGCTAACCCGTAGCAATATTCAGAACTGTGCGAATAGTGGCCGGTTTAACAACAAGACTAAATGTCTCACCATAATCAATGCCCTCCTGCTGATTTGTGTCATTAGCCACAAGTCTCGCCTTATACCTTTCTAGCTCACCACTATCCCTATACTTGTGACGAAAAAGCCACATGAAACGAATCACATTCACCCCCTCCGATCGGGGAACCAAATCTCAAGTATGTTATTTTGTTAAAGCACTAAACTCTTCACGTATGACCGCATTCCAATTCGGGTCCATTTTGACTAATTTTAGACTTTTGGGAATGGGTGAAATGGTTTGGGTGGACAGGTTAAATAGGATTTTAGGTTTGAAAATACCGTATTGGGAATGGGTTTCCATACGATGTAAGGATGATGGTTGGGTAATGGTGTTTGGCATCGAGTCGATAGTGGGTGGTGGGTTCGAAATCGGGTTCGATTCAGGGTGTAGATTAAGGCAGGTTGGTTGGGTAATCAAAATAGTGTCTGACGGTGGGTGAAGAGTCAATCTAGGATATTCGAGGTTGGTGTCGGTTTCTGGGTGTGGTGTGGTCGTTGTGTTTGGTGTACCGGTTCTGGTGGGGGCTGGTACAGTCGGGTAGGGGCATTGGTGGGGGTAGGGTTCTGGTAACAGGGTCAGCCTGTTGGTTGCCGGTGATTGGTGTGACAACAGCTTGGAGGTGAGACTGTGGAGGCGACACAGGGACTGGGTTGTTTACCGGTGGAGGTACAGTGTCATCGGCTGACAGGAATGGCGGCAGTAGTTGGAGACAACACGGGGTGTATCGGCAGATGGTGCCGGTGAGTGGAAGAGGGGTTTTCGACGGTAGACGGAGACAGATATGGCCCGTTGCCAGAGATGGGGGCAACCAGTGGTGACAGTAATGGTGTAGGTGAGCTACCGGTGGTGGCAACAGTGAGAGGTAGTGACTGGGTACGGACTGATGTCGGGACAGTGGTAGCATGTTAGAGAGCTTAGTGGAAAAGCGGCGATGTATTCGAATCATCAAGAAATTTGTAATTAGTGACTCAGAATTTTTGAATGTTGTCAAAAGGAAAAACATACTAAACAAAGGTGACATGGCAAGAATTTATGATTTTTTCGGTGGAGAGCTCATAACACAAGTACCCCCATATGGTTTGACGGGAAACCTAGGAAGGCGCACGGAGAAGATCGATGTGCCAATTTATGGGGGGTCGTGGATGTCAGATTAGGGTAACACAAACAACCGAAAATTCTAAGATGGTCATAGGTAGGGATCCGACAGTAGAGAATTTCGGTGGGTGTCATATTTTGAATCGCACGGGTAAGTAAAATATTGAGAATGTGTTCTACCGTTTTTAGTGTATAGACCCAAAAAGTAGGGGGAGAGAGGCATGAAAAAGGAGGGTACGAATCATATTATTAATAGTTCGGAGAATTCTTTCCGCTTTTCCATTTTGAGGGGAGGTGTGAGGGCACGAGATACAAAAGATCATGCCATTAGCCGCACAAAGGTTATGAAATATGGAATTATTAAACTCTCGATCATTATCACATTGAAACCATTTTATGTCTTTTTCAAATTGCGTTTTAACCAGTGTACGAAACTCAACAAATTTGGAGAACACTTGAGATTTGAGTTTGAGTGGATAGACACAAAGAAAGTGAGAGAAATCATCCAAAAAGACCAGATAACATTTGTGGCCTAAGTTGCTAGTTATGGGAGATGTACATAAATCAACGTGAATAATATCAAAGGGGGAGAAAGTAGTACTCATAGAAGCCGTAAATGAAAGTCTAATGTGTTTCCCTAACTGACACAAGGAGCAACTATGAGAAAGATTTCCTTTGTTACATTGGATTAAATTTCGATTTCTAAGAGCATAAAAAATGTGAGAACCCGGATGACCAAGCCTATTATGCCACGTAGAGGGAGATATGGTTGTTAAAACGGTGGGATGAGTGACACTAGCAGCGGATATGGGTAGGAACAGATATAGGTCTCCCTCACTATTGCATTGCGTAAGGAGTGTTCCGGTACGGAAAATCCAAACGGGTCAAAATTAATTGAGACAAAATTATCAGTGGCAAATTTTCTGATAGAAATAAGGGTTTTTAATGATATTCAGGGCATAAAGGACGTTCTTAAGAGAGAAGTGTGGATGCGATGGTGGGGTAAGGGTGTGGCCGAATCCTTGAATTGGAATACGATGACCACTACCGGCCATAATATATTGTGGAGTTGGTAACTGGCGTAGTTGATGAAGATTACCTGAATTATTGGTGAGATGAGACGCTGCACCCGTATCCATATACCACGCATTATCGGGCTGTTAACGGGTCAAGGAAGCCATTGATTTGTTCTCGAGTAATAGATAAAATTTTAATTTTTTTCGGGTAGGGAGAAAAGAAAGAAAATAGGGAGCAGATAATATGAGAGGGAAAAAATGTGTGACAAGACTTTGTTCTAGGGAAGGAAAAGCAAAACGCATTACAAAGCTTTAGTGAAAGGTTTTGTGCTTGTAATTGTTTCTTGGTTGCAGGAAGACATGAGAAAGTAGAAAGGAGGACTATTTGTGCTTTGCTTCGAACAGAAAGGAAAGGCCTGTGAATAGGGACAGAGAGAAAAGGCCTCTTTGTGTCCCCAGGGGCACAGGCGAGTTGGTAAGTGGCAAGGTGATTGGGGTACAACCACTCCGACGTCGCGGGTTCGAATCCGTGTGGTGACGGTCTTTGTTGAAATATTGCAAGGGTTGTTGCTGGGTTCGTGTCCCATTGGTCCTCTCCCTTGCAGGGCTGCCACTCACGCATATCTCTCGATTTACATCACACCTGGCCAAGGGTCCTCTGGTACAGATGGGGGGGGGGGGTTTCGCCTTCGGGACTTTCCCCTTCACAAAGAAAAGGCCTCTTTGTGCTTTTCGCCTGACAGAAAGGAAAAGCAATAGGGACAACTTTGTTGTCTTTTCAAGAAAAGCAGGGGACATGCCTCGGGGAAGACGAAACCGAGGGGAGGAAAAAAATAAAATAGGGTTTAGACTTCTGATACCATGTATAATTGTATTAATCTCTCTTGGGGAGCCTTTCTCATTAATACAAAATATATATAGGTGTACAATGTTGAATCCTTCTATAATAAGAATCTCAATTCTACCATAATTATACAATACAAAATATGATAAATATACATAGGTACACGTGCTAACACTATCCAATGACATGTAATAATTAAATAATAATTATCATTGTTACTATGACCTATGTCAGAAGTGATAGTCAATTTGTCATTGAAATGATACAATGCATAACGTAAATATTGTTGATATTCATGCACAAATTTAAAAACATCTATTCTAACAGTTGATCCTTGAAAATCGTTAAAAGCAGGATTATATGTTTGTCGAATGTAATGAATAAAACCATGAGAGAAAGGAAATGAAAAAGGCGAACCCTCCACAACAACTAATTTTGCTAAACTTTCCCTATCTTTGTGTTTATCATATTTAGGACCTATAACTCCCCCCGTCATCGGGTTAATTCGACCCTGTACTTGGGCGGGGACACTATTTAAACCTTGTCCAGACTCAGAAGGCATTTGCACACCCGATTTTTCAGCAAAGTATTGATTATACCTTGGTTTGTGAGAATTTTCTACATATCTCATTAAACCTCTTGTCCCACCTTGACCCTTTTCACTTTTAAATTTATAAACTTAGCGATAAATTTTACAAATTTTACGCCTCGATCGGGCCATCCCGGCCCACTGGACACCCTTAGATGAAGGTAAATACAAATAGTCTCAACAAGTATGCTAGGCAGGATGAGTATTATCACAGAACATAGACATTTTGTTCAATCCAAGTCCTAATCAACTACATCAGATCTATAGACAGATTCAACCATTTTAGACATATCTATGCATGCTTACAGAAGAGGAAAACAAAATCATAGGCTTAGTATGTGCAGTAAGGAGGATCTTTTGATTATCATGTTAGCAAACTAATTTCAGCAGAAAAGATACTAGCAAATATATTGTCTTGACCAATTAATTATTACAGCATGCTGATAAAAGAGACTAGGAAAGACCACATGTTGTCATAGAGATGTTTTTATGATGTGAACTAACATGGCAGACACACATTCTACTTGATGATCAGTTTGGGGTACAGTAGGACCTATAGGACTCGTCATGCTAGCTATGGAGGTATTTCACTCTTAGACAAGCAAGAATAATCACATAGCCAATTCAGCAGATATTAGGCTCCAAACCTTTTAAATAAATGAAACAGGCAGATAGGCAAGCTGATACAAGGCATAATATCGTTTATCTGGAGGTGATATGCTATAGTTACAAAGCTATCTAGATAAAAACTAAATGTGTGGAATCATATTCATGTGATTAGGCATGCTGATGCTAAGGCAAATGGGACAGACATACAGCCAAACTGGGAGGCATACATGCACATGTTTTAACCATCTTGAGATAACATTCCGCAGATATGTAAGATTGTATGGACTAAACTAAACATGCATATCTTATTAAGGCAAGTGAAGTGTTCTACTACATGACTCAATGGAATTAACATACTAACATATAGATAGTTTGACACAAGGACAAAGTGAAGACGAATTACATTACTAGTTCAACAGATATAAGAGGCAAACTGAAATGATTGAGTGGTCCTTTTCAGAGATATTATGTTAAGTGTGCAAGGTTGTTTTGGTACCACATGCTATACATATCAAGTCACACTATGACTAACTTGGTACACATGCCAGACTTCTAGAACCCAATAAACCAAACTACATAACACTTTCAAGCAAACAGATCCACTGTACCTAGAAATGGACCAATACAAGTTAAATTTAAACTACCTATTGAGTGTGAATGAAGCTCATGAAAACATGACAGATATACGAATATGATGACAGACATGTATTCATAGAGTTGACTTATTCTTAAGAAGACATTTTGGCACAAAATTATCTAAGTTAGACTAGGCACCCACATTCTATCCAGGTAGACAATACACACTTGTCACATGACTTAAAGAACGTTACACTATCACAAAATTACACCAAGACAAGCACACAAGGATGTATAACCAACTCAAATCAGACATGAATGCTAAACAGATAACTTTGATTAGTCATTTAAAGACAAAACCTCAACTATACAGGGGTACAGAACCCAACTCAGACATATACAATCATATTCACCCTAAATGAAGCATGGTGACACTTTAAATTAGGCATGATAAGATGTCTGAGTTTGCAGAATGATAAGATGTGAGTCAGAGTTTGGAGAAGAGGAAACGTTTCATTTTCCGCCTATTTGGAGTCATTTGAAAAGAAGCTTGTAAAGAAAGACAACGAAGAAATCATTTTCACTTTCCATCACTTCGGTAAACTTTGATCCGAGAAGTGTGGGGACTATCTGTATATAGTGAAAACCAGCATGACACGTGGCAAGGTTTAGGTATGGATTTTGAGGGAGGCGACAAAGTTTTATATCGGATGGAGTTGTATCGAGACAAGTCCGAGTATCAAGGCGAGATCGAGTAATGACCGAACTAGTTGACACCGGGTGGAGAGCTGGAGAAGTGCAGTATTAGAATCTGAATGTAATCAATTAGATTAGCTTAATTATCTGAATGTATAATCTTGTAATTAATTAGATTAGCTTAATTTTAGTAATCATAATCAACACAATATCAAGGATTATGATTATCAGATTTAGCTTAATTTTAGAGATTAGATTAGCTTGATCTTAGCCATAACTTTGGCTTACACTCTTGTATATAAAGTGATTTTACTAAAATGAAAAGAGAGGAAAACATTTCAAAACATCTTTTATTATGGTATCTAGAGCCTAGGTAATTCATACCTTATCCAGTCGACCAACTCTTCTCTGTTGTTGATAACTCCTGCCTCTTCGTCTTCATCAAAGCACTCCCCTGCTCCGACAATAATCAACCATGTCTATTGACCCAACATTCGAACTAAATATTTCCACCATGCCGGTCACACCATCTTCTTCCGTTCTTATTTCACACCTTGCTCTGGCAGTATCAAACATCAACAACTTTATCAAAATCACCCTCGATATTGAAAAAGGCCAATACATCACATGGTCGGAACTATTCACCATTCATGCTAGAGCTTACAAAGTTCTAGACCACATAATCCCTCCATCGACGAAGTCGAGTTCACCTCCATCTCTTCGGGAAACAAATCTTGAGTTGTGGTCACGTCTTGACGCCATTGTTCTACAATGGATATACAACACAATTTCAGAAGATCTTGTCAACACCATCCTTGAATTCTTGGGCTAAAGGACATTTTTTCAGACAACAAGAATTCTCGAGCCCTCTATCTCGAACAAGAATTCTCAGCAGTCCAGATAGAAAACTACTTAGATGCCTCTTCCTACTGTCAACATCTCAAATCCCTAGCAGACTAATTATCTAATGTCGGTGCCACCATGTCGAACGAAATACTGGTGCTTCAACTGGTTTTGGGTCTGACAGACGAATACTCAACTGTTGGGTCTCAGATTCGCCATGGAGACACACTTCCCTAAGTTTACAAAGCTCGATCCATGCTTGTTTTAGAAGAAACTGCAAGGGCGAAAAAGGTCGCCGAAACAACCGCTGACAACTCTGCCTTGTATGTCACTCACGATGATTCTGGGGGAAATCACAACTGAAATAATAACAACCGCGGCGGTAGAGGTGCTAGAGAAAACAATCATGGCGGAAAAGGGAAGAAAGGGAAGAAAGGAAACGACGGTGGCCGTGGAAGTCAAACGCCGATAAGAACTGGAGGTCCACCGCCGAATGGAATGGGGGCACTATTAGGGCAATAGGTGCAGCAACCCAATTTTAATTATCCAAATTGGGCCGGTCCGCAAGGGTATGGGCCTTGCCAGTACTGGTTAAATCCTCCTTGCCCTTACCCAACTGCTGGACCAACCCAATTTTATAATAAAATTGGGCTGCGTCAACCATCCATTTTAGAGCCCAAACCCCCTCAAACCCACGTAGCAGCAGCCCAGTCGGCCCCCTTTACCTACGCTCCAACCGATATCCAACAAGCCATGCGTACTCTCTCGATTGCCCCTCCGGATGATCAATGGTACATGGATACCGGAGCTACATCTCACATGACTGCAAACAAAGGTAATCTTACGTCTTATTCAAATAAGAGCAAAAATCGTAATATTACCGTTGGTAGTGGCCATACAATTCCAATTATTGTTTGTGAAAATGCATCGTTACCTAAACCTCATCCACCTTTAAAATTGCAAAATGTTTTACATGCCCCGCAATTAATTAAAAACCTTATTTCCGTTCAGAAGTTTACCGTTGATAATTATGTATCTGTTGAATTTGATCCTTTTGATTTTATGTGAAGGATTTTCAGACGGGGATGCATTTAATGAGGTGTGACAGCGTCGGTGACCTATATCTAATAAACACCAGCCCTCATTTTGGAACATCAGCACCTTCTACCTTTGCAGCTTTATCTCCCAAATTATGGCATGGTCATTTAGGACATCCGAGAGCTTTTGTTTTAAGCTCTCTTCGCCAAAATAATTTTATTCATTGTAATAAATTACGGGATAATTTTTTTTGTCAGTCTTGTTCCCTCGGGAAATAAGTCAAAATGCCTTTTTATGACTCGTTATCATTAACCTCATTGCCATTTGACATTGTGCATAGCGACCTTTGACCACCACCTATCTTGAGTTCAAGTGATCATCGCCATTATGTGTTATTTCTTGATGACTTCACAAATTTCTTATGAACTTTTCCAATTGCCAATAAATCTCAAGTCTACTCCATGTTCATAAACTTTTCAAAACACATCAAAACACAATTTGAAAGGGAAATCAAATGTTTTCAATGTGACAATGGGCGGGAATACAACAATGTGTCATTTCATAAGTTTTGTGAACCACATGGAATGAGTTTTCATTTCTCTTGTCCTCATACATCCTCCCAAAATGGAAAAGCCGAAAGAAAAATTCGAATCATAAACAACATCACCCGAACTCTCCTTACTCATGCCTCTCTACCTCCTTCATTCTGGCATCATGCACTACAAATAGCTACCTATTTGCTCAACATAATTCCCAACAAAAATCTTGCATATAAAACACCCACAAAAATTCTCTATCAGAAAGATTCATCATATCATTATCTTCGGGACTTTGGATGTTTATGCTATCCCTTACTTCCTTCAACTTCTTGACATAAATTGCAAGCTAGATCAACACCTTGTGTCTTTTTGGGATACCCAGTGAATCATAGAGAATATAACTGTTATGATTTATCGAGTCGAAAAATCATTATTTCAAGGCATGTTAGTTTTGATGAAAATAGCTTTCTCTTTTCCAAATGACACGCCTCTAATCCCTCAACCTATGAATTTTTGGATACATGTTTTATTACTAATCAACATTTATCCTCCCATCAAAATGCGACACCTAATGTAAGGGGTATCACAAATTTTTGTAAATCCCCCCCCACAGGTGCAACAACTACCGAGTCACTCCTCTTCAAATGAATCCGCCCAACAATAGGAAAACCCAATTCCTACTTCTCCAACTCAAGCCGAGTCCACTCAACCTACACCAACAAGCGATGACGACACTAATTCTGCACTGATTCAGCCTAACCGAAATCAGTCCACAACACACAGTCCATGAAATAACCCAACAACCTACCCAAGCCAGTCCACAAATAAATCATCCCACATCTTCACAAATTAAAACAAGATTCCAACATGGAATGTTTAAACCCCAGAAGACTTCTTAATCTTCATACCACTACTAAAAATTCCATTTCTCCTTTGCCTACAAATCCCCTTCATGCATTAAATGATCATAACTGGAAAATGGCCATGAAAGATGAAAATGATGCTTTTATTCAGAATAAGACGTGGGACTTGGTGCCCCGACCATCTAATGCTAACATTATTCGAAATTTGTGGATTTTCAGGCATAAGAAGAAATCTGACGGGTCTTTTGAGAGGCATAAAGCCCGACTTGTAAGTGATGGTGTAGGACAACAAACTGGTGTAGATTGCGGAGAAACATTCAGTTCGATTGTCAAACCAGCCACTATTCGGATAGTACTTAGCATTGCATTATCAAAATCTTGGTGTCTCACTCAGCTTGATGTCAAAAATGCATTCTTACATGGACATCTCAATGAAATTGTCTATATGTACCAACCACTGGGTTTTCGTTACCCATAACACCCTGATTATGTGTGTCTACTAAAAAAATCTCTATATAGACTTAAACAAGCACCTCGCGCTTGGTACCAGTGTTTTGCATATATGTGTCTACACTGGGCTTCTCTCACATCATTTCATATCATTCTTTATTCATTTATTGTCGAGGCAAAGATATGACATATATTCTTCTTTATGTGGATGATATCATCTTAGCCACTTCATCAGATGTTCTTCGACAATCCATTATTTCTAATCTTGGCTCTGAATTTTCTATGAAAGATTTGGGCCCACTAAGCTATTTTTTGGGTATCTCTGTCACCCGACATTCAGGAGGATTATTTCTTTCACAAAAGAAATATGCAGAGGAGATTATTGAGCGGGCCGACATATTTTCCTGCAAACCATCCCCTACACCGTTGGACACAAAAGCAAAACTAAGTATCTCTTCAAGTAATCCATATCATGATCCGACTGAATATCGTAGTCTTTCCGGCGCATTGCAATACTTGACCTTCACAAGACCCGATATTTCTTATGCAGTTCAACAAGTATGCTTACTTATGCATGACCCAAGAACCCAACACATGTCTGCATTGAAGTGTATCATTAGCTACATTCAGGGTACACTTGAATTCAGACTTTACATTTACTCATCTTCTATTAATAAACTCATCTCATACACTGATGCAGATTAGGGTGGATGTCCGGTTACTAGACGCTCAACTTCTGGTTACTGTGTTTACCTTGGAGATAACTTGATATCTTGGTCTGTGAAACGGCAGCCTACCCTGTCCCAGTCCAACGCTGAAGCAGAATATCGCGGGTTGGAAAATGTCGTATCAAAATCCTGTTGGATTCGAAACCTACTTTCGAAACTTCACTATCCAGTTACGAAAGCCACTTGGGTCTATTGTGACAATGTTAGTGCAGTTTATCTTTCCAGTAATTAAGTGCAACATCAACGCACTAAACATATTGCAATAGATATACACTTCGTACGTGAGAAAGTCGCTCGAGGTCAAATACGTGTACTACATGTTCCTTCACGCTATCAAATTGCTGATATTTTCACCAAATGACTCCCGCTGCAACTCTTTGATGATTTTCGAGATAGTCTCAACGTACGTAAACCTCCCGTTTTGACTAAAGGGGTATATTAGAATCTGAATGTAATCAATTAGATTAGCTTAATTATTTGTATTTATAATCTTGTAATCAATTAGATTAGCTTAATTTTAGTAATCATAATCAGCACAATATCAGGGATTATGATTATCAGATTTAGTTTGATTTTAGAGATTAGATTAGCTTGATCTTAGCCATAAGTTTGGCTTACATTCTCGTATATAAAGTGATTTTACTTATATGAAAAGAGAGGCAAAACATTTCAAAACATCTGCTATTACGCAGCTTGTACTCGTTCCGGATATGGCGTCACCCGTTACTCTTTATTCATTAAGAGACCATTATTATCATTTAATGACATTTAATTGGAGAATGATTCTTGGGTGTTAATATCATGTATTCATAGCTATAAAATGAGTTCAACCTTCATGTTGGAAGGGCATCTCATTCTCATTATTCACACTTGTACGATTTCGTTCATTGTAATCATAATCATAAAGCTCTCATTATTGGATCGGAACCGAAGCAGTTAAGCTAAGGCCCTGATCAATTTAGCTGAAAGAGTTCATCTTAGTTTACGACATTCCAGACTATCTTTCTTATTATTTTCATTTGCTTACTTATTGTTAATTGCTTACTCTTTATTCCAAATCAATCCATGTATCCTTAAAATCACTTATAAATTCAATTGTACCTTTTTTGAGGTAAACAAACATCTTCCGAAGTAATTTATATACTTCGGATAAGCTATTTTTGTTGAATTCTTTTCGGACAAAAGTTTAACAATGAGGAACGAACATCATCTAAAACGCTTGGAATCCAATCGAGTTATTTTCATAATGATATCGAGTATAGAAATGATCTAGGAACTACAATTGTAGCCAAAAGATTTAACGCTTTAATTTTAAGAAGAAATAATTTTAAAATAGAACTCAAAAAGGTCTAATTATAACTCCCGAAAACGTTAGGTAAATGAATAATTATGAAGAAAAGGGTGCACGGGTGAAATATTTTTTTATGTTCCTTTGATTGGTCAGAATCCAACGAGAACTCAAATTGCTTGGAAAACGTGATCTTGATAAGGGACCAAATCCAATCAGTGTCACAATTAAAAACGAGAAATTATCTTTGAGTTTACTTGGTGGAGAATGGAGTAATATAAAAGAGAGAGAGAACTCCTAATAACCAGCATGGTCCAATCAAAAACAACTACGTACATTATATTGGACGGTGGCTTTACAGGCATGACACTATTCTTTTTTACACACGCAAGATTTTTCCAATTCCTAGTTTTAGTCGTAGTAGCTAAATTCAATTAAAATATTGATAAGATAGGCAACTTTATACTAGTATAGTAGTATATATGACCAAAAACTGATTTAGGTAGCTTAGCGTCCCAATTCTGCATACCATGATTTTGTACTCGACAAAATATCAAAATAAATTGGACATTAGACATATTCGATTATTTCTAAAGGTTGATCATCAAGTGATGGCAGGTCCTTTAATTATCAAGAAGTAGAAATACTAAGGAAGGGGTGGGGGTAGGAAAAGTGTATATATGCTAATTTAGCATACTTACGAGATATTTAAGGTTGAATTATACATACTATTTAAATATGATTAAGTGATAAACTTATATGAATGATATATGTGCATATCAGTTTTAGTATTAAAAAATTTAGTGATAGAATTAAGACAAAATGTCAAAGTGCAACTGTAGGAACGGGGATGATGAAAGTTGGCAGTTGAGTGGCTATACAGGCATGCTATAATTATAGGGAAGAAAGATGGTCCAATGGAGTTGCCAAAATCGTCCAGTGGAGTATGCATTCCATTTAGTCAAATTTGCCTAAATGTGTCTTCCTTTTTTTTTTCCTTGTATGTTTTCCTGTTCCTTTTCTTTTGGAGTTTTCATTTATGATGTAAAAACCTTTGAGTACGACTAACATTGGCATTAAATTAATATTCATGTATTTCCAACATGAACTTTGAAATATTTAATTTCTATGGCGGTGTGAATACCCGTGCTTGTGTTGTAGGATGAGCATATATATATATATATATATGATATAACTTGCTTCCTACTTGAAAAAACGTACATAGAATAATGTTTACTGGTCACCTTTTGACCTATTTTTGAAAAATAGCTATTGTTATGAAATTTTAAATTTCACAAGTAAATTTACACAATAATGTAAATTATTTGAAACTCGATTACAGGTTGAAAAACAATTATTTGTGAATTTTACTCAAGGAACACTAGCTATAATTGAACTTATGGGCCTAGGGCCTCTTAAAAACGGACTATTTAAAAAAATAATATCATCTTACATATAATAACTAGTATTTATAAAATGATTGCCTATTTGATAGGTACTGGTTTTTCTGTTGTAAATTGTAATCATGCTGTAGAAAAGGTTTTATAAGGAGATAAAAGGACATTCTCTTTCCACATTTGAAAACCAGGAATTTAAGTACTTTTGAAGTTCATTTTACCGGTGTCCAACTCAAGAGTAAGTGAAGTCCGATGCTACTCATACTCCATATTCTGTAAAGGTTATTTGGATCATGATTCATAAATGACCTTGTTATAACATTTTGGACACCCTTGTAAAGTAGCACACCCTCCCGTCCATATTAAATGGTACATTTTAGCTTGGAAATACCTCTTAAAAAATTTACTCACTTCAAGAAGGTAAAAGATATTTTTACTAACTTATCCTAAATTAGATATTTCCTTCAGTTCATAATTTATGTCTACTTAATCTTTTTATTTTGATTCAAATAAGTGTTTACTTACATAATCAAGAAGAAATTAATTTTTATTTTTTTAGATTTTCTCTTATTAAGTGCTACGTGACCAGATCCCAATGTATCAAGTTAATAGTAATATGCAAATTTTAATTAAGGATAGTTTAATTAAAATATCAAGTTTTTTTTTTTTGCAGAAGCTAATATTTTCTTAATATGTGTGCTAAAGGCTAAGTTGATACTTATTTTGAATCGGAGGGAATAGTACATATTCAATATAGTTTCTTAGTTTACATAAAATTTATTTATCTAAATAAAAGTAAACCTGAAAGAAATAATTAATACATTCTTGATTATGTGAAACACTACTCCTTCCGTCCA
Organism: Anisodus tanguticus; assembly: GCA_034509755.1. NCBI lineage: Eukaryota > Viridiplantae > Streptophyta > Magnoliopsida > Solanales > Solanaceae > Anisodus > Anisodus tanguticus. The sequence goes on along the minus strand of CM067548.1, from coordinate 37,902,636 downwards.
CTTTTACTTGTCCATGTTTAACTTGACACACCCGGGGCAATTGTTAACACTCAAAAATAATTTAAGTGTATAGCCGAATCTATTGACAGTCGAACTATTCCGGAGACGAATTTACTCCTAGCCTCGACTACGAGAACTTCATCATCTACTAAGTCATCTTAGCCGAAATTGTTGGTTAGAGAAACGATTGGGACCTACTCAGATGCAGACGCATCAACGATCAAGTCAAGAAGGATTTTCGGACCCCTAAAGGCGGTAACGACCAACAACACCTAAAAGAGAGGGCCATTATCCAAGGAAGAGGAGTAGAGGGTGAGAAAATTGGCACCACTTCCCCCATAGTCAGCCGTTGAGCTTAGTGGGTTACTTGATGGCCAACATGGGGGGGCACGTTTGTACAATTTTTTCTTCCTTTTTATACTATAAATACTCATTCTTTGTATATATAACGGATACAATCAAACACATCAAAACTTATCTATCTTTATCTTTTATCCTTTACTTTACTCGACTGTATTCATGTTTCTTACCTCTTAGTTTACCATATCCACCGTCCTAACGCTTTCTGGAGTAGTTGGGGAACCCATTACTGGAGATTAAAGTTCCATTTCCAGCCTAAATCGCTTAAGTTAAGGAATCGATTTGTCTCCCGATTTCATCAGCCTATACAACGACAGATAGCGGAATTAGGGCCGAGAACAAATTTGGCGGACCCAGTGGGACTATAGGTGAATTAATTGCAAAGTTTGATTCTCCAGGTCAGGATCATTCTTGGCGTATGCGCCTAAGGTTCGGTAAGAAAATAAACCTCGAGTCCAGTCCACATCCTAAATAAAATCCTCCCAGAAGGAACAATGAACCAGCATCCTCCTCGGGTATGCCTACATCGATGGATACCCCTCCACTTCCTCCATCAATCCAAGTCATGGAAGAATCTAACCAATCTGAAGGTCCAACCATAATGACCACGTCTTTTATTAGATAACAGATCGACTTGGGCATCCACGACATTATGTACCAAGTTTCTAAACAGTTGGCTGACATTCTGAAGCTAAAGGTACATAATGAAGTTCAGCAAGCGAGGGAGATGGAAACCATCCGAATACACCCAGGAGAATGTTTAGCTAGTTTTGTCATCCCTCTGATGAGCGGTGTTGTTCAGCATGAGACTGTGACTCCCGGTGTTGTTCCTCAGCCGCATGTGCATCAGCCAATGCCCACTCAGGCGCAACCGATAGCACACCTAGGAACACAAGCCCACTTACCTGGCAACTAGCATATTGCATAGTCGCCTCCGAATCTTGGGGGGCAAAATATGCCACTTGACCAAGCGAATCTGCAGTATGGGCAAATCAACATGGTTTGGAGACCAGTTCAGACTCTAGGACAATTTGGATTGCCACCCATTATGCCGTATGTTTCTACGAACGGCCTTACGATGCAGGAAAACAATGTTGGCTAGCCGAATTGGCAGCCGGTAGCCCCTGGCTATGACTTAGTTCGGCTATTTGGTGACGCTGTTTACAGTGGATTACCATTCCATCAGTCATTGCCGGTACCCAATCTATACCTTTCAGGAACCGTAAACTTTCTAAAAACGGTCGACGTTCGAGGAGAGCAGCCATGGAACACCGTTCCACCTTATCCTCAGACTCCGTTAGCCGTTTCAGAAGCTCATGTTATAGGCTTTGGTGGCCATACCCAACAGCAGCCATGAGGCATTACCCCACCTATTGGTAATGGCCAGCAGACCACCTATAACCTTCAAAACCCTGTCCAACAATGTACAGAATGGAGGCCGCCAGTGCAGAACGCCTACCAGTCGAATCCAATCGAGAATTGGCAGGGGACGTCACAATTGATAAACTCGGAGATCATTACTAATACCATGTGAAGGTACTTCGGCATCCAACTAAAACATTTGGACATGCCTGTATATAAGAAGCCCTACCCCGACTGGGTAGATCAGATAACACCTTTGCTAAGGGGCTTCAAATCACCAGAGTTTGCCATTTTCTCTGGCGACGACAACAAATCCACTATCAAGCACATCGATAGGTTTACTGCCCAATGCGGCGAAGCTAGCTAGAACGAGTATCACAAATTGCATCTATTCTCTCTGTCTCTCTCTCTCTCTCTCTAACGGGAACAATATTTGCATGGTACTCCTCTTTGGCTCCTGATTTCGTGTAAAGCTGGGCTGACATGAAGGGGTGCTTCCATGATAATTTCTATTAGCCCCAACCTCAGGTTACTGTGGCTGATCTAACGAATCTCAAGCAACAGGTCCATGAATCGACTGTCGATTTTATCGAGTGGTTAAAAAATAAGGTTGGAAAATGCACGGTACACTTCCCTGAATCTGAGTGTGCCCACATGATAATCAATAATATGCACCCTCAGTTAAAGAAGAAGCTGGTAGGATAATCTTGCTCTAACCTGAGCCAGTTAGACAAAAAGGCTAGCCAAATATAGCAGTATGTCTAGGAGAAGGAGCGGAGAAGAGCCAGCCAAAATCGAGGCTCCCACTTGGTATCTATCATTGAAGCGGATGAGTCCGACTCAGAGTCAGCCGACTGCACGGCAGACGCAATGGTGACCGAGATTGTTAGAGGTAAGGTTTACTCTTGCCCAGCCTTGAAAGTCGTCAAAGGCAAGAAAACAAGTTCATCCGATGACAGGATCGGTTACATGTTGGATATCATAAAGGCAGATCAGATCTTTGATCATCTGCTCAAGGATAAGCAGATTCGGCTGCTTGATGGTCATAGGATTCCGCCTACCGAAGAACTCAAGGATAAGAAGTACTGCAAGTGGCATAATTCATACAGTCACTCTACTTCTAACTGTGTGGTCTTCAGGAAGGCAATCCAGAACAGCATCCGGGATGGAAGGTTCAAGTTAGCCGACAAAAGCATGGCTGAAATGTCTATTGATACCGACCCATTTCCTGTAGTACCAATATCTATGGTATCTTTTGCTAAGCCCGATGAGTCAAGGGACACCAAAGGGAAACAATTGATGAAAAGGGTATGGGTCTCTAAGAAACCTACCGAATGGGAGAAGGACACAAGGACTTTTGTGTTCATCCGGTTAGGCAGCCCACATGACATTCGTGATGATAGGCAGCCGGCAAGGATCAGTTTTCTTGACCGCCCCAGATATGCGAGGGACCTTGAACGAGATATTTAGGAACAAACCATGAGGTTCAGGAAGGTTCCTGTTGACACCAGACTTAGGCTTGGGGGGAAAGTATGGATGCCAACCAATCGGCAGCCGAGCATGCCTCAAATAGATGAAGAACCGCTCTCTAAAACCAAACAAAGGGTGGTCGAGTTTAACGTGAATGATGGTGTTTCATCCTTACGTATCATAAAGAGAAATGAGGACCAGACGAGACCCCAGAGAATGATTAAACCAACCGCCAATACAAAAGAGGGGAAGTGGTCTATCAATCAGGCTCCCGAAAAGAAAGATACACCACCGAGAGTCGGATCCAGAACCTAGAAGAGAAGGATGCAACGTGCCAAGGCCTTGTGTAAGATGCAACAGACATTTCATCTAATTTCCAACACCAAGGCAGCCGAAGACTAGGAGATTCCTAAGTCTACCGTAGTCGAGACTATAGAGCGGGCATTCGGCTCAGTTGCTTTAGAGGTAATTTTGCATGAAGGAGAGGCGTTAGGACAACCAGAGCTAGATGAACAACCTACTGACAACTCGACGGAAGAACCCCAGAAAGAGAATGTGGCCCCGAATGGGCCTCTAACCGAGGCAATCCCACAGATCGAGCAGAGGATTCAGTCAGAGGATTCCCAGCCGATCCCTATCTGTCTCCAAGATATTGAAAGTATTAATTTCTCTTTAATTGAATTTAACGAGGTGGGATATTCCATCCATGATTTATTTAGCCAGGACCTGGTTGATGAGATGTGGGCAGACATTGAAATGGTCAGCCTAATCCAATGTGATTTCTGGGCCAACCGCTCCACGCTAGATACCCTAGAAGGTGATGTTTGCGTAGAAGACACAGAATGGAAAACAATAGCCGATACTATGGCTAGGGACGCTTTGAGCACTGTGTTTGGTGCACCTATGCAAGAGATGGTTAAACACCTCAAGCCCCTCTATGTGAAAACTTACATCAATGACAAAATCATTAGCCGAGTGTTCGTCGACAATGGGGCTGTGCTAAATGTGATGCCACTGCTTACTTTGAAAAGCATCAACAAAACAAAGGAGGATCTCATCCCAAAATGGCTAGCTTTATAGGAGAGGCCTTTGAAGCATTGATGATTCTAGTAACAGAAATCGTCGTAGGTCCCAAGACGGTCAGATCTGTATTGTTTGTTATAGATGGCAAGCCGTCCTACACCATCCTGCTGGGTAGGGACTGGATTCACACCAGCAGATGCCTTTCTTCTACCATGCATCAGAAGCTCATTTTTTGGAAGGAGACAAGATCGAAATCGTGCCAGCGAATGATAACCATTCCGACCAGGGTTTAGAATGTAAAGGCTATCCTCTATTCATCTTATGTGGCTCCCATAGCCATCATGGAGCAATATGAAGTAGGATCTTGGAAATCATGTAATCTTACCTCGCGAGGGTTGAAATAAAACAATTAACCGAACCACGACTTACCTTGGAGGATTTAAATAATTGAGGAGACCCAAATCATACGTGACCTGTGGCCATCGGCTGACCACCCTAAACTGTGAGGAAAGGATAGTCGAGGCATCACAAATAGGGGACCACAATGTCGAACTAACACTTGCAGCCGACGAAGTTGAGCTGCCAATGGAACTTGAATCGCCCATAAGAAGGACTATTCCTAGTTTTGAGTCTCAGGATCCTTTGGAAGACATTAACTTGGGAACTGAAGAAAGCCCTCGGCTAACACATATGAAATTACACGTGGCAACGCATGTATTTCACCGCCTGTCAAATGTCTGGTTCTCTATGCCGCGTCAGCACTTAGGGTGACATTTATTACACTTTAAAAAGTGAAGGGGGTAAGAGGACCCCGCAAAGGTAAGGTGTGTCGTAGCAACGTCGGGTATAGTTCAAGGGGTGTAATAGTGCCTTATCCCATTAAAATAGTTTAATCTACTTCCACCGGATAAAAAAGAGTGTCCACTTAGCCATTTGCACACCCCTTAAGAAAATACTAACTCCTCGAAAAGAATAGGTAATTTGACTAAATTGTTGCTAATTAAAATGTATTGGAATTTGATCATATAACACTTAATAGGGGTAAATTGGAAAAAATAAAATTAATTCTTTCTTGATTTGATAAATGAATATTTTTTTACGGAAAAAAAGCTAAATGGACACTCTTTTTTATTCGGAGGAAATATGAACGATAGATGTCAGTTTCAGGATTCTTCTTGTATCCAAGTGTTAAATATACACAATTTATGTGTAATTTATGGTACATATTTAGTATCCTAGTTTAGGTAAGGTTGTAATTTAATTAGTATTGTATTACCATAATTAGTGTATTACCATAAATGTATAGAATAAGGTTTTAGGAATAGAATAGGAATATGATTATCCTATTATGTAACTTGTATATATAGCCTTTCAATTAATGAAAATAATCAAGAGATTATTTATTTCATGGTATGAAGAGTCTAGGTCTTAAAATCCTCTCTCTACTCTCCTAAATTTTCCGTCGACTTCCCTCCACTTCCGAGACGTTTTGCTCTCGGTTTGTGTGCCGATGGGACCTCTTTTTCTTCCCAAAATTTTCTCCGTAATCCCTCAATCACATATTGTTCTATCAATATGTCTACATCCCGGAACATGTTTCATCCGACCCTTACAATTTCTAACATCAAGAATAACATCCCTCTCGTTCTTGAAATAGAAAACGTCTAATATGCGACGTGGGCCGAACTGTTCAAAATTCACGCACGATCGCATCAAGTCATCCATCACATAATCTCCGCGGCTCCTGAGGATACGGAGGTGCCAAAACGCGAGGATGATCCTAAGTTGTGGATGATTATTGATGCTACCGTCCTTCAGTGGATATATTCCACAATATCTACCGACCTTTTGCAAATAATTATTGAGCCTGACGCTACGGCACATGCTACTTGGAATAGACTGCGTGATATATTCCAAGATAATCAAAATTCTAGAGTCGTTACCCTTGAGCAGGATTTCTCCCACATCAATATGGAAGATTTTCCTAATGTTTCGGCTTATTGCAAAAGATTAAAGGAATTGGCAGACCAACTTCGCAACGTTGGCGCGCCGGTTTCGAACGATCGTTTGGTCCTCCAAATGGTTTTCGGCCTCTCCAAGGCCTATAGTGGTGTGGGAATGCTTCTTCGGCAAAGCAATCCGCTTCCGCAATTTTATCAGACGCGTTCTATGCTTACACTAGAAGAAGTAGGCATAGCGAAATGAGCAGCTACCGGTACTAGTCCCGTAGTCATGATGACCGAGTCCACGGTATATCCTACCGGTTCCAACAACTCGAGCCAAAACCGCAACAACGGTGGCGGCAAAAAGAGTGGAAATAAGAAAAATGGCAAAAACCGCGACGGCAACAACGGCGGCAGCCAACAGAATGGTGGTGGCAGTAGGGGTCCTCACGGTGGTCAGCAGTAGCAACAACAGATTTGGGGCCCATAGTGGGCCCCTGCGATGGCGGCGGGCCCCACAACGATGGTTTGGGCCCGGCCGCCTTTACCTTCCGGCGGCGGTGGCCAGCCCGGCGGCGATGGAAAGCCCGGCGCCAGCGATCCGGGCCCAATTCATCCCGGTCCCGATTCATGACCAACGACGAGCCTAGGTCGAGACCGCAAGCAGGGGTGCTTGGGCCTCGGCCCCCGCAAACCCATCACGCAGCAGGCCCCACTCGGACATATATCGAGGTCGCGATGCATACACTAATTTTGACTCAACTAGACCCGAATTGGTATATGGACACCGGTGCCACTACCCACATGACATCTAATTCAGGTACTCTCTCATCTTATTCCAATTTGAGCAACCCTCGCGGTATAATAGTTGGTAATGGCAATTCTGTTCCAATTCGTGGTTATGATCATAAAACATTGTCTCCCTCTCATCCCCCTCTTATCTTGAAAAATACCTTACACGCCCCCAAATTGATTAAAAACTTAGTCTCTGTCCGTAAATTCACTACTGACAATTCTGTTATATGTGGACGATATTATCTTGACTACCTCTTCCGATGCCTTGCGCCAGTCCATCATGACCATGCTCAGCTCCGAGTATGCTATGAAAGACTTGGAGTCCTTGAGTTATTTTTTGGGGATTGTTGTCACTCGTCATTTCGATGGGTTGTTCTTGTCACAACGGAAGTATGCCTCCGAGATCATCGAGAGGGCTGGGATGTCATCCTGTAAATCCACTTCCACTCCAGTTGATACCAAGCCCAAGCTTGGTGCCGCGGCCGGAGTCCCTTACGATGATCCGACCCGCTATCGCAGTCTTGCAGGGGGCCTTCGGTATCTTACCTTTACTAGACCGGATATTACGTATCTGTCCAGCAGGTGTGTTTATTCATGCATTATCCCCGAATTGAGCACATGAATGCACTCAAAGGCATCATCCGGTATATTCAGGGTATACTGGACTATGGGTTGCATTTGTATCCTTCATCGACATCCACACTTGTCTCATACACAGATGCTGATTGGGGTGGGTGTCCAGACACCAGACGGTCTACGTCTGGCTACTGTATGTTCCTTGGCAACAACTTGGTCTCCTGGTCTGTGAAACGTCAGGCGACTCTATCTCGCTCAAGTGCCGAGGCTGAATATAGAGGGGTAGCCAATGTGGTCTCAGAATCATGTTGGTTACGTAATTTGCTTTTGGAGCTTCATTATCCCATTTAGAAGGCAACCTTGGTATATTGCGATAATATTAGTGCCATCTACCTTTCTGGTAATCCGGTTCGGCACCAACGCACTATACATATCAAGATGAACATTCACTTTGTCCGTGAAAAGGTTGCCCGTGGTCAAGTTCGCGTATGCCATGTCCCGTCGAGATATCAAATTGCCGACATATTTACAAAGGGTCTTCCCTCGGTCCTTTTTGAAGATTTTAGGGACAGTCTCAGCGTTCGAAGACCGCCCGCTATGACTGCGGGGATGTGTTAAATATACACAATTATGTGTAGTTTATGGTAAATATTTAGTATCCTAGTTTAGGTAAGGTTGTAATTTAATTAGTATTGTATTACCATAATTAGTGTATTACCATAAATGTATAGAATAAAGTTTTAGGAATAGAATAGGAATATGATTCTCCTATTATGTAACTTGTATATATAGTCTTTCAATTAATAAAAATAATTAAAGGATTATTTCTTTCACCAAGTTCATTATATTTTAGTTTGGTCTCTAATATGCTAAGCTGGACGTATATCGTGTAAGAAAATTTGTATCACACGCAATAAATGGCTCATGTATTATGCAGGCAAAAGATACGATCAAACCAGAAAGAACAAAATAAATTCATAATAATAATCATTGTTCATCAAGAAACACAATTGTAATAATTGATACAAAAGGCCAGGGGTGCACATCTGGGGGATATAGCCAGTGAGATGATTAAAAAAATTCTTTTATTTTATTAAAAGTTTTTAGTTCAAATCATGAGGAAAAAAAATAGATAAAAAACGTCAGAACTTGTAACTGTTTAAACTGATTAAAAGAAAACAAATGGCCCGTGGTTGCTTATTTTACTTTTACACCCAACCTAGTGGACCCAACCCTAAAACATTCTTAGCCAAAAAATTAATCAGCACTAACAAAAATGGGTCATAATTTGATTAATTAATAACCCAATTAAGTTTATACAGACATCCAAACACCTCGTCGACCTAAAATAAGTCTCTGTCTGTCCACACAACACCACACACCACACACCACACATGGTCTAACTTCCCGAAAACTCAAATATTCTTTCAATTTCCCCATCGTTCTTTATAACATAAAAACAAAAAAACAAGAAAACAAAACCTCTACAAGAAATATATAAAAATGTTACTCCTATATATATGTGACTGTGTGTGTTAGAACTTAGGAGCTCTGAAAGAAACGGAAGATTAATTAGCAGTTCAACAAGAACAATTGAAGAAGAGCTTTTATTTTTTGAAGTGTGAGTTAGGTACGTAAGATAATTATTTTCAAACCGATAATATAAGTAGCAGTTGAAGAAAAAAAAGATGTCTTGTAAATAAAGCTTCTGTCATTTCTCACCTATATAGACTTACCAAGAGTTGTTTATTCATACATAGAAAAGTTGACGTTTAATCAGTACCTGTTCTCTGTTTGATTTTATTGTCAAATATACAAGGTATTAAACTGTGATTTCTTAATTGTGTATGTTAGCAGGTGAAAACCTCCAAACACCTCCTTATCATATCTTCTGCAACAATTCTGGATTATACAAAAATGGTGAGTCTTGTTTTCATTTTTCAAAGTTGTTTTTATTTTCTCCGAATACTGTTCTATTGAATTCTTGGAACTCTGGTCTTTTTCCTACCATTTCTGTACGTATATGTTTTGTAAATTTGTTTAAGTTTTGGATATGAATTTGCAGGAAAATATGGGTGCTGAGAAACAAAGGATATTTGAAGAATTTGAAGGAAAGGATGTTCAGGAAATTTGTGTATCTGACCATATAAATGGATTAAAGTACACAAGTACAAAATCAGAAAGCTTTGTTGTGGACATGGAACGCTTTTCTCATATCATAGAGAAAGATATAAATGCCAATTCAAGAACTACTGTAAGTTACCATTTTTTATTTTTTGGTCTCTTTTATTGTTCATCCTCTCTATTCATACTCTGTTTCACCTGAAACCATTGACCCCTTGACAAATTCTTTCATTGTTCAATTAATTCATTATCAATCAATTTCACAATTAATTCATTATCAATCAATTTCACAATTAATTCATGTTTATCCTAGACAACCCCTTTGTTAACGTAATGACTAATGAGAACAGAACTCATTATTGGTCAAATTTTTGCTTACTAGTTTTGAGTTCTGATACATTGGTGGGATAAGTAGTCTTTGATCTCCTTATATGTTTGAGCTAGCTTTTGGGGTTAAGTTAGGCCCAAGATCCATTCTTTATATGGTATCAGAGCTAAACCCTTCTTTATATTATCCACACTCCAGATGTCCAGCCCTGAGCGTGAAACGGGTTGTTGAGTTCTACCACATCGGTGGGATAAGTTGTCCTTTATTGACTTGGGTAATCATCCTCCCTTTGAGCTAGTTTTTAGGATTGAGTTAAGTTCAAAATTCATTCTTTACGACTAGGAATAAGTCTTAAATTTGACTTTGTACAATACTGAAAAAGTTAAATATGATATTGGAAAAACCGGTAGAATGTGCTTTTTATATTTCTACTGAAGTATGTGACCATCTGATCTAAAAGCTTAAGCCGTTAGATATAACACACTTTTAATATTTGATTATATTCTCAACACGCTCCCTGTGTGTTTGCCTGATTTTTTTTTATGGTCCAAGCACGTGGAAATTCTTTTTGATAATGGGTGGCGGTGAGGTTCGATCTCAAGACCTTTGGTCTGCTCTAATACCATATTGAAGTATGTGACCATCTGATCTAAAATTTTAAGCCGTTAGATATAACACACTTTTAATATTTAATTATATTTTCAACCGTTTCTAATATATGATTTTAATTTTAATAAGTTGCAGAGAAACCTTTCAAGAAAAGGATCATTTCGAAGCGGCGCAAGAAAAACACATGCAAATGCTGACAATGAGAAAGACACTAACTTCACGGCAAGTTCCCCTAGAGGTAATATTTTTCTTTTCCCTCTTTATTAATTTAGTATTGTTTGACTATGGTTTAATATTTGAAAAACAAATACAGCAAAGAGGTGTTAAAAACAAAAACAATCATCAGAATTTGTATGTCTTATGTGTGTTTCTGTCACTGAGGTATTCAATGGTCGAAAGTGAAAGAAAATGACTATATATAATCCCCGTTGATATTTTCTCAAAAACAGAACTTCCAAATTAAAAGGAATCCGATTCTTCTCTACATTTATTACTCCTTGTACCAGTTTTGGTCGTTTTATACTGCGTCAATGATTTTGCTATTCGGTATGAATTTATGTGATGGTGTTTGTATAAAAAATGGAAAGAAATTATTGACACGTGTAGTCTAAACTACATATTAAATTTTATATGATCATAAATTATTTTACTAAAGGTAAATTAAACTATTTAAGATTAAATTGTTTTTAAATAAGTATTATTCCTATAATATATTTTTAGAATCAGAGCGCATCCTTTTTCAGAATGCGCTAGCATTGCTTATTCGTTTTTTATACCAGCATTTTCATACAGCTTTAAATTTCTTATCCGAATCTGATCGTTTCTCTTGCTTTGCCTGTGCTTATGCTCTGTCTTGAGCCGATGGTCTCTCGAAAACAGCCGCTCTACCTACCAAGGTAGAGGTAAGGTCTGCGTACACTCTACCCTCCTCAATCCCCACATTATGAGATTTCACTGGATATGTTGTTGTTATGTTCGAGCAGGAGTTAAACTTTCACACTCTACATCTCCACCCCCACCCCCAAAGATTAAAAAATATCTATAGCATTCCAAGAAAAATGTCAACTTGATCAGCCATATTTGGCTTCACATGAAACATACCACTGATTGATCAATGCAATCTATTTGTCAACCAACCCATACTTCCTCCTCCCCAAATTATTTTTCTTTGGTTTATAAAAATAGTTGTCTCAAATTATTTTTTATTTTAGAAATTCAAGGAATAGTTGATTAATTTTCTCCATTTTATCTTTTGTTATTAATGAAGATGACACATAGATAGAGTAAGCATTTAATAAAGAGATTATAACTTAGACATAAATAAGGTTAAAATATGTCAAATATCCTCCTAATTAATATTTCTTAAGGGGCGTGTAAACCAAAAAAATTACAAATAAATTGATACTAGAGAGTACTTATTTTGGACGTACAATAAGCTGTAAGTAGGGTTTAAAGTCAGCGGATTCATAATAAACACAATTCATTATGTATATGGAGTTAAAGTCAAAAGCAACAAGAAGAGGTTTAGATCTCTCCTTGTGCAAGTATTGCCAAGATTTTATTGCTGATATTGAAAAGATGAATCTATTGAGTTACCAACAATTTATTTACCTAATGCCACGAGTCCAATTAAAAATCATATGGTCCAAGCTGTATATACACCGAATGAATACAATCAAAAGATTGCATATAAGAATGAATGTGACGAACAATTAGCCTATTGTGTCAACATTTCTTCTGAATATTCAGGTTATAGTAGCTTTATTAATATTGTAGATATAATAATATGAAGGTACAGAGTGTCATTCCTTTTTGTTTACATTCATATAAAAAAGGGTCGCACATGCATCAGTATTATTGAGTGATAAAGAATGAAGCCAAGACATAATTATGGGTATATTCTGATGAATGTTAGTTTTAAAATTGGAAAAAACAATGCAGCTTCATTGCTAGGAGGAGGTAGCACGCCAGAAAAGCCCACGGCATTGACTATTACTAATGTGGGGACTAGTAGTGATCAACATACCCCACAAAGCCATAATCAAATCACTATAGTGGCCGGCCATGGTGGCGCCACCGAAAGCAAAGTTGGTGGCAGGAGATTCAGTTTCCGACGCTCTTCTTCCTCTTCTAATTGGACCATTGATCCTAGGAGGATCGTCCTTTTCTTTGCTACCTTGTAAGTTTCTCTTAACCAAATCAAATCATTTATTAGATAATTACATGTAAATTTTTATAAGTGTTAATCGGTAATCTAGTAAAAAAAATGTAAACAATTTTATTTTATATTTTTTTCATTTTGTTCGAGATTTTATAACCGCATAAATATTTATGATTTATTTTTTACCATACATTTCATAATTCTTTATTTGCCTTCTTCCTTTCTTAAACTTTGAGTCACGTGAAATACCATCACATAATTTAGGACAGAAAAAGTATACAACTTGCTAGAACATGTTAAAACGTATTAATATAAGTATCAGTTAATGCAAGTTAAATTGTAAACTAACAATATTTTCTTGCTAAATTGTTATATATCTAATTAATATGATAGTACCCCGTCTTTGACAGGTCAAGTATCGGAACAATGTTATTGATCTATTTTACATTATGTATTGACAAGCTCAATGGAGATGATAGTGCTGATCTTAATGGATGATAGACTCACGAACAAGACACTAGTACTCCTAACTCAGACGCCTGTATATTATAATGTAGAAGCAAAGGAAACATGAGCATAACTTTATTATGTGTTTTAACAGAGTTTAGTACAAACATCATAAGTTGGTGGAACAAAAAAAAAAGTATAAAAGGTGGAGTCAGAAAGGGCTAAAACTACAGATGGGAATTTCCATTAGCAGAATGATCACTTTCATCAGGCTGCCTTTTGTTGTAAAGCAAGAATAGAAAGCCATCATGACAAAGATTAATGGTAATACTCTATTGTAATGAGCAGCACATATCAGAAACAAATGTGTACTTTTTCTTTGTTAGCTTCTCTTTTTGTAACATTTGACGAGTTTAGTGGAGAACCAGATGTTACCTTTAGCTATCTTCCTTCCTTTTTTAGAATATAAGTTCCATTCACACAATGTAAAAAATAAGTATTGTGTTACTTTAGATAATTACATGTAATTTTTTATGATAAATACTTTACTATCATAGATTGAATCATTGAACTACATTGGTAGTACAAAATTCCTTATACAATCAGTGTTATATAACTTAAACCGTGGATGGGTAACTTCGTGCCTCCCACTCAAGTTGGTTCTTTTTAAGGGTGGCCAACGGGTCGGGTCGGCCTGGTCCCGCCCCGACCCGCTATTATAAAAAAAAATCGGTACCGGGACGGGACCTGGGCTCGTCCCACTCAGACCCGCCCCGCCCCAGTCCCTCCAGCCTTGCTCCGGTCCCGCCCCCGGTCCCGCCCGACCCCTCCCCTTTGCACAAAATAACCGTTGCGTGCAATGGCCATTTTTGGCCTCTCACCTCCCCCAACCCCCTCCGTACCCCCTTAATATTTATTTTTAACCCTAAGTTATTATATTTACACTTTAACCCAATTTCCCAACTATAAATACCTAATTTTCTCTTCATCTTTCTCATAAATCTTCATACAATCTCTCAATCTATCTCTCTACAAGTCTACATTGTCTACTAAATATTCAATTTTATTTATTCATTTGGGAGTGAAGTTGGCAACTAGCTTGAGGATCTTCCATCGAGCAAAGTTTCAATTTTCAACCTCTTGATTACACGTCGACGTTACGTCGGCGTTTGGTACATTCGTTCCTTCATTAAATTATTGTTGTTTCTTTATTTTATTTAGCGCACTTAATTTCATTATCTTTAACTATTTATTAGCATAATTAAAATTGAACCAATACGAGGTATGTTTAAGAATAAGGGTAAGACTTTTTCTAGTAGGGGTAACAAGAGATAGGGTACTTCTTCTAGTCATCCTATTCCTATACAAGATGATTTTGTTGATACTTCATATTTTTCTGAAATACCATTAGATTTAGACGAGGAGATATTTTCTGGAACTCAACAAGACTTTAATTTAATAGATAATCTAGATGACACACCACTTTATCTAGATGACACACCCACTAGTGCACGTCCAACTGGAACACCTCCTATTCCCCCTAGTATGAGACGAGGCCCACCACAAAGAAAATTAAAATTAAATGCATGGAAATTTTTTGATACGGATGTAGAACATCAAGTAGTTAGATGTCAAATTTATAAAAATGTTTTAAAATTTAAAATGGGAAAAGGTCAGGGTGGGACGGGGGGTTTAATGATAGACGTACAAAAGATTCCTGGTTGAAAAAGCGGGTGCGCCAATGCCCTCTCAGTCGGGATAAGGTTCACATACTGTCCCGGATCAAGTACAGGGTCAAATTAACCCTATGATGGGGGGAATTGTAGGCCCTAAATATGATAAACATAGAGATAGAGAAGCAATAACAAAATTAGTAATTGTGGAGGGTTTGTTTTTTTCATTTCCTTCCTCTCCTGATTTTATTCATTACATTATAGATATGTACAATCCTGCTTTTAACGACTTTCCTAGATCAACTGTTAAGAGAGGTGTATTTAAATTTGCACATGAATATCAACACTATTTACGTTATTCCTTATATAATTTTTCTGGTAAAGTATCTATCACGTCTGATATAGACCGTAGTACTAACGACCATGATTATTTAACGGTAACCTGTCATTGGATAGATTATAAATGGTCTATGCAAAAACGTATTTTAGCGTATAGATATATAGATGATAGGCACATTAGTACTTTTATTTCAGAAAATATTTATCATGTTTGCGATTATTACGGAATAACTAATAAAATTATAACTATTACATTAGATAACGCTTCTTCTAATAATTATGCTATTAGAATTTTAAAAGATGGTTTAACTCCATCTTTTCCAAATCATTTTCATATAAAATATGTATGTCATATATATAACTTAGTTGTAAAGGATGATCTATCACTTTTTGAAGACATTCTTAGTAAAATACTGTCGCGCACGTTTTTTAACCCGGCTTCGCGACGCGATGAAATCGATTCCCTCTGGATCAGTTAAAAATGCTTGCTTTGAGGAGTCGCCACCTAATTATACTAAGGTGAATTAGGGCACCTGAATGTTAACTAAAAGCTGCAAAATAACTCCGATTTTATAGTCTACAAAACTAATGAGATTCTAGGTAAGGGTTCTTTATTATCCTAAAGGGAAGGGGTTAGGCATCCATTAAGATTCGCTAACTTGCGGTTATCCGATCAAACTCAGGTTAATTGTTATACTAAGAAAAATGCATATTTAGAAATATAAAGTTTAAATGATGTTGCAAGTATTTAATGAAATGATACATTTGTACAAGTATATACTTGTATGGCATTAATATACATGTAAAGTTGGAAAAAGTAAGCATTTGAATGAAGATTGAAAAAAAAATATGCAATGTAAATTTTATGGGTGACGAGCCTAAAAATAGATAACCTAGCGATTTTTCGATTTTAAAACTAACCGAGCCTAAAAATAAATAAACTAGCGATGAGTTTCCAATTTTAGACTACCCTATTAATAATTTTATGTCTACCTATTCTAAACATTTCAATAATTTCACGAGTACAATAATATTACAATACAGAATGAAATAAAGCTGAATTTAAAGAAAGTAAAAAAACAACAAAATAAATAATCTCCGCGGGGTATTTGCCTTTATCCCTTGCAAGCTGTCAAGAACAAACGGTTAGAAATAATTGAATATAAATATACTTCGGATCCGTATCCAAAACAAGAATGTTTTGATCATGGAGGGCTCAGACTTAAATTTTGAAAAGACCATTCCAATCACGTCGTGGCTGCAAACATATGACTCGGTGGTCATTTTAATTGCCTCGCCTACTAAACATGTTGGTCTCTCGGATGAAAAAGAAAGATCATTCTAATCACGTCGTGGCTGCAAACATACGACTCGGTGGTCATTTTAATTGCCTCGCCTACTAACATGGTGATCTCTCGGATGAAATAAGAAAAAGATTTAAGTTTCATCCTTGCCCAGAAGTTTTATTTTCCGTCTTTACAACTGTGGAGGCCTAAAAAATCGACGGATATTTTTTCATCGGCCAATGGTGTAGTGTAACGTTCAAATCAGCTAAATGGTGCCGAAAACAATAAAAACAGAAATCGAGAAATGATGTCCGAAGGGACGCAGCCTCAAATTCAATTTCATTGGCCTAAATGCAGCTTTTAATTCAAAACAGTAAAATAAACCAAAAAAGTAAACTGAAACCGAGAAGCAATTCCCGAAAAGACGCGGCCTCGAATTCAATTTCATTGGCCTAAATGCAGTATTTAATTCAAAAAACAGTAAACTAAACCAAAATAGAAAAACTGAATCCGAGAAGCAATTCCCGAAAAGACACGGCCTCGAATTCAATTTCATTGGCCTAAATGCAGTATTTATTCAAAGCTGTAAAACAGTAAGATATCCGTGTACGGATGTTTAAATGCCAAAAAGCAAACTGAAATAGAAGAGCATTTTCCGAAGGGGCACGACCTCAAATTCAATTTCATTGGCCTAAGTGTAGTATTCTATTCAAATCAGTAGACTTTTCAAAAATATTGTGGTTGTCCGAGAACAGTCTTAAAGCAGCAATTTCCAGCAGGGAAACTAGCTGTAATTCTGTTTTAAAAATACAACAGTAGTGGGCTCGAATTTGGCCAAGAAAACACAGCAACAATTTGGTGTTAAATCTGCCTAAAGTGCAGCAGTAGTTTGGCCAAAACGCAGCAGTAGTTCGGCCCGAAATAGCATCAAAACGCAGCAGCAAAATGTCCAACACTTTGGCCTCAAAACAGTGGTAAATTGGCTCAAATTTGGCTAAGAAAACAGCAGTTGTTTAGCTAAAAATGCAGCAGCAAGAGACTTGAAAATAAAGCAGCAGTGGGAATCTGCCCAGCCAAGTATAACAATATGCCTAGTATATTTCTCTAAACATAGACTTAACCCTGATTTAATAAGCGAAGTACACACTTAGGTTACTAAAGCAGATTAATCATGCTCAAGCATTAACAAACACAATAATAGTATAAACAAAACCTAACCAACAAGACCAATTGACTGAAAAACAACATGAAACTCCAGAAACAAACAAGTATTGAGATGAGATTGAGTTTACCGACTTTCGGATTCTGAACTCGGACCTGAACCGGGAATGGACTCAACATCGAAACCATAATTTGAAGGGCTCAAATTTGTTATTTTGGAACAAGGCAAGACAGAATGCAACACACGCCATGGCTGCGGACACCGGATTGCAAATTGTTACCATACCGGGTCGCCCCGCCAAGATACGTGTCGGATATTCTCAAAGAAATGGACCATATCCCATTTGAAGGACAAGGATTAAAGACCAGCCATTTGAAAGGAAATTCGTGCAATTTCTTCCGGCAGTGCAGTAGGGGTAAATTATCATCATAGCCCGATTTTGATTTTGACCCGACCCGGATACAGACCCTAAACAGGATTCGGAATCCAATTTTTTCTTAATTTTCAGATAGCCAACAAATAAGATGTAAAATGCAAAATCTAAAAAAATATCCAAACCGGGTCGACCCGACCCGAATCAGAGGTCTCAACCCGAATCAGTTTTCTTCTCAGATTTTTTTTCCAGATAACCAACATGATAGGCAATATATGAATCTAGAAATTATCCGAGCCGGGTCGACCCGACCCGATCAGAACAGTGACCCAACCGGAACCCGAAAACAGTGAAGAATAACAAACAAAAGCAGATTTCCGGAGTAGGGTTCACGAAGCAAATAGAGATATTTTAAACCCCGAAATTTAAGAACAAAACTCACCACTTATTTCGAATTTTTTTTGGACTTGTTTTCAGACTTGTTTCTTGAACAACAAGGAAGGCAAATGCTTAAAATCAAGAACACAACAAATATTTTATATCTGGAATTGGACGTCCGAAAATCCCTTTAACAGTCTCCGGTCCCAATTTTTTTCGAATAATCTCCGGCCCTCCCCCTTTGAAGAACAAAAGGGGGGTTTTATAGGTCGATTCTCCCCCTAAAACCGAGTTTAAATTCAAAATAAAGGGGCTGAAAAGCAACGATTTTGGAATGAATTTTAGGGGTATGGGTCGCAGATTTTGGAGGTATGGCCAAAGGGTTGGTGGTGTCAGCGTAATAAGGGGGGGTTGGTGGTGGCGTGGGTGAGGTGACCGGTGAGGTGACCGGTGAGGTGTGTGGTCGGGTGCGTGGGGTATGGGGGTGTGCGGCGGATGAGAGAATGAGAGGAGAGGTTTTTTTATTTTAGGGTTTGTTTGGTTTGGGTTAGTGGGTATAAGAGGTGGGGTTTGGGCCGAGTGGGTATGGGTTGGACCGGCTCGGGTCGGGTCTGGGGCTTGACCGGTTGGGCTGCGGGAGTTGGGCCAAGGGATTTCGGGTTTTAGTTTGGGTGGAAATTGTTTTGGGTTGGAAAATGAATGGGTTATGGGTTTAAAATACAAAAAAGGGTTTTATTATATAAAAAGAAATCTTTGCAAAATTTATAAATTATAAAGATGATAATATGATAAAATATAATATTTGTGAAATGCTTGATGCTTAAAATAATAATAAAAAAATGTGATGCCTTTTTGTCAAAAATAAAATAACATATAATATTAGGATAAAAGTATGTTTGTGATATTAAAATGCAAATGACAATAAATATGCAAATAATATATATATATATATATATATATACGCCTATATTTTAAAATTATTGTGAGGTGTCAAAAATATTAAAAATTGCAAATAAAATCATAAAAGATGGGACAAAATTGGGTGTCAACAAATACAATTTGCTATAAACGTTATTTGTAAAAGTAATAGAATACAACGAAAAAAAGATTATAAAAAAACTTGTCACGATTGCGGACTAGCTTATAGAAAAATTCCCGAAGAAGTACCCACTAGGTGGAATTCTTTATACGAGCAACTACTTGTTGCTTATGACTATAAAAGACCTATAACTTTATTTTTTAACGCACATAATCGAAATCCAAATGATATGGTTGTAGATAGCGATTGGAAATTTTTTTATGAACGTATTGTATTTCTAAAGAAATTTTTTCAAGCAACAAAAGAATTTTCCGGTATATATTATCCTACTATTTCAACTATGTTATTTTATATAGCTCTAATATTTTTATTACTTAATGAATTTATGAAAAAACCAGCTTATAAACAACCTATTAAAAATGTTTATCAAATTAAAAAAATATTTTATTCCTATTCCCGCTATTTATATTATTGGTGTTGTATTAAATCCGACTATTAAAATAGACAGATGTAAAGCACTTATTGAAACTATTTATGACTGTATAGCAGTACTACCACCTCCAACTCCCAAAAAATCAAATGACCCACCACCTATTTAACAAACTAAAGAAGAAGTGTTGTCTAGCATAAAAGATGAATGCAAAAAAGTATATACGCATTACCAACAAGAAAGTGCTAGCAACCAACCGACTTCCATACCATCTTCTTCTTCAACACAACCTAAAAAAAGACATACTGTTTATGCGGCTAGTATTGAAAGCAAACATAGTGTTGTCAAATCAAGGATGTCATTCCGAAAACTCATATTTTGTACATGTAAAAGTTGCGTAATATAAATGTGTCATATAAAGCAGTCAAAAGCAAGCATAGTATTGGCAAATCAAGGAGTAGTATATAACATGAATGACGAACAACTAATATTCACATTAAAAAGAGTTATTATACAATTTGGAACCAATTTTCTGACATTAGTTCTATTACATGTTTTACCCCAGCAGGCATATTCGAAGAAATGGGTAGGACATGTGAACTAAATGATAATTTTAAATAACTCAAATAACTCAAACTACAGATACAATCAAGAATACAATAATACAATGAGCTGAGTGGAATTGGCGTGTTAGGGAGGCTGAAGTGCTAGAACAAAATTGAGGGCACTCGGACTCAAACGTCCAAAAAGCTTGCTACGTCAATGCCTCGTGGTACACCACAATAGTTCAATTGTGCTCTTAATCATTTTCTCGAAGAGAACAATCAGATGAAAATATGTTTCCTCAGGGTAGAATATGGTCAATGGTTACATCAGATTCAGATCCAAGTGGAATTCGGACTGTGAGATGTCCGATGAAGATTATTCTCCGTGATCCTATTAATTTTTTTTATTATAATAAAAAAAATAGGTAGGCAGGGTCATAGTGACGACCCTAAGGGTAATTGGGGTTCACAACTATATAAGTAGCATTTCATTTGTTATTAAACTACAACATATTTAATGTCGAGTAGTAGAAATGTTGATTGGTCGATATTCCTTCCAAATGATCCGAATAGCAGTGGTGATGATAGCTCAAATCATAGCATCTATTCCGGTAATTCGAGTTATCTTGATAATAATGAATTCAAGATAGATGATTTAAAACTCCACCTTCTTATAGAGCGTAATGATGATTTTTATAATGTAAAATATTCAGATCCACAAGAATATTATTGTGGGTCACGCCGAAAATGGGCATATTGACATGCCGAATCAGAACATCTTGTTCGTAACTTGGAAAATCTCAATGCTCAAATTCCAATAAGGTTCTCAATGACCATGCCTCAAACTGATCAATATTCTTGCGAGGTTGTCGTACGGAGGATTAGAAAAGAAAATAACAGGATGCTAGAAAGACGTGGTAGATTTTACATGCTAAAGTTGGCCGAAGAACAAGCATCATCAACGGGTAGAGAACTAATATCTATAGAAACAATATATGTCTTAAGAAATTCAAAATATTGTTCTGAGGACGATATTGAAGACTTCTATTATGATGATGATTATGGGCTATTTTCGTTCACTTGCTTAGTTTTTTGGTCATTTAAGTTCCCGACTCATGATTTAATTTGTATTTTTGATTTATGATGAAGTCATCAATTTTAAAGAAATTAGTATGTTTAATTTTTCTTTGATTGTTATAGTCTATTATTAATTTATATAAGCATCTTAGAGTTAATAATACATAAAAAGTTCAACAATTCAAAAATTTTAATAAAAATATAAATAAATTAGTATATAAAAGGTGCCGATTACATATTACATTTAAAAAAATATAGAAAATACATAATACATGAAAAAATGCAACTAGTAAAAACAAAATACATAAAAATAATAAACTAAACTGAAAATACATAGAAATAATAAACTTAATAAATAAAATACATAGAAATAATAAACAACAACAAGACAACAAAAATAATCTTTCAAAATTTCAGTTTTTCTTTCAAAGCATTTTTTTTTGTGTTGAGTGTTTTTAAGGTTATGCTTGAAAAACCTTTGTTTTTCTTCGGATTCTTTTAGCAAGACCTCCAAAAGGTCAATTTTTTCTTGAATTTCCATAAGTTTAAATTGCAAGTCAAACTTCACGGTATCTCTAGTGATACGTGAAGTCGCGGTATCTCTATCAATATGAGACTTTTTAAAATTCGCCGTCACCGCTTTATCCACGGGAAGGCATCTTCCCATCGAAAATATTTACAACCATTCATATCCTATAAACATTACAAGAAAATCAGTTTTTGAAAGTAAAATATGTAGATAATGTGAAAAACTCTAAACCCTAAAAACTCGTAAAACATTTACTTTGGGCACTTTACAGAGCCAAAAACGACGATCCGGATTATTTTGGGTCCTTGATGTTCTGAACTTACAATAATAACTGCATCCACAAACATCGGGTTCTATAACAAAGTTTGATGTTTCAGAACTTTGGGACATGATTTTCGGGGGCTAAAGTATGAAAAAAAGAGTGAAAATGAAGAAGGTGAAGATGAAATGGAGAAGACTAGCTAGGGTTTATAATAACCCCTATTGTGCAGGAAATTCCTGCGCACACTACAAGAAAAAGGACTATTAGCGACCAACCTTTAGAGATTGGGTCAAAATTGTGGTCCCTAAAAGTATACATATAAGGACAAGAATTTCTTTGGTCCTTAATTCTCGATTTTACGTATTTAATCACGGACGGTACTATATCTGGCCCTAAAATAGTATACTATTTGGTCCCTAATTCTCTAATTTCAGCGAGACTAGCACCAATTAATATTGTCTCATAAAAATTGGAAGAAATAAAAAAGTAAAAGCACTCTCAAAACATAACAATTCGTCTCAAAATCCGTAAACCTCTTTTTGGGACAATGTAACCATTTCTGGTGGTAACCAATTCCTTCGACTGGCTTTGATTTCTCTTGGATCTATTTCTCCTTCCTCGTTCTTTAGCTTACCCAGCAAAAGACAACAAAAATAGGGATAACTAGAGAAATTATCCTCAGAAGCCCTAGCCCCGTCGCATAGAAACCGTAGCCGGATCCAAAATTAAACTCAAGGTGGTCAATACATCTGCAACCGATGCTTTCTATGTTCTTGAGGTAAGCTTCTTTGGATATCTCTGTTAAACAATAGCAGTGGGTTGGGCCTCTCGGCCAGATTTGCTAGAAAATTGTTCCAATAAGATATTGTATATATGGTATATATATTTGTAGTATATTGTAATAAAAAGGATACCTTAATTAGTGTTATACACCTACCATAATTGTATAGTTAGAATTATGGTAGAATAAGGATTTAGAAGTAGAATAGGAAAAGGATTTTTCCTATTATGGAAATATGTAACTTGTATATATAGCCTTTCAATTAATGAAAATAATCAAGGGGATTATTTCTTTCATGGTATCAAGAGACTAGGTCTAAACCAAAAGTTTTCTTCTCTCAAACTTTTGCCTCTTTGGCCGAGAACCCCCCCCCCTCTCCCTCGGGTTTTTCTCTCCAAATATCTCGTCTTCCGCTCTCAAAAACCTCTCTTAAATTTATCCTCCTTCTTTGTTCTTTCAAATATGTCTAAGAACAATTTTCACCCTGCCCTCACAGTTTCCAATATCAAGCTCAGTGTCCCTATTGTCCTTGAGATGGAAAACGTTCAATATGCAACGTGGGCGGAGTTGTTTAAAATTCACGCTATCTCTTATCAAGTTCTTCATCACATAATTCCTCCCGCTAGACCCCTTCATGCGGAGGATCCTGAGGTGTGGATTACACTTGATGCTACCGTTCTTCGGTGGATATACGCCACTATTTCAGTGGACCTTCTACAGACGATTATGGAGCCCGATACCACGGCTATGGCTGCATGGAATAGATTGCGTGACATATTCCAAGACAACCAACATTCCCGTATCGTCACACTCGAGCAGGAATTCTCTCTCGTTCGAATGGACGTATTTCCGAACGTTTCTGCATATTGCAAGAAACTAAACGAATTAGCGGATCAACTCCGTAATGTTGGCGCACCAGTGACAAATAATCGTCTAGTTCTACAGTTGGTTGCCGGGCTTTCGGAGGCCTATAATGGTGTTGGAACTCTCCTTCGCCAAAGCAACCCTCTTCCCGACTTTCATCAAGCCCGCTCCATGCGACGTTGGAAGAAGCCGGTTTGGCTAAAAAGGCGGCTACGGAGCAAGCCCGGTTGTCATGGTGGCATCCTCTCCTAGTTCTTCGGGTTTTGTTAATAATTCGGGCCAAAACCATAATAATGGTGGCGGCAAGAATAATCGCAAAAATAACAAAAACCGCGGGGGCAAACGAGGTGGTTACGGTGGCGGTTCCGGTGAGCAACAAGCGGCGGTGGGTCCCATTCGGGTACGGTGGGCCACCACCACCGTGGGCCCGGCGGTGGGGCCGGTGGCGGTGGCACCCGCACCCTCCAAAGCCGGTTTACGCCGGCGGCGGTGGGGCACGCCGGTCCGGCGAGCCCAACACCCGGCATTGGCGGCCCATCGCCGGTGGCCCGAAAGAACGGCCCCCACAACCGGTAACGGCCCGGTTCCGGCACGGCCGAGTCCTTGGGCCCCGTCCTCCGCAAGCCCATCATGCGGCAGGCCTCACTCAGACTGATATCGAGGCCGTGATGCACACGTTGGGGTTGACTCAACCGAACCCAAATTGGTACATGGACACGGGGCCACTACTCACATGACTTCCGAATCGGTACTCTCTCATCTTATTCTAATTTGAGCACCCCTCGGGGATAATTGTTGGTAATGGCGCTTCTATTCCAATTCTAGGGTATGGTCGAGAAAACATTGTCTCCTCCTAATCCACCACTACTCTTGAAAAATACTTTACATGCTCCTAAATTGATTAAAAATTTAGTGTCGTCCGAAAATTCACAAATGACAATTCTGTTTCGTTGAATTTGATCCTTTCGGTTTCTCGTGAAGGATTTCAAGACGGGGAGTCATCTCATGAGGTGTGATAGTAGGGGGATCTGTATCCTATCATGCCCGGTTTCGATCCATCGAGTCCAAATTTGCCATCGACTTTTGCGGCCATCTCTCCTTCCATATGACATGCTCGTCTCAGGTCATCCGGGATCTTCTATTTTATCGGCTTTAGATAAAAATAGCTTTATTTCTTGTAAGGGTACAAATCGTACTCCAATTTGTCGATCTTGTTCATTAGGAAAAATTATTAAGTTACCATTTGTAGACTCCAATTCTCATACTTCTATGCCATTTGACATTATTCATAGCGACTTATGGACATCTCCATTACGAGTTCAATGGGCCATCGTTATTATGTTCTCTTTTTAGATGATTATTCTAGATTTTTGTGGACGTTTCCAATTGCGAATAAATCACAAGTGTTTTCCGTCTTCATAAAATTTAGAGCGTTCATTCGTACTCAATTCGAAAGAGAAATAAAAAATATTCAATGTGATAATGGGAAAGAATATGACAATAGGGAGTTTCGAGAGTTTTGTGCTACTCATGGGATAAATTTTCGTTTTTCATGTCCTCATACATCTTCACAAAATGGGAAAGCCGAACGCAAAATTCGTTCCATAAATAACATTGTCCGAACTCTCCTTATACATGCCTCCATACCTCCATATTTTTGGCATCATGCTCTACAAATGGCCACATATCTTCTTAACATAATTCCGTCTAAAGGTCGGCATATTCTTCCCCCTCAAAATCCTATATAATAAGAACCCTTCTTATTCTCACCTTCGGATTTTTGGGTGCTTGTGTTATCCGTTATTTCCATCCACCACAATTAACAAACTTCGAGCTCGGTCTACCCCGTGTGTGTTTTTGGGTTATCCGTCGAATCATCGTGGTTATAAGTGTTTTGATTTATCCTCCAAGAAAATCATAATCAATCGCCATGTCATTTTTGATGAAACTCAATTCCCATTTACGAAAGTTCATACTCCCGAACCTAAGTCGTATAATTTTTTGGATGACCAAATATCCCCGTATATTATTCGGAATTTTTCGGACATCTCCCGTATCCAAAATCCTCCAGCGGGCCCACGCGCCCGCCGGCCCAACAAGCATCGCCACACCCGGCTCTTCCGACCACGGAACAGTTCCAAAGAATCGGGCCGGTCCGGCCCGGTCTGGAACCGGTCCGAGCCGAGTCCAGCCATTTCCGATTTGGGCCAGCAGGCCCACTGCTTGCTGGCCAGTCCGTCCCAAGCCCATAAAATTCCATTAATTCTTCCTCGAGTCATAGACCGGTCACTCGTAGTCAGCGGGGTATTTTTACACCTAAAAGACATTTTAATTTACATTCTGATGTCTCTAAATCCCCCTTGCCCCGCAATCCTGTATCCGCATTAAATGACCCTAATTGGAAAATTGCTATGACTGATGAATATAATGCTCTTATTGATAATAAGACGTGGGAGTTGGTGCCCCGTCCATATGGTATTAATATTATCAGGTCTATGTGGATTTTTGCTCACAAGGAGAATTCAGATGGGTCCTTTGCTCGGCATAAGGCGCGACTTGTTGGTGATGGTAAGACTCAGCAGGTTGGTATTGATTGTGGTGAGACATTTAGTCCGGTGGTCAAACCGGCTACCATTCGCACGGTACTTAGCTTGGCCCTTTCAAAGACTTGGCCAATTCATCAGTTAGATGTCAAGAATGCTTTTCTACATGGAGATCTCAAGGAAACAGTCTATATGCATCAACCGTTGGGTTTCAGGGATCCCAGCCGCCCTCATCATTGTCTGTTTGTTGAAAAAGTCCTTATATGGGCTTAAGCGGTCTCCACGTGCCTGGTATACACGATTTGCTGATTTTGTTTCGACTATTGGGTTCACACACAACGGGTCGACAATTCTTTGTTCATCTACCGCAGTGGTTCGTCATTGGCCTACATTCTCGTTATATGTGGATGATATCATCTTGACCGCCTCCTCCGATGCTTTGCGTCGGTCTATCATGGCCATGCTCGATTCCGAATTTGCTATGAAAGACTTGGGGCCCTTGAGTTACTTTTTGGGAATTGTTGTCAAACGTCATTCGGGTGGGTTGTTTCTGTCTCAACGGAAGTATCTTTGCTTTGAGATCATCGAGAGGGCCGGGATGTCATCCTGTAAGTCCGGTTCCACGCCGATTGATGCAAACCCAAAGCTAAGTGCCGCAGCGGTGCACCATACGAGGACCCGACCCGATATCGCGATTTGCGGGGGCTCTCCGATATCTTACCTTTACCGGACCGGATATTACGTATGCGGTTCGGCGGTGTGTTTATTCATGCATGACCCCGAGTTGAACACATGAATGCAATAAAACGCATCATTCGGTATATTCGGGGGACACTAGACTATGGGTTGCACTTGTATCCGTCGGCTACATCTACGCTTGTCTCCTACACGATGCTTGATTGGGGTGGTTGTCCCGACACCGGACGGTCGACTTCGCTACCTTGTATGTTCCTTGGCAACAACTTGGTCTCATGGTCGGTAAAACGTCGGGCAACTCTGTCACGCTCAAGTGCGAGGCGAATATCGAGGGGTAGCAAATGTGGTCTCCGAATCATGTTGGCTACGTAATTTGCTTTTGGAGCTTCATTGTCCCATTCGAAGGCAACCTTGGTATATTGCGATAACATTAGTGCCATCTACCTTTCGGTAACCCCGTTCAACACCGGCGCACCAAACATATCGAAATGGACATTCACTTTGTCCGTGAAAAGGTTGCAAAGGGTCAAGTTCGCGTATGCCATGTCCCGTCTCGTTATCAAATTGCGACATCTTTACAAAGGGTCTACCAGCGGTTCTCTTTGAAGATTTTAGGGACAGTCTCAGCGTTCGAAAGCCGCCCGCTATGACTGCGGGGGTGTGTTAAACAATAGCAGTGGGTTGGGCCTCTCGGCCAGATTTGCTAGAAAATTGTTCCAATAAGATATTGTATATATGGTATATATATTTGTAGTATATTGTAATAAAAAGGATACCTTAATTAGTGTTATACACCTACCATAATTGTATAGTTAGAATTATGGTAGAATAAGGATTTAGAAGTAGAATAGGAAAATGATTTTTCCTATTATGGAAATATGTAACTTGTATATATAGCCTTTCAATTAATGAAAATAATCAAGGGGTTCTTTATCTTTCCCAGCAAAAGACAACAAAAATAGGGATAACTAGAGAAATTATCCTCAGAAGCCCTAGCCCCGTCGCATAGAAACCGTAGCCGGATCCAAAATTAAACTCAAGGTGGTCAATACATCTGCAACCGATGCTTTCTATGTTCTTGAGGTAAGCTTCTTTGGATATCTCTATTATTCTTATTCTTATTTTTTATTTTGACGTGCATAAGGCACGAAGGCGTTCTTTCGATCTATGAACGGTTGCTGCCGTGGATATTGAATAAAATTAGAGAGCAGTGAAAGTTTTTGTTTTGTATTTTGATATGGGTTACTGACATCAAGTATAGGTGCTTTCATATTTTGTTTCTTTTTATTTCCTGATTTCTTGCTATTTTAGTTTTCAGTGAAATATGTGGTTGGACTTGATGTGCAAAATTAATTTATTATAGAAAAAAATTATATTAGCATTGCGGAATAGTTTGAAATTTAAGCTAAAAGTTCAAAAAATTCGCCTTTCTGCTTGATTTGAATCTATCGAAATGCTCGCCTTTCTGCTTGATTTGATTCTATGGATTCCGGAGGTGGCCCTGGACCTGAACGATATTAGTTTCTCCTTACCACATATTTTATATAGTGCAAAGAAGTTGTTACTTCCTTTTTTTGGAATGTTGTTCAAATTAGGGGGAAATGTTGCAGTAGGTTGACAATATGTAATTAATTGGAGTTTTTTTTAGTGTGGTTAGGCACTTGTACATATAGAAGCATTAGAACTAGAAAACATCTATATCTATATTATATTAAAAATATGAAATCCATAACATAAAAATTAAATTACAAAAAATACCAGTAGCCCATTTAATTAGAGTAAATTACCTAAATACCCTTTTCATTTATTTAACAACCCTTTATAATACGTATCTATTTATTAAAAGGCACGCGTCCACAAAACTTCATAACACAAACACGCATATCTTCATAATAGAAACGGACACGAATCTTCAAACATTATTGAAAGAGCCTATTGTTTCATCGTTGATCTATTAAGAGTTGCCATCATTTGGTTTCTGTTTTTTTTTTTTTTTTTTTTTTTTTTTTTTTTTGTCTAGGCTAACGCTTTGTTTCATTCCCTTTAAAAAGCAAATTCCTAATGTAACTTTTCCTCATTCCTCAATCTTCTCTGTAACATTTAGGTTTGACCTCTTTACACTCCACCATAATTTTCTATCTTCGGTATGTATTTTGGACAGTTATTTTCTTTTCTATTTGATTGTTAGATTTTCGGCACCACTATTATTCCATTCCATGAATCTATCTATTCTCTCGGATAATTTCTCGACAATATATATTCCCGGGAAAATCTATTGTAAGTTCGTTCACTGTTGAATTTACGTTTATAATTTGTTATTGTACTGAGATATGTTACGCGAAATTATTATAAATTACATATTTTGAATTTAAATTTTATTTGTGATAATTCATTTATCTGTTTTCCTTGATAATTATTCATAATAATAATATCGCTTAATTAGGATGCCAACAATAAATAAGTATACTATTAAAATCTAAACTCATTTACTAGACAACCATATGTCATCTCCTTCATAAAGACCATTTGTGGCCTTCAAACTCTAACAAGATAGCGCATTAGATGAAAAATTATACTACCATAAAACAAAAAATAATCACATAATATCCTATATCATCCAAAGATGTCATCCAACTGTTTGTTAAAGAGCTTGACTGTTTATTTTAATTTAAGAAAAAGTCACACGACCATCGAATATGCCATGTAAACAAGATAACAGTACAGATTTTTCTCCAAAGAAAAAGCAATATTAGTTTGAGGTTAATTTAAGGCACATCACATTTTCTGAATCGGTTTTAGTTGAGATTACTCGCAAATGCAATGAAGCCAAAAATATAAAAAAACCTTGATGCCTATAGCATGTACTTAGCTGATAATAATAAACTGGAGATTACTAATCATTATCTAATAAACTAAAATAGCTATAATTGTATTTTTCTATTGGTGATATTTAAGAAATACATGGTCAAGTTTACATAATAGTGCAAGGGAATTGAATAGTTTATTGTCATCGTGTTACCCCAAAATACCCACATTGTTTGAATGTCTTTCAATTTTAAATTGTTCTTGGTAAAGTCAGTTGCTTTCAGTATTGTTATACAATGAACAATAGAGATAAGTTAGAATAAACTCGGTTTGTCATTCTTCAATTTTCTGCAGTTAGATTCATATATAGTCCCTTTGAAAAGCATCTTACCTGGGTTGTTTTTATTAAAGGTCTTCAGGACAATATTTCTTTCCGTGTATAAATTGGTTCTTTTATTCTTAGGTGTTTAAGATTTATTATCTCTCTTTTGCAATGTCATATATAAAGTGTATTTATTTTGTTTTCTCAACTTTGTTTGTGTTATTGACTGAAAGAAATAATCCCCTGATTATTTTCATTAATGAATGAATATATATACAATTTACAATATCCATAATATGAAAAATTATATTCCCATTCTACTCTCAAAACTCTATTCTATTAGTACAAGAATTCTACAAATATGATAAGTTTACAATGCTAATTAAATACAACAAATATCTCCTAAAACCCGTGATATACACGGTCTCCTATTTGGCTTGTGTTTCCGTGATATACACGGTATACACATGGAAGTGTATATGCCGTGTATCTTTTGGGGTTGAGTTAAATCCAAGATCCATTCTTTACATGGTATCAGAGCCAGACTCATTCCAATTATATGTTCACTGATGTTGAGTCCCCAAATTATGTCATCCATGCTCTAGTTAACGGGATCTGGACGTGCGGGGGAGTGTTAAGAGTACCACATCGGAAATGGAATGGGAACATGGACTCCTTATATGGATTTGGACAATCCGCACCCTACAAGCTAGCTTTTAGAGTTGAGTTAGGTACAAGATCCATTCTTTCATTGACCCTGAGTACTTGTGTCATTTCCAAGTATCCTACTGATTCTTTTTGGTTACTTCTTCAAATGAACTTCTTTTCTTATATTTGCATTGTTGCATATTTTCGCAATTCATGTATTGACCTTCATATATATTAAATCCTCCAGATTTTCTGAAAATTCTCGTGTTCCTTCTTTAATTAATTATTGGTTTAAGTAGTTGCCCATAACACTTCTAAATCAAGAAAACTCAATTTGTTTTGACAAGGAACTCAATTTTTGTTTGTTCATGGAGAAGAAAAAGGAGGACTTGTGGTTAAAATTGTGAGCTATTTTTATGGTAGGGAAAAAGATAATTCGTTTATGATAGAATGCTCATTATTGGAAGATGTATTACAAACTAAGAACAGGAATAAAAAATCAGCCACTTTAATACCAAGGGATAAAAGAATTTAAAGTAACATATCTTATCAGACTGAATAGGATGTGGAGAGCCGTAACATAAATTTCTTAATTATTGAAGCTGTCAATGTAATTGAGAAGGTCTCCTATTTCTGTTAGATGAAAAAGAAGAGAAATAATTGATAAAGAAGAGAAGAATAAGCATTTAGGAGAAGGAGAAGGCAAATAAAGATGTGTGAAACATATTAGAGCGCACAGTCATGAATGCATGTTACTTTCGGTGGTCTCTTGAGGAAGTATTTTTCCCGGAGTATATGTTATTGAGCCCATTAATTTTATATTATACAACTTCTTAAATTTATAAGGAAATTAATTAGGCATTTGTGAATTTCTTAATAGTATTTGAGATGTAGTTAGCCTCAATACCCTGTTTTCAAGCATAACCTACTTGGGGTTACTGCATTCATTATGAAATTGTTAGATTTTTCTGATGTTAAGAATATTAAACTATATTTTTTGTCTTGAAAAGAACCAACCTTTTATGTCATTTTTATCATATTTCTGACAACATACGCTACTATATGAAGGTAGTAGATAGAAAATCTACCCACTTTTTAGTTCACTTAAATCCTTGCCAAAGCTAGTAAGTGATCTTTTCTAATAGTGATGCTTATTTTTAAGAGTCCCACATTGGAAATAGAATGAGAACATGAACTTCTTATATGGACTTGGACAATCCTAACCCTACAAGCTAGCTTTTGGGGTTGAGTTAGGCCCAAGATCCATTCTTTACATGGTATCAGAGCCAGACTCATTCAAATTCTTTGTTTGTCGATGTTGGGCCCCTAAATTATATTTTTCACGCTTCAGTTAACGAGGTTTGGGCGTGCGGGGAGTGTTAAGAGTCCCACATCGAAAATAGAATGGGAACATAGACTTCTTATATGGACTTGGACAATCCTCACCCTACAAGAATCTTACGCAAATATGTACTAATTTGGAATACACGTGCAACACACGTGCGGAGAAACTAGTAACTTTAAACAAGTAGAAAGTTGCTACTTATAATTTTTATCTGTTTGTTTAGGATTTGGTGTCCTGAGGTTGACAGTCCAGGTAAGGTTAAAGTGTCTTCTAAGGAGATGTTCCAGGCTGGTTAGAGACTTCTATTTAGTGAATATCTAGTTTTAAAATACACTAATTTTAACAAGTAGAAAAATGCAAGTACTTATAATTGTTTTTATTTTGGTTAGGAATTTGTGTTTGAAGAAAGTCAATATGTTGATGTAGGTTGACAATGCGCATAATGTAATGACCCTCTAAGGAGTGTTCTTATTTTGGTTTACAGACTTGAATCTAGAGAACATCTAGCTTTAAAAGGCTAAAACTGAATATTTAGGTGTTCACCTTGTTATCTGTTAGATTTTTTCACAAGGAGCCTATATGGTTTTATTGAGTATTCCACATATTAATTCTGTTTTTGGTTTAATTTATTTTCTGCTATGAATTAGTTAAACGATGTTAAATTGCTTTTGTGAATGACACCGTGTTAAGGCTATATCTACAGTGCGTAAGCGTGCAGACTAGCAAAGGGACAAATAAGGAAGTTAGGACCTACTTCTAATAGAAGTTGGTTTTGTTCAACTGTGTGTAAAGAAAAGCAATTAGAGAAAGGAATGCTATGAAATATTGCTTGTACTTATCTTCAACTTTATAGGACCTCTTTTTCAAAAAGAGTGGAAAGATCAAATGATTAATAGGGCAAAGTGTTTGTATTAAATGTTCATATTGTTGTTTGGTCCTTTTCTCTGGGCATTGCGCTTATAAGCCTCCAGCTCCATGGTCTTTACATTGCCATAATTGAGGGCTAATGGGGGAAAATCCTGCAGCCACTGATGGATGGTTTATTTTAGTCACTAGAGTTAATGAGGAGGCACAAGAATATTATCATCGTAACACATTTGGTGAGTTCGGGGAGATCAAGAATTTGCATTTGAATCTGGATCGTTGTTCCGGA
The DNA here is from genome assembly GCA_034509755.1 of Anisodus tanguticus. Lineage (NCBI taxonomy): Eukaryota > Viridiplantae > Streptophyta > Magnoliopsida > Solanales > Solanaceae > Anisodus > Anisodus tanguticus. The sequence goes on along the minus strand of CM067548.1, from coordinate 37,869,188 downwards.
TTTGTCAAGGTAAACTGGCTCTTTTCTTTCTCATAATGTGTAGCTGCTTCTTTGGGTTCGGGGTTTCCTTTTCTGGGTGTTGCACACCTGATGTTATACTAATTGCATTCCCATTGTGTGCTTTAATCTAATAATTTTTTCTATCAAAAGATTTTGGACGACGACAAAATTGTTTTGATCAAGAAAATGGTGTTGAAAATTATAAGTGACATGATATTCCATGTTCCACATAACTGTGTAAGAGCATTATATGTGGTTGGAGTTGATGCCAGAATTGATTTATTCTAGGAGTCATCATCAACTTAATATCTAAGACAATGGATAATCAATCTAGAATGTTCAAATAGTTCTAGAGAGTTGAAAGAAGAATTTTAAGATGAAAGTTCTAGAGTGGAGTCTAGAAATAATAACTCTAAAAATAAATAGAAGAGTGATTCTAGAAAAAAAGTAGTGAGTAATATTCTAGAATAGAGTAGTAATTAAATATCCTAACTAGATTCTTCCATCACCACCTATAAATAGAGGTGGTCTATTTAAGTTGTAATTAAGTGAGTAAGAATTTCTCAAGAAGTGAGAGCAAGTAAGAACTTGGTGTATATTGTGGTCAAGTTATAGTGTTCAAGTCTTGGTGTAATTACATTTACAATAATAAAGTAGTTATTTTTTCACGTGTTGTGTTGTCTAACAAGTGATATTAGAGCCAGGTCGGTTCATACCAAAGAGACGTTTGTTGAGTTTCTTAGAGTATTTGTGTGTGGTTTAGTACTACAGAGCTTGTTGTCGAAATCAAGCGTAAAAATAGAATTTTAGCCAAGACACGATGGGTGACCTTCAAGTGGTCGGTGGAATCAAAAAACTTAACAATCAAAATTACAGCACGTGGTCGATGCATATGGAGGCATATCTCCAAGGCCAAGACTTGTGGGAGATCGTTGGTGGCAATGAGGTCACACAACCAGAAGACGTAGTAGCTCTGAAGAAATGAAATATTAGAGTTGGCAAAGTCATGTTTGCGATTCGTACCACAGTTGAAGATGAAATATTGGAGCACATCAGGCAGCTAAGACACCGAAGGAAGCGTGGGATACATTCGCAACATTGTTCACCAAGAAGAATGATACGAGACTGCAGCTTCTCTCTATCAGACAATGCGACATGACGATCAACCAATACTTTACCAAGGTAAAATCTCTTTGTCGCGAAATTTTTGCATTAGACTCTCTGCTGGCATGTCAGACGCTAGAATTAAAAGAATTATTATTCATGGATTAATGCCAGAATATAGAAATTTTATTGCTGCAATACAAGGTTGTCCAAGCCAACCTTCTTTTGTAGAATTAGAAAAACTTGCTAGCTGACCAAGAAGCGTTGGCTAAGCAAATATCTGGAGTCTCATTAAAGAGTGAAGAAGAAGCACTCTATAGCGGTGATAAGAAAGGTCGATCCCGACCAAATGCTAGTAGAAATTCTAGAAAACACGATGACAAGGATAATCATCATGGAAGCTCCCAAACAGGGGGAGCTCAAAAGAAAGACAACCGGGGTGGTCAGTCAAAGAATAACAATAAGTTTGATGGAAAATGCTATAACTGTGGGAAAAAGGGCCACGTGGCTAAAAGTTGTTGGTTCAAGAAGAACATTGTAGAAATCAATGTAGCCAAGGCAAATGCAGGAAAGACAAGCGATGAAGAGTGGGACGCTGAAGCATCTTTCGTCGTGGAGGAAGAAGAATTAGCTCTGGCAGTTACCGTTCCTGGAATGATCGACTACAATAATGATTGGATAGTCGACTCTGGCTGCTCAAATCATATGACAGGCGATAAAGAGAAGCTACAGAACATGACTAAGTACAAAGGTGGTCGTGTGGTGGTGACAACCAACAACTCAAGACTACCGATCGCTCACGTCGGAAAAATAACAATCATGTCGAGATTCAGTCTAGGATGTCTACCATGTACCTGTGATGAAGAAAAACTTACTATCAGTGGCGCAACTTACGACATTAGGCCACTATATCTTATTCGGACCTCAAGATGTCAAGATCTTGAAATCTCTGGAACACCGATGATGAGAGGACGACGCTTAGAGTCTGTCTATGTAATGTCGACAGAGTCAGCTTATGTAAACAAGACTCGAAAGAACGAAACGACTGTTTTGTGGCATGCAAGACTTGGACATATAAGCTATCACAAACTCAAGGTGATGATGAAGAAATCTATGTTGAAGAGTCTTCCTCAACTCGAGGTCAGGACAGAGACCATTTGTGCAGGCTGCCAATACGGTAAGGTGCATAAGTTACCATATGAAGACTCAAAGTTCAAAGCCAAAACACCATTGGAGCTGGTCTATACTGACGTATTCGGGCGAGTCAGGCAATCATCAATCAGCGACATGCAATACATGGTTACGTTCATTGACGATTTCTCACGGTACGTATGGGTTTTCTTTCTAAAAGAAAAATCTGAAACTTTTTCAAATTTAAAGAGTTCAAGGAAATAGCGGAAGGAGAACTCGGCAAGAAAAATCCAATGCCTCCGAATAGACAACAGTGGTGAATATACATCAGATGAGTTCTCTCAATACATACGAGAATGCCGCATACGCCATCAATTCATATGTTCAAATACGCCACAACAGAATGAAGTAGCTGAGAGGAAGAATCGGCACCTTGCAGGAAGATTTTGGGCAGAAGGTATAAAGACAACAGCTCATGTCATCAATAGACTTCCTCAAGCGAAGTTAGGGTTCGTTTCACCCTTTGAAAAACTGTGAGGTAGTAAACCTGCAGTAAGTCACTCTCGAGTATTTGGCTGTGTGCGCTACATGTTTGTGACAAGTCATCTACGTAGCAAATTTGATAAAAAGGCGATACGGTGTATCTTTGTGGGATACGACAGCCAAAGGAAAGGGTGGAAATACTGCGACCCAACAACTGGAAAGTGTTATACATCAAGAAATGTTGTATTCGATGAGGCAGCATCATGGTGGTCACCTCAAAAGGAAGAGTTACCAGATTCCAAGGAAATAGAAGACAATTTGCAAAAGAAGATGGGGGAGCAAATTGTTGAAGTACATCGAAGTCCATAAAAGGAACATGATCTTCAAAGTGAGGAAGAAAATACCGAGGACGAGTCAACACAGAATCCGTGGCAAACAGGCATGCATCAAAGAGTAGAAGACCGTCAACCAGAAGGAGTAAGTCCACAGGCTCGGAGATCGACAAGAGTTCGGAATCTAAATCCCAAGTACGCCAATGCTGTTGTAACTGAAGAAGAGTTAGTGATGCAAAAACAAATTAAGTTGGTGCTGACGGGGAGTGTTAAAAGTCATCATCAACTTAATATCCGAGACAATGGATAATCAATCTAGAATGTTCAAATAGTTCTAGAGAGTTGAAAGAAGAACTTTAGGATGAAAGTTATAGAGTGGAGTCTAGAAAGAATAACTCTAGAAATAAATAGAAGAGTGATTCTAGAAAAAGGTAGTGATGAATATTCTAGAATAGAGTAGTAATTAAGTATCCTAACTAGATTCTTCCATCACCACCTATAAATAGAGGTGGTCTATTTGAGTTGTAATTAAGTGAGTAAGAATTTCTCAAGAAGTGAGAGCAAGTAAGAACTTGGTGTTTATTATGGTCAAGTTATAGTGTTCAAGTCTTGGTGTAATTACTTTTACAATAATAAAATAGTTACGTTTTTCACGTGTTGTGTTGTCTAACAACTTTTTGGAAGGACATCTCTGAGAACAGAGATCACAATAAGCCTACTCTGCCGTAGGTGGGGTGAGAATTGGTATAAATGAGGCAGTTACCATGTCCTTAAAGGTCGTTTGTTAGGATGCATTATAGAAAATTATGCATGCATTAGCTTTGTGTATTACTAATACCTTATTTGATATCATTTTTCAACCTATGTATAACTAGTAAAAGCTTGTTATGTCTCTTTTGATTCTTGGTTAGAAAACAACTTCGACAAAATAGTCTGCTTCTGTCATTTGAAAAGTATGTTGGCTTGATTGCCGGTTGCTGTGTGTTTATATGTGAATTGGCTTATCCATTATCTGCTTCTTTCAGAAGAATTGTAATGCAAATGGGAGTGACTAAAATTAGTATTGGTTAGTAAGCCCCATTACTAACTCAAAGTTTCACTCTTTTTCATAAGGACTTCATGATAGTTGGAGTCGCATCTCAATTTTGTTGTATCCAAGTCATACTTGCAACAGTTTAGCACCTAAAATTGTTCTGGAGTTTCCTAGGGAAAATCAATTTAATCTAATCATTATTTTAGCTTTAAGTCCTTTGATGATGTTTCCTCTAACATCTTACTGTGTTCTTCTTGTTGAAATCATATTTAAACGTGGTGAACACAATACAATTTAACGCTGGAACAACATATACAATATTCTTGATAGAGGATAAGAAAAATTTAATTGACTAAAGAACAATGGTAGAAGGAAACTAGGTTCAAAGAAATATATGTCCTTTGTATATGAGATATAGCAAGGAGACAACTTGAAAGTTGAAGGGCCCCGCCATACTCATATGTACATGCAAAAATACCGTACCAAGATTCGACCGACACTCCGAAACAAGGGGAGTGTTCCAATATCCGCCGAGTCTGTAACCTACTAATGTGGATCGTCGCCTTGCCTACGTAAACCTGCTGGCATGAAACACAGCGTCCCCCGACCAAAGGGACGTCAGTACGATTAATGTACTGAGTATGTCAGGCATAAGAAATATCATAATCAGAGATACATAAATAAACTGAAATAGGAACAGTCGACAGAAACAACTGACAGAACTAGCCGATAGTAACAGCTGACAGAACTAGCCGGTAGTAACAGCTGACAGAACAAGCCGATAGTAACAGCTGACAGAACTAGCCGATAGTGACAGCAGACAACAATGAATGCCTCTGAGGGTCATAATATGAATAAATGTCATGCACAATGCGGTATACATATATATATATATATATATATTGTCCTCATCGGGCATCTTCCTTCCCATAACAGCCTATGTGGGCATCATTTCATTTCGGCCTCTACGGGCATAATTTTTTTCGTGTATATATGTACCAGCTACAGGTGGTGTGCGTATATAACGCCTTCCATTTTTCCATTTCCCATACATATATAATGCATACATATAGTAGAGTATATAGCTCCTTTGAGGTCAGGGTATGTACATGAATGTAATACATGCATGATAATAAAACATCCTGAGTGACATCATATCTTTGCAACTTTGGCTAACACTGTGAACATTAACATATTTCCCATATTCTTCAATAAAGACTTAGGATCATATTTAGACATGCTTTTAACATAGGAATCAACAACAGGAACATCCTCGGCTACTATGAGCATAATAATTTATGGAACAATATAACGTTTACGTTACACAGAACATGCCAAAAGAAAGAAATAATTTGCCTTAACATACCTTCGTCGATTCGTTGATGATATAATCCAAGTAGTCCGTAAAATACCTAACCTTAAGCACGAATGGACCAGCTTGAAAAAGGAAATTCAATATGATTTAGGGATCATGTTTTGCTTGCTGTTTGCTGCTTATAATTTCCATGAAATGCTACCAATTTACTGCTCACGTTTGGCTAACAATTAATTGCCTATCTTTAACTAACAAAGGGTGTTGCCTTTGTATATTCTTACAATGAAAGGTAATGTCATATGCAAAAGTCTTCAGAGGACTTTTATATAATGGACACGATTTGAGTGCCCTCTCCCATAATAATTACCCCAAGTTCCTATTAGTTCCAATGCTGCCACCACTTAACATGCATGCCATCCACCTAATTAATATCTTGCCTTAGTCACCTTGGGCTCCTTTAAATGCTACACGTAATTATTCTCACTAATCTTTTCCCCACTCAAAATTCATCGATTAGCTGATCATTGTTGTCCCCTACTATAATTTATCCGTTAGTCGATCGTTGTTGTCCCACTTAGCTGATAAGTCCTAAATTAGTTCGGAACCACATCTTTTTATATACTAAGCTCTTTATTAGCATACGTCTAGATGCTCAACCCATCATCCGAAAGTACGGGGCGTTACAGATAATATTTTATTTCCGCATTTCATTTTCTATTGCATAATATTTAATGAAAATAGGATGTACAAGATCATATATCCATTTAGGGACCAAAGTTTGTGGTTCATAAAAATGAAATACACCAGATTTCTGGTCTTTATAAACTTTTTAGGACCAGCTAAAAATTATAAATGAAGAGTTTGAAAGACCAGAAATATTGTCGCTGAAAGACTTTTAGGACCAGAATTTTCTCGTCGCTAAAACATGTAACGACCAGTAGGAAAAATCTCATCCCTACATACCTTTAGTGGCGAAGACTATAGAGACGACTGGCGACCAGATTTTACCAGTCGCTATTGATCTTTAGAGACCAGAATTGAACTTTTAGAGACCGTAGTGGCAAAAGGAGTTAACTGCGCCGTTACAGTTAACTCCTTTTGCACATGAATTTTCTGCGCAAAAAATACTTATCTAATTTTCTTTTTATGGAGTATTTATGTTCAACTGTCCACTTTATGCGTCATTTAAGTTCCGGACTCGCTATAATTGAGTGACCTTTTAATTTATTTACTCAACAATTCCATACCGACTAAAACAGAGCCGTGTATAAAATGTTGCAGAACTTGCTTTCTGTTTTCTTTTTTTTCCTTATCTTTAATTCTTTCAGTCTATCAGTAGTGCCATTATTTTAGACATGTGGAGAAATAATTCACAGAGACACGACATATAAACAGGATTTACAGCTTCAATTATCGATCACGACAAATAATTCATTGTCTAATTTGAGCTTCCATTTCGATGCCATTTCTGGAGAGTTCTCTATTCTTTTTCTTTAACCCTATCCATAAACTTTTAAGCATTTCGAAACTTTTCTGTGCTTCAAAACCAAAACTAATTCTTTCACAAAAAACCAAAGATAATTCTCGTAAAACTAAATCTAAACACTCGCAAAAAAACAAAATGTTGTAACCTTAAAACTATGCTGTTTGTATCTGTAGATTGTAATCTTTTTGATAACTAGAGAAATTTGTCTCTTGCCAAATATAATTCACGCAGGAAGAGGCAAATTCAAGATTTGAATTTTGTGGCTTCAATTTTTAACGCTCTTAGCATTAAATTTAATAAAAATTAAAATTATAACTTTAGACTTACTATTTTTTTGTAATTTTAGTAAAACTTTTGTTCTCAGCCCCAATTCCGCTATCTGCCGTTGTATCGACTGATGAAATTGGGAGACAAATTGATTCCTTAATTTAAGCGATTTGGGCTGAAGACAGAACTCTAATCTCCAGCAATGAGTTCCCCAACTACTCCAGAAAGCGTTAGGACGGTGGTCGTGAGTAAACTAAGAGGTAAGAAACATGAATACAGTCGGGTAAAGTAAAGAAAAGTAAAGGATAAAAAGATAGATAAATTTTGAATTGTTTGATTGATTATGTATGTATCGTATATACAAAGAATGAGTATTTATAGTACAAAAAGGAAGAAAAAACTGTACAAACGTGCCTCCCATGTCGGCCATTAAGTAACCCACTAAGTTTAACGGCTGACTATGGGGGAGGTGGTGCCGATTTTCTCAGCCTCTTTTTGGGGGTCCAGAAACCCTTTTGACTTAGTCGTTGAGGCGTCTGCATCTGAGTGGGTCCCAATCGTACCTCTAACCAACAACTTTGACTAAGATACCTTCGTAGCCGATGAAGTTCTTGTAGTCGAGGGCTATGATAAATTCGGCTCTGGAATAGTTCGGTTGTCAGTGAATTCGGCTAAACACTTAAATTATTTTTGAGTGTTAACAATCTCCGCCTACATTAACTCGAGTGTGACTGTTGAGTTGATGTATCCGAAAGTTGCCATCGTTTTCAATCTGACAGCCATGCATGTCACTTCAATCGTCTTGTCTCTAGTGCATGCAATGATGATAACATCTGAACGGGGTTTCCCCTTCAACCGAGGTATCCTTGCTATCACTAATCGGTTATAATATTTTCCAATCATACATTCGAAGAGGTAACCCTAATTTCTACTGCCCATCGAGATCCGCTTAAGAAGAAACATCTTTCCGAAATTTTTTCACTTCATCTCCGATTTCTTCCCTTCTACATAAAAAAACCCTAATATCGGCCATCTTCTTACTCGGCTGCTATGGCTTCTTCTTCCTCTTCTCAGAAGCTATATAAGACCACTTTAGTCGATAAAGACCTAATCGATGCCTTGGTCCTCGTTGATGCCGCCGCACCATCGAGATTTGATTTTCGCTGTAACACTGGGCTCGGGTATATGCAGCGCCTCTTTTTTTGTGCTTGGTTTACTTGGATGTGGGAATCCATATCGCACCCTTTAACGTCAACATTGCTCTTGACATTCTTGAGCAAATTTAGAGTAAACCCCGCAGATCTGATGGGCCATTATCTTTGACCACTTGGGATGGCGTTCTTTCGACTGAGCAGTGCGACCAACCTTATCACACAGACATGTGAAAGAAGTGGCTTTATATTTTGTGACTAGGCAGCCGGTCTGTGGCTGTCATTTAGCCATACCTCTCCCATCGGAGGAAATCAACTTATTTTGTGCGACCAGGAACCCGGTCTGTGGCAGTCGTTTATTCATGCATGCCCCAAATCGAAGGATAATACATTTTTAGATACTTGTCATTTACATTCCTGTCCATTTCTTTATCATGAATGTTTATTAGTCGATATGTGTTGCCGGCGATCCGTTGGCTTACTACGAAAGGTCCTTCCCAATTTGGTAACCATTTGCCGAATTTACGATCCTTCATCACAATCGGCAAAACGGTTTTCCAAACTAAGTCTCCTTCGGCAAACCTCTTAGTCTTAACATATTTGTTGTATGCTTAAGCCATTTTACGTTTACCGACTTCAATTTTATCTAGGGCCATCAATTGATCTTCATCTAGCTGATCTAACTCCATTAGCATGACCTGTTGATACTCCTCTAAACTCAGAGAATTCTGTTTGGCCACCCGTAATGATTTAACATTAATTTCCAATGGCAATACTGCATCTTGTCTATAGGTTAGCCAATAAGGTGTCATTTCGGTAGCTGTAGATTTAGAATTCCTAATCGCCCAAACGACTTCATCTAGAGTGAGATGCCACATTCTTGATTTATCCTCCACGTTCTTACTAGTTGTGTCCACAATAAGTTTGTTGCCTGCCATGGCTTGCCCATTTGCCTGTGCGTAATAAGGCGAAGATGTGATCATTTTGATCCCAAATTTCTCAACAAAGGCTGCCACTTTAGAACTAGTGAACACCGTCCCTTGATCAATTGTAATCGTCTTAGGGATACCATATCTATATATGATCTGGTGTTGGATAAACTGAATGACATCAGTCTGATGAACCCTTTTCATCGACTGAGCCTCCACCCATTTAGTGAAGTAATCGGTAACCATAATAATGAAATTGTGGCCTTTAGCCGATTGTGGGTGAATCTTGCCGATGAGGTCCATATCCCATCCTCTGAAGGGCCAAGATTTTACGACTGGGTGCAACAACTCGGCTGGTACCCGTTGGATTGGTCCATGTCTCTGACATTCTTCGCATCATTTTGCATACTAGAAGCAGTCAGTTGTGATGGTAGGTCAATAATAGCCATGGCGGTAGATCAACCACTTCATCGGTGGCCCCGCTCCGTGTGATCCACATACTCCTTCATGAACCTCTACTATGACCTTCAAGGCCTCTGCTTTGGCAATGCACTTGAGCAGTACTTCATTCATGCTCCTTTTATAGAGGTCATCGTCAATGAGCACATATTTCAAGGCTCTTCTTTTGACCTCGAGGTCTTCGCAACTGGAGGGATCTTTTAGGTAGTCAATTAGTAACTGCCTCCATATGTCGATTTGATCAACGGCTAACACTTCGGCTGGTAGTTCGTCATACTCTAAAGTGAGTAGAGACTTTCTAAAGCCATAAGTTTTTTGCGCTAAGTTGTTAGCCTCAACATTCATGCCTCTGGGAACATGACTTAATGTAGATGATATGAACCTACTAAGTAACCTGCTAGCCGTTTTGTAATGGGCCAACAAATTCGGATCCTTGCAGTCATATTCCCTGGCCAGCTGCTTGATAACCAACTGAGAGTCCGCGAATCCTAATGTATTTTTCTTTCATAGAGACTAGGAGTTTGAGTCTTATGATGAGAGCATCATATTCGTCTTGGTTATTTATCAAGTCATAATCTAACTGATAAGAGAACCTCCATGTTTCATCTCTAGGATCGGTTATCGTTATCCCGGCTCTGACTCCTTTCTGGGTTCTTGACCCATCAAAAGTCAGCGTCCAAGGGACGATGTACATATATGCGGTAGGAGGGGCGCATGGGTCCTCCGCGTCTACATAGGAGTGGTCTGTCAAGAAATCGGCTACCGCCTAGCCTTTGACGGCCCTGCGTGGATTATACTCGAGAGAAAATGCAGTGAGCTTGATTTCCCACTTCATTAGTCATCGTTGCAAAACAGGTTTGTTCAATAAGTACCGGATGATATCAACTTTGCATAAAACATATATAATGTGAGGCATTAGATAATTCTTGAGTTTTGTGCAAGCATAGAACAAAGACAGACAAAGCTTCTCCAAAGGAGTATATCTAGTTTCAGCGTCGTTGAGCATTCGGCTAAGATAATAAATCGCTCTTTCAGTTCCATCATCGTCCTCCTATACTAGCAAGCAGCCGATAGATTATTCTGTAGATGAAATATACAATTTCAACGGCTTCCTCGGCATGGGAGGCACCAATACGGGGGGAGTAGTTAAGGCATTCTTAATTTGATCAAAGGCCTCTTGCTGTTCCGGACCCCATACTAGCTCTTCTGACTCTTTAAGTCTGAGCAAAGGTGATAAAGCCCTCATCTTGCCAGCCGAGTTAGATATGAACCTCCTTAAGAAATTGATTTTTCCTAATAAGCTTTGTAACTCCTTCTTTGTCTTAGGTGGTGCGGATCCCATTACTGCCTTGGCTTTGTTACGATCTATCTCGATGCCTTTCTTGTGTACCAAAAAGCCAAGAAAGTTGCCAGTCGATACTCCGAACATGCACTTGGTTGGATTCATTTTGAGATTATGAATCCTCATTTTTTTAATGCTTGTTCAAGATCGGCGAAATGATCCTTGAAGTCCTTAGACTTCACTAATACATCGTCGATGTAGACCTCCATAGTTTTGCCGATCAAGTCGTGGAAGATGGTGTTCATTGCCCTATAATAAGTGGCACTAGCGTTCTTCAGACCAAACAGCATAGCTACCCAGTCGTAAATGCCCAACACCCATGGACATTTGAAGGCGGTTTTGTGAATGTCGTCCTCGGCTACCGATATCTGATTATAGCCAGAGTATCCATCCATGAAGGTCAATACACCATTAGCGGCTGCTGAGTCGACTAGCATGTCGGCTATCGGCATAATGTACTCATAGCTAGATTTAGGTTTCGGTAATCAATACATACCCGAACCTTGCCATTCTTCTTCTTGACTGGTACGACGTTCGCCAACTATTCCATATATTTTGCCATTCTGATAAAGCCGTCTTTCAGCTGTTGTTCGATCTCGTCTTTGATTTGAGGTATCAGTTGAGGGTGATACCTTCTGGGCGACTATTTTTAGGGCTTGAAACCCTCCTTTATTAGCAATCTGTATTCTACCAAAGTACGTGGCAACCCAGCCATCTCATGATAATCCCAAGCGAAAGTCTTTATACTGCAGTAGAAGGGTCGTTATGCCTTGTTTGTCTTCTTCCTTCAGCAGACCACTAATATGTGTTAGCCGAGGGATTTCTTCAGTGCCCAAGTTGATGTCTTCCAAAGGATCCTGAGACTCAAAACTATGCATAGTCCTTTTTATGGGTGATTCAAGTTCCATCTACAACTCAACTTCATCGGCTGGAAGTGTTAGTTCGATGTCGTGGTTCCCTATCTGTGATGCATCGGCTATCCTTACCTCAGAGTTTAGGGCGGTCATCCGATGCCACAGGTCCTGTATGATTTGGGTCTTCTCAACCGTTTAAATCCTCCAAGATAAGCCGTGGTTCGACTAATTATTTCATTTCAAACCCTCGCGAGGTAAGATTATAGGATTCCCAAGATCCTTCTTCATATTGCTCTATGACGGCTATGGGAGCCACATAAGGTGAATAGAGGATAGCCTCTACATTCTGAACCCATGGCTGGAATGAGTTATCATCCGTTGGGATGATTTCTATCTTGTCTCATTCCCAAAAGATAAGTTTTTGATGCATGATAGAAGGAAGGCATCGACTGGTGTGAATCCAGTCCCTGCCCAGCAGAATGGCGTAGGACGGCTTGCCATCTATTACAAAGAAGGCAGACCTAACCGTCTTTGGACATACAATGATTTCTGTTACTAGAATCCCCAACTCTTCAGAAGCCTCTCCCATAAAGCTAGCTATTTTCATGTTAGTTGGGATGAGATCTTCTCTGATTTTATTAAGGCTTTTCAAAGTAAGCAGTGGCATCACATTCAGCACAGCCCCATTGTCAACAAACACTCGACTAATGATTTTTCCATTGATGTAAGCCTTCACATAGAGGGGCTTGAGGTGTTTAACCATCTCTTCCATAGGCTCACTAAATGCGGTACCCAAAGTGTCCCTAGTCGTGGTATCGACTATTGTTGCCCATTCTGCATCTTCTATGCAAACATCACCTTCTAGGCTATCCAGCGTGGAGTGGCTGGCCCAGAACTCACATGGGATTAGACTAACCATTTCAATGTCTACCCACATCTCATCAACCAGGTCTTGGATAAATAAATTGAGGATGGAATCTCCTCATTCATTCAATTTGGCTGACCAGGAGCTCATATCTTTCATTTCTTTGAGATAAATGGGGATCGGCTTGGGATCCTCTAACTGAATCCTCTGCACGATCTGTGGGATCGCCTGGGTTAGAGGACCATCTGGGGCCACGTTTTCTTGCCGGAGTTCCTCTATTGGGTTATCGGTAGGTTGTTCATCTAGCTCTAGTTGACCCAATGCTTCTCCTTCATGCGACATTGCCCCTGAAGCAACTAAGCTGAATGCCGTCTCGATAGCCTCGGCTACGACAGACTTAGAAATCCCCTAATTTTCGATTGCCTTGGTGTTGGAAATTAGATGCAATATCTGTTGCATCTTACGCAAGGCCTTGGCACGTCTCACCCTTCTTTTCTGAGTCCTGGATGCGACTCTCGGTGGTGCCTCTTTCTTTTCGGTAGTCTGATTGATAGACCACTTCCCATCTTCTGTATTGGTGGCTGGAAGTGTACAATCTATTTCCCAACTTTTTTTTGAACCTCTCGATAAATTTGGCAGTTGATTCATTGACCTGCTGCTTGAGGTTCGTTAGATCAGTCACCGTAACCTGAGGTTGGGGCCAATAGAACCTATCATGGAAGCAACCCTCCATGTCAGCCCAGCTGTGCATGGAATTAGGAGACAAAGAAGAGTACCATGTAAAGGCTGTTCTCATTAGAGAGAGAGGGAATAGCTGCAACTTGTGATACTCATTCTGGCCGGCTTCGCCGCGTTGGGCAGTAATCTATCGATGTGCTCGATAGTGGATTTGCCGTTGTCGCCAGAGAAAATGACAAACTTTGGTGTTTTGATGCCCTCGACAAAGGTGTTATCCGGTCTATCCAATCGGGGTATGACTTTTTTTAAACAGGTATGTCCAAAGGTTTCAGTTGGATGCCGAAATACCTCCGCATGGTATTAGCAATAATTTCCGAGTTTATCAGTTGTGATGTCCCCTGCCGATTCTCGATTGAATTTGACTGGTAGGCGTTCTGCACTGGCGGCCTTCATTCTGTACTTTGTTGGACAGAGTTTTGAAGGTTATAGGTGGTCTAATGGCCATTACCAATAGGTGGGATAATGCCCCATGGCTGCTGTTGGGTATGGCTACCAAAGCCTGCAACCTGAGCTCCTGGAATGGCTAACGGAGTCTGAGGATAAGGTGGAACAGTGTTCCATAGCTGCTCTCCTTGGACGTCGACCGTTCTTAAAAAGTTTACGCTTTCTGAAAGGTATGAATTGGGTACTGGCAATGACTGCTGGAATTGTATTCCGCTGTAAACAACGTCACTAGATAGCCGAGCTAAGTCATAGCCAGGGACCATCGGCTGCCGATTCGGCTGGCCAATATGTTCGCCTGCATCATAGGGCCATTCATAGAAATGTACGGCATAATGGGTGGCAATCCAAAGTGTCCTGGAGCCTGAACTGGCCTCCGAGCTATGTTGATCTGCCCATACTGCAGACTCGCTTGGTCAAGTGGCACATTTTTCCCCTTAAGGTTCGGCAACGACCATTCAGTATCCTGGTTGCCAGGCGATTGGGCTTGTGTTCCTAGGTTTGCTATCGGTTGTGCCTGAGTGGACATTGGATGATGCACATGCGGCTGAGGAACAACACCGGGAGTCACGGTCTCATGCTGAACAATACCGCTCATCAGAGGGATAGCAGAACTAGCCGAACATTTTCCTGGGTGCATTCGGTTGGTTTCCATCTCCCTCCCTTACTGAATCTCATTACGTATTATTGGCTTCACAATGTCAGCTAACTGTTTATAAACTTGGAACATAATGTCGTAGATGCCCAAGTTGATCTGTTGTATAATAAAAGACGTGGTCATTATGGTTGGACCTTCAGATTGGCTAGAATCTTCCGCGGCTTTGATTGATGGAAGAAGTGGAGGGGTATCCACCGATAGGCATACCCGAGGAGGATACTGGTTCGTTGTCGCTTTTGGGAGGATTTTGTTTAGGATGTGGACTGGACTCGAGATTTATTTTATTTTCTATTTTGACCCATTGACGGCAGACTAGGGATATCCAAATGTGGAGCCGAAGATGAACTAGCTCCATCGGCATTCTTGCCTCTCTGCTCTCGTAGCTCCTCCATAGATCTCTGCATCGCTACAACTATATTCATATCATCCCGAGGAATACCAGCTGTTCTCACAGCCGAGCGGGCACTCTCTAACTTATCATCACCTACATCACTCTCTGGCTCTCCCTCACTTTGCTTCTCCAAACCATTCTCCTCATCATCTTTCTCAGGGGAGTGGTCAGCACGTGGCTCAGTGAGAACATGATACTGAGTAGAGACTGAGTAAAGAATAACTCCGCCATTGATAGTAGAATAGATCCTACATGTGCTATATCATGAGAGTTTAATGGACTCAAATGTGCCTTGACCTGCTGCAAATTAGCTTTGATAGATGGAAAACCTTCCTCTCCACCACCCTCAATACACCCCAATTGGAGCTCAATGGACTGAAGTTGTGCTTTGATTTTCTCTGCTCATTTTTACTTCCTCAAATGCTGCAGTGTGAAGTGCTAATGCTGTCTCAATGGCTTCCTTCACGAATGCAGGAAACTCACTCACTAGCTTGGTTACTTTAGCATCAACAAGCTTGATTAACCACATACTCTCTCGAAGAATACTTTGCCCCGATGTTGAGTTAGAGAAGGTAGCCATAGACGTGGCAGGAATTGGGTCTAAAGTAGCGGCTGGAACGGCAGGGACTAAGGTATCGGTTGGAGCAGGATGGTCCACTATGCAAGTATATATGGATCAAACACTGTGATAGGAGCACTAGATTGTGGTACGGTCTTCTTTTTTTTTGTTACTATACTCCAGTATGGTGTAATCTACTGTATGCTCTACCTTGGTGGACCTGTCACGCACTCCGCTCTCTAGCATAACGCCATGATAAGGCATAGAAAGGTCATCGAATTTTTTTCTATTGCGCTCGCTCCTTAAGCTCATCCTCGATAATTCTCCCTACATTCACACAAGATCCGGACATGAGAGCGACAATCATTATGGCTTTCTCCTAGGAAATGTTGGTGTCGTTCATTGAAGGCAATACCCTCGAAGAGACACGCCAGATTTTTGCCTCTAATTTCAAAGTGTTCTTGTGTATGCTGACTGTTGGATTAAGAAATTCCGGTGTCTCCTTGGCAATAACAGATGCAACCTACATTCTTTGATCTTCCGAACTTTTCAACCTCTCATTGTAATCAGTGTAAAGAGGTAGCCAATCACCCTCATATTCTCCATCTCTCGCAAAATAGTAATAGTTGATAGTTGTTGCTCAAATATCAACGCTCACACCTCATACAATGATATGGCCGAGAGATTTCATAGAAGTATTTGACTTTCGCCTACCTCTCTTGCTGTTGAAAACAGCCCTGTAGGTTGCACATAACTCTCGCACAATGACTGGACAATAATCTCCCGAGGTTTAGTGAAACAGTCTCATCTCGATATTGTCAATCCGGATGGCATTGGTCTTTCAACCCATTCCAAATTACCCTCCCTTCTTCATGAATCACCCTAATCATATTCTAGTCATTCTTCACTGCAAGGCCTACCAAGTATAGTGCCTTAGACCCGGGATTAGCAAACCGGAGAGAAAATTCTTTTTGGTTCCTCTTTTGCACTATCTTCTCATTTGTATCAACCTCAGGTAGACTAGAAGCCGCAGGAGCAGTGGTTTTCCCCTCTTCAAACTGGGGGACATCATCCATTGGGGCCTTCCGTTTGTGAGACTTTGGAGGCTATTTTGCCCCACTTTTACATGCACCTTTGGATTTGTTAGTTTGTGCCATCATGCGAGACAAAGATGAACAATATTTATGGTTTTTCTTAATATGGAACCAAATAAGAAAAATAAAACACGAAAGGGTAAAATAATTTTTTATAAGGTTGGCACTGTCTGCGACATGACTTGTGATTCACAGGTTGTGTCGCGGATGATGTCTAACAAATGTTTCTGTGACTACAATCATTGTCAAGCTCTGTGACATGACCTGTGATTCGCAGGTTGAGTCACATATTAGTTGCGAGTCATAGATTAGACGGTGATAGTTTTCGTCTGAGCTTTTGGCAACCCCATTTTTGTAACAATGTACAAACGAACCCTACACAGACAAACCCTCGACTAATTCCTTTAAAAAGTTGTCACACCATCTATCAGCAGGAATTTCAATTCATATGAGGAACACAGACGATTCGTACTCACAATACACCACTAATACGACACTTTATGAATCAAGAATGAACTTAGCGAAGATGCCATTGTTTATATTGAGGGAAAGCTAGCATTTAATCATAATCATGAATGTCGGGTACTCAAGACTTCCCCGAGTTCAACTATTTACCCTCAACCAAAGCATTTGAATTACGATAACACTAAATTCAATTCAAGAAGTCATTTAGGCATTTTATCGAACAAGTTGTGAGCATGATGTTTGTGTAACTTTTTTCAAGCACAAGGGTACTCAAGACTTTCTCAATTTATATGCACACAAGATTCACAACACAAACTTTTCATGAATTGACTTTAACAGTTACGACACAATTAACCAAATGATTTCACAACCCTAGTTAAATATTTAGCTACTCATAATAAATGAAAAGAAAGCATTCAATATAAATGCAATAATTGAAACTTACAAAATTGTTTAAAGATGAAATCAAGAGTTGAATATTCCTTCCTCAAAAACACTAAAATAGATTGTATTGGATGGAGGGAACAAAAGCTGAATGTAAAGTGTCTATTCCAAAACCCTAGGAGAACATTTATATCATCCCAAAAATGAGCAATATTTTGGTCAAAAATACCCCTGAGTCACAGGCTGTGAACCGCATATCATGTTGCAGACACAACATGCGATTCGCAGGTCTTGCACTTGGATTGCAGGTTGTGCAAATTTGTTACTTCAGTTGCATGGTTTGCGTCACCGTTTGCGGTTCACGGGTCATGTCGAAGACCTTGTTCTTCAATGTTGAAATTCTTCAAATTCACTACAGCACTTTGCGGTTCTTCTGTGATTGGCAGGAATGACATGTGATTCGCAGGTCATGTTTTCAGCATCCTTAGCTCGTTTTTGCTTGTTTTTTATCTCCGCACTTCTTGTCCTACAAAACAACACAAATACGTAAAAAACAACATAAAATACACTCTAGAACTATAAAAACCTAAGTAAATGATATCAAATGTACCGTAATTTCACAGTACATCACCAACCCTTTTGAAGAACAAGCCGTGCAATTTTTTGTAACGCCTATTGACACCGGATTAGCTAACGATTAAGCTTGACAACTAAAGCCCAATAAAACTGGCAGTACATGGCCAAATCTGCTAGAACATAATGAAAGTACCAGGATTTGAATATTCTCATCTTGATTTCATGTAATAACCACTCGATAACCCATAAAAATCTCAAGGTGGTCCTTTATAGCAGAAAAGTCGATTTTCGGCATATTTTCTGTTCAAAATTGATTCCACTTTTTCATCTAAAACATTTTTTACAATTTCTTTTAGCGGGTTTGGTTTGAAATACCTAGACGAGACTATATACAAATTTGAGAAATATTGGAGGTGATTTGGACTTGTTTGAAGCCAAAATTCTGAACTGAATTCAAGCTAGAAAGTGTCACTGCGAAAATAAATATCATATATGTATATCATGTATAATATTGTATAATACACAGATTTCCATGGATATATAATGATGTAAAGAAGATATGCAAATATAGGAAAGATATAGAAATATATAAAGGAGATATACACTGCCTCAAGAGTTCATTTCCCCAATTTTCACATATTCTGCCGCACCACCACAACACCACAACCATAGCGACCTACTCAATTCCACATAACAATACAAAAAATTATTCAAACCAAAACACCATTTCGAGCTTTGGAGAAGATGGGGTTGTCTTCAATGTCGAGTTTTTAACATAAAAATGAGCTTAAATCTGCCTCAAACCGTCTCCAAACACATCCAATTTGATATTCAAGCTCCTTAAAATGTTTCCACCAAAATCCAATATCACGCAAAAGGCAACTCAAATCCGCTAAAGGCGTCTCTAATTTTCTCTAAAATTGATATTCAAGCTCCTTAGTATATCTTGTATCACCCAAACAAAGCAACTCAAAATTACGCAGATCGGAAAACTAGGATCAAGATTCAATTGTCTTTAATGAAGTTATTAGATCGTTCTTCATGTTTCCTCTTCCTAAATTAGTAATATAAAACTCTTGTTATTATAAGCACCAAATAGTAATTCCGTTGTAATTTTAATAAAAATAAAAATGGGGAAATTGTAGTTGTTGATCAATGAATCTAAGGCTGTGGGAGAAATGTCAATGGGAGAGCAAGCAACCGTATATGGGGTTTACTCTGCAGGAGATTGTTAACACTTTTTTTTTCTTTTGAAGGTGAGTAACTATAGCTTTTCATATTTATATAAAATATATATATAGCTTGTCATATTTTTAACTTAAATTATCAAATCGAACCAATAAGTGAAAGTTGGACTATTTCTTGTCAGTTGATGCCACACCGAAAGCAAAAAGAGATATTAGGGGAAACATGAATGTTTGGTATGGAGGAAGATATTTTTTGAATTTTTTTATTTTTTATTTTTTATGTTTGATTGGGCAAAACTTTTGAAAGACAATAAATGAGGAAAATGAAGTATCTGAAAGTAGAATTTTTTTTTCTATAAGTGATAGTTACACCCCACTACAACACAAGGTATATATTGCTACAAAATACATTGTAACTAAATATGACATTTTTGTGGTTAAACACTTTAGCCACAAAAAAGTTTTTTATAGCATTCGTAGCAAAATATAGCGTGACTAAAAGTTAGCTACAAACTTTTCATGCTCCGTGGCTAAGGCCTAATACTTATTGCCACAAAAGTGTTGTATTGTAGCTATAATGATAAAACCTTTTTTCCACGAAAAATAATATTTATAGTAAATGATTCTTTTCTTCTGCCACAACCAATCAAATCTGTGGCTATCTTTATAATGCAGCCACAAGGTTCT
This sequence comes from Anisodus tanguticus, assembly GCA_034509755.1. Lineage (NCBI taxonomy): Eukaryota > Viridiplantae > Streptophyta > Magnoliopsida > Solanales > Solanaceae > Anisodus > Anisodus tanguticus. The sequence goes on along the minus strand of CM067548.1, from coordinate 37,849,257 downwards.
TATATTGTAGCAAAAAAACTAATTTAGTTTCCATGCAAATTCAGATTTTGTGGCTAAATTCATAATTTACTCTCGTGGCAATAGGACTTGTGTTTAGCAATGAATTCAAAAATTCATTGCAACACGTTGAAGTGTTTGCCACAAGCACTTTTATGTTGTAGCTAAGAATTCATATTTTTAGATACGAATTCACAAACTTCGTAGCTATAAAGTGGAGAATTTTCCACGAGCAATTTTAGCCACAAGAATTTATATCTTGTAGCTAAGAGACCATATTTTTAAGCATGGAATATATAAAGAAATATAGCAAAAGATTTTCAATTATTTTAGTAAAATCTATACATTAATAAGAAGATATAATTAAAGGTTTAACAATATCATTCAAGATAAATTAAATTAGTAAAATGTATCAGTACGCCTTTACAAGAGAAAGTTTCATCACGTCCCCGCAAATTCACAATATACATAACTCTTCTACAACATGAATAATAAAGTTTGAAGAAAACAATTAGCTAATGTGAGACTGGATAGTGATCTAAGCATTATAGGACGTTGAAGAGAAGTGAAACCCAAGAAGTGCTCCAATGTGGTGAATAACCTACACGGAGAGAGTCCTTACTATGGCAAGTTGAGAACCATTAGTAGATTGTGTCAAATGCATGAAAAAATTATTTTTCTTGTGGACGTTCAAGATCTTATGGCACTCCATCAATCATCTCACCAAGAAACATCATTGAAACCTCCTGAATTTGCAGGACTTCCACCTTCTGTTTTCACAAATATAAGTCGATCAGATCATATATCTAATCTGTATATACACAAATGAAATTCACATCATAAGTTTCTTATACATTAATTAGTTGGGACTTTATAGTCGCCTTTAAACTGCACAACAGTGTCTTTGGCTAGGTATAACTCTACCAGAAATAACTTGCTTTTTTAAAATCTTAAGACTGTTAACGCGATGTATGTACTAAAAGAGCACAAACTATTCAAAAAGATAAGCTTATCAGTTCTTAGTTTAAGCACAACACTATAAGAAAATACTACCAACCTGCATTCTTCTTAGTATTTGACAACTGGAGCTTCTAGGTCAGAAATCGTGTGAGTCCTTAAAGTCTTGATTGCCAAAAAAATTATATTCTCAAATAACAAGGTTCAGAAAAGAGATCACAAACTATGTCAGTTCAACATCAAACCTGTTTCATAAAGCATAAATAAATGAAAGTAGCATTTCTGGAATTCAAAGAAGGATGGACTCTTTTCTTGGTAAGTTGCATATTAAATGAATGCAAATACTCACCTTATATCCATTGATGATCAAGGTTACTGTGTCTCACCAACTCATTTGCTCTCTGCAAATATTTATAAAAATATTAACTACTACAAGTGTAAGCCGCGCCTACTTTAATAGAGAAGATTTATTAGAGTTTCTAGATAGAAATAGATCAGTAGGAATACCTTAAGCAATTATGCAGCTATAACAAAGAAGTTGCTCAATCAGCAACTTTTCAATCTTGAAGTTCAGCCAACTTAACGAGGTCCCTTCCATTGACAAGAAGATAATGTGAATATTAAATGAAATGACCCGGGGAAGCTATGCCAACAATTAAAATTATCAAGAGAAGCAATTGAAAAACTATGATCGTGAAGATTTATGTTTACACATATATACTTATCCAATTTCATGGTAACATTCGTGAATGTGATGAACTGCGGGTTCACCCCTGCACTTTGCCTATATTATTTACCATGAGTGTCTCTTTCAGGGTGATCGGAGCATGATGCCGAGATGAAAGGTAACGGATCTATGAGAAATTGCAACCGTTAAAGTTGCAAAGAATGGAGGGAAATCTCATGAGTAGCTTTTGGGGGGAATGGATTAGGGATTTTCAATTTTTGGTCCTAAGGAAATTGGGAATTCGTGTAGTTTTTATTTCTTTTTTTGTTTTTTTTCCTCCACTTTTTTTACTAACATTTTGTTACTTTTGAATATAAAAAGTACATATACTAATTAAGTATGTATAAACTAAAACATACAAACTATAACTAAAAATACGGTAGTAAAAAAATCATAGCAAAACGACAAATAAGCAAAAATGGTTACTAATCTATTGTCTATAAATTTTTGAGTTTCAAATTAACAATTAAGTATAAAAGGATTTTTTTTTTTGAAATTATTTAAAATATCTTGTAATATTAATAATTTCTTCGTACTACATCATTGAATTGTGATAATTTTTAGTTTGTCATATGCTTCTATATATTTTAATTATATTAAAGTTAAATATAATTAGTGACCAATATAATTAGATACAAGCACATAGTTATTTAAATGTGATATAATTAGATATTAAATTTTAATGAAATAAAATTGCATAGTCAACAACAATAAAAATAACGACATGCTAAGTGTAATTCTATAAGTGGTTTTGAAGAGAATGATGTGTCAGAGACAGATCCAGAATTTAAATTTAGGAGTTCAACCTTTTAAGATTTTTAGTTTGAACTCGTTGTATTTTGAAAGTTATGGTTCATGTCTACTATTTATTGCAATTTTAATAAATTTTTATACATAAATTTATGCTCCGTGTTGAAATTTAGGGGTTCAATTGAACCCCTATCTATCATGCTACATCCGCCACTGTAGTGTGTACGCAGTCTTACCCCTATCTTGTGAAGGTAGATATGTTATTTCTAATAGTCGTTTAAATATAAACTTACAATAATTTATTTAATAAAAATATAATACCTATTTAATAAGAATTATAATGACTTATACTTTTGTAGCTGAGAATTTGTGGCTATATATTAATAATGTTGTAGTGGAAGTTTTGTTTAAATCCATCATAAGTAGTCAATTATATTTAATTAGATATAATATAATTATTTATTTAAATTATATTTAAAACTTATAAGTAAGTCCATGTATAATTGAATTTTCGAATAGAATGATCAAAACTTAATTATACTATATCGATAAATGTATCGTCGTGATTGAACATGTTCGAGTCAAATAATAAATCTCGAAAAACTTGATCAAGATGAACTTGAGTAACATTTAGTGAAGTTTTGTACTTTAAATTTGATATAATTACTTAATCAAAGATTATTAGATATAATAACTATTTATTCAAATTATATTTGAAACTTATAAGTATGTATGTAAAATTGAATCGAATCGAACGATGAACAACTATAATTACACTAAATGTATTGTTCTGATCGAATAAGTTCAAGTTAAATAATAATTCTCGAAGTACTTGATCAAGATAAAGTCTGAGTTAGGATTAATGAAGTTAATTTTGTTAAATTTGATATAATTAATTTAATTAATTACACATAACCTCCTATTTGTTTAAACTATATTTAAAACTTACAATTAAGATCTTACAAAATTGAATTGAATAGAAAGATGAACACCTTTAATTATACTAGCTCGATAAAGGTATTGTTCAGTAGAAGAGGTCCTAGTCAAATAGCAATTTGTGACGCAAGATGAAGCCCCTCAAGGCTTAGGCCTTATTTTGTTTAAAGTAAAACGCCTCACCTTACGCTCACATATTAAAAATATTGGTTAAATTCATAATAATTTTTATTCTAGTGTCATTTCTATTTTCTATATCAATAAATTATTTAGTTAATTTGGCAGGAAAGGAATTTGAAACAAAGTAAGTTGCATTTATTAGCATGTAACAACACAAACATATATGAGATGTACCAAAAAAATAAACATCTATAAGATATTGGGGATATTTTATTTCAAATAATTTATTGTGACTAAAAGGTTATTATTGCTACAATAAGTTTTAATCGTGGAAAAAATTAATAATTAGCTACAAAATTTATTATAGCAAAAACTTTGTGGCTATATCATTTAACTTATCGCCACAATTTTTTATAACTTGAAGCAAAATTATTTATTTAGCTATAATGTTTTGTTTCAAATAATTTATCGTGGCTAAAGGATTAATATTGATATAATAACTTTTATCGCGTGGCAAAAAATAAATAATTAACTACGAAATTTGTTATAGCAAAAGCTTTGTGGCTATATCATTTAACTATTGCCATAGTTTTTTATAATTTGAAGCAAAAATATTTATTTAGCTACAATATTTTATTTTAAATAATTTATCATGGTTACTATTGATACATAACTTTTATCGCATGGCAAAAAATTAACAATTAACTACGAAATTTATTATAGCAAAAATTTTGTGGCAATATCATTTAACTATACATTTCTTTATAATTTGAAGCAAATTTTTTTATTTAGCTACAACATTTTGTTTCAAATAATTTATTGTGGCTAAAAGGTTACTATTGCTACAGTAACTTTTATGGCGTGGCAAAAAATTATGATCAACTAGAAAATGTTATTGTAGCAATATATATGTAGCTATTTAGGTAATTATTGTCACGATTGATAGCAATTATAGCAAAAATGAGGAATTAGTTTTGTCAATTTGATTTTCGTGGCTAAGAAATTTGATGAGTTTGTAGATAGCTACGTAATTCGAAGTTTTGTGGCTATTACTACGCAATAGCAACTGTTTTTAAATTCATAGCTTAGATTTCATAGTTATAGATACACTATGTTGTAGTGCCCTACCCCTACTCTTACCCCCGTAGCCCCCTGTTAGGATAATTATGGAGTCATTCTATAATTATCCCAATCATATCATTCCCAAATCATATCATATCATTGTAATTGTAATTAGTATAATGTAATTTAGGATGATTAGGGTATGATTAGATAGATCTTCCTTAATGTTAGTCTTAGAATGATATTGTACAAAGTGTATATATATTTCAATCTTGGGAATAAAATAACCATGGAATTAACTTCCTTCATGGTATCAAGAGCCATGAAATAAACCCCAAAATTCTTTTCTTTTCTTTGCCCTAAACGTCGGCTACCCTAGCCGATACCCACCTACTTTCGGCCACCCCTCTCTCAAACCCTAACCCTAACTAGGTTTTCTTCCTAAACAAAATCCTAGCCGAAAAATAATCCTCCCTTCCAAACTCTTCTCGGCTTCTTCCTCAATTAGGGTTAATCAAATCTCTAAAATATTCTTTTCTTTCCTATTTCTTGAATTTCTTGAGTTTTAATGGTCGAAAAACAAATTCCATCCAGCTCTTGCCGTGAACAACATCAAGATTTGTATTTCCATAACACTTGACATGGAAAAAGGGCAATACACCTCTTGGGCGGAATTATTTAATATCCATTGTCGCGCATATGAGGTCACAGACCATATCATCCCTTTCGAGTCATCATCGGATACCACTGAGGTAGACAAAAAATTATGATCTCGTTTAGATGCTATAGTCCTTCAATGGATTTATGGCACTATCTCAAACGATCTTTTGCATAGCATATTAGAACCAAACTCTATGGCGAAACAAGCGTGGGAATGTTTGCAAAATATTTTTCAAGATAATAAACTTTCTAGGGTTGTATATCTTGAACACCAATTTACTAACGTTAAATTGGATGACTTCTCAATCGTTTTCACCAATTGTCAAGAATTGAAGGTGCTTGCAGACCAACTATCCAACATTGGTTCGCCGGTGACAAATCAAAGGTTGGTTTTTCAATTGATTGCAGAGTTGAATGAACAGTATGATGGAGTAGCTACATTCATTCAGTAGAGTAATTCATTGCCTTTATTTTACGAGGCTCGTTCGAGGTTGATTCTCAAAGAAACCCGCAAGGCAAAGCAGACAGCCTCCGGGGCAGCCACCGCTCGAACAACCCTTGTTTCCACCAACTCATACCCCACCTCATCATGGGAAAGGCCGTTATCCAAAAACCGACATCCGGAGTTCTAGGTTCTTGTCCGCAACAAGCCTTTGCAGCCCATGCACCATCTTTAGTAGGTTATGCTCCCACTGATATCGAACAGGCCATGAACAACATGAATTTGAATGTTCCAAAAGATTCGTGGTACATGGACACAGGGGCTACGTCACACATAACGGCATCTTAAGGTAATCTCTCGTCTTATTTTAATATGAGCAATAATAAAAATATTATTGTCGGCAGTGGACAGGAAATTCCAAGTCGTGGTATTGGTCAAGTAAAACTACCCCCTCACTCACCGTTATATTTGAAAAATATCTTACATGCACCAAAATGAATTAAAAACTTGATATATGTCTGACATTTTACAACTGATAATAATGTTTCTGTGAATTTTGATCCTTTTGGATATTCTGTGAAGGATTTTCAGGCGGGGATGCCACTAATGAGATGTAATAGCATGGGTGACTTGTATCCCATCACTACCATTTCGAACAACCACGTGACCAAACCATCAATATTTGCAGCTATTTTCCCTATCGTATGACACAATCGGTTGGGACACCCGGGAGCACTGATGTTCAATAATCTTAGGAAGAATAATTTTGTTGTTTGTAACAAACTTTTGGACTCTTCTGTTTGCAAAACTTGTGTATTTTGGAAGCATGTTAAACTTCATTTTTCATCATCTACTTTCCATACACTTGTGCCTTTTGATCTTATGCATAGTGATTTGTGGACATCACCAGTTTTGAGTTTTGCCGATCATAAATATTATATGCTTATTTTGGATGATTATTTAAATTTTCTGTGGACATTTCCCTTAGGGAAGAAATCACAAGCATTCACCAGTTTTAAATAATTTAGTGTTTTTATCAAAACTCAATTTGACAAATCCAATAAATATTTTCAATGTGACAATGGGAGAGAATTCATAAATGCTCAATTTAATGATTTTTATCACCAAAATGGGATGTCTTTACGTCTTTCATATCCACATACATCACCTCAAAATGGGAAAGCCGAAAGAAAAATTCGAACAATTAACAATATGATTCGCACACTCCTTGTGCATTCGTCCACACCACCAATGTTTTCACACTATGCACTTCAAATGGCTACATATCTCTTAAATATTCTTCTTAGCATACTACTATCCAACATATCACCTACACAAATGTTGTACCATCATCTTCCATCTTTTATACATTTGAGGGTTTTTAGGCGTTTGTGTTATCCCTTGTTTCCGTCCACAACCATTAACAAACTGTAGGCTCGTTCCACTCCTTATCTGTTTTTGGGATACCCACAAAATCTCCCACAAAATTATAGGAGATATAAATGTTATGATATGACGAATGGGAAAATAATTATCTCTCGTCACGTAGTTTTTGATGAGTCTACATTCTCGTTTGCTAAGTCTCATGTGGCATCCCCATCTTCGTATGATCTTTTTAACAATGGAATACATCAAATTTTACATCACCATCTCAATACCCAAAATCAGATGGGATCGACCCAAAGTAATTCCCACATTGTACCAGCCAAAACACAAAATGGGACTGGACCAGTCCGCAGTTCGGAGGTCATTGTCTCTTTACCATCGGTCTCGGCCCAGTCCACTTCTAGTGGCTGCCAGGCCCAAATGAGGGAGCCCATTGCTCCCTCACCAGTGTCCCCACTCCAGTCACTAAACCGACAGCCATGCCTAATTTTCCAAGCCCAACAACTTGACCCATGTCGGCCCAGTCACCAAACAGTAGGCCCACCGCCAGTTTTGGCCCAAGAATGGTCCACTCCTCGGTCCACTAGTCTACCCGACAGTCCAATTCCCCAACCTCTGACCATTGAAACCCGTGCTATGCACAGGATTTTTCGGCCCAAGTTGTAACACCCCGTACTTTCGGGTACTAGTTTGAGCACCTAAACGTAGGCAAGTAGACCCGGACTCCGGGAAGTTTATGGTGCACTCACGTATGCTAATAAGGAAATTAGTATATAAAAGGATGTGATCCCGAAACAATTTTGGATTTAATAAGTGTGACGATAGGGATTAATAATAATAATTGTATATCCCCAAAGAGGTTATGGACTAGTGTCATATTACAAGAATTATGACATTGAGTATAAGAAGATTTTATAAGTCGTCAAGATTTAAGTGAATTGGGATCGGGAATTTAATTGTGTGTATAATTAATTAATTGTGGGATTAATTAATTATAATTGGGGAGACAATATATAGTGGGGATTTATACGTGTAGCATTATAACCCACTGTTCCAGTGACTACGCCTAATAACCGATCGGTGGCAGCCCCATAAATCTCCAAACATTCACATCTTCTCCATTTTAAAACACCTTCATCTCTTCAAGCTTTCATCTCCTTAAACTTTTGTAGAAACTTTTCTCTGGAGAAGAGATTATTCCACTTCAATCAGAATAAGTAATCCCAGTTGGTAGCCTTTGAAATTTTCGACCGAGTTGGGGATTTTCTGCAAGCTTTTGTACAACCGAAAAGGAGGAAATTCATGATGTTCTGGGCTTTAATTCCAGCAAAATTGAAGCTTTGAACAAGCTTAAAAACTCAGAAACCAAGCCGAGACCCTGAGTTTCGGAGAGAAGCTCAAACTCAAGTCGATTTTTGGGCTCATATTCTGCTTGTCGGAATCTGGTTTAGGTGTCCGATGATGTTCGTCGCTGCTCTAAAAAACATAATCATTCATAGAGCTTACAAGGACCAGTGGAACTTAGCCTGTGTCAACAATAAGGTATTCAAGGCTCTTTCTTTCTTTTGGCATGCTCTATGTATGAAACATAACCATCATGTTGATCCATAAATTACTCTACACTTAGTAGTTAAGAATGGTCATGTTACTAACTCTTATGTTGAAAAGCACATCTAAAGGTGTTCCTAAGTCCTTATTGAGGCATAGGGAAAAAATGTTGATATTCACCGTGTTAGCCAAAGGTACATGTTGATTTCTCAATGTTAGCCGAAAAGGCAAGAATGTTATGTCATCCGATAAGCTCAAGGAATGTTTTATTGTCATTCTTGCATCTTCATTTGCATAACATTCATATATTACCCTGGACCACTTGTGTTATGCGCACTACTATATGGTAAATATTGTATATATGTAGGGGATATGGGGAAAGGAAAAGGTGTTATATACGCACACCACCTGCAGCTGGTTCAGACTATCACAAAAGAGCCCTAAGAGGCCAATATTGAAGCTAGTGTGGCTCATACAATATAACATGGTGCCCACAGAGGCAGTTATGGGAAGATTTCTGCGTGACCATTAGTATACCGCATTTGCATTGTTCATAACATTTAGGTATATATATTAGGGCCCTTAGAGATATTTACCGTTAGTCAGTTGTTTCTGTTTCATATTACTATGTATCTTTGTTATGTTATTTCTTATGCCTGATATACACAGTACATCAGTCGTACTAATGTACGTTTTGCTGGGGGACACTGCATTTCATGCCCGCAGGTTCAGTTAAAGAGGGTGACGGTTTGCACTAGTAAGTTGCTGGTTCAACTGATATTGGAGCACTCTATTTATTTTATAGTTGCAGTCCGATCGTAGTATGTTATACTATTTAGAGGCTTGTAGACAGGTGTCCTGTGTATAGTTGTCATGTGTGGCCTCGTCGGCCCTGGGTATATATATATATATATAAGTTGAGGCTTTTCGGTTCAAATATTATACAGTCTTTTTCGGCTTAATCCGTTTTTAAATATGTTTGGGTGTAGTGTGGTATGTGTGGTTAGTGGTGCCGGCAGGTAGGGTCCGGGTGCCCGTCACGGCCCTTCGGTTTGGTTCATGACACAAGCGTCATTTTAACCTAACATCTTCAGCCCAATCATCACCTCTTCCAAAAAATCCCAAAGCGGCGGTAACATCCCGTACTTTCGGGTCATAGTTTGAGTCGATAGGCGTGTGTAAATAGACTCGAGCATTGGAGGATTTTGGTCATATCCACGTACGCAAAAAGAAAAGCTTATTATATAAAAGGATAAAACCCCGAAATAATTTTGGATGCAACAAGTGTGATGACGGGGATCGAAAATAATATTTGGTATGTGCATAAAGACGCTATGGACTAGTGTTATATCGCATGATTATGACACTGAGTATATGAAGGTTTTATAAGTCATTAAGATTTAAGTGGATATGGGATAGGTGGATAAGCTCCACGTGTTTTCTTGGAGGAGCATCACCTAATGAATATGTTATATTTATTATAGGTATCATATTTTAGTATAAGTGTTGAATTAGCTAATTATGAAGGATGGTACGAGGTGTCTACAAATGGGTTAGTGAGTCACAAGCACATGCACATGCATGATGACACATGGTTGTACATATAATAAATGGTCATTATCCATCGTTGCCTAACAGTTGCATTTTGGAGAATATCTAACATAATTGTGGAAATCATTTCATTTACCCACGTTTGAGATTTGAAAGTTTGCAACCAAATATACATATCATTAAAGTGAGTTATAGCTTGGAAAGGAAAAAAGAAGAAGATAGGTGTAGAAGCAAATGGTGGAGAATGGAATCGTTAATTTCAATATGGACGAGATGAGCAAGATTTTCTATTTTGGGCAGTAAGTGACGTCCTTTTTCTTAGGAAGCAAAGAGTTTTCTTCGCAAGGATAATATGTGGGTTTTACTCACTACTTTGATTTTGTTCCATTTTGTCGTGTGTTGAATCTGGATTTTCTCTGAAGAGAAACAAGATGGAAGAAGAGTAGTTCTTGGAATATAAGGTGCTAGATGAGTTGTGTGAATTGTGTTGTTAGGCGACCCTATGTTAAGGCAAATTATTCTTTCTTTTGGCATGTTCCATGTAACGAAATATAACCGTGATATTATACTATAAATTATTCTACTCCTAGTAGTTAAGAATATTCATGTTATTGATTCCTATATTAAAAGCATGTCTCAATATGTTCCTAAATCCTTATTGAGGTATATGGAAAAAATGTTAATATTCCCGATGTTAGCCGAAGGTACAAGGATATTATGTCATCCGATAAGTTCAAAAATGTTTTATTGTCATTCATGCATTTTCATTTGCATTATATTCATATATTACCCTGGACCCACTTGTGTTATGTACACTACTATATGGTATGAAATATATATATGTAGGGGATGGGGAAAAGGGGGAAGGTGTTATATACACGTCACACCTGCAGCTGGTACATATATCACAAAAAGGAAGATGCCCATATGAGGCCAATATTGATGCCCTTGTGTGGCCAATATGATAATGAAATGATGCCCACAGAGGCTGTTGTGGAAAGGAAGATGCCCTTGTGTGACCAATATTTATATGTATACCGCATTTGCATTGCACATGACATTTAGGCATATTATGGCCCTCAGAGGCGTCCATTACAGGTCGGCTATTTCTGTCAGCTGTTACTATCAGCTATTGTATGTCGGTTATTTCTGTCGGTTGTTTCTGTTTCAGGTTTATTGTATTTCTGTTGAACTATTATTTATGCCTGACATACTCAGTACATCAATCGTATTGACGTCCCTTTTGTCGGAGGACACTGTGTTTCATGCCGCAGGTTCACTTAAAGAGGGTGACGGTTCGATTTAGTAGGTTACTGGTTCAGCTGGTATTGGAGAACTCTACTTGTTTTAGAGTTGGAGTCTGGTCGTGGTATGATATTTTTCATATACATTTGGGGTTTGGCGGGGCCCTGTCCCGTCCTTGTGAGGTCATGTATTCTTTAGAGCCTTGTAGACAGATGTCATGTGTAATAGTTGTCATGTGAGGCCCTATCGGATGTGATGTATGTGTCAGCCGAATATTCGATAATGGCCCTTGTGGCCATGATTGATTTCGGTTAGCTGATACGTATGTGAAGAGTGGTGCTTGACAGGTAAGGTTTGGGTGCCCGTCATGGCCCTCCGGTTTGGGTCGTGACAAACTTGGTATCAGAGAAGGTCTATCCTAGGGAGTCTACAAGCCTCGTCTAGTAGAGTCTTGTTTATGGGTGTATAGCGCGCCACACTTATAAACAGTAGGCTGCAAGACATTTAGGGATGGTTTCCATTCTTTCATATCATAGATCATACAGTAGAGCGGAGTCTTAAGAATCCGAGTTTAACTTGTGCCTGATACTCTTTTAGTAATGCCGGTTATTAAAAAGACTTCAGTTAGTTCATATTTGTATCCAGTAAATGAGTGACTTCTACCAGACGATCGATACGCCAGTAGGGTAGTATTATGTTCAAAATTAGAGTTTATGAGAAATTGTCTCACTCATATACGGAAGAGGATATAAGAGATAATGCAAGCCTGGAAAGCGGAATGATTGCTTAGGGAGTAAAGTAAAGAAAATACTACGCACCTGAACGTAGAAGATTGTAAGGATTCTCTCTGTAGACCTTATTGCATTTATGATTACAACAATGTCTTCTTCTAGTAGGATTATGATTAGCAGGGCGATTTATCAAGTGTTTTGGATTTGTTTGATAAATTGATCGAGTATGGACTTGCTCCGAACAAGGTGATGTATGCTGTTATAATGGAAGGTTGCTGTAAAAATGGGAATGTTGAAAAAGCAGTAGAAGTTTACATGCAGATAAAACTTGCAGGTATTAAGTCTAATGCTTTTGTTGAAAATTCATTAATAAATGGATATTTGAGTGTTAATTTGTTAGATGAAGCAATGAATGTGTTTGACGAGGCAATAAATTCAGGGACGGCCAATGTTTTCATTTACAATAGTATAATAACCTGGGTTTCTAAGAAGGGTCGAATGGATGGAGCTAAAAAAGTATGGGATAAGATAGTTGATAATGGAGTTTTACCTACTATAACTTCGTACAACAATGTGATTCTTGGAAACTGCAGAGATGGGAATATGGACAAAGCATTGGATTTGTTCTCTCAGTTGCCAGAAAGGCAATTAAAAGCTAATGTTGTAACATAAAGCATTTTAATTGACGGGTATTTCAGAAAAGGTGATGTTGATAAAGCTAGGAACATGTTTAACCAAATGTCCTCTTTAGGTGTTGGCCCTACTGACTACACGTTCAATTCCATAACCAGTGGTATGTCTAAAGTTGGCAAAACGTCGGAGGAAAAATAATTGCTTAAAGATATTGTGGCAGGAGGTCTCATTCTTCCAACATGCATGTCTTATAATAGCCTAATAGATGGAATTTTTTAAGGAAGATGATATCAGCTCAACATTGGTTGTTTATAGAGATTCTCTATGTGTGATAAGAGATTTTCCCAAAGGCAATTTGTAAGGGAAGGTAAAGGTAAAATGAATGAGCACTCGGTCGATGGGAGATCTAATAATGATAAGACAAGAAAGTTTGACAAGTCATGGGATCATGTGACACCGTGAATAGGATCTAAACATACGAAGCATCGATTCTACAACATATGAAGTTATACCTCTCAAGAAATATGTAAACAGAAGTAACAGTGAGTAAAGTTCGAGATTAGCACCTAAACAGGTGAAAAGGGGCCAATGACGCCTATGGATACAAGGTAAATATTAAAGATATATGTCAAGAGATGATGACATTATAATGAAGATAAAATGTCAGCCAAATACAGATGTCTATGAGCATTTTTGAACTGACCAAAGGTTCTACGAGATAGATAAAGTAATGAGTGTACAACTTAACGAGATCAAGGAAATCTTTTCCCAAAGCGCCAGTGATAGAAAGAATTAGCCATGAGGCAAGTGAAGGAATTTAAATCTAAGTATAATGACTAGGTTTGGATATAGTAGGGCAACGTCAGGTAATGCAAATTCTTCGGAATCTTCCACGTACTGGATAAGGAAATAAGTTAACAACTCATCTTTTAAGGGGTTGGTAACACCAAGAAATTGGAACAAGGAGTAATGTTTGAGAGTATGTATATACCAGAATATTTTAGAACTAAGATGAGTACGACAAGTAAGAAAATTGGTGAACAGGTGCCAAAAAAAGTAAAGAAATGAGGTTGGTTGTACTTACGAATAGTGAGAAGGTACAAAAAAAAATCTTTCATACCATGAATGAGAGTTAACTACGATGATACGTGCACTTCAGATTTGAATGACATTGTTCATAAACTGTTCACGATTGAGATACTACAAATATAAGAGTTTTCAGCACACCAGTTAGTAAACAAAGCTAAGTTAATAATAGAATCATTCACTCACAAGCGGTTTCACTAATGCAAGGACTAAGGAGAGAAGTTGATTTGAGGGAACGCATCAGTTAGCTAAGTAGGAGCCCGTCACCACCTGCAGCTGATACAAATATCACGAAAAGGAAGATGCTCATGTGAGGCTAGTATTGATGCCCTTGTGTGGCCAATATGATAATGAAATGATGCCCACAAAGGTTGTTGTGGAAAGGAAGATGCCCTTGTGTGGCCAATATTTATATGTATACCGCATTTGCATTATGCATGGCATTTAGGCATACTATGGCCCTTAGAGGCGTTCATTACAGGTTGGCTTATTCTGTCGGCCGTTACTATCGGCTATTGTCTGTCGGTTATTTCTGTAAATTTGTTTTTGTTTCAGGTTTATTGTATTTCTGTTGATCTATTATTTATGCCTGACATACTCAGTACATCAATCATACTGACGTCCCTTTTGTCGGGGGACGCTGTGTTTCATGCCGCAGGTTCAGTTAAAGAGGGTGATGGTTCGTGCTAGTTGGTTACTGGTTCAGTTGGTATTGGAGCACTCTACTTGTTTTAGAGTTGGAGTCTGGTCGTGGTATGATATTTTGCATATGCATTTGGGGCGTGGCGGGGCCCTGTCCCGTCTTTGTGAGGTCATGTATTCTTTAGAGGCTTGTAGACAAATGTCATGTGTATAGTAGTCATGTGAGGCCCTGTCGGCTGTGATGTATGTGTCAGCCGAATATTTGGTAATGGCCCTTGTGGCCATGATTGATTTCAGTTAGCTGATATGTATGTGAAGAGTTGTTCTCAGCAGGTAAGGTCCGGGTGCCCGTCATGACCTTCCAGTTTGGGTCGTGACCGCAGCCCTATAAGATCTGAATTGTAAAGATGCCATGTTAGACGAAATTGATGCTCATATTAAAAATATGACGTGGGAGTTAGTGTCCCTTCCAACTAATGTGAACATAATCAGGTCTATGTGGGTTTTTTGTCATAAAGAAGAATTTTGATGGCTCCTTTGCAAGATACAAAGCTCGTCTTGTTGGTGATGGCCGGTCTCAGCAGGTTTGCATGGATTGTGGTTAAACATTCAGTCTGTTAGTTAAGCCAGCAACTATTAGGACTGTTCTTAGCCTGACATTGTCAAAATCATGGTCCATTCATCAGTCGGATGTCAAAAATTAATTCTTACATGGCCAACTATAGGAGACAGTTTACATGCACCAACTTTTGGGTTTCTGAGATCCTACACATCCAGATTATGAAAAAATCTTTATATGGTTTAAAACAAGCTCCCCGGACGTGGTATAACAGATTTGCAGATTTTGTATGTACATTGGGTTTCTCACACAGCAAGTCTGATCAATCATAGTTCATTTATAAGAAGGGGTGTGATATGTCATACATACTTCTATATGTAGATGATATCATTCTCACATCATCATCTACATCACTCCGCCAGTCTACTATGTTATGAAAGATTTGGGTCCCTTAAATTATTTTTTAGGTTTGCTATAACTCAATATGCCAGTGGTCTATTTCTCAGTCCAACAAAATATGCCGAGGAGATCATTGAAAAGGTCGTGATGTCCTCCCGCAAACCTTCACATACACTGGTTTAAACTAAAGCAAAATTGAGTAACTCTACCGGTACTCCATACAGTGATCCAACACATTACCACAGTTTAGCTGGGGCATTACAGTATCCTACCTTCATGAGACTGGATATCTCATATGCAGTTCAATATGTATGTTTACATATGCATGATCTAAAGGAATAACTTATGGGGCTCTCAAGCAAATTATGCGGTATATTAAGGGTACTCTTCACTTTGGATTGCACATGTATAAGTCCTCAATTTCGAGTCTCTCATATTACACAGATGATGATTGGGGTGGATGCCCGGACACACAACGTTCCACATCTGGGTATTGTGTATTTTTGGGAGACAATCTCATTTCATGGTCGTCAAAACGACAGCCGACGATGTCTCGGTCTAGCGCCGAAGCTGAATACCGAGGGGTAACTAATGTGGTCACTGAATCATGTTGGCTACGTAATCTACTTTTAGAACTCCATTGTCCAATTGAAAAAGCAAATGTAGTTTATTGTGATAATGTGAGTGTGATATACTTATCAGGTAACCCAGTCCAGCAACAACACACAAAACACATAGAAATGGACATCCTATTTGTCCGAGAAAAGGTTGCACGTGGACAAGTCTGTGTTCTCCATGTACCATCTCGTTATCAGATTATTGACATTTTCACCAAATGTCTTCTGCGCGTACTGTTTGACGATTTCAGGGACAGTCTCAGCATACGAGAACCTCCCGCTAAGACTGCGGGAGACTGTTAGGATAATTATGGAGTCATTCCCAAATCATATCATATCACTGTAATTGTAATTAGTATAATGTAATTTAGGATAATTAGGATATGATTAGATAGGTCTTCCTTAATGTTAGCCTTAGAATGATATTGTACAAAGTGTATATATATTTCAATCTTGGGAATAAAATAACCATGGAATTAACGTCCTTCACCCCATTCTATCATCCCACACTATATCCCAAAATTTCACCCTAACTCTCACCCCATAGTATTTGTTTAGATTATATAAAATACTTTTCAAATTGTACTTTATGCTTATATACTAATTAAACGTAAGAAATAACTAAGAAACTTACCTATTTTTCAAGAAAAATATTTTACGAAAAAACATCTGTCCTGGAAAAATTTCTTCATACCAAACACACCAAGTGTACGAGTTAAACTATTTTTAAGAATGAAGCTACAGAGCTGTGAACGTGCATAATACAATCTAATAAGTTTGCTAACTATGAGACATAATTAGGTAATTTTCAAACTCAGACACATTTAATCAAACAGTGGGATTTGGACAAAATAAAAAAGTTGGATATATATCAACATCTGTATCTTGACTTTACAAACCAATAAACAAAAAGTAATATTAATAAGAAGGGTCAAATTATGATGATAAATTGATGATAGTGTGCCCACAATGGCACACACTGAATTGACGAGCCCTACACAATTATTAAGTGCTTCCTTAACTTCGAGTAGAGAAATACAAGTGTCAGCATCAAACTAATTTCATGGATTATTTTGAATTTCAAGGCAATAACTAATGCAGTATGCATCACATATTTACATGATTAATTTTTTCTCCTTTTAATTAGTAGGGAATTGGGACATACATGAACATGAGTTTCCATCAACATAACGTCCATACTATCTAGACTATAGTATAAGCCCTTAATTTCTAGCCATAGGCGGCCCAATGTGTATTTGCATGTAAAACTCTAAATTAGTTAAGTTATATGTATTCAAAATGAAAACACACTATTAATATTATTTAACTGGATATAACAGGTTATTATTGATTAGTATTTTTTTGTTATATCAAACCTACTGTGAATTGTTACGTGTAGCCTAATTATGTAAACATTTATACACTATTGATGTACAAAAGTTAAACAAGTTAAACTCTTACTCAGGAGAATGATTAAAGAATAATAAGAGTCTGCCAATATGATCGTTCATGGATAAAAACGCATTATTTGATCCTTCAAACAAGCCCTCGATTCCTGAATTGGTTATGCTTGCATCTTGCTTATACTTTTAAAGAGTGTGAAAAAATTTGAATAGTCAATTCAAAATCTTAATGTAATGAGAGGAGTACTCTATAATTATTTAAACTAATTTGAAAACTTTAAAACAACAGATGTATTCTCTAACATCTCTTGCACGTGTAATTTGATTCAACGATTTACCTGTATTAGCGAATATTCTACGAATATTCACAGTATATTTTGTAATTATGATAGTTGTATATTTAAGGTAACTTAAGATTCTTACTGTATTAGGAATCAACCTCCGTACAACTATATATATATTGTGATTAATGAAAGGAATCCCTAAAGGAGTTTATTCCAATCTTACATGGTATCAGAAGCAAAACCCTAAACCCTATTCTTTTCTCTTCCACCAAGCCGCTGCCGCCCCCACCACCTAACTCGACCGTCGGCACCATTTTTTCTTCTCTTTCAATTTGTGACCACCATGTCTCTTTCAACCTCCCCCAACATTACCGGTTCCTCCACCAGTGTTTTCGACCACCACCCTCCCTCCTCTGCATCTTCTTTTCATCCGGCATTCGCCGTCCATAACATCAGGAATTTTATACCTATAATTCTTTATCAAGAAGATTGTCAATATTCAATGTAGGTTGAACTTTTTTACATTCATGCATGCACATATAACGTGCTAGACCACATCGATGATTTTATTCCCCGCCCATCCGATGTTGCAGACTGGACGTGGCGGCGCCTTGACGCCATCATCAAACAGTGGATATACGGCACTATCTCTAAAGATTTGTTGTGTACTATCATGAAAACAGGTGCATCGGCGCATGACCTCTGGGTTCATTTGAAAGAAATATTTCAGGACAATAAAAATACTCGAGCCGTGTATTTGGAGGAGCAATTCAACAATACGCGTCTTGAGAATTTTACCAACATGTCTGAATACTGCAAACAACTGAACCTCATTGCCGACCAACTTTCCCACGTCGGAACACCCGTTTCAGAAACAAAGATGGTCCTACAACTCATTGCTGGCCTACCAAAAGGTGAATATGATACGCTAGCAACCATGATTCAACAGGCCGACCCACTACCAAGCTTCAACAAGGCACGTTCACAATTACTTTTGGAGGAGACCCATCGCGCAAAACAAGATGAGCACAATAAAAAAGCCTTAGCGGTTGAAAGCATGGCACCACCTGCAACCCCCACCACTCAACCACTGCCGACGGACCACCAACAACAGCGAGGCAGTCGCGGCGGAGGACGAGGAGGCAGAGGCCGGGGCAATGGAAAGCAAGGCAAAGGACGTGGATGGGGCAACAGGGCCCAACATGCGAGCCCAGCGCCTGTCCAACCATTCTAGTGGCCTGGTCCGTCAGGTTGGCCCAATGCAGGAACTTGGGCCTCCCCAGCTTGTCCATAACCAACAGCGAGCCCAATTCCATCAAGCTTGGGCGCCTGGTGTCTTGGGCTCGGGTCCAGCAACTCGACAGGCCCAACAGGTTCACCTTGTTTCGGCTCGGCAAGAATCGTCCACCGGGTCACAATATGGCCCCAACCGATTTGGGCCAGGCATTCAATGCTTTGAATCTTCAACAACCCGACGAAAATTAGTACATGAATATTGGAGCCACAACTCATCTCACCCGGTCTTCAGGTAATCTATCTCAATTGCTTAAATTAAAGCATCCCCAATTCATCACCGTCAGTAATGGTCATCGCATTCCTATTGAAGGTTACGGTAATGCCCACACACAACCTCCCCATCCACCCTTCTCTCTAAACCATGTCCTGTATGCTCCTAACATTATTAAAAATTTAATATCCGTTAGAAAATTCACCCGTAATAATTCTGTATCTGTGGAATTTAACCCTTTTGGTTTCTCTGTGAAGGATCTCTATACGGGGAAAACTCTAACGCGTGGCAATAGTATGGGAGACCTCTACCCGTTCACTCCATCTTCCACTATCAACACGCAATCTCATACTTCCCTTGCTACAATCTCTCCATCAACTTGGCACGGTAGACTTGGTCATCCAGGAGCACATGTTTTCACTTTTCTTAGAAACAATAAGCTTACTAGATGTAATAATGGGAAGCTGGCCCAAAATTATCTTTCTTGTCCGCTTGGCAAACATAGTCGTCTTCCATTTATGTCATCTTTAAGTGTTACTTTTTCACCGTTTGATATTGTGCATGCTGGTTTGTGGACTTCTCCTGTTGTTAGCTCCATTGGTCATAAATTTTACCTTGTCTTATTGGATGACTTCTCACATTTTATCTGGATTTACCCACTAAAATTCAAGTCTGAAGTTTTTGCCAAGTTTCTTGACTTTCATAACTACATAAAAACTCAATTTGAAAAATCAATAAAATCCTTTCAATGTGATAACGGTCGTGAATTCAATAATTTGGCATTTCACAATTTTTGCACCACTCATGGCCTAGTTTTCAGTTTCTCATGTCCCCACACATCACCTCAAAATGGTAAAGCTGAATGAATCATTCGTAGCATCAATAATATGGTTCAGACTATTCTATTCCATGCCTCTATCCCCCATTCCTTCTGGGTCTATGCTGTTAAAATGGTTGAATATATAATCAATATTTTACCTACTAGCACTCTTCATAATAAAACCTCCACCGAAATTATCTACCGAAGGACCCCGTCCTATGACCATCTTAGAATTTTCGGTTGCCGGTGCTACCCAATCTTGCATCCATTGCCTCTCATAAATTAGCTCCATGAATCACCCCGTGTGTCTTTGTTGGATTTCCGTCTAATCATAGAGGCTATCTGTGCTATGACTTGTCCACTTGTAAAATTGTTGTGTCCCATCACGTTACTTTTGACGAGACGTGTTTCCCATTCTCCAACCTCCAAAAAATTTTAAAATGGACTACACGTTTCTCGATGCATCAGCCATTTCACCGATCCTCCGATCCCTCCACTACCGTGACCACCTTGCTCCGTCAAAGACTGTTTCGTCTCTGGTCTCCGACACTACATCGCCGCCCCAGTCATCATCACCCATCACTTCATCTCCCACTCCCAAGCCAGCACCTCCGACCTCTGTTCCAGAACAATTGACAAACCATCATCGGGTAAGTCTCAGCCCACCGATAAATAACTATCCCTCCCAAATCGGTAACCTAACATCAACACCAGACACCGGCAACCATCCACTGTCATCGAACCACCTCCAGACCCTGACACTGACACCACACTCCATCAGCTCACCCACCTGGACCTAGTCATCATCGTCACCGATGATCGAAGACACCTAACCGAAATGCCAACACCCAGAACCGGATATCCAGAACACCCACCAGAGTACCGACATATCCCATTTACCCACCCATCGTATGGAAAGTCGTGCCAAACATGGGATTTTCAAACCCAATGTTCACTTTAACTTATCCACACACATTATATCCCCAATTCCCAAAAACCCCAAATTAGCCAAACTGGACCCTAATTGGAATGCGGTCATGCGTGAGGAATTTTCTGCTTTAACAAACCAGCACACTTGGGATTTAATTCCTAGACCGGATGGGGTGAATGTGATCCGATGCATGTAGCTATTTCATCATAAATTCAGAGGCAGTGGTGACTAGGAGAGGTATAAGGAAAGACTTGTTGCCAATGGCACTAATCAGCAGGAGGGAATTGATTGTGGTGAGACTTTCAGTCCGGTTGTCAAACCGGCTACTATTCATATTGTTCTCAGTATTGATATGGGCAAGCATTGGCTGATTCATCAGCTTGATGTCAAGAATGCATTTCTTCATGGGGATTTGAACGAAATTGTGTACATGCATCATCCACCAGGTTTTGTCCATCCTGCAGCCCCTCAATATTTATGTCGCCTCAGGAAGTCATTATATGGCTTGAAACAGGCTCCCCGAGCTTGGTATGACCGTTTTGCCATGTATATTTTGCAGATTGGATTTATATGTAGCATGTGTGATAACTCTCTTTTCATTTTTCATCGCGGTAGTAGCACTGCTTATTTGCTATTGTATGTGGATAACATTGGTCTCACTGCCTCATCCGACTGCTTGAAAAATGAAATTATTATTCTACTCAAAACTGAATTTGCTATGACTGATTTGGGTACACTTAGTTATTTCTTGGGTATATCAGTAACCAGATCTGTCGATACTATGTTCCTGAGTCAGCGTAAATATGCAGAAGAGATAGTGTACAGGGCTAAGATGGAAAATTGCAAGGTTATGCCAACTCCAGTCGATTCCAAATCCAAGCTTAGTGCTACTGATGGTGATCTAGTTTCTGATCCTACTCTGTATCGGAGTCTTGCAGGTGATCTTCAGTATCTTACATTCAATAGGCCTGATATTGCATATGATGTTCAGCATGTGTGTTTGTTTATGCATGCTCCGAGAGAGCCCCACTTTGCTGCCCTTAAACGTATTCTCAGATATGTTAAGGGCACCTTTGACTATGGATTGCATCTCTATCCCTCTGCACCGAACAAGTTGTTATCTTATACGAATGCAGATTGGGCAGGGTGCCCGGACACGCGTCGCTCCACTTCAGGATATCGTGTATTTCTAGAGGATAATCTTATTTCCTGGTCGGCCAAGAGGAAAGCCACATTATCCCGTTCGAGTGCTGAAGCAGAGTATCACGACGTTGCTAATGTAGTTGCTGAGATCTGTTGGCTCCGAAATCTTCTTTTGGAGCTCCAGTGTCCACTGTGCAAGGCGTCTATAATCTACTGTGATAACATATCTGCCATATATATATGTCTCACAATCCGGTCCAACATCAGCGGACCAAACATATTGAGATGGATATCCACTTTGTGCGTAAGAATGTAGCTCTTGGTCAGGTCAAAGTGTTACATATGTCTTCCTCCTATCAGTATGCAGATATTTTCACAAAATGGCTACCGAGACAGTTATTCATCGACTTCAGATTCAGCCTAAGCGTCCGGCCTCCTCCCGCTCCGACTGAGGAGGAGTATTAGCGACTATTCTCCGAATATTCACAGTATATTTTGTAATTATGATAGTTGTATATTTAAGGTAACTTAATATTTTGTAATTATGATAGTTGTATATTTAAGGTAACTTAGGATTCTTACTGTATTAGGAATCAACCTATGTACAACTATATATATTGTGATTAATGAAAGGAATCCCTAAGGAAGTTTATTTCAATCTTACAACTTGCATGCTGATTTTTTTTACCTTTTCTTGTTGGTGACGTATAATAGCGAATGCACAACAACAAGTACAAGAGAAAATTTAATAGACTAATAAGTAGACAGAGGGCAGAGCAACTCCATTGAGAGAGAGAGAGAGAGCGCGCCAAATCGAATAAACGTGAAAAGTAGTAGTTGTGTAAAGGAGTTCAGTAAAATTTGACTCTGCTATCGTGAGAAAGAATTTGAACATCAAACTCAAAACTATAAGGTCATAACTATTTAAATCACTTTAGAAATTTTTACATAATCAATGAGGAACAAATATAGCATTCTCTATCATTATAACATCACAATAAGTTCTTAAAATTGATAAAATTCACTCTAAATTTAGACAAGCAATAGCAAATGCATATGAGGGCACCATCAGCTCGTTAATATTACATTAATAAGGTATAAATTTCTGTTCTCGGTTCAAATTTCGCTATATGTCGTTGTATCGGCTGATAAAATCGGAGTGTACGCAGACCTTACCTCTACTTTGGTAGGTAGAGCGGTTGTTTCCGAGAGACCCCCGGCTTAAGACAAAGCACAATCACAAGCAAAACAAGAGAAATGGTCAAACCCGAACAAAGAATTTAAAGCAATATGAAAATGCTAGTATCACTTTATAAGCTTAATACAATTGAAAGTGATGGGAGAACAAACCATCCCGTAACACTTTATATAATATAGAGCTCATCAGACTGCCAAGATATGCAACAGCAACTCCATGTTCCATCACTATCAATAGAAAAAAGTAGAACATTCAACCAAAATAAGCTATAATACCAAATTGTACAGTAGACCGAGGTCGTCCTAACGAAGCCAAATTACAATTTGCCCGCCTCCCATCGATAATTGGAGCAGGATCAGCAGACGCCCTCCTCGTGGACTCAGGGTCCCGGAAAGTCACAATGCCATAGCCTTTGGAATTCTGATTGAGAAGCTGGTTGACTCAGTGGCGGAACCATATGTATTCAAAGGGTGTCAATTGACACCCATTCACTGAAACATTACAATAAAATTGGTAAACACACATATATATATATATATATTCCTTAGTAAAATTTTAAATCAGGCTCTGACTCATGAAATGATCACAACTACAACTGAAAATATAAGTTGAGAAATTTTACTATTGAGGAGATAGTGACTCACATCCTAATGGAAGATACCAACAGATCTAAAGGAGTCATTCAAGCTAACACTCAGTGTATGATACTCAGTTTTAAAGCTACAAACCATATATAACCCCAATTTACGAAAAATATGTCTCTTGTTTGCTGTCTAAATTGATGTAATATATGAGTCCACCAACTAGTGTAAAGGATCAGATTCTCTATCTGTTTCCTTAAGTACGATATAAAGTAAATAACACAAGATATTTACGTAGAAAACTCCTTGCTCAAGGTATTACCGCAATAGGATTTTCTCAAAAACTCCACTATAACTGAGCAATGTTAGATTACAACCTCTTGCAATCTAGAAATTGAACTATTGATCCCTCACCCCTTATAATACATATATTGCAAGCTCTTTACAATAACTCTATTGCAAAGACATACCTTGACTAACTCTAGACAAACAAACAGCTCAAATGTTTAGAAAATCAGACAACCTACAAACTGCTTCTTATAAGAAGAGTAGGTTTACAATTTTAAGAACAACAAAATAAAGACTCAAAAAAACTAGGACATGACATCTTCACTAGTTAGAGAAATGGTCCTTCAGTTTGTTGTAGCTTTGGTCTTAAATTGAAGCTCTGATGAACTCAACGGCTTGCAAGCAAAAAAAGAGTAATTTTTATTTGTGCAAGGGTTAGGTTTTCACTCCTCAACATGATGTATATATATGGGATGTGAGGAAGTGACAAAACTTAAATCTTGAACTAATAGAGTGCCCGCAGCAGCTCTGCAATAGTGATGTGATACTGCCACTGTGTCATCAGCTTTACAACAGTAGAGTTGATTTACTTCCGCGGAACTGGTCCATTGAAGAATGGAACTGGTCCCTTCATGCATGTTTGTAAAATCATCAAAATAATACAGAGGATACATTACCAATATCCCCCTTTTTGATGATAACAAACTGTGAATTCAAAATTCCCTCTGCGAACCAGATCCATGTTTATTCCCCTTACGTCATAACAATACAACCCCCCCTAATGAGCTTCCCCCTTTTGGCATCCTAAAAAAGAGTAAATTAGTAACATGAGAAAAATGCATTGAGGAAATGTTAACTCATGGCCACTAGGGCAACACTAACATAGGCAAAAACAAAATTGGCAGAGAGAAGCAGTGTTGCACAAATAAAAGAAAATTGTCCAAGTTAATTTTCAGATAGAACCATATTATATTCATTAGTACCAGCAAATTAAAACAAGCAAGCAGTTCCAATGTCAATGACAACCCAATTAGAGAAACTGGATAAGTCCAAAGGGTACAAAGGAAAGCAAGGGTGAATGAAGGAACTGAGTAGGGAGAAATGCATAAGAGGACTAGAAGGAAGGAAAAAGCTAAAATATAGATCAGTCATAATCTGGCCAGGAGAGTATCAATCCGTGCACTCGCAGCCCTTTGATCTCTAAGAATCTGTTCTGTCAGGTTCCTCACTTGTGTCCTCAGATCAGCTATTTCAGCCTTAAGCTGAGTATTTTCATTTTTCATTTCCTTTGAGGCACCGGGTCTTTCTTATTGCTGTAACTTCTGCTAAAGCTCAGTTTTTAAGACAACAATCTCAAAGTCCATTTGAGCTTAGATGCAGAGTCAATTTGGTAATTTTCTCAGTTGTCCTTTCTTATGCCTCGATCAGATTAGAGATCATGGAGGTTCTCCTAACTCCTCTTTTCCTAGGCACACACTCACACTCTTTAAGAATGTTCATTGTAAATATTTTTTTCTTAGTGCCCATTGTTTTCTTGTGGTCCTTAACCTCAAAATGTTGAAAGGCCTTAGTGAGAAGGAAACCATAAATTAACCCATGTTTGCCATATTTAACAGACACTATCTTTAACATGTGCTCTAACATCAGAGCATGTAGATTGACTGGAGTGAAAGATGTTAAATTTTTCAGTAGAAACAGATCAGGAACATCAGCCATCGATCTTCTCTCAGATATGGGTAGCAACACTTTGTTAACCAATTCAAACAGAAGTTGAAATTCAGACTTCAACTGTTTCTTGAAGACCCATTCCCCCTTCAAGTCCCCTTCTTGCTTGGATATTATCTTCAAAAATTTCTTAGAGGCAGATTTCTTTGATACAGTGGCCACCCTTCGGTTGGGACCTCTAGAACCCTGAGGGCTGGAACAAATGACCCCACGCTTGTGCTTCAACCATTTCAAGCACCTCTCTCATCCCTAGTTAATTTGCAATGTCAGAGTCGAAGACCCTTTCTTTCAGGACCCTCTGAGACATCAGTATCACTTTTTGGTCATCCTCGATCAACTCTCCCTTTTGTTGTTCCTCGTCCATCCACAAACTTTCTCTTCTGCAAAGGATGAGCACTTTTCCTCTTGTCTTTTGAACCCCGATCCTCAGTATTAGTATCATCAGTAGCACTAGGTTTCCCAAACTCAACATCCTTTTATTTTCTCATAGATTCTCTCCTAGAATTATTCCTCACAAGTGGAGTTTCCTCCATTTCAGGTACATTCTCACAACTGTCAAGTTTCACCACTTTAGTGGACGAGACCTCCTCCTCATCAACAAACCTATTCATTAACCCTTTTCTTTTTACAGTCTTTTCTTTGTTTTCCTTTAAGGCAGAGTCCATTTGGGCTTCAACTTTGCCTCTAGTGAGTGGCTCTCTCATAGAAACTGCCTTGATACTCTCGTTACCCCTAAAAGATGACCTAACTTTGATTTTAAACACCAGATTCAGGGGCACCTGATCATTATCCACACCGACAGTTGCAGTGACAATTGCCGGTGATTCATT
The DNA here is from genome assembly GCA_034509755.1 of Anisodus tanguticus. NCBI lineage: Eukaryota > Viridiplantae > Streptophyta > Magnoliopsida > Solanales > Solanaceae > Anisodus > Anisodus tanguticus. The sequence continues at coordinate 37,822,499 of CM067548.1, read as the reverse complement.
AGCAGAAATCTCCCCTAAAGACGTAGTAATAGTTGTAACTTGATGAGAATCGGGTGTCCCATCCCGCTTGAGAGCATTCTTTTCAGGGAATATTACTTCCAACTTGAGAGCAATCTTTTCATGGGATATTACTCACTTGACGTCCTTCTTTTAGTAGTGATACAACATCAAGAACCTCTCCTAATCTCCGCTTGACTCTCCAGAAAATTTGACCTCCCTTTATTCCCTTCAGGAAGGTTTCCCTAAACTATATATATTCGACAGAGGACTCAGAATGTCCTTTGTCTAACTCAGTAATCTCAGTATTAACTAGAGGAGTAGAGTTACCTATTTCAATAGTAGTTCCTTCAAGTATTTCCTTTTCTATTTTGGGGACCTATTTCCTTGATGCATTTTCCGTCGAAACTTGTTGAACGGCCTGAGCTTCACTAACTGCAGATCCAATTATGGTTTCCCCTTCTACACTAATTTTTTTACTGGAGACCTCATATTCATTTTCTTTTTCTTCAATTTCCTCTGTGTCGCCAGAGATGTCAAACGTTAATATAGAGTCATCGCTAATATTTGGAGTAGTGGCTTCCTTAGGAGCAGAGGGTTCAGATTTCGAGACATACTTCTGACGAGTTAGGCTTTTGCGTCTATGGGGAGGAACCAATATAGAAGGCAATGAGAGAGAGGTAATGGTGTGAGGGTCAGAGGATGGTACGAAGTTAGATGGTGAGGAGATGAGATTTTAGTCGGACATTGTTGTGATGTCTGTGAGAGAGGCAGTGGATACTGAGGTAGGTTTGGGTTAAGATATGGTAAGGTTTGAAAGGGAAGATGAACAAGAGAGATGTTTGGAGATTAGAGTTGCGGTGAAGAAACTGGAATTCTAATGGTTGCAGGGGAGAGGAGTAAATTTGGAAGTTGAGAATTTAATATTTTGGTAAAATAAAGAAGGATGTGATGTGTGGGAATAGTAAAATGATGACAAAAGAGACCCATCCACGATGGCAATTAGAGGGCAGGAGAAGTTATAATGACATGCCACTAGCAAGTTGAAAAGCATAGGCACAGATGAAAATACTAACATGAGTTAAGGAACTAGGTTCCTCAAGAATTTTGAGAAACAAGAGACAATATCTTTGTGGAGTGCAATATCACTTATCCTTGTATAGTCTTGAGATTACCATGTGTGCATAGCTGTAACAGTACCTAATTGAGTTAGATATTACCATAAATACATTTTCAATCATATACGCATCCTCTTATCATAGACAAACATGGAGAAGTCGTGTAATGAGATGATTAATTTATCTTGATTAATACCACCTCTAGACGACTCTTTTTGAAATACTCTCTGCTCAGTGCCTCTATGAAGATATCAACTACCTAGTCCTCAGTTTTGCCAAACTTCATGCAAATCAATCCCTTTTCAACATTGTCTCTTAAAAAGTGGTACCTAACATCAATGTGCTTCATCCTCTTGTATTGCACTGGATTTTTTGCCATTTTGAGTGCACTAGTATTGTCACACATTAGGAGCACACATTCAGTAAACATGTCAAAATCCTCAAGTTGTTGCCTGATCCAGAGCAACTGAGCACAGTAAGAGGCCACAACTACATACTCAGCCTTAGTAGTGAAAAGAGCCACATAATTTTATTTCTTTGTCCCCCATGAGATCAAATAGGAACCAAGAAAGTGAGCCATACCATAAGTGCTCTTTCTATCCACTAAGTAGCTAGCATAGTCAGCATCAACAGAATCAACCAGATCAAAATTATCACTTGAAGGGTAGAAGAGGACCAGGTCTGGAGTTCATTTGAGATATCTCAAAATTCTATTAGCATCCTTCGGATGGGATTACTTTAGGATGATTGAAATCTAGCACATAGACCACACCATACATAATATGTTTTTCTGCTTGTTGTAAGATATAGAAGAGATCCAATGATACCCCTATACATGGTTTCATTTACATGAGAACTAGGTTAATCTGCATCCAGTCGAGTTGCAGTAGAAATAGAAGTATTCATAACTTTAGCATTCTCAATTTTAAACCTTTTCAACAGCTCTTTGATATTCTTCTGTTGATTGAACATAGTCCATTTTGAAGTTTGTTTGACTTGTAAACCGAGGAAGAAGTTTAGCTCTCCCATCATGTTCATTTCAAACTCACTTCCCATGAGCTTTGCAAACTTATCACAAGGGAGTCATTTGTGGTACCAAAAATGATATCATCAACATGTACCTGAATGATCAGCAGGTTCCTCCCTCTTTTCTTCAAAAAGAGAGTATTATCAATTTTTCTCCTTACTATTTTCAAGGAGGAATTTTGACAGTCTATCATACCACGCTCTGGGAGCTTGCTTCAACCTATACAAGGCCTTATCAAGCTTGTATACATGCTTAGAGTTCTCATGATCTTTAAATCCCAGAGGTTGCTTGACAAAAACTTCTTCTTTAAAGCAACCATTTAAAAAGGCACTCTTTACATTCATCTGGAATAGTTTGAATTCCATGTGAGATGCATAGGCAATTAGTATTCTGATTGCCTCCATTCTGGCAACTGAAGCAAAGGTCTCATCATAATCAATTCCTTATTCTTGATTGTATCCCTGAACCATCAGCCTTGCTTTATTTCTGGTAGTGTTACCAAATTCATCAAGCTTGTTGCGAAACACCTACCTAGTACCTATGATGGTTCTATTGGAAGGCCTAGGTACCATCTATCATACTTTGTTTCATTCAAATTGATGACGCTCTTCTTGCATGTCTACAATCTAATCAGCATCCTTCAAGGCTTCTTTGATATTTTTAGGCTCAATTTGAGACAGGAATACAGAGCAGGCAAATATGTTTCTTGCCTTGGATCTGGTTTGAATACCAGACTCCAGAGAAGTAATCACATTGTGCAAAGGATGAGATCCACTTTGTTTCCAATTTAGCACTTATATCTCAGATTCATTACTACCTTGAGGAGTTGATGAACCAGGTTCCCCTGACTGTACTCTATCATTCTCTTCAGTTTTTGCCAAATATTCATTATTGATTTGGTCAGACCTAGGGGTACCTAATACAACTTTAGTGACTTGTCATTCAACTTCATGGGAGATAATGGAGGCACCATGTCCTTGCATTCTTCTTGGGGATTTTGCATCATTTTCCTCATTCAACTGACCCATCAGATTTGTCTTACCATTTAAGATTTTAATGGCCTCGTCAGGAACCTTTGAGAACTCTCCGTCTTTAGCTTCATCATCTTTTTCCATTTTTTCACTAAACATATTTGACTCACCAAATATCACATGCACACTCTCCTCAACACATTGTGTTCTTTTGTTAAACACTTTGTATGCCTTGCTGTGTGATGAGTATCCAATAAAGATACCCTCATAACTTCTAGCATTAAATTTTCCCAGAGCCTTCCAACCATTGTTTAGAATAAAGCATTTGCATCAAAAGGCTCGTAAATAGGTCAGCTTGGGCTTCCTTCCATTCAATTATTCATAAGGAGTTTTCTCAAGAAAAGACCTAATCATGCACCTATTTATCACATAACAGGCAGTGTTGACATCTTCAACCCAAAAACTCTTAGATACATCACTAGCTATAAGCATAGTTTTAGCCATATCTTAAATAGTCATGTTTTTCCTTTCGACCACACCATTTTGTTGAGGTGTTCTTGGTGCAGAGAAATTGTGGCTTATGCCATTTTCAACACAGAATTCATCAAAGTTGGCCTTATCAAATTCAGTTCCATGATCAGACCTGATACTCACAATCTGGTTTCTCATTTTGATTTGAATTTGCTTCACAAACGCAACAAACACAAGAAATATTTCATCTTTGAATTTTAGAAACAGATTCCATGTAAATTTGGAATAGTCATCAACAATGAAAAAAATATACTTCTTTATTCCTCTACTTGGAATTCTCATTGATCCACATAGTTCCATATGAAAAATATCAAGTGGTCTAGAGGAGCTCACAACTTTCTTTGGTTTAAAAGAGGATCTGACTTTCTTCCCTTTTACACGTTCATCACACCCCTTATGATCTGAGAACTTGATTTTTGATAATCCGCGAATCAGGTCCTTAGCCACCAGTTTGTTAAGAACAGAAAAACTTGCATGTCCAAGTCATCAGTGTCATAGTTCAGTATCATCCTCTAGGGAGCTAAGACAAGTTAGATTATTCTCATTTAGAGACTCAAAATCAGCCACATAGATGTTCTTGAATCTTTTGGCAACCAGAACTACTTCCCCAGATTTTATATTTGTAACAGTGCATACTGCCGAAGTAAAGATTACTTCATTTCCTTTGTCATTGATTTGTGAAACACTAAGCAGGCTACACTTCAATCCATCCACATAGAATACATTCTCAATTGTATGAGATAGTGTCTTCCTAATTTTTCCCACGCCAAGAATGTATTCATTCTTGCCATTTCCAAAAGACACAATCCCTCTTTGAAAGAACTTGAGTGAGAGAAAATCATCCATTCTTCCAGTCATATGCTTTGAGTAGCTACTATCCATATACTATTTTTGGCTGCTTCCTCTCACTCTAGCCTCTTTATCATCATCAGTATCTGATTTAGCCATGAGTGAAAATATTGACTCATAGGTTAAAGACCCATAATCAATGGTCATCATAGATGTATCTTCTCGATTTCTTTCATCTTCAGAATCACTGGAGGAGTCTCCCCAAGCAGCCAGAGTTTGCTTCACCAAAGTGTCAGCTGCATCTCTTCTTTTGAACTTCTCAAGAACCTGGTTCCTCTTTGCAGTTTTCTCAGAGTTATTCTTGTAATAGTCCTTCTTATAAAGAAGACATTCCTTGATAAAATGTCCAGGTTTTCCACACTTGTGGCAATAGTCATTTCTTCTGGAGTTCTTGCTCGTGCTTCATTTTCTTGGGAATCCGCCATTTCTCCTGACCATTTTCTGAACTTCGGGTGAGGTAAGCCATATCTGACTAATCACTATATGAGTCACTCTTAGCCACCTTGAGGTCCAGTCTCTTTTCTTTCCTTGGCTCTTTTCTCTCGTCATCCTTTTTGTCTTTTTAACTCATAAGTTTTGAGATTTTCAATGAGTTTATCGATTGACATTTTTTGCAAATTCTTGGCTTCCGAGATAGCATTAACTTTTCTCTCCCGGGAGGTGGGCAGAACACTAAGAAGCTTGTGAATTAGCCTATTGGTCTTAATTACTTCGCCAAGAGAGTGGAGCTCATTAATGATGGAGGTAAACCTGGTATGCATGTCCTGAATGGACTCACCCTCCTTCATCTTAAAGAGATCATATTCAGTTGTAAGCATATCTATTTGGACTTCTTGACTTGACTTGTTCCCTCGCGAGCAGTCTGGAGAGCTTCCCAGATCTCTTTTGCAGTAAGACACGCCGAAATGTAATTGTATTCGTCTGGACCAATTCCACACACAAGGATCTTTTTTGCCTTGAAGTTTTTCTCTACAGCCTTTCTGTCAGCATCAATGTACTCCTTTCTTGACTTTTCGATTGTTGGATCACCTTGCATATCTATGTTCATTGAAACATGAGGACCATCACAAACAATGTCCCATAGTTCAGAGTCCTCAGCCATGATGAAATCATGCATTCTTGTCTTCCACCATCCATAGTACTTTCTATTAAATCTTGGTGGTCTTGTGGTCGATTGTCCTTCTTTCAAGTTTGGTGGAGCAGCCATGAGAACGATCATTTCTCGGTGTTAACCTTTTAGAAAGAACCTACTAAAAGGTTAAAAACCATGAGTAGGATTCCTTTAGTACAACAGAAAGTAAATAACACAAGATATTTACGTGAAAAACTCCTTGCTCAAGGGATTAAAAACCATGACCCACCACAATAGGATTTCCTCAAAAAATCCACTATAACTGAGCAATGTTTATATTACAGCCTCTTGAAATCTAGGAATTAAACTATTAATCTCTCTCCCCTTACAATACCTCTATTGCAAGCTTTCTACAATAACTCTATTGCAAAGACATACCTTGACTAATTCTAGTCAAATAAACAACTCAAATGTTTAGGAAAATCAGACAACCTACAAACTGCTTCTTACAAGAAGAGTAGGTTTACAATTTTAAGAACAATAAAACAAAAACTCAACAAATCTAGGACATAGACATCTTCACTAGTTAGAGAACTGGTTCTTTAGTTTGTTGTAGCTTTGGTCTTAACTGAAGCTCTGATGAACTCGATGGCTTGCAAGCAAAAACAAGAGCAATTTTTATTTGTGCAAGGGTTAGGTTTTCACTCCTCAACATGATGTGTATATATGTGATGTGAGGAAGTGACAAACCTTAAATCTTGGACCAATAGAGTGTCCTCGCTGCGACATTGCCACTGTGTCAGCAGCTTTACAGCTGGAGAGTTGACTTGCTTCGGCGGAATTGGTCCATTGGCGGATGGAACTGGTCTCGTCATGCATGTTTGTCAAATCATCAAAATAATACATAGCATACATTATCATAAATTTTGTTGTTCATGCTCGTTCTGATCGGAAGGCTTGTTTAATCCTGATAAAAGTAATGCATTGCACGATTCCAGTCACACTTACATTTATTTATTTATAAATAAATAGCTCATTTTATTATATTGGTCCCTCATTTTTCTACTATATTGTATTATAAAACGTAAAAGACCATTGACTACGAAGTATGAAAAGGTAATTAAGACTACTTCAGTTGCAAAGATAATCCCTACCACGTATAATATATTTACATCCATAACCATGAGTTTCAATGTGCTGGACAAGAAAGGATACTCTCAATCTAGGGTAGTATTGTTCGTTTTGCCAAGTCTGTATGGTATTTCACCTCACATCATTAAGAATATCTAAGAAGCTTATAAGTAGCTTATTTTTTTCTTTTTCACATTGATTAGTATTAACCAAGAACCAAAAAAAGTATTTTTTGTCGTCAATTTCTGTGACACTCTTTCTTTTCTGGCCAGTCCTAAAAAAATAATATATTTTTATATTTAATAACAATTTAACTTTAAACTTACTCTTTTATCTTTAATGAAATGTTTTCTAACCGCACAAATATCTATAGTTATTTTAGATCACAAATTATAAAAAATAAATCTTTCATTCTTAAATTTCTTGGCAAATCAAATAGGCTCCCATAAATGGGGATAAATTGGGATGGGGGAGTAATAATTATAGACCCACTCTTCCTAGATGAACCAGGAATTTGCGCCGAATCTATGTGGTTTGTTTTTGGTAGTGGTAAAGTTCATGAAATTTACGGTTGAAACGGATAAGACAAAGGCAATAGTACTATTTTTATCCCCATGCACGAGTATATAAATCTCTTATAGACGGGCTTTAACTCCCTCGTCAAACATCAACATCAATTATATGATAAAACAATCCATACCGACTTAAATGCAGAACTTGCTCTCTGTTTTTTTTCCTTTATGTCTAATTCTTTCAGTCTATCACTAGGGTATTATTTTAAGTATTTTGTTTTCTGCAACGTGCACAAAACACACATGTGGAGAAATAATTGACAGAGACACGACATATAAATAATTGTCGACCATGATAAATAATGGATTGTTTAATTTGAGCCTCTATTTGATGCCATTTCTGGAGTTCTCTATTCATTTGTTTGATTCTTTTCCTTCAACCCTATCAATGACTTTTTACCGATTTCGGAGTAAGTCAATTATTTGCTGTAATATTTTGACAACTAGAGAAACTAGTCTTTTTTTTTATATTCAGTTTTCTGGTTTACGTCATACTATTTCTGGAGATAATAGTACCGGTCTTTCAATACTACTACCAGTAAATCGCGAGATGTGTCTGAATGACCAGGGTTTGAGAACAGAACAACTGATATCACCTACAAGGTCCTATTCCAGAAGAGAGCAAAGTGCTCCCACCAGGATTCGAATTCACGCTGCAGGCCTCCAGTTTGATTTTTAGTTCACATCCTTTGTCATCCAGCTATGCCCCGGGGGACGAGAAATTAGTCTCTTGCCAAATATAACTCCATGTAGGTATTAAAATTTTAGTAAATTTAAATTCATAAAATTATTTGGAATGTATTTTGTATTACAGATATATTGGTCCAAATGAATATTGTGCACTAAAATAATTAGATTTAATTATTTAAGTTAATATATATGGGTTTAATTCAACTAATCCAAATTCATTGGGCTAGATCCATGTCACGACCCCTTTTCAGGAATCGTGGTGTCACCTACAAAATCTCACAGGTAGACGAACCACTCCCAAATCATTCACATGATAAAACATAAGTAAAGGCGGAAGATAACAAAATACTACATAAGTTGTCTCATACTATAAATGCGGAAGAAATATAAGTCTGATACATCAATAACATCCCCAAAGTAATCTAGTTTGTAGATACAAGAGCACTATAATAAACGATACAAGTCTGAAAGTCAAGGGCAACAAGTGCCAAAATTGAACACATAAGATGAAATTGTCTGGCATGTCTCCCAAATGCAATAAAAGACAGAATAAAGGTAGAATGACCAAGGCATCCTGAAGGTAGCATCCTCACCCTGGAAGCGGAAGATCACCCAATCGGACTCAACCGCGCTATCCTGTAGAGGTAGAAGGAACTGAATCTGCATCCAAAAGAATGCAGCAAGTATAACATGAGTACACAATGTACCCCCGTAGACATCATAGGCCGACAACGACGGAAGATACACAAAAAGCGATATATATCAAGTTGACACCAAGTAATCCTATACGAAACAGTCTGATAATCCAAATAAAGGCACATAGTCCACATAATAATTCACAGAGTTCACATATTTCCTTATTCAATTATGAGTCCATGATCACATACGTTATCCAGTTCCAAAGGAGTTCAAATAATAATTCAATATCAAGTAGCAGGTATAATCTTTGCATGTCCAGAATCTAGTCAAGTCATCAACAATCACTCCAAATACAAGTTCACCCACAATCAATCAAATGCAATGGCATATATATATGAATGCAATGCATATGCCAGGCATCTTTACCAATTCGGTATACAGTACGTCAAGGTTTTATTATAATTCATACACTCATGGTGGACTCGCGAAGTCCATATACCCCTCCGGAATGTCTCATCGAAGCCTAGCACTTGGCTGAATAATATCATGTTGTAGGCATGCAACTTCGTCCCCTGCGTATCAATATCATCTCAATGTTGCCATAATCTCATAACTATTCTTACCTTTCCTGCCTCTTGGGGCCACAACATATCCATACCACTCTCATATCAATATCACAGAATCATGAGTGTATGAATGCAAATGACAATATAAGACAAGATATCATGATATAATGAGATGCAACTATGTATAAAGATGAAATATCACATGCTTTCAAGAGTTCAATACACATATACAATCTAAGTACAAATCAGGATATCATATCAAAAGCATGTGTGATGAGTAAACAAGTCAATCAACTATGGTGACAAGCCCACATATGGCGACAAGCCCAAACAATCAGCAGTCGGAATCATCATAAGGCTGATTCCCCAAGTCACCCATCATCACAGTTCAACATTGGTATCCCCTCAAACTTTTATCACAACCGTTTGAGAAGGACCCCAAACACGACCAATATCCCTCAGTATTTATAAATAATTACGCACTTCTATCGAAGTCTCAAAAAACAAAATCATAGCCTACCTCTGGGCCGAGCAGGTGCGCTAATAAATCAAGCCTCGATGATCGTCTTGCCCTTCATCTGCGCCTCGTGGTAGTAGAAGTCTAATCATGCATATACTATTCATTAATATAAAGCATACACATCATACATGGAAATAAACCTTACAAACAAGGACATAACCTAACTCAATTAATCAAATAGAAACTTGCAATTTATTTTCCCCAACTTATAAACACACTAAACCACCATTAAAGGACTTTGAAAAAAGTACTTAAGTCATAAAGAAAGGGAATCTCTTACCCCAAAGCATGAAATTGCTCATGTTCTTTAGAAATACCCTATTGGTGGCGCTAGGTTCGAGACTTGCTATTTTTGAAAAATAAAATCTAACCTAGGAGAATATATAGGACACCTGATACAAGATTCCGTTCTAGCGGAATCGACTCCGCTGGAGCATATCTGTTGCGGTGTGAAAACCCTTGTTGAGGTAGTGTCACTTGACACCTTACCTCGGTGCTACGGCGAACCCGATTCCGCAGTGACGTACTCACCCATGCAAACAAACTATCCGCTAAGGTGTAAATCCCACACTTTTCCAACCCCGCTTCGTCAAGTCAACCTCCCACCGAGGCGGTCACGCCGGAGTGAGAACTGATGTCACAGAGGCGGACACCAGACATCTGAAATAGGGAAAACAGCCCAAACTCCCATCAAATATCTTAAACACTTCTGAGACCCCCGGGACACAAATCAGTTATGCTCGTCTAAGGTAGATAGTGTTACGAACTCACACGTACTCTTAGGTTTCACATTTAATCGAGTTAAGGCATACTTTTCTAAAGAATCATCTGGGAAAACCAGATATTCAAACTTTACAAATAAAGCCACAAAACACATCTGATTGCCTCAGAAAGAGAACCAATGACTCGACTAAGTCATAAATGACCCTCCGAAACTATAAAAATGACGGAACCCGAAAACAAGCACATCTAGCCAAAAGTCAACTTTGAGTCAAACTAATCAACTCTAAGCTTTTAGTTTTGGTTTTTATATTCGAAACTCAAATAAATGGACCCCGGGATCTGTGTCACCAATCCTTGCGCATCACAATCCCCATATAGAGTCTGCGAGAAGGGTCAAAAAAGCAAATAATGGTCTTTAGCTAGAAACGACTAGACAGATCGTTACATCAGATACTAATTAAAACAACGTTCGTCCTAGAATGGAGATAAACAAACAGAGGAAACGTGCTGGAAGTAGTGAATAATCCAGGATATATGCTCTGCATATCAGTCTCGATCTCCCAAGTCACCTCATCGACAGGATGATATATCCAATGAATCTTCAAATAAGCTCTCTCCTTCGACCTCAACTACATCACATACCTATTTAAAATAACTACATGCTCCTCCTCGAACTCCAAATTATGATTAAGAAATACAGAGTCCCACTGAATGATATGTGAACCATCAGCATGATACTTCTTCAGCATAGGCACGTAGAAAATTGGATGAACGCCTAAAAGACCTGGTGGGAGAGCCAACTCATATGCCACCTCCCAACTCTCTAAAGGGTCTCAAAAGATCCAATATACCTCGGACTAAACTTCTCTCTCTTGTCGAACCTCATCACACCCTTCATGGGTGAGACCTTCAGAAGAACCTTGTCATGAACCATAAACTCTACGTCTTGGACCTTTTGGTCCGCATTCTCCTTCTGCTTACTTTGAACTGCCAAGAGCTTATCATGGATCATCTTCACCTTCTCTAGAGAATCTCTTAATAAATTGGTACCCTAAAGTTGGACCTCGAACGCATCAAACCAACCAATCGGAGATAGACATCTCCTACCATATAAATCCTCGAACCGTGCCATATCAATACTGGAGTGATAGTTGTTGTTGTATGCAAACTCGGCCAAAGGTAAGAATTGGTCCCAATGACCACCAAAATTAATCACGCAGGCTCATAACATGTCCTCCAATACCTGAATAGTTTGCTCGGATTGACCGTCCGTCTGAGGGTGAAATATTGTACTAAGATCCAAGCGAGTACCCATCTCCCTCTGCAAAATCCGCCAGAAATGCGAAGTGAACTAAGTCCTCTGATATGAGATAATAGAAATAGGAACCCCACGAAGACGAACAATCTCATGGATGTAGATCTTAGCCAATATCTCTGCATTATAAGTAGTCTGGACCGGAATGAAATACGCAGACTTGGTCAATATATCAACAATGACCCAAATAGCATCAAATTTGCCTAAAGTCTTGGGCAATCCAACAACGAAAACCATGGTAATTCTATCCCACTTCTACTCAGGAATAGACATATTTTAAGACACACCACATGATCGATGGTGCTCATACTTGACTTGCTGATAATTCTAACACCGAGACACAAAATCAACAATGTCTCACTTCATCCTACCCCAACAATAGTGCTGCCTCAAATTGCGGTACATCTTAGTAACACCTGGATGAATTGAATATCTAGAGATGTGGGCTACCTCCATAATCAATTTGGTCAAATCTCCCACACGAGACACGCACACTCTACTATTGATCCTCAGAATGCCCTCACTATCAATCATGGCCTCATTGGCCTCACCACTCATCACCTTATGTTTGATTTTGCATAACTTCATATCATTATACTGGTAAGTCTGAATCTGATTCAAAAGAGATGACCTCGCCTCCACATAAGCCAGAATCCTACCCGAATTCAAAATATCAAGTCTCACAAAATGGTTGGCTAGAGACTGGACCTCCAATGCCAAAGGACGATCAAAAGAAATCAAACGAGCTAGACTCCACATGTTGATTGTCTTTCGACTTAAGGAATCCTCCACCATATTGGCCTTGGCTAGATGATACAAAATCGTTATGTCGTAATCCTTCAACAACTTCATCCATCGACGCTGCCTAGAATTTAAGTCCCTCTTATTAAACACGTACTGAAGCCTACGGTGGTCGTATATACCTCACAATGGACACCATAAAGATAATGCCTCGAAATCTTCAAAGCAAACACAACGACAGCTAACTCTAACTCATGAACAAGGTAATTCTTCTCGTGTACCTTCAACTGTCTAGATGTATAAGTAATAACCTTACCCTTCTGCATCAACACACAGCCCAACCCGATCCTCGAAGCATCACAGTACACAGTAAAGTCATTTCCCTTCACCGGAAATGACAACGTCGGGGTTGTGGTAAAAAGAGTCTTGAGCGTTTGAAAGCTCTGTTCACACTCGTTGGACCATTGAAATGAACCTCCTTCTAAGTCAGACGCACATATGAGAAGCGATAGAATAGAATCTCTTGACGAACCGATGATAGTAGCTAGCAAGACCCATAAAACTCTGAATGTCTGTCACAATAGTCGGTCTAGCCCAATTCCTGATTGCCTCTATCTTCTTAGGATCAACCATAATTCCATCATTGGACACCACGTGTCCCAGAAATGCCATAGAGCTCAACCGAAACCCACACTTCGAGAAATTAGCATAAAGCTTCTTCTCCTTTAAAATCCCAAGGATCACTCTCAGATGTTGCTCATGGTCCTCCTGACTCTTCGAATAGATCAAGATATCATCAATATATGGTTTAAATAATCCATTCATCAAGTCCATGAATGATACAGGGGCATTAGTAAGCCCAATCGACATCACCAAGAACTCATAATGGCCATATCGAGTCCAAAAAGTCATCTTGGGCACATTCTCGGCTTGGATCTTTAACTGGTGATACCCAGATCTCAAGTCAATCTTTGAAAACACTGAAGCACCTTGAAGCTGGTCAAAAATTCATCAATACGAGGAATCAGACACTTGTTTTTTATGGTGACCTTGTTCAATTGTCTATAATCAATGCAGATACACATAGTGTCATCTTTCTTCTTCACGAACAATACAGGAGCACCCTATAGAGACACTCGGTCGAATGAAGCCATTACTCAACAAATCCTGAAGTTGCTACTTCAACTCTCTCAACTCTGCTGGAGTCATATGGTATGGAGGAATAAAATTAGGTCGAGTACCCAGCTCAAGATCAATGCAAAAATCAATATCTCTATCTGGCGACATACCCAGTAAGTCTGAAAGAAAAGACCTATATGAACTCACTAACTACCTGAACAGAATCAAGGGAATGAGTCAATATACTCGTATCCCGAATATGAGCGAGATAAACCAAACAACTCCAGTCCACCAATTTCCTAGCCTAAATGTAAGAAATAACCTTCCTAGGAGCAGGGCTGGGAGCACCTCTCTACTCTAACCTAGGAAGATAAGGCGTAACTAACGTGACCGTCTTAGAATAGCAGTCCAGAATCACATAATATAGTGCTAGCCAATCCATAACCAAGATAACATTGAAATTCACCATATCTAAGTTAACCAAATCTACCCAAGTGTCGTAACCCATGAAAGTAACCACACACATGCGATAAACTCTATCTACAATCACAGAATCACTCATTGGTGTAGACATACGAATAGAAACATCAAACATATCACACCATATCTCCAATTTAACAAAAAATAGGTAAAAACATAAGAGAATGTAGACCCGGGATCAAATAACACGGCAGCAGACCGATGATCGATTGAGATAATACTTGTGATGACTGCATCTGATGCCTCAGCCTCAACCCTACCAGAGAAATATATAGAAATGAGTGTGTACTACCTCAGACTGAGTACCCTGCTGGCCACCTGATATCGAAAGAGCTCTATCTCTCCCCGACTAAGATCCACCACGACCAGACTGGTAGTCACCACAGCCCGACTAATATCCTCTCCAGCTAGTCTGACTACCACCTCTAGATATCTGTGTTGGGGCCCTGGGTGCACGGGATGCACTCGATACATATTTAGGGCAATCTCTCTTGAAGTTCCCAATCTCTCCACAGCTTTACCAAGTCCTGACCGTTGAGGGCTGCTGAATAGAGATAGAAGAACTCGAACCACCATGATCTGAATATCTAGACTGAGAACCCATCAAAGACTGGATCCCACTATAACCACTCTGCCCAACAGAGACACCATCAATAATCTGGAGGGATGCCTAAACCAGTTGACTAGGATTCAACTGTTGATATCTACCCTCATACCCATAACTATGGGAAGTAGAACCGCTAAACAATCTATGTTGCCTCGCCCTTTTATCGGGCTCATGTCTATACATCTTACCCCTCACGGACTCCACAATCCCAACATGCTCAGCTACGGTCTCAAAAGAAGCTTCAAAGGCCATCAACTGCAATGTAGCCAACTGGAGTGGAATACTCAATTCTCAAACAAAATATATCACTCGCTCAGCCTCAATAGGTAACAACGATGTTGCATAACGGGATAAGACATGAAAGCGAGTCTCATACTGTGCAACTGTAGAGTTACCCTGCCCAATCTTATGAAACTCATCAAGCTTTCCCAAACGTAAGCTCAATGGCACACACTTCTCAAGGAACACTTGATAGAACCTAACCCATGTCAATGTAGGCAATCATGCAGGTAAGCAATCAACATACACCCTTCACCACTGCTTCACGTATCCTCTAAGCTGAAGGACCACAAAACTAACTTTGTGTGACTCAACACTACCCAAGGTATGCTACCTCTCATAGTTGCTCACAATAAACTCATACTCGTCCTCCTCGGGCTGTACAAATAACTCAGGAGGCTTCATGTTAAAAAAGTACTCCTAAATTATTCGTTCATCACGGGTCATAGTTATCCCACCAATAGGTTGGGGACCAAACTCTGGAGCATAAACCTCTTTGATATGGGGCGCTGACATCGTTGTTGGCTGAACCCCTGGAGTATGAAACTCAGGGGTCTAAGTCTACCCCTCTCTCATACGGGTCTGAGAACTAGTCGGAGTAGTAGAATGTATGTATGTCTGAGTAAAACCATCAAGAACACTCAATAACCTGACTAGTGTGTCCTATAGAACCAGAGTAGAAATAAATCCAGGTTGATTCTAGGGTGGGTCCCATCTCCTCCTCTAGCATATCATCCTGAGGCTCAATAACCGACTTAGGAGAAATAGATCTAGCATGAGCCTGACCGACTCTTTGTGCTCCGCCCTGAGCTGGTGTTATTGCTCTGCTCTACCTCAGCCCCGAGTACGACCTCTACCACGACCATGTACCACTGGAGATGGTGTCGGTGCCTTCTCTCTCTCCACGTCAGCACGAGTCCTCACCATCTATGAGAGAATATAAATAAAGGCCAGATACCAATCTGATTCAACTTTGCACGAAGGGAATGAAGAAAGTTAAATTTCCTAAATGTCTCATAGCCTTTCAAAGATAAGTACGGACGTCTCCACACCGATCCACGATACTCTACTAGACATTGCTCTTCTATTTAAGACGGATTAACCTACGGCTCTGATACCAACTTTATCACGACCCCTTTTCAGGAATCGTGGTGTCACCTACACAATCCAACCGGTAGGCAAACCACTCCCAAATTATTCACATGATAAAACATAAGTAAAGGCGGAAGATAATAAAATACTACATAAGCTGTCTCATACTATAAACGCGAAAAAAATATATGTCTGATACATCAATAACAACCCCTAAGTGATCTAGTCTGTAGATACAAGAGCAGTATAATAAACGATACAAGTCTGAAAGTCAAGGGCAAAAAGTGCCAAAACTAAATACATAAGATGAAATTGTCTAACATGTGTCACGACCCGACCTGACGGGCCGCGACTAACCGCCCTAATGACGTCATTATACTAACCTGTCACACATAATCTAACTAACCCTTAATGAGTCTGAAATCCGGCAGCATAACGTCGCAATAACAACATATGCCAGGGTAGGCAAGCCGACAAGGCTGCCTTTACCCCCGAATGCACCTGTCTCCTGAGGAGTCACAATTAGCCAATATAAAATAACAAGCAAGCCGACAAGGCTGCCACCAGATAGTAACGTATAAACATGGGAACACCCCAGCACAGAATACAATAACATGACTGACCCAAACAGAGTCATAACCCTTACATACGTACAACCCACCACTGTCTACAGACCTCTATAAGAAGAAGAACGACATATGACGGGACAGGGCCCCGTCGTGCCCCTAAATACAAACAGAAGCTCTAAAGAGATTCGGTACCAACATGACAAAACTCTGGATCAAAGGAGCTTTCCAACCTGCTGAGTAGGAACCTAGGCCTGAGGTCCACCAAACTGAAAACATGTACCTGCGGGCATGAAACGCAGCCCCCCCGAGGAAAGGGGGTCAGTACGAAATAATGTACGAGTATGTAAAACATGAAGGCGTAAAAGAGATCATAATTAGCCAACGAAAACGAGAAGATCGAATAAAAATCGGGATTCAAATCCAACTGTGCCATAAACCATAAAAGTCGGTTGTGCCTTATAAAAATGAGAGTCAAGGCAAGAAAACATGAATGCATGTCCATATACATATATACACACGTAACGTAACCCGGCCCACTAGTGCGGGACTCGGTGGAATCATATCATAACCCGGCCCATGCTGGGACTCGGTAAATCATCTCTCATCTATGGATCCATCCTACGTAACCCGGCCCCCTAGTGAGGGTCTCGGTGAACAATGCAAGGTGGTGCACGAATCGTAACCCGCCCCGGGACTCGGTGAGGTGAAGTAGTAACACTTAGCACGAGTAGATATCATGAGTGCCATGCAAGTAAAAATCATCATTTGACTCTCAATAAAATCATTACAATAATGTCATAATAAACTCTTTGCTGAAAAATCATAGGCACTTCTCATAACAATCCTCTTTAGGAATTAAACTATATAAGAATTAAGTACGTCCGCCGTACTTTCATTAAAGCATGCCAAAAGAAAGAAGTAAGGGTTTCACATACCTTATTGTCGAACTAACCAACTTACTAATTAAAGTTCGTCTCGTCTAGCACTTCAACCTATAACAATGGTAATACGTTCGTCAATTTTATGATTACTAGCATACTTTATATCGAATAACGACTTCTTATTCTATAAAAATTTGGGCAGCACTTCCCCCGTTTATACATGTTTCCACAACTTCCAAACGAGGCTAATAACATCAATAACCAAGTACCAATTAAGGGCACAACCAAAACAACAATAAAGGGAATTTACACACCCACTTCTCATGTAAATTTTGCCTCTTAATCCACCTTAAAAACAGCCCCTAAAACAGTCCATATACATCACCACATGTCCAACAATTTCATGCAAGTTCTTGGCCACAACATGTCATAATTCCATAACCCTTATCTTAACTCCTAAAATCCAATTTCGTATTTCAATACTTCCATATAACTAATTCCAACTAAATATCAATGTTTCCTTTCAATTTCATCATGCAATTAGTGATAATAATAACCACAATAACCAACGAATCCAACGACACCAAAATCTGTCCCAAATTGGCAACTAGCCAAAAATGGTCACATGCAATGCTCAAATTTCAATTCTTCCTTAACACAAATTCATTACCTTAATTCTAACAACATGCATTCCAATTATATCATAGAAAGAAGAATTTTTATACCTCACATTCGTCAAAACAGTCCGCAAATTTCTGCCACTGTTTGTCCGAAAATTCCCCACTGTTTTGTAATTTTTCTCCTCCTTTTTGTTCACTTCTTCAACTCCAATTGACATGCAAGTGTTCTACCATGTTAAGCCATCATCCCTACACGTTTTTCTTCCAAAATTTCATCCCAAAAATCCCAATTTTCTGGCAGTTTTCGGTCCAAGCAGTGGCTGTTTTGCCACTGCTTTCGCCACTGATTTTGGTGTGGTTTTGCTTCTAATTTTTGGTGAAAAATGTAGTCTAGGAAGAGAAGATAACAACCTTAATTTTGGTTATGGGTGGAGGGTGATTTTCGGATTAGTGTAGAGGAGAGAATGAGAGGAGAGTATTTTTTTTTTGGTTAAGTTTGGAAGAAGATGAAGAGGTAAGTGTAGGTTATATAAAAAAAAATCTGATTTGTTTTCCTTTTTTTACACTTTGGCCCCCAAGTTCTTCAATTAGTAAAACTCAAACCCACTTCTTTTAATTCCCGACAATTCCATAAGCCTCGTATCCTCAATGCCATAATGTTTTTAATACAAAACTATTCCATAACTCCATTGGAATAAATTCAACTTCTAGGATTAATTCTCGTCGTCACGTGTATAGCACTAAAGAAAAATTATTCCGGGATAACATCCGCTTATACACTAATTTCCTGTATTAACATATGTAAGCGTTCCTTATATTCAATATCCGAATCTTGCTTTCTTAATGACGTTCTTAATTATCGTCTTAATCTTACGAGGTGTAACAACATGTCTCCCAAATGTAATAAAAGACAGGATAAAGGTAGAATAACCAATGCATGTTGAAGGTAGCATCCTCACCCTAGAAGTAAAAGATCACCTAATCGGACTCAACTGCGTTGTCCCCTAGAGGTAGAAGGAACTGAATCTGCATCCAAAAAAATGCAACAAGTGTAGCATGAGTACACAGCGTACCCCCATAGACATGATAGGCCGACAACGACGGAAGATACACAAAACGAGATAAATACCAAGTTGACACGAAGTAATCTTATACTAAATAGTCTGATAATCCAAGTAAAGTCACATAGTTCACATAATGACTCACATAGTTCACATGTTTCCTTATTCAATTATGAGTCCATGATCACGTACGTTATCCAGTTCCAAAAGAGTTCAAACAATAAGCCAATACCAAGTAGCAGGTATAATCTTTGCATGTCCAGAATCTAGTCAAGTCATCATCAATCACTCCAAATACAAGTTCACACACAATCAATCAAATGCAATGACATATATATAAATGCAATGCATATGTCAGGAATGTTTACCGATTCAGTATACTGTACGTCAAGGTTTTATTATAATTTGTACACTCATGGTGGACTCGCAAAATCCATATACCCCTCCGAAATGTCCCATCGAAGCCCAACAATTGGCTGAATAATATCATATTGTAGGTGTGCAACTCCGTCCCCTGCGTATCAATATCATCTCAATATTGTCATAATCTCGTAAGTATTCTTACCATTCCGATCTCTTGGGCCCACAGCATATCCATACCACTCTCATATCAATATCACAGAAACATGAGTGTATGAATGCAAATGACAATATA
This sequence comes from Anisodus tanguticus, assembly GCA_034509755.1. Taxonomy (NCBI): domain Eukaryota; kingdom Viridiplantae; phylum Streptophyta; class Magnoliopsida; order Solanales; family Solanaceae; genus Anisodus; species Anisodus tanguticus. Next base: position 37,802,674 of record CM067548.1, on the reverse strand, counting down.
AGACAAGATATCATGATATAATGAGATGCAACTAAGTATAGAGATGAAATATCACATGCTTTCAAGAGTTCAATACACATATACAATCCAAGTACAAATTAGGATATCATATTAAAAGCATGAGTGATGAGTAAACAAGTCAATCAACTATGGCGACAAGCCTAAATAATCAGCAGTCGGAACCAACATAAGGTTGATTCCCCAAGTCACCCATCATCACAGTTCAACACTGGTACCCCCTCAAACGTTTATCACAACCGTTTGAGAGGGACCCCCAAACACACCCAATATCTCTCAATATTTATAACTAATTACGCACTTCTATCGATGTCTCGAATAGCTAAACAATAGTCTATGTATGGGTTGATCAGGTGCGCTAAAAAATTAAGCCTCGGTGATCGCCTTGCCCTTCCTCTGCGCTTCATGGTAGTCAATGTCTAATCACATGTATACTATTCATTAATATAAAGCTCACACAATACACAAGGACATAAAGTATAAATAAGAATTTAAAATACCACCCCGGGCTAACGTCGCCAAGAGTCAAACTTTAATACTCAAATACCAAGAATACATACTAGGTAGTCATATCCTTAAGTTAATTGACAAACTATACACATTTGAACCCTCAATCGAACAATATTCGAAAAGCCCCAAATTGGAAACCCTAGAAATTTCCCCCAATTGGATTAGGTTTCTATATTCAAATTAAGACTTACAACATGAACATCTAACAATATCAATCACCAATTCACAATAATACAAGTAAACTAATCCATAAAACCTTTATAATCAATAACCTAACTCTCTTAATCTCATAGGAACTTGCAATTCATTTCTCCAACTTATAAACATACCAAACCATCATTAAAGGACTTAAAAACAAGTAATTAAGTCATAAAGGAAGGGAATCTCTTACCTCAAATGATGATATTGCTCTTGTTCTTCAAAAATACCCTATTGGCGGCGCAGGTTCAAGATTTGCTATTTCTGAAAAATGAAATCTAACCTAAGAGAATTTATAGGACACGTGATATAGTGATTTCACCTCTTTAGAATTGACTCCACTGGAGCAGATCTGTGGCGTGAAAACCCTCACTGAGGCAGTGTCACTTGACATTCGCCTCGGCGCCACAGCAAACCTGATCCCGCAGAGGCAAACTCGTCCCTGCGGACAAACCCTCTACCAAAGCGGAAATCCCACAGTTTCCCAACCCCACTTCGGCGATCCAACCTCCCGCCTACGCTAACATGCAGGAGCGAGAATTGGTGCTGCTGAGGTGGACATGCTAGAGTGAGAACTAGTGCCGCCGAGGCGGACACCAGACACCAGAAATGGGAAAACAACCCAAACTCCCATCAAATATTTGAAACACTTTCGAGACTCCCGAACACAAATCAGATGTGCTCGTCTAAGGTAAATAGTACTACAAACTCACATGTATCCTCGAATTTCATTTAAGGCATACTTTTCTAAAGAATCGTCACAAACACGTCATATTTCCTCGAGATGTGAACCAATGACTCAACTAAGTCATAAATGACCCTCCAAAACTACTGGAAGTGACGAAATACGGAAATGAACCCATCTAGACAAAAGTCAACTTTGAGTCAAACTAATCAACTATAAGCTTCTAGTTTTGAGTTTTTCATCCGAAACTCATATAAATGTACCTCAGAAGTTGTGTCATCCATCCCAGCGCATCATAAATCCTATATATAGTCTACGAGAATGGTCAAACAAGAAAATAAGAGTCTTTAGCTAAAAACGACCAGACGGGTCCTTACAATCCATTTATTTGGGCTTCAAATGACAAGTCTACTTTGTTAGCCCATAATGTCATCTTATCTTAAAAGCCTAGAACAGTGCCACATGTCATGATGCGGTATGCCAAGTCAAATGAAGTAGTAAATATGCTCATTTCACATGCCATAATAACGTGGCATGCTAAGTAATATAAAAGGCTAATACAAGTGACTTGTTCTAGCAAATCAAATAAGACCTTGTTTCTGCTTTAATCTGATTGATCGTTGATTATATTCAAGTCAATTAATTCAATAAAAATAAAGATAGGTTGTTTGCATCATAATTCTTCCTTCTTACTAATATAAATAAGGGTCCTCACAAAATAAAGACCGCAAATTTCACTATAAGTTGTAAATAACCGGGCGTTCTAAGCATTCAAAGATCAAGATGAAGGTTTAAAATCAAATTTCAAGGGACTAAAATACATACAATTCAAGATCACATATCAAGCCCTTGAATTAACCTTCTAATCAAAATCAAATTCATCAAAATTTAAAATCAAGATAAAAACACTTGAATTTATTTCTGAAGGAGGAATTAGAAAAATTATAGAGATTGTAATATTCATTGTATTCAAAATTAATTAAAACTTATATTTCTTACTCATTTTAGCGCTAAATTTATTGTTACGCTCCCTAACAAATGAAAGAAAATGGTGTTCTACACTTTGTAGGTGTTTGAACATGCAAGTTGAATTTTAATTATGAAGTTTTGATTTGAAATTTGTATTTGTTTATGACATTTTAAACAAATTTCAACTTCAATTTGGAATTTTAATTTCAAATCTCAAACACATAAAAGCAGAATTTCAACTCTAATTTTGTGATTTTAATTTTTTTAAAATTTAAAACTTGACGCATAATTTTAAATACCCAAAAAAACTCATATTTATTGCAAATTTAATTACCCCAGCCTACTTTACTCCCAACCTTACCAACGCATGCATGCTCGACGTGAAAAAATTATCCATATCACGTGGACAATTATATCAAACAATAGCTAATTACTACTATTGTTGATTTATTGAACCAATGGTTCTTTCTAAATTATGTGTATTTGAAAGTTTGTAATAACATATAATCACAAGCATTTTTTTTATAAAAGGAAGATGTAAATATATGATTTATTAATGTGGCACCTTATACTACTAAAAACTGCTAAAACCGACCTCAAAATAAGTCGAAAGAAGCGACCTCCGAGAGGGAGTTGTGCAACAAAAAAAATTAAAAGAAATCAACCTTCGGAAGTTGATTTTTTTAGCGCCAAAAATGGAAAAGTGGAAACCGACCTCCAGAGTTTTTTTATTACAAATATTGTTTTGTGCAAAATACCGACCTAGAGGTCGGTTTTTGCAAGAAAAATAAATAATTTTTTTAAAAAAAGAAATCGAGCTCCAAAGGTCGGTTTTTCGCGAAAAAATGGATTTAAGAGTACAAAAAATCAATGTTATAAACAAACAAGCACCAATCTAGTGGTAGAAATCTATCCTGCCACGGTCAAGACGGGAGGGAGGGATTCTGCATTTTATTACCATTATGTCATTTTTAAAATCAACCTTCGAGGTCGGTATTTTCCAAGAAAAAATATTTAAAAAATTGACCTACTCGTGGTCGATGTTTTCTATTTTTTTATTTTTCGATCTCCTAAGGTCGGTTTGTAATGCCGACCTACCTCTGAGATTATTTTAAGATGTTTTTTCAGTAGTGTTAGGATTTTGATATATTGTTTATGAATTATTATTTGCTTATTTGATAAAATTGTATAAGAGTTGGTAAAGTTTCATAGTCATCAGAGATTGTGCAATTTATGAGAAAAAATACAATTTTTAAAATCTCAGTTGCATGTCCAAACACAATTTTAACTTCAAATCAACATCTGACATAGTAAAAAAAAGCAGAGACACTTGCCGATGTTGTTCTAGTGTTATTCATTATGGCCCCATATGAACAAAAAAACAATGAATCTATTTTCTACTTTTTATTTACCTTTTTAGAAATGCCAGAGAGATTTATGTTGCTCATGTATGGGCCAATAATTGAAGAAACAACCGGGCTGAAATGAAGCATAGAAACACCAAAAGAAAGAAAACATCACGAATGAAAAAAAAAAAAAAAAAGGAAAAGTAGTGGAAGACTTGAATTAGAGAAAAAATTATGTTTATTGCAATAAGGATCTTTTCTCGTATCAAAATATTAGTGAATAGAAAACAATCAAGAATTAATAACATACAGTTTTTCCCAAGATTTACAACAGTACATGTTTCACTCATCATCGTTTCTTTTTTTTTTCTTGTTTTCTTACCAATATAATCACACGCTTATAAAAATATGAACTATATATAGAAAAGATTTTACAGTCTATGATCGTACTTAAGTTACAGTGAAAAAAAATTCTTCAAAGACTGGTATCAACTTTGTCTTAAATCTTTCAAAAAGTTTTAGAGAGAAGAGAAGATTTAAGAAAAGAATGTTAAATGATCTAAAAGTTCCTAACACATTAGAACTTTTTTTATCTGTTATATGAGAAGACGCGTATCTTCATAGAGTTGTCAACAATTGTGTTTCATATCTTCCTCAGATCTTTTTCTTATTTTATTTTACTTATATATTTATATATATAAGGATTTAGATTATGAGTTGACCCACAAATGACCCATATACGATTTCCTTCAATTATCAACAATTGTAAGGCATATATTTTTTTGTTCAACAATTGTGTTTCTTATCTTCCTCAGATCTTTTTTTTTTTGGTCAGTCTTGAGCCGAGGGTCGAGGGTCTTGAGGAAACAACTGATCTACCTATCAAGGTAGAGGTAAGGTCTGCGTACATTCTATACTCTCCAGACTCACGTTGTGGGACTTCACTATGTTGTTGTTGTTGATATTTTTTTGTTCAGTTGATCTTCATTATTACATGGTTAAAAATTCCTGTGAAATTTTGGCATTGTAGTCGAACCAGGTTGACAATAATTTGAAGGACAGGAAATAAATAAAAATATTTCTTCCTTAGATTTTTGTCTTTCTTATTATTACTTGCGAATATTGGGTAGTCCCAACCTTGAAAGGTGGTATTTTAATGTATTGATGATCAAATCATTATATAGAGAGCCCACCATTAGCCTATGATTTGCAATTACTGACAATCATTATTGTGCATATGCATATATATTTATTTTCTCAAAAAAGTGATGAGCAGTGTTAGCTGGTAACATTAATATTCTTCTTATAAGGAAATTACAAAATAAGGGGCTAAAAAACAAATAAACTTGAAGGGTAAGAGAACAGCCACAAAAGCAAGGTGGCAGTACCAATACGAAGATTTTACAGAAGACATTAAAATGGAGACGATACGAGAGGAGAAGACAGAAATAGTCCTATAACCATTCACATGATAAAAGGGCAAAGTGTGAAAGGAACTTTTCTTTTGGAGATATTTTGGCCAAACCAAAAGACTGTAATAATATTGTCTTAAAATTGGAAAGGTCCAATCTTTTAGGACTCCTAATGATTGCCCGCCAAATAAATGAGTAACATTATCTTCCACATAATTGGAGCCAATTCTTGATATTTCTTGACACTGGCGGTGTTTAAGGCCCCTCTAGACTTTATTAAAATTAAAATGTATGAATTTGATTATATATTGAAGTATTAAGATATTATATCTAGATTTTAACAATGAAAGTTATAACTACTTGCTTTTTCACAACATACCCGGTGAAGTCCCACTGGGAGTTGACTTTTGAGTAAATGCGCCCGGAATCGAGTTCTGATGGTTCCATCAGCTCTGGATCGTGATTTATGACTTAGGCGGACTGTTGGAACGGGTTCCGAATGTTTTGAAAGAGTTTCGGATAAGTTTGTGGAAGTTGGAAAGTCTTAAGTTATGAAATGAGTTTTTGACTAAAGTCAATATTGAGAGCATTTGAGTCCTTTTCTGAAGTTTCATCGATTCCATCGGGTCTGAAATGTCGAATATGGTATAGTCAAGTCGTTGGTTTGATTCCCGAGGAACTCAGGTGGGTTTTGGACGTTTGGTTGAAATTCTAGGAGTTTGAAAGATTAAGAGTTGACTTGGGTCAATATTTGGTCAAGATGACCTCGTATGACGATTCCGAGTGCGCGACCAGATTCGTTGCGAGTTTTAGGAGTGGTTTACATATTTGGTTTGTGTTTGAGGGGGTCCCGAATGAATTCTGAGGATCGAATCAAAGTTTGGAACACATCTCTGGTGTGCAGTCTGTTTCTGTGCTCCGCGATCGCGTGGCTTGGTGCCACGCGATCGCGAGCTTCTAGGCAAAATGGTCATCGCGATGCCTTGGGCCGCGATCGCATAGTGTTAAGTTCTGAGGGTCCGGCAATCACGATATCGGGGTTCGCGATCTTGAGGGGGTTGTTGGTCAGTGATTTAGAATGCCCAAAAAATTACTCATTTCATTTCATTCTCATATTTTGAACTTGGGGTCTCGGTTTGGAGAGCTTTTGGAGGAGATTTTCAAGATTTTTCAAGTGGGTAAATTTCTAATCACTCTTTTATGATTATATCTTCGGTTATTAAAGGATTTCATGATAGATATCATGAGTTGGGATGAGAAAGTTGGGGGAAAGCCCTAGGTTGAGAATAAGGGAAGTTCTTCAATTGACTATGAAATTGATGTTAGTTTTGGGTGTGATTTGATATATAGACTCCATAGATGATGGGTAAGTTGATTTTGAAATAAATTTTTGATGTTTCCCTTCAAGGCTCGGGGTCCTATTTTGAGGTGATTTTTTGGGTCTGAAAGTTTTATTTAGTAATATGGGCATCGATGAACTCTTGCATTGATGTACTTTTCATATTTGTTTAGATTTGGACCTTCCGGATGTGTTACAAAAAAAAGCTTTCTTGCGGCTATTAGACTCATATTCCAGGAAAGTTGAGATATTGTACCTTACTTAAGCGTCATAGTTGGTTTAAATGAAATAACTAAATATGGGAGTAATAGGTATTATAAGTGGGTCCCGATACTTGTGAGGTGACGAGCACTCGTTCAGTTACCGGTGCCATGTTATAGGTATTTGTGCTTTAAATTACTTAGAAGAATGCCACACTTTGGGCACTAGCTGATAGTATAGTACAATATATTGGATCTGTGAGTGAGGTATGAAGTCCGTACTTTATTATCTGTCTGTGTGCTATGTAACTGTGTGTCCCCTTTCATCCCATCATACTTGTTTAAAATGAAAAGAAGCTAAAAATGGAGTCTTTATTGTATAAATGATTAAGTTAGAACCTGTGTGGTCTATAATTGCTTCTTGTTGTTGAGCATACCATATTTATGCTTCATAATGTATTAACCTATATGGTCTATATTGGCTTCTTGATGTTGTGCACATCATAATTATACTTCATAATGTATCTACATGTGTGGTCTATAATTGCTTCTTGTTGTTGAGCATGCTAAATTCATGCTTCATATTGTAATAACATGTGTGGCCTATATTGGCTTCTTGCAGTTGTGCATATCATAATTACATTTCGTAATGTATAAACCTGTGTGGCAATAGACGAGTATAAGAGTTGTGTGATTATACTTAGGTACTGTGTGAGCATGTTGTGTGACATACATAGGTAATGTGTGAGCTTGTGTGATTATACTTAGGTACTGTGTGTGAACCTAAGTGGTATATGGACCTCGCGAGTCCTTCATGGATCAGATTCGTTTACATTCAAATGTGTGCATACCGGTGAGAAAGAAAGGTCTTGCATTGCATAACATCTACATTTCATATCATTACTCATTTCTTCCTTGTTGCTTGTTTGCCTAAACTGTGTAATTGACGGTTTATCATGCTACTTGCCTATTTGAGTGTTCATAAGTAGTGAGAGGTTCTTACGCTTAGGCTGAAATATTGGATTGATTAGACTCTATTGATATGAATCGTGAATACCTTATTTGGCTTAAGGGAACTAGATGTTATAACCTAGGGTTGGACTCTAGGTTTGAGTAGATTCATATATCGTGTCATTGTAGAAAATTGATGACGGTTCGTATGAAAGTAGTAATCGGTAGGCCCAGACCTCGTCTTCGTTTAAGATAGGGTCAGTCAACGATGCTGCTGAGTACCCATTATTTTTGTGCTCATGCTACACTTGTTGCACCTTTTCGTGTGCAGGTTCTATTCCTAGCTATAGTGGAGTTTGCGACTATCCAGCCGTTGTGAAGCTTTTCGAAAGATTCAGGGTGAGCTACATGGTAGATCTGTGGCACCGGATGCTTCTTCCTCATCTCTTCATTATGTCTTCTCATTTTTGGACAATTATATATTTAGGGATATATTCCCAACTTGTATTTCATAGTTAGTTCTTGTACAAGTGACACCAATCTTAGGAGTTTGTATTATTTTCGTATTGTTTATGCTATGAAACTATTTAAGACTTAAATTGATTTACTTAACAATTTTTGCATTGTGTTTCTCTACATAATCTAAGTCGAATGGCTGTGGTTGTCTTACTTATCTTTGGGGTTAGTGCCATCACAAATCTGTGATTTTGGATCGTGACAGTTGGCGGTGGTGATTTTACGGTGGAGATTGGTGACGACGGGTTGCTAAGTTGGATGGTGCATGGTGGAGATAATTAGTGGTTGTTGTTATGTGTGGTAACAGCTAGCGCTAGTAGTGAACATTGGAAATGGTAGTAAATAAAGTATGTCAAAGATAATTACCTTCAGAAAAAATTTAAAGAAACACAACAACAACATACCCAGTGTAATCCCACAAATGAGATTTGGGGAGAATAAAGTGTACGCATACTTTACCCTTACCTTGGATGGTAGAGTGACTATTTCCGGTAGACATTCGACTCAAGAAAAGAAATTTTAAGAAAACATTTAGATAATATTAAATTATGTACAATACGTATGATTCATATGAATCATATCTATGAAAAACAACTTATTCCCTTGGTGAATTGGATTCAAACAAACTCCTGGTTCCCATTCTTGTTACCTAGATATGTAAGATTGTATTAATCTCCCTTGGAGAGTCTTTCTCATTAATACAAATACATATAGCGTGTACAATGTGAAATCTTAATACAATAGGAGTCCTATTTCTATCATAATTTTACATCAGTAATAATTACAAGAGATATGGTGAATATTTAAATAATATTTACTAATACACCCTCTCAGTCGGAGCGGGAGGAGGTCTGACGCTTACACTGGATCTGAAGTCGAGGAATAACTGTTTAGGTAGTCCTTTAGTGAAGATATTCGCATACTGATAAGAAGATGGCACATGCAACACCTTAACATGTCCTATAACAACCTTCTCACGAACAAAATGTATATCCATCTCTATGTGTTTGGTTCGCTGATGCTGAACCGGATTATGAGATAAATATATGGTGGATATATTATCACAGTATACCAAAGATGCCTTACGCAAGGGACACTGAAGCTCCAGTAGAAGGTTTCAGAGCTAGCAGATCTCAGCAACAATATTTGCAACACCTCTATACTCTGCTTCTGTACTTGAACGGGATATGGTGGCTTGCCTCTTAGCAGACCATGAAATGAGATTATCACATAAGAACACATAATAGTCAGAGGTAGAGCATCACGTGTCCGGACAGCCTGCCCAATCTGCATCCGTATATGACAACAATCTGGTCGATGTAGAGGGGTATATATGCAATCCATAATCAAGTGTGCCCTTAACATATTGAATGATACGCTTAAGAGCAGTAAAATGAGGCTCCCTGGGGCATGCATAAACAAACACACCTACTGAATAACATAAGCAATGTCAGGCCTGGTGAAAGTAAGATATTGAAGTGCACTTGCAAGACTCCTATAAAGTGTGAGATCGGGCATTGGATCACCATCAATAGCACTTAGCTTTGATTTAGAGTCAACTGGAGTAGACATGATCTTGCAATTCACCATTTTAGCCTTGTACACAATCTCCTCTGCATACTTACGCTGACATAGAAACATAATATCTGCAGATCTAGTCACTGATATTCCCAAAAAATAACTCAACTTCCTCAAGTCAGTCATGGCAAATTCGATTTTAAGCAGTGCACTTATCTCATTTTTCAAAACATCAGATGAAGCAGTTAGCACAATAGGATCCATATATAATAACAAATAAGCAATGTCACTACCTCGATGAAAAATTAATAGAGAGTTATCACACTTGCTGCAAACAAACCCAATCAGCATAATGTATTTAACAAATCGTTCATACCATGCACTGGGGGTCTGTTTCAGACCATAAAGTGACTTACGAAGACGACATACATAGTGAGGGGCTACAGGATGGACAAAACATGATGGTTGGTACATGTAAACAGTTTCTTTCAAGTCCCCATGCAAAAATGCATTCTTCACATCAAGTTGATGAATCGGACAATGCTTACCCATGACAATACTCAGAACTGTGCAAATAGTAGCCGATTTAACAACCGGGCTGAATGTCTCACTACAATTAATACCCTCTTGCTGATTAGTACCATTAGCCACAAGTCTTGCCTTATATTTCTCTAGGTCACAACCGTCTCTGTATTTGTGACGAAAAAGCCACCTGCATCAGATCATATTCACCCCGTCCGGTCGAAGAACCAAATTCCAAGTGTGTTGTTTTGTTAAAGTAGTAAATTCCTCACGCATGACCGCATTCCAATTTGGGTCAAGTTTGTCTAATTTTGGGTTTTTGAGAATTAGGGATATGGTTTGTGTGGAAAGGTTAAATTGGACTTTGGATTTGAAAATCACGTGTTGGGCACGGGTTTCCATATGGTGCATGTGGGGAAGGGGCAATTTGGGTATTTTTGTTGGGTGTCGGGTTTGGGTTAAGATGTGGGATCAGGTCCGGGTTTGGAATTGGTGTCGAAATCGGTACTGTATTGATGGTCGAGACTGGCAGTGAGTTTAATTCAATGGGGTAAGGGTTTTGATTGGTGGAGTCGGGTGACGACGTCGAGTCTGGTGGGGTTGGGTAACCGAGTGGATGTGGTGATGGTGCGTGATTCGAGGTTAGGTTTGTTGTTGGTGGGTTTGGGGAGAAGTGGTGTCGGGTTTTCGATGGTGATTGTTGGATCGGGTTACCGGAGGCATGACGGTACCGATGGGATGGTTTGGTTTCTAGGCTGGGTTGGTTTACTAGAACTGCGGCGGTGGTTGGTAGTGACACAGAGGAGGATGGTTGGGATTGTCAGTGAGTGGAAGTGGTGTCGACGGGTTGTGTTTGGGAGACGGTCGGCCGACTGCCGGTGATGGCATGGGCAGTCGGCGGCGACGGAGACCTGGCGAGATGACTATCAATGGAGACTAACACGGGTGGCAGTGACGGTGACTGGGAAACTGTGATGGTGGTACGACTAAGTTCGGTGAGTATGACGGGAGATGATTCTGACTCGTCTAGAAACGTATAGTCCTTGTTTCGGTATTTTTGGATATTTGCGAAAGGGAAAATCATCTTGTCAAATGTGACGTGACGAGAGATGTGAATTTGACGAGTGGACAAGTCATAACACATATATCCCCTATGGTTAGACAGGAAACTTACGAAGACACACAGAGTGGTTCGAGGTGCTAATTTGTGAGGGGCAGTGGAGGCATGATTTGGGTAGCAAAGGCAACCGAATATCCGAAGGTGATCATAGGAGGGGATCTGACGGTGTAGAATTTCAGTTGGGGTCATATTATGAAGAGTGCTAGTGGATAAAATATTAAGAACGTATTCTACCATTTTGACTGCATAGATCCAAAAGGACGGAGGGAGAGAGACATGAAACAGGAGAGTACGAACCATGTTAATGGCTTTTTCAAATTGAATTTTTGATAAAAATACGAAATTCAAGAAACATGGAAATACTTAGAACTTGAATTTTAGTGGTTAACAAAAGGAAAAGCTCTTTTTATATGTTTTCCAACGCTGCCAACATATCTACTGTTTCTCGGGTTACATTTAGTTTATGTCCAAACTTTCACGTAATTTCTCCGTTTTAATATATTTATTTTATTTTTCTTTTTAATCTATATCTTTTTTAATTTCAACATTCCGTATAATATATTTAGAATCATATGATTCAAAAAATATCTTTACGTTTTTTTAAACTTTATTACATTCAAACTAAACAAGCAAATTAAAACAAAGGAAGTTTATGTATCCGAATTTGCAACTAACCATCATGATAGTATGTAAATGACCACCTATTCGTGACTGTCACATGTACCGCTTAATAAATGAACCCGTCAAACATCACTTGTGGGTTTTGAGCCATCGCTATCAATTTACTTTAGTAGTTGAGTCAGAGAATGACTACTGGTTTGAGCCTTTGAGGGAATATTAGAAGAACTAATAATTCCTCCCCAACTGTATGTATATATAGCGTTTGTTGATGCTATTAGAAAAATACTCCCCACCATTTTTTATTCTATATGAAATTTAAGAAAATAAAATAATTTTTTAAATTTTATGATGTTAAATTAAAGAGGTATTTATTGTAATTTATCAAAATGTTCTTTGAAATTTATGATCTTAAATATGTCATGTAGGAAGTTGAGTATCACGAGTTACTAAATATAGAAAGTAACATTGTTTTTAAAATAGATTTAAAAAAAAATGAAACAGAGAGAATATTACTTATAAAATTATACAACAATTTATGTAATATTCTTTTTCGGAACAAATAGAATAAGAGTATTGTAGGAGGGATTAAACTACTTAAAAATAAAATTACCTTAAAAGTAAGTAATTAATGCATATGACGTGGCTCAAGGGCAAAGCTAGAGGGACTAGTTACTTAAGTCACAATTGGAGCCTAAGCCATTGTCTTTGAGTTTCAAAAAGTTGCGATTGCTCCTTATTAAGAATAGGCTTCAGATAAATTTTTCGCTCATAAGAAAAAGTATCTCTGCATACATAATAATTTTTCCATTATTTTTTTTTTTTTTTTTTTTTTTTTTTGATAATCCAGGTCTCGGGGTGGCCTTAGTACCCCCATATCGCTAGTACCTGCACAAGTACTGGTACTAGGCTCCTGGAGGTGATGGGACCGGTCCTTCAAAGACCCCACCACCGGGTAAATCGCGGGATATGCACACATGGTCGGTGTCTCGCTTGCGTCCAACGGATCAATGCTACAAGGTTGACCCCCCCACAAGCCCCATCCCTAAAGCTTGGCGGAGGCCGAACCCACACCGCAACATGCCCGCGGCTTTTAGCGCCCGTGCTTTACCACATGTATGTGCCCCGGAGGACGATATCCTTAGGGGGAATCGAACTTGCGACCCTAAGGCCGCAAACTTGACTCCCCTGCCCGACAAGTGACCCCTTTGGATTAAAAACTTTGAGGGTAAACTTTTTATACTAGCCATCCCCACCGCATCACTGCGGCTCCACACACAAGAAACCCCACCCCCATCCTGGCCCTACGGAGTGAGTACCGCAAGGCTTGCAGGCGAACAAAGGTGGAGGGATTTTTTATGAGGCTTGGCACTAGTCTCGCTGGTCATGGGAATCGAACTCGAGACCCAAGGCGGCAATACCCTTAGTGTAATGACCACTTGGCCAAACACCTTGGATTAAAACTTTGAGGGTAAACTTTTTATACTAGCCATCCCCACCGCATCACTGCGGCTCCACACACAAGAAACCCCACCCCCATCCTGGCCCGTCGGACTGAGTACCGCTAGGCTTGCAGGCGAACAGTGGAGGGATTTTTTATGAGGCTTGGCTCTAGTCTCGCTGGTCATGGGAATCGAACTCGAGACCCAAGGCAGCAATACCCTTAGTGTAATGACCACTTGGCCAAACACCTCGGATAATAATTTTTCCATTATTGATAACAACATAAACATGCATTTCCTTCATTGTTGATCACTGAAAAGCAACTTATTCATTATTATATCACTACATAAATAGTATCTGCTCTTAAGGCGGAGTCAATGTATAGCTTACGACTAGCTTTAATTTAGATTTTATATTTATATTAAAAAATCTATTTAATATGTATAAAGTATTAATCTAGAATTCAATAACTCTAAAAAAATTAGAAATAATAATTTTTGCATAATTAATGTAGTACTTTAACTCTTAAGTGGAGTAGAATTATACGTAAGAGAATGTAGAAAGAGGAAGAGGGCGTAAGTTATACTCCGACAGTACGTCGGCAAAACAGAAAAAGTGGACCTATTAGTAGTCTATTAGACCATGTGCCCTACTCGAGATAAAATTGGACGCTTTCCATATTTAATCTCGGGAACCAATTCACCTTTTTTGATAACGTTTCTTTTAAATTCTGTACTGATTTTTCCTTTCTGAAATGCGACAGGCAATTGAATGAAAAGCCTTTTATATTTATATTATAAAATGTTTTTAGTTTTCATATTTAGTTTGAAATAAAAAAATTAGTTAAGTGAACTTTTTTTCACCGATTTTTTTCTCTTTTTAACCCTCATTTTAGATGATTTATACTGTTTTCACACTTCCTTTTCAGCATGACTAGAATTCTGAACCTACCTATCATGGATAGATGTATTTTACCAACTGAACAATCTTCACTTGATAGTTAAGTGAACTTTGATATAACTAAGAAATCATATTAAATTCTAAATATTAGTGAATTAAGAATAGTTTTATGAAAACACGTCTTACTTTTTGGGAGTGGGTGAATTTCTCTAAGTATGTATTCAAGCTAAAATCACCATATAATATGGACAGGAGGGAGTATTATTTTGTGTACGTTTATTATCCCTCAGTCTCAATTTATGTGAAGAAGTTCGGAGTGTGAGGTGCATAACACTTCATTTTAAAGAATTTATATATTTAAAATCGTACAAAAGAAAATTTGAAAAATAAGTAATTAAATTATTTGACACTACAAATTAACGTGACACTTTTTTTTTTTTTTTTGTATACTTCTTTCATAATTAATGTGACGCTCTTATTTCGGAAAAAGACCAACACCCTTCTCATATTTAAAAGACCGACACCTTCACATAAATTATTTATGTGGCAGAGAGTACCTTATTTTCTCCCTTGAAGACTTAAATACTCATGGGCCACCTACTTTATGATTTGATGTCGAGAAAAATCGTTTCCAATGATGAATTTGTCCCCACATATAAACTCACTAAATGGCTGATTTTCTTTTTCTACAATAATCTCTCCGTCCTTAGCAGGTGCTACAAAATTGACATCACTAAAATTGATGAGAAATTGTTGATAGGTAAAACAGAATCATCAAGAACTTTCTTACTAATCCCATTTCGTTTGGGGAAGACGTATAGTACCAACATTACTCTCTATTTCAATTCCTTTTCAACCAGCTATAACTAGGGAGGGCAGGAGAATACAATTTTGCAGATTTCGCACGCTATCCGCTTTAGTTGGGGCGGGTATGAGTATAACTTTGGCATGTAGTAAGCGGGTATGGGTATAACTTTGGCGGGTAATAGGCGGATATGGGTAGGTGATGGATTTGCAGTTATATCCACCTGCCCCGCCCCGCATCAAACCGCCCGCCTTATTCCGTCAACTATAATTTTATTTGTACAACTTTATATTTATTTAAAATTCAAATAATTTGGCGAACATAATTTTAGCAGCCCATAAGCCAAATAATAATGAATTTTGAGGAAAAATATGGCAGGTTGACAAAATGACAAATGAATTGATTACAAAATATGGTTGGCGGGTACATGCGGGTATTGGCGGGTGGCGGATATCCACTTGGGTAGTGGAGCGGGTGTGGATTTAGGAATATACCCGCCTAGGCGGATATGAATGTTGAAAATGTACCCGCTACGGGTGGCGGGTATAAATTTTTTTGGCAGGTACAAGTGCGGGGAAGGTGGTACCCTGTCACGCCCCGACTTTTCTCAAGTCTTCCCTTAGGGCGTGATGGCACCTGTGCAACTATTTCTTCCCAAGCGAACCATTAACCTCTTTTCTTTTTGAATTAAACATGTATCTAGGTGCGAAAATAATATAATCATGTACTTTTTGTGAAAACGCGAGCTCATACTCGTGCAACCACAACTTCTATCTAGATTCAATGAAAATTTCATATATATAATAAGAAATTCGAAAGTTAAAAGGAAACAATCTCATGTGGGCATTCCCTGAGATAACGAAACCTGGTTCCTCAAACCTACTTAATCAAGAATGACATTCACCAAATCCGAAGCAATGGATTGGTGGAACAATGAGGCTGCGGGACGATCGCTAGCCCTGTTGTGGAGTTTTTCCTTTATCGCGCTTACCTGAAACATGTTAGATAAAAGAGTCAGCCCTACCATCCAGGGTTAAGTGAGAACCTCGCCTAACAATTCAAAGTAACCTCACAATATTCTAAGTACAAATCATATTATGAACATAATAAGCATGTTTTGAAAATAGATTTCAGCACTTTCAGTGTACAAGCCAATAAATATTCACACACAAAATCTTCTCCCAACTCGACCTAAGGAATACTTAATTAACCAGTACACCTCATTTATCCCATATTATATACTTGTTGTGGTGCGTGCAACCCGATCCAATGCAGTTCAATTATAACCCCGAAGACAAGTGTATTTGAATAGCCCCGAAGACAAGTGTATTTGAATAGTCCCGAAGGCAAGCGTATTTAAGTAGTCCCGAATGCAAGCGTATCTGAATAGCCAGAAGGCAAGCACACTACTGTATATAGCCCCGAAGGTGACTTAATAAGTAATTAGTCCCGAAGGCAACACATGTGAAATGCTATAGTCTCGTAGGTGATGACAAAATTATTTACATTACCAAGATTTCTATCATATCGACTGTATGGCAAAACTTATGAACACACATACACACACACACACACACACACACACACATACATATATATATATATATATATTGTCATATTTTCAGAAGATTCATATAATATTCCTTTCTTTCAACTTTTCGTCCTTCCCACTTGTAAGGGTTATAACTCTCAAACCGTAACTCTAAATAAAGTATTTCTTACGCCGAGTCGAAGGTAACACGGGGACCTATCACTATCCCAAGTTTCCTCTGAAAATACTTAGTGTAACTAGTACAAATTCACGAAAGAGACAACCCTATGAAAACTGTCTTGCCGGACTATTTAATAAAAAGACATAATCTTAAAACAGTCATAACTTTGTATTCGTAAGTCGGATTAATCCCCATAAAGTCTCAAACTGTCGATAACAGATAAATATAGAATTTTTATTCAGCACAACATTTACTATTCCTTACCAATTTGTACAGTTTCTCCGTTATACGTTCTACCTACCGAATTTCGATTGATCCGAGGCAGAAACTTTAAACTGCGATAACTCTCAAATCGCATGTCATTTTTATCGCCACTTGGACTCCATCTGACCGTGAAGTAGAGATATATAACCCTATAAAATTTAGTCCAATTATAACAGGGATAACTCAGAGAAAATTAGTTTGTAATTTCACGACCCGAACTATTTACTAGATAATCTATTAGCAATAACTTCATGATCATTCCTTCAACATCCAGATTATATTCTAACATGTATTGTAACTGAAAACAAGGGATTATACTAAGAATTTTAAGTGAGAGAACTCACCTTTATTGTTCGTAACCGCGAATGAACTTTCAAACTCCAACTAAACCTTTTCGGAACTCCTTAATTGCTAAAGTTAATTTTTTTCTTCTCTGAAATGTCTAGTTTTTTTCCTCTGTGTTCTCTTCTGCTTTGCCAGAATTTTGCATATAACATGTTGTGTTGTGTGTGTTTGTGTAGGAGTGGGAAAGAAGTTGATAAACTTTGGTTAGTAGTCTTAAGGGATGAGGGGTTTGAAAGTGATTAGGATTAGTGTAAAAAGGGGGGGGGGGGATTTGGTTGAGATTTTTAAGAGAATTAGACGTGCAACCTTCCCTTATATTAAATTTTTTTCTTCTAATTACTACGGGACGTTACATCCTCCCCTTCTTAAACAACATTTGTCCTCGAATATGAATAAGGTTGTAACACATACACATAGATACATAAATTTCACACACATGAAACACAACTTAACCCATTTTCATTACCTTACTCAAAGAGGAATGAATATTTGACTTTCATCGCGTCTTCGGCTTCCCAGGTTGCTTCTTTTGTGGAGTGATTTCTCCATAAGACCTTCACGGAAGCAATATCTTTATTCCTAAGGTACTTAACCTGTCTATCTAGTATCTCTACTAGAATCTCTTCGTATTGGAGCTGTTCGTTTAGGACTATCTCTTGGGGTCGGATGACGTGTCTTGGATCATGCAAATATTTTTGTAACATTGACACATGGAATACCGGATGCACTGCTTCTAATTCTTGTGGAAGGGCTAGTTCGTAAATCACATTCCCCACTCTTCGTAAGATCTCATATGGTCCAATAAACCTTGGGATCAACTTCCCTTTCTTACCAAAACACATCACTCCCTTCATTGGAGAGACTTTTAAAAAAACTTTCTCCCCTTCTTGGAATTCGAGATCTCTTTTGCGATGGTCCATGTAGGACTTATGGCGGCTATGAGATGTTTTGATCCGCTCCCGAATTATCTGCACTTTGTCATTTGTTTCTTGGATAACTTCGGGTCCGAACAGTTGTGTCTCACCCACCTCGAACCATCCAAGTGGAGATCGACATTTTCGCTCATACAATGCTTCAAACGGAGCCACCTGTATGCTCGAATGGAAACTATTGTTGTATGCGAACTCAATTAAACATAGGTGGTCTAACTAGTTGCGCCGAAAGTCCAACATACAAGACCGCAACATGTCCTCCAATGTTTGAATTGTTCGTTCAGCCTGTCCATCCGTTTGCGGGTGGAAAGTCGTGCTCAACTTAATTTTTATCCCGAGGCTCTGCCTAAAACTTTGCCAAAACTGTGAAGTTAACTGGGAACCCCTATCCGAAATAATTTGTAGTGAAATCCCGTGTAACTTCACTATTTCCTTCAAAATAATTTATGCATACTGCGGCGCCCGATACATAGTCTTGACCGGTAGGAAATGGGCTGACTTTGTAAGGCGATCTATAATCACCCAGATAGAATTTTAACCTTTTCGAGTTTTGGTAGACCAGTCACAAAATCCATATGAATTGCCCCTCATTTCCACATGGGGACACCAATGTCCTGAAGTAGTCTATCGGGTTTTTTATGTTCGGCTTTTACTTGTTGACACGTAAGACACCTCCCGACAAACTCTACAACATCCCTCTTTATTCCGTCCCACCAGTAATTTGCCTTGAGATACTGATACATCTTCGTTGATCTTGGATGAATGGAATACCTGGTGTTGTGACCCTCATCCAAGATCTTCTTTCTTAGGTCACTTACCTTAGGAACACATAACCTACCCTTATATCGAATGGTACCATCATTGTCTCCTAACATAAACTGTGAAGGTTTTCCCCGTTGGATCCTCTCCTAAAATCTAACAAACTCCGTATCCTCAAACGAACTTTTTTTTATTTCTGAAGCTAAGGCAGACTGAGAGGTATCATGCACCGCCACCCTACCTTCACTGACCTCAGTTAAACTAACCTCGAGGTTTCCCAATTTTTGTACCTCACTTATAATACCTCTCTTTTGTGTTGTCAAGTGGGCCAAGCTGCCCATTCATCTCCTACTGAGTGCTTCGGCCACCACGTTAGCTTTTTCAGGATGGTAAATAATGTTAAGGTCATAATCCTTAAGCAATTCTAACCATCTCCTTTGTCGGAGGTTCAGATCCTTTTGCATAGTTATGTATTGTAAATTCTTGTGATCTGTAAATATATCTACATGCACCCCATACAAATAGTATCTCCATATTCGTAAGGCGAACACTACCGCGGCCAGTTCCAAGTCACGAGTTGGATAATTCTTCTCATGTATCTTCAATTGTCGAGATGCATACGCAATAACTTTTCCAAATTGCATCAAGACACAACCTAATCCAACTTTAGAGGCATCACAATAGACTGTGACCCTTATTGTCCCGATGGTAAGGTTAGGAATGGCACAGTAGTCAATAACTCCTTCAGTTTCTGAAAACTTGCCTCACACGCCTCTGACCACTCGTACTTAACCGACTTTTGAGTCAATCGGGTCAAGGAAGCAGCGAGACTACAAATCTTCTATAATACCCAGCCAAACCCAAGAAACTCATGATTTTTATCGGAGTGGTAGGCCTTGGCCAGCTCTTCACTGCTTCTATCTTTTGGGGGTCTACCATAACTCCATCTCTCGACACAACGTGGCCTAAGAAGGTTACCTTTTCCATCCAAAATTCACACTTTGAAAATTTAGCATACAGTTTCTCCTGTCTTAAGATTTTAAGCACTACCCTTAGATACTCTTCATGTTCCTCGGCACTCTTGCTATAAATTAGAATATCATCGATGAATACAATCATGAACAAATCTAAGAATGGTTTGAAGGTTCTGTTCATGAGATCCATAAAAGTTGTTGGGCCATT
This sequence comes from Anisodus tanguticus, assembly GCA_034509755.1. Lineage (NCBI taxonomy): Eukaryota > Viridiplantae > Streptophyta > Magnoliopsida > Solanales > Solanaceae > Anisodus > Anisodus tanguticus. The sequence continues at coordinate 37,782,410 of CM067548.1, read as the reverse complement.
GGTTAACTCGAAAGACATGACCAAGAACTCATAATGGCCATATCAGGTTCTAAAGGCTGTTTTGGATATATCATTTGGATTTATTTTCAGCTGATGATATCCCAAACGGAGGTAAATTTTGGAAAAATAGTTGGCTCCTTGAAGTTGGTCAAAAAGATCATCGATTCTTGGTAATAGGTACCGGTTCTTGATCATGACCTTATTGAGTTGTCGATAATCGATGCACATTCGGAGCGAACCGTCTTTCTTCTTAAAAAAAGGACTGGTGCACTCCACGGGGAAACACTAGGCCTTATAAAGCCTTTATCCAGAAGATCCTTCAATTATTATTTTAACTCTCTCAATTCAGCTTGGGCCATTCGATATGGAGGAATGGAGATGGGTCTTGTACCCAGAATTAACTCTATGGCGAACTCCATTTTCCTGTCCGGAGGAAGGCCTGGAAGATCCTCAGGGAAAACCTTTGGAAAATTGCGAACAACAGGGACATTATGTATCTTTAGGGACTCTTTTTGGGTATTTACTATATTAGCCAGGTAAGAGTATTCCACTTCGTGATTCCTTAGTAACTTTTGAGCCATAAGGTAGGAAATAAGCCAACCCGAGGGTGTTCCAATCCTACCCTTTATAAAAACTTCTGGTTACCCGAAAAAATAATTTTACAACCTTCTGTTGGCAATCCAATGTGGCATAACATGCTGACAGCCAATCCATACCCAAGATGATGTCAAAGTCTACCATATCAAGTAATACTAAGTCTTCTATTGTTCCTCTTCCATTCACTTCTAACGTGAAATTTTTAATTACTCGAGAGGCCCAAACTGAGGCCCCCACTCGAGAGGCCCAATCCATACCCAAGATGATGTCAAAGTCTACCATATCATGACCTCAAAGGGTTCACTCAAACAGAAAGGTTCTACATGTAGACTCTTAGCAAAACCCATCGACACATACAAAAATTTAGAATCGGGATCATATAATACACGTGCATGCATACTTGAGACCAATGAAATACATGTGACCATCACATTAGATGCCTCCACCTTATTCCTTTGGGGAAAAGCGTAGAGCCGATTAGAATTGTTCGACTGTTGACCTCCCTGACCCTGCCGGGACTGGTTTCCCTGATTTTCCCTGTGAATAGTTGTGGTTGCTTCTGACCTCCCATGAGAAAACTGAGTTTGGGTTCTCTTCTTACAATCCCTAGCATAGTGGTCTGGTTCTCCACAGTTGTAACACTCTTTCGGTGAGAACCAACATTCTCCAAAATGTTTCTTTTGACAAACCTTATAGGACGGTCTATCACCCCCTGTGTTAGGGTTGGTGGCCTGGACATTGCTACCTTGGTGATTGAACCATTTGTGCCCTTGGGGCCTGTGATGAGACTGGCCTACTGGCTGGCTCAGTTTCGAAGAACCCCTACTGCCTTCTTGCCTCTGGTTTTGATTTTGATTAAAGGATCCCGATGATTGAACCCTCTTCTGCGAATACTCTTTTTTTACTTTAGCAAAACCTTCTACCCTCATTTCCATGTCGATGATCAAAAGGTAAGTCCAATCATGGGCTAATGCCACTACCTTCTCTACCAAGTTCGGGTTTAAACCCTCAGCAAATCTTTTGACCTTCTCCCTTTCTGTAGGAATAATATGCGCATTTTATGCCGACAATCGCATGAACTGGGTATCGTATTCTTGCACACTGCAGTCTCCTTGTTTCAACTGTTCAAACTCACTCCTGAGCACATCTTTTCGGGTGTTAGGCATGTACTTTTCAATGAATGCGGCTCTGAACTCTCCCCATGTCATCGATGGTTACATTGGGGAACGATTTCTTATAAAATTTCTCAACAACACCCCCGCGTTGTCCACTAAACATGCGCCTACCAAATTGACTCCATGCATCTCTACACATCCCAGGGTAAACAGTAGGTCTTCTACCTCATCGAGAAACACTATCGGGTCGGATTTGGAGTCCTTCCCCGTGAAGATAGGTTCCATTCTCCTCATAAAATTTGCCCATAGTCTATCTGGTACTGACTGAGCTCCTATATTTTTGGCTTGTGGTGCAGCCACAACTGGTTCCTGGGCTGGCGGGTTCTCGGTCGGGCCATCACTAAGACACTGGGTGTAGGCTAAACCCTGTGTAGGGCTACTGCAGTCATCAACTCTATGAGTCTATCTAACTTTTGTCCCACCATTTCCTGGGCCGCTTGACTCTCATTTTCTTCAACATTTTCCACGCTATCTTGAGACACTACTCTTTCAACCGGAGGTATAGGAGTTTCATGGTGAACCTCTTCTTGAGCCCTCGATTCCTGTGCTGGAACTCTTAGGGGTTGACCTTGTCCCCTCACTCTTCCCCGGGTCGTTCTGATGGACCTTCGCACCACCGGTACTTGTGAATCTACCATTTTCTTTAAAGACAAGCGCGCTAATATTTTAGAAGACAAGACGTCTATTTTGACTCCCCAAAATTTCTTTATACTTCATAAGCATGCAACACCCAAAAATAAAATAACGATATTATTTCATTCTTGCATTCATAATACTTAATTCCATTATAACATAACATTATACTAAATCTTATAAGATTATTCTCCGTTACCCATTGTAGATCTCCAACTCAAACTTGCATTTACTACAACGCGTGTTAAAGGGCTTAACTGCGTGACTCTCTTATTCCGTAGGTTGGCATTCATCTCCTTGTGAACCTTGTTCCTTGCCTCCCTTTCCCTATCGTCAATTCTTTCCTTCATCTTCCAGACTTTCTTCACTTGACGTAGAAATTTGAGCAAGTAGCCATCTGTACTATCTTCACATAACATATTTGCTCTTCTAAACGAGGAGTGGAAATCTCCCGGGATGGAGTTGACTATTATTTTTCATATGACTCCAATCGAATAATTGAAAAAGATCGGGTCAAATGAACGCCTTTTCCGTCTAGCCTTAAGCAAATTTGTATAACGTGCGATTGTGTCATCCATATATGCACCAAAAATCATCTCCTGAGTCCATCCTACGGTCCATGAACTCCTCATGAGCTCTCATTATCCTTTTCGTTTCAATGAGCACTTCCCTCTTGGCTGGAACTCGTATTGTAATCATATCTACAAAAATATCTGTTAGTTAGTTTACCGTTGCACAATCCCCTTCCATAATCCTTTGAAGGAGGTAGTACGAGAACCAAGTCTTTAACAAGACACAAGATAGGCACGAGAAGAGTATGAAGGAAGTGAAACTGTTTAGGATGTTATTCCGTTCACTTATTACTAACGTGGCGCACACACCGTCGCAATAAGTAACCGTTCAAACACCCAACTCAAAGAAATTTCTTAGAATCTCCTAACCTGGTTTAGCTCTGATACCAACTTGTCACGCCCCGACTTTTCTCAAGTCTTCCCTTAGGGCGTGATGGCACCTGTGCATCTATCCCTTCCCAAGCGAACCATTAACCTCTTTTCTTTCTGAATTAAACATGTATCTAGGTGCGAAAATAATATAATCATGTACTTTTTGTGAAAATGCAAGTCCATACTCGTGCAACCACAACTTCTATCTAGACTCAATGTAAATTTCATATATAGAATAAGAAATTCGAAAGTTAAAAGGAAACAATCTCATGTGGGGCATTCCCCGAGATAACGAAATTTGATTCCTCAAACCTTCTTAATTACGAATGACATTCACCAAATCCGAAGCAATGGATTAATGGAACAATGAGGTTGCGGGACGATTGCTAGCCCTGTTGTGGAGGCTTTCCTTTATCGCGGTTACCTGAAATATGTTAGATAAAAGAGTCAGCCCTACCATCCGGGGTTGAGTGAGAATCTCGCCTAACAATTCAAAGTAACCTCACAATATTCTAAGTACAAATCATATTATGAACATAATAAGCATGTTATGAAAATAGATTTCATCATTTTCAGTGTACAAGCCAATAAATATTCACACACAAAATCTTCTCCCAACTCGTCCTAGGGAATACTTAGTTAACCAATACACCTGTTTTATCCCATATTATATACTTGTTGCGGTGCGTGCAACCCGATCCAATGCAGTTCAATTATAGCCCCGAAAGCAAGTGTATTTGAATAGCCCCGAAGGTAAGTGTATTTAAATAGTCCCAAAAGTAAGTGTATGTGAATATCCCCGAAGGCAAGCACACTACTGTATATAGCCCCGAAGGTGACTTAATAAGTAATTAGTCCCGAAGGCAACACATATGTACTGCTATAGTCTCGTAGGTGATGGAAAAACTATTTACATTACCAAGATTTCTATCATCTCGACTGTATGGCTAAACTTATGCACACACATACACACACACACACATACACATACATATATATATATATATTGTCATATTTTAAGAAGATTCATATAATATTCCTTTCTTTCAACTTTTCGCCCTTCCCACTTGTAAGAGTTATAACTCTCAAACCATAACTCCAAATAAGGTATTTCTTACGTCGTGTTGAATTTAACACGGGGACCTATCACTATTTCAATTTTCCTCTGAAAATACCTAGTGTAACTAATACAAATTCATGAAAGAGACAACCCTATGAAAACTGTCTCGTCAGACTATTTAATAAAAGGGATGCAATATTAAAATAGTCATAACGTTTTATTCGTAAGTCGGATTAATCCCGTAAAGTCTCAAACTATTGAGAACATAGAAATCTAGAACTTTTGTTCAGCACAGCGTTTAAGATTCCTTACCGATTTGTACAGTTTCTCCGTTATATGTTCTGCCTTCCGGATTTCAATTGATCCAAGGCAGAAACTTTAAACTGCAATACCTCTCAAACCGCATGTCGGGTTTAGCCCCGCTTGGATTCGATCTGACCGTGAAGTAGATATGTATAACCCTATAAAATTTCGTTCAATTATAACAGGGATAACTCAGCGAAAAACAGTTTGTAATTTCCCGATCCGAACTAGTTACTAGATAATCTATTAGCAATAACTTTACGATCATATTTTCAACATCCGGATTATATTCTAACATGTATTGTAACTGAAAACAAGATATTTTACTAAGAATTTTGAGTGAGGGAACTCACCTTTATTGCTTCGTAACCGCGAATGAACTTTCAAACTCCAACTAAACCTTTTCGGAACTCCTTAATTGCTAAAGTTAATTTTTTTCTTCTCTGAAATTTCTGGTTTTTTTCCCTCTGTGTTCTCTTCTGCTCTGCCAGAATTTTGCATATAACGTGTTGTGTTGTGTGTATTTGTGTAGGAGTGGGAAAGGAGTTGATAAACTTTGGTTAGGAGTCTTAAGGGATGAGGAGTTTGGAAGTGATTAGGATTAGTGTAAAGGGGGGGGGGGGATTCGGTTGACATTTTTAAGGGAATTAGACGTGCAACCTTGCCTTATATTAATTTTTTCTTCTTCTAATTACTACGTGACGTTATATACCCGCCCCGGCCCTGCCCAATTGCCATCCCTAGCTAGGACTAAAGAGACAACACATATTGGCACCAATATTGAAGTACTATAACCCCTTGAACTTAATTAGCCAATTTTTTTTTTTTTATTGGACTTGTATTTGAATCATGCAAAGCTTTGTAAGTGAAGAGTCAGAAGTAATTAAGTACTTTTTTCTTAGTTCATGCACCTGTCCTTTTGATTCTTTGAGTGTACGATGGACTAATCGAATTGAATAGAATCAATTCAGAAAGTCATTTCAACCACCATAAATGTCAATTTTTGGGACCAATTTGTCTTTCTTTACCAGAGAGTTATATGTTTCAACTACCATTGACGGCGAACCAAATTTGCCAATGAATTTGGTCAGCAACTGCAATAGTGTTGTTGCAATGTAACTTGTAATGATCTGAATAGAAAAGTGTTAATATAATTATTTCATAATCCATAATTATCTCTATCATATCACATCATATTGTAAGTAAATAAATTATCATGTAATTAGGATGATTAGATCAATTATCATATAATTAGGATGATTAGCATATTCTTAGGATAACTAGATTGATTTTGTATAGTTGTATATATATCGTATACTTGAGATGAAATAAAGGCATGTAATTAATTTTCTTCATGATATCAAGAGCCACAAATTAACCCCCACCCACCACAACTTTTTTGCCCTAACCACCGTCGGTCTCACCCACCATAGCCGAAAACCACTAACTTTCGGCCCAACCCCTAAAACCATAGCCGAAAACCACCTAGTTTTCGATCTACAAACACTAACTCTAACTAGGATTTTACCTAAACACTACCCTAGCCGAAATACAACCCACCCTCCCCTACCCTTGTCGGCTTTTTCCACACAAACCCTAATTAGGGTTCTTCATATCTCTCACTCTAAACACCAAAATATCATTTCTCTTCCCATTTTCTTGAATTTTCTTGGGTGACAATGGCCGACAAACAAAAATTTCATCTTGCTCTTGCCGTGAACAACGTCAAGAACTTTATTCCAATTATTCTTGAGATGGAAAAAGGGCAATACACTTTTTGGGCGGAGTTATTCAAAATGCATTGTCTAGCATACGAAGTAATAGACCATATTATTCCTCTCAAGTCTTCATCGAAGACCACCGTTGTTGACAAATATTTATGGTCTCGCTTAGATGCTATAGTCCTTCAATAGATTTACGACACCATTACAAATGACATTTTGCACACTATTTTGGAATCGGACTCTACGGCTCAACAAGCTTGGGAGCATTTGCAAAATATCTTTCAAGATAATAAAATTTCTCAGGTGGTATATCTTGAAAACCAATTCACCAATGTCAAATTGAGTGATTTTTCAAATGTCTCCTCATATTGTCAAGAATTGAAAATGCTTGCCGACCAACTATCAAATGTTGGTGCGCCGGTGACAAATCAAAGGTTAGTTCTCCAATTGATTGCGGGATTGAAGGAAAATTATGATGGTGTTACTACGTTCATTCAACAAAGTAATACGTTGCCACCGTTTTATGAGGCTCGTTCGAGACTGATTCTCGAAGAAACCCGCAAGGCGAAGCAAACAGCCCCGGGGGTAGCCACTGCCGGAACAACCCTCATCTCCACCAACTCTTATTCCGCTAATTTTGGGCCAAAAAATTCTATTTAAGGAGGAGCAGTGAATCGCAACAACAATGGTAAAAAAAGGGGGGGTCAAATCGCAACAATAACAAAAGGGAGAAATAATGGAGAAAAAGGACGTGGTAGGGGTGGTTGTCAACCAGCCAGCGACAACAACAACCACCAAAGAACAAAGGCGGTCGCGGCCCGGCCAAAGGGCGGCGCGCAAGACCGATCCAGCGGTAGCCAGTAGGGGCAGTACCCACGGTGGGCTTGGGCACCACATTGGGTTGTCGCTCCTTGCCCATACCCTATCATCGTGGGCCAGGCCACCTCCTTCAAACGACAACCCAGAGTTCTAGGTTCTCATCCGTAGTAATCTTTTGCAGTCCATGGACCATCTTCCGCAAGTTATGCTCTCACGGATATTGAACAGGACATGAACAACATGAATCTGAGTATTACCGATGATTCGTGGTACATGGACACGGGGGAAACATCACACATGACGACATCTCAAGGTAATCTCTCATCTTATTTTAATATGAGCAGTAATACAAATATTGTTGTTGGAAGTGGGTAGGAAATTCCAATTTGTGGTATTGGTCAAGTAAATCTCCCCCCCCCCCCATCACCCACCTTTACATTTGAAAATCATCCTACATGCACCCAAACTGATTAAAATATTGATATATGTATGTCATTTTACAACTGACAACAATGTTTCTGTTAATTTTGATCCATTTGGGTTTTATGTGAAGGATTTTCAGACAAGGATGCCACTAATGAGATGTAATAGCACCAGGGATTTGTATCCCAACAACCAAGTCACCAATTCATCAACCTCTGCAGCTATTTTTCCTATTTTATGTCATAACTGGTTGGGACACCCGGGAGCACCGGTGTTCAATTTTCTTAGAAATAATAATTTTGTTGATTGTAACAAACTTATGGACTTTCATGTTTGCCAAGCTTGTGTTTTTTGAAAGCACGTTAAACTTCCTTTTTCGTTATCTGCTTCCAACACTCTTATGCCATTTGATCTCATGCATAGTGATTTGTGGACATCTCTGATTTTAAGTTCGACATGTCATAAGTATTATATGCTTATTTTGGATGATTATTCAAATTTTCTGTGGACATTTCCCATAGGACAGAAATCGCAGGTCTTCGCCGTTTTTAAACAATTTAGTGTTTTTGTCAAAACTCAATTTGAGAAATCCATTAAATGTTTTCAATGTGACAATGGTAGGGAATTCATAAATGACCAATTTAAGGAATTTTATCACCAAAATGGAATGTCCTTGCATCTCATGTCCACATACTTCTCCTCAAAATGGGAAAGCAGAAAGAAAAGTCCGAACAATCAACAATCTAATTTGCACACTTTTTGTGCATTCGTCCACATCGCCGTCTTTTTGGCATCATGCTATTCAAATGGCCACATATCTTTTAAACATTCTTCCTAGCAAGCTACTCTAAAAGCTATCACCCACACAAATATTGTACCTTTGTATTCCTTCCTATACACATTTGAGGGTTTTTGGATGTTTATGTTATCCTTGTTTCCGTCCACAATCATAAACAAACTTCAAGCCCTTTCCACTCATTGTGTTTTTTTGGGATACCCACAAAATCATAGGTGAAATAAGTGTTATGCTATGTCTAATGGAAAAATTATAATCTCTCGTCACATTGTATTTGATGAGTCCACATTCCCGTTTGCCAAATCTCATGTGGCATCCCCGTCTTCATACGAATTTTTGGACGTAGGAATACATCCTATTTTAAATCACCATCTAAATGCCCAAACAAATCCTTCCTCGGCTGGACTGGCCCAAAATAACCCACTAAATATAGCGGCCCAACAATGAAATGAGACTGGGCTAGTCCGAGTCGGGGAGCCCACTGCTCCCCTCTCTTCGACCTGACCCAGTCCACTTCTCATGACTGGTAGGCCCAAATGAGGGAGCTCACTTCTCCCTCATCTGACTCACAAATCAGGCCACCAGACCTAGCTCCACCAGCCTAAAATATACCTACATATCGGCCCAGTCCACAAATTGAAAGCCCACTGCCCTAGCTATCTGTCTCAATCCCACCTCAGCCTGTTGAAACCTGTGTCATGCATGGTATTTTTTGGCTGAACTTTCATTTTAATCTAACATCTTCGGTCCAACCATCACTACTTCCAAAACATCCCAAAGCGGCCCTATTAGATCCGAATTGAAAAGCTGTCATGTTAGATAAAATTTATGCTCTTATTAAAAATAAGACATGGGAGTTAGTGCCCCGTCTATCTAATGTGAACATAATAAGATCTATGTGGGTTTTCTGTCATAAAAATAATTCTGGTGGCTCTTTTGCAAGATACAAAGTTCATCTTGTTGGTGATGGCAAGTCTCAGCAGGTTGGCATGGATTGTGGTGAAACATTCAGTCCGGTAGTTAAGCCAACAACTATCAGGATTGTTCTTAGTCTGGCTTTGTCCAAATCATGGTCCATTCATTAGTTGGACGTCAAGAATTCCCTTTTACATGGTCACCTACAGGAAACAATTTACATACACCAGCCTTTGGGTTTTCGAGATCCTACTCATCCGGATTATGTTTGCTTGTTAAAAAATCATTATATGATTTAAAACAGGCCCACATGGCGTGATATAACAGGTTTGCATGGTTTGTATCCACACTGGGGTTCTCACACAGTAAGTCCGATCAGTCTTTGTTCATTTACAAGAAGGGAAATGCCATGGCATATATTCTTCTCTATGTGTAAGACATCATTCTCACGGCATCATCTGAGTCACTTCGCCAGTCTATTACGTCCTTCCTTGCCTTGGAATTTGCTACGAAGGATTTGGGCCCTTTAACTATTTTTAGGCATTGCTGTAACTTAATATACAGGTGGTATGTTTCTCTGTCAAAAGAAATACGCCAAGAAAATCATTGACAAAGCCGGTATGTCCTCGTGCAAACTGTCACATACGCCGATTGATACAAAGGCGAAATTGAGTAACTCTACAAGTACTCCATATAGTGACCCAACACATTACCGCAGCTTAGCAGGGGAATTGCAATATCTCACCTTCACGAGACTCGATATCTCTTATGCAGTTCAACATGTTTGTTTACATATGCATGATCTGAAGGAAGAACATATGGGGGTTCTTAAATGAATTCTGCAGTATGTTAAGGGTACTCTTAATTTTGGGTTGCATATGTATAAGTCCACCATTTATGGCCTCACATCTTATACAGATGCTGATTGGGGTGGCTGCCTGGACACACGACGTTCCACCTCTGGTTATTGTGTATTTCTAGGAGACAACCTCATTTCATGGTCGTCGAAACGCCAACCGACACTATTTCGGTCAAGTGCTGAAGTAAAATATCGATGGATAGCTAATGTGGTCTCTGAATCATGTTGAGTTTGTAATATTCTGTTAGAACTTCATTGTCCAATCGAAAAAGCAACTGTGGTTTATTATGATAATGTGAGTGCGATATATTTATCAGGTAACCCTGTCCAGCATCAACGCACAAAACACATAGAATTGTTTATCTTGTTTGTCCGTGAAAAGGTTGCACGTGAACAAGTCCGTGTTCTCCATGTACCGTTCCGTTAACAGATTGCAGATATTTTCACCAAAGGTCTTCCACGCGTACCGTTTGATGATTTCAGGGACAGTCTCAGCATACGAGAATCTCCCACTAAGACTGCGGGGGACTGTTAAGATAATTATGCCATAATCCATAATGATCTCCATCATATCACATCATATTGTAATTAAATCAATTATTATATAATTAGGATAATTAGATCAATTATCATATAATTAGGATGATTAGCATACCCTTAGGATAGCTAGATTGATTTTGTATAGTTGTATATATTTAGTATGAAATAAAGACATGAAATTAATTTCCTTAAAAAAGGACACTAAATATCTTATCGAGTTTACTTCCCCGGTTCACTTTATTCCACTATACGAAAAATATATTTACTTTTACTTATTACTTTTTGTTATAAATATTATTTATTTATTATTGATGTCTATCTTTTAGAGAAAGTCAGGGTTAGTGACTTTGGGACCAAGTTAGTTTTTCCCAATAAATAAAGGGCCTTCTTCATTGTAAATACATCCCTCTATAGAAATAAAGAATTATCTCTCTTCTCTTTCTCTATAATATTATTCTTCTAATTTTATTATTTTATAACAATTATCAGCACAAAGCTATGATCATCACCCCTAAGGTACGCGACTGTTATTCATCCGCAAAGTATGATAATTGGGTTGCTTGGTATATTGAGTTTATGTCGGCCATAAGATATTTTTATCTTCAGTATATTTATTCCTCTGATTGTCTCTTGTTAAAGTTGAATATTTATATGACTCTCTACTTGAGCGATTCCGCAGAAACTGATAATCCTCTATCTCCATTTTCCAATTGCATAATTCACATCTATGTACGGTAGGGTATTGTTCGGTTCAAAAACACATAAGTAAAGCACAACGAAAGTTTAAAATTTTGTTTATTTATCCTAACAATTCCTCGTTCTGGTATGGTGGTATAATAATCAAACCTGTAAAGTAAACTTGAACATAACACTTACATGTTATAAAAATCTGGAGTCTTTTACTAAAGGGTGAACATGCGATTGCCCCTTCGACTGCAAGCACCTTGCTACGGTGTATTCTTCTGTCAAGAAAGCCAGGAAATTTTGGCAGAGGTTTGAGAGAGTTTTATCCTAGAATCTAAGTCTAGAATTGTTTAATAGAATAAGTACATAATTATCAATGGGGTAGTGTTGTATATATAGTAAAATTTAGGTCAAAATCTTATTAGGGTTGGGCTCCAAGCCTAGTCCAAAACCGAGGTGTAGTGGGCCAGTCTGACTGGGCCCACTACTAGGTCGGTGCCGCGGCTCCACCTAGTAGGCGCCGTGGCGCCTTACGTCCAATAACGTCCCTCGTTATTGTTAATAAATATTCACCAAATTTAATTAAATCCAAAATCCAATTTTGACTTAATTAAATAATTTCCATCTAATAGAAATTATCTCATAGTTATTATTAATTTAAATATCTCGATTCCAAATCGAATATTTAATACTTTCTCAATACACCCTTAGATCGAATAGATAATCGACATAGTGTGACTCTATAGACCTTCATATATTGACACTAATCCAATTAAGGTCCATATAGAACTCCTAGACTGCGTCGTACGACGAACTCAATATATGAAGTACGTTTACATGAATCCAGCAAACATAACCTTTATGTGAGATGATAAATTCTTTTCATTCGCGACACACTCAATCAAGCTTAGGATTTGCCATGTGTCTATCCAAATGGCTTGATCACTTTATCTCGTCCTTATTAGTCGACAACTAGACCATATTCTAAATATGTCTCTTGCATTGGCCAATGACTTGGTCGACCTAATATCATTGAGAAGTTGAGTGCTCTCTCGAATATCCAATCGAGGAATGAATCCTATTCTAGGCTCAACTACTACCTTAGTTTACATCATAATGCACCCAACACAAGCCGTATCTTATCCTACAAGGATTTTAAGCTTAGGCCAGGGTCAAAGTACATTACTCTGTAAACAAGGTGTGTATTGACCTCAAGTCAAATGACCTTTATCTCTCACACGCTGATAACACTCTAGACATGTATAACAAATAGTTTATCAGAAGGGTATACCAATACTTTCCAAAAGTATCTATGTGTCCATCACTAGTAACTAATACTAGTAGCAGGTGAGACATACTACATTCTCCAAGAATGTGATGTAGACCACATGTCGACTTGTAGCATATCATCGATATCCCATTCTCGATGATCATTCATCGAGGCTATTTTGATAGTTACGTTCTATCATTAATATCTCACTCCATTAATGACAACGTAAGCTCAAGGGATGTACATATATGAATAATTGCAAACAATCAAACAATAATTTAATAATTGCAAATGCCATAAATATTAATCTTATTAATAATACGAATGTGTTCAAGTACATTTATCCCTAATAATGATTGTCTCTAAGACATACATACTTTCAATCTCCCACTTGGCCTAGAGCCAATCTCTAATGTATCTAATACCCATATTTTCAAAATGACCATTATGCTTAACTATGTTTAATGGTTTAGTAAATGGATCAGCTAGATTATTATCTGTGGAAACATAGTCTAATCTAATTTCTTCAGTTTCCACCATCTCCCTGAGTATGTGGTATTTACTTGGTACATGCTTGTTTCTGTTTGTTGATCTTGGTTCCTTCGCTTGCGCAATCGCACCAATGTTGTCACAATAAATCGTTATTGGACAAGTGGCACTTGGAACAACCCCTAGTTCCTTCAGGAACTCAGATATCGCGACAACTTCTTTACCAGCTTCCAATCCAACAATGTACTCGGCTTCAGTTGTCGAATCAGCAGTTGTTGCTTGTTTGGAATTTTTCCAACTAACTGCTCCACCATTGAAAATGAAGGTATATCCAGACTGAGACTTGAAGTCATCAAGATCTGTCTGGAAGCTAGCATTAGTGTACCCAGTAGCCACTAGCTTCTCTTGTCCACCATAGACTAAGAAATATTCTTTAGTTCGTCTAAGATACATAAGAATACTATTGACTGCTTTCCAGTGTTCTTCCCCAAGATTCTGCTGGAATTTGCAAGTCACACTAAGTGCATAGGCCACATCTGGCCTCATACAGGTCATGGCATACATGATTGATCCTATAGATGAAGCATATGAGATTCTCTTCATGCGTTCAAGTTCTGCAACAGTGGAAGGACTATCCTTCTTTGATAACTTGATGCCTTGGCCCATATGAAGACCTCCTTTCTTGGAATTTTCCATAGAGAATTGTCTTAGCACTTTGTCTATGTATATGGACTGTGACAGCCCCAACAATCTATTAGGTATATCTCTATAGATCCTACTCCAAGAATGTAGCAGGCTTTACCCAAGTCCTTCATCATGAAGGTGATAGATAACCATTCCTTGACTGATTGAATGAGAGTCTTATTGTCTCCCATTATTAATATGTCATCTACATATATAGCAATGAAGACAATACTCCCTTCCTTGCGCTTACTATAAACGCATGGATCTTCTTTGCCTCTAACAAAGTCAAACAATTTGATTGCTTTGTCAAAGCAAATATTCCAACTCATTGAGGCTTGCTTAAGTCCATAAATGGACTTCTGTAGCTTGCATACTTTTTTGGGATTACTTTTGGATATAAAACCCTCATGTTGTATCATATACACCTCCTCAATTAGGTTACCATTGAAGAAAGCAGTTCTAACATCCATTTTCCAAATGTCATCATTATAGTATGCGGCTATTGCAAGTAAAATCCGAATAGACTTAATTTTTGAAACAGGTGAAAAGGTTTCAACATAATCGACCCCAGGCCGTTGATTATAACCTTTAGCCACCAATCTTGCCTTATAAGTTTGTACCTTTCCATATGCATCAATATTCTTCTTGAAGACCCATTTGCATCTTATGGGTCTAACCCCTGTTGGCAAATCAACCAAGTTCCAAACTTGATTGATGTACATCGAGTCCATCTCGGATTTTAGGGCTTCTTTCCATCTCTGCGAATCAATGTCTAACATAGCTTCGCTGTAGGTTGTAGGTTCATCGTCATTAGGAATATCTATCTCATTGTATGTTTCAACAAGAAGATTAAGTCTTTCAGGCGGACGATGAGTCCTAGTGGTCCTACAGAGTTCATTATTCTACGTTTCAGTGTTTGTTGCATTCTGATTGTGAGAAGGTCTTTGTGTGCTTGACAATCCACCACCTTGAGAGCTTTCAGGAATGTCATTTTCATGTATTTCCTGAATGGAATAATGCAAAACCATTGTATCATCTTTCATTGGTTGTGTATGAGAGCCTTGCATTTATGCAATATCTCTCACAACACTCCCAATGGCTGAAGGGCGTACTCTAAGTACGCAATCTTCACCAAATACTCACACTGAATCCTTGTCTAGGTCATTTGACAAGGGTTCAATTTCTGCATTATCTTGTGGTTCTTGAATTTCATCCAAATCTATCTCATTTCAGCTCTGTTCCTTGTAGACATAGTCTTCTTCAAGGAAAGTTGCATTTCTGGAAACAATGACCTTATGTTCTCCAAGAAGATAGAAATAGTATCCCTTAGTTTCCTTTGGATACCCCACAAAGTAATACTTCTCACTTTTAGAATTTAACTTGTCAGTAAGCATCTTCTTTACATATACAGGGCACCCCCAGGGTTGCATGTGTTTAAGTGCTGGCTTCTTGCCATTCCATATCTCATATGGAGTTATCTCTACTAACTTTGAAGGAACCCTGTTCAGAATATAAATTGAGATTTTCAATGCATAGATCCAAAGGTATGTTGGTAGAGCTGAGAAACTCATCATGGATCTAACCATATCTAATAGAGTTCGATTTCTCATTTCAGCAACACCATTCATCTGTGGCTTTCCAGGAGGTGTCCATTGTGATTGGACTCCATGAAGCTTCAAGTAATTCAGGAATTCTTTACTTAAGTATTCACCTCCTCGATCTGATCGAAGGGTCTTGATACTTATTTCAAGTTGCTTCTCTACTTCTGACTTGTACTCCTTGAATTTCTCAAAGACTTCGGACTTGTGTTTCATAAGATACATATGCCCAAACCTTGTGAAATCGTCTATAAAAGTGATGAAGTAAGGTAAGCCTCCATTAGCTTGAGTTGAAAATGACCCACATACATCATTATGGACCAACTCAAGTACCTCTTTGGCTCACGCCCCTTTCCCATAAAGTGGCTTGTTAGTCATCTTTCCTCTCAAGCAAGATTCACAGTTACCATAGGACTCCAAGTCAAATGGTTCCAAGTAGTCTAACTTTCTTAATCTTGCTATCCTTGATTCATTGATGTGACCAAGTCTACAGTGCCATAAGTAGGTGGGGTTTCTTGGATTACTTATCTTAACTCATTTGCTTTGCACATTGAAACTTTCACGACTACAGTTTAGAACATACAAACCATCCACAAGCGGAGCATTTCCACAAACAAAACCATTAAAAGACAGTACATAACTGCCATTGGCAATAAATGAGGAAAACCCCTCAATGTCTAACACTGGGATAAAAATAATATTCCTCATCAATGAGGGAACAAAATAACAATTATTTAGTTCTTAACAAAAGCCTGAAGATAAATCTAGTCTATAAGTTCCCACGCGTTCAACATCCACTCGTGCTCCATTTCCAACGTGCAGGTCTACCTCACATGATCCAACCTTTCTGCTGTCAATCAGACACTGCACATTATTACAAATATGTGGCCACAAGCGGTATCCAATACCCAGCAGTGAGAGTTGTTTATAGACATATTTATTTCAATGACAAACATACCTTGTCCAGTAGAGCCAGAAGCACCTAGTGCTTTGCCTCATCCTGGAGCTGTGCAGTGCTTCTTCCAGTGCCCCTTCTTCTTGCAGTTGAGGCACACATCCATGGCTACCTTTTCCTTCTTTTGAACACCTCTTTTAGGTTTCAAAATTGTGGGTGCAGCAACTGTCTTACCCTTCTTCTTCTGCATGCTCTTACGCTTGGGTTTGAACTGGCTAGATGAGCCCACCATGACCACAACTTTACCTTTAGAGGTAGATAATTCAAAGGTCTTCAACATTTTATGAAGCTCTGGAAGACTCGCCTTGGTCCCATTCATATTGAAATTCACAATAAAATTCTCAAATGAAACAGGAAGCGAATTCATGATCAGGTTAACAGAGACATTTATAGGCAGCTTCGTTCCAATCGAAGACAACTTTTCTATCAACCCAATCATCTTCAAAACATGCACTGACACTTGACCTCCTTCATTCATCTTACACTTGAAAAGGTCTCTCAACAGTTGATACTTCATTGTTTGAGACTATGAGTCATAGAGACTCTTCAAGTGTTCTAGCATTTCGTTGGGGCCTATGTTTTCATGTTGCCTCTATAACTCCATAGTCATGGAGGAAAACATTACACACTGTGCCGACGTAGCATCGTCTAGATGTTTCTGATAAGCCACCTTGTCAAATAGGGCATACTCAGTAGAGTTTTCAGCAGAGACTGTGGGGAACATTGTGTCTAACACATACTCAATTCTTTCTTGTCTTAACACCAATCGTAGATTTCTCAACCAGTCAGGGTAATTTGCTCTAGTCAACTTGTTTGTCTCGACCAACATTTTTAGTGATAGATTCAACATTTTTAGTGAAACCGAAAGGTTTCTGCAGTGCATTAGGGCCACGACGCCTACTGTCCAGTAAGTTCAGAATTTAAAACGAAGCTTTTAATCACGAATATTAGGACAGGAGTCATGGCCCTTTCCTTTCACTGTGACAGATGCTGCGGCGCTCCACTATGGAGCAGCGCCGCAGCCTTAAAACCCTAGTAAGCACCGCGGTGCCCTACCATTGGGTCAAGGCACTGATGTCTTGACAAAATTTTTCTATGTCGATTTTCTAAAATTGTCCAAACCCTAAATCCAATTTAGGGATCATATCACATATTTTTTATCATCACCCACCATTATCAGTAACGCACATATCGACCATCATCCATTCCTACCCGTTCTTTGTCGTGCACCATGTTCACAATGAACCAATTATCTGCACTTGGCTTAGTCCGAGTTAGAACGGAATGACTTCCTCGATTTAGCATAGTTGATAATTTAGGGTGACGAAAAAAGGTTAACTATTCAGTCAAGATGTGTAGAATTTCAAGAAGCCTTGTTTTAATTCAGTTTAAAAACTAATTTTACGTTTAACCCATATTATTATTCTATTCAATTGTTATATAATTATTGAATTAGCCTGAGCTCTGATACCACTATAGAGTTTTTGTTGGGTTCAAAAACACATAAGTAAAGCATAATGGAAGTTTAAAATTTTGTTTACTTACCCCAATAATTCCTCGTTTCTGGTATGGTTGTATGAAAATCAAACCTGTAAAGTAAACTTGAACATAACACTTACAGGTTATAAAAATCTGGAGTCTTTTACTAAAGGGTGAACACGCGATTGCCCCTTCGACTACAAGCACCTTGCTACGGTGTATTCCTCTGTTAAGAAAACCAGAAAATCTTGACACAGGTTTGAGAGAGTTTTATCCTAGACTCTAAGTCTAGAATTGTTTAATAGAATAAGTACATAATTATCAATGGGGTAGTGTTGTATATATAGTAAGATTTATGTCAAAAATCTGATTAGGGTTGGGCTCCAAGCCTGGCCCAAAATTGAGGTGCAGTGGGCCAGTCTGATTGGGCCTACTATCAGGTCTGCGCCGCGGCTCCACCTAGTAGGCACCGCGGTGCCTTAAGTCCAACAACGTCCCTCTTTTTCGTTAATATATATTCCACACATTTAATTAAATCCAAAATCCAATTTTGATTTAATTAAATAATTTCCATCTAATAGAAATTATTCCATAGTTATTATTAATTTAAATATCTAGATTCCAAATCGAATATTTAATACTTTCTCAATACACCCTTAGATCAAAGAGATAATCTACATGGTGTGACCCTATAGACTTTCATATATTGACACTAATCCAATTAAGGTCCATACGGAACTCCTAGACTGCATCGTACGACGAACTCAATATATGAAGTACATTTACATGAATCCCGCAAACATAACCTTTATGTGAGATGATAAATTTCTTTCATTCGCGACACAGTCGATCAAGCTTAGGATTTTCCATGTGTCTATCCAAATGGTTTGATCACTTTATCTCATCTATATTAGTCGACAACTAGACCATATTCTAAATATGTCTCTTGCATTGGCCAATGACTTGGTCGACCTAATATCACTGAGAAGTTGAGTTCTCTCTCGAATATCCACTCGATGAATGAATCCTATTCTTGGCTCAACTACCACCTTAGTTTACATCATAATGTACCCAACACAAGACTTATCTTATCCTACAAGGATTTTAATCTTAGGACAGGGTCAAAGTACATTACTCTATAAACAAGGTGCGTATTGACCTCAAGTCAAATGACCTTTATCTCTCACACGTTGATAAAACTCTAGACATGTATAACAAATAGTTTATCAACAGGGTATACCAATACTTTCCAAAAGAATCCATATGTCTATCACTAGTAACTATTACTAGTAGCAAGTGAGACATACTACATTCTCCAAGAATGTAATGCAGACCACATGTCGACTTGTAGCATAACATCGACATCTCATTCTCGATGATCATTAGTCGAGGCTATTTTGAGAGTTACGTTCTATCATTAATAACTCACTCCATTAATGACAACGTAAGCTCAAGGAATGCACATATATGAATAATTGTAAACAATCAAACAATAATTCAATAATTGCAAATGCGATAAATATTAAACTTATTAATAATACGAATGTATTCAAGTACATTTGTCCCTAATAATGATTGTCTCTAGGACATACGTACTTTCATGTACAGTATCATGTTTGATGGCCCCTTTATGTTAAAGCAATTTATTTTAAGTTTAGATTGTGAAGGAGGAATTGTAGGGGATTTTCAAGATCGAAAAGGGTGATTTTTCTGCTAATATTTAGGTTCTTTGAAAAAATAAATCCAGTATGTGTTTCTTTTTTTTTCTCTTTTGGTCCGTGTTAGTATACCCGCATACAATATACGTTATTAGTATGAAATTCTAGCCAATTAAAATGCTAAGATACTACTAGTAGCATTCTCAGATTCAACGTTGATAATATGGTAGCTTTGTATGTCATGACTTACGCACTTTGTGTGTTTTACTTTGCTTGAGCTTGTGCTTTGTCTTGAGACGAGGGTCTCTCGGAAACAACCGCTCTATCTACCAAGGTAGATGTAAGGTCTGTGTACACTCTACCCTCCCCAAATCCCACATTGTGGGATTTTACTGGGTATGTTGTTGTTGTTGTTGTATGTGGTCTTATCATAGATTAAGTTGAATTAGTATGCATTTTGATATACTGTTTATACGAGTGTTTAACTAGAAGTTATGCACTTCGTGAAACACCATGTCCATATGCATCTGGTAAGGTTTTTACCTTATGTATTTCTTTTAAATTCTTCAAGTTCTACAACTTGATCCTAAATACGAGCAAAGGTAACATATTTATTTTCTCGTAACTCTAGCAGAGTTTGAAAGAAAAATATATAATCATCAGAAGTAATTGTATTTCACATGTCTCGTTGTAATTAAGTTTGTTAATCATCAGAAGTGAAAATATTTTTATAGGGTTGTGATTGTAATTGAAGGTATATTAGAGCTTTGATTTGCTCCTAAAGTAGCAATCTCTTAAAAGAGGTTCTAAACGGTCATAATTGTATATGGTTATGGAATGTTAAGATGGTTATGTTTCATTCTTGAAGGATGAGATTTTTTTTTATAAATGTTATAAATACAGATCAATTCTCTGAAGTGAATGTGACAGTACGTAGTAAAACTTATATATACGGACATGCGTTTGGTTATGAAGTTATCACAATTCACCTCCAGAAGAGGTAGAATAATTGAGATATAATATTCTAAATATTTTATGATTTACTTCCGAGGTAGTAAACTCAGAAATCTGCTCCTAAAGTAGTAAACTCATAAATCTCCTCCCGGAGTAACAAATTCAGAAATCTGCTATCGAAATAGAAAAGTTTGAATTCTACTCCTTAAGTAATAAAACTTTGAACTATAATCCGGAAGCATTAGAACTTTGGGAATTTTTAGAACTTTGAAAGTAGTAAAACTTTAAACTTACTCTTGATGTAGTAAATCTGAAATTTACTGCCGAAGTAGTAAGATTCTGCAATTTACTCCTGAAGTGGTAAACCTTTGAACTTTACTCCCGAAGTAGTAGAATTTTAAAATATACTTCAAAAGTAGTAGAACTCTGAGATTTACTCCCGAAGTTGTTAAACTTTACTCCCGAAGTAGTAAAACTTTGAACTTTACTCTCAAAGAGGTTTAACTTTAAAATTTATTCCTGAAATAGTAAGACATTGAAAAATGTCTAACAAATATTCTGAAACAATATTTTTGTGCTTAAGAAAAATAATGAGTTATTGACCAGTTTTGATTCCCCGAAGTGATAGAAATACATAACTTACATCTTGGAGAGATAGAATAATAAAGAATATATATATACTATTCATGTGGTAAAAAAAGTAATTGCAACACGTACATGTTGATTACAATGGTTACAGGAAACGGAAAATAAGTAACTGCTAAGTATTACAACAAAATGAAATTACAACTGAAATTTCAATAAACTGAAAACAAGAAACTGAGATTACAAGCACTATGATTTGCTGGGTCGAGTGATGACATTCTGTCTTTAAGACAAGATTGCCCCGTATATATCCTTTCTACGTTCTGGACAATAGCCTCCCAAGATAAAACAACAACTCAACAAATGAACAAAGGAAACTCAAGTGTTACTTTGAAGAACTTAGTGCAATGAAATGATGCTGGAAAGTAGTACGAATAATTATGTTTTTTCATTTGTGTATAGTCTCAACAATTGAGCCAAAGGCTTCAATATATAGTGCATGGAGGGGACTTGTCTTGTCAAGTGCCCAACTAATTGCTGTTAATGGCCATATAATGGCAATTAGTGAGGAGTAATTCAGGTGCAACGGACCCGAGACTCGAGCCAAGTAAATGACTGAACTCGTGACCTGAGACAAGAGACCCGAGCCCGGATCGGACGGGACGGACGGGCGGCGGCGCGTGTGTGGGCTTAGCCTCGAACCAAAGCACATCTAGGTCCTCCCTCCTTCAAATACATGGGTTACCCCTTGGGGTCCCAAACCCTTACCCAATTTTGAGACTTATAATATAAAAAAATCTTCCTTTCCCCACCGATGAGGGAGAATTGGACTATACCACATTTTCATGCTTCAAACACCTCACTTCGTGGACCAATATCTCTTTCATTTCTCAACGAAATTTGACTATCCTTGGCCCTACGGTCATCTACTCACTTAGTAGATTATGCACGTGTGAAGAATCAAAGTCTCCAATATGTAGAATCCTAGTGTTTAAGTCATTAAAGATGGGTGGACGCAACTCCCACCAAAGGCAAATTTCCAACAGTACATGTCGTACGTAGAGATATCTTAGTTAATTTTATTAAGTATCATTCTGAAGCAAATTCAACAGATCTTGTTGAGTGTTTTATACTATATGTTATTGATTTCCTCGTAATTCATGTATCTTTTTTGGAGGGATGTAATTACCACGTGGTTACCGTTTTGTTACAAAATATTCATATGTTAATTTGCCTCCCTAAAGAAGATGTTTAAAATACTTAATTTAAAACTTAATTGTTGTTTTTCGTTATTCATGAATTTACAGTTGTTTTTAGATGTTCATTTGGTAAATGTTTTCATTCATGACACCAACAGTGTCTAAGCAATATTTGGTAGTACAAAATTAATGATGAATGTCCAGAAGAACCTAATTATTTGTCTACAAGAATCATGACCTCAGTAGTGTTCAAACAATATCTGATTATGAAAAATAAATTGAAAGTTCCCGAAGAATTTATTTAATATTATATCATTCATTCTATATTGTAATATAAAAAATTGTTATGAT
The DNA here is from genome assembly GCA_034509755.1 of Anisodus tanguticus. Classification (NCBI taxonomy): domain Eukaryota; kingdom Viridiplantae; phylum Streptophyta; class Magnoliopsida; order Solanales; family Solanaceae; genus Anisodus; species Anisodus tanguticus. The sequence continues at coordinate 37,759,716 of CM067548.1, read as the reverse complement.
CCAAATACAAGTTGTAGTAGACCCAAAGTTTACTAAAGTAAGTGGTTATCGTATTGAAGTTATAAACGATGGGAGAATTACATATATAGTGGGTAAGAAAGATGTATGTTAAAGGTTACTTGCCTTATTCTCCAAATTGTACTACAAATATATGCGTGATGAATCACATGTCACGATAAATCAGAAGTTTATATTGATATAAAATTTATGTCATAGTAAATCAGAAGTTTACTAAAACAAATAGCACATGTTATGATAAATTTGAAGTTTACTTGTACATATAATTTTATCAGTTGGCATGAGCAATTTGGCCATCCCAATTCAAATATAATGTGCAAATTGAGTATTCAACATATATTGAAGAACTAGAAGATTCTTCAAGAATTTCTTTGTGTTGCTTTTTCTCATGATAAGTTGATTATACTGGCTAATGTTAGAATTAAATTCCCTAAATTCTGAAAATATACCCGTTCACATATTATGTGATATCTTAGATAGATGCATCATTAGATGATCACATGTGCGCTTATTGTCAGCCTACAATTTGACATTTGCATAATTGATTGCTCAAAATAATTGAGTTGATAGCACAATTTTTAGATTATGTAATCAAGATAATTTATCTTGTTAATGTTGGTTTTCTATCAAGCTGATTTATCATTGAATGCCTCCTATAAATAGCTAAATCATTGCTAATGAGAACAAAGCTTCATGTATTGATCTGAAATATGATATATTGCATACAACAACAATTGTATGCTTCAGACCAATAAATTATGATAAATTCTTCTTTCACAATTGATTCAGTGTCAGGAACCACATACAGTCAAACCTCTCTATAGTGGCAGCGTTTTTCTGAGAATTTAATGGCCGCTATAGTGAGGTGTTGTTATATATGTATAATGGTATTTCATGTTTGGATCTCATTTAGCCGTTATGAACGAATGTACGTAGAGAATTATTTTTCTGTACTTTTTATGCTATAAACGCAAATAATATACTTGTTAATTATAAATGTTCAATTGATTTTCATATCTCATGAAATAAAAATTTAAATACTAATAAATTACAAATAAATCCATGACTAGTTATACCATATCGATAAAGAATTAAAATCTAATGAACATATCCATTTAAAATTAATTGAGAATTTAAATACAATTTCAAGTTTGACGTAAGAATTCTTCAATTCTAGGTTGTTTCATAAATTCAGTTTCTTAGAGGATAATATAACGCTTGAATTGACGAAGAATTTTGTCCAAACTTTCAGCAAAAGGGAATTCAATAGCTTTTCCTAATGGATGTCTAAGAGCTTAACATCTGACTCTTTTATCTCATTGTTGTCACCTTTTGTATCTGTCGTCTCTTGTTCTTCCACTTCAATCACTTGTGCAATAATCTCTTCATCAGTGTCAGTTTCAAGGACTGGATTACACTGATGGGGAATGGTATTTCTATAATTGTAGATTGTTTCATAAATTTCAGTCTCTTAGTGATAAGATAACACTTGAATTGACGAAGATTTTTGTCCAAATTTTCAGCTCTTTCATTTAACGATTATCATAAATATTTTGATATTTTATTTTTTATACATAATATACTTCTTACAAATATTATTACACAATATGTGAGTATGACTGTTATAGAATTTATGAAGAGTGTACTGCTATAATGAATGACATTGCCGTAATAGGTAGAATGATGTTATAGAGAAGTAAATAATAACATGAAAAATCAGACCGTTATAGCTAAATGTTATATAACAAATGACAATTGTAGAGAGGTTTGACTATATTTCCATCTAACAATTTTTTATGTGTGGTATATGGTTAATTGATCTACGATGATGCACAAAGAAGGATTCCTCCAAAAAAGATGGGATATATGTTGGCTTTTATAACATAAGGGGGAGATAATAAGCAGCTAAGAAATAGGTTATGAATTATCATTAATGTGATCCTCATTCAATAATTCAAGTCAAATGCTAGAAGCATTTGCTGACCCAAAATTAATTTCTAATTTCAACTTCAAAATATTCTTATTAAATTCATGTCCCTGAAGGACATAGTCTATATCATGCATTAAACATGGTAGACCAATCGATTCCAAACGCAATAATCCTTAAAAAGGGAGAGGGGCAAATGATCAAAATGGTCACAATAAAGAGGCAATGTGTTCTTGAAGAGCCTATGACATAACACTTAATGAAACCTCATCAGAGATTTTTGTACCTAATAATAATAGAAGTGATGAGATCTTAATAAGTTATGCCACATTGTGAATCGAAACAAATGATATATTTGATACAATATAGCGCGTAACATTGTAAAGATTATGAGGATCCTAATTTTACATCTGTTAAAGCATGTTGACAACGAAATAATTATCAAGTGAAATGACACATATTGATAAGCGTGAAGCTTAATGGGCCTGCAGTCTAGACACCAAAAAATGTCACACATTTAAATTTTAGTGGATATTGTCACTTGACAAAAATTATATAAAAATTTTAGAAGAATTTTAAATGCCTGAAGCATATACAAGTTTTAGAAATTTATTCATAATTCTTATATTAATTAAATCAAGCAAGGTGAATGCGATTTAATCATCTTAATGAATGTTTATTGACTAAGGGTCTATTTATCATTACGTCTTTGTGAAAATCAAAATCTGTCATATTGTTGGTGCAAGTTGATGACTTGAATATTATTGAAACTATTAAAGAGTTATCAAAAATAGTATATTATCTGTTGAAAGAAGTTAAAATGAGTAAACTTGTAGAACTCTTTGATCCTGAAGTGCCATATTTTTATGCAATTGATGCATTTATAGATTTTGCTATGACTATGAGGGATTACAATCATGCATTGTTGTTTATATGACAGTCAAATCATATAAATATTACATTTGTTTATAAAGCAAGTCAAGAATGCACTTGGTGTGATTTCAATAATATTATATGCTGAGGCAACTCTATCCAAATATTGAAGATCCAGCAACATACATAGTTCAATTAAAGGGAAGATTCATAAAGGAGATAGAATGAATCATAATTAAGTTGTTCTTCACACATGAGCTCCAAAAGAATGTTGATATCAACGTGCAACAGATTCGTTCGAGTGATAATATGACTGATTTATTCACCAAGTCTCTACCAACTGCAACTTTTGAGAAGATGGTGCACAAGATTGGAATGCGAAGACTTCAGTATTTGGATTGAAGTTCTCATCATGGGGAGTTAATACATGTCGTACTCTTTTTTCCCTACAAGGTTTTATCCCACTGGGTTTTCCTTATAGAGTTTTTAATGAGGCAGTCAAAATGCGTATTATTAGAAATGTGTACTCTTTTTCCTTCACTAGAGTGTTTCCTACTGAATTTTTTTAGTAAGGTTTTAATGAAGCACATTATTTATCAAATAGACATCAAAGGGGGAATGTATAAATATTATTTATTCATTATTGATGTCTATCTTTTAGAGAAAGTTAGGGTTAGTGACTTTGGGACCAAGTTAGTTTTCCCCTATGAATAAAGGGGTTCTCCTTCATTATAAATACATCTCTCAAGAGAAATAAAGAATTCTCCTCTCTTCTTTCTTTCACTACAATATTATTCTTCTAGTTTTATTATTTTATAACACTTTTAGCATATTAAGAGATAAATATTATATTTTAATTTTTTACCCTTAGGATTAATTACTTATTTCTCAAATTATTTTTTAAATTCTAAAATTAAACATCAATTAATATAGGTACTGTAATAAAATATCAACATCAATTATTGATGTGCAAAGTCCATATGACAAGTAAAAATGAATGGAGGGAGTATTAACTAAGCATAAACTACTCCTAAATGTACCTCAAACAATAAACAACAACAACAACAAAACTAGTTTGGTCCCACAAGATGGGGTCTGAGGAGGGTTGGATGTACGCAGACCTTACCTCTATCTTTTTGAGGTAGAGAGACTGTTTTCGATAGACCATCGGCTCAGAAGAAAAGTACATATCGCAGAAATATATGAAAGAAGAGAGAAAATAACAAGATATAAAATAAAGGTGGAAACATACAGTAATAGCTATCAAGGAAATAAAACAATGTGATATTTGACAACTACTACTAAAAGAAAAAGTGGAGATAAGGAAAACGCGACCCCTCCCTCTCCACACCTACCTACCTACTACTAACCTTCTACCCTAATCCTAGATCTTCCTATCTAAGATCATGTCCTCAGTCAACTGAATCTGTATCATGTCTTATCTAATCACCTCCCAAATTCTTCTTCGACCTACCTCAACCTCTCCTAACTCCAGCTACAACCAACCTCTCGCACCTCAAACTTAGTTGCCTAATCTTGGGATGGAAACTTTATCCCATCTTAATGAAGACATGATGCTCATGACACTTGACTTAGCAGTCTTTGTTAATTTAGATATTTTCTTCATAAATTTTCTAGGTTTACAACGTTGGCAGTTGGCTCATTTGTAAGTGATTCTGTTAGAACATAGAAATAATATATTCTAACTGTGGGAACTGAAATAACATCAAATTATTAGAATGCATATAATAATATATTAGAGACCCAAAATAGAACTTGCTTGGCTTAGAGGCACGTCAAAACGTTTCTCGAATATAGTTGGAGTCTCTCCCAAGAGCAAACGGAAGAATAATTGACAATTCTATCTTCGGGATTCAACTAATCCATACAACAAGTAGCATTCAAGAGCGTTGTTCTTCTATTCTTGAATCAGTGATTTCACCTTTTGATCAATGTCTCTCAAAAATTTTAAGGAAAAATTATTTTGAAGTGCTTACCTTTTTCAAAAGAATTGAACACTATTTATAGGATAAAAAGTCTTCAAAAAGAAGAGTTTCATTAACTAATAGTTTTTTATAGGTTCATGAATTTTACAAATTAAAATGTATCTTTCAAGAACCTAAAACGTAAAAGACAACAATGAAGAATGTATCTTCAAATCCACATTCATTTAGTTTTGAAAAAGCTTTCATCAGTTTAACTGTTTCAAAATTAATTGAAACATTAATTTTAATAATCTCCCACTTGTTTCAAGAAGTTTTGAAAGTAATTTGAGAGATCAATCTAGTAACATGCATCAATAATGGTGTCTTTTGAACTTGAACCATTTGCTAGTGAAGACTTTCTAAATCATTGACTATTTAGTGAACGAATCTTGAACTAAGTAGTTCATTGAATGAAGTAGAAAATTTTTCACGCACATTAATATGTTCCGGTGAAAATCGAAATCCTTTGACACCTTACGACCATGTCTGAATCCATTCATCTAAGTGCTTTAAGATTCCTTGTTAAAATCTTATTGAAGCGGCTTCCACTAGTCTATGAATTCATTAAGAGAATTTAATCTCTTCCTCCTTTACAGTAAAGTATCGGTAAATCTGTCAAGAGTGTTCCTACGCACTCCAACCAAATCAGTTTATAGACTTATTAAGAGAATATAATCTCATCCTCCTCTTTAGTAGGAACATCGATAAATCTATCAAGACTTTTATTACTAAATTCAATCGAGATCGATCTTATAGATTCATTAAGAGAGTAAAATCTCAACCTATGCACATCTATTCACTTTTTTTAGGAAATAGAAATTTTATTGATATGCTCCACAATTGTAACTTAAGGACGCCAAAGGAAAAAAAAGGACTCAAAACAGTGGGGTCTTTGTTAAAGGGGATGAAGTGAGTAGGGAAAGAGATTTCTTTGGGGTCATAAAAGAAGTTTTAGAGATGGAATATGATGTTCCTCATGGAGGTAGCAATAATCCTATTGTCGTTTTATTTAGGTGTGATTGGTTCGATGTGTTTAATGATGGGAGGGGTATAAAGAGGGACAAAGATGGTAATATTAGTGTTAATATCAATAGATGTTTAGGAACAAATGAGCCATTTGTTATAGCCTCTCAAGTTGGACAAGTTTACTATGTGAGCTCACATACTGAACCACAATGGCGAGTTGTGATAAAAACTATCCCTCGCAATTTCTAATGAAGAAATTGATGGTAGTGAGGATGATGTCCCTGAGGATATAACAGTTGATTTCGGTATGGCTAACGTTGCTGATGATAGCAACAATGATGTGGTCATTAGTCCAAGGTCTGATGTTCCTCCTGATATTGTGAGTGCGAGTGAGGAGGAGGAATTCACAGATGATGACTAAGATGAAGCCACAGATTAAGAGGATGAGGATGAATTTGATGGAGAGCTAAGCGAGGAAGAAGAAGATTGTGATGTTGATTTGTTTGGCCTCACAGAAGATAGTGAATCTAATGAATCTGAATAGTTACAATGCCATTAATAGTATTAGGGATGACATCAATGTGATAATTTTGTAAAAAAATTGAATTATCATTGACATCAATGTTTTAATATCAATATTATCTTTTTTTGTAGATATTTTTGTTGGTGATCCAAAAGATACGGAAAATTGACGATACATTGCATTGTATTGGAACAAGAAGGGCGATTATATGATCAAGTAAGGGGATCAAGTTTCCCTAGTTGATATATGAAAGTTGGCAGGTGATTTGATGCAATTGGAATTTCCCTTTTAGAGTTATCCAAGAAAAAAAGGCGAGTTTAGTTGCCCTATTTGAACCATATCAAATAAGGCGAGTTAGGTCGCCCTATTTGGTCCATCTCAAAAACAGCGAGTGTAGTCGCCCTATTTGAACCATATCAATAAGTCAAGTAAAGTCACCCTATTTGGTCCATCTCAAAAAAGGCGATCGCAGTTTCCCTATTTGAACCACATCAACTAAGGCGGGTGAAGTCGCCCTATTTAGCCCACACTAAAAAAGGTGATCGTTGTCGCCCTATTTGGTCCTTATCAAAGGCGGTGACATAAAAAATCGCCCTTCTTGATCTAAAGAAACAGAAATAATGCAGTGGAGTGAAGGGCGGCTTATAATCGCCCCCTTTGATCTAAGAGGGCGATTTTCCACCCAAAGAGGGCGACTTTGCTCGCCCTTTCAGAAGCTATTTGTTGTAGTGGGCCTCAACCCTCCTCCTCCTCTTTTCATCATTCTCGATTATCAATGGCTGACCAAAACAAATTTCATCCCGCTTTGCTGTTAACAACGTCAAGAACTTCATTCATGTGATTCTCGAAATGGAAAAATGGCAATATTCATCTTGGGCGCAGTTATTCAAAATCCATTATCGCGCATACCAAGTCATCGACCATATTCTCCCTACAAAACCTTATTCAGGTGTCACGGAGAATAATATTGATATGGCTTTATGGTCTCGCTTGGATGCTATAGTCCTTCAATGAATTTACGGCACCATATCAAATGATCTGTTGCACACCATATTGGAACCGGATTCGACGGTGCAACAAGCATGAGAGTGTTTGCAAAATATTTTTCAACATAATAAGATTTCTCGTGTGGTTTATCTAGAAAATCAATTCACCAATGTCAAAATGGATGATTTTCCAAACGTCTCGGCATATTGTCAAAAGTTGAAAATGCTTGTCGATCAACTATCAAACGTTGGTGCACCGATGATGAATCAAAGGTTAGTTCTCCAGTTAATTGTGGGTTTGAATGAAGAATATGATGGTGTTGCTACGTTCATTCAACAAAGTAATCTGTTGCCACCATTTTATGAGGCTCGTTTGAGATTGATTCTTGAAGAAATCCAGAAACTAAAGTAGATAGCTATGGCGCCGCCCTCCTTTCCACCAACACGTATACCGATGATTTTGGCCCTCAAAATTTTAGTTCATGCAATTGTCCAAATCGCAACAATAATGAACCAAAACGGGGTCAAAATCGCAATAATAACGTAGAAAAAAATAATGGTGGAAGGGGACGAGGTCATGGTGGCGGACAACAATCCGGTGGTGGCAGTAGTCGCGGGCAGCATGGGCAAAACTGACCCCCCTGGCAGCCGCAATAGTACCCAAGCGGCGGCAGCGGGCAGTGGGGGCGGTACCCTCCATGCGGCTGGACGCCACAACAGTAGGCGGCCCTTTCCTGTCCGTACCCCACGGTGTCGTGGGCCAGGCCACCTCTACCCACTCGATAGCCCAGGGTTCTTGGCAACCGTCCGCAGTAAGTATTTGCACCCCATGGACCATCTTCTTCGAGTTATGTTCCAACAAACATCGAGCAAGCCATGCACACTATGACTCTCAATGTTCCGTGACAACACATGGTACATGGACACGAGGGCGACCTCTTACATGACTGCATCTCAAGGTACTCTCTCGTCTTATTTTAATATGAGCAGTAATAAAAATATTATGGTTGGCAGTGGATAAGAAATTCTAATTTGTGGTATTGGACAATCAAACCTCCCCTCTCCTTTACCCACCTTTACATTTAAATAATGTCCTACATGCATCCAAACTTATTAAAAACTTGATATATGTGCGTCATTTCACCACTGACAACAATGTTTCTATTGAGTTTGATCTGTTTGGGTTTTCTGTGAAGGACATTCGGACAGGGATGCCACTAATGAGATGTGCTAGCACTAGGGATTTGTATCTCATCACTACCACTACCAACAACCAAGCCACATCTCCCTCAACTGTTGCTACTCTTTCTCCTGCTTTATGGCATAATCAGTTGGGACACCTGGGAGCACATGTGTTAAACTCCCTTAGAAAAAATAAGTTTATTAATTGTAAACAAATTTTAGTTTCTCGTGTTTGTCAGTCTTGCGTTTTTGGGAAACATGTTAAATTGTCTTTCTCTTTATCTACTTCAAACACTATTATGCCATTTGATATCATCCATGGTGACTTATGGACATCCCCGATTTTAAGTTCGACAGTTCATAAATATTACATGTTTATTTTTTATGATTACCCTAATTTTCTATGGACATTTCCCATTGGGAAAATATCGCAGGTTCACACTATTTTCATACAATTTAGTGCTTTCATCCAAACCCAATTTGAGAAGTCTATTAAGTGCTTCCAATGTGACAATGGGAGGGAATTCATAAATGACCAATTTAAGGAATTTTGTCACAAAAATGGTATGGTATTTTGTCTCTCTTGTCCACACACTTCTCCTCAAAATGGGAAAGCCGAACGAAAAATACGAGCAATAAATAATTTAATTCGTACGCTTCTTGCTCATTCGTCCATACCACCATTATTTTGGCATCATGCTCTTCAAATGGCCACATACCTCTTAAACATTCTCCCTAGGAAGTTACTTTCAAACTTCTCACCCACACAAATTCTTTATCATCGTGTTCCTTCCTACATACATTTGAGGGTTTTCGAGTGTTTGTGTTATCCTCTCTTTTCTTCCACAACAATAAACAAACTTCAAGCCCATTCCACGTAGTGTATATTTTTGGGATATCCACAAAATTATATGGGCTATAAGTGTTATGATATGTCTAGTGGGAAAATTATCATCTCTCGTCACGTTATTTTTTATGAGTCCAAATTCTCGTTTGCCAACATACACACGTCTTCCCCTCCCTCGTATGATTTTTTGGACACTGGATACATCCCCTCTTGCAATATCGTTTAAACAACCCATATAATCAAGCCCAAATGAGGGAGCCTACTTGTCTCTCTCCCTCGGTCTAGGTAAGTAGCCGAATTAGGCCACCCCAAATGAGGGAGCCCACTGCTCCCTTTCCCTCTCCCGTGGTCCAATCAAATACCCAAATGATGGAGCCCACTGCTCATTCTCCCTCCCCATCGGTCCAGTGGATTTCACAACCTCAGCCCAACCTAGAAAATCTCGGACCATTTTCTGCTGGGCCGACCTCTTCTCCGGCTGAGACTAGGCCCAATAACCACCAGGCCACAACCTCAGCCCATAACAACCCGACAACCTCACTAACCCAACAATTCATTTTGGGTCAGGCACCAACCCGGTCCATCGAAACTAGGGGCATGCATGGGATTTTTCATCTTAAGCGTCATTTTAATCTGACATCCTCTGTCCAAACATCCCCGATTCTCCATAATCTGAAAGTTGCCCTATAAGACCCGAATTGGAAGGTCGTCATGTTAGATGAAATTGATGCTCTTATTAAAAATAATATGTGGAGTTGGTGCCCCGTCCTACTAATGTAAACATAATTCGTTCAATGTGGATTTTTTGTCATAAAAAATCTGATGGTTCATTTGAGAGGCACAAAGCCTGTTTTGTTGGTGATGGCAAGTCTCAGCAGGTTAGTGTGGATTGTGATGAAACCTTTAGCCTAGTTGTTAAACCGGCGACTATCCGGACAGTTCTCACTTTGGCTATGTCAAAATCATGGTACATCCATCAGTTGGACGTAAATAATACATTTCTCCACGGTCACCTACAAGAAATAGTTTACATGCATGATCCTTTGGGATTCCGAGATCCTATTCATCCTGATTATATTTGCTTATTGAAGAAATTTTTATATGGTCTCAAGCAAGCCCCCTGGGCATGGTATAATAGGTTGTTTGGTTTGTTTCCACACTGGGTTTCTCACAAAGAAAATCTGATCAGTCTTTGTTCATTTATAAGAAAGGGAATGACATGGCATACATTCTTCTCTATGTTGATAACATCATCCTCACAACATAATTTGATTCTCTTAACCAGTATATTATGTCCCTTCTTACATCAAAATTTTCTATAAAGGATTTGGGTCCTTTGAACTATTTTTTTGGCATTGCTGTAACTCAACATGAAGGTGGTCTATTTCTTTGTCAAAGAAAATATGTCGAGGAGATAATTGACAAAGACGACATGTCTTCATGCAAGTCGTCACCTACGCCGGTGGATACCAAGGATAAGTTGAGTAACTCTTAAGGGTCTCCATATGACAATCTAACACATTACCACAGTTTAGTAGGGGCATTGCAATATCTCACATTTACGATACCTGATATATCATATATTGTTCAACATGTTTATTTACATATGCATGACCCGAAGGAGGAACATATGGATGCTCTCAAATGAATTTTGCGGCATATTCAGGGTACTCTTAATTTTGGTTTATATCTGTATAAGTCAGTCATTTCTGGCCTCACGTCTTATACCGATACTGATTGGGGTGGATGTCCGGATACCAGATGCTCCACCTCTGGTTATTGTGTATTTCTGGAAGACAATTTGATCTCATGATCGTCGAAGCACAAACCCACGTTATCTCGATCTAGTGCTGAAGCAGAATATAGAGGGTTGCGAATGTTGTCTCTGAATCGTGTTGGCTCCGTAATCTTCTATTGGAGCTTCATTGTCCAATAAAAAAGGCAACCATCACTTATTGTGATAATGTGAGTGCGATATATTTGTCAGGGAACCCTGTACAACATCAATGCACTAAACATATTGAGATGAATATTTTATTTATCAGAGAAAAGGTTGCACGTGGACAAGTCTGTATTCTCCTTATCATGTCCCGCTATCAGATTGTCGATATACTCACAAAAGGTCTTCCGTTGATACTCTTTGATGATTTCAGGGACAGTCTCAGCGTACGAGAGCCTCCCGCTAAGACTGCAGGGGAATGATAGATTATGTCCATAATCAAAGTAAATATTTTATATTTAGATTATAAATATTCTGAGTAATATTCTAAGTATATTCTACCATAATTATAGCCTAAACTTAGGCTTGTAGACATATATATATTATTACATTTAAAGAATAAAAAAATTACGGAAAATATTCCTTCCCTTAATGTAGGTGGAAAGAGATCATGCTCAACAAGCTGAAGAGTGGGCTTAGAAGTGAAAGGTGAGAGTAGACTCAACAAGCTAAGAAGTGGATTTGTAGTAACGTTTGCTACTCAACAGGCTGGAATTGAGACAGAAAAAGAATCTAAGAGCAAATCTATGTGCTGAGTTGAGAGAGAGCATTCCATAACGATTGATCGAACGACAAAATGGTTGTGCAAACATACTTACGTGTTAGATGATATTAATCTCCCTTGAGGAGTCTTTCATTAATATCAAGGTATATATAGAGTACAATATTCATCCCTTATACAATAGGAATCCTAAGCCTATACAAAAGAGGAATACTAGTCTTACCATAATTATATTTACACAATATATGGAAATATTCTAATTATGGGTAGGGAATAAATTATTTCCTATAATTACACGTTTACACACGCCCTCAGTCGGAGCGGGAGGAGGCCGGACGCTGAGACTGGATCTGAAGTCAAGAAATAATTGTCTGGGAAGTCCTTTGGTAAATATGTCTGCATACTGATAGGATGATGGAACATGTAACACTCTGACATGGCCTAATGTAACTTTCTCATGAACGAAGTGTAGGTCTATCTCAATATGCTTGGTTCACTGATGTTGAACCGGATTATGAGAAAGATAGATGGCAGAGATGTTATCATAATACACAATAGATGCCTGACGCAAAGGACACGAAGTTCTAACGAGAAATTTACGAGCCAACAAATCTCGGCTACTACATTTGCAACGCCTCTGTACTCAGCCTCGGCACTGGAGCGAGATAGGGTAGCATGTCTCTTGGCAGACCAAGAAATCAGATTATCCCCTAAGAAAACACAAAAGCCGGAGGTGTAGCGTCGCGTGTCCGGACACCCTGCCCAATCTGCATCCATATATGAAAGCAACCTGTCTGGTGCAGAGGGGTATAGGTGCAAACCATAATCAAGAGTGCCCTTAATGTATCGAATGATACGCTTAAGAGTAGTGAAATGAGGCTCCCTGGGGGCATGCATGAATAAGCACACCTGCTGAACAACATAAGCTATGTCTGGCCTGGTGAATGTGAGATACTGAAGTGCACCTGCAAGGCTCCTATATAGAGTAGGACCAGAGACTGGAGCACCATCCATAGCACTGAGCTTAGATTTGGAATCAACTGGAGTAGGCACCTCTTTGCAGTTCGCCATCTTAGCCTTGTACACAATCTCTTCTGCATACTTACGCTGACACAAGAACATATGATTGGCAGACCTGGTCACTGATATCCCCAAAAAGTAACTCAGCTTCCCCAAATTAGTCATTGCAAATTCGGACTTGAGCAAGACAATAATCTCATTTTTCAATCCGTCGGAGGAGGCAGTAAGAACAATATCATCCACGTAAAGTAATAAGTAAGCAGTGCTACTACCTCGATGAAAAATGAAAAGTGATGTATCACTCTTGCTGCATACAAACCCAATCTGCAAGATATACCTGGCAAAGCGATCATACCATGCACGGGGGGCCTACTTCAGGCCATATAGTGACTTACGGAGACGGCACACATAGTGAGGAACTGCTGGATGGGTGAACCCTGGTGGCTGATGCATGTAGACTGTCTCTCTCAGATCCTCATGCAAGAATGCATTCTTCACATCAAGCTGATGGATCGGCTAGTGTTTGCCCATGGCAATGCTCAAAACTATGCGGATGGTAGCCGATTTGACAACTGGACTGAAGGTCTCACCACAATCAATGCCCTCCTGCTGATTCGTGCCATTAGCCACAAGACGGGCCTTATACCTCTCAAGATCCCCATTGTCTCTGAACTTGTGACGAAATATCCATATACAACGAATGACATTCACCCCCTCAGGTCTAGGTACTAGATCCCACGTGTGCTGTTTAGTTAAAGAATTGAATTCCTCATACATAGCCGCATTCCAATTAGGGTCTTGTTTGGCCAATTTTGGGTTCTTTGGAAGTGGAGAGATGGTTTGGGCAGACAAGTTGAAATGGACTTTGGGTTTGAAGATTCCATGCTTTGAACGAGTTTCCATTGGATGGGTAGGGACAGTGGGTGGCGGAGTGGTGTCTGAGACGGGGGGTAAAGTCGGATAAGGAGAAGGTGGGGGTGAAGCCGTCGGAGGCGCCGCGGCTCCTGGATCGAGAGTCGCGGCGCTAGAAGGTTGACAGGCTTCTCTGAAGTTTGGGCGCCACGGCGCCTCAGCACAGTGCCGCGACGCTGTCGACGGTGTTTCAAAAGATTACTCTCTGGAAATCAGGTGCCGCGGCGCCTCCCCTCGAGGCCGCGGCTCTGACGACGGAACAGAGGATGTGAGTTGTTCGATTATGAGGGGAGAGATGGCAGACTCGTCAAGAAATGAGTAGTCCTGTTTTTGGAATCTTGGAAGATTCGAAAATGGGAATGTGGTCTCGTCAAATGTGACGTGACGAGATATGTGGATCTGACGAGTCGACAAGTCATAGCATAGATAGCCCCTATGGTTCGGCGGGAATACTAGAAAGACACATGGAGTGGACCTAGGAGCGAGCTTGTGAGGGGTGGTGGAGCTAAGGTTGGGATAACACAGATAACCAAAAATATGTAGATGATCATAAGAGGGATTCTATGGTAGAGGATTTCAGTAGGGGTCATATTGTGAGGAGTGCTAGTAGGGAGAATATTTAGAGTGTATTCTGACATTTTAGCAGCATAGACCCAGAAGGGTGGAGGGAGGGAGGCATGAATCAATAGGGTGCGAATCATATTGTTAATGGTGCGGATGATTAATTCAGCTTTACCATTTTGTGGTGAGGTGTGAGGGCAGGAGAAGCGAAAGACCATGCCATTATTGGTACAAAAGCGGTGAAACATAGAGTTATTGAATTCACGACCATTATCGCACTGAAATGATTTAATGCCTTTTCCAAATTGTGTTTGAATGAACCTGCGAAACTCAAGAAATTTGACAAACACTTCCGATTTAAATTTAAGAGGGTATAACCAAACGTAGTGTGAAAAATCATCAAGCAACACAAGATAGTATTTATGACTGAGAGAACTAGAGATAGGAGATGTCCATAAATCGGCATGTATGATATCAAAAGGAGCAAATGTAACACTAGTAGATGATTTAAACGGAAGACGAATATGTTTGCCTAATGAACAAGAAACACAATTTTGGGCAAGTTTCCCATTACAAGCAATGAAATTGTTGCCTCTAAGAAAATTAAAAACTGGGACTCCTGGATGACCAAGCCTATTATGCCAAGTGGAAGAAGAAACAGCCGCTAGAGTGACGGGAGAGCAAGATCTGGCAGCGGAGGTGGAAATGAATGGATAGAGATCCCCCGTGCTATTGCATCTCGTAAGAGGTGTCCCCGTATGCAGATCCTTCACAGTAAAACCAAAAGGATCAAAATCCACAGAGACAGAATTATTACGAGTAAATTGGCGGACAGATATGAGGTTCTTAATCATGTGTGGGGCATATAGGGTATTTTTTAGGGAGAATGGTGGATGAGGAGGTTGTGTGTATGAGGTACCATAACCCTTAACTGGAATGCGTTGTCCACTACCAACTGTAACATATTTAGGATGCTTTAAACTAAACAGTTTAGGAATAGTACCTGCAGACTGGGTGACATGAGATGTGGCGCCTGAGTCCATGTACCAAGTATTGTCAGGTTGTTGCATAGAGAGGGTGTTGAACGCCTGACCCAACTCAGTAGGTGTCATGCCGGAGGAAGGCTGCGGGACCTAACCTTGCATGAAGTGGGCCTGCTGTGGGGCTGGAGCGGGGCTTAACAAACCGGGGTAAGAATACGGATTGTATGGCTGCTGGTACTGGGAATGGACTTGGCGCCGCGGCTCTGAACTGGGGCACCACGGCTCTGTACTGGGGCGCCGCGGTTCTGTACTGGGGCGCCGCGGTGCTGTAGACGAACTGCTGAGAAGCCGCGGCCCAGTTGTTCAGCGATCTCTGTTCTTTATTCTTCTTGTTGGTTCGGTGACCGCGACCCTTGCCACGACCACGTCCTCCTCTACCGCCGCGGCCTTTTCCACCCTTGCCGTCGCGGTCCTGCCGCTGTTGGGAGTTATCTGGTGGCATCTGATCTTGGGGTTGTGTGTCGACAGCTAACACCTGCTGGGCGTGCTCATCCTTCTTAGCACGACGGGTTTCTTAGAGCAACAATTGTGAGCGAGCTTTGTTAAAATTCGGTAGCGGATCTGCCTGTTGAATTATGGTGGCCAAAGTATCATATTCGCCCTTAGTAAGGCCAGAAATCATTTGTAGCACCATTTTATCGTCAGTGACAGGCGTGCCGATGTTGGAGAGTTGATCTGCTAGAAGTTTAAGTTGCTTTCAGTACTCAGAGACATTGGAGAAGTTTTCAAGACGTATTTTGTTGAACTGTTCTTCCAAATACACAGCACGAGTGTGCTTGTTGTCCTGAAAAATTTCCTCCAAACGATTCCACAAGTCAAGGGCTGTGTGGAGTCGATTTCATGATAGTAAGGAGCAAATCCTGAGAGATACTACCATATATCCATTGTTTGACGCCGGCGTCGAGACGATGCCAGATAGAATCATCAACCTCCGTAGGGCGCGGAATAGTGTCATCAATATGGTCAAGCACGTTATAGAGACATGCATGATTGCGAAAAAGTTCAACCGAGGGAGAATACTGGTTGTTTTCTTGATCAAGAATAATGGAAATATGGTTCTTGATGTTGGAAACAGTAAGGGCGGGATGAAACGGGGGTGATGACTTTGTGGTGGATTTGTGGAGGTAGAGGCGTCAGAAAGTGTGGAAGAATCAGGGATAGCCATTTAGAGAAGAGAAGAAAGGAAGAACAAAACCCGACAAACAAGAAGAAAATCCGGGAGGGCCGCGGCGTAGGAGAGGCAGCCGGCGGTTGTGGAAGAGAAAGGTTTTTAGGGTTTTGTTTATTTTGCTCTTGATACCATGTTAGATGATATTAATCTCCCTTGGGGAGTCTTTCATTAATATCAAGGTATATATAGAGTACAATATTCATCCCTTATACAATAGGAATCCTAAGCCTATACAAAAGAAGAATCCACACAATATATGGAAATATTCTAATTATGGGTAGGGAATATATTGTTTCCTATATTTACCCGTTTACATTACGTACCAAGATTTGACTCTAATACAATTTGTGAAAGAATTTAAATATCTAGCTTAATGGTAGAGCATAGCCTTTCAAAGATTGAGGTTAAGGGTTCAAGTCCCTCCTATTGAAACTTTTAAAGCAATGAGTGGAGTGACCTAGAACATTATAAACCACTTTAAAAACCTTTACACGACCGATGAGGGAAAACTGTTCTCTAACACTAGTTATGATCACACATCTCATACATATCCTAGATTATTTTGTGCCAAATTCATGAACGGGACAAAAATAACTATCTGCCATACTAGAGAATCCTCAAGTATGAGTTCTTTTACTTTATACTGAATAAATCTTAAGCTTAATACTGATGGGTGCTTGAAAAGGAACCCAAGGCCATGTGGAGGCGGTGGTGTTATAGAGGAATGGATGGTAATTTGGTAGCTGCTTTTGGGTGCCAACCGGGCATTAACACTAATATTAATGTCGTTGAAACTCTAGATTTGAATATTGGAGTTGAATGGTGTTGTAACAATGGCATTAGAATATTGGAAGTGAAAGGTAACTCTAAAAATTTTGGTGGACAAAATTTTCCGTCCAAGGGAATCAGAATGAATCCCTTACTTTCACTTTGCTCCACCTCTGCCTAAAAGGATTTCTCGTGTATAATCGGCAGCAAAATGATGAACGGAAGATAGCAATTCGAATCATGTTAATTAAAATATAGCGATTGTAATTGTGATCCAAAAGAAAGTGGTGCATGAAAACGAGATGTTATAAATGTACATGTATACAGAGACTCATGTCACCTAACAAGGACTTATGCTGTAAAGAGAGAGCTCATTAAAGTAATATGTTCACTTAATTTTATTGATGATTTACAATATATATATAAGGTTACAAGAATATTTACTTTGATACAAACTAGGTAACTAATTAATCTAATTACAAAAGGATTATAATTATGCCTAATAGGAGATATACAATTAATACAATTAATGAAAGAATATCGAAAAATATTCTATTACACCCCCGCAGTCGAAGCGAGAGGTTCTCGAACACTGAGACTGGCTCGAAAATCATCAAATAGTACGCGCGGAAGTCCTTTGGTGAAGATGTCGGCAATTTGATATCTGGAAGGAATATGAAGGACACAAACTTGACCACGAGCCACTTTTTCGCGAACGAAATGAATGTCCATCTCAATGTGTTTAGTGCGTTGATGTTGGACGGGATTGCCGGAAAGATATATCGCACTAATATTATCATAGTAGACCAGTGTTGCCTTTTGAATCAGGTGGTGAAGCTCAAGTAGTAGGTTATGGATCCAACAAGACTCATAGATGACGTTGGCAACACCTCTGTATTCTACTTCTGCACTGGATCGGGACAGTGTAGGTTGCCTTTTGGAAGACTAAGATAATAGGTTATCTCCGAGAAAAACATAATAACCAGACGTGGAGCGTCGGGTGTCAGGACATCCACCCTATTCAGCATCAGAATAAGCAGTGAGACCAGTGAGTGAAGACCTGTATAGAAGTAATCCGAAGTGAAGTGTACCTTGGACGTATCATAAAATACGTTTGAAGGCATGCATGTGTGCTTCCGTCGGACAGTGCATGTGTAAGAAAATTTGTTGCACGACATAGGATATGTCTGGTCTTGTGAATGTGAGGTACTACAGGGCCCAGCCATACGATAATGAGTCGGGTCTGAATATGAAGGGACGGAATAAACACTGAGCTTGGAATTGGTGTCTATAGGCATGTGGGATGGTTTGCAAAATGTCATGTCTGCACTGTCAAGGATCTCTTCTGCATACTTCTTCTGACATAAAAATAGGCCGCCAGAATGTTGAGTGACAGAGATGCCCAAGAAATAACTCATGGGGCCCAGATCGTTCACAGCAAACTCAGAGGAAATGAGAGACATAATGGACTGGTGGAAAGCATCAGATGATGTGGTGAGGATGATGTCATCAACATATAATAATAGGTAAGCCATGTATGTACCCTTGTAGATGAACATGGAATGATCGAATCTGCTATGTGAAAAAATGATAAAGGAGACATAATCAGCGAACCACTGATACCATGCTCGAGGAGCTTGCTTCAGTACATAGAGCGATTTTCGCATGGACACACATAATACGGATGAATAGGATCCTTGAAACCCATAGGCTGATACATATATATTATTTCATGAAGGTCCATGTAAGAAGACATTCTTAATATCAAGCTGATGAATGGGCCAAGTCTTGGATTTGGCAATGCTGAGGGCGGTCCAGATGGTTATGGGCTTTACGACCTGGCTGAGCATTTTATCACAGTCCACTCCCACTTGTTAAGACCTATCATCACCTACAAAACGAGTCTTGTACCTCTCAAAAGAACAATCAAATTTCTTTTTATGTCTAAAATCCACATCGAACAAATAATGTTAGCATCATGTGGATGGGGTACTAGGTCCCACATCTTATTATCAATAAGAGCATTATATTCGTCAATCATTGCGGTTTTCTAATTAGGGTCGGACAAGGCATCCTTTGGGTTATGAGGGATAGGGGAAAGGACAACTGAAATGGAAAGGTTAAACAACCGTTTAGGTTATGCATTTTGTGCATGACATGGGTTTCCATGGTCCAAGAGTGTGTCTCGGGATGTGACACGGGAGGGGGTTTGCCGCGGGACTGCCTAGAAGAGGAGAAAGGGCATGGGTGACAGTATTGGTTGGCCGAACCTCGGTTTGCTGAGAGGTGGCTGCGGAATCACCCTGAGGTGGGCTGTTTCGGGCCACCATCAGTAAAACCTGGTGGGCAGCTAGTCCCGGACTAGCCGAGGTGGTGGCGGGTGCCGGGGTCTGGGATGGAGGACTATGTAAATAGTGAATTAGAAGATGGTTTAGGCCATCATCTAGGAAGTCGTAGGAATGTCGAGGTGGCGAGTGTAGAGAGGCAAAGGGAAATTGAGACTCATCAAATAGGACATGACGTGAAATAATAATTTTACAGCTCGACAAGTCATAACATGAGTAACCACGATGATTGGCAGGGTAATCTAGAAACACACACGGGGAAGACCGGGGTTGGATTTTTTGAGTGATCGGATGGAGAGGGTAACAAAGACATCCAAAAATACGCAAGTGTTGGTAGGAGAGGTTCCTACGAAATAGAACTTTGCTGGGCGACCGTTGAGCTAGAGACTTCTTTGGGATTATGTTTAGGATATAGGTGGTCATGGAGAGTGTGTAATGCCAGAATTGAGGGGGATTAAGGCGTGAGCAAGTAGGATACGAATGAGGCTGTTTATGGTTCGAATTTTCCGTTTGGCTTTACCATTTTGAGAGGATGTGTGAGGGCGGGAAAAATGAAATGTAAGACCTTTTTTGGAGAAAAACTGTTTGAATTGGTTATTATCGAATTTCATGCCATTGTCACATTGAAACATTTAATGCTCTTTTCAAATTGTGTTTTTACGAAAGCACGAAATGAAGAAAAAATTGGGTAAATTTGAGATTTATTTCCAATTGGAAAAGTCCATAGAAAGTTGGAATAATCGTCCAAAAACAACACATAATATTGATGGCCAGCTGTACTCAAAAATAGGAGATGTCCACAAATCACTATGTATGATATCAAAAGGCATTAAAGTACAATTTGTGGATGCATAAAATGGTAATTTGACATATTTCCCAAAAACACAAGATTCACATATAGGAGTCCTAGAAATACGGTTGCTATTAATAAAATTAGTTTTCCTAAGGGAGTGTAAAACAGAGTCTCTCGGATGTCCTAATCTAGAATGTCATAGGGAAGATGAAAGAGCAGCAAAATTGAGGCTGGATTGTTGACGGCATTTGAAATGAGGTAGAGATCTCTGGTACTGTCACATCTCATTATTCGTCTCCCTGTAGTAAAATCATTTACAGTAAAATCAAAAGGATCAAAGTCAAGGGAAACCCAATTGTCAATTATGAAACATCGCACGGAGATTAGATTCTTAATGAGTTTAGGGGCATGAAGGACATTTTTTAAGATTAGTGGTGGGTGTGGTGGGATAGGGAGGAATGACCATAATCACGGATGGGAATGTCTTGTCCACTACCAACAATAATATTCCGATTTAAATTACTCAAATTGGAATAAGATGAGAGAGTAACTTGTGATGCCGTCATAGATGTGGTGCCTGTGTCCATATACCAATTTTCATCTGGAGTGTTGAGTGACATTGTGCTCATAGCTGCCTCAATGTCAGTCGGTGCATAAGTCGATGGCGGGGGGCTGTGCTATGTAGGCTTGTTGTGGACGTGAGCCAAGTATGCCAGGTTGGGCTTGTCGGTTCTGAGGTGGAGTCCACGAGGATGTATTATACGGGCAAGAAGATGATTCCCATAATGGTGGGGCCCACACGGCCCATGGTGGGTAGGCAGCCCACGGCGGAGGCTGCTGCCCGTTGTTGCCAAAATTTCTTCTGCCATGGCCCTTGCCGGACTGCCTTCTCCCGCGGTTGTTACGGGAGGAAGCAGACTGTTGTGGGTCCTCTGGCCGACGGTTCTGGTTGCCGGACTGGGAGGCCCTACCCTCAGAGGCCCCGACGGTGGTATCAGAAATGTTGGCCCAAGTGGTGTTGTGCTTGATTTTCCAGGTTTCCTCAAGGATGAGCTTCGAATAGGCCTCATAAAATGGAGGTAACAACGTGCATTGCTGAAGGATGGTGGCAACGCCATCATAGGATTCGTTCAAACCTGTAATAAATTACATGACCAATCGATGATTAGTGACTGGTGCGCCGACGTTGGAGAGTTAGTCGGCAAGCATATTGAGTTCTTGACAATAGGTAGACACATTTGGAAAATCATCCTGATGAACGTACTTGAACTGATTTTCAAGGTATAACGCTCATTGAGTTTTGTTGTCGTTAAAAATATTGTCCAAATGTTCCCACATTTTTCGGGCAGTGGCATCGGTCTCAATGATGGTGTGCAACAGATCATTAGATATCGTGTCGTATATCCATTAAAGGATGGCTGCGTCCAAATGAGACCAGAGTGCATTATCAGAAGTCGAAGCCGATAGTACGTCTGTGGACTTCAGCGTGGGAGGGATGATGTGGACGATAACTTCGTAAACACGACAATGGATCTTAAAAAGCTCCGCCCACGAGGAGTATTGACCCTTTTTCATCTCAAGAGTCACAGAGATGAAGTTTTTAATGTTGTTTACGACAAGTGCCGGATGAAATTTGGTTTTGTCAGCTATGGAAGAGGAAATTTAGGAGGAAGAGGGAGGGAGAATGGCCAGAAAAACTATGATTCCGTCGTGGGGAAAAGAGGGGGGCGGCCGAGAGAGGTCGGGGCTAGGGTTCCGACGTGGGCTAGGTGCCGACGTGAAAAAAAAGGTGGCGGCCAAAAAGATGTATCGGCGGCTAGGGTAGAGTTTGTAGTTTTAGGCTACTGATATCATAAAGGAATATGTTTCCTTAATTTTATTGATGAATGATTTACCATATATATAAGGTTACAAGAATATTTAATTTGATACAAACTAGGTAACTAATTAACCTAAATACAAAATAGTTATAATAATATCTAAAATAAGAAATATATAATTAATATAATTAATGAACGTATATTGAGAAATATTTTATTACTTACTGTAGGGTATGGTATAATAAAAAATGATTCGGTATCTGTACTTGTATCCTTTTTCATCAAAGCAGTGCACATGGAAGTCCTTAAATCCTCAGCCTGCAACCAATTCCTTAGCTCAAGTTGCCGACGTGGATTTCCAACTGATCATGTGATTTGGATTCCCCATATTCTGCCACGTGTATTTTATGCTAATGCCGACATTGATTCAGAACCACTATTTCTGTAGTTTGCTCAAAATACACTGTTGATATTTTCTCTTTTAATCCCCCCCCCCCCCCCCCCCCCCACATGTTGTTGCATGAACAATTTCAGAAATTTATCATGTGCCCTGTTCCTCTCAAATATCAGAATCAAGAAGGATGAGAAATTAAAGAGATGGAAATTATTATTGAATAATAAAGGCGCGGCAAGGCTTGGAAGAATGAGAGCCAAATGAAATGAACTAGTTTGACTTCTACATATTAATAGTGGTAAAATAAGACTATCACATCATATAAAAGATTATTGTAGGTTACCATTCATAAAGTTATTATATTAGTAACCTGAAATTAAGACAAAAAAATTTTGTTATAATATATTATTAAGTGTAAAAATTATTTATACTGTTGATGTACGTACGTTAAATCCTAAGAAAATGAAGTTTGGTTTCTAAAACGAATATAATACTATTGTTGAATTATGTGGAATGGAAATGATTGGTAGCTGGAATATTAATAATTGTAACGTCTTGTAATATATGAGTGATGTGCAAAGCAAAACGTTAAAAAAAAAAAAAGGATTTTCCCCCTCCCATCCATGATCAGTGACAAATCTAAAACTTTCAAAAAAATTAAAATATAGTGCTTGAAAGTTCAATATAAATTTTAAACTCCTAAACTACTGAACCAACCTATTCTTTTATTGTTTAGAATATTCAAAATCTATATCTATACATAAAATAAAATAAAATATCTTATATATACAGTGTAATATATTACCGAGGTGTTCTACCCTTAGCGGGCCCTAGATCTGCCCCTGTGACCATGATCCCTATTAAAACCCTTTCAACCTACAGTAGTATGGCAAGATATGGAAACAATGGACATTAGCCTAAAAAGGTAAAAATATTGCTCTGATTGAATTGTGAGCCGCGTGGTCTTGTTCTATGCATAAACATTCAATCCTTTGCATATATATGCCTTTGATTTTTTTTTGTCTTTTCTCGTAATGATTTTACTTTTGATATTTCCAATTAAGTCCTTCTTTTCACTATAAAAATATCCAATTCTCCAATCTTTCTGGACTCCAAAACAAACAGATTTACTTAGCCACCAACCCTTAACCCTTGAAGAAGACCCTGATCCTCCACTTCTCAAATTCTTCTTAGCTTTCTTCTTTTTCTTGCTCTTCCATAATCTGGTATGTGACAGCTTCTTATTTTGTTTCTATTTCTTATTTGCTTTGTCTGTTGCAAACTTTGATGATGAAATTCTTCACTTATTAATTAGAGACTTTTAGACCCTTGTGATGACAACTTTGATTATGAAATTCTTTGTTAGAATATATATTCTTATATCCTTTGAGTGGTCCTAATGTCCGATGTACCTTTTTGATTATCGTTCCATTTTAATTTCTTTTATCTTATGTTCTCCTTTCTGTATTGCCATGCAAGTAGATACTCACTAATCATATGCTTATTTTTTAACACAGGACATTGAATATACTATTAAGCTCAAGGCATATTGCTTCTTTGAGGAAAAATTATGGTGAAGTCTAAAAACTTCTCACAGCAGCCAAATCAAGTAAGATTAATTACACCAAACTTCAGCACCTACTTGTGCTCAATAATCCATTTTGCTTCCATTTAAACTCTGTCTTCTTTTAAGAAGGCTGACTTTCTCTCAAAAAGAAAAAGGTATAGAAAATTAGATATGGTGTCTGAGGATATATAAAGATTGACTAGCTGTTCATTAGGTCAAGTTCAGTGCAAGACTGGAGGAGAGCTTTTACCTAAGATATGATCATATGACTTGTCATATTTAACCTAATCTTAATTAACAAGAAGTTCGTTCAATGAAAATCTATATGCTTTTGACCAAGCTGGTATTTCTATAATTATTTTCTTTTGAACTTGCATAGTCAAAGTTTCTCGATTCAAATAAATACAAGTATTTTGGAATGATATTGATAAAACAATGACTGAGTGATAGTACAAATCAATTAATTTGAAAATGAAAACACAATGACTAGTAAGTGCACTTTCCTGCACCTCTTAGCTTACGAGAATGGATCTGTCTAAATCTCTACCACACTTCAAACGGCTCTACAATATGTACCTTTAACAAGGCAAATTTAATTAGATTCATCCGTACAATTATTGACTATATATTATACTCCTTCCGCTTTTCATTTTATTTCAAAATAAATGGTGTTTTAGAATTTCAAAAAGAAATTGATCATATTCTTTCAAAACTATACTTATTTATATAATCAAGAATGTAGTTTTTCCCTTTTAGATATTTAATTAGGAATAAGATAGTAAAAGATTTCTAATTTTCTAGAAGTGAGCACTTTTTTAAAAGGATGTGTAAGCTAAAAAAATAACTTATTATAAAACCAAGAAATTACTAGATTATCTTGTGTGGTTGTCACTTTCAATTGATTTGCACTGCCAACATTAATTATTGCAACATCATATGATTATAGTGTTTTGTGAATCATGTTCGGCCGGATCACCCTAGGTTACTGAAGGGTCCTTCTCAATGACCAAATGAGATGTTTTTACCTCTTTTTCTTCTCTCCGTCACTCTCAGACTAATAGTTATGCTGAAATTTAAAGCGTTCACCTATTTTATTTTATTTTTGTAATCCAAAGGTAAAGATTAACACCTACCTAACTCCCTTCCCCTTCTCTTCTCTCCCCACAATTAACATCACAGAAAAAAAAGAAAACCTTTAAAACATTGGGAATTAAGAGGCAATTCTATAAACTAAGCATGTTTTGTTACAAATGAGTTGTGGTACTGGAAAACCATGTAAACTAATAATGGAGTACTATCATATATACTTGAATCTGGACCAATTATAAAACATGTCTAGTTTAATTTTGATATATGCAAATGGGTCCCTTTTGGTCTTTGCTCATTGTATTGCACAAGGTAATTTCCTGCTCCCTCATCGTCCTCCTTCCTACGTGAAGGACAGGCATCTTCATTGTCTCCCTGGTCATTGAAAAACAATCACCTAAAAAATATTTAATCGGAAATTACTTCACTATCATGGCCTTTAATTTTATTTTCCTCCTTTGTTTTAATGGCCATACGCTGAAAACATTAGAGGGGAAGATTAATAAAGTGAGAAAAGCAAAAAAAAAAACGAAGTAGCATCTTATGCTCTTTACGAGTCATAGAAGCTATTCGGAACTAGCTTTGTGTTTATTTCGTTCGCAGAAAGGACCCATTTCATTTAGGACTGTAGGAACCTAAATGAACTTTTTATTTGAGATCTAATCAACAGAATCGGAAACAGTCTCTCTACCTCCGTGGTAGAGGTAAGGTCTGTGTACACTTTAACCTTCTCAGACCTCATCTTGTTGAATTATACTGGGTATGTTGTTGTTGTTATTGTTATCTAATCAACAGTATAGATTAGAGAAGAAGATAATATAATGAAGTGGAAAAGAAAGAGGAATTATTCGCGTCACCAGAAATCTCTAAAAAAACAACGTTATAACAAGATCACATAGGTCCAACAAGCTCTGGGTTTATTTCGTTGGCAAAAGCGATCCATTCCATTTGGGACTTTGAAAACCCAAAACGAAGTCTTTTGAATTGAGATTTAGTCCACTATAGATGCAAACCCTCTAATAATTCTTCTCTTTCTTGTTCTTTTCTCTACTCCTTTTCTCTCTTTTCTCTTTTGGTCCTTAATCTTTTGCCGATTGGCAAAAGTGGATGCTATATTTACAAACCTAATTTACATCATATTTTTTTTCCCTTTCAGAAATTAAGCATAGAAGAATCACCTGATCCTCCTTTCGAAGAGACATACAAGCAACTTTTTGATGACATAAGAATTGGAAAGGCTTCAAAAATTAATTACCAAAACCTCTTCGTTGTCGAAGAATGCGAGTTACCTTTGATAGATCTTGAGCTACTAAATGGAAGAGAATATGAAAGAGAAGAATGCAATAGGAAAATAGCCAAAGCTTCACAAGAATGGGGTTTTTTCCAAGTTGTAAACCATGGAATTTCACACGATATATTGTCAAAAATGAGAATGGAACAAATCAAGCTATTCAAGAAGCCATTCAATGAGAAAATGAATGATAAAAATCTCAAATTTTCGGTGGGGAGTTACCGGTGGGGAACTCCTACAGCAACATGTCTTCAACAACTTTCATGGTCGGAAGCATTCCACGTACCTCTCACTGATATCACCAATTCAAGTGATTTTAGCAGCCTCAGGTACGTACTAAGAAATAAAAACTCTTTAACAACCTTTTTGATGCACTGATAATGTTTACCTCTTGCATTATATGTGTATATTGAAGGAGATGTACCAAACTAAGACAACTATTTCCCGTACAATTTTGATCTGTATTACTCCTACTGTGTTTGCAGTATAGTTTGACTCACAGATAATATTGACAATATTTACAGAATTAGATCCCTTATTATTATAAGTAAAAAACTTTATATTATCTTTTTAGCTTTTTAAATTTGGTTCTTGATAAGTGTTAGTACTCCCTCCCATTTATATGAAGTGATGTTTTTATTTTTTTATTTTGGACCAAAATAAAAAGATAAGAACGTCGTTTTTTATGAAGTGATATACATATATATATATATAATTGGTAACCTGATAAAAGCATTAACTAAGCTACTATAATAGATATCGACAGCCTGATGAACAAAGCATTTCGCGTTAGTAGGGTCGGGGGAAGGCCACACTTCAAGAGGTGTGATATAGATTTACTCTAAGTTGGTTCCACAACCTGAGACACAAAGCATTCCGCGTTAGTAGGGTTTGGGGAAGGCCACACTCCAAGAAGTGTAATGTAGACAGTCTACCATAATGCAAGAATTAGTAGTTTCTTTCATGGCTCGAACCCGTAATTTATAAGTCACACGAAAATAATTTTACCGTTACTTCAAAAGTCCATTCTTGTGTAATAGACATATTAATGTAAAAAATCTTAGCACTATCGGTGTATATAGTGGACAGATAAATCAATGCCTTGGATTCTGAACCTTAATCTCTTTCTTACTTTCTTTTTCTTGGATGAAATCAGCTCCACAATGGAACAGTTTGCAACAACATTGTCTGAATTAGCACATAAATTAGCAAGAATTTTGTCGGAGAAAATGGGATATAAGTCGAAATATTTCAGAGAAACATGTTTGCCACACACTTGTTACCTTCGTATGAATAGATATCCAGCCTGTCCTATTTCCCCAGAAGTCTTTGGATTAATGCCACACACAGATAGTGACTTCCTCACAATATTGCATCAAGATGAGATTGGAGGGTTACAGTTAGTAAGAGATGGGAAATGGATCTCTGTTAAGCCCAATCCTGAAGCACTTATCATCAACATTGGAGATTTGTTTCAGGTAAGTAACAAATGAATTTAACTTATATACAATTGATTTTTACACTAGCAGTGCACTTTTACTTGTTATGACCTGTCATTTGTAGTATTATTTTCTATGTTATCATATTAGACTTGTGTACCCCACGTTGTGAGACTTCACTGGGTATGTTGTTGTTGCACATTAGACTTGTGTACTCATGTTAGTACGTTGACAACATTAGGTCCCTATTCTTTCTAGGAGTTCCTTAGCTCTATCAAGGATTTTTATAAAACCTGTAATAAAGATTTATTTTTTGTTTTTATTCTTAATAATATTGGTTTGAGATGAATTTAATGAAGAATCATGGTCACTTGATAATTATATAGTCAACTCTGACTTGTTTGGAACTGAAGTGTTGTTATTTTTATTGTATTACCAAATTAGACTTGTTATATAGAGCTATTTGTTGATGTAAGTCTTCTTAATGTGATGGTATAAAAACATTAAACACCGACATAGCATAGAAGTTAAACTTATTAAAAATTCCTTTAGATACTTCGGGTTTGTCTCACTATATTTAGACATGAATATAAACAAAACACTTAAATTCCAAAAAAAAAAAAATACTTAGAATTCCAAATCCTTCTGCATAAATCAGTGAAGAACTTCTAGTTAAATATTCACTCAAGTTTCACAAGTCTTAATGAAGTAATGTTAATTTGATGATGCAGGCTTGGAGCAATGGTGTGTATAAAAGTGTTGAACACAGGGTTGTTACAAATAAAGCAAAAGAGAGATTCTCAACTGCATTTTTCTTATGTCCATCCTATGATACAGAAATACGGAGTTGTTTTGAGCCTTCTGTTTATAGAAGATTTACTTTTAAAGAATTCAGACAACAAGTCCAAGAAGATGTTAAGAAATTTGGTTATAAAGTAGGTCTCCCTAGGTTTCTTGTCTCAAGTCATTAAACTCAAATTTTTTGTAGTAATTAAAAATGCATATATTATATGTGGTCACATTTGACCTTTTAAAATATAGTGTATAGCAAAAATGTATAAGTCAAACTTTCTCTTTTTGAGTCTTACTTCAGAACAGGTCCATATCTTATATATACTCCCTATATAAGTACGTATTACGTTGTACCATTTAAGCAAATGAGTGTGAGCTAATAATACATTAAAAGCATCTCTAATAATGGTGTTAGAAATATTCTTCCTTGATTATTTTATTCCAAAGGGGTAATATATAGACGGTCTCGAAAATCTTCAAACAGAATTGTCACGACTCAAACCGGAGGGCTGCGACGGGCACCCGGACCCCACCCGTCGGGTACCGCCAATCGTACACTATCAACACCTAGTCATAAATAAATACAGACTAAGCCGAAAAAGGATTATGGAGAACCTTAATCAGAAAATCAACTTATATATATATACACATCCCAAAGGCCGACAAGGCCATACAAGACCACTACACACAGGACACCGTCTACAAGTCTCTAAAGAGTACACAACATCAACAGGTCGGGACAGTGCCCCGCCATACCCATATAGACATGCAAAAATATATTGTACCAAGATAAACCGACACTCCGAAACAAGGGGAGTGCTCCAAAATCCGCTGAATCTGCAACTTACTAACGTGGATCATCGCCCTGTCTACGTGAACCTACGGGCATGAAACAGCGTCCCCGATAAAATGGATGTCGGTACGACTGATGTACTGAGTATGTCATGCATGAATAATAACATAACAGGGATATATCAACAACTGAAACAGAAACAGCTGACCAACAGTAAATGCCTCTGAGGGCCCTAATACATATGCCTAAATGTTATGCACAATGCAAATACGGTATACATATAAATATTGGCCACACAAGGGCATCTTCCTTCCCAAAATCACCTTTGTGGTCATCAGGTTATATCGTATTGGCCACATAGGCATCAATATTGGCCTCTTCGGGCTCTTTTGTGATAGTTTGTACCAGCTGCAGGTGGTGTGCGTATATAACGCATTTCCCTTTCCCCATATCCCCTACATATATACAATATTTACCATATAGTAATGTGCATAGCACAAGTGGGTCCACGGTAATAAATGAATATAATGCAAATGAAAATACATGAATTACAATAAAACATCCTGAGTGACATAATATCCTTGTACCTTCAGCTAACACTATGAATATCAACATCTTTTTCGTATGCCTCAATAAGGACTTAGGAACATATTTAGACATGCTTTTAACATATGAATCAATAATATGAATATTCTTAACTTCTAAGAGTAGAATAATTTATGGAACAATATCATAGTTATATTTCGTTACATGGAACATGCCAAAAGAAAGAAATAATTTACCTTAACATACCTCAATACATGGAGAAGACCTTAACCAAAATAAGAATTTTGGATATGGAACATACCAAAAGAAAGAAATAATTTACCTTAACATACCTCAATACATGGAGAAGACCTTAACCAAAATAAAAATTTTGGTCGAGCATCACACTAGATTTCAAAGAAAGGAAAAATGAGCAACTTTGTTCTTCAAAGTGAACGAAATAAAGAGACTGTTCTTTGGTTTTTGGTTACTTAAATGGGATGTTTTGCTGAACGTCTCATTTTTGTCTACAAAATGACTTCTCTCAACAAAATATAACCTCTCAAATTGAAAATGATTAGTCATCATATTGTTCCCCACTAAACCATCATCATGAGTTGCCATCCACTAGTTATTTAGCTTAGTCACTTTAGGATTAATCTTTAAGCCTACACGTAATTGCCCCCACTAAGTCTTGTCCCCCTATCAAAATTAATTAATCAATCCCACCATTAATCAATTACTCACATAATTAATTTTGTTATCTCAATTCACTTAAATCATGATAACCTATAAAACCTTCTTATATTCAATGTCATAATTTTGTAATATGACATTAGTCCATAACCTCTTTGGGCACACACCAAATTTATTTCTGATCCCCATCGTCATACTTGTTACGTCCAAAATTATTTCAGGAATGCATCCTTTTATATGCCAAACTCTTTATTAGCATGCGTAAATATGATCCAAAATTTTACCAATGCTCGGATCTATTTACACACGCCTAGAGATTTTACATACGCCTAATGATTCAAACAGTGATCCGAAAGTACGGGATGTTACAAGAATCAACGGAAGACCTTTCATAAAAATATATGTGATCTGATAGCGTGACAGGACATGTAAGACATGTACCTGCACACGAGTAACCTTTTCGCGAACAGAGTGAATATCCAATTCTATATGTTTAGTGCGTTGATGTTGAACCAGATTTTCAGAGAGATAAATCGCACTCACATTATCACAATAAACCAATGTTGCCTTCGGAATAGGACATTGGAGCTTGAGAAGAAGATTGTGAGGCCAACACGATTTGAAAACCACATTGGCAACTCCCTTGTATTCTGCTTCGGCACTGGATTTAGATAAAGTAGCATGCCGTTTGGATGACTAAGATACCAAATTATCACCAAGTAACACACAGTAGCCAGACGTGGAACGTCTGGTGTCCGGACAGCCACCCCAATCTACATCAGTGTAAGCAACGAGATTGGATGTCGAAGATGGATAAAGATGTAAGCCATGATCAAGGATACCCTGAATATAGCGAACAATGCGCTTGAGAGCCTGCATGTGATCCTCCATCGGGTTATGCATAAATAAGCAAACTTGTTGCACAACATAAGATATGTGGAGAAAGTTGGGCTAGTTTGGGAGGCCAAATGGTGGACCAGCTATGGGGGATGCCATCAAGAAACTCATAGATAGGAGGCACGGAACAATGTATTTTGGTAAAGGAAATATTTGATTCATCAAACACTACGTGGCAACTCATAATTATTTTATTGGATGATAGGTCATAACATTTGCAATCACGATCATTAGATTGATATCCCAAAAAAATACACGAAGTGGACCGGGGTTGGAGTTTATTAATGATAGTAAATAGAAACAGGGGATAGCATAAGCACCCGAACACCCGAAGATGAGAATACGATGGGTCCCTTAGGTATAAAATTTTGTGTGGGGATTGGTAGGCTAATTGTTTGCTAGGAAGTATGATGAGGAAATAGGTTGTCATTTGTAATGCATGATGCCAAAATTATGGTGGTAGGGGGCATGGGAAAGTAGGGTTCTAACAATAGTATTAATGATTCGTATTTTTCTTTCCACTTTTGCATTTTGAGATGAAGTATGTGGACATGAGAGACGAAAAGATAAACCATTAGTTTTGCAAAAATTCCAAAATTGCCCATTATCAAATTCTCTACCATTATCACATTGAATATTTTTAATATCCCGTTTAAATTTAGTGCGGATGAATTCTCTAAAGGAAAGGAATGTGAAAAAAACTTGTGACTTTTTAGACAAAGAAAACGTCCACAAAAAATTAGAGTCATCATCCAACAACAGAAGATAATATCAATGGCTCGAAGAGTTCAAAATAGGAGATGTCCAAATATCACTATGAATAATATCAAAAGGCATAATAGTATGAGACTTAGAAGCAACAAAAGGCAACTTAACATATTTTCCAAGAGAACAAGAGTGACAAACATGAGAATTATGAGGCCTAGTACACTTAATAAATTTATTTTTATTTAAGAAAAGTAAAAACATATGCTCCCGGATGACCCAAACGTTCATGCCATAAAGAAGGAGATAAAGCTGCAAAAGTGGATTGTAATTTGGATTGATATGTGGTTGTGGTGATTTGGATAAAACTCGCTCCGACTATCACATCTCATTAGATGCATCCCCGTCTGAAAATTCTTTACGGAAAACCTAAAAGGATCAAATTCAACAGAAATTCAATTATCAGTGGTAAATTTTCTAACTGAAATTAAGTTTTTAATTAATTGAGGTGCGGGAAAGAAATTTTTCAAAATTAACTGTGGGTTCGAGGGAGACAAGTTTGTAGTGCCATAACCACGAATTGGAATTGAATGACCATTTTTGACAATTATACCATGATTATTACTCAAATTAAAATAGGACGAGAGATTACCTTGTGAGGACGTCATATGGGATGTTGCCCCGGTGTTCCATATACCAGTTTACATCGGGTGGTGTGATCCCAAGGGTGTGTATCGCGGCTTCGATGTATGTCGGAGACGCTACTGCCGAATGGGTCTGCTGCCACTGGTTCGACTGTGGCCCAAGAACTGAAGGTTGCTGCTGCTGCTAGGCTACTGGTCGTGGTTTGCCCGAATTGCCAGTGGCCTAATTGCTAGCGGGAAATGGGCAGGGAGGCACGGCCCAAGGCCACTGACAGGCCCACGGTGCCAGACCACTGCCCCATTGGGCTCTCGGCTGCCATTGGGCCGGCTGTTGCTGCTGACCGTCGCTCCTACCGCTATTTTCGCCACCTCCACCACATAGGTGGCTGCCACCCTATCCACCACCGCGGCCGCAACAGTGATTTTTACCTCCATTATTGCCATTTCGTCCATTTTGACCACGGTTAGGCAGCCTATTATCAAATTATGAAGAATTATTGTCGAACGGAGCGGCAACCATGGTGGAATTAGACATTGTGGTCATCTTTTTGGCAAAATCTGCTTCTTCTAGTATGAGCATAGAACAGGCTTGGTAGAATAGCGGAAGAGGGTTACTTTGGATGATGAGTGTACCAACACCACTTTATGCATCAGTAAGACCAGCCACCATCTGTAAAACGAGCCGATTGTTAGTGACCCGCGCCGATATTCTTGAGTTGGTTGGACAAAACCTTGAGTCGTTGGTAATATGATGATGCATTGGGAAAATCCGCCATGTCAGTGATAGAAAATTCCTGCTCAAGTGTGACAGCCCAAAAAATTTTATTATCTTGGAATATGTCACGTAACCGATCCCATGCCGCCTTTGCCGTGGAGTCAGGGTCAAAAATTATATGCAACAAGTCACTGGAAATCATGGCATAAATCCATTGGAGAACCATTGCATCAAGGGTCACCCATAATTCCTTTTCATCATCGGTTTTTGGCACCTTCTCCTTGCCATTCTCCGGGGAGATGATGTGATGAATAACTCGATGTGACCTACAGTGAATTTTGAAAAGTTCTGCACGTCGCATAATGAACGTTTTCCATCTCAAGAGTCATGGAGATGTGGGACTTAATATTGGAGACCGCTAGGGCCGGGTGAAAAATTGATTTGGAGTCCGACATGGCAGACGAAACAAAGAAGAGGAAGGAAAAAATTAGGGTTTAGGATTTTTCCCTAGTCTTCTGATATCATGTAAGAAATCTTCTTCCTTGATTATTTCATTTCAAATGGGTAATATATATACGCAATAATACAATCCTAAACTTATGTACATAAGGTAATAAATTATCCTAATCCTAGGTACATAAGGTAAAGAATTTGACTAAATATACATTTACCATATACAAAATATACACAATTATGAATAATTATATTTTTCCTATTCTATCAAATTTTGATACTGTTAATTATTTTTAGGTGATTCAAAATTCCTTTTGTGAATAGGTGTCTTCCAGTGTGGATAGGTGCCTTCTATTCTCATGGGTTGCATTCCTTCTTTGAAAAGGTGTGTTAAGTTTTTTCAGCAGCTTATAAATAGTAGTTTGCTGTAGATTTTCAGCACTTAGAAAATATTCCAGCAATACAAAACTTCTAGCAATAGAAAATTCCTGCAACATAAAATTCTGCATTCTTCCTTTTTCTTTTTCTACACAAAGCAGTTGAGAGATTAAGAGTCTTTCGGAGCTTTTATTTGAGTGCACATTAAAAGTTTCTGAGTGGTTCGTTGTATCTTGGAAATAGGACGTCATTCGGCTATTGCACCCGGGTAGCGGCAGATTTCTACTCTGAAGAAAGCGCCAATCATAACGTGCCTCGAACCGATTTTTCACCTCTAATATTTATCTTCTCTTTTATTGTTATTTGTTGCATCTTGTGTGTCTTTTTTGTTCTTCTTTTTAGTACTTCCATCTTTTTGTAGAATATATTTTTTCCAACAATTTCAGAGTAGAAATTTTCGCTTAAAAAAAAGATGGCTTCTTTAGAAGAACAACTTTCTGTTAAACCTGAAAAATTCACTGGTCAAAAGTTTCGTAGATGGCAAAATCAAATGCGTTATTGGTTAACGACCTTAGGACTTTTCTCTGTCATCTCTAATCCTGTAGATCCACAAAATGAAAATTCTAATGCCAGTGCAGATGCTAGTGCTTCCACTAGTGTTGATGCTAGTGTGGCAGGAAAAACTTCACAAACTGAAATAGATAAAGATTATCTTTGTCATGGTCGTATTCTATCTGCCTTGTCTAGCAATCTGTATGATATTTTTTGCACTATAAAAAGTGCCCGTGAATTGTGGAATGCATTAGAAAAGAAATATGAAAAACAGGATGAAGGTCTAGACAACTACCTTATTTTAAAATACATGGATTTTAAAATGACAAGCCTGTAGTAGAACAAGCACAATTTTTTCAACTTCTTATTCATGAACTGACTCAAAAGAAGATTGAAATTTGTGAAAAATTCCATGGTGGTTCTTTGATTGAGAAACTTTCTCCAAAATGGAAATCCTTTGGTTTGTCCCTAAAACACAAGCTGGAGACTTTAACTATGGACAATTCAATTGTTACTCTTCAAATTGAGGAACAACAAAGAGATAAAGATAAAATGTCCAATGAGTTTGAAAATAAAGTAAATATTGTTAAAGAAAAAATCTCAAGTTTGAAAAAGAGGAAGTCTTCCGAGGATAATAATTTTTTGAAGAGCAGATTTGATATTAACAAGAAAAGAAAGATATTTTGTTTTGTTTGTGGAAAATCGGGGCACATGACAAGAGTTTTTCGACATCGCAAAACTACAAAAACATCTGAGATATCGACATAACAAGTGAATGTTGTGACTAGTCAAGTTGACGAAAGGTATGTTTGGGTGGATTGACACCGATGTAAATGTTGTGACTAGTCAAGTTGACGGTAAAATTCTTTATTTTTAAGTTATAATACATGTTAGAATATAATTCGGATATTGAAAGAATGAGCATGAAATTATAATTTATAGGTTGTTTAATAACTAGTTTGGGTTGTGAAATTACAATCTGTTTTGCTGAGTTGTACTCGTTAGAATTGGATAAAATTTTAAAGAGTTGTACATCTTTCTTCTATGGTCAGATTGAGTCCAAGCGGGCCAGAAACCGACATACGGTTTGAGAGTTATCGCATTTTAAAGTTTCTGCCACGGATCAACCAAAATCCGGAAGGCAGAACTTTACGAACTGTTTTCGCTGAGTTATACTCATTGAAATTAGATGATATTTTACAGGGTTGTACATCTCTATTTCGTGGTCATATTGAGTCCAAGCGAGGTCAAAACCAACATACGGTTTGAGTGTTATCGCAGGTCAAAGTTTCTGCCTCGGATCGAATGAAATCCGGAGGGCAGAACGTATAACAGAATAACTGTACATATTGGGGAGGAATCTGAAAAGTTGTGCCGAATAAAAGTTTTAGATTTCTATGTTCTAGACAGTTTGAGACTTTACAGAGATTAATCCGACTTACGGATAAAAAGTTATGACTGTTTTAAGATTGTGGTTTTTTTACAAAGAAATTCTGGCGAGACAGTTTTCATAGGGTTGTTTCTTGCGTAAATTTGTACTAGTCACACTAAGTATTTTAAGAGGAAACTTGGGATAGTGATAGGTCCCCGTGTTACCTTCGGCTCGGCGTAATAAATACTTTATTTGGGGTTAAGGTTTGAAAGTTATAACTCTTACAAGTGGGAAGAGCGAAACGTTGAAAGAAAGGAATATTATTTGAATCTTCCGAAAATATGACATTTTATATATTTATATATGTACGTGTGTGTATAAGTTTAGCCATACAATCGAGATGATAGAAATCTTGGTAATGTAAATAGTTTTGCTATCACCTACGGGGCTATAGCGCTATACACTTCTTGCCTTCGGGGCTATTCAAATATAGTTGTCTCACTTGCCTTCGGGGCTACTCACATACATTTGCCTTTGGGGCTATTCAAACACCCTTGCCTTCGGGGCTATAATTGAAATGCATTGAATCGGATTGCACGCACCGCAACAAATATGTATATAATATGTGACATGGGATGAAGTAGGTGTACTGGTTAACTAAATGTTCCCTAGGATGAGTTGGGAAGAGATTTTGGTGTGTGTGAATACTTATGGGCTTGTACACTGAAAGTGCTGAAATCTGTTTTCATGACATGCTTAATATGTTCATAATATGATGTACTTAGAATATTGTGAGGTTACTTTGAATTGTAGGGCGAGGTTCTCACTCAGCCCCGGATGGTAGGGCTGACTCTTTTATTTAACATGTTTCAGGAAAGCACGATAGAGGAAAAGCTCCGCAACTGGGCTAGCGATCGTCCCGCAGCCTTATTGTCCCACCAATCTATTACTTTGAATTTGGTGAAAGTTGTTCTAAGATTAAGTTGGTTTGAAGAATCAAGTTTTCGTTATCTCGGGGAATGCCCCACATGAGATTGTTTTCTCTTGAGATTCGGATGTTTTTATTCTGTATTTGAACTTTCATCGAGTCTAGAAAAATTGGGGATGCTCGAGTATGAGGTCGTGCTTTCATTGAAGAAGTACATGGTTATATTATTTTCCGCATCTAGATATATGTATAATTTAGAATGAAAAGCAATTTAGTGGTTCGCCTGGAAAGGAATAGTCGTCCAGATGCCATCGCGCCCTGAGGGGAGACTTGAGAAAAATCGGGGCGTGACATTGACCAAAGGTATGTTTCAACCATACATCTACATATGGGTGGATTGACACCGATGTAAAGACTTATGTGTGTGCTGACCGATCTATCTTTTCAAAATATCAGATCATTGATGAAAAAATCGTAAACATGGGCAACGGTGCAGTTGCACAAGTCAAAGGAGAAGGAAGGATAAATTTGCTATTGACTTCGGGAAAGACTTTGACGCTTCATGAAGTGCAACATGTGCCAGATGTTAGGAATAATCTTATTAGTGGTTCTCTTCTTATTCAGCATGGTTATAAGTTACTATTTGAGTATAATAAAAATGTACTTATTAGAAATGAATCTTTTGTTGGTAAAGGATATGTACTTGAGGGTCTGTTTAAATTAAATATTGCAAGTGTTGTTTGTAATGATAGTAGTGATATAAATAATAGTACTAATTTTTTGCTTTACAATATTTCTCATGATTCTTCTAATATATGGAATGGTATGTTAGAATTGGCCTACAGTGATATTTGTGATATTCAAGTTTATTCTAGAAATGGAAAAGATATATTGTGACATTCATAGATGATTTTTTTAAGTATTGTTATGTATTTTCAATTTGAACAAAAGATGAAGTGTTGGCTATGTTTACTTCATATAAAAATGAAGTTGAAAATCAAAAGCAAAAGAAAATAAAAATTCTTGATCGAATAGAGGTGGAGAGTACATTTTTGCAGAATTTTCTATCTTCTGTAGTGAGAATGAAATTATCCATCAAGTGTCTCCTCCTTATACACCTCAATCCAACAGTTTGGCAGAGAGGGAAAATAGAACTTTATTAGGTATGATAAATTGTATGTTGTCATGTCGTGGAGTCCCTAATATTTTTTGGAATAAAGCGTTAGTGTCAGCATGTCATATTCTAAATAGATTTTCTCATAAAAATTTAGAGAAAACTCCATATGAATTATGAAAATGGAGGAAATCAAATTTTAATTATTTAAGAATGTGGGGGTGCTTGGCAAAAGTGAGAATTTCAGAAATTAAAAGAAAAAACTAGGACCGAAAACAATTGATGGAGTTCTTGTGGGTTATTCTCAAGATAGTGTTACTTATAGGATTTTAGTAGTAAAATTCGAAATCGTAGACATAAGTGTCAATACTATCATGGAGTCGAGATGATGTATTTTTTTAGGATCTTTTTCCTTTTAAAAGTACATTGAATTATCCAAATCCTTATCATTGCACTCCAAATTTGGTAGAGCATGATGAAAAAATGAACACAACGGAGAAAGTTTTAGAAGAAGCAAATGAGCAAGAGTAGAAAAACATTTTGGAAATGACTTTTATACATATCTAATAGAAGAGATCCTCAAACTTACAAAGAAGTCACATCATCTATATATAGATTCAGTGTTTTAGAAAGATGCCATAAATTCTAAAATGAAGCCTTTACTTGATAATAAGATATGGATTCTAACTGAATTGTCAAAGGGGTGCAAACCTATCAGCTGTAAGTGCATATTTTAAAAAAATTAAGCCATATGGGTCAATAGAAAAATTGAAGGCAAGATTAGTTGCAAAAGGTTATTTCCAAAAGGAAGGATTTGATTATTTCGACACTTATTTTCCTGTAGCAAAGATGTCATTGAGTATTGTTCGCTTTGGCTTCCATATATAATTGGAGATCCATCAAATGGATGTTAAATCATCTTTCTAAGTGGTGATTTAGAAGAAGAAATATATATGAAGCAACCATAGGGATTTATCATACCTGGACAAGAGAATAAAGTTTGTAAATTAATAAAATTTGTATATGGGTTGAAGCAAGCCCCAAACAATAGCATGAAAAATTTGATCAAGTCATATTATCAAATAGGTTCATGATAAATGATCTAGAAAGGTGTGTTTATAGCAAGACTTCTGACGTTGGATGTGTTATAATATGTCTGTATGTTGATGCTATTCTCATTTTTATAGCAATTTAAATATTATTAAAAAACTAAAGATATATTATAAAATAATTTTGATATGAAAGATCTAGAAGAGGCAGATGTTATATTGGGAATTAAGATTCAACGAGATCCTATGGGTATTACAATTACTTACACACATAATGTAGAGAAAATATTGAAGAAATTCAATAAGTATGATTGTAAACCCGTGGGTACTCCTTATGATCCAAATGTGATTTTAAGGAAAAATATTGGTGAGCCTGTTTCTCAGTTGTTGTATTCTCAAATTATTGACACACTTATGTATCTCACAAATATTATTAGACCTGACATAGCACAAGGTGTGGGAAGGCTAAGTAGATACACAAGTAATCCTAATTAAAATCATTGAATGGCATTGGAGAGGATATTAAAATACTTAAGAGGTATCATATCATTTGGTATATACATTATCCATGATGTCCTGTTGTGCTCGAAGGCTATAGTGATGCAAATTGGATTTCTGATTCAGATGAAACCAAAGCTACCACTGGATATGATTTTACTTTAGGTGGAGGTGCAGTTGCATGGAAATTCTCAAAACAAATATGTATTTTGTTCGGATCGAAATAATCATCGCGTCGTATGGAAGCTAATAATTGCAAACCTTGAACAATAATAAATCAGATGACAAAGAAAACTATACTAAAAAAATATAATATTATTATGATTTGATCAAGTGACCTACATATTAAAAAACTAATATAAAAAACATTAAACCTATTGAGAGAAAAATCTTCCCTAAAAGAAACTCTCTAAACGACTACATTGTGGATGTTATTGTGTTGTTTATGAGAAGAAATGATCTCCTATTTATAGAAGTTCAAAACTTCTCCTCCAAGAAAAAAAATATGATAGAGTTCTTTTCTACAAAGGATACATTTTCCACCAAGAAATTCTTTTTAAAGTAAAGCACAATTATAGTAAAATTCAAATAAGGTAGGAAATTCATGGCAAACCCTACCAAATCTCCCGTTGGCCTGAATTTTCTGCCAAATTAATCTTGATTCTTCTTCTTTACATAGTCTTCATCACTACTGCTTGTCATGATTAAAAATAAGGTTAAAAATATTATGGTTAAAAATTGATTTAATAATATTTTGCTTTATTTTTAAAAATGCAGCAGCAGGGATGTTGAAAATATGGTTGAAAATTCATCACCACATGTAGTACGCTGGATAAAATCTTCATTATCGTGATATTGGTTGCAGCTTGATTTGAACCGGATGCCTTGAGCATGTCTTCGACCCGTTGAATTATTGGTTCTGATACCACTTGTTGGGATCAAAATAATCATGGCGTCATGCAAAAGTTAATAATTGCAAACTTTGAACAACAATAAATCAGATGACAAAGAAAACTACACTAAAATACATAATATTATTATGATTTGGTCAAGTGACCTACATATTGAAAAACGAATATAAAAAGCATTAAACCTATTGAGAGAAAAATCTTTTCTAAAAGGAACTCTCTAAACCACTACATTGTGGATGTTATTATATTGTTTATGAGAAGAAAGGATCTCTTATTTATAGAAGTCCAAAACATCTCCGCCAGGAAAAAGATAATTATGAAAGAGTCCTTTTTTACAAAGGATACCTTTTTCACCAAGAAATTCTTTTTGAAGTAAAACACAATTATGATAAAATTCAAATAAGATAGGAAATTCAGGACAAATTCTAACACATTTCTCGATCCACTATGGAATCTGAGGTGATACCCTTAGATGCAACAACACGGCATGCCGAATGGCTTAAAAATTACTAATGGATATTCCTATCATTGAGAAGCCAATTCCTGCCATCTGTATTCATTGTGATAACCAAGCGGCTATTGCAAAATGCAAGCAAAAGAACTCAAATGAGCATAGAAGACATCTCCGCTTGAGGCAAAAACAATTATGAGTTTGATTAAAAATGAAGTAATCATATTGGATTACATTTCTTCTTCGAGAAATATCGCGGATCCGCTGACGAAAGAATTTGCTAAAAAATAAGTCATAGAGTTCTCCAAAGATATGGGACTGAAGCCCCAAAATTTGTAATTACTAATAGTGATGATGAAGGTTCAATGCGGTAACAACAAGCTATTAAGTAATTGGAGAAGTACCATAATTTCTCTTACTTTCCTAATCCCATCGAGACTTTTATGGTACTTAATGTAACGACTAGGAAGAACACATGTTCTGAATGAATTCATAGCACAATTTGCAAGATATGCTTCCGTTACACATAGCCTTGAAGAATATTTCACCTATTTGAGTGTGGTTGTGAGGCTGCAACCTATGAGATTGGGTTTTTCTTTAGAGCACTCAAGAATCAAGATACTGTGCAAGGCCGTTAAAGCGCGATCCCGTTTACGAACTCAATTAAAATCTCATATAATGTGTATGATGAAATAAAGATTGGATTAAAAGATTTTAGTTCAAGACTCAAATTCATTATGTTCCTTCCGATCATATTTTCTCATACTAAGTGAGGTTCAAATTCACAAGACACCTTCATTAATTGCATTATAAAATACTGCTTTGTAATCCTAGAATTCTTGAATCATGTGGGGATTGTTAGTTATTTTTAGGTGATTCAAGATTTCTAGTGTAAATAAGTGCCTTCTATTCCCATGGGTTGCATCCCTTCTTTGAAAAGGTGTGTTAGATTTTTTCTACACCTTATAAATAGTAATTTGCTGTAGATTTTCAGCACTTAGAAAATATTCGAGCAATACAAAACTTCTAGCACTACAAAATTCCTGCATTCTTCCTTTTTCTTTTTCTACGCAAAACAGTTGAGAGATTACGAGTTTTTTGGAGCTTTTATTTGAGTGCACATTAAAAGTTCCTGAGTGGTTCGTTGTATCTTGGGAGTAGGACGTCATTCGGCTATTGCACCCGGGTAGCGGCGAATTTCTACTCTGAAAAAAGCACCAATCATAGCGTGCCTCGAACCGGATTTTCACTTCCAACATTTATCTTTTCTTTTATTGTTATTTGTTTCATCTTATGTTTCTTTGTTTGATCTTATTTTTAGTACTTCCATCGTTTTGTATAGTATATTTTTTCCAACAAATACTTTATTAGTGGAAAGAACACTTTTCTTGCTTTGTGATGGTGATTTATTGCTTTCTTTTCTTTTTCTTTTTTTACAACTCCATTTAGTAGTTAGGATTATGAAAGAATTTAACAAAGAGTAAAAAGTAAAAACTAACCACAACAATTTGATAATAGAAAGATGAATATGGTCCAAGAATTTGCGTCAGGTGTCTCCCACTAGCCAAGCATTTAATTTTGTTCCAATTTTTAAAAGTTGTACAAATATAAGTTCAATATTATTAGAATTTCCATCTTCACTTTTTTTGCTCTCCTTCATCCTCCTTCTTTATGTTTCCACCTCATCCCTCCTCTATATTGACTCACAAGAACTAACCATCCAGGCAAGGACAAGATAGAAACTAAGTTTAAAAAGAAGAAAAGCAACTGATATTGTTAATAATTAAGGTTAATTGTAGTTTTGTTCTTCAGATATCTCCAATTTTCCTCTACCACTAATATCTTTAAAGAGCCAGCCCTTAACACGAGTTCTTTCATCAACTTGTATAGGTAATTAATAGCACAAGTAATTTATCAAATTGATGGGCGCTTTAAAAAGTAAGGTGTGGAATCCAGAGAATAATATTGAGAAAAGTAATAAATATAAATAATTAAATAATACATAAAAGTTTTGTCCATCCACCAAGACTCGTAAATAATTTAAGAATATGTGTAGAATAATGATAGAATCAAGTATTGTCGGTAAAATAAAAATAGAAAATAGGTAGAATAAAGATAATATCAAGTCTCGTTAGTATGGGGCCGAACTTGTGAAAGAGACAAATTTTGTCTAACTGGCACAACTTTTGCCTATCTTACAGAATTTGAAAACAATTTTATCACAATTATAACCTGCCAGTCATAACTTGTGAAAACTTAATTTCGCATTCTTCCGCCTGACACAACTGGTGAAAAAGGTTATAATTTGCTTTGCTTGTGAAGTTATGATCTGCGAGGTTATTTTTACATAAATAGAATAAATTTAAATAAAAAAGAGATAAAATTATCCAACAGCCTTAAATGATCCTATTTGTGAAAATCATCCCTAAAAGTTTAACGTTTTATCTAATTAAATTAGGAGTATTAATTAATGGTCTCACTCGGACCTCCTTGTGCCTTCCATCAGATTATACAGGGATAGAAATGGCAGCAGGTAGTCTTTTTGTGATTGCACCATTTAAAATTTATTTTATTTGTAAAAAATATTTAAAGTTTAGCCAATGGTGATAAACTTCAAAGATGCGTTGTGTCACTCCCCATCCATCTTTTTTCTTTGTGAATTGTATCTGGGGTTTATTATCCAAGGAAATGGAGAAAGTGACGAGAATGTCACACATCGTATTGGTGTAGGATGGATAAAATGGAGGCTCGCATTCGGAGTCCTATGTGATAAGAAGGTGTCACCAAAACTTAAAGACAGGTTTTATAGAGTGGTGGTTAGACCGACTATATTGTATGCGGCAGAGTGTTGGCGAGTCAAGAATTATCACGTTCACAAGATAAAAGTTGTGGAAATGA
This sequence comes from Anisodus tanguticus, assembly GCA_034509755.1. Lineage (NCBI taxonomy): Eukaryota > Viridiplantae > Streptophyta > Magnoliopsida > Solanales > Solanaceae > Anisodus > Anisodus tanguticus. The sequence goes on along the minus strand of CM067548.1, from coordinate 37,715,327 downwards.
GGATGTTGCGGTGGATGTGTGGGCATATCATGAGGGATAGGATTAGAAATGAAGATATCCGGGACAGGGTGGGAGTGGCCTCGTGGAGGATAAGATGCGGGAAGCGAGGCTGAGATGGTTCAGACATGTACAGAAGATATGCCCGTATGCCTCAGTGCGAAGGTGTGAGAGGTTGACTATGGATGGTTTCAGAAGAGGGAGAGTTAGGCCGAAGAAGTATTGGGGAGAGGTGATCAGACAGGACATGGCGCAGACCCAGCTTACTGAGTACATGATCTTAGATAGGAAGTTGTGGAGGACATGGATTAAGGTAGAAGGCTAGTGGGTAGTTGAGCGTGGTCCGACTTATCCTTTCATACTAGTAGTCATAGTATTACTCTTGTAGTTTCTTGTCCTTTTTTCTCTACTTGATATTTGTTGTTCTTGTACTTCGATCATCGTATTCATTTGTTATTTTTCTCCATACTGTTTTATCCCGCTTTTTGTAATGTTTTTTGCCATGACTTTCTATATTGCTTTGGATTGCATGTGCCGAGGGTCTTCCGGAAATAGCTTCTCTACCTTTCAAGGTAGAGATAAGGTCTGCGTACACTCTAGCCTCTCTAGACCCCACTTTGTGAGATTTCACTGTTGTTGTTATTGTAAATAGAGAAAAAACGACATTAATTATATTTAAGGGATCCATTCTAGTACTTATTTCGATGAATATGTTGTTTAATCAAAGATTGCAAGTTTTGCTTTGTAAAAACCATGCACCTCCTGGTGCTTTAAAAGTAATAATATTGATCCAGATTTTTTTCCAAATATATATTAAAAGACACTTTTAAGCATGTTAGGATGTTTTATGTAATTGTTGAGAACTATAATGCCAAGTTTCAATAGTTATGCCAATTTTAAATTTGGGTGAGTATGCCAACTTCAAACATTTAGGTCTGAAGTTGAGTTTTTTTTTAAACCTAACTTCATATCCAAATGTCTAAAAATTGAAAAGTTAAAATTCAAATTCATACCTATGAGTCTGAAAATAGACTTTACGAATCCTAACAGCATGCCTATTTTTTTTTATCTTCATTCAAACTGTAGTTTAAAATTAGATACACGATCTGGAGTTAGACTTCTGCTAGCTCAATTTTAAACCTATATGTTTGAAGTTTGAAACTTCAAAACCATAATTTTTACCATCAGTATTGCGATTTAGATTTAATTTTGAGACAGCTAAATTCTTAAAACTTTTAAAAAATTTGCAATTCTCAAGTAGGGGTCCTATAAATAGCTATTTGTGCACTTCCTCCAACTTTTAGCAGGCTGTGTGGGGAGCCCAATTTGCAAGTCAAAGCCGAACCATATGAAGCCCGCGGCCTATATTCAACAATTTTGATAAAAGTATGTGATTCAATAATTTGAGATAGATATTGATTATTTATATTACCTTATTAAATAATTGCACTACTAGTGCAGTAATGTAATTAAATATTAAGTTTGTTTTTCGTTTAAAAATTTAAAATAAAGATTAACTTTATCATAAAAAATATTCTCTCTGTCCCAAAAAGATTATCTTTATTTGACGTGACACGAAGTTTAAAGAATAAAAGAAATCTTAAAGACAAGCAATTGTTCCCTTCAAATGGATTGGTCTTTAATTTTTGTCCTTCAAAATTGAATTAGATATAAGGTACGCAACATAATACCTATGCAAAATAAGGACAAAAGTATAAATGTGTGGTTCAAAATAAACTTTTAATATTTATATGATTACAAATTATCTCATAAAATTAAATTATTTATAAATATTGAAACCTACTATTAATCTTTTTGGTACATTGGGAGTATTTAAATGATGGGACAAATTAAAAACTCGTTGAGCTTATTTAACTGAAAGGAAAAGTCAACGATCTAAGGACAGAAACGTAATTTCATACACAAAGAAGCAAAGCGCAAATCTGAGTTTGTTGGAGACGGAGAGAAAAACGCCGACCACCGGAGATGGCCCAAAGAAATGCGATCCAGTGGTTCGCGCTCACAGTAACTATAGTACTCTCCCTTATGATCCAACCTTGTTTGTCCATATACTGTTTTGAAGATGACTGTTACGATCTCCTTGGGTAATCAATCCCCTATTACACTATCATTTCTAATTATTCATATTTTTCTCAAGTTATTTATTATTTTTTTGTTTGGGCAGGGTGACTCAAAATGCTAATTCTTCAGAAATAAAGAAAGCTTATTACAAGCTCTCTTTGAAACAGTAATTTTCATTTTATCTCAGTTGATTTTTAATTATGGTTAAATAGGGAAGTTAATTGATGTAATTGTGTTGTTTAGTCATCCAGATAAAAACCCTGATCCAGAATCAAAGAAGTTATTTGTCAAAATTGCAAATGCTTATGAGGTAATTACTAGTAATATTTTTGTTACAATCTATTTGAGTTTTTTGTTTTCTTGCTTTGCTTCATTAATTTTGTTGAGATCAAATTGGGATTTCAGTTATATGCATTGAAAAAATAAAATCCAATGAAAAACAAACAGCAGGGCTTCTTAATAAATCAAGAAAAGAATTAGATGGAAGTATCATAACTGAAGTGAATTTGGGTCAATCCATTTTGGTTAAAAAAAATGAGCTTTTTTGTTCCCTTGGTCAGCACATTGTGTTTTCAATAAGCGAGATGCGTCTGATCTAATACAAATATTCCCTTCATCCCATATTATGTGAGTTGTTTGACTGGACATGGGGTTTTTAATTGGACAAAATATTGTAGTACTAACTAAAAGGTTTAGTTTTATAGAGAAGAACGGAAAAGTAGTGAAAGATATTAATGGAACATTGTGTAATAGTTTGGGACGCCATATAGTTGGGAAGGAGGGAGAGTATTATGTATTTGTGATAAATATTAAAGAGCTGATTTTTCACCGTAGATTTTGAAAGATGAAGCCACAAGGGAGCAGTATGATTATGCACTTGCTCATCCGGAGGAGGTTAGTTTCCATTATTCTTTTGGTTACATATTGTCTGTATAAAAAGTTATTCATAGAATTACGGTGAGGAGTCCTAGTGCTTCAGTTTTTATTCTGTAGCACCCCAATGACATTCTTTTTAGTATCTTGGAGTACAGCTTATGAGTATTGGACTTTCTTGAGCAATGCTATTAGTCTTCTCAATTAACAGATGATTAATCAGGTCGCATACTAATGTGTTTTATTCATGCTTTTGAATTTTCAGTTTTTCTACAATACGGCGCGGTATTACCATGCTTACTATGGTCACAAAACTGTGAGAGTCTTTTCCTGTTTCCTTCCAGATATTTGTATTCTTTTATCCATAACACTTCATATTGGTGAAACTTTGAGCTGAGATTTCATTGTACATGCAAAGTGATTTTATGCTCACTTAGCTGTTTGTGCTTTAAATTGTAGGATACACGTGCTGTCCTTGTTGGTCTTCTTTTGATACTCTCATTAATTCAGTATCTGAATCAGTGGACAAGATATAATCAGGTAAAGTAACACTAAACATTCATCACTAAGATTTCTCTCAACTTGCAACCTGCATCAGCAATCAATGGTTAAAGAATAGATCTTATTATTATAGCCTAGAAATTGAAGAATGCTGTCATGACTTTTCTTTTGTTTGATTTCTTCATTTATTTTAGTTTTATGATTTCAAAAATCTCCGGGATGACATGTTATAGTTTGAAGATCTAAAGCAGTGTGACAATAAAGTAAAGAATAGTCCTATGATTAGATGATCCTTATGTGTAGGTAACTGTGTGCCTTAAGTATTTGTGTTTGGGTAAACCTAACTGATATGAAGATGCATCATTTATGATTACCTATCTTACAAGGTGTAACTATTTGTTTGAAGATAATCACTCCCTCCGTCTCAATTTACGTGATGGTGTTTGACTAGGCGCGGAGTTTAAGAATGAAAGAAAGACTTTTGGAACTTGTGGTCTAAAATAAGTTATAGATATTTGTGTGGTTATAAATCATCTCATTAAGCGCAAAATGGGAAGTTTAAAGTTAGATTGTTACAATTATTAAAGGTATCATTCTTTTGGGACTGACTAAAAAGGAAAAAGTTTCACATAAATTGGGACGGAGGGAGTATTCTTGACATATTTGAGGATAATATGCATTTTTAAATGATTTATACTTATACTAGTAATCAATAACTAAACTAGAAAATCGTTCCTCTAGTCATCTTTACTCCTATCATCCTATTCTGAGGGACCTTATTGTCATAGGATAAGAACACGATTCACCAGAAGTGAAAGTAGAGCAAATAGGGGTTCTTGGGATTATTCAAGTCTTAATTTGTGGCGAGAACGTGAGAAAGTAGTGTATTAGGATGAGTTAAGTAGGACAGCAATAGCATGTTGATCAATAAAGAGTCTGGAGATCTAGGAGAAAGATGTGGTATGCATTAACTTTAAACAATGACATTACTAAGAACGATCCAATTAACCATGCATCTATCCTACGTTTTGTGAATCTTAAATAGGTATAGTTAAGGACATTAACTGTGACTGTTCTGAAAATTTAAGAGGAAGGAGGAGGAGATTCTGGGAATTCATGTTATATACCCTCGATCTAAGTGGGAATTCATGTTATATACCCTCGATCTAAGTCTGCAGAAAACACCTTAGAAGCAACAAAATCTTCAGCAAGTTGGGCCATGATTCTCATAAAAATCTCCCCTCTTCTAAATGTGCATCAGAAGATTCAGTAGCTCCCAAAAAATTTGCATACATACCGATAGGAATAAGACCAATGTGAGGCAGCTACCTATTTCATAAATTCTAAGGCAAGTAAGAGACCATATCTTTTGCAAATTTACTATTTAAATAATCGATCATCTAGATACACTCCTAAGATTCACAATAAAATATAAAGAGGTTTCTTACACATTCCTTTCTTCACTTTTCTGCATTACCTAATGTAATAGAAATTAAGAATGATCTTGGGTGAGCAATTTTATTGTTTAGTGGGAAACATCGCAAAATAGCAGTTGGACTCCAAAAGAAGTGCAATATATTGAAAGGTTACACCATGATAAATAAAATAAAACAAAAATAAATTCTCCTTATTTTGAATTGCGTGAGACAGTTATCTCTGGCTTAAACAAAAAGTAGAAGAGAGTGACATATAGTTGGCGATGGAAGTAGGTTGTTATAAATTGTGATTTCCTCTTTTATTAGGCTATTGACATGGTCAAGAAAACACCAGCTTATAAAAACAAGCTACGTGCTTTGGAGCTTCAACACACTGGAGGAGTTGCTAATAGGAAGAAGAGCAACAAGACGATGGACAAGTATGAGCATGTCTCTTCGTTTATTGACTATGCAACCTGATTTGAATCTTCTGGCTTTAGCTTGACGAAATATACTTGCTTTCTCATATGGGCTGTCATTCAAATTTGCTTATCAGCCAAATTTGCTCTCTGTGACAGGAATTTGGAGGAAGAACTTAGCAAGGAACTCAACCTGGACATAAAGGGAACTGAAAAGCCTTGCATTTGCGAACTAATTGGAATCCGTTTTATACTTCTTCCTTACACTCTGGGAAAGGTAGCAGCATCTTGGTGTTTTATGCATTTCAATGAAATGAAAAGACATTTTGGCTTTGTCAGTTGATTCAAATTTCCTTGTGCTTATAGTTTGTTCTGCTAGAGGGTTTTAAATAAGATACTTTATGCTTATGGATATCAGATATTAAGAGTTGCTGACATTTCTTCTTCTATCTTCTGCAGCTGTTGCTGTGGTATGGATGTTGGTTCTGGAGGTACAATGTCAAGCGTGCTCCATATTCATGGGAAGATGCCTCCTATTTGACACGAACATCTCTTCGGGTTCCTCTTGATTCATGGATATCTATGGGTAAGACTTCAATTTTTCTTTCAACGTCTGTGTTTACAAACACTGTGGTAGCGTTGGGTAATTGAGTTGTATTAGATAAAATACGAGCATAACTAGGTCCATTATGTAGTTTAATTGACTACGCAAAATTATGGTTAGAGTAAGACGCATTTGGCCAAATGATATATCAAACCAAGGGTGAGGTAGATCCTACCAGACATAGTGGACTCCATTGACTAGTTTAATTAGGGGGGATGACCAGTGCAATTCGTGCATCTTATTCTATTCCAGAAATTGATCAAAACATAAAAATCTGTGATACTATGTTGGCATATGCCAAAAAGAAAAAAAAGCAAATGAAAACAACAAAATACTGAAACGCAAGCAACCATAGAGGTTAACTGGCACTGCACTAATTTCGCTTTGAACTTTTGAATTTTCAGTAATGTCTTTTTTATCTTCAATTGCAGAATATCTGTCAATTTCCTTTAGTTAAACTGAAAAAAGGGTCAAAAAACCAACTATAAAGCACACATTGCTCTGTCTACTCCGCTACTTTATCTCTTTATGAACCTCTCCCTCTCACTCTCAATTTATTTTTGGGTTAAATTAATGCAAGGCAGTTAAGGTATTAGTTGTAAATTGGCGCACTAGTCAGAATGTGTGAAAAGACGCCACAACGTTATAATTTGAATTATATAAATGGCCAAGGTGAAAGCAAGAAGACTTTCAGATACTTGTGTAAATCTTGAGAAATGTAGATAAAAGTGATTGAGGTTGTAAATGCGATTGGTGATGCTTTTTACACATGTTTCCTCGATCCTTGCTGCTTGGCATACTACTGATGTAGTGTTTCGATAAAAGTTTCTTTTCATTTCCTCGCTGTTTATGATTTCTTCCAATCATGCTTCTTTTATCAGACGAATCAACTAAAGAAAATCTTATTCAAAGACGGCTTTGGGAGAAGTCCAACTTTGAAAGCTATGTGGCAGAGATGCGCAGGGAATCAAAGCGCCGGAGATAGATTACTCAAAGCTATGTGTAGGATGAGACCAGTTTTGACGGGGAGTGTTCTGTTACATGAAGCCAAAAGTCTTAATGATTCATTCTTGAAGACAGCAAAATTCTTGACACCGAGAGCTATAGGATTGATAGTAATGTCATAGAACTTGTATTTTCACTTTTTTGTGTCACAGCTATACTAATACTCAAAATATAACTATGCAAAATGCATATTGAGATCGGGCGCAAGCATATGCATTTGGAGCAATTTTTGGGGACAAGCTTCTTATGATTACCACTCCCCATGGTGATTTTGCTGTTGTAATGCTAGGTTAGAATATGTGGCAAACCATCTATATTTTCTGAAAACACAGAAATTCCATCCAGTAGACGACGAACTTCATACTTAGCTATGTTGTATTCGTATGTACCATATTCTAAATTGGTCCATCATTACCAATTGGTAGTGTTAGCTCCACTTTAGCTTATATTTTCTATCTGCATTGGCCTCATCATACTGACCTCCAGATATGTATAAAGTAAAAATTTAGAATGCTTCTTTTCGTGGATACGTTGAATGTCATTTCAACCATAGGGTTGAAATATGCTGTTTTGGTCTTTTTTACTGTTTCCATCAGCCAGGATGAAGAATAAAAGTAATTTCAAATTGGTTAAGATAAGAAACTTCCTTTTGAGAAAGGATAAGAAATACTCTTTCATGCTTTGATTCTTCTAAGACTGCATGTTGCTCCCTAACCGTTCTGTTTTTATGAAGGACAAATATTATTGTGAGACATGTTTCTGTACACATACAGAACATTACTACAATTGCGTCATACATTATGTAACTTATTAACGAGAAAGTAGAGCCCAAAGGCGTGACATTAACTCACAACCCCTTGCCTGGCCTTATTTTGTCCCGACTGAGAATGAGAACGTTGAATCTACGTTGATTAACTAAAAAAGAGCGTGTAATAGCAAATATGACGTGAAGAGTGGCAGGAGGCACTAAGTACATTATGAAACGATAAATAACGAACAACCAAACAAGCTGTAAGATGCTTTTACATAAAATAAAAAGAAATTTACATCTTTTGACTTTCTGAATCTGAACCGGCTATTCTATCAGAGATGGTGGGAGTGTTTCATATATGGTTTGAATATTATTTGTTAAAAGTGAAATTAATGATAAATGGTTGTCATTATTTTCATCATCAGGTGGTCACTTATAGCTGGAAGAATCTCTAGGAGAAGTGCAGAGGAGATTGAAAAGAATACTAGAGTTCTCGACTCTCTTAGTAGTCAATAAAGTTGCTCAGTTTGTAGAAATTGATACGTCCTGAATTGGTTAGTATTTGTGTCGTTAGCCAATAACAAGACTAATTTGTGTTCCTTCTGATTCATTAGCCAATAACAAGACTAATCTAAGTATTTCACCACTCTACTATTTACAACTGCAAATGCTTTCACACACTGGGTTTATCAGAAGCCACAACTTTTCACACAATTAATTACAGAACTACGAGCAATACCCTGAAGCAGCTTTTCAGTATACGTATTGTTAATGTTTCGACCTTTTACACCATACCAAAGGCAGCGGGTGAAAGAGAGACCAACAACAACAACATACCCAGTGAAATCCCACAACGTGGGGTCTGGGAAGGGTAGAGTGTACGCAGACCTTACATCTACCTTGGTAGGTAGAGCGGTTGTTTCCGGGAGACCCTAGGCTCAAGACAAAGCATAATCACAAGAAAAGCAAAACAAAGCAAGAGAAACGGGAAAGAGAGACCACAACACATAAAATCAACTGTAAAGACGGACTGATATTAATGTTTCAAACACCAATTTACAGCTCCTCATTCGGTGCAGCTCTCAAGTATTTTACAACATCATGAATACAGAATTAACTGCTTCTCATTGCATCTGATTGCATTCACAAAGTAAGAACAATTCTCTAAGAAGAGTGCTGATGTAACAGAAAAGTTAGATCGTCAGCCATGGCCGAATCATACATTGCTCTGTTTGTATGACTTGGTGTCAAGAACTTGCTTTCCACACATTGCACATACTCCTGCATAGGAAGAACACCTTATATAAGACATAAAGAGACGTTGCCCTAATATAAATCATTTGGAACTAACGTCCCACTAATATAAATCACATGCAATTCCAAAGTACTCTTCATTACCTTTACTATAAGCACAGGTATGACAATACTTGCCATCTTGATGCACTTGTTGCTTGCAAATAGTGCACTTTGTATTTCCATAAGGTGTCCACCTGCAATACAAACACTGCCCTAGTAAGAAAGTGTCGAAACGATGACAAATACACAGGACTAACCATAAACTGCATTTGATATCCCAACAAATCATATAAATCCTTTCATTTGGCACAATACTTACTATAGGATGTGCTGATAACTAAAGAGTGAAAATGGTTGCAATCAGGCAATGACACAAAAAAAGCACCTTAGAACACCAAGTTCAGTTTTCCACTTGTTACTTTTAGCATTGCAATACAATGATCTCTAGTTGTTATTTGAGATTTTAGAAACTTATATCGATTCTATGGTCTTAAAGAAGTATATTGTTGCCAATATTCTTGACTAAGTGGTAAATAGCATTCTTTCTCCACATTGGGGCAGTCTTGCTCCTTTTCCCCAAGTGTACCGATCCAACTGTAAGTCCATGTCTCATACAAAGAATATCCTGAGAAATCACATTGTCCTATACTATCTTTTTATAAACAAAGATAGATAAATAAATGTGCAGTTGTTCGGTTACGATCCCATCACCCTTGGCTTGAAAATGAAGATTGTTCAATAACAGAGCTTCAGTATCTCAAGATTTCAGAAGAGAAGCAAAGGTAGTAAGTCATCACATCAGACATACAATGTCCGGAAAAACAAATTTACTGAAAAGATACAAGCAAAAAAAAGGGCCTCTCCCCCCTGAATTCTGCATAACGTTTGCACCATCACTGACAAGAAAGTTAAAGATGCTTACTATTCACTATTGGTTTGGCGAGCATTCAGTTGCCATGAGTTACTTTTTCAATAGTAGGCATGGAATAGAGAAAAGTTATTTAGAAGTCAAAGACAAGTCCAATTTAACTTATTGTGTAATGCACATGCTTTAGAACCTTCCTTTTCGAGAAACAAATTGAGATGGTTAAATAAGAAATTTGTGCATTTACTTTAAATGCAAATGGAGTATTAGACATATCTTTCATAACAAGATGAAAAGAGCCTATCTCAAAAAGAATGGCAAGATACCACGCATCAAAATTAACTCGTCTAAATTTCGATGAATTTGCACAAGATATGTTGATTCTTTTAAAATTAAAATAAAATGTGGGAACTACTTAAAAAGTAACATGAATCACAACTATTCATAATCATAGTCAAATATTAAGCTGTTGATAGACATTCTTCTTTTTGTGGTACGAGTTACATTTTGATGACATAATCCAGAATTTTTTCTTTTACTTTATTTCCAATATGCCACTATTCCCCAGCTCATCTCTCACAGAATTAATGTCGGTCTCAACTGGTGAGGGATCATCTTCACCAATCTTGTGTGGGAAGGGGTATTGAAACCAAACTAGCTCACGGACAACAACTACAAGTAAACCCTGGTATGCAAAAATTTTGAAAGTGATGTCAGTACTGACCACTATCATAACTGTTCAGCATCTGACTTTTCAAATTCGAAGTCATGGAGCTTAAAAAGGATTTCCGCTTGTCCACTAACCTCTTCTTTCTCAATAAGAAAAAGTCAGAACCCGGCCTTGACGGCGCTAAACAATAGCAATAGCACGAATCCTAAGCTACAGCACGCGAAAGAATGGTTCCATCAATCATGGGTGGATCAACACAAATTTCCCATCAGAGGACTACTACAACTACATCATCGTCGAGGCGCCTGCTTTTCTTGTCAATCCTGCTAGATGAGAGGCAGTGATGAAAGGTGCAGATCTTGGTCTTCTAGACCTTGCCTTTTCAGCTATTCTTAGATGGAGCTCTGACGGGAGACCTATGAACGCCTTGGCTCTAAGCCGTACGAAGCCTTTTTCAATACCATATTTAATCACACATAAACCTTCTTTCATGCAATAGCGTGCTTTTTAGTGCATTCATTGCTTTGAGGGATTGCTTGTGATGAGCAGATAAGGAAGCAATGAGTTGGGCATGTATGGGTTCCCGACCTTGATTTCTTTTTACCTTTTTATTAAAAAAAAAAGATATATTCGTTTATACCATTGATAATTATAGAAAATTGGATAGAACGTTTTGATGAATAGCAACTGTAGTTAAAAAACTAGCAAAAATTGGCGAAATGCTCTCGAAACCAATTCACTTGAGTGAGATAGAGGAGAATGGAATTTCGTGTGTAGGGATGAAATCCAGAGATCTACGAAGGAACGCCAAAAGCAAAGGCAAGCCCTACCGACGCTGAGGCGAGAAAGCATGGGAGCGAACAGGATTAGATACAAAATTAGATACCCTAGTAGTCCATGCCGTTAACGATGAGTGTTCTCCTTTGATCTACGTGGATCAAGGGCCCACCATCCTAGAAGAGAATCAGTACTCTTGTATACAATGACTCTATCCTTCCGAAAAAGTCCTCATCTTCGGGAGGCCAAGCCTTTCCTGAAGAAGCCATTAACCATTCCCCTTCTCTTTGCATTTCTTGATCAGTCGCTCAAACTCTCTCTCTCTCTCTTTCACTGTATTTAAACGCAATCTCTTGAATTTCAGTAGCAAAGTGGAGTCTTTCTGCTCGTAGTTACTCTCTTGTTAGTGTACTCGTGGTACGGGTTTGTCGTAATACTCGTGCAATAGAGATGACGGCAACTATAAGATGAACAACAACAACAACATACCCAGTGAAATCTCACAACGTGGGGTCTAGAGAGGGTAGAATGTACGCAGATCTTACCTCTCCCTTGGTAGGTAGAGCGGTTGTTTCCGAGAGACCCTCGACTCAGAAAATGTTTGCTTTTGCATTAATAACCCAACTGAATTAAAGTTTCGCTCCCCTTTTCCCTATTTCCATGATATCCAAGCTTCTATGATATTTGGTAGAGACCCAATAACTTATGATAGGCACTGGCAAAAGTTTTCTTCATTTACTAGTTTTGCCAGCTTCCAGAGATTCATTCTGCCAGTATAATTTCTCTCTGACTTTACATGTCTATACAGTATTGACAATGATTTTCTTATATTCTCTAGACTTCTACTACAGTAATCCAGGCTAGGGGTGATAAAATTAGCCCAAACCCAAATGACCCGCCCAAGGTTTCATGGTTTTGGGCAAGAGTGATTTTGATGATGGGTTGGTTTGGGCGAGCCCAAGTTGACTCATGATAAATCAGCAGCCCAAATGAACTCATGATGATGCCCAAACTTGACCCACGAAAATGCTCAATCTTAACGATTAGAGTTCCACTCTAAATTAAATTTTTTGTTTATAAATAATTATTTTAATTTTTTTTATTATTTCGAAACAATAAAAATATACCAACACACCTCAACCACCCACCACACTATCCATCCACCCTACCCCCTCCCCTACACCAACCCCCACCCATGCACTGAACCACCCTCACATTTCTGCCCCCTACCTTGCCTACACCACCCCCACCCCCTACACCCATACCTACTTCTACCCACCTACCCTATCTACCCCCACCTCCCACCCTACCCTGACCCCTTACTTGCCCTACCACATTCTCATATTTCTATTTCATATTTTTTTTACTTTTATAAACAATTTATAAAAAATATAAAAAAAATTCTTACCACCCCCGCCCTACCCACACCTACCCCTCCACCCCATTGCCCTACCCCATTCTCAAATTTTTATTTCATTTTTTTTTACTTTTATAAAAATATGAAATTATTTCTTACCTCCCCCCCTACCGCCCTAACCCCCACCTACCCCACCCCATCCTCAAATTTCTATTTCATATTTTTTGTTACTATTATAAAAAATTATTAAAATATGAATTTTTTTTACCCCTCCCTCCTCCCCTCTCCACCCCCACCCCATGCCCTACACCCATTCTCAAATTTCTATTTCATATTCTTTTTACTTTTATAAAAAAAATTATAAAAAATATAAAATAATTCTTACCTCCTACCCCCTCCACCCCATGCCCTATCCCCAGCCTCAAATTTCTATTTTATATTTTTCTACTTTTATAGAAAAAAATTATTAAAATATGAAATTTTTTCTTACCTCCCCAACCCCCTTGCCCTCCCACACCACCCCCAAAGTTTTTATTTTATATATTTATTTTACTAATATATAAAATTCTATTAAAAATGATAAATTTTTCGTACCCCATCACCCAACCCCCACTACCCCCCGCCCTCCCACCCCACCACCCAAATTTTCTATTTTATATGTTTATTTTACTTTTATAAACTTTTTATAAAAAATGAGAAAAATATCCTTACCCCATCCCCACCCCAACCCGAAGTTTTTACTTAATATATTTATTTTACTTATAAAAAAAATTAAATGAGAAACTTTTCTTACCCCCCCCTTCTCACCCCCTATTACCCCCTGCCCTCCCAGGCCATTATTTTATATATTTATTTTGCTTTTATAAAAAATAAAAAAAATCTTAAAAATATTATACTTATTTTAAAAATAAAGATATGGAAAAATCAAATATAATACAAAATAAAATAACATCATAGAAGATAAGTTTGAAATTTGTAAAAGTAATGGGTCAAAATGGACAAGTTGGGTTATGACCCATCATTTAGTACATCTTGACCCACCCATCTTAGCCCATGTAAGCTTTGGGAGGGTTGGACATTGGCTCATCTATTGATTCAGCCCAAACGGCTCATCTGCAACCCCTAATTCAGGCCGGCCTTTTTTTAGCTCAAATCATCATTTCCAACATTTTAAGGTGTAAATACACGAGTACTCAAGTCAAATTAATTGTACTTCATCAAGAAACAGTGACATACCTAAGATAAGTACTCAAGTCAGTAACTTTTACTACTATTTTTAATAATGGTGGTGTCCTAACTATTCCACCGACACTTACTATCTCCCACAAGCCTAAGTACCGGATAACTCTAGAGAAACCGCTTAATGTTTTTTGTTTCTGCTTGATTTTAACCCTGGTCTCCAAGATTTGCACCCATTTCATTGACCACTAGATTACACCCTTGGGTGCTACTCAAGTCGTCAGTAAATTAACCACAACTAATCAATTTCCTAACTTAGTTATACAACGTTCATACATTATGTATAATGCTTTTCCAGGTATAATATTGTATATTGAGCTACGCGGCTAAATATTTGGTATAAGCAATTAGACAAAAATTAAAAGGAAAAAAGAAGTAACCTTTTTTTCTTGGAGAGCAATTTGTTCTCATTAATCTTACGGCCACCACCTTCAGTAGTATTGCTAGCACCTTCTTTCCATTTATCAGGCACAATCACCTTAGACAACTTCTTCTCACCTGCAAATACAATTTTACCAAACCCTAGGTATAAATCAATTGTTTGCGTAAAAGCGTGAATTTAGCATAAAATAAGTACTAGTAATGAATAAAAGATGGGGAATTTCAACTTACACTTATCGCAAACCATAATTCGTGAAAGGAGAATTTATAATTGCTGGGAAATTCGTAATTGGGGAAGAAGAGGAATAATTGATGAGAGCTGATTTTATTATTTATATATATGTGAAGACATGGTGCGGTGGAGCTCACGGACCAATATATGGAGTCGCGCGTGAGAGCCACTGATTAATAACTTGAGAGGCGCACTCTTTTTTTTTCCGGTTTTCATTGAGTAAATGTTTGACTAGGAGTTTGGTCATGCGATTGTTTTTTATTTTAAATCATCATTTGTTTATGAATTCGCACAAAATTTCTACTTTAATTATATATCATGATTTCAAATTTTTCAAAAAAGCATGATTTAGAATCTTAAATCATGATTTTAAATTTATTTAAATATAAAACTTGACTCGTACGTTTATATTTTATACAGAAAGATTCATAAATTGATAGATATATTTATCAATCATGTTTAACAATCATTTAATACCAAATATAAAAGAAGATGGGCAAGTTAGTATGATATTTATAACAAAATTTATTATTCTAACCAACCATTTACAAACTAAATTTACTTCTACCAACCTTTATTTATGTTCACCTGTTGCCAAACATGTTACCACATCAACAAAGTACAGTAAAACCTCTATAAATTAATACTCTATAAATTAATAAACTCTCTAAAATAATAAAATCTTCCGGTCCCGACTTGGGCCTTTGTAAAAAATCATCAAATTCGATAAGATAATAAGATAATAATTTTTCGGAAAATCCCTTTATAAATATTAGGTCCCATTAAAACTCTAAATTAATAATTCATAAATATTACAATTATAAATATTATGGTAATTTGCTAAAATATGAATCTATTGTTACTTGATTTTTCTTAAAATTTAAATCTAATTGGATTTCATCCCTAACTTTTTTAATTGCGTTTTAAGAGTTCCTGTGTCGAGTTCTCTAGTTTACCGCAAAAAAAATTTTGAAGAGTTGTTGTCGCGCTCAAAGCCTCCTTTCTCGTGATCGGTTCCAACGGTATTGAATCATCTTCACTTCATCATTAGTAGGATCTTCAATAATATCGCAACAATTTCCTCTAAACTTTGAACCATTGAACATTCATCATTTTCACCCTGGATAGTCCACCAATTTGTTGACGTCCATTTCATTGCGATAACCAACATCCTTGACCATATTCTCAAGCTCATGTAGGCTTTCTTCAAAGTTTGTCTCACTTGAGATTTCTTCATTTGAACGGATTTTGCGGTCGAAAGCAATTTGCTATTGACACTTTAGAAACATTGGTTGTCCAAGCGAGACCGCAAAATTGATGGCATCTAAAACATTAATCTTTTCGTGGATTAGGTAGCCCCAACTCATGACCTTCCGGAGATTTTTGTAGAATCTCCTACGATAGTGCATCTTGAAAGCTCTAATTATTCCCGCATCACATGGTTGAATCTTTGATGTCATGTTAGGTGGCAAAAAAAATAACTCAACATTCCGTAACCCTTCAATATTTTTTGGATGGGCTAGACAATTGTCAACCATCAACAAGATTCTTCTCCGCCATTCATTTTGTGATCAAACCAAATGAACATATTCATCAAAAATCACACTAGTCATCCATGCCCTCTTGTTGGCATGATAATGACAATTGATGTCGCTTTCATGTTGATATTTTTGAGCAACGTGGCTTTGCATATTTTCCAATAATCCATAAAGGAATTTTTTCCGAACCATCCTCGTTGCAACAAATAACAATTGTAAGCCTCCCTTTGTCTTGCTTTCTTCCCTCAAGTTGCTTGGTTGCAAAAGAGTGATCAGCTTGTAACCTGTAAAACAGACCTGTTTCATCCAAATTAAAAACATCTTTAATGGAAAATTGGTTTATTTTCTCCCTTATAGCCTCCAGTTTCATTTTCATGTCCTGCATGTCAACCGAACCACTTTCTCCAAAGCGACGGAATGATTTAATACCATGTCTTACCTTGAATTTTTCAAGCCAACCTTGAGCAAATTGATGTTCATGAGGGTGTTGAGGATGCAAAAGCTTCATTATATCATTTGCTTTCTCCAAAATAAGCTCTCCGGTCATGTTGACTCGATCTTGGTACTGAAGAAACCATTCATAAAGAACCTTCTCCATATCTGGATATTTCGCCGATTTGTGTCACTTAATATCCCCACCCCTCTCAAAGTTGGCTGAAAGGTACTCCGATGATCTCTTGAGAGTGTTTGATATTGTACCTTGACTAACTTTCAAACGATATTTTTCATCAACCCACTCTTGTAAATCTTTTTGAGTGCATGTGGGATGGTCTCTCTTATACTCACATAATGCTTTACGCATTTGATCATTCATGGATGATTTTGCGATGCCTTTTAGATGAGAAGACATGGTTGGATGTTATGAATTATTTTATTTCCATATTGAGATTTATATAGTATATGTTTCATTCATCATGCATGAATATATTTAATTGGCTATAATAGTTATTTAAGTGCAACGAATTAATGTAAACATGTATACATTATTTAAGTAATTCCAGTGAATTGATACATGCCCATGAATAAAATAGTTAATTGTATACAATGAATTGATATTATACATGAATATATTTAATTAGTTACAAAGAATTGGTTGATGCATGAATATAATCAATGAAACATATATGAATTCATTTATTTTCAATACATATGTATGTACTAAATTTGCTGAATTTAAAAAGTATCTCTTTTAATTAATAAAATATTAGTTTATCGATATATTAATATCTCTCTAAATTAATAAAATTTCATAGTCCCAAGGTTATTAATTTATAGAGGTTTTACTGTAGTTGGCTTTCTTTATGTGTGTGTGAGTGATGGAAATGCTGTTAGATGGCTTTCTTCTATTTTTCTCTTCCACTCCATTTTTAAGAACAACCAATAAAGTAGAGTTCTCGTATGTCTTTGATTTTGCTTTCATATTACTCTCAAGCCAATTCATCATCTATTAACATGTGAGTTCCTTTTTAACTATTAAAAATTTACTTATATGAAAGTGCTCTATCATCTATTAGTGATTTAGTGCTACTGATTTGGTTGGTTAGCTTTAGGAATACTAGCTATGAATCTCTTTTTATGTTCACATTTGCCACTGTTACTTTGTTATATTGTCTTGAAATTAGAGTACAATATCAATAACTTGTCAAGCTGATTTTGGAATTTCAGACGAAAATTCAGTGGTTGCACCTCCATCGGTTAACAAGATAACACAAATTAAAATTTTAATTAATTTTATTGTGCTCATGTGAGGTAGATTTTCAGATGTTATGTAATTTAAAATTGAATATAGTGAATGCAACTTGTTATCATATTGTTGTTATATTGTAGAAGCGTAAAAGAATGAGTAAATCACGTGGTTAAAATGCTGAAAAATGATTGGACGAGGACACATTGGTCTTCATCGAAGTCCTACATGACAATGCGAGGAAATACATGTTTAATGGTAATACTATCAGCGATCCATGCTGAAAGGAAATCATTAATGAATTCTAAACTAGAACTGGAAATCAAGAAAGTTATGATGAAATCCGTGTAAAACCCATATCGAGAATTAAGAAAAGATCTAAAAGATTTCAAAGACCTACTTCAGTCTTGCTCCGGATATGGTTGGGAACCTCAAACTAACACAGTTACTTGTCCTAAAATTTAGGCGCAACATGTGGTGGTAAGCTTGTTTGATAATTATTGAGTATTTTTTTATGTCTATGTGAACTTCATAATGTAACGTTCTAATTTATATATTTTTCAGCAAAAAAAGAAAGAGGTGTAAATATTTTCAAGTACAGACACAAAGGGTTTAAACATTCTGACTTATTGGAAGAGATATTGGGAATTCAATTGTCACGGGTGACTATGTCGTATACAGTACGATGTCTATTTTACAACCAACAACAGGAGAACCTATTGCAGTGGAGGATGATGTATTTATTTGTGACGAACAACCCTTCAAGTAGTGAAAACGTATAAAAAGAAAGGATTATAATTAATAGACACTAAAAAATACACTGAGATTATACATATATAACAAAATGAGAAAATACTTTCAAATCAGACTGGACACGAAATTTTTTCTTCTTGCTAACAATAACCTTTCTCTTTCTTAATGAGCCAACATCCTCCTCGTCATCGCTGCGGCGAGTGCATTTTTCTCCTTTTTGAAGAACCAACATCAGCTTCATCAACAGGCTTCCATTTTTTGAACCTTCGCCAATTATTTTTCGATTACTTTTAGAACATTTGCCTTTTTAAAGTTTCAATGATTTTTTACAGAATCACTCCCCGTTTTAATGTGTGACCTAATCATTCTCTCAGTGAGAGAATCAACTAATATTGCACTATGTGACCTCACCTTTCTATTAAAGAGAGAATCAATTACACATTTTCCAACTCCCCTAGATGATTAAGTAAAATCATCATCCTTACTAACAAACTTGTGATCGAATTTCACCCCTCTACCCACTAACTTCGCATTAGGTCTTGCTTTTGCTTTTATAGTCATAGTATAGAGAAAATCTTAGAAGAAGCGTACAGAACTTTGAAGAAAATGGACAAATTTTAAAGAAATTCAAGAAGAAATCCCTCTTTTGAAAAGCAAAACCGAAAATAGAAAGTATAATATATGCTGAACGTTACGACGATGAGAAATAATTAATGAGGGGTGATTTATTATTTATATGTGAAGACGGTGCAATGGAGCTCACAGGGCAATATGTGGAGTCGCGCATAACAGCCGCTTGATTAAATACTTGAGAGGTGTACTCCTTTTTTTCTTTCTTTCTTTTTGGTTTTCATTGCGTAAATGTTTTGACCATAATTTTTTCAAATATTTAATTATACTAAACGTCCTTATAGGAGTAACTCAATTTTGGATACACTCCCTATATTTTAAAATCATTTTACACCCCCTATACTATGAAATCCTACACTTGCATCCTTATGAAAATGTCCGCAATTAAATATATTAAAATATTTTTTAAAATTAATTATAAATAGAAAAGTTTTAAGCATTTATTTTTATGAAATTTTAAAAAGAAGATAAATGTTTTTGTTGGATTTTTTTTTAAACATATAACTTTCAAAAAATTTAAATGGGAAAATGAGCACAAATTACTTAATAAGATATACCAGTTATTGTAATAGCTTTCTTGCATTTTAAATATGTAAGTTATTTGGATTTTTTAATTATAATATTTTATTATATAGAATTTTTCATTTTTATTTTAGTTTTCTTGTTTATTCTTTTGCTTCCAATTTTTCTTAAAATTTATTTAATTAGATAAAGTTTCACTACATAAGAGGATTAAATGTTTTTTTATAAAACATAAGGATAATTAAGAGTTTCGAAAGGTAAAAATATTTTTGCCAAATACATAAATAGTAAGGATTGGAACCAAGAAGAAAGAGTCATACAACCTTCTCGCCAGCGAAGTTAATCACAAAGAGCATAGGATTCCACATTGAGAATGAAGGGAATGTCCTGAACTAAATAGTAAGGATTGGAACCAATATTGTGCACTATGTCTTTGGGCTCAAGAATGAGTTCAAGAAACAGTGAAATCTATTACGAGAAAAACTGATATTGTGCATGAGTAGATGGAACTGTTACAGTGAAGATGCCGCTTCTACTTTGTTATTGCTTTGTTATGAGTCTTGGGTTTATCGGAAACAATATTTATATCCCTCAATGTAGAGTTAAGGTCTACTTACACTCTACCCTTCCAGACCCCACTTTGTGAAATTACACTGAGTATGTTATTTTTGTTATAGTATAATATTAACTGTTAGCACTCATGCTCTAAGAATGTTGAATTGTGCACTTGGTTGAAGGTTGAGTTATTTACCAAGAGAAATAGGGATTAATTCCCACTTAATACATTATTTTTTCTTTTTTTAATAATGCTCATGTACTAAAAAAATTCATATATATCCATCTCATTACACTAATCTTGTCTAACATGAAAGATCATCTGATATAATTGAATATGGAATGTCTCATCAAGTAAACAAAACGTAAAACTCAATGAAATTTACGGTTGTCTCAATCCATTTATTAGCCTATTGAGACCGACACATCAAGTAATGACCGACCGCCGATATTCTAGTCTCCTAGTTTAACTCTATTAATTTTTTTAGTTTAAGTATATTTAATAAATTATAATTATAGTAACTTATTAGAATAGGGTTTCATTGTTAGATTAAGCAAAAAAGAACGTTTGTCTCTATATAAAGAGGTCATTATGATGAATGAAACCAAGAAAGAGTTCTCCTAATATTTTTCTTCTCTCTAAAATTTCATTCTCCCTCAATTTTAACATGGTATCAGAGTCACGTTGAAATAACACAAAAACCCTAAATAGTGGCGGGTGACGGAGAAACCGATGATAAAACCAAAGGAATCGCCGTTGAAGAAACCAAAATTCAAATAAAAACAATCTCCCTGTATGACATTACGTCAAACGATAATCTCGCAATTGTTGGTGACACAAGTCCAGTTGAAGGGAGAGAATTACGAATAATTTACTCGATCCATGAGGACGGCCCTAAGAGCTAGGAAAAAATTCAACTTAGTTGATGGTACGATCAAGAAGCCGGACGAAGAATCTCCGGACTTAGAAGACTGGTGGACTATAAACTCTTTATTGGTATTGTGGATTCGTAACACCATCGAACCAACTCTTCACTCAACGATCCCGCATGAAGAGGAAGCAGAAAAATTATGGATAAGCATCTGGGAGAGGTTCGTTGTTCGGATGCAACAATTGAAAGCTGAACTTGTGGAGTGCAAGCAGAAGGAAAAGACCACAGTGATTACTATGAAAAACTAACCAAGCTATGAAAAGAATTGACAAACTACGAACAGATTCCAACTTGCAAGTGTGAAAAGTGCATGTGCAATCTGGGGATGATCTTGGAAACCAAAAGAGAGGAAGAAAAAGTACATATTTCCCTCATGGAATTGGATGAGGCAATATATGAAACGGTGAGATCGAACATACTGACCCAGGAACTGTTGTCATCATTAAATAAAGTCTATTCGAATCTAGTGCAGGAAGAGCGTGTGAGAGAACTCACATGAAAAATGAAGAAATAGAGTGAAACCATGACCTTCGCCATACAAGAAAGAAATTTATACAGTGATCAATGTGAAATGAAGAATGATGGTGCATTCTGCACACATTGCAAGAGATATAGACACGTCGTGGAAGGTTATTTTCAACTTATTGGGTATCCAGAATGGTGGCCTGGAAATAAAAAGGAAGACAAAAAATTCGGAGGACGAGGACAACAATAACAACAACAGAGGGGAGGCTCGGGATTCGGCCGCGGTAGAGGCAACTACCGAGCTAATGTCGTTGTTGTCAAGGATACACACGCAGAGATAGAACAGATGAACACAGGCGGGATAGGACCTCACAATCTGAGTGAGGAGATCCGGAAAATGGTGATTCACGTGTTGAATTCACAAGGAATAAATCTGAATGGAAAGATGAAAGGTAATATTGATAACTCATCCTGGATTATTGACTCCGGAGCTACCAATCATGTGACAGGTAATCCGGACAAACTCAGGGATCAGCGGGACATTCCTGAGTATCCGTTTGGGCTTCCGGATGGAAGTAGCTCGGTAGCTACAAAATAAGAAAAAACTAAGATGAATGATAGGATATGGTTGAAGAATGTTCTTTATGTTCCGGATTGGACATGCAATTTAATTTATGTGTCACAATTAGTTAATTATTTAGATTATGATGTGACCTTTAATAGAAATATGTGTGTTATATTGGACGCCACCACGAGGAAGCTAATTGGAAAGGGTGAGCGTCGAGGTGGACTTTACTATTTTCAAAATGTGCCGCTGATACGGGCCATGAAGGCAGAGGCAGTTGATTGGTTCGATCTTTGGCACAAACGGTTGGATCATCCTTCGGCACAAGTAATAAAGTCTATTACATCATTAGGCTTAAAGGAGAATGGTGATATATTGGATAGAGAATGTGATGTATGTCAACGAGCAAAGCAAACGAGAAGTGTTTTTCCTTTAAGTGAGAATATTACTTCGAATACTTTTGAGATGATCCATTGCGATTTATAGGGACCATATAGGACCCCTTCTTCTTGTGGTGCTTCATATTTTTTTACTATTATGGATGATCATTCACGAGTTGTGTGGAT
The DNA here is from genome assembly GCA_034509755.1 of Anisodus tanguticus. Classification (NCBI taxonomy): domain Eukaryota; kingdom Viridiplantae; phylum Streptophyta; class Magnoliopsida; order Solanales; family Solanaceae; genus Anisodus; species Anisodus tanguticus. The sequence goes on along the minus strand of CM067548.1, from coordinate 37,692,653 downwards.
TTTTCTCTTAGTTGATAAGAAAGAAGTGTCCCAAACCTTAAAGAATTTATTCGCTCTTGTGGAAAGGTAATTCGGAAAAAGGGTGAAGATAGTTAGAAGTGATAACGGAACTGAGTTCACGTGTATGAAGACTTACTTCTTCGAACATGAAATTCTATTTCAAATATCTTGCACAGGGACACCTCAATAGAATGGAAGAGTCAAAAGAAAACACCGTCACATTCCTAATGCGACGCGAGAATTGAGATTTCAGAGCCATCTTCCGATTAAATTCTAAGGAGAATGTGTTTTGACTACGGGATACTTGTTCAATAGAACACCATCTTCGATTTTGAATGGGAAAACCCCCTATAAAATTTTATACGGGTAGGTGCCTCATTATGATCACTTAAGGGTGCTAGAGTCATTATGCTATGCACACACAAAGGGAAGAACAAGAGACAAGTTTAAAAGTCAGAGTCGTAGGTGTATCTTTTTGGGATACCCCTATGGACAGAAAGGTTGAAGACTGTATGACTTAGAAAATGATGAATATTTAGTCTCAAGAGATGTGAACGTCTACGAGACTAAGTTCCCTTTTATCGTAGGAACAAGTAACTTGGTCGACAACATAGAAGTAATTCCAGGAAAAACAAAGGATGAAAAGAATCAACACGTTTTTGAAGAAGAACAAACAGATAATGTAGGTGCGAATAAAGCTCAAATAGAAGAAATTCAGACATCGAATATTGAACCTATAGATCAACCAAAATTAGACCCAGTAGATGCTAGTCTGAATAATGAAAACGTGAAAGAAGTACATACAGAAAGTACTCGTGCCAATGAAAAGCCACGGAGGAATAATTGGGTCGAGGTAAACGTCAGAAGCATGACTTGGTTCGATTACGAGACTACATTACTGAAACATTCCGGAAAGAAAGTCCATCAACGAGTTCGCCTGATCCTCATCAACCCTCAGATGCACATTATCCTTTAGCTCACTATATATCCAGTGGTAATTTTCCTCACAACACTAAAGCTTCATTGCAGCAATTACCACATGAATCGAACCAAAATCCTTCTCAGAAGCTATGAAAAAGAAATGTTGGAGAAAAGCCATGCAACAAGAAATCCAAGCATTATAGGACAATGACACATGGACATTGGAAACATTATCGTCGGATAAGAAAGCACTCGGATGTAGATGGGTGTACAAGGTTAAATACAACTCGGACAGAATAATTGAACAATATAAAAGCTCAGTTGGTCATCTTCGTTAATAAGCATGAGGAATGTATTGACTACAATGAAACGTTTGCTCCAATTACAAAGGTAGTGACCGTTCAGACCTTCTTAGCGGTAGCGGCCGCTCGAAATTAGGAGTTGTATCAGATGGATGTTCATAACGCCTTATTGCATGGTGAACTGGCTGAAGAAGTTTATATGAAATTACCACCGGAATTTCGTGTGTCTGATTCGGGGCAAGTATGTCGACTCCAAATTTTTTTAGATGGGTTGTAACAAGCTCAACAATGATGGTTTGCAAAATTGTCAAAGTGTCTTGATGAAATATGGATTCAAGCAGTCATACTCCAATTATTCTCTCTTCATGATACACCAGGGAAGTATACAACTTAACGTCTTAGTTTATATGGATGACTTGATTATCTCCATAAATGACCATGGTGTCGTTGCACGGTTCAAAGACTATCTCCGAGCATGTTTTCACATGAAGGATTTGGGGTCCTCTGAAGTATTTTCTGGGGGTTGAAGTTGTGCATGGACCAACCGAATTATTCCTTTGTCAACGGAAGTATGCCTTGGATATAATCTCTGAGTCCGGGCTACTGAGAGCAAAATCGATTAAAACTCTCATGAAACATAATCACAATTTTGGCGTTGGTCAAAGGGGCTAATTTATAAGATTCGGAATCATACCGACATCTGCTCGGCAGATTAATATACCTCAGTTTTATGTGACCAGAGTTGACCTATTGTGTACATGTTATGTCCCGATTCATGCACCAATTGAAGGAAGCGCATTGGATTCGGGTGGTAAAATATTTGAAAAAGAACCCCGGACAAGAAAGTATGTTTAGTAAGGATTGTGATCTTCAGTTGTAAGGGTGGTGTGATGCGGATTGGGCTGAATGTTCGTTGACCCGAAAATCGCTCACCGGATGGTTTATCTCCATCGGAAATTCACTGATATCATTAAGAATCAAGAAGCAACACATTGTCTCTCGCTCATCAGTAGAGGCGGAATACCATTCAATGGTAATGACGATTTGTGAATTGAAATGGTTAAAGGAAATCCTACATAGCTTGGGCGTCGAACATAAATCTACGGTAAAAATGTATTGTGATAGTCAAGTAGCATTGTATATTGCACGAAATTCGATATTTCACGAACGGACTAAATATATTAAAGTTGACTGTCATTATGTCTGGGACGCACTCCAATCGGGTATAATTCTTCCGTGTTATGTGTCAACCAATGAATAATTGACCGACGTGTTTACAAAGGTTTTGGGCAAATCACAACATGAATATCTGCTTGGCAAATTGGACATTCGAGCCCCATGCTTCAGCTTGAGTGTGGTATTGAGACCGACACATCAAGTGGTGACCGACCCCGGATATTCTAGTCTCCTAGTTTAACTTTATTAGTTTTTTGGTAAAATTCTAGTCTCAGTACATTTGGTAAATTGTAATTACAGTAATTTATTAAAATATAATTTCCTTGTTATACTAGAAAAAAAAGAACTTTTGTCTCTATATAAAAAAGTCATTATATGATAAATGAAATCCAGAAATAATTCTCCGAAAAAAAATTTCCTCTCTAAAATTCCATTCTCTCTCAAATTTAACAGAGCCAGTGCTTAAATTGTGTTCTCGTTTTTAAAAGGTTTTCAAATATAAACTGATCAGGGACAAATGATCTCGCTCCATCTTCGCTCTCTTCTTCTTATTCCTCCTTTGAACGCAACATGAGAATTCAGCTGATTTCAAAAGAAAATAACTTTGAAATTCATACCTTTTGGTGCTAGTAAAACGGCATGTCCAGGAATTTTGTTTGCAATCTTTTAGCATAGATGTATCTGAGGCCCATACTAGACATGTACCAATGTACCTCCGTGACAAGGAGATTGTTTGTTTATGGAGAACATGAGATGGAAGACAGAGAAGTAAATTGTGTGGTCCTCCCCTTCGCATAATTATATGATATTAAAAAAAGACAAATTAGGAAATAGTAACAACTCACTTGTGGGCTCCTAACATCTGTCACATAGATTCAAGTACGATTTTCCTTAGGTACTACTTCCTCGTCTTTCTTTCATTTTTTTAAAACCATTTTTGGGGGCTTCCGCCTTACCAATCAAAACAAAACCATTTGTTCTACTCGCACGGTGAAATGTTTGATTGATTCAGTATGTCTTAAATATAGATCAGATCCACCAGACAAGAAACTCAATTCCGCACTGAGTCGTCGGACTTATCCTGGGATTTGACCCCCTTTATCTAATGTTGAATTGACGACCTATTCTAAATAAGAAGAGCTTTTTGGATTTGAAAAAAAAAAAAGAAACAACTTACACGACCTACAGGCAACACCGACGAGACCTGGGAAAGCAACCCGATTGGGTGTCAGAGGATCCATAGTACCTGCAGCCTCCCGGATTTCATATTCATCATTTTTGAATTTACTTCTGCCAGTGCTACAAACTAATCTTGAAAACAAACATCCACAAGGAGGTGGCATGCAATATGATCTCAAAGTTAAGAGTGTACAAAATACGGCTAGATGAATTGATTATTCCAAGTGAGAATCATCATTTTCAGAACTTAAAATCTCCATCTAGGTAGGTGAGATGTCCCTCTCATCAATTTTGTAACTGAACTTTGGTTATTTTAAAGCCATGTGACATGTCTCTTGAATCGTCTCATTACTTCATCTCACAAGTTACAAGTGTGTAATCACCGCACTTACCAATTTCACGATGTTCTTCACTATAGTCCTAAAGTTGGAATTGAAGAATTTTAACTTCCAACTCAATCACATTTTAAAAATTCAAAATTGACCTTAAAGTTAAATATTCGATTTCTCTAGCGTGATCTTTTCTAATTCTCTCTTGATGTTCGATACACACATTGGAGCCCAGAGCTCCAGACTAATTTGGATTCTCGCCGCCTAAGGCCCATTTGAGGGGGAAACACTTCCTAATAAGATCTTGTTCATACTCAGATTTCAAATTCGAAATATCTGATTAAGGAAGGTGTCACAACCATTATTGTTGTTTTTTCTAGCATGTCCCCCCCCCCCCCCCTTTCCTTTTCTAAGTTTATCTTGGATCTTCTGACAAATGTAAACCCCATACAATGACAAAATATTACTCTACTTTATACGTCTATAAAAAAGAATCTTTACACGTCTAATCTGTTATGTAGCATGATAATGCTCCTGTGGAATTAAGAAGGCTCTTTTGGAAACTTACTAGATGCTATTTTACAGAAGTCGAGATCAAAGGAGCCAACTTTACGTTTACAATATCTTAAAACATTATATTTGTAAATATAGCAAAAAGTTAACTCTTCATTCTCCAAGAGTAGTAATGTCATTCTCTTTTTAATAGATGGAGTACAATATATCAATCGATCGATGGATCTTCTATGGCTCAATCCCAAATTAGTAGGAGAGAGTCCATTATATACACTCAATATCAAGATCAAAATACTACTACAATTTTCTTCTCTCAAAAGAATTTTATATAATCTTTAATATTAGTCCAATGGATTTAACCAACACTCTTGAGGCTTGTACTTGTTCCTCACAGAATCCTGGCAATAATTATAAACCACAAAGTTTCTCTGCACCCAAGCATAATCAATTTTCTGCTTACTTGATAAGTGCCAAGCATTATACTGATCCCACCAGTGCTGTGTGGTGGTGGAAACACAAGCAGGGTAAGGATTTTTCCATGGACAAGCATCTATAGTGAAGTCCTTATAAGATGCTACAAATGGTGCATTTTTCCAGTTTATCTTGTCCAAGCCTCCTCTAGTAGCCCAATTATCTGCATTCCATATGCTCGAAAACACGTACATTGGCCTCTGGGCAGGAAAGAAATTGTTCGTGTGATTTGCGTTCTTGTATACCCTTATCGGTACCTCATCCACAAAAAACCTGCATTTTACAAGAATGTTGATCGAATCATCAATTACGCCTTAATCTCAAATTAGTTCCGCTTAACTATATGAATATTCATATCCATTCTGTTATATTCAAATCCATTTCATGAGAATCTTGATGTTAGTCATAATTTTAAATGACCATTCTCTCATCGATCATTGTGTTCTAAGGTAGTTTTATTTTTCTTTTCATAAAATTGTTACCATAGAATTGTCCTATATGTGATCAGAGAAACAAAAATTACGGTTGAGGGACATAGTAAAATGGTTGGAATTCCTTTACTCTTAACAAAAAAGATCTTAGATTCACACCCTAGGGACAATGACGGGCCAGAACTTTTACTAATAGATTTAAAATAGAAAGAAGTAAACACAAGAATAAACTAAGAATATTCAACATCTATTATATATATATATATATATATATATATATATATAATTTTCTGGTAGAAAGGGTTCGAATGAAGTATATCTTACGGCGAATTCTGATTAGTTTACTTTATTTCTAGGACCCCAAGTGAGGATGAATTACATTTCTGTACAAAATATTTACCTCCTTAATGGATCTAACCGACACGAATTTTGATTAATTTAACCATAGAATTTTGAATATCAAATGATTAAACAGGAAACAATTACTAACTTGGAGAGTGAAAAAAGGACTTACACAATTTGGTGAGAGTTCCAAAGAATGGAATAGGTATGGAAATCCAAAGTAGGATCAAACCAGAGTTGATGCCTCATCTCACGTCCACCACTCCCATTATTGTACACATTTGTCTGAATAAGATATGGCTGCCCTGTTCTGTTTCCCAAGAACTCAAAATCTATTTCATCTCTCAATGGCCCTGCCTCTACTTCTGAACACATCTGCACACAATGTGAAAAAAGAAAAAGAAAAAGATTCTCATTACACCCATTGCCAAAATTCCCACAAGAATATTAAGAAACTGTTTCGCCACGAGAATTATTCATTTTCTCCAAAATAATATTTTACTTTATTTCAAAATTAGTGTCTCGTTACAAAAAATTTAAATTCCAAATCTTGGAAAATTATTCCAAGCCTTTTCTCCTACTCTAACTTTATAAATTTCAAAAAAAATGAAAAATATTTGGAATGTATGGCCAAAGGCCCACTAAATATGCACAAAAATTTCAAAAGAATGTCTTCTGAACTTACATAAAATGCTGTCACAACACCAGCAGAGTCACCTCCTACCAGTTTCAACTTTGTGCTATACCAACCAAATCTATAGCTCTGCTTAGTCATGAACCCACAATCTATATATACCAAGAACATGAATATATTCAAATGTTACAAAAAAATGTAAATAAGAAATAAAATGCATTTTGAATTCTTGGATTTTAATCACCTGATACTTGGTCTAAGGTAAGATACCAGATCTGTCCATCTTTAGAAGTCTTGAAATGAGTACCAGGACAACTTTTACTGAAGTTCTCTTCAAATCCACCTTTGAGTTGAGCATGTGATGATGCAAAAAGGGTACCCATTAGTGCTAAAATTAAAAGAATATCATCCATTGAAGAAACATTTCTCTCCATGTTTTTTTTTTTTGTTGAATGAAGCTATTGTTGGAGGAGCTTGATGAAAAGTGAGCATATAGGCTTCTAAGCTGGATCCTTACGCGGTTTGTCACCTTGGTAATGATAAGGGTACAAATGGAAATGAGAATAGTTTGCTCATTTTTGTTACTCTAATCTTTTAACCTCGAGAGACGAAATAAGGCTAAGATATTACAAAGGACAAAAAGAAAATGAATAAATCACAGCTTTTGTTATTTTTGTGAAGGGGAAAGTCCGAAGGCGAAACCCCCGTATCAGAGGATATGCGCGAGTGACAGCTTGCATGAGAGGACCAACGGGACACGAACCCATCAACAACCCTTGCAATATTTCAGCAAAGACTGTCACCACACAGATTCGAACCTGCGACGTCGGAGTGGTTGTACCCCAATCACCTTGTCACTTACCAACTTATCTGTGCCCCTGGGGGCAACACGGCTTTTATTATCGGTTCTAGACAATAAAAACTCCAACTCATTCGAGATTATTTTCCTGTTAGCACTAGAAAAATATTTGAAAATTTTGAGGAGCACCATGTTTGGTATTCTAAAATGGACTACTTTTTGAAAATCAATCCAAAATGGCTTTTAGAAACCAAAATAATTCAAATGTAGATCTAACAAGACAAATAGCCTATTTGGTCACTGACCTAATCGGTTTATTTTGAAAAGTATGAGTTGTAATTTATATTTCGTTAATCAATTTGAAAATTAAAAAAAAAAATTATTAAAATTCTAAAAGTACTTCATGTGAAAAACTTTTTTTTTTCAGTTTCTCCTATTCAAGAACATTGTTTCTTTTTCGGCCAAACAAATTATAATACAAATATTCTCCAAACCTCACTTAATTTTTTCTCTTCTCGGAGAAAACATGTCAAATTAAAAAACAAAGAGAAGGAAAATAATGTACGTACATGATTCTACTTGTAATAGTATTAAGTTAATATTAGATTGTTAGTAAATATTTTAGAGATGACGAATACTCTATTCAATGTTTCGAATTTTAAAAATTAGGAATTTAGGGATTAGGTCCCAATAAGCACACATATCCAGAAGGGCCTGCAGCAAGCATGAGCATGCAATTAAAATAGTGAGAGGGTATCCATGCTGCCAATTAACTGATTTTGGTGGCAGAAAATAAAAGTGGGGTCTAAAGTTCTTTTAATATTGCAATGTGGCTCCTTTTAAATGGCCTTATTATATAAAGGCTTCTTGGATTTGACAAACTGGATTCTGTTAACTCCTCCTTGTTATTTACATATAAATATAATTTTATTTTCACAAAAGGAAAAACATCACGTATAGATGAATGAGGCAACAATAACCTTACTTGTTAAAGCATAGTTCTTTGTTAAATTATTCACTTTACTGTTGTGGATCTCAATCATTTCAGTATAAGTTTTACGTTGCATATTTTTAAGGATAATTATAATTGACACCCATTTACGGCACAACTTGACACAAATGGGTATATTAGTAACTTCACACGTCTTTTGAGCGCAACTTTACCTCTTTCTTCTTTTCTATGACAAAAATATCCTTGCCTTTAAAAACATAAAATGAAATTTGAAGTTTCCTCTCTCTCCTTATTTCAATAATTACTTACTCTTCCCAATGAATAATATTACCCTCTCTCCCTTTAATGTAATTATTGATGTTATTCTTTATTTTTCTTTTTATGTTTTTTTTAATACATGATTAGATGAATTTTTGCATGCCTATTTTTCTTCTTTTTCTTATACATTAGCTATACATATTATTTTATAAAAGTACATACTAACATGTAAATAAACACTTCATTTTTCATTGGTCATCTATATGTCTTAATGTCATAAATATACGAACCGGAGAAAATTATATTTTTCTTTTATTCGTCTTTGTGATTTTTTTTTTTGAAGATTGTGTCACGAAAAAGAGTTCATATTTATCGTTGATGACCAAAATTTCATTTATCCTTTTTTTTCTTCATCTTTTAGTTTTTAAATTTCTTCCTTTATGGTTGACTTTAATTAAAAATATTGAATTCGTTCAATATAGCTCAGTATTAGATATATATGGCAACTTTCAGAAAAATTGGTGAATATCCGTATTTTAAATTTGAACACAGTTGAAATCTACTCTAATCATAAAATCAAATTATTATTATTATTATATTAATTATTATCATATTATTGTTATTATTATTTAATTGGAGTGATGAGAGTAAAACATGGATATATATATATATATATATATATATATATATATATATATGGAAACTTTCAGAAAAAGTGATGAATATCTCGTATTTTAAATTTGACACAGTTGAAAACTACTCTAATCGTGAAATCAAATTCTTATTATTCATATTATTATTACTATTATTATTATTACTATTATTATTGTAGTAGTATATTATATTATTATTTTTAATAATTATTATTATTATTATCATCCATTAATGATGATTAGAGAAAAAGATAATGAAAAAAGTAGTAGTATATTATTTATTATATTATTATTATTATTTAATTATTATTATTATACATTAATGATGATTAGAGAAAAAGATAATGAAAAAAGAGAAGTGATAAACATATGTGTTTAATTTAAATATTACTGAATGTGAAACTTAAACATTCAATATTTTATTTTTAACATTGTCCTAAACTTCTAATAGTTAATTACCTTTTTTTTGCCCTTGCAGTTTAAACATTTATTTTTCTGAGTAATTTGCTCCTTACCGTTTTTCTAAATGTTGCAGTTTTTTTATTTTTAAATTCTGATTTTTGTGGTGATGAAACTTGGGATTCTATATAGATAGATTAGCCACTAATCACACATCAAAAAACACTTAGCGGCGTATCTCAAGAAAGCAACACATAAACCTCCTTTTAAAAAGTTGAAAATTAAAAGGATTGGAGGGGAAATGACGAATCGGAGTGACAAAGGACTGAATCTCATCGGATTGTGGTAGCAAGGCCATTCTGCCACTTACAATACCCCGTCGCCTATTTAAACCATATGCAAAGGATTATACCCACCGCTCGACACGTCGTCCTAGTGTGGGTGGGCACTGGGCTATGTCGTTGGCCTATGTCATTGAACGTCGGCCTAGTGTGGTGGTTGGCACTGGTCTATGTCGCTACCATTGTCACTTGGCATTAGCATTGGCCTTGACATATAACTATGTGTTGTTCCTCGATATGGACTAGTGTCCGTCGATATAGACTAGTGTTATGGGATGAAATCCTATGTTGCTATACGTCGGCCTGTGTCGTTCGGTGCGACCTAGTGTTATGGGATAAGGCATAGGTCGCTAGACGCCCGCCTATATCCATCGACATGGCCTAGTATGGGTGGGCAATGAGCTATGTCACAGGACGTCAGCCTACGTCCGTTGACGTGGCCTAGTGTGACTAGGCACTAGGCTATGTCGTTGAACGTCGGCCTATGTCCGTCGACGTGGCCTAGTGTGGGTAGGTACTAGGATACATCGTTGGACGTAAGCCTAGTGTGGTTGGGCATTGGGCTATGTCGCTGGCCTATGTTATTAAACGTTGGCCTCGTGTGGTTGGACACTAGGCTATGTCGATGAACGTCGGCCTAGTAAAGTTGGACACTGGTCTATGTCGCTGGCCTATGTTTTTGGATGTCGGCCTAGTGTGGCTGGGCATTAGTCTATGTCGCTGGCCTATGTCATTGGACGTAGGCCTAATGTGGTTGGGCACTTGTCTATGTCACTACCATTATCACTGTCGCGCCCGATTTTGACCTGCGGGCTTCGCGACGCGATGGCGTCGATTCCCTCCGGATGGATTAGAAATGCTTGCTTGAGGAGTCGCCACCTAATTATTCTAAGGTGAATTAGGACACCTAAATTCTAACTACAAAAAAAATTACAAAATAACTCCAATTTTGTGGTCTGCGAAACTAATGAAATTCTAGGTAAGGGTTCTTTATTATCCTAAAGGGAAGGGGTTAGGCATCCTTTAAGATCCGCTAACTTGCGGTTATCCGATCAAATTCAGGTTAATTATTGTACTAAGAAAATGCATGTTTTTACACATATAAAAATAATATTGCAAGATGTTAATAGAATGATGCATTTTGTACAAGTATGCATTTGTATGGCATTAATATACATGTAAAGCTAAAAAAAGTACAAGTATGCATTTGTATGAAAATTGATAAAAATGTATGCAAGGTGTTATTATGGGCAACGGGCCTAAAATAAATAAACTAGCGATTTTCAATTTTAAAACTAACCGAGCCTAAAATAAATAAACTAGCGATGGGTTTTCAGTTTTGGACTACCCTATTAATTAATTCTATGTCTACCTATTCTAAATATTTCAATAATTTCACGAGTACAATAATATTACAATGCGAATGAAAATAAAGCTTTGAATTAAAGAAAGTAAAAGACAACAACAAAAATAAGAAATCTCCGAGGGGTATTTTGCCTTCTTTGACTTTATCTTTGCAAGTCAAGAATAAACGGTTAGAAACAATTGAATATACATAACTTCGGATTCGTATCCAAAACAAGTAAATGTTTTGATTACGGAGGGCTCGGACTCAAATTTTGAAAAGATCATTCCGGTCACGTCGTGGCTGCGAACGTATGACTCGTTGGTCATTTTAGTTGCCTTGCCTACCGAACATGTTGGTCTCTTGGGTGAAAAAGATTTAAGTTTCATCCTTGCCCGAAGTTTTATTTTCCGTCTTTACAAATGTGGAGGCCTCAAAAATCGACGGATATTTTTTCATCGGCCAAAATGCGGTATTTAATTAAAAAACGATAAACTAAACCAAAACGATAAAAAGCGAAATCGAGAAGCAATTCTCGAAAAGACGCGATATTTAGTTTAAAACGGTAAGACAAGTAAAACAAAAATATCCGTTGCACGGATGTTTAAATGCCAAAACGATGGCGAAACAAATAATAATAATAATAAAAAAAGCGCGGCCTCGAATTCAATTTCATCGGCCTAAATGCGGTATTTATATAAATCGATAAATCGGTAAGACAATCCGTGCACGGATGTTTAAATGCCAAAAAAGTGAACCGAAACGAAAACGAAAGAAGAAGAAGAAGAAGAAGAAAAAAAAGCGCGTGGCCTCGAATTTAATTTCATCGGCCTAAATGCGGTATTAGTTAAAAACAATAAAACAAAAGATATCCGTTGCACGGACGTTTAAAACATAAAATAAACCAACGGTTTGCAATTAAAACGTCCAACCCGAATTACGAAATTTTCGGACGAAGCGGGATTCGAATCGCTTCGAAATCCGGCCGAGACGAACAATGATCCGGTTCGGATTTCGGGTCGACCCGACCCGACCCGGAAAACAATTTTTTATTTTATTTATTTTCAGATAACCAACAACAACATATAAAGATATAAATCGAAAATTTATTCAAAACGGGTCGACCAGACCGGATCGATGACTTGAGACCGAATCGGATTTTCAACCCGAATCGATTTCTTTCCAAATTTCGGATAACCAACAACAAGATATAAAAAATACAAAAATCGGAAATTTACCGAATTTGTCGACCACCCGGCCAAGCTTTTATTTTTATTTTTATTTTTTGTTTTAGATTTTCAGATAGCCAACAACAAATTAAAAAATACAAAAATCTGAAAATTTACCTGACCCGGATTCTTAGAAGAATCTTAGATTTTAAATTCGGATTTCAACACTTGAATTCGATTTTCGGACCTCCAAAATTCAGATTTTTGACCCCCAAAATTCAGATTTTCGACCTCCAAAATTCTGATTTTTGACCCCCAAAATTCAGATTTTCGACCTCCAAAATTCCCCCCTAAAATGAAGAACAAAGTGGGGGTTTTATAGATGGAAAAAAAATAGTTTGAATTTCAAAATAAGGGCAAAAAGTGATGATTTTTAGGCGGATTTTCGGGGTATGGGTTGCGGTTTTTTAGGGGATAGAGGTATGGGTGAAGTGACCGGCGACGTGGGGTCGCCGGTATGGGGGTGTGGGGTCGGGTGTGGCGGGCCGAAGGAGGAGTGAGAGAGAGAGAGAGAGAGTGAGATGAAAAAAATGAAAAATGTTGTTAGGGTTTTGGTTTAAAGGGGGGGGAAATAAAGGGAAAGGGAATTGGGTATTGGGCCGATCCGGGTGGGCTTGCGGTTTTGGGCTGGCCGAATTGGGCCACGGGTAGGGGATAAGTGGGGTGATTAGTTGGGCCTTGGATGGGGTCCGAAAATGGGTTGTTTTTATTGTAATGGGTTGGGAAATGAAATGAGTTATGGGTTTAAAACATAAAAGGGGTTTTAATATTAAAAAATGCATTGAAGAGAAAAAAAAAATGTAAATTATAAAAAATAAGAATATAACGATGTGATAATAATAAAAAATATAATATTTGCGATATGCTTAATGCTTGATAAAAAATGGAAATGTGATGTCATTTTGCGAAAAAATAAATAACATAGAATATTATGGATAAAACTATGATTATGATATAAAAATGCAAATGACAATAAAATGCAAATAATAATGATATACATATATATGCCTATATTTTAAAATGTTTTAAAGTGTCAAAAATATTAAAAATTGCAAATAAATCATAAAAAGATGGGACAAAATTGGGTGTCAACGGATGCCCTTCTTTGGCGGAGACGATGAAAGAGTTTTCGGACAAAGAAGTTGACCGAGTAGCCAATTTTGTTCGGATCATCTGGACTCGAGGGAAGGTTATGGGTGTGTGGGAAGAAATAAAATCCCGAGGGAGAGAGAAGTTGCAAAAGATGGTGCACATTCAAAAAATAATGCCCCGGTGTCGACTTATGATGACAACGATTGCGGATGTGGCGAGATGCGGGAAGGGCGGAACAACGTTCGAAGTACCTCCTCAATGCGGATGACGTTGTTGCATAGGCGTGATTGAAATTAAAATACCCGCATTAGAAGGTGGGCGCTGACCGAAATTAAAATACCCGCATTGGAAGGTGGGTGCACGAAATGCCGTCATTGTATTGACGTGATGCGTTTGTGACCCGCGTGGGTTGAAATGACGTCGTTGTATGGACGTGTTGTTGATGACGTCGTTGTATAGACGCAATGCGATGCCGCCGTTGTATGGGCGTAATGCTTGATGACGCCGTTGTATGGGCGCAACGCGATGACGTCGTTGTATGGACGTAATGCGATGACGTCGTTGTATGGACGTTGCGATGACGCCGTTGTATGGGCGTAATGCGATGTCGCCGTTGTATGGGCACAATGCGATGTCGCCGTTGTATGGGCGTAATGCTTTGATGTCGCCGTTGTATGGGCACAATCTTGATGACGCCGTTGTATGAGCGTAATCTTGCGATGTCGCCGTTGTATGGGCGTAATGCTATGACGCCGTTGTATGGGCGCAATGCTGATGACGCCGTTGTATGGGCGTAATGCTGATGTCGCCGTTGTATGGGCGTAATGCGTGCGATGACGCGCTGTATGGGCGTAATGCTTGATGTCGCCGTTGTATGGGCGTAATGTTGTGACGCCGTTGTATGGGCCCAATCTTGATGACGTCGTTGTATGGACGTAATGCGATACGCCGTTGTATGGGCGTAATGCTTGATGTCGCCGTTGTATGGGCGTAATCTTTGTGCGTGCCGTTGTATGGGCGCAATGCTGATGACGCCGTTGTATGGGCGCAATGCTGATGTCGCCGTTGTATGGGCGCAATGCTGATGTCGCCGTTGTATGGGCGCAATGCTGATGTCGCCGTTGTATGGGCGTATCTTTGTGTGCGCGCCGTTGTATGGGTGTAATGTTGATGTCGCCGTTGTATGGGCGCAATGCGTGCACCGTTGTATGGGCGTAATCTTGATGTCGCCGTTGTATGGGCGTAATGCTTGATGTCGCCGTTGTATGGGCGCAATCTTGATGTCGCCGTTGTATGGGCGTAATCTTGATGTCGCCGTTGTATGGGCGCAATGCGTTTGATATACATTGTTGTATGGGCGTAATCTTGATGTCATTGTATGTATGGGCGTAATGCGATGTCGCCGTTGTATGGGCGTAATCTTTGTGACGCGTTGTATGAGCGCAATGCGATGACGCCGTTGTATGGGCGCAATGCTTGATGACGCCGTTGTATAAGCGCAATGCTTGATGTCGCCGTTGTGCGGGCGTAATCTTTGTGGCGTCGTTGTATGGGCGTAATGCGATGTCGTCGTTGTATGGGCACAATGCGATGACGCGCGCGTTGTATGGGCGTAATCTTGATATCGCCGTTGTATGGGCGTAATCTTTGTGACGCCGTTGTATAGGCGCAATGCTTGATGACGCCGTTGTATGGGCGCAATGCGATGTCGTCGTTGTATGGGCGTAATCTTTGTGACGCCGTTGTATGGGCGTAATGCGATGTCGCCGTTGTATGGGCACAATGCGATGACGCCGTTGTATGGGTGTAATCTTGATGTCGCCGTTGTATGGGCGCAATGCTTGATGTCGCCGTTGTATGGGCGCAATGCGATGTCGCCGTTGTATGGGCGTAATCTTTGTGGCAGCCGTTGTATGGGCGTAATCTTGATGTCGCCGTTGTATGGGCACAATCGATGACGCCGTTGTATGGGCGTAATCTTGATGTCGCCGTTGTATGGGCGTAATGCTGATGTCGCCGTTGTATGGGCGCAATGCTGATGTCGCCGTTGTATGGGAGTAATGCTGATGACGTCGTTGTATGGACGTAATGTTGTGAAAGATGTAGATGACCTCATTGCCGTCGGTTTTTGTAATATGATTCCACGTTGTGTTGAATCCTCTACCGATTCAAACTCATGTGGTGTGGATTGCAATGTCGTCCATGCACGGACGAAAATGTGATGCGACATCTTTGCCGAATTAAACGCACATGTTGCGGCTTCCTTGCCTTTGTCAACCTGAAGACCTGTACTCAAAGAAATTTGTGAGTTTGGGGAAAGGGCGGTTGATTAGTGTTGACTTTGTAGCATTGGCTCTTGACCCTCGCAAGTTCAAACTAGTTTAGATTGAAGACTTAGTTGTCTAGCATTTTTCCAAGTCCATTGGCATATGCTTGCAGTGAACCCTAAAAAAAAATGCCCCAGTTTCTGGTATATATGAAGATGATGAACTTCCAACTGGATAAAGTCGAGTTTGTGCGGACCGCTTGCTTGTCCTGTTAAGGCAATCATGTAAGCACATTGCGTTGTGTGCAAGATAATGGAAGAAAAATTCCAATGGTGTGACCGAAGCCGATATAGGCCGCCTATGTATTCCGACAAGGAAATTCAGGTCATAACGTAGTTCGCTGCAAACAAAATGGCGATTGTGAAGTTTTCCAAAATGGGACCGAAGCCGATGTGGCTGCCTACGTATCCCGCCGAGGGAATCAGGTCATAACGTAGTTCATGCGAGGCAAAAAAGATTATAAGGATTTTCTATAAAATGGGACCGAAGCCGATGTGGCCGCCTACGTATCCCTCCGAGGGAATCAGGTCATAACGTAGTTCATGTAACAAAAGAGATTTGTAAGGATTTTCTAAAAATTGGACCGAAGCCGTTGTGGCCGCCTACATATTCCGACAAGGAAATCAGGTCATAACGTAGTTCATGCGGCAAAAGAGATTTGTAAGGATTTTCTAAAAATTGGACCGAAGCCGTTGTGGCCGCCTACGTATTCCGACAAGGGAAATCAGGTCATAACGTAGTTCATGCAACAAAAGAGATTTGTAAGGATTTTCTAAAAATTGGACCGAAGGCTGTTGTGGCCGCCTACGTATTCCGACAAGGAAATCGAGTCATAACGTAGTTCATGCCAATAAATAGAAATCAAATTACGGGTTGTTCGTCGAGACTATGGGAAAAAAGGATTTTGAGGTTGTAAAATCTCTTCTTCTTTTTTTGAAAAATGATGCAATATATTTTGAAAAATGATGCAGTATAGTTTGCAAGGTTTTTGATATTTTTTTTTTTGATATTTTTTTTTTTTGAAAATATGAAAAAGACAGAATCATGTCTTGACTTCAGTTGATACCAACCATTAGTAATGTGCTTAGAGTTCCCGTTACTGCTCTTTGTATAACCGAGGCTGACTTCAGGGTAATTCCTACAGCTTCAGATGCTACCTCAGACATACCTGAGTATCGACACTTGTTTCAAGCCAAGGTTTTGACATATGCATCCTCATGTTTCAAATGCCCTCACTGAAAGAAAGTCCCTTTCTCACATGTATTTCAATATTTTGAACTTTGGGACGTCTAAAGAAGTACACTCACCCTCAGAAAGATGTTCAATGCATTCAATTGTGATACCATAGGCTTGGCCGTCATGTGAGTATCCACTAATGTGAGAACCCTCTGTATAGGATCATGTAGGGCTTGTTATAGGTTTGTAATGTAGGCTTGGGGAAAGGAAAGGATATCATTTGGGTAACAAGTGACTAATTCTTCCTTGAGCGTTGGAATATGTTTGCGCTTTGTATTTGTGTGCCTTGATGCCGATTTGTTTCTTTTTGCCCCCGTTTGTTTTGTGCCGACTTCTTTTGAATATTTCGTTTGGAGCTTTTTCCCCTTTTTCGGAGTTATTTCCCTTTTTTTTTTTTGATATTGTCGAGGCTTTTTACTTTATTTTTTGTGAAGTCGTCCCTTTGTTTTGTTTCATTTCCTCTTTTGGGAACATTGCAACTTCGACTCGGATCTTTTTCAGCAATTTACACATTTTTGATGCGCTCTAGGAGGTCGGGCCAAGAGAGGGATAGTGCGTGTACGCACTCAGAAAGGGTATAGGCATAAGATGTGGTTGTTAAAAAAAATAGGCTTCAGGCTCAAAGGGGAAATGCTACAGATAATGTTATTTGGTAAGCTGGAAAGGATCAAACGAATCAAAGAAAGCCTACGATCCTTTCCTATACCAAGTGTTACTCAGGATTTCGCCTCAACAAACATTCGAGCCAAGTTCTAGATCACAATGCAATGCAATTGAACTTATTCTAAAACTCACCACACAATGCATATGAAACGATGAGGTTTGCTTCGTTCATACCTTGGAAGCATGCAAAACGATTTCTAAGAGTCAACACAGGCGTGAATAAGAGGTACCAGAAGAATCTATGGTTTACCACGAAGTCAGTCTTCTCCGCTTGTTCTTTCCTATGCACACTCTTAACTGTGTTGGTATCAACCAAGTCCATCAATGATTCTTAGAAAATATATATATATATTTTGTATTTTTTTTTTTGTTGTTTTGTTTTGTTTTTTTTTTTTTTTGAATAAAGGGTACCGAACCCCCAAATAGGGCTGCCTACGTATCTCATCTTTGACGAGAATCAGGTGTGCGTTGTTCGTGCAGAAAGTATATATAAAATGTAAAAAAAAATTCATCCAAAATAGGATAGTAAGTAAAATTGTATGCACTAAAAAAGTGATTGTCCATACTAGGATAATGTAATGAAAAAAATAATTATCCACAATAGGATGTAATGAAAAAATATTGTCCATTAGGGTGTAATGAATTATTTTTTTTGATAAACCAGAAGCATTTTTTTCAATTTTTTTTTTTGATTTGATATGATTTGATTTTTTTTTTTTTTTTTTTTTTTTTTAGGTCGCACCCGAAAGGGGTTACCTACGTATCACACCGTATGGTGAGAATCGGACACTCGTAGTTCGTAAGGATATGTTGTAAAAATGTATGATATAAAGAAAATTATGTAACAAAATTAAGCATCTCAACCGAATTTGCAAAATATATATTAAAACAAGTATAGACAACTAGAGTAACGCCTCGTTGACTACGGCGTTGGTGACTTTTTCCGATCAAAACATCTTCGGTAGTCTTTGTGAAAGCCCTTTGGCTTTGTTCTTTCCCGAAGTATATCCGGAGATAGTGTTTTTAAAATGATCGCCCCCGACTATTCGCGGGGACGATCTTCTGCAAAAAATAAGAGCACGGGTGAAAGGAGGAAAGTCACTAAAAGAATAATAAAATGTAGGGAATGTGAAAGTATGGTCAAAAACTCCCCGATTGCTTGCACGAGATCCGAGTCTTGATGTTCAAGAACGCTTTATCCTAGAGCGCGGTGACACAATTTATGTCCCGAGTTGCAAACTATATGGTATGATATGTACGAGAATTGAAGCGAGGTAATTATTGCATTAAATAATATGTACGAGTTGAAAGAAGAAAAATAGCAAACAAATTGTGTGGGAATTAAATGTGTCCTAACATGCATGGAGCCTCTCTTATACCAAAGGTAAGCCTAAATACCAAATATGAGAGATTATGACAGATTAATCCAAGGTTTGTCAAGCGCAATGCTTTTGTTGGAAATGAAGACAAAACGTATGTACGTTTTCCAATATCGACATGTCATAATTAGGCTTGGATTAGTCTATCATTATCACGCTACAAATAATATCTTTGATGGGCCATTGGGTCGTGAGACACAGCAGACAATTTTGGTGGATTTCTTAATTGTGGAGTCGACACCAAGGATCGACCCACCTAAGGTGTATGCATGCATGACTTAAGATAAATGGTGATATAGCTCTATCCTAAATTTTCTATGATTTGGTGACTAGACTCAAAGTTCCCGAGTGGACTGCTCGAGTGAGAAGGCTACGCGGCCAACCGGATGGTCCGGACGCTCCGCGCATATACCAACTCTCCTAGAAATTTGGCATTTTGAAAGAAACTTGCGGGTGCGCAAAACACACCTCGCGTGTAATGTGTGATAGTGTCAATTTTCCGAGTGGAAGAAATATGAGCGGAATGCCAATTTAAGGAAAGCGATAAAAAGAATATAGCAATTAAAGCGATTAAACATACAAAATTTCAAAAAGAAAACAATTAGAAGCAATAGAATAAATAAGAAGCAAAATAAAGCGCAATAATAATTAACTTTGAACTTGCTATGGTTAAGAACACGATTCCCCGGCGGAGTCGCCATCTTTGTCGCGCCGATTTTGACTGCGGGCTTCGCGACGCGATGGCGTCGATTCCCTCCGATGGATTAGAAATGCTTGCTTGAGGAGTCGCCACCTAATTATTCTAAGGTGAATTAGGACACCTAAATTCTAACTACAAAAAAAATTACAAAATAACTCCAATTTTGTGGTCTCAAAACTAATGAAATTCTAGGTAAGGGTTCTTTATTATCCTAAAGGGAAGGGGTTAGGCATCCTTTAAGATCCGCTAACTTGCGGTTATCCGATCAAATTCAGGTTAATTATTGTACTAAGAAAATGCATGTTTTTACACATATAAAAATAATATTGCAAGATGTTAATAGAATGATGCATTTTGTACAAGTATGCATTTGTATGGCATTAATATACATGTAAAGCTAAAAAAAAGTACAAGTATGCATTTGTATGAAAATTGATAAAAATGTATGCAAGGTGTTATTATGGGCAACGGGCCTAAAATAAATAAACTAGCGATTTTCAATTTTAAAACTAACCGAGCCTAAAATAAATAAACTAGCGATGGGTTTTCAGTTTTGGACTACCCTATTAATTAATTCTATGTCTACCTATTCTAAATATTTCAATAATTTCACGAGTACAATAATATTACAATGCGAGAATGAAAATAAAGTGAATTAAAGAAAGTAAAAGACAACAACAAAAATAAGAAATCTCCGAGGGGTATTTTGCCTTCTTTGACTTTATCTTTGCAAGTACATCAAGAATAAACGGTTAGAAACAATTGAATATACATAACTTCGGATTCGTATCCAAAACGGTAAATGTTTTGATTACGGAGGGCTCAGACTCAAATTTTGAAAAGATCATTCCAGTCACGTCGTGGCTGCGAACGTATGACTCGTTGGTCATTTTAGTTGCCTTGCCTACCGAACATGTTGGTCTCTTGGGTGAAAAAGATTTAAGTTTCATCCTTGCCCAGAAGTTTTATTTTCCGTCTTTACAAATGTGGAGGCCTCAAAAATCGACGGATATTTTTTCATCGGCCAAAATGCGGTATTTAATTAAAAAACAGTAAACTAAACCAAAACAGTAAAAACTGAAATCGAGAAGCAATTCTCGAAAAGACGCGATATTTAGTTTAAAACAGTAAGACAGTAAAACAGTAAATATCCGTTGCACGGATGTTTAAATGCCAAAACAGTAACTGAAACAGAAATAATAATAATAATAAAAAAAGCGCGGCCTCGAATTCAATTTCATCGGCCTAAATGCAGTATTTATATAAATCAGTAAATCAGTAAGACAATCCGTGCACGGATGTTTAAATGCCAAAAAAGTGAACTGAAACAGAAACGAAAGAAGAAGAAGAAGAAGAAAAAAAGCGCGTGGCCTCGAATTTAATTTCATCGGCCTAAATGCAGTATTAGTTAAAAACAATAAAACAGTAAGATATCCGTTGCACGGACGTTTAAAACAAGAAATAAACCAACGGTTTGCAATTAAAACGTCCAACCCGAATTACGAAATTTTCGGACCGAAGCGAGATTCGAATGCAGCACGAAATCCGGCCCGAGACAGAACAATGATCCGGTTCGGATTTCGGGTCGACCCGACCCGACCCGGAAAACAATTTTTTATTTTATTTATTTTCAGATAACCAACAACAACATATAAAGATATAAATCTGAAAATTTATTCAAAACGGGTCGACCCCCGATCCGAATCGGATTTTCAACCCGAATCGATTTCTTTCCAAATTTCAGATAACCAACAACAAGATATAAAAAATACAAAAATCTGGAAATTTACCCGAACCGGGTCGACCCGACCCGGAACAGTTTTATTTTTATTTTTATTTTTTGTTTTAGATTTTCAGATAGCCAACAACAAATTAAAAAATACAAAAATCTGAAAATTTACCTGACCCGGATTCTTAGAAGAATCTTAGATTTTAAATTCGGATTTCAACACTTGAATTCGATTTTCGGACCTCCAAAATTCGATTTTTGACCCCCAAAATTCGATTTTCGACCTCCAAAATTCTGATTTTTGACCCCCAAAATTCAGATTTTCGACCTCCAAAATTCCCCCCTAAAATGAAGAACAAAGTGGGGGTTTTATAGATGGAAAAAAAATAGTTTGAATTTCAAAATAAGGGCAAAAAGTGATGATTTTTAGGCGGATTTTCGGGGTATGGGTTGCGGTTTTTTAGGGGATAGAGGTATGGGTGAAGTGACCGGCGACGTGGGGTCGCCGGTATGGGGGTGTGGGGTCGGGTGTGGCGGCTGAAGGAGTGAGAGAGAGAGAGAGAGAGAGTGAGATGAAAAAAATGAAAAATGTTGTTAGGGTTTTGGTTTAAAAGGGGGGAAATAAAGGGAAAGGGAATTGGGTATTGGGCCGATCCGGGTGGGCTTGCGGTTTTTGGGCTGGCCGAATTGGGCCACGGGTAGGGGATAAGTGGGGTGATTAGTTGGGCCTTGGATGGGGTCCGAAAATGGGTTGTTTTTATTGTAATGGGTTGGGAAATGAAATGAGTTATGGGTTTAAAACATAAAAGGGGTTTTAATATTAAAAAATGCATTGAAGAGAAAAAAAAATGTAAATTATAAAAAATAAGAATATAACGATGTGATAATAATAAAAAATATAATATTTGCGATATGCTTAATGCTTGATAAAAAATGGAAATGTGATGTCATTTTGCGAAAAAATAAATAACATAGAATATTATGGATAAAACTATGATTATGATATAAAAATGCAAATGACAATAAAATGCAAATAATAATGATATACATATATATGCCTATATTTTAAAATGTTTTAAAGTGTCAAAAATATTAAAAATTGCAAATAAATCATAAAAAGATGGGACAAAATTGGGTGTCAACAGATGCCCTTCTTTGGCGGAGACGATGAAAGAGTTTTCGGACAAAGAAGTTGACCGAGTAGCCAATTTTGTTCGGATCATCTGGACTCGAGGGAAGGTTATGGGTGTGTGGGAAGAAATAAAATCCCGAGGGAGAGAGAAGTTGCAAAAGATGGTGCACATTCAAAAAATAATGCCCCGTGTCGACTTATGATGACACGATTGCGGATGTGGCGAGATCGGGAAGGGCGGAACAACGTTCGAAGTACCTCCTCAATGCGGATGACGTTGTTGCATAGGCGTGATTGAAATTAAAATACCCGCATTAGAAGGTGGGCGCCGACCAAAATTAAAATACCCGCATTGGAAGGTGGGTGCACGAAATGCCGTCATTGTATTGACGTGATGCGTTTGTGACCCGCATGGGTTGAAATGACGTCGTTGTATGGACGTGTTGTTGATGACGTCGTTGTATAGACGCAATGCTGATGACACCGTTGTATGGGCGTAATGCTGATGACGCCGTTGTATGGGCGCAACGCTGATGACGTCGTTGTATGGACGTAATGCTGATGACGTCGTTGTATGGACGTTGCTGATGACGCCGTTGTATGGGCGTAATGCTGATGTCGCCGTTGTATGGGCACAATGCTGATGTCGCCGTTGTATGGGCGTAATGCTGATGTCGCCGTTGTATGGGCACAATGCTGATGACGCCGTTGTATGAGCGTAATGCTGATGTCGCCGTTGTATGGGCGTAATGCTATGACGCCGTTGTATGGGCGCAATGCTGATGACGCCGTTGTATGGGCGTAATGCTGATGTCGCCGTTGTATGGGCGTAATGCTGATGACGCCGTTGTATGGGCGTAATGCTGATGTCGCCGTTGTATGGGCGTAATGTTGTGACGCCGTTGTATGGGCCAATGCTGATGACGTCGTTGTATGGACGTAATGCTGATGACGCCGTTGTATGGGCGTAATGCTGATGTCGCCGTTGTATGGGCGTAATGCTGTGACGCCGTTGTATGGGCGCAATGCTGATGACGCCGTTGTATGGGCGCAATGCTGATGTCGCCGTTGTATGGGCGCAATGCGATGTCGCCGTTGCGCGTATGGGCGCAATGCTGATGTCGCCGTTGTATGGGCGTAATGCTGTGACGCCGTTGTATGGGTGTAATGTTGATGTCGCCGTTGTATGGGCGCAATGCTGATGACGCCGTTGTATGGGCGTAATGCTGATGTCGCCGTTGTATGGGCGTAATGCTGATGTCGCCGTTGTATGGGCGCAATGCTGATGTCGCCGTTGTATGGGCGTAATGCTGATGTCGCCGTTGTATGGGCGCAATGCTGATGTCGCTGTTGTATGGGCGTAATGCTGATGTCGCTGTTGTATGGGCGTAATGCTGATGTCGCCGTTGTATGGGCGTAATGCTGTGACGCCGTTGTATGAGCGCAATGCGATGACGCGCCGTTGTATGGGCGCAATGCGATGACGCCGCGTTGTATGGGCGCAATGCGTTCGCGTCGCCGTTGTGCGGGCGTAATGCGTGTGCGTCGTCGTTGTATGGGCGTAATGCTGATGTCGTCGTTGTATGGGCACAATGCTGATGACGCCGTTGTATGGGCGTAATGCTGATGTCGCCGTTGTATGGGCGTAATGCTGTGACGCCGTTGTATGGGCGCAATGCGGATGACGCCGTTGTATGGGCGCAATGCTGATGTCGTCGTTGTATGGGCGTAATGCTGTGACGCCGTTGTATGGGCGTAATGCTGATGTCGCCGTTGTATGGGCACAATGCTGATGACGCCGTTGTATGGGTGTAATGCTGATGTCGCCGTTGTATGGGCGCAATGCTGATGTCGCCGTTGTATGGGCGCAATGCTGATGTCGCCGTTGTATGGGCGTAATGCTGTGACGCCGTTGTATGGGCGTAATGCTGATGTCGCCGTTGTATGGGCACAATGCTGATGACGCCGTTGTATGGGCGTAATGCTGATGTCGCCGTTGTATGGGCGTAATGCTGATGTCGCCGTTGTATGGGCGCAATGCTGATGTCGCCGTTGTATGGGAGTAATGCTGATGACGTCGTTGTATGGACGTAATGTTGTGAAAGATGTAGATGACCTCATTGCGCGTCGGTTTGCTTTGTAATATGATTCCACGTTGTGTTGAATCCTCTACCGATTCAAACTCATGTGGACCGTGGATTGCAATGTCGTCCATGCACGGACGAAAATGTGATGCGACATCTTTGCCGAATTAAACGCACATGTTGCGGCTTCCTTGCCTTTGTCAACTTTGAAGACACGTACTCAAAGAAATTTGTGAGTTTGGGGAAAGGGCGGTTGATTAGTGTTGACTTTGTAGCATTGGCTCTTGACCCTCGCAAGTTCAAACTAGTTTAGATTGAAGACTTAGTTGTCTAGCATTTTTCCAAGTCCATTGGCATATGCTTGCAGTGAACCCTAAAAAAAAATGCCCCGCTTTACGGTATATATGAAGATGATGAACTTCCAACCGGATAAAGTCGAGTTTGTGCGGACCGCTTGCTTGTCCTGTTAAGGCAATCATGTAAGCACATTGCGTTGTGTGCAAGATAATGGAAGAAAAATTCCAATGGTGTGACCGAAGCCGATATAGGCCGCCTATGTATTCCGACAAGGAAATTCAGGTCATAACGTAGTTCGCTGCAAACAAAATGGCGATTGTGAAGTTTTCCAAAATGGGACCGAAGCCGATGTGGCTGCCTACGTATCCCGCCGAGGGAATCAGGTCATAACGTAGTTCATGCAGGCAAAAAAGATTATAAGGATTTTCTATAAAATGGGACCGAAGCCGATGTGGCCGCCTACGTATCCCTCCGAGGGAATCAGGTCATAACGTAGTTCATGTAACAAAAGAGATTTGTAAGGATTTTCTAAAAATTGGACCGAAGCCGTTGTGGCCGCCTACATATTCCGACAAGGGAAATCAGGTCATAACGTAGTTCATGCGGCAAAAGAGATTTGTAAGGATTTTCTAAAAATTGGACCGAAGCCGTTGTGGCCGCCTACGTATTCCGACAAGGGAAATCAGGTCATAACGTAGTTCATGCAACAAAAGAGATTTGTAAGGATTTTCTAAAAATTGGACCGAAGTCGTTGTGGCCGCCCTACGTATTCCGACAAGGGAAATCGAGTCATAACGTAGTTCATGCCAATAAATAGAAATCAAATTACGGGTTGTTCGTCGAGACTATGGGAAAAAAGGATTTTGAGGTTGTAAAATCTCTTCTTCTTTTTTTGAAAAATGATGCAATATATTTTGAAAAATGATGCAGTATAGTTTGCAAGGTTTTTGATATTTTTTTTTTTTGATATTTTTTTTTTTTGAAAATATGAAAAAGACAGAATCATGTCTTGACTTCAGTTGATACCAACCATTAGTAATGTGCTTAGAGTTCCCGTTACTGCTCTTTGTATAACCGAGGCTGACTTCAGGGTAATTCCTACAGCTTCAGATGCTACCTCAGACATACCTGAGTATCGACACTTGTTTCAAGCCAAGGTTTTGACATATGCATCCTCATGTTTCAAATGCCCTCACTGAAAGAAAGTCCCTTTCTCACATGTATTTCAATATTTTGAACTTTGGGACGTCTAAAGAAGTACACTCACCCTCAGAAAGATGTTCAATGCATTCAATTGTGATACCATAGGCTTGGCCGTCATGTGAGTATCCACTAATGTGAGAACCCTACGTATAGGATCATGTAGGGCTTGTTATAGGTTTGTAATGTAGGCTTGGGGAAAGGAAAGGATATCATTTGGGTAACAAGTGACTAATTCTTCCTTGAGCGTTGGAATATGTTTGCGCTTTGTATTTGTGTGCCTTGATGCCGATTTGTTTCTTTTTGCCCCCGTTTGTTTTGTGCCGACTTCTTTTGAATATTTCGTTTGGAGCTTTTTCCCTTTTTCGGAGTTATTTCCCTTTTTTTTTTTTTTTGATATTGTCGAGGCTTTTTACTTTATTTTTTGTGAAGTCGTCCCTTTGTTTTGTTTCATTTCCTCTTTTGGGAACATTGCAACTTCAGCTCGGATCTTTTTCAAGCAATTTACACATTTTTGATGCGCTCTAGGAGGTCGGGCCAAGAGAGGGATAGTGCGTGTACGCACTCAGAAAGGGTATAGGCATAAGATGTGGTTGTTAAAAAAAATAGGCTTCAGGCTCAAAGGGGAAATGCTACAGATAATGTTATTTGGTAAGTGGAAAGGATCAAACGAATCAAAGAAAGCCTACGATCCTTTCCTATACCAAGTGTTACTCGATTTCGCCTCAACAAACATTCGAGCCAAGTTCTAGATCACAATGCAATGCAATTGAACTTATTCTAAAACTCACCACACAATGCATATGAAACGATGAGGTTTGCTTCGTTCATACCTTGGAAGCATGCAAAACGATTTCTAAGAGTCAACACAGGCGTGAATAAGAGGTACCAGAAGAATCTATGGTTTACCACGAAGTCAGTCTTCTCCGCTTGTTCTTTCCTATGCACACTCTTAACTGTGTTGGTATCAACCAAGTCCATCAATGATTCTTAGAAAATATATATATATATTTTGTATTTTTTTTTTTTTGTTTTGTTTTGTTTTTTTTTTTTTTTTTTGAATAAAGGGTACCGAACCCCCAAATAGGGCTGCCTACGTATCTCATCTTTGACGAGAATCAGGTGTGCGTTGTTCGTGCAGAAAGTATATATAAAATGTAAAAAAAAATTCATCCAAAATAGGATAGTAAGTAAAATTGTATGCACTAAAAAAGTGATTGTCCATACTAGGATAATGTAATGAAAAAAATAATTATCCACAATAGGATGTAATGAAAAAATATTGTCCATTAGGGTGTAATGAATTATTTTTTTTGATAAACCAAGCATTTTTTTCAATTTTTTTTTTTTGATTTGATATGATTTGATTTTTTTTTTTTTTTTTTAGGGGGTCGCACCCGAAAGGGGTTACCTACGTATCACACCGTATGGTGAGAATCGGACACTCGTAGTTCGTAAGGATATGTTGTAAAAATGTATGATATAAAGAAAATTATGTAACAAAATTAAGCATCTCAACCGAATTTGCAAAATATATATTAAAACAAGTATAGACAACTAGAGTAACGCCTCGTTGACTACGGCGTTGGCCGACTTTTTCCATCAAAACATCTTCCGGTAGTCTTTGTGAAAGCCCTTTGGCTTTGTTCTTTCCCGAAGTATATCCGGAGATAGTGTTTTTAAAATGATCGCCCCCGACTATTCGCGGGGACGATCTTCCCGCAAAAAATAAGAGCACCGGGTGAAAGGAGGAAAGTCACTAAAAGAATAATAAAATGTAGGGAATGTGAAAGTATGGTCAAAAACTCCCCTGATTGCTGCACGAGATCCGAGTCTTGATGTTCAAGAACGCTTTATCCTAGGGCAGTGACACAATTTATGTCCCAGAGTTGCAAACTATATGGTATGATATGTACAGAATTGAAGCAGGTAATTATTGCATTAAATAATATGTACAGAGTTGAAAGAAGAAAAATAGCAAACAAATTGTGTGGGAATTAAATGTGTCCTAACATGCATGGAGCCTCTCTTATACCAAAGGTAAGCCTAAATACCAAATATGAGAGATTATGACAGATTAATCCAAGCTGTCAAACTGCAATGCTTTTGTTGGAAATGAAGACAAAACGTATGTACGTTTTCCAATATCGACATGTCATAATTAGGCTTGGATTAGTCTATCATTATCACGCTACAAATAATATGCTGATGGGCCATTGGGTCGTGAGACCTGTAGACAATTTTGGTGGATTTCTTAATTGTGGAGTCGACACCAAGGATCGACCCACCTAAGGTGTATGCATGCATGACTTAAGATAAATGGTGATATAGCTCTATCCTAAATTTTCTATGATTTGGCTGACTAGACTCAAAGTTCCCGAGTGGACTGCTCGAGTGAGAAGGCTACGCGGCCAACCGGATGGTCCGGACGCTCCGCGCATATACCAACTCTCCTAGAAATTTGGCATTTTGAAAGAAACTTGCGGGTGCGCAAAACACACCTCGCGTGTAATGTGTGATAGTGTCAATTTTCCAGAGTGGAAGAAATATGAGCGGAATGCCAATTTAAGGAAAGCAGTAAAAGAATATAGCAATTAAAGCAGTTAAACATACAAAATTTCAAAAAGAAAACAATTAGAAGCAATAGAATAAATAAGAAGCAAAATAAAGCGCAATAATAATTAACCTGAACTTGCTATGGTTAAGAACCTGATTCCCCATCGGAGTCGCCATGCTGTCGCGCCCGATTTTGACCTGCGGGCTTCGCGACGCGATGGCGTCGATTCCCTCCGGATGGATTAGAAATGCTTGCTTGAGGAGTCGCCACCTAATTATTCTAAGGTGAATTAGGACACCTAAATTCTAACTACAAAAAAAATTACAAAATAACTCCAATTTTGTGGTCTGCGAAACTAATGAAATTCTAGGTAAGGGTTCTTTATTATCCTAAAGGGAAGGGGTTAGGCATCCTTTAAGATCCGCTAACTTGCGGTTATCCGATCAAATTCAGGTTAATTATTGTACTAAGAAAATGCATGTTTTTACACATATAAAAATAATATTGCAAGATGTTAATAGAATGATGCATTTTGTACAAGTATGCATTTGTATGGCATTAATATACATGTAAAGCTAAAAAAAAGTACAAGTATGCATTTGTATGAAAATTGATAAAAATGTATGCAAGGTGTTATTATGGGCAACGGGCCTAAAATAAATAAACTAGCGATTTTCAATTTTAAAACTAACCGAGCCTAAAATAAATAAACTAGCGATGGGTTTTCGCTTTTGGACTACCCTATTAATTAATTCTATGTCTACCTATTCTAAATATTTCAATAATTTCACGAGTACAATAATATTACAATGCAGAATGAAAATAAAGCTGAATTAAAGAAAGTAAAAGACAACAACAAAAATAAGAAATCTCCGAGGGGTATTTTGCCTTCTTTGACTTTATCTTTGCAAGCTGTCAAGAATAAACGGTTAGAAACAATTGAATATACATAACTTCGGATTCGTATCCAAAACAAAATGTTTTGATTACGGAGGGCTCGAGACTCAAATTTTGAAAAGATCATTCCAAATCACGTCGTGGTCGCGAACGTATGACTCGTTGGTCATTTTAGTTGCCTTGCCTACCGAACATGTTGGTCTCTTGGGTGAAAAAGATTTAAGTTTCATCCTTGCCCGAAGTTTTATTTTCCGTCTTTACAAATGTGGAGGCCTCAAAAATCGACGGATATTTTTTCATCGGCCAAAATGCGGTATTTAATTAAAAAACAAGAAACTAAACCAAAACAAGAAAAAGCGAAATCGAGAAGCAATTCTCGAAAAGACGCGATATTTAGTTTAAAACGAAGACAAGAAAACAAGTAAATATCCGTTGCACGGATGTTTAAATGCCAAAACAGTAACTGAAACAGAAATAATAATAATAATAAAAAAAGCGCGGCCTCGAATTCAATTTCATCGGCCTAAATGCAGTATTTATATAAATCAGTAAATCAGTAAGACAATCCGTGCACGGATGTTTAAATGCCAAAAAAGTGAACTGAAACAGAAACGAAAGAAGAAGAAGAAGAAGAAAAAAAGCGCGTGGCCTCGAATTTAATTTCATCGGCCTAAATGCAGTATTAGTTAAAAACAATAAAACAGTAAGATATCCGTTGCACGGACGTTTAAAACAGTAAAATAAACCAACAGTTTGCAATTAAAACGTCCAACCCGAATTCTGAAATTTTCGGACCGAAGCAGGATTCGAATCTGCTTCTGAAATCCGGCCCGAGACAGAACAATGATCCGGTTCGGATTTCGGGTCGACCCGACCCGACCCGGAAAACAATTTTTTATTTTATTTATTTTCAGATAACCAACAACAACATATAAAGATATAAATCTGAAAATTTATTCAAAACGGGTCGACCCGACCCGGATCGATGACCCGACCCGAATCGGATTTTCAACCCGAATCGATTTCTTTCCAAATTTCAGATAACCAACAACAAGATATAAAAAATACAAAAATCTGGAAATTTACCCGAACCGGGTCGACCCGACCCGGAACAGTTTTATTTTTATTTTTATTTTTTGTTTTAGATTTTCAGATAGCCAACAACAAATTAAAAAATACAAAAATCTGAAAATTTACCTGACCCGGATTCTTAGAAGAATCTTAGATTTTAAATTCGGATTTCAACACTTGAATTCGATTTTCGGACCTCCAAAATTCAGATTTTTGACCCCCAAAATTCAGATTTTCGACCTCCAAAATTCTGATTTTTGACCCCCAAAATTCAGATTTTCGACCTCCAAAATTCCCCCCTAAAATGAAGAACAAAGTGGGGGTTTTATAGATGGAAAAAAAATAGTTTGAATTTCAAAATAAGGGCAAAAAGTGATGATTTTTAGGCGGATTTTCGGGGTATGGGTTGCGGTTTTTTAGGGGATAGAGGTATGGGTGAAGTGACCGGCGACGTGGGGTCGCCGGTATGGGGGTGTGGGGTCGGGTGTGGCGGCTGAAGGAGTGAGAGAGAGAGAGAGAGAGAGAGAGTGAGATGAAAAAAATGAAAAATGTTGTTAGGGTTTTGGTTTAAAAGGGGGGAAATAAAGGGAAAGGGAATTGGGTATTGGGCCGATCCGGGTGGGCTTGCGGTTTTTGGGCTGGCCGAATTGGGCCACGGGTAGGGGATAAGTGGGGTGATTAGTTGGGCCTTGGATGGGGTCCGAAAATGGGTTGTTTTTATTGTAATGGGTTGGGAAATGAAATGAGTTATGGGTTTAAAACATAAAAGGGGTTTTAATATTAAAAAATGCATTGAAGAGAAAAAAAAATGTAAATTATAAAAAATAAGAATATAACGATGTGATAATAATAAAAAATATAATATTTGCGATATGCTTAATGCTTGATAAAAAATGGAAATGTGATGTCATTTTGCGAAAAAATAAATAACATAGAATATTATGGATAAAACTATGATTATGATATAAAAATGCAAATGACAATAAAATGCAAATAATAATGATATACATATATATGCCTATATTTTAAAATGTTTTAAAGTGTCAAAAATATTAAAAATTGCAAATAAATCATAAAAAGATGGGACAAAATTGGGTGTCAACAGATGCCCTTCTTTGGCCGGAGACGATGAAAGAGTTTTCGGACAAAGAAGTTGACTGAGTAGCCAATTTTGTTCGGATCATCTGGACTCGAGGGAAGGTTATGGGTGTGTGGGAAGAAATAAAATCCCGAGGGGAGAGAGAAGTTGCAAAAGATGGTGCACATTCAAAAAATAATGCCCCAGTGTCGACTTATGATGACACTGATTGCAGATGTGGCGAGATACTGGGGAAGGGCGGAACAACGTTCGAAGTACCTCCTCAATGCAGATGACGTTGTTGCATAGGCGTGATTGAAATTAAAATACCCGCATTAGAAGGTGGGCGCCTGACCGAAATTAAAATACCCGCATTGGAAGGTGGGTGCCTGAAATGCCGTCATTGTATTGACGTGATGCGTTTGTGACCCGCATGGGTTGAAATGACGTCGTTGTATGGACGTGTTGTTGATGACGTCGTTGTATAGACGCAATGCTGACGCGCCGTTGTATGGGCGTAATGCGATGACGCCGTTGTATGGGCGCAACGCGATGACGTCGTTGTATGGACGTAATGCTGATGACGTCGTTGTATGGACGTTGCTGATGACGCCGTTGTATGGGCGTAATGCTGATGTCGCCGTTGTATGGGCACAATGCTGATGTCGCCGTTGTATGGGCGTAATGCTGATGTCGCCGTTGTATGGGCACAATGCTGATGACGCCGTTGTATGAGCGTAATGCTGATGTCGCCGTTGTATGGGCGTAATGCTATGACGCCGTTGTATGGGCGCAATGCTTGATGACGCCGTTGTATGGGCGTAATGCTGATGTCGCCGTTGTATGGGCGTAATGCTGATGACGCCGTTGTATGGGCGTAATGCGATGTCGCCGTTGTATGGGCGTAATGTTGTGACGCCGTTGTATGGGCCCGCTGCGATGCGTCGTTGTATGGACGTAATGCTGATGACGCCGTTGTATGGGCGTAATGCTGATGTCGCCGTTGTATGGGCGTAATGCTGTGACGCCGTTGTATGGGCGCAATGCTGATGACGCCGTTGTATGGGCGCAATGCTGATGTCGCCGTTGTATGGGCGCAATGCTGATGTCGCCGTTGTATGGGCGCAATGCTGATGTCGCCGTTGTATGGGCGTAATGCTGTGACGCCGTTGTATGGGTGTAATGTTGATGTCGCCGTTGTATGGGCGCAATGCTGATGACGCCGTTGTATGGGCGTAATGCTGATGTCGCCGTTGTATGGGCGTAATGCTGATGTCGCCGTTGTATGGGCGCAATGCTGATGTCGCCGTTGTATGGGCGTAATGCTGATGTCGCCGTTGTATGGGCGCAATGCTGATGTCGCCGTTGTATGGGCGTAATGCTGATGTCGCTGTTGTATGGGCGTAATGCTGATGTCGCCGTTGTATGGGCGTAATGCTGTGACGCCGTTGTATGAGCGCAATGCTGATGACGCCGTTGTATGGGCGCAATGCTGATGACGCCGTTGTATGGGCGCAATGCTGATGTCGCCGTTGTCTGGGCGTAATGCTGTGACGTCGTTGTATGGGCGTAATGCTGATGTCGTCGTTGTATGGGCACAATGCTGATGACGCCGTTGTATGGGCGTAATGCTGATGTCGCCGTTGTATGGGCGTAATGCTGTGACGCCGTTGTATGGGCGCAATGCTGATGACGCCGTTGTATGGGCGCAATGCTGATGTCGTCGTTGTATGGGCGTAATGCTTTGTGTGCGCGTTGTATGGGCGTAATGCTGATGTCGCCGTTGTATGGGCACAATGCTGATGACGCCGTTGTATGGGTGTAATGCTGATGTCGCCGTTGTATGGGCGCAATGCTGATGTCGCCGTTGTATGGGCGCAATGCTGATGTCGCCGTTGTATGGGCGTAATCTGTGACGCCGTTGTATGGGCGTAATGCTGATGTCGCCGTTGTATGGGCACAATGCTGATGACGCCGTTGTATGGGCGTAATGCTGATGTCGCCGTTGTATGGGCGTAATGCTGATGTCGCCGTTGTATGGGCGCAATGCTGATGTCGCCGTTGTATGGGAGTAATGCTGATGACGTCGTTGTATGGACGTAATGTTGTGAAAGATGTAGATGACCTCATTGCCGTCAGTTTGCTGTAATATGATTCCACGTTGTGTTGAATCCTCTACCGATTCAAACTCATGTGGACTGTGGATTGCAATGTCGTCCATGCACAGACGAAAATGTGATGCGACATCTTTGCCGAATTAAACGCACATGTTGCGGCTTCCTTGCCTTTGTCAACCTGAAGACCTGTACTCAAAGAAATTTGTGAGTTTGGGGAAAGGGCGGTTGATTAGTGTTGACTTTGTAGCATTGGCTCTTGACCCTCGCAAGTTCAAACTAGTTTAGATTGAAGACTTAGTTGTCTAGCATTTTTCCAAGTCCATTGGCATATGCTTGCAGTGAACCCTAAAAAAAAATGCCCCAGTTTCTGGTATATATGAAGATGATGAACTTCCAACTGGATAAAGTCGAGTTTGTGCGGACCGCTTGCTTGTCCTGTTAAGGCAATCATGTAAGCACATTGCGTTGTGTGCAAGATAATGGAAGAAAAATTCCAATGGTGTGACCGAAGCCGATATAGGCCGCCTATGTATTCCGACAAGGAAATTCAAGTCATAACGTAGTTCGTTGCGCAAACAAAATGGCGATTGTGAAGTTTTCCAAAATGGGACCGAAGCCGATGTGGCTGCCTACGTATCCCGCCGAGGGAATCAGGTCATAACGTAGTTCATGCAGGCAAAAAAGATTATAAGGATTTTCTATAAAATGGGACCGAAGCCGATGTGGC
Organism: Anisodus tanguticus; assembly: GCA_034509755.1. Lineage (NCBI taxonomy): Eukaryota > Viridiplantae > Streptophyta > Magnoliopsida > Solanales > Solanaceae > Anisodus > Anisodus tanguticus. Next base: position 37,658,093 of record CM067548.1, on the reverse strand, counting down.
CGCCTACGTATCCCTCCGAGGGAATCAGGTCATAACGTAGTTCATGTAACAAAAGAGATTTGTAAGGATTTTCTAAAAATTGGACCGAAGCCGTTGTGGCCGCCTACATATTCCGACAAGGGAAATCAGGTCATAACGTAGTTCATGCGGCAAAAGAGATTTGTAAGGATTTTCTAAAAATTGGACCGAAGCCGTTGTGGCCGCCTACGTATTCCGACAAGGGAAATCAGGTCATAACGTAGTTCATGCAACAAAAGAGATTTGTAAGGATTTTCTAAAAATTGGACCGAAGTTGTTGTGGCCGCCTACGTATTCCGACAAGGGAAATCAGGTCATAACGTAGTTCATGCCAATAAATAGAAATCAAATTCTGGGTTGTTCGTCCGAGACTATGGGAAAAAAGGATTTTGAGGTTGTAAAATCTCTTCTTCTTTTTTTGAAAAATGATGCAATATATTTTGAAAAATGATGCAGTATAGTTTGCAAGGTTTTTGATATTTTTTTTTTTTTGATATTTTTTTTTTTTTTGAAAATATGAAAAAGACAGAATCATGTCTTGACTTCGATTGATACCAACCATTAGTAATGTGCTTAGAGTTCCCGTTCTTTCTTTGTATAACCGAGGTGACTTCGGGGTAATTCCTACGACTTCGGATGCTACCTCGGACATACACGAGTATCGACACTTGTTTCAAGCCAAGGTTTTGACATATGCATCCTCATGTTTCAAATGCCCTCACCGAAAGAAAGTCCCTTTCTCACATGTATTTCAATATTTTGAACTTTGGGACGTCTAAAGAAGTACACTCACCCTCGAAAGATGTTCAATGCATTCAATTGTGATACCATAGGCTTGGCCGTCATGTGAGTATCCACTAATGTGAGAACCCTCTCGTATAGGATCATGTAGGGCTTGTTATAGGTTTGTAATGTAGGCTTGGGGAAAGGAAAGGATATCATTTGGGTAACAAGTGACTAATTCTTCCTTGAGCGTTGGAATATGTTTGCGCTTTGTATTTGTGTGCCTTGATGCCGATTTGTTTCTTTTTGCCCCCGTTTGTTTTGTGCCGACTTCTTTTGAATATTTCGTTTGGAGCTTTTTCCCTTTTTCGGAGTTATTTCCCTTTTTTTTTTTTTTGATATTGTCGAGGCTTTTTACTTTATTTTTTGTGAAGTCGTCCCTTTGTTTTGTTTCATTTCCTCTTTTGGGAACATTGCAACTTCACTCGGATCTTTTTCAGCAATTTACACATTTTTGATGCGCTCTAGGAGGTCGGGCCAAGAGAGGGATAGTGCGTGTACGCACTCGGAAAGGGTATAGGCATAAGATGTGGTTGTTAAAAAAAATAGGCTTCGGGCTCAAAGGGGAAATGCTACGATAATGTTATTTGGTAAGGCTGGAAAGGATCAAACGAATCAAAGAAAGCCTACGATCCTTTCCTATACCAAGTGTTACTCAGGATTTCGCCTCAACAAACATTCGAGCCAAGTTCTAGATCACAATGCAATGCAATTGAACTTATTCTAAAACTCACCACACAATGCATATGAAACGATGAGGTTTGCTTCGTTCATACCTTGGAAGCATGCAAAACGATTTCTAAGAGTCAACACGAGCGTGAATAAGAGGTACCGAGAAGAATCTATGGTTTACCACGAAGTCAGTCTTCTCCGCTTGTTCTTTCCTATGCACACTCTTAACTGTGTTGGTATCAACCAAGTCCATCAATGATTCTTAGAAAATATATATATATATTTTGTATTTTTTTTTTTTTGTTTTTTTTGTTTTTTTTTTTTTTTTTTGAATAAAGGGTACCGAACCCCCAAATAGGGCTGCCTACGTATCTCATCTTTGACGAGAATCAGGTGTGCGTTGTTCGTGCAGAAAGTATATATAAAATGTAAAAAAAAATTCATCCAAAATAGGATAGTAAGTAAAATTGTATGCACTAAAAAAGTGATTGTCCATACTAGGATAATGTAATGAAAAAAATAATTATCCACAATAGGATGTAATGAAAAAATATTGTCCATTAGGGTGTAATGAATTATTTTTTTTGATAAACCAGAAGCATTTTTTTCAATTTTTTTTTTTGATTTGATATGATTTGATTTTTTTTTTTTTAGGGGGGTCGCACCCGAAAGGGGTTACCTACGTATCACACCGTATGGTGAGAATCAGACACTCGTAGTTCGTAAGGATATGTTGTAAAAATGTATGATATAAAGAAAATTATGTAACAAAATTAAGCATCTCAACTGAATTTGCAAAATATATATTAAAACAAGTATAGACAACTAGAGTAACGCCTCGTTGACTCTGGCGTTGGCTGACTTTTTCCAGTCAAAACATCTTCCGGTAGTCTTTGTGAAAGCCCTTTGGCTTTGTTCTTTCCCGAAGTATATCCAGAGATAGTGTTTTTAAAATGATCGCCCCCGACTATTCGCGGGGACGATCTTCCTGCAAAAAATAAGAGCACCGGGTGAAAGGAGGAAAGTCACTAAAAGAATAATAAAATGTAGGGAATGTGAAAGTATGGTCAAAAACTCCCCTGATTGCTGCACGAGATCCGAGTCTTGATGTTCAAGAACGCTTTATCCTAGGGCAGTGACACAATTTATGTCCCAGAGTTGCAAACTATATGGTATGATATGTACAGAATTGAAGCAGGTAATTATTGCATTAAATAATATGTACAGAGTTGAAAGAAGAAAAATAGCAAACAAATTGTGTGGGAATTAAATGTGTCCTAACATGCATGGAGCCTCTCTTATACCAAAGGTAAGCCTAAATACCAAATATGAGAGATTATGACAGATTAATCCAAGTCAAAAACCGCAATGCTTTTGTTGGAAATGAAGACAAAACGTATGTACGTTTTCCAATATCGACATGTCATAATTAGGCTTGGATTAGTCTATCATTATCACGCTACAAATAATATGCTTTGATGGGCCATTGGGTCGTGAGACACCGTAGACAATTTTGGTGGATTTCTTAATTGTGGAGTCGACACCAAGGATCGACCCACCTAAGGTGTATGCATGCATGACTTAAGATAAATGGTGATATAGCTCTATCCTAAATTTTCTATGATTTGGCTGACTAGACTCAAAGTTCCCGAGTGGACTGCTCGAGTGAGAAGGCTACGCGGCCAACCGGATGGTCCGGACGCTCCGCGCATATACCAACTCTCCTAGAAATTTGGCATTTTGAAAGAAACTTGCGGGTGCGCAAAACACACCTCGCGTGTAATGTGTGATAGTGTCAATTTTCCAGAGTGGAAGAAATATGAGCGGAATGCCAATTTAAGGAAAGCAGTAAAAGAATATAGCAATTAAAGCAGTTAAACATACAAAATTTCAAAAAGAAAACAATTAGAAGCAATAGAATAAATAAGAAGCAAAATAAAGCGCAATAATAATTAACTTTGAACTTGCTATGGTTAAGAACACGATTCCCAATGCGGAGTCGCCATCTTTGTCGCGCCCGATTTTGACCTGCGGGCTTCGCGACGCGATGGCGTCGATTCCCTCCGGATGGATTAGAAATGCTTGCTTGAGGAGTCGCCACCTAATTATTCTAAGGTGAATTAGGACACCTAAATTCTAACTACAAAAAAAATTACAAAATAACTCCAATTTTGTGGTCTGCGAAACTAATGAAATTCTAGGTAAGGGTTCTTTATTATCCTAAAGGGAAGGGGTTAGGCATCCTTTAAGATCCGCTAACTTGCGGTTATCCGATCAAATTCAGGTTAATTATTGTACTAAGAAAATGCATGTTTTTACACATATAAAAATAATATTGCAAGATGTTAATAGAATGATGCATTTTGTACAAGTATGCATTTGTATGGCATTAATATACATGTAAGGCTAAAAAAAAGTACAAGTATGCATTTGTATGAAAATTGATAAAAATGTATGCAAGGTGTTATTATGGGCAACGGGCCTAAAATAAATAAACTAGCGATTTTCAATTTTAAAACTAACCGAGCCTAAAATAAATAAACTAGCGATGGGTTTTCAGTTTTGGACTACCCTATTAATTAATTCTATGTCTACCTATTCTAAATATTTCAATAATTTCACGAGTACAATAATATTACAATGCAGAATGAAAATAAAGCTGAATTAAAGAAAGTAAAAGACAACAACAAAAATAAGAAATCTCCGAGGGGTATTTTGCCTTCTTTGACTTTATCTTTGCAAGTTTGTCAAGAATAAACGGTTAGAAACAATTGAATATACATAACTTCGGATTCGTATCCAAAACAAGAATGTTTTGATTACGGAGGGCTCGGACTCAAATTTTGAAAAGATCATTCCGGTCACGTCGTGGTGCGAACGTATGACTCGTTGGTCATTTTAGTTGCCTTGCCTACCGAACATGTTGGTCTCTTGGGTGAAAAAGATTTAAGTTTCATCCTTGCCCAGAAGTTTTATTTTCCGTCTTTACAAATGTGGAGGCCTCAAAAATCGACGGATATTTTTTCATCGGCCAAAATGCGGTATTTAATTAAAAAACATAAACTAAACCAAAACGAGTAAAAGCGAAATCGAGAAGCAATTCTCGAAAAGACGCGATATTTAGTTTAAAACGGTAAAGACAAGAAAAACAAGAAATATCCGTTGCACGGATGTTTAAATGCCAAAACAGTCACTGAAACAGAAATAATAATAATAATAAAAAAAGCGCGGCCTCGAATTCAATTTCATCGGCCTAAATGCAGTATTTATATAAATCAGTAAATCAGTAAGACAATCCGTGCACGGATGTTTAAATGCCAAAAAAGTGAACTGAAACAGAAACGAAAGAAGAAGAAGAAGAAGAAAAAAAGCGCGTGGCCTCGAATTTAATTTCATCGGCCTAAATGCAGTATTAGTTAAAAACAATAAAACAGTAAGATATCCGTTGCACGGACGTTTAAAACAGTAAAATAAACCAACAGTTTGCAATTAAAACGTCCAACCCGAATTCTGAAATTTTCGGACCGAAGCAGGATTCGAATCTGCTTCTGAAATCCGGCCCGAGACAGAACAATGATCCGGTTCGGATTTCGGGTCGACCCGACCCGACCCGGAAAACAATTTTTTATTTTATTTATTTTCAGATAACCAACAACAACATATAAAGATATAAATCGAAAATTTATTCAAAACGGTCGACCCGACCGGATCGATGACCCGACCCGAATCGGATTTTCAACCCGAATCGATTTCTTTCCAAATTTCAGATAACCAACAACAAGATATAAAAAATACAAAAATCTGGAAATTTACCCGAACCGGGTCGACCCGACCCGGAACAGTTTTATTTTTATTTTTATTTTTTGTTTTAGATTTTCAGATAGCCAACAACAAATTAAAAAATACAAAAATCTGAAAATTTACCTGACCCGGATTCTTAGAAGAATCTTAGATTTTAAATTCGGATTTCAACACTTGAATTCGATTTTCGGACCTCCAAAATTCAGATTTTTGACCCCCAAAATTCAGATTTTCGACCTCCAAAATTCTGATTTTTGACCCCCAAAATTCAGATTTTCGACCTCCAAAATTCCCCCCTAAAATGAAGAACAAAGTGGGGGTTTTATAGATGGAAAAAAAATAGTTTGAATTTCAAAATAAGGGCAAAAAGTGATGATTTTTAGGCGGATTTTCGGGGTATGGGTTGCGGTTTTTTAGGGGATAGAGGTATGGGTGAAGTGACCGGCGACGTGGGGTCGCCGGTATGGGGGTGTGGGGTCGGGTGTGGCGGCTGAAGGAGTGAGAGAGAGAGAGAGAGAGAGTGAGATGAAAAAAATGAAAAATGTTGTTAGGGTTTTGGTTTAAAAGGGGGGAAATAAAGGGAAAGGGAATTGGGTATTGGGCCGATCCGGGTGGGCTTGCGGTTTTGGGCTGGCCGAATTGGGCACACGGGTAGGGGATAAGTGGGGTGATTAGTTGGGCCTTGGATGGGGTCCGAAAATGGGTTGTTTTTATTGTAATGGGTTGGGAAATGAAATGAGTTATGGGTTTAAAACATAAAAGGGGTTTTAATATTAAAAAATGCATTGAAGAGAAAAAAAAATGTAAATTATAAAAAATAAGAATATAACGATGTGATAATAATAAAAAATATAATATTTGCGATATGCTTAATGCTTGATAAAAAATGGAAATGTGATGTCATTTTGCGAAAAAATAAATAACATAGAATATTATGGATAAAACTATGATTATGATATAAAAATGCAAATGACAATAAAATGCAAATAATAATGATATACATATATATGCCTATATTTTAAAATGTTTTAAAGTGTCAAAAATATTAAAAATTGCAAATAAATCATAAAAAGATGGGACAAAATTGGGTGTCAACAGATGCCCTTCTTTGGCCGGAGACGATGAAAGAGTTTTCGGACAAAGAAGTTGACTGAGTAGCCAATTTTGTTCGGATCATCTGGACTCGAGGGAAGGTTATGGGTGTGTGGGAAGAAATAAAATCCCGAGGGGAGAGAGAAGTTGCAAAAGATGGTGCACATTCAAAAAATAATGCCCCAGTGTCGACTTATGATGACACTGATTGCAGATGTGGCGAGATACTGGGGAAGGGCGGAACAACGTTCGAAGTACCTCCTCAATGCAGATGACGTTGTTGCATAGGCGTGATTGAAATTAAAATACCCGCATTAGAAGGTGGGCGCCTGACCGAAATTAAAATACCCGCATTGGAAGGTGGGTGCCTGAAATGCCGTCATTGTATTGACGTGATGCGTTTGTGACCCGCATGGGTTGAAATGACGTCGTTGTATGGACGTGTTGTTGATGACGTCGTTGTATAGACGCAATGCTGATGACGCCGTTGTATGGGCGTAATGCTGATGACGCCGTTGTATGGGCGCAACGCTGATGACGTCGTTGTATGGACGTAATGCTGATGACGTCGTTGTATGGACGTTGCTGATGACGCCGTTGTATGGGCGTAATGCTGATGTCGCCGTTGTATGGGCACAATGCTGATGTCGCCGTTGTATGGGCGTAATGCTGATGTCGCCGTTGTATGGGCACAATGCTGATGACGCCGTTGTATGAGCGTAATGCTGATGTCGCCGTTGTATGGGCGTAATGCTATGACGCCGTTGTATGGGCGCAATGCTGATGACGCCGTTGTATGGGCGTAATGCTGATGTCGCCGTTGTATGGGCGTAATGCTGATGACGCCGTTGTATGGGCGTAATGCTGATGTCGCCGTTGTATGGGCGTAATGTTGTGACGCCGTTGTATGGGCCCAATGCTGATGACGTCGTTGTATGGACGTAATGCTGATGACGCCGTTGTATGGGCGTAATGCTGATGTCGCCGTTGTATGGGCGTAATGCTGTGACGCCGTTGTATGGGCGCAATGCTGATGACGCCGTTGTATGGGCGCAATGCTGATGTCGCCGTTGTATGGGCGCAATGCTGATGTCGCCGTTGTATGGGCGCAATGCTGATGTCGCCGTTGTATGGGCGTAATGCTGTGACGCCGTTGTATGGGTGTAATGTTGATGTCGCCGTTGTATGGGCGCAATGCTGATGACGCCGTTGTATGGGCGTAATGCTGATGTCGCCGTTGTATGGGCGTAATGCTGATGTCGCCGTTGTATGGGCGCAATGCTGATGTCGCCGTTGTATGGGCGTAATGCTGATGTCGCCGTTGTATGGGCGCAATGCTGATCGTCATTTACGTTGTATGGGCGTAATGCTGATGTCGCTGTTGTATGGGCGTAATGCTGATGTCGCCGTTGTATGGGCGTAATGCTGTGACGCCGTTGTATGAGCGCAATGCTGATGACGCCGTTGTATGGGCGCAATGCGATGACGCGCCGTTGTATGGGCGCAATGCTGATGTCGCCGTTGTCTGGGCGTAATGCTGTGACGTCGTTGTATGGGCGTAATGCTGATGTCGTCGTTGTATGGGCACAATGCTGATGACGCCGTTGTATGGGCGTAATGCTGATGTCGCCGTTGTATGGGCGTAATGCTGTGACGCCGTTGTATGGGCGCAATGCTGATGACGCCGTTGTATGGGCGCAATGCTGATGTCGTCGTTGTATGGGCGTAATGCTGTGACGCCGTTGTATGGGCGTAATGCTGATGTCGCCGTTGTATGGGCACAATGCTGATGACGCCGTTGTATGGGTGTAATGCTGATGTCGCCGTTGTATGGGCGCAATGCTGATGTCGCCGTTGTATGGGCGCAATGCTGATGTCGCCGTTGTATGGGCGTAATGCTGTGACGCCGTTGTATGGGCGTAATGCTGATGTCGCCGTTGTATGGGCACAATGCTGATGACGCCGTTGTATGGGCGTAATGCTGATGTCGCCGTTGTATGGGCGTAATGCTGATGTCGCCGTTGTATGGGCGCAATGCTGATGTCGCCGTTGTATGGGAGTAATGCTGATGACGTCGTTGTATGGACGTAATGTTGTGAAAGATGTAGATGACCTCATTGCCGTCAGTTTGCTGTAATATGATTCCACGTTGTGTTGAATCCTCTACCGATTCAAACTCATGTGGACTGTGGATTGCAATGTCGTCCATGCACAGACGAAAATGTGATGCGACATCTTTGCCGAATTAAACGCACATGTTGCGGCTTCCTTGCCTTTGTCAACTCGAAGACACGTACTCAAAGAAATTTGTGAGTTTGGGGAAAGGGCGGTTGATTAGTGTTGACTTTGTAGCATTGGCTCTTGACCCTCGCAAGTTCAAACTAGTTTAGATTGAAGACTTAGTTGTCTAGCATTTTTCCAAGTCCATTGGCATATGCTTGCAGTGAACCCTAAAAAAAAATGCCCCAGTTTCTGGTATATATGAAGATGATGAACTTCCAACTGGATAAAGTCGAGTTTGTGCGGACCGCTTGCTTGTCCTGTTAAGGCAATCATGTAAGCACATTGCGTTGTGTGCAAGATAATGGAAGAAAAATTCCAATGGTGTGACCGAAGCCGATATAGGCCGCCTATGTATTCCGACAAGGAAATTCAGGTCATAACGTAGTTCGCTGCAAACAAAATGGCGATTGTGAAGTTTTCCAAAATGGGACCGAAGCCGATGTGGTGCCTACGTATCCCGCCGAGGGAATCGAGTCATAACGTAGTTCATGCGAGGCAAAAAAGATTATAAGGATTTTCTATAAAATGGGACCGAAGCCGATGTGGCCGCCTACGTATCCCTCCGAGGGAATCAGGTCATAACGTAGTTCATGTAACAAAAGAGATTTGTAAGGATTTTCTAAAAATTGGACCGAAGCCGTTGTGGCCGCCTACATATTCCGACAAGGGAAATCAGGTCATAACGTAGTTCATGCGGCAAAAGAGATTTGTAAGGATTTTCTAAAAATTGGACCGAAGCCGTTGTGGCCGCCTACGTATTCCGACAAGGGAAATCAGGTCATAACGTAGTTCATGCAACAAAAGAGATTTGTAAGGATTTTCTAAAAATTGGACCGAAGCTGTTGTGGCCGCCTACGTATTCCGACAAGGGAAATCAGGTCATAACGTAGTTCATGCCAATAAATAGAAATCAAATTCTGGGTTGTTCGTCCGAGACTATGGGAAAAAAGGATTTTGAGGTTGTAAAATCTCTTCTTCTTTTTTTGAAAAATGATGCAATATATTTTGAAAAATGATGCAATATAGTTTGCAAGGTTTTTGATATTTTTTTTTTTTGATATTTTTTTTTTTTTGAAAATATGAAAAAGACAGAATCATGTCTTGACTTCAGTTGATACCAACCATTAGTAATGTGCTTAGAGTTCCCGTTACTGCTCTTTGTATAACCGAGGCTGACTTCAGGGTAATTCCTACAGCTTCAGATGCTACCTCAGACATACCTGAGTATCGACACTTGTTTCAAGCCAAGGTTTTGACATATGCATCCTCATGTTTCAAATGCCCTCACTGAAAGAAAGTCCCTTTCTCACATGTATTTCAATATTTTGAACTTTGGGACGTCTAAAGAAGTACACTCACCCTCAGAAAGATGTTCAATGCATTCAATTGTGATACCATAGGCTTGGCCGTCATGTGAGTATCCACTAATGTGAGAACCCTCTGTATAGGATCATGTAGGGCTTGTTATAGGTTTGTAATGTAGGCTTGGGGAAAGGAAAGGATATCATTTGGGTAACAAGTGACTAATTCTTCCTTGAGCGTTGGAATATGTTTGCGCTTTGTATTTGTGTGCCTTGATGCCGATTTGTTTCTTTTTGCCCCCGTTTGTTTTGTGCCGACTTCTTTTGAATATTTCGTTTGGAGCTTTTTCCCCTTTTTCGGAGTTATTTCCCTTTTTTTTTTTTGATATTGTCGAGGCTTTTTACTTTATTTTTTGTGAAGTCGTCCCTTTGTTTTGTTTCATTTCCTCTTTTGGGAACATTGCAACTTCAGCTCGGATCTTTTTCAGCAATTTACACATTTTTGATGCGCTCTAGGAGGTCGGGCCAAGAGAGGGATAGTGCGTGTACGCACTCAGAAAGGGTATAGGCATAAGATGTGGTTGTTAAAAAAAATAGGCTTCAGGCTCAAAGGGGAAATGCTACAGATAATGTTATTTGGTAAGCTGGAAAGGATCAAACGAATCAAAGAAAGCCTACGATCCTTTCCTATACCAAGTGTTACTCAGGATTTCGCCTCAACAAACATTCGAGCCAAGTTCTAGATCACAATGCAATGCAATTGAACTTATTCTAAAACTCACCACACAATGCATATGAAACGATGAGGTTTGCTTCGTTCATACCTTGGAAGCATGCAAAACGATTTCTAAGAGTCAACACAGGCGTGAATAAGAGGTACCGAAAGAATCTATGGTTTACCACGAAGTCAGTCTTCTCCGCTTGTTCTTTCCTATGCACACTCTTAACTGTGTTGGTATCAACCAAGTCCATCAATGATTCTTAGAAAATATATATATATATTTTGTATTTTTTTTTTTGTTTTGTTTTTTTTTTTTTTTTTTTTTTTGAATAAAGGGTACCGAACCCCCAAATAGGGCTGCCTACGTATCTCATCTTTGACGAGAATCAGGTGTGCGTTGTTCGTGCAGAAAGTATATATAAAATGTAAAAAAAAATTCATCCAAAATAGGATAGTAAGTAAAATTGTATGCACTAAAAAAGTGATTGTCCATACTAGGATAATGTAATGAAAAAAATAATTATCCACAATAGGATGTAATGAAAAAATATTGTCCATTAGGGTGTAATGAATTATTTTTTTTGATAAACCAGAAGCATTTTTTTCAATTTTTTTTTTTGATTTGATATGATTTGATTTTTTTTTTTTTAGGGGGGTCGCACCCGAAAGGGGTTACCTACGTATCACACCGTATGGTGAGAATCAGACACTCGTAGTTCGTAAGGATATGTTGTAAAAATGTATGATATAAAGAAAATTATGTAACAAAATTAAGCATCTCAACTGAATTTGCAAAATATATATTAAAACAAGTATAGACAACTAGAGTAACGCCTCGTTGACTCTGGCGTTGGCTGACTTTTTCCAGTCAAAACATCTTCCGGTAGTCTTTGTGAAAGCCCTTTGGCTTTGTTCTTTCCCGAAGTATATCCAGAGATAGTGTTTTTAAAATGATCGCCCCCGACTATTCGCGGGGACGATCTTCCTGCAAAAAATAAGAGCACCGGGTGAAAGGAGGAAAGTCACTAAAAGAATAATAAAATGTAGGGAATGTGAAAGTATGGTCAAAAACTCCCCTGATTGCTGCACGAGATCCGAGTCTTGATGTTCAAGAACGCTTTATCCTAGGGCAGTGACACAATTTATGTCCCAGAGTTGCAAACTATATGGTATGATATGTACAGAATTGAAGCAGGTAATTATTGCATTAAATAATATGTACAGAGTTGAAAGAAGAAAAATAGCAAACAAATTGTGTGGGAATTAAATGTGTCCTAACATGCATGGAGCCTCTCTTATACCAAAGGTAAGCCTAAATACCAAATATGAGAGATTATGACAGATTAATCCAAGGTTTGTCAAACTAATGCTTTTGTTGGAAATGAAGACAAAACGTATGTACGTTTTCCAATATCGACATGTCATAATTAGGCTTGGATTAGTCTATCATTATCACGCTACAAATAATATCTTTGATGGGCCATTGGGTCGTGAGACACCGTAGACAATTTTGGTGGATTTCTTAATTGTGGAGTCGACACCAAGGATCGACCCACCTAAGGTGTATGCATGCATGACTTAAGATAAATGGTGATATAGCTCTATCCTAAATTTTCTATGATTTGGCGACTAGACTCAAAGTTCCCGAGTGGACTTGCTCGAGTGAGAAGGCTACGCGGCCAACCGGATGGTCGGACGCTCCGCGCATATACCAACTCTCCTAGAAATTTGGCATTTTGAAAGAAACTTGCGGGTGCGCAAAACACACCTCGCGTGTAATGTGTGATAGTGTCAATTTTCCGAGTGGAAGAAATATGAGCGGAATGCCAATTTAAGGAAAGCGATAAAAGAATATAGCAATTAAAGCGATTAAACATACAAAATTTCAAAAAGAAAACAATTAGAAGCAATAGAATAAATAAGAAGCAAAATAAAGCGCAATAATAATTAACTTTGAACTTGCTATGGTTAAGAACCTGATTCCCCAGCGGAGTCGCCATGCTGTCGCGCCCGATTTTGACCTGCGGGCTTCGCGACGCGATGGCGTCGATTCCCTCCGGATGGATTAGAAATGCTTGCTTGAGGAGTCGCCACCTAATTATTCTAAGGTGAATTAGGACACCTAAATTCTAACTACAAAAAAAATTACAAAATAACTCCAATTTTGTGGTCTGAAACTAATGAAATTCTAGGTAAGGGTTCTTTATTATCCTAAAGGGAAGGGGTTAGGCATCCTTTAAGATCCGCTAACTTGCGGTTATCCGATCAAATTCAGGTTAATTATTGTACTAAGAAAATGCATGTTTTTACACATATAAAAATAATATTGCAAGATGTTAATAGAATGATGCATTTTGTACAAGTATGCATTTGTATGGCATTAATATACATGTAAAGCTAAAAAAAAGTACAAGTATGCATTTGTATGAAAATTGATAAAAATGTATGCAAGGTGTTATTATGGGCAACGGGCCTAAAATAAATAAACTAGCGATTTTCAATTTTAAAACTAACCGAGCCTAAAATAAATAAACTAGCGATGGGTTTTCGAGTTTTGGACTACCCTATTAATTAATTCTATGTCTACCTATTCTAAATATTTCAATAATTTCACGAGTACAATAATATTACAATGCGAATGAAAATAAAGTTGAATTAAAGAAAGTAAAAGACAACAACAAAAATAAGAAATCTCCGAGGGGTATTTTGCCTTCTTTGACTTTATCTTTGCAAGTCTGTCAAGAATAAACGGTTAGAAACAATTGAATATACATAACTTCGGATTCGTATCCAAAACAAGAAATGTTTTGATTACGGAGGGCTCGGACTCAAATTTTGAAAAGATCATTCCAATCACGTCGTGGGCTGCGAACGTATGACTCGTTGGTCATTTTAGTTGCCTTGCCTACCGAACATGTTGGTCTCTTGGGTGAAAAAGATTTAAGTTTCATCCTTGCCCGAAAGTTTTATTTTCCGTCTTTACAAATGTGGAGGCCTCAAAAATCGACGGATATTTTTTCATCGGCCAAAATGCGGTATTTAATTAAAAAACAAGATAAACTAAACCAAAACAAGCGAAAAAGCGAAATCGAGAAGCAATTCTCGAAAAGACGCGATATTTAGTTTAAAACGGTAAGAAGACAAAACAAAAAATATCCGTTGCACGGATGTTTAAATGCCAAAACGATGAATCGAAACGAAATAATAATAATAATAAAAAAAGCGCGGCCTCGAATTCAATTTCATCGGCCTAAATGCGGTATTTATATAAATCGATAAATCGGTAAGACAATCCGTGCACGGATGTTTAAATGCCAAAAAAGTGAACGAAACGAGAAACGAAAGAAGAAGAAGAAGAAGAAAAAAAAGCGCGCGGCCTCGAATTTAATTTCATCGGCCTAAATGCGGTATTAGTTAAAAACAATAAAACGAAGAAGATATCCGTTGCACGGACGTTTAAAACAATAAAATAAACCAACGGTTTGCAATTAAAACGTCCAACCCGAATTACGAAATTTTCGGACCGAAGCGAGATTCGAATCGCTTCAAATCCGGCCCGAGACGAACAATGATCCGTTCGGATTTCGGGTCGACCCGACCCGACCCGGAAAACAATTTTTTATTTTATTTATTTTCAGATAACCAACAACAACATATAAAGATATAAATCGAAAATTTATTCAAAACGGGTCGACCCGACCCGGATCGATGACCCGACCCGAATCGGATTTTCAACCCGAATCGATTTCTTTCCAAATTTCAGATAACCAACAACAAGATAAAAAAAATACAAAAATCTGGAAATTTACCCGAACCGGGTCGACCCGACCGAACGCTTTTATTTTTATTTTTATTTTTTGTTTTAGATTTTCGGATAGCCAACAACAAATTAAAAAATACAAAAATCTGAAAATTTACACTCCGACCGGATTCTTAGAAGAATCTTAGATTTTAAATTCGGATTTCAACACTTGAATTCGATTTTCGGACCTCCAAAATTCCGATTTTTGACCCCCAAAATTCAGATTTTCGACCTCCAAAATTCCCCCCTAAAATGAAGAACAAAGTGGGGGTTTTATAGATGGAAAAAAAATAGTTTGAATTTCAAAATAAGGGCAAAAAGTGATGATTTTTAGGCGGATTTTCGGGGTATGGGTTGCGGTTTTTTAGGGGATAGAGGTATGGGTGAAGTGACCGGCGACGTGGGGTCGCCGGTATGGGGTGTGGGGTCGGGTGTGGCGGGCCGAAGGAGTGAGAGAGAGAGAGAGAGAGAGTGAGATGAAAAAAATGAAAAATGTTGTTAGGGTTTTGGTTTAAAAGGGGGGAAATAAAGGGAAAGGGAATTGGGTATTGGGCCGATCCGGGTGGGCTTGCGGTTTTTGGGCTGGCCGAATTGGGCCACGGGTAGGGGATAAGTGGGGTGATTAGTTGGGCCTTGGATGGGGTCCGAAAATGGGTTGTTTTTATTGTAATGGGTTGGAAAATGAAATGAGTTATGGGTTTAAAACATAAAAGGGGTTTTAATATTAAAAAATGCATTGAAGAGAAAAAAAAATGTAAATTATAAAAAATAAGAATATAACGATGTGATAATAATAAAAAATATAATATTTGCGATATGCTTAATGCTTGATAAAAAATGGAAATGTGATGCCATTTTGCGAAAAAATAAATAACATAGAATATTATGGATAAAACTATGATTATGATATAAAAATGCAAATGACAATAAAATGCAAATAATAATGATATACATATATATGCCTATATTTTAAAATGTTTTAAAGTGTCAAAAATATTAAAAATTGCAAATAAATCATAAAAAGATGGGACAAAATTGGGTGTCAACAATCACTTGGCATTAGCATTGGCCTTGACCTATAACTATGTGTTGTTCGTCGATATGGACTAGTGTCCGTTGACGTAGACTAATGTTATGGGATGAAGGCTTATATTGCAAGACGTCAGCCTATGTCATTAGGTGCGGCCTAGTGTTATGGGATGAGGCCTATGTCACTAGAAGTACGCCTATATCCGTCGACGTGGCCTATTATGGGTGGGCACTAGGCTATGTCGATGGATGTCGGCCTATGTCGTTAAACGTCGGGCCTTGGGCTATGTCGCAAGATGTCGACCTATGTCCGTCGATGTGGCCTAGTGTGAGTAGGCGCTGGGCTATGTCGCTAGACGTCGGCCTATGTCTATCGATGTGTCCTAGTGTGGGTATGGGCTAGGCTACATTGCAGGACGTTGGCTTATGTCTTTGAACGTCGGCCTAATGTGGTTGGGCGCTGAGCTATGTTGTTGGCCTATGTCATTGAAAGTCGGCCTAGTGTGATTGGGCACTAGTCTATGTCGCTACTTTATATTGTTGGACATCGACCTAGTGTGGTTGGGCATTAGTCTTTGTCGCTGGCCTATGTCGTTGGACGTCGGCCTAGTGTGGTTGGGCACTGGTCTATTTTACTACCATTGTCACTTGGCATTAGCATTGGCCTTGACATATAACTATGTGTTGTTCGTCGATATGGACTACTGTCCGTCGATGTGGACTAGTGTTATGGGATGAAGACTTATGTTGCTAGACGTCGGCCTATGTCATTGGGTACGGCCTAGTGTTACGGGATGAGGCCTATGTCGCTAGATGTTCGCCTATGTCCATCGACATAGCCTAGTGTGGGTTGGCGCTGGGCTATATCGATGGACGTCGGCCTATGTCCGTTGACGTGGCCTAGTTTGAGTAGGTGTTGGGCTATGTCGCTGGACATTGGTCTATGTCCGTTGATATGGTCTAGTGTGGGTAGGCGTTGGGCTACATCGCTGGACGTCGGCCTATATCATTTAACGTCGGCCTAGTGTGGTTGCGCGCTAGACTATGTCACTGGCCTATGTCGTTGAATGTCGTCCTAGTGTGGTTGGGCACTGGTCTATGTAGCTGGCATATATCGTTGGATGTCGGCCTAGTGTGGTTGGACACTGGTCTATGTCGCTGGCCTATGTCGTTGGACGTCGACTTAGTGTGGTTGGACACTTATCTATATCGCTACCATTGTCACTTGGTATTAGCATTAGCCTTGACATATAACTATATGTTGTTCGTCGATATGGACTAGTGTCCGTTGACGTGGACTAGTGTTATGGGATGAAGGCCTATGTTGCTAGACGTCGGCCTATGTCGCTGGGTGCAGCCTAGTGTTACGGGATGAGGTCTATGTCACTAGATGTCCGCCTATGTCCGTCGACGTGGCCTAGTGTGGGTGGGAGGTAGGCTATGTCAATGGATGTTGGCCTATGTAGTTGAACGTCGAGCCCTGGGCTATGTTGCAGGACGTCGACCTATGTCTGTCGACGTGGCCTAGTATGAGTAGGCATTGGGCTATGTCGCTGGATGTCAGCCTATGTTCGTCGACGTGGCCTAGTATAGGTAGGCGTTGGGCTACATCGCAGGACGTCGGCCTATGTCATTGAACATCGGCCTAGTGTGGTTGGGCGCTGAGCTATGTCGCTGGCCTATGTCGTTGAACGTTGGCCTAGTGTGCTTGGGCACTGGTCTCAGTCTATCAATCCTTTAATTGAAACATTAAATTATCTCAATTTAGCTAAGTATTATATAGAATTGAGTAACAATTAGCAAGTTTTGATCTAATTCAATCAATTTAAAATAATAATTGTATAAAGTAGTCAACACCATGATTGACTTGAATTGAAATATTAAATCATCTCGATTTAGGTAAATATTAGATAGAATTGAGTAATGGATGTAACAAGTAGTCAACACTATCATTGACTTTAATTTAAACATCGGGTGTGCTTCAATTTAGCTTTAAAATATTGTAAAAAAAATTGAGTAAAAAAAATTGATAACTACCGATTCCATTTAATCAATTTTTTTTAAAAAGTAAAAAGTAATAAACATTATAATCGACACATTGAGTTATTTCAAATTAGTTAAGTATTATATAAGATTTAGTATAGAAATTGGTAACTATTGATTCAATTCATTAATTATATATATAAAAAAATTAAGCGGATGTAACAAGTAGTCAACATTATGATTAACTTTAGTTGAAACATTAAATTATCTCAATTTAGCTAAATATTAGATAAAATTGAGTAACAATTAGCAAGTTTAGATTTAATTTAGTTATTTTTAAAAAAATAGTGGATCTAACAAGTAGTGTCTCTTCGGGAACATCCGATAAAATTGAAACGATACAAAGAGATGTAACAACTATGGTTGACTTTAATTGAAATATTGAAGTATCGCAATTTAGCTAATCACTAGACATGTCAACACTTGTTAAAAAAGGAAGGGAAGTGGTTTAAGAATAAAAAGGAAATAGGCTGAAAAAAATAAGGGAATGAAGAACATGCGGCTATTGTATAAAAAATAGGGCTTGGTGATTGTTTATCACTAATTTATATGATATAAATTGGTTTAATATAAATTATATATATATATATATATATATATATATATATAGACCGTATAGATATGTCGGTGTAATTAGCCATATTTAGAAAATGTAGGTGTTGGAATCAAGATTAATCTCTTAAGCGTGCATTAGATCATGATTACTGTTTGAGGGCGGAAATTTTTTGGAGGGAAAACAAAACGGTTTGGAGCCAATTTTCAACTGAGGGCAGATTAATCTTGATTCCAACACTTGCATTTTCTAAATACGGATAATTACACCTACATATCTATAGGGTCCAGATATATATACGGCCTATATTGATCATCTATATGTATTAAACACTTCACTTTATCAATAAACTTACTTCATCACATGCATGTAAGATTTGAACATAAATTCAAGAGTCAAATATTGATGATAATATTATAACAACCAAGTCCTTTTACAATACAGAAATATGATCATATCCTACGCAAATCTAGAGCCATAACATGTTTCTCAAACCGGTCTCTAGATATCGCCTTTGTAAAAGGATCAACTATCATTTCTCGCGTAGATATGTATTGTAAAGTTATTTCTCCACTAGCTAATGCGTCTCTTACAAAGTTATACTTAATGTCAATGTGTTTGATTTTCTTGTGATACTTAGGATCCTTTGTGTATGCAATAGCCACATGACTAACACAATATAAAATCATTGATCCTTTATAATTCTTTGCAACGCCCAAATGCTCAAAGAATCTTTTTAACCAAACAACTTCTTGTACTGCAGATGCACAAGTCTCAGATTCCATAGTCAAAAGAGTCGTGCAAGTTTGTTTCTTACTTCTCCATGAAATAGCACCACCATTAAGTAAGAAAGCATAGCCAGATGTCAATTTTCTATCATTCCGGTCACCGGCCCAATCAACATTTGTATACCCTCTCAAGTGTAAATCATTTCCACTATAACATTGTAAATAATCAACAGTTCCTTTTAGGTATCTAAAGATCCTCTTTACAGTTTTTCAATGGTCTCTTCCAGGGTTGGACTGATACTTGCTAACTAGACTTACGGCATAACAAATATCCGGACGAGTATACATCATAGCATACATCAAGCTCCTAACAGAAATTGAATATAGAACTCGAGACACATCTTCTTTTTCTTTTTCAGTCTTTGGGCACATCTCAAGGCTTAAAGTCTCATGTCTAAATATAGGGGTATCCATGAGTTTGCAACTATTCATTTCGAAGCGTTCCAAAATTTTCTTTACATAAGTTTCTTGAGATAGACTCAAAAACTTCTTGGAACAATCTCTTTGGATCTTAACACCCAATATATAGTCTGCTTCACCCATGTATTTCAGGTCAAATGACTTTGAGAGCCATGACTTGATAGTTTTCACATACTCCAAATTATTTCCGGCTAATAAAATATCATCCATGTAAAGGAAAAGAATTACAAACATTCCATTGGACTTCTTCATATAGATGCAATGGTCTTCATCGATCATGGTGAAATCACCTCCTTGTGAAATCTCAAATATCATTGCCTTAAAGACTACTTCAGGCCATAAGTTGATCTTTTTAATTTGCAGACTTTCTTTTCTTAGCCTTTAACGACGAAACCTATAGGTTGTTCCATGTAGATTTCCTCATTTAGTTCTCCATTGAGAAAAAACTATCTTTACGTCCATTTGATGTAATTCTAGATCCAAACGTGCTACAATAGCCAAAAGTAAGCAAATTGAGGTAAACTTCACAATAGGTGAAAAAAATTCTTCATAATCTATTTCAGCTTGTTGGGTAAAACCTTTTGCGACCAATCGTGTCTTGTATCTTTCTATTGACCCATCCGCTTTGCGTTTAACTTTGAGAACTCATTTATTCCCAATATGTCACGACCCCAAACAACTAAGCCATGAGGGCACCTATCATTTCTCACCTCGGTATGGGAACCCTTTCATTAAATAACAATTAAATTGATTAAGAAGAATATCATAAAGTCTAACTCTTATCAAAATATAAAAGATGCAAAATTATCAAAATCATACAACTCCAAGGAATAATGGTCTAAATCGTACAAGAACGACTACCATAATCTATAAGTCTGAATAATTCAAATGATCAAATGAAAATATTGTCTCAGAAATCAAAACAAAGACAATAGTAGGAAAGAGTCTACGGGTAGCGGATCGTCCATCGTGCTCACCCTAACAGACTCTGCAGGTATCCTCGAAATTATCCGCGAAAAGAAGAAGTATCAGTCTCGTACTATGCACTCAAAATAATGCAACAAGGTAGTATCAGTACAAACACTATGTACCGGTAGATATCATAGGCCGTCAACAATTAGCTAACATATGCGTAAGAAAGAAACTGAAAGATAAACATGTTGTCATTCAAGTACAAGTAAAATCACAGTTCAAGAATAACTAGCCAAGTATAACAGGTCAAGTCAAGATCCAAATATACGAATGAATGATGAAAAATATGCATGTGCAATGCAATGCAGTGGTCACATGATCAATCCGTACATACATGCTCCGGTGGTATAAATCATCGTCCCAACAGTCATGATCCATGGGGAATCTGCGACGTCCATGTACTAGTCATTCTGTATCACACAACCTAGAATGACTCTTACACCCAAACTCCCCGCTAGCCACTCCGTATCACTCAATATAGAGATGGTTACGCGATATAGTAATGTCATATGAATCATAAATACTCTCATTCTCATTTATCACCGTCACACCAATAGCAAGATCACAATCAATATATCATGAAATGCGAGTATATGCAATGCAATGATATTGTCTGGTATATCATATCAATTCCCAGTCGTGCCACACAAGGACACTTATCATAATATCATTATCACATCAATTTCATTCCTTATACATGAGCATGCCAAGATAGGTGAGATACAACTACATCACAATACAACATGGTATATCATATAAGTCCGATAACCATAAAAAGCATCAAATCATACTTAGTCACAGTAACCGACCTAAGTATTTCATCCCAACTCCATACCCGAAGGCTTACATGCTTTCTCCAATAGAATCTAACTACACATATGCTTCACTAATTGAAGTCTAACCAGAAGGTAAGCCATAACCTACCTAGAAAGCCGAGTAGGAGTCGTAGAATCACATTTGCGCCTTGCCCTTCTGCGGATCATGACCGTACTCGAAGTCTAGTATTATCGAAATCTAAGTTAGAATAAGGAATTCACAACACACATATTATTACACTAGCCCTTTGATTCCAAATCGATTAGTAAAGAAGAGGAAAATGGATAATTAGGGGTAAAACACTCATTTTAAAGATGAACTATGGAATTTAACATTCTAGGGGTCCAATACTACCCAATAATTACTAAATCAACTCAAGATTAGTCTAATTTCACCTTATAAGCAAAACTCCCAATTTGGGTATGAACTCTAATTTTCAATATTCAAATCTAACAACATTAATGGAAGATTTAGGCTTAACAAGTACCAAATAATGATTCATCACACTTAAATTAACAAAACCCACTAATCAATTCACACATTTAAGCTTAAAAATTTCATAAACTTTAATTTGGTTAAACTCTTCTTTCCTAATTAGTTTCTAGGTCAAGACCACCATTAAATTAACATAATGAAGCTAAGTAAAGGTAATACAAGGTAAAGGAAGGTCACCTCAAGAAGAAATCTCTTAGAAAAGCTTAGGAATCGCCTTAATGGTGTTTGGGAAGTGTGTTTTCGAAATGAGGGGAAGTTAGGATTTTAAAGACACTTTAATGATTCTGGAGATTCCCGACGTCTACTGCAACGGACCTCGTCCCGCTGGAACCGAACCAACTATCCCACCAAGTCATAAACTATCCTCCGGACCTCACGAAATTAACAGAATTCTGAAAAATGTATGTTTACACAAAAAGTCAGATTTCAGTCAAAGCTTTCAAATTTCAAGGTTCTAATTTCCTAACTTCTAATAGAATTGCCAAATAACTTTGGGATCCGGGTCAATGATGGTAAAATGGTCAAAATACAAGTAATGATGGAACAATTCATTACACAATAGCTCTACGCCCAGAAGTAAGGTCAACTAGATCCCAGACCTTGTTGGTTTTCATGGACTTCAATCCTTCTGTCATTTCTTTCATTCATTCATCTTTTCCAGGACTTGCTAAAGCCTCAGTCACATAATTAGGCTCAACCAATTCTATGGGAGATACCAAGAAAATGTAATCTTCAATCTCGATCGTTTAGGTATACCTTTTCTAGTACTCATGCGTAGTTGCAATTCAGATTCCTCTAAAGAATTTTGGGATTCAAAACTCCCACTTGGATCAGAAACCAATCCTTGATCTATTTGATTGTCAAACATGTCTGAAGATATTGTCTGATCTGAATTCAACATTTCGTAAAGAGGCTCTCCTTCCTGTATTTCACCCTTTTTGGAAAATTATTTTCTAGAAATGTGACATCTCGTGATTCAATTTCAGTTATACTTCCATCTCGTATTTTGAATATCTTATAAAGATACATTTCTTTTCTTTTGGACTCAATTTTCCAAACTTGTCAAAACAATATTTTACATATGTAGCACAAACCTACGGTCACAAATCATTCAAGTTTGGTTTATGACCAATCCATAACTCATAGGGAGTGGAAGTAACTGATTTAGAAGGCACTTTATTCAATATGTAGGCCACAATCAACAACGCATCTCCCCAGAAGGAGATATGTAAATTTTCCTGCGCCAACATGGACCTTGTCATGTCCAATAGCGTTCTATTCCTCCTTTTTGCTACACCATTCTATTGAGGTGTGTAAGGAGTAGTTAACTATCTCGTAATGTCTTTTTCATTACATAATTCTTCAAACTGTTTTGATAAATATTCACGAACTCTATCGGTTCTTAAAGTCTTATACTTTTATCTAATTGATTCTCAACTTCATTCATATATCTTCTAAAGCATTCAAGTGCTTCAGATTTATGAGAAATCAAATAGACATAACCAAAGCGCATGAAATTATCAATAAACGTAATGAAATATAAAACACCAGACCTCGCCTTCACCTTCATTGGACCACAGTTATCATAATAGATTAATTACAATGAAGAATCAGCTCTCTTAGCCTTCCCAAATTGTTTACGTGTAATCTTTCCAGCAAGATAATTTTCATAAGTTGGCATATCAATTTTGGAGAAAGTACCTAAATGCCCTTCTTTTGCCAATCTATTCATTCGGTCTTTCCCTATGTAACCTAATATTTCATGACATGTAATAACATCAACATCATTGTTACAAGAATAACATGTCATTACACAACGGTCAACATAATAGTTATAAGTTGAAGGATTACAATCTAAAATGATAAAACCATCGTAACAAAGTCCAAAACCATAAAAAGTATTGTCTTGAGTAATTATAACACCAGTGCGACTAAAATTTAAACAGAAACCAAGATCTAGAAAAACAGACACTAAGTTTCGCCGAATCTCTATAGCATATAGGACGTCATGCATTATCAAAAATCGGTCACCACACAAGTCCATTTTGCAAGTGCCTATCCCTTTGACTTCAAGCTTTGCATTATTTCCTACATATATCCACCTTGATCCAGGCGAAACTCGACGGAACTCCACAAACGCTTCTCGATCACGACTCACATGGTCGGTGGCCCTTGAGTCTACAATCGACACAGGATAAGATTCAGTTAGTAAAACAATGCTGGAAACATATGTAGCACTTAGAGATGCGTTTTGAAATGCTACCTTTTTCAGCTAGGGGAATTCACGAGCAAAATGCCCTGGAACATGGCAGTTGTAACACTTCATCTTACTCTTGTCTTTCTTCTTGAAAAAACATTTTCCCTTCTTGGGATTTGGATTGTTTTTTTTCTTGGAGGGTCCTTCTCCGATCTCCTTACCCTTTCCGTCATGTTTCCAATTCTTCTTGCACTTGAATCCTGAAGACTTCGTACCATTTGATTCTGCCACATAGGCACCAGATACAGGTTTAGCATCACCAAGCCGCTCGTCTTGAAGCTCGACATGATGGGCAACATCAGAAAAGGTTTTGATGTTATCATCATGGGTTAAGTTAACCTTAAAGTGTTCCCAACTATTGAGAAGAGACCGGATCACTGCCTGAACTTGTTGCTCATCAGAGAGAACATGGCCAACACTTTTGAGTTGAGCAATCATGTTAGACATCACCCTAAAATGTTGTTTGACATTATGATCGTGACGCTTCTTGTAAGTGTCAAATTTGATAGGTAGCTGTCTAAGGCGGGTCACAGTAGTACCCCCATATGTCTCTCGTAACTGTGCCACATAGCATGAGCAGACGGGTATTCCTCACATTCATGAATGAGATCATCAACAACAGAACTTACAATGATTTCACGTGCAGCTGAATCTTTCTTTTTCTATGCATTGTAAGCTTCGAGATCTCTTATGTGTTGAGCAGTGTTACTTTCTCCTGGGGTGAGCTAATCTTTGGGTTAATTCCTTCCAGAGCATTTTCCTCTTTCAGCACATACCACATTTTACGACTTCGGATGTCGTAATTCTCGCCGTTATGGTTTCTCACCCTTGTTTAGATCAGCAATGATATTTTTCGATGCCAATTCTGTTAAACAAGACAATTTAAGCAAGTTTACTCATCAATATTTACGTTAAAAAATTTATGCATGTGATATTCACAGTCAAGAGAATTAATTCCCATAAATGACTTCACATTTAGTGTAAAATCGAAAGGTCATAAAGTTTCCGATTATCATCTACAATCTAAACGTTTAATCAAAATGAAGAAAAGAAAACTTAGTGTGAATATTATTTTAATGACTTTCAATTAAGTCTCAATCCAAATATTATATATATATAACAACATAATTTCATATATTGAAAAAAAATCAATGCAAATTATAAGTTCATAAGGCCACGATTCTCCCACTCTAATTCAAGTACTTGAACGATACACCTCAAAAGGTACACTTGGCCAAACCTCATGATAAATATCAATTAAAATACTACCCCAAGGTTCTCGGAGGGAATCTACTAAAATTGCTAAAGCTTCCCAATCTGAGATATAATAAAATTGGCCTTGTTCATCTCATTTTAACAAAAAACAGTCAACATGTTCAAGCACTGAAGCATTAGGAGGCATATTAAAAGCCTTAAGCTCTCTGAATTTCTTTTCTCCTTCCCTTGCGTATTACCCTTTGATCCCTTAGCATACTTTACATTGCTCTCGGGACATTATTCCTAATGACTTCACTTCTCCGGAAATATGTCCTACGACGACGTACTCTTCTATATTGTCCCCTTGCTCGATAGCCATGTCTGAAATAGGAACAAAGAAAAAATAAGAATGAACATACCATTCAATATGACAACATATGCCACAATACTCGTAGAAGACAAAATTACGTTTAAGGATCATATACCATTGTAATAGTGACGCTGTTATGAGGTCATAATATTTTTTTTAAAATTAGAACTTCAACACTTCATAATTCACTCGTTTTTAATATGTTTTTAATAGGTAATATATCAACGAAAAGCCTGTAACGAGTAGATTTTAAATATATACCACACTTTGTAAATCTTAACAAGTAGTTTCCATAAATCAAATTACAGAACACAGTTTTTCAGAAAACTATCCCAATTTTCAGCATAACTTCAAAAAAATCATATCTCACTCGTTTTTAATCTGTTTTTAATGGATAATATATCAACGGGAAACTTGTGACGAGTAGATTCTGAAAATATATACCACACTTTAAAAATTTTAACAAGTAGCTTCCATAAATCAAAATATAGAACACAGTTTTTCAGAAAACTGTCACAATTTTCAGCATAACTTCAAAAAATCATCTCACTCATTTTTAATGGGTAATATATCAATGGAATTTCCTAAACGAGCATGTAAACGTGTAAATATATTCCCTACCCATAATTAAAATATTTTCATATATTGTGTAAATATAATTATGGTAAGACTAGGATTCCTCTTTTGTATAGGCCTAGGATTCCTCTTTTGTATAGGCTTAGGATTCCTCTTTTGTATAGGCCTCTTTTGTATAGGCTTAGGATTCCTATTGTATAAGGGATGAATATTGTACTCTATATATATCTTGATATTAATGAAAGACTCCTCAAGGGAGATTAATATCATCTTACATGGTATCAAGAGCCAAATAAACAAAACCCTAAAAACCTTTCTCTTCCACGTACTGTCGGTGCGCCTCTCTACGCCGCGGCCCTCCCGGATTTTCTTCTTGTTTTTCGGGTTTTGTTCTTCCTTTCTTCTCTTCTCTAAATGGCTATCCCTGATTCTTCCACACTTTCTGACGCCTCTACCTCCACAAATCCCACCACAAAGTCATCACCCCCGTTTCATCCCGCCCTTACTGTTTCCAACATCAAGAACCATATTCCCATTATTCTTGATCAAGAAAACAACCAGTATTCTCCCTGGGTTGAACTTTTTCGCAATCATGCATGTCTCTATAACGTGCTTGACCATATTGATAACACTATTCCGCGCCCTATGGAGGTTGATGATTCTATCTGGCACCGTCTCGACGCCGGCGTCAAACAATGGATATATGATAGTATCTCTCAGGATTTGCTCCTCACTATCATGAAATCTGACTCCACAGCCCTTGACTTGTGGAATCGTTTGGAGGAAATTTTTCTGGACAACAAGCACACTCGTGCGCCGTGTATTTGGAAGAACAGTTCAACAAAACACGTCTTGAAAACTTCTCCAATGTCTCCGAGTACGCAAGCGACTTAAACTTCTAGCGGATCAACTCTCCAACATCGGCACGCCTGTCACTGATGATAAAATGGTGCTACAAATGATTTCTGGCCTTACTAAGGGCGAATATGACACTTTGGCCACCATTATTCAACAGGCAGATCCGCTACCGAGTTTTAACAAAGCTCGCTCACAATTGTTGCTCGAAGAAACCCGTCGTGCTAAGCGGGATGAGCACGCCCGGCAGGTGTTAGGCGTCGACACGCAACCTCAAGATCAGACGCCACCAGACAACTCCCAACAGCGGCAGAGCCGCGGCGGCAAGGGTGGAAAAAGACGCGACGGTAGAGGAGGCCGTGGTCGTGGTAAGGGTCGCGGTCACGGAACCAACAAGAAGAACAAAGACGCGAGAGATCGCAGAACAACGGGGCCGCGGCTCCTCTGCGGCTTCGTCTACGGCGCCGCGGCGCCCGATTCGAGCCGCGACGCCAAGTCCATTCCGTACCGCGCCCATACAATCCGTATTCTTACCCCCGTTTGCTAGGCCCCGCTCCACCCCCACAACAGGCCCACTTCATGTGCAAGGTCGGTCCCGCAACCCTCCTCCGCATGACACCCACCGAGTTGGGTCAAGCGTTCAAAGACACCTCTCTATGCAACGACGACAATACTTGGTACATGGACTCAGGCGCCACATCTCACGTCACCCAGTCTGCAGGTACTATTCCTAAACTATTTCATGTAAAGCATCCTCAATATGTTACAGTTGGTAGTGGACAACGCATTCCAGTTAAGGGTTATGGTACCTCATACACATAACCTCCTCATCCACCCTTCTCCCTCAAAAACACCCTATATGCCCCACACATGATTAAGAACCTCATATCTGTCCGCCAATTTACTCGTAATAATTCTGTCTCTGTGGATTTTGACCCTTTTGGTTTTACTGTAAAAGATCTTCATACACCTCTTACGAGATGCAATAGCACGGGGGATCTCTATCCATTCACTTCCACCTAGGCTGCCAGATCTTGCTCTCCCGTCACTCTAGCGGCTGTTTCTTCTTCAACCTGGCATAATAGGCTTGGTCATCCAGGAGTCCCAGTTTTTAATTTTCTTAGAGGCAACAATTTCATTGCTTGTAATGGGAAACTTGCCCAAAATTGTGTTTCTTGCTCTTTAGGCAAACATATTCGTCTTCTGTTCAAATCATCTACTAGTGTTACATTTGCTCCTTTTGATATTATACATGCCGATTTATGGACATCTCCTATCACTAGTTCTCTCGGTCATAAATACTATCTTGTGTTGCTTGATGATTTTTCACACTACGTTTGGTTATACCCTCTTAAATTTAAATCGGAAGTGTTTGTCAAATTTCTTGAGTTTCGCAAGTTCATTCAAACACAATTTGGAAAAGGCATAAAATCATTTCAGTGCGATAATGGTCGTGAATTCAATAACTCTATGTTTCACCGTTTTTGTACCAATAATGGCATGGTCTTTCGCTTCTCCTGCCCTCACACCTCACCACAAAACGGTAAAGCTGAAAGAATCATCCCCACCATTAACAATATAATTCGTACCCTATTGATTCATGCCTCCCTCCCTCCACCCTTCTGGGTCTATGCTGCTAAAATGTCAGAATACACTCTAAATATTCTCCCTACTAGCACTCTTCACAATATGACCCCTACCGAAATCCTCTACCATAGAATCCCCTCTTATGATCATCTACGAATTTTTGGTTGTCTGTGCTATCCCAACCTTAGCTCCACCGCCCCTCACAAGCTCGCTCCTAGGTCCACTCCATGTGTCTTTCTAGGATTTCCGCCGAACCATAGGGGCTATCTATGCTATGACTTGTCGACTCGTCAGATCCACATATCTCGTCACGTCACATTCGACGAGACCACATTCCCATTTTCGAATCTTCCAAAATTCCAAAAACAGGACTACTCATTTCTTGACGAGTCTGCCATCTCTCCCCTCATAATCGAACAACTCACATCCTCTGTTCCGTCGTCGAGCCGCGGCGCCCAAACTTCAGAGAAACCTGTCAACCTTCTAGCACCGACTCTCGATCCAGGAGCCGCGGCACCTCCGACGGCTTCGCCCCCACCCTCTCCTTATCCGACTTTACCCCCGTCTCAGACACCACTCCGCCACCCACTGTCCCTACCCATCCAATGGAAACTCGTTCAAAGCATGGAATCTTCAAACCCAAAGTCCATTTCAACTTGTCTGCCCAAACCATCTCTACACTTCCAAAGAACCCAAAATTGGCCAAACAAGACCCTAATTGGAATGCGGCTATGTATGAGGAATTCAATGCTTTAACTAAATAACACACGTGGGATCTAGTACCTAGACCTGAGGGGGTGAATGTCATTCGTTGTATGTGGCTATTTCGTCACAAGTTCAGAGACAATGGGGATCTTGAGAGGTATAAGGCCCGTCTTGTGGCTAATGGCACAAATCAGCAGGAGGGCATTGATTGTGGTGAGACCTTCCTGGTTGTCAAACCGGCTACCATCCGCACGAGTTTTGAGCATAGCCATGGGCAAACACCGGCCGATCCATCACTTGATGTGAAGAATGCATTATTACATGGGGATCCGAGAGAGACAGGTCTACATGCATCGCCACCGGGTTCACCCATCCAGCGGTTCCTCACTATGTGTGCCGTCTCCGTAAGTCACTATATGGCCTCGCGGGCCCCCGTGCGTGGTATGATCGCTTTGCCGGTATATCTTGCGATTGGGTTTGTATGCAGCAAGAGTGATACATCACTTTTCATTTTTCATCGAGGTAGTAGCACGGCTTACTTATTACTTTACGTGGATGATATTGTTCTTACGCCTCCTCCGACGGATTGAAAAATGAGATTATTGCCTTGCTCAAGTCCGAATTTGCAATGAATGACTGATTTGGGAAAGCCGAGTTACTTTTTGTGGATATCGGTGACCGTGTCCGCCAATCATATGTTCTTGTGTCGGCGTAAGTATGCAAAAGAGATTGTGTACGGGGCTAAGATGGCGAACCGCAAAGAGGTGCCTACTCCGGTTGATTCCAAATCTAAGCTCGGTGCTATGGATGGTGCTCCGCTCGATCCTACTCGTATAGGATCCTTGCAGGTGCACTTCAGTATCTCACATTCACCAGGCCAGACATAGCTTATGCTGTTCAACAGGTGTGCTTATTCATGCATGCTCCCAGGGAGTCTCATTTCACTGCTCTTAAGCGTATCATTCGATACATTAAGGGCACTCTTGATTATGGTTTGCACCTATACCCCTCTGCACCAGACATGTTGCTTTCATATACGGATGCAGATTGGGCAGGGTGTCCGGACACGCGACGCTCCACCTCCGACTTTTGTGTTTTCTTAGGGGATAATCGATTTCTTGGTCCGCCAAGCGACAGGCTACCCTATCTCGCTCCAATGCCGAGGCCGAGTACAGAGGCGTTGCAAATGTAGTAGCTGAGATTTGTTGGCTCAGAAATTTACTGTTAGAACTTCAGTGTCCTTTGCGTCAGGCATCTATTGTGTATTGTGATAACATCTCTGCCATCTATCTTTCTCATAATCCGGTTCAACATCAGCGAACCAAGCATATTGAGATAGACCTACACTTCGTTCGTGAGAAAGTTGCGTTAGGCCATGTCAGAGTGTTACATGTTCCATCATCCTATCGGTATGCGACATATTTACCAAAGGACTTCCCGACGATTATTTCTTGACTTCGAGCCGATCTCAGCGTCCGGCCTCCTCCCTCTCCGACTGAGGGGGTGTGTAAACGTGTAAATATATTCCCTACCCATAATTAGAATATTTTCATATATTGTGTAAATATAATTATGGTAAGACTAGGATTCCTCTTTTGTATAGGCCTAGGATTCCTCTTTTGTATAGGCTTAGGATTCCTCTTTTGTATAGGCTTAGGATTCCTCTTTTGTATAGGCTTAGGATTCCTATTGTATAAGGGATGAATATTGTACTCTATATATACCTTGATATTAATGAAAGACTCATCAAGGGAGATTAATATCATCTTACAGAGCAGATTCTGAAAATATACGATTCTTGCCGAAAATTAAAACGTGTGATAAATAGAAATTAATTTTCAGAACACCTTTGATATAAAAAAAAAACTTTCAGTTACATACTACAAGTACTCTAGTAACGCCATCAAATATGTTAATACATATACAAGTACTCTCATACAATCTTACATACTACAAGTACTCTAGCAAACTTCTTCCATTATTGTGGAAGCCAACAAAGAAAAAACATAACAGTGAAGGCAGGAAACATGAAATAACTTTGTCACTACAAGTTCTCATCTAATAAGAGAATCTTTTGTCAATCAATGGCAACATAAGAAAAAAAACCACGTAGAAGCAAAATTTGAAGAACAATGATAAAAAAAAAAATAGGTTGCTCCAAAGTCAACAACGTGGCTTCATAAATTCTTGTAACTTGAGTTGATCTTTCACAAGAGAAACCATATTCACTTTATTTGGCATCATAAATTAACCACAGATGGTTAAAGAGCAACAGAAAAAAAATTGTTGCGATATTTTAAATTTTCCGAACCGACATACAAGTTCGACCAACCTGTTTCAGAGGACTTTTAATATCATATTTAATTTCTTTTTATCAGAAAGTAGACTTCAGCAACATTCCTCTTTGATTATAATAGGCATTCACGGCCAAAAGAAATTCAACCATAATTAAAGATCAACAATTTCAACCCAGTATCTTCACAAATAACACAGACTATGAGAAGATAAAATTCTAGGCTCTGATACCATTGTTAAAAAATCAATAACGGGGCAAGAACCACGAATTATGTACTTAACTCAACGAAAGATTAATCGTCAAATTTGTCACCAAAGAATCGCTCCAAGTCGAACCTCGATTCTCCAGAAAACGAAGTTAGTATTCCATGAGTTAGATGTCAATTTTTCTTCTTTGTGTGTATATTGCTATCATATATTTTCACTGAATGAAAGAATGTTCTGGTCTGATTTCTTTATAGAACCAGAGAGGAAGCAGTTTTCTTGGAGAGAAAAGAGAGTGTGACCTCAAACCAACTGACCCACGTTTTGTAACATTGCCTGTAATCAGGGCCGTCTTTGGGCCCGTGCGAGCTGTCGATAGCACAGGGCTCCAGAAAAAAGAAAATTTTTAGGAGCCCCTTTTTTCATTTTTTATTAAGTATTAGCCAGAATTTACAGTAAAAGCACATAATTCGCAGGTCTTAGCCCAATCAAAGTAAAGTGATTCAGTTCCAGTGACGCGCGCATGTGGAGGCCGAATTTCTAATTATTGAAATCGTATATTTACTTATATTAAGGGCCCACTTTTACGAATTAGAACAGGCCCCCAAAATATTTGAGACGGCCCCGCCTGTAATGGTAACTTCTCTATAGGTAACTGCTTCAATTTATATTACTAATCGGGTCAGGTCAGCCCACATGGAGTGACCCGCAACCCATTATCCAACAAAAACAACAATTTTGTTTTAATTTCGCACATCAACTTGCTTATATTAAGTAGAGTTCATTCTTCTTAAAAAAAAAAAAATCACATGATCATCCTAGATAGAGACTTCATTCATCATTAATCAGTAAAGTAAATGAAAACAGTCAATTTTATCAAAATCACAGCTAACTCATTTCAAGAATACACCGAATTTTTTCTTGTCGTCTAAGAGAAGAAAAAGTATTGATACCAGTATTTTCATACTGCTTTAAATTTTTTATCCGGTTCTGACTGTGTCTCTTATTTTTCTTGTGTTTGTGCTTTGTCTTGAGCCGAGAGTCTCTCGAAAATAGCCTCTCAACCTACCAAGGTAGAGGTAAAGTCTGCGTACACTCTACCCTCCCTAGATCCCGCATTGTAGAATTTCACTAGGTATGTTGTTGTGGTGGTAAGAGAAGAGAAAGTAGATGTGGAATTTCTTTATTCACCATTTCGTCAACTTTGCTTAGATCTTGCATCTTAAACTTTTTAACGTTATGCCTGCAATTTGTATGCTCACTGTCGTTGTGTTTTATCATTGTTTGGAAGTATTATTTTCTCTGTCACGTAAATTTAATTTCTTGTAACATTATTGAAACTAGTAACTGTTCCCAACGTGACAGGATTTCTTGCATTTATTTTTAGGGGAAATAATGTTGGAAATTTACTGATGTAGATTGAGTTTATCCATCTTTAATGACTTAAACACGTGGACCCCGCATGTCGGAATCATCGTTACTTCGCACATGCCTAATCTACCTAGTGAGTAGATGATGTTAATGCCAAGTATCGTCAAATTTCGTTAAGAAATGAAAGAGATATTGGTGTACAAGTAAGGTGTTTGAGACATGAAAAGATGAAGTTTTTGGCCAAAAATGACAAATCTCCCTCATTGGTAGAAGATGGAAGGATTGCGCAATATATAAACTCTAAGTTTGAGTAAGGGTTTGGGACCCTAAGGGGTAACTCATGTGTTTAGAAGGGAGAGGACCTAGATGAGCTTGGGTTCAGGGGTAAGTCCCACACACGCGCGCCCGTATGTCCGTTCTCGGGTCTAGGGATGTTGCTTTTTTCAGGAACTTTCTTTTTGATCCCTGATGTTTTTTGGAACGTTACAACGACTCTCTTTATGCAAAGGATACCAGCCAACAAACATGATTATTCAACAGAATAGAACGTTGCTTCCCTTTCTGATCGTATAAATTGAACATTTCTGTTCAAATTAAAAAACACACAACACAATACACAATCCTTACATAATTTCTGATACTTTCTTCTGTTCACTTCTATATAAACGTAGAACAGTACATAGAACGCATACAGAAATCAACAATTTGTTCTATATTCATTTACTTCCCTTGGATCAACACAATTTGCTTTACTTTGTTGATTGCTGTTGGTTTATCTTGGGAGACTATTGTCCATTACCGTAAAAGCATATATACATGGCAATTTTATCCTAAAGACAGAGAGCCATCTCTAGACTCAGCAAATCATTATTTCTATTTCATCTTTCTGCAACACTAATACCAACAATTTAAGACAAAAATTTTCTGAGTGTTCGAAAGATATTTGTCAACAGTTATGTTTCCAATTCTGGTTTTGGCTCTATTTCTGCCAACTGTTCAGTTGACAGTTGTATTAACAATTACTTTGGTAGTTATGGTTCTGCTCTTGTCAATAATTTTTGTTTCTAGTTCTGCTGCTGCTGTTCAAGGCACTGTTGTTGTTCAAGACACTGCCTCTGGCGCTGCTCAAGAAAATGTTGTCATCCCTGCTCCTGACAGTTTCCAAAGTAAACCCCAGGAAAGGTTCTGGATAACAATTACAACAAGAGAAGGAGACTAAAGATGTTGTTCTATCTTACTGCGTTGAGCCTGTCACACGATCTCAGACAGAAGATCTTCCTTCTGGTAGGGATGCAATGGACACTCAGTCTAACACAACGACTGAAGTGGGCCAAAATATCCAGGTCACAAATGACCTGAAGACCAAGAATAAATGCAAGGCAAAGGCTAACGTTGTACAAGACGAGGGTAATCCTCCGGATCTTAACGACAAGATTATGGATTTCTCGGCAGTGGTATTGGAGGCAAATCTGGTGGAAAACCAAGGAAATGGTGGATAGACACGGGTGCAACCTGTCACAACTGCTCTGACAAGAATGCATTCTCCTCTTACGCCCCAGTCACGGCCAAGAAGCTCTTCATGGGCAACGACGCCACCTCTAAAGTGCAAGGGGTTGCAAAGGTTGCCCTCAAAATGACTTCAGACAAAGAGATCACTCTAAAGGAATTGATGCACATCCCTGACATCCGCAAGAACTTGGTTTCAGGGCCACTGTTGTTACAGGCTGGTTTTAGACTAGTTGTTTAGTCCAATAAGTTTGTAATAACTAAGAATGGTAATTTTGTAGGAAGGGGCTTTGCATGTGACGGTCTATTCAAAATGAGTGTTATGTCTGTAATTCGTTCATCAAATGAAATAAAGCCTTCTACCTACTTGCTTTAGTCCTCTAATTTATGACATCATAGATTATGACAAGTTAACTACAAATCCATTCAAAAGTTAATAAAATTAGAATTGTTGCCTTCTTTCGACATAAACCCTCAACATAAATGTGAGGTATGTGTAGAAGCAAAATTAACCAAATCGTCTTTCCATTCAGTCGAAAGAAACACCACTCCTCTAGAACTTATTCACACCGACATATGTGATTTAAAATTTGTGCAAACTAGAGGGGGGAACAAGTACTTTGTGACTTTCATTGATGGAAGTACAATGTATTATTATGTTTACTTGTTGAAAAGTAAAGATGAAGCATTTGAAGCATTTAAACGTTGCAAAACAGAAGTTGAAAATCAACTAAACCTACGGATTAAGGTAATTCATAGTGATAAAGGGGAGAATACGTAGCACCGTTTGAACAATACTGTGCTCAATTCGGCATTGTTCATCAAACAACCGCTCCTTCCTCGCCTTAGTCTAACGTTATTGCTGAGCGCAAAAATTGTATGTTAAAGGAAATGATGAATGTTTTAATTATCAATTTCGGATTAGCCCAAAACATGTGGAGCGAAGCGATTCTTACCGCTAATACAATTCTCAATAGAGTTCTGCATAAGCGTAAGGATAAAACTCCATATGAATCATGGAAAGGAAAGAAACCCACTTACAAATATTTGAAAATGTGGGGCTATTTGGCAAGGGTCGAAGTACCTAAACCAAAACATGACAAAATTGGACCTAAGACTGTAGATTGCATATTCATCGATATGCAAATAATAGTAGTGCTTAGCGCTTCTTAGTATATAAGTCGGAGATACCTGATATCCACGAGGGTACGATCATGGAATCAAGGAACGCTGAATTCTTTGAACAGATCTTTTCTAGAAAGGAAAAGAAATAATTTCGCACAAACGAAGTTATGAACAAAATGCTCAAAATCAACAAGACCCGGAAGTTTCTGATTATCCAGAACTATGGCTGGCCAGTGGGTCGGGATCGGGTCCGTCGGCTCGGGACGGGCGGGATCGGCTCGAGGCAGGACGGGGGGAGGGGGGATCGAGTCGGGTCGGGACTGACGGGATTGGGACAGGCGGGATTCGCCGACTTCCCGTCCTATTTCTGATCCCGTCGGAGTCGGGTCGGGGCAGGATCGGGATCGGGATCGGTTTTTTTTTTTTGCACTTAATTTAAAAAATAACATGTATATAAAAAACTCAATAATTAAATAAGATAGTGTAATAAAAACATCTCAATGCTGTTTTTGTGCCTCTTATATTATTTAATAGACATATGATTTTTTCTGTAATACAAATACAATTGTCAAAATTGCAACTTTGTGGTGTTGCTCAAAAGTTGCAAATTATAAAGTAAAATTGCAATTAAAAAATTACATTTTGAAAAAAATTTGTTCTACTTTCTTAATAATTTCATGTGGTTATTCGGTTAGAATTGGTATATGTTGGTCAAATTGCTCCACGTCGCTTCCACCACCTTCGGATAAGATTTCGTTGTAGTTTTCGTCTTCTTCTTCATTGATCTCCGGTTGACATCACCTTCTCCACTCCGCTCGTATCCAATCTCTGAATTATACTACAATCTACAAGTTGTCTCCGGCTAATGAGTGTATGTGCTCTCCTATTTGATATCTACCGACAGAAAAAGTGCTTTCAGACGCCGTTGATAACACTTGAATGTTCAAAATATTTCGGGCCATCATTGAAAGTGTCGGAAAGGTCTTCTCATTCCCCCTCCAGTATTTCAACAAGTTTTCACGTCCTTCTTCATTGAGAACTGCTTTGTATGGTACAGAACCCTGCAAAACAAAAATATCAAAATCGTTAATTTGGTTAGTAGCAGTACGGCCACACATTCTATTTCTGAGGCTTTCAATACTAACCACAGAAACAACATGTCTTTTGTGAGGTTATGTTAAAGAAGAAGAAGATGGTATGGAAGCCGGTAGGTTGCTATCACTTTCTTGTTGGTAAAACCTATATATTTTTTTGCATTCGTCTTCTACGCTAGACAACACTTCTTCTTTAGTTTGTTCAATAGGTGGTGGGTGATTTGGATTTTTGGGACTTGAAGGTAATAGTACTACTATACAATCGTAAATAGTTTTAATAAGTGATTTAGTACCATCTATTTTAATAGTCGGATTTAATACAACACCAATAATATAAATAATGGGAATAGGAATAAAATATTTTTTTATTTTGATAAACATTTTTTAATAGCTGCCTTATAAGCTGGTTTATCCATATATTCATTAAGCAGTAAAACATTCATATATTTGCGCACCCAGTTTTGAAGCCTCATATTGGTCATACGTAGCTGGACGAGCCTTTGCTACGTGTCTCATTAAGCCCCCCACCCACCGTGACCTTTTCCAGTTTTAAATTTTAAAACATCTTTACAAATTTTACATCTAGCTACTTGATTCTCTACATCCCTATCAAAAAATGTCCATGCATCTGATTTTAATGTTCATTTTGCTGGACCTCGTCTCATATTAGGGGCAATATGAGGCATTTCAGTTGAAAGTGCATTAGTGGGTGTGTTGTCATCTACATTAGTGAGTGTATCATCTAGATCATCGTCTAAATTAAAGTCTTCTTGAGTTCCAGAAAATAGCTTATCATCTAAATCTAATGGTATTGTAGGAAAATGTTCAGTATCAACAAAATCATCCTGTGTAGGAATAGGATTCTGTCTAGAAATAGGACTCTTGCCCCTACTAGAAGAAGCATGACCCCTAGCCATAAGCATACGTTTAAATCCTTTCATTATAAATTTATAATTATACTAATAAATAATTAAAGTAAATGAAATTAAATGCGCTAAATAAAATAAACAGACAATAATAATTTAATGAAGGAACGAATGTACCAAACGTCGACGTGTAATCGAGAGGTTGAAAATTGAAACTTTGCTCGATGCAAGATCCTCAAGCTAGTTGCCAACTTCACTCCCAATTCCCAAATGAATAAATAAAATTGAATATTTAGTAGACAATATAGACTTGTAGAGAGATAGATTGAGAGATTAGAGAGATTGTAGGAAGATTTGTGAGAAATATGAAGCGAAAATGAGGTATTTATAGTTGGAAAATTGGGTTAAAGTATAAATATAATAACTTATGGATTAAAAATAAATATTAAGGGGGGGGGGGTTGGGGGAGGGAGGCCAAAAATGGCTGCTGTACAACGACCAAAATGTAAAATGGTCGTTGGTGCAACAATTATTTTTGCAAAAGGAGGAGTTTCGGGCGGGATCGGGGCGGGACGGGGGCGGGACTGGGATCGAGTCGGGACTGGGGCGGGCCGGGATGAGACCATGTCCCGTGCCGGTTCGAGTCCCGATACTGCAAAAAATATATTTTTAAAAAAATGTCAGGTTCGGGGTGGTGTCGAAGTGGGACCGGGCCAACCCGGCCCACTGGCCAGCCATATCCAGAACTAGATATTCCAGATCTACATGATTCAGAAGTTACTGACTATCCGAAACTTAATGTTCCAGACTTACAAAACTTAGGGGTTCCAGAAGTTGAACCAAGACGGAGCAAAAAGGCCAAAAAGGACAAAACCTTTGATCTAGTCTTTCTAACCTATATGGTTGAAAATGAACCAAGGACAATTAAGGAAGCATTGCCAACTCCAGAAGCATCGCTTTGGAAAGAAGCTATAAAAAGCGAAATAGATTCCATCATGCAAAACTATACTTGGGAAATGGTTGATCTTCCTCCGGGAAGCAAACCTTTGGGTTGTAAGTGGATACTCAAAATAAAGTACAAAGCAGATGGAACTATTGACAAGTATAAGGCCAGATTAGTAGTCAAAGGCTACAGACAAAAGGAATGCCTCGATTACTTCGACACATACTCCCATGTGTCTAGATTAACGTCCATAAGGGTATTCATAGCCATTGCAGCTTTGCGTGACCTTGAGATACATCAAATGGATGTTAAGACATCCTTTCTAAACAGAGAGTTGGAAGAGGAAATATACATGGAACAACCCGAGGGGTATGTGGTTCCAGGACAAGAAAAGAAAGTATGTCGACTTGTTAAGTCTCTATACGGACTCAAACAAGCCCCGAAACAATGACATGAAAAGTTTGACAATACTTTATTATCAAAAGGTTTCTCTATAAATGAATGTGATAAATGTATCTATTTAAGAGGGAACTCTGACTTATTTGTCATGATATGCCTTTATGTAGATGACATGCTCATCACTGGAAGTAATCTAAACTTGATCTTGAAAACCAAGAATATGTTGAAACAATGCTTCGACATGAAAAATATGGGTATTGCAGATGTAATCTTAGGAATTATGATTTCTAAGACAGTTGACGGGCTGGTCTTATCTCAATCTCATTATATTGAAGATGTTTTGAGGAAATTTGATGTATTTGACAGTTCCCCTATGAAGTCACCAATGCATATATGAATCATAGAATTGATAAGAATCGTGGTGCACCTGTATCCCAAGAGCGATATGCGCAGGTCATTGGTAGCTTAATGTACATTACAAACTGCACCCGACACGATATCGCTTATCCAGTCAATAAGTTGGCTAGGTTTACTCGTAATCCTGGAAATGATCACTGGAAGGCGTTAAATCGGATACTACGATATCTGAAGTATTCGCTAGCTTACGGATTACATTATTCAAGATATACAGCCATACTGGAAGGATACAGTGATGCAAACTGGATATCGGACATAAAGAACACCAAATCCACTAGTGGGTATGTTTTTACAATTGGTGGTGGAGCTGTGTCTTGGAAATCCTCTAAGCAAACATGCATCGCCCGATCCACGATAGAATTAGAGTTTATCGCTTTGGACAAAGCAGGAGAAGAATCAGAGTGGCTTCACGACTTCTTAGAAGATATCCCTTGTTGGGATAAACCCGTACCTTCGGTGATGATTCACTGTGACATCCAATCGTCTTTAGGAAGGGCACAAAGTAATATATACAATGACAAGTCTAGACATATTCGTCTGAGGCAAAAGACCGTTAGGTAGATAATCACTACGGGTGTCATTTCCATTGATTACGTCAAATCAAAGGATAACTTAGCGAACCCATTAATTAAAGGTCTACCCAAAGATTAAATATTATGCTTGTCTAGGGGAATGTGCTTAAAACCCAAACAATAAAAATCTTTATGGTGGTAACCCAACCTTACTGACTGGAGATCCTAGAATTTGGTTCAATGGGAAAACTAAACTATAGAGCTTCAGTTTAGCGCTTCACTTGAAGTAAGAGCACTTCGGATTATCAGTCTTTAAAGAAATATAACTCCAAAGTCGTTCCTGCGATAGACATTGAGTGCTACATGCATAATGGGTAAAGGATAAGTTTCTGAAACTTTTAATGATTCCTAACACTTGCGAGTGGGGTAGAGCAATATACCTTATAGGAGATCACCTATTTAAGTTCGAAGATATACCGCTTCAAATGTACGCACTTAAGAATCCAAGTGTTGTCCATGGCCACAACAGACAAAATGATAAGAAGAAATGAATAAGGAAAGTTATTGTGTTGATACCATTGTCTTGGTTTACACTAAACACTGACGGTTCAAGACATCACGTTCACCGTGCAGTAAGTAAATCCGATGGTAATCGACTAATGAAAGTTCAAAGTCGAAAGCTACCTTTCCTGATGCAATATCTTTTCGCTGAAGGACTGCTGGACTTTGGCACCTCGTGTGCACCAATTCTCCTTCAAGAGGGGATTGTTGGAAAATTATTGATGTGGGATTGAGTTTATTCCGTCTTTAATGACTTAAACACGTGGGCCCCGAATGTCGAAAACATCATTTCTTAGCACATGCCTAATCTACTAAGTGAGTAGATGATGTTAGTGCCAAGTATCGTCCAATTTCGTTAAGAAATGAAAGAGATATTGGTACACAAAGTAAGGTGTTTGAGACATGAAAAGATGGAGTGTTTTTGGTAAAAAATGACAAATCTCCCTCATTGGTAGAAGATGGAAGAATTGTGCAATATATAAACTCTAAGTTTGAGCAAGGGTTTGGGACCCCAAGGGGTAACCCATGTGTTTAGAAGGGAGAGGACCTAGGTGAGCTTGGGTTCGGGGCTAAGCCCCACACGCGCGCCGCCGCCGCCTGCCCGTCCGGTCCGGGCTTGGGCTCTCTTGGGCTATTGGGGAGAAAAGAGAGTGTGGCCTCACACCAACTAACCCACATTTTGTTACGTTGCCTGTAATGGTAACTTTTCTATAGGTAATTGCTTCTCTTACTAATCGGGTCAGGTCAGCCCACATGGAGTGACCCGCAACCCATTATCCAACAAAAACAACAATTTTGTTTTAATTTCGCACATCAACTTGCTTATATTAAGTAGAGTTCATTCTTCTTAAAAAAAAAAAAATCACATGATCATCCTAGATAGAGACTTCATTCATCATTAATCAGTAAAGTAAATGAAAACAGTCAATTTTATCAAAATCACAGCTAACTCATTTCAAGAATACACCGAA
Source organism: Anisodus tanguticus (assembly GCA_034509755.1). Classification (NCBI taxonomy): domain Eukaryota; kingdom Viridiplantae; phylum Streptophyta; class Magnoliopsida; order Solanales; family Solanaceae; genus Anisodus; species Anisodus tanguticus. Next base: position 37,616,693 of record CM067548.1, on the reverse strand, counting down.
TTTTTTCTTGTCGTCTAAGAGAAGAAAAAGTATTGATACTAGTATTTTCATACTGCTTAAAATTTTTTGTCCGGGTCTGACTGTGTCTCTTATTTTTCTTGTGTTTGTGCTTTGTCTTGAGCCGAGAGTTTCTCGAAAATAGCCTCTCAACCTACCAAAGTAGAGGTAAAGTCTGCGTACACTCTACCCTCCCTAGATCCCGCATTGTAGAATTTCACTAGGTATGTTGTTGTGGTGGTAAGAGAAGAGAAAGTAGATGTGGAATTTCTTTATTCACCATTTCGTCAACTTTGCTTAGATCTTGCATCTTAAACTTTTTAACGTTATGCCTGCAATTTGTATGCTCACTGTCGTTGTGTTTTATCATTGTTTGGAAGTATTATTTTCTGTCACGTAAATTTAATTTCTTGTAACATTATTGAAACTAGTAACTGTTCCCAACGTGACAGGATTTCTTGCATTTATTTTTAGGGGAAATAATGTTGGAAATTTACTGATGTAGATTGAGTTTATCCATCTTTAATGACTTAAACACGTGGGCCCCGCATGTCGGAATCATCGTTACTTCGCACATGCCTAATCTACCTAGTGAGTAGATGATGTTAATGCCAAGTATCGTCAAATTTCGTTAAGAAATGAAAGAGATATTGGTGTACAAAGTAAGGTGTTTGAGACATGAAAAAATGAAGTTTTTGGCCAAAAATGACAAATCTCCCTCATTGGTAGAAGATGGAAGGATTGCGCAATATATAAACTCTAAGGTTGAGTAAGGGTTTGGGACCCTAAGGGGTAACTCATGTGTTTAGAAGGGAGAGGACCTAGATGAGCTTGGGTTCAGGGCTAAGTCCCACACACGCGCGCCCGTCTGTCCGTTCTCGGGTCTAGGGCTGTTGCTTTCTTCAGGAACTTTCTTTTTGATCCCTGAAGTTTTTTGGAACGTTACAACGACTCTGTTTTTCAAAGGACACCAGCCAACAGACATGACTATTCAACATAATAGAATGTTGCTTCCATTTCTGATCGTATAAATTGAATATTTCTGTTCAAATTAAAAAACACACAACACAATACACAATCCTTACATAATTTCTGATACTTTCTTCAGTTCAGTTCTATATAAACGTAGAACAATACACATAATGCATACATAAATCAGCAATATGTTCTATATTCATTTACTTCGCTTGGATCAACACAGTTTGCTTTGCTTTGTTGATTGTTGTTGTTTTATCTTGGGAGACTATTGTCCATTACCGTAAAAGTATATATACAGGGCAATTTTGTCTTAAAGACAGAGAGTCATCTCTCGACTCAGCAAATCATTATTTCTATTTCATCTTTCTGCAACACTAATACCAACAAATAACACCAAATATTCCTAAAATGTAAAATAATTACCCGCTTCTTGTTCCTTCTAAACTAATTCGCTTCTTACCCAATCGGCCGAAATTGACGTACCCCTCGTCCAAAACTCTTCCTTCATGATATCATCACAGTATATATTATATATCATGATGGTATTATGAAGGACTAATAGAAGGACTGAAGCAATCGTCCATACCATCTCATTATATTTATATACCACGATCGTACCATGAAGGACTGAGTAGTGTCTCATTGAAGGACTGATGCATTCCTCCATAATACCATCACAATGTATGTATATAAAATGATGATATCACAGAGAGTTCTTCGAGAAAATAGTGTCTTTTTGAATAAATGAGCATGATCCTCCATAATACCATCTTAGTATATTTATATACCATGATGATATCATAGAGGATTAAGAGAAGGACTGAAACATGCTTTTATGATATCATCTTAATATATTTTATATATTATGTTGGTATCATAATTTGAGGATATCTCGGGTAAATAATTTTGATTTTTTCTGAGGATATGAAAGTAATAGAAGTATGAATGTGTAATTATTTTGGCTTGAGAGGACACCCACGTTCTTTAATTTCCCCTTATTTATAATGGAGCATCTTCATCAGTCATCACTTGGTTATTCGGATAACCACAGTAAAATTAACTTCGCTAAGAAACAAAGACTTAAAAGAAGGCGTGACATGAAAAGTGGCGCACGAATCCACAAATCAGGTAGACTCATTACAAATAAAATTGATATCATTTTTACCACAAGCAACAAGAAGATCATTTTAGCAACAATAGCAACACGATTTACATTATCGTCATCCTTCTTTTGCTGTTTCTGATCTCTCTTAAACATGTAGTAATGTTTCTGGATATGCCCTTCCTTGTGACAATAGTGACATGTAACATTCTTGTACCTGGATCGTGACTTGCTTCTACTTTTGCCTTTGGCATTATGACCTCTGATGTTACTTCTCCCCATGTCTTCAGTAATCAAAACATCACAGAGTGAACCTGAAGAAGATGAGGCATGATATCTTCTTCTCATCTCTTCATTTAAGACAACACTCTTAACATATTTCATAGTTACAACACCACTAGGAGCAGAATTAGTCAAAAAAACTCGAAAAGTTTTACAAGAGTCTGCCAGAGTATTAAGAAGCCAAAGTCCCTGTATTTCATCATCAAACTTGACACCCATTCCAGATAACTGGTCAAGAACACCCTGAAAATCATTAATATGATCAGAAATAGAATTGCCCTTTTTGTATATGATATTCATCAATTGTTTAAGCAGAAACAACTTGTTATTGTCAGTTTTCGAAGCATAAAATGTCTTGAGTTTATCCCATAAACTTCTAGCATGTGTCTCATTCATAATATAATTACGGACATTATCTTTAACCCATTGTTTGATATAATCGCAAACCTGTAGGTGCTCAAACTCTCGATCTTTATTATTCATAGACTCATGTTTGTTAGAAGCAAATATAGGTAAATGCATTTCTTGACAAATAGAAGATCTTTCATCTTGTCTTTTCGAATATGGTAATTACTGCCATTTAAACAAATTATCTTAATCATATTTGCCTCCATTATTCAAATAGACAATCAACACAATCAAATACAACCACAAGCTCTGATGCACTTTGTTGGGAAGAAACAAGCAAATACCAAATTTATACGACAAGGTAAGTGAAAGAAATACCCAAGTCAACTTCTGACACTATTTCAAAACGAGGAGCAAATTAATTCCAAGCACAAATGGATATATGGGCAGCAACTATACCAACAATAACTTAGCAAAGCAAGTAAAATAGATCAAATGCAAGAAACATCAAATTTACATGGAAAAACCTCTTCGATGTGAAGAAAAAACAACCACGGGTCCAAAGTTCCACTATATCAAATGAGAGAGTTACAAAGTGTTCTCCAAAATGGCTACAACATCAACGCCAAACACGGAGCAACAATAACAACAAAAACAACCATCAAAGAAGAGAAGATTGGAAGAAAATCACCAAAAATGCAACTACTATTCACCAACGAACATCTGGAGCTACAGGTCTCCAAACCCACCTCTATTAGTTCCCAATCAAAGAATAAGATGAGAGGAATATGTTGCCCAAAAATCAGCTCAATTGAAAAAGGAACAAAGCGGGAATCGACCAAAGAAGTTGGCTGCTCTCTGTGAATTTTCTGCAGAAAATTTATGCACTCTCTATTTTTGAGTTGAAAGAGCTCTCTCTCTATATATGTGTGTATCCCCAAATCAGACCTAAAAGGTCTTTTAATATGAGTCAAAATATACATGTGGGTTGAATCAAATTGGGCTTTTATTTATACATATATGAAGGGAAAAAAAAGACTAAAACCCAACATCAACCCAATAATAAATAATAAGGGTAAAATAGGTATAAAGTGATAAATTATCTCTTGATTTTTTAAAATAGACAAGTAAAATTGAATAACTATTTTTAGCATAGTGAACAAGTAAAACTGGACAAATGGAGTAATACTAATGTTTCTACTTCACTGTAATGGATCTCAATGATTACACGTATAAACTAAACTTTACAGTTTGATTTCACTTCACATTGTTTAGCTAAAGAGTGAATTCCATTGGGGAGCAGAGCTGAGTGCAGGTGCTGCTTGGTGGGAAAGAGGAGGAAGGATGTATAGAAAATAGGATATGGAATCTTTACAATTATTCTTCTCTCAAGAATGCCTAATTGGGCCTTTTCTCTTCTCCGCTGCCTTTGTAGGGATGACAATTGGACCAGGTAGGGCAGGGCGAATCCTTAACAGTACAGGGTAGGGGAGTCCATTTTAAGCGAGATTTATAAGTATTTACTCCCAATCTTAAATTATTTATTGTGGTTACTAAAATAATTATCTCAAATTATTTATCGTCTTAGAAGTTCAAGACATAATTAATTATTTTTTATTCATTTTACCCTTTGTCATTAATGAAGATGACACATAAATAGAATAAATATTTAATGGAGAGAGATTATAACTTAAATATAAATAAGGTTAAAGTAGATCAAATATCCACTCCTAATTAATATTTATTAAAAGGCGTGTAAACAAAAAAAAGATAAATAATTTGAGACGGATAGAGTAGTATATATGCACTCACATGGATTCATTAGCGACTCACGTCCTAAAATCGTCAGGAACACTCTTTTTTTTTTGGGGGGGGGGGGGGGGGGGGGGGGCTTTTTGAAAATGAAAAAAAAATGATGATTTTGAGTTAAGAAGAAGTAAAAGAGCTAGAGTAGAAAAGGATTTTGATCCTGATTTTTATGTTTTTAATGTTGAAGATGAACCTCTCAATTTACAAGAAGTTTTATCTTCACATGACGCTATTTTTTGGAAAGAGGATGTAAATGATGAAATGGAATCTCACGAATTTCTAATAAAACTTGGAAGTTAGTTGATTTACCACCGGGTTGTAAAACAATTGGTTGCAAATGAGACTTAAGAAAAAAAAATTAAAACCCGATGGTTCAGCTGATAAATACAAGGCTAGACTAGTTGCTAAAGGTTTTAAACAATTAAAAGGCCTAGAATTTTTTAATACTTTTTCCCCGATAACTAAAATTACATCCATTAGACTTTTAATTGTTATTGCTGTAATTTTTTATTTACATATTCATCAAATGGATGTAAAATCTGTTTGTTTAAATAGGGACCTAAATGGGGAGATTTATATGAAACAACCCGAAGATTTTGTTGAAGCAGGCAAGAAAGCAAAGTGTATAAAGTTGTTAAATCCTTATATGGCTTGAAACAGGCACCAAAGAAATGACATGAAAAGTTTGATTCTTGCATAATTGAGAATGATTTTAAAACAAATGAGTGTAATAAGGCATCTATCATAAGTCTTGGAATAATTCACATGTTATTGTTTGCGTCTATATTGATGATTTGTTGATCTTTAGCTCTAACATGATTGTTATTGGTAAAACTAAAAATATTCTTAGAAGCTATTTTGATAACTTGGTGAGGCAAATTTTATTCTTAGAATAAAAATTACTAGAATATGTGATGAAGTTTTCCTTGACTAGTCACATTGTGTTGAACTTTTTTTGAAAAAATATAACTTTCTTGATTGCAAGCATGTTGTAACTCCTTTTGATTCTAGTGTTCACTTGTTTCCTGTTCAAAGTGAAAATGATGTGATAAATCGAAAGGAATATTCTAGCTTAATTGAAAGTTTGAGATATGTGACTGATTGCACTAGGCCTGATATTGCGTGTGCAGTTGGAGTACTTAGCAGGTTTACAAGCAATCCAGGTAATTCACATTGGCATGTCATAATGAGAGTTATGAAATATTTAGTTGGTACAAAATCTTATGACTTATTTTATAAAAAAATATCGTGATGTACTTGAAGGCTTTTCTGATGCAGATTGGAACACTTTATCTAGTGATTCCTGCTCTACTAGTGACTATATTTTTGCTTTGGGAGGTGGTGCTATTTGCTGAAAATTTTAAAAGAAAACAATTATTGCTAACTCTACCATGAAGGCTGAACTAATTGCTTTATCTTTAGCTATTGAAGAAGCGAATTGATTGAGAGATTTATTATTTCAAATACCTTATTTTGAAAAAAAAACTAATTCCTCCTATTTTAATTCATTGTGATAGCACCACTGCAATTAGTATAGTTCAAAATCGTTATTATAACGGTTAATCCAGACATATAAGGAGAAAATACAATACTGTGAGATCATATTTGACAAGTGGTATCATTAACATTGATTATGTCAAATCTTGTAATAATCTTGCAGATCCACTAACCAAGGCCTTGGAAAGAGAAAAGATTTGGAGCACATTGAGGGGATGGAATTGAAGCCCATAAATTCATAAGTCATATATGAGGAAACCTAACCTGGGGACTAGAGATTCTATAACCATGTTTAATGGAAAAAACGAATTATATGATGACTTGTTGTGAAATGTACTAATTTTTTATTTCCTCCTTATGGTGTGAGTGCATTATTCTGTAACAATTTGTGGAGGTTGAGTCTATAATCTCTTAATGAAATTTTGTAGCTCAAATGAGTGAGATGTTACAGAAGCATCCTTGACAGATTTCACCTATGTGAGTGTGGAAGTAGGGCGTTTCCTATGAGATTTGGGCTTATTCTCAAAAGCACTCATGAAATCGAGATAACACAAGGCCGTAATGTGTTGACTGTTAAAACTCAAACATATTTCAGTGAAGATAACGATTTCTCAATATCAGATTTCAAATAACGAAGTAAACGTATGATGCTCGACTTTATAGATAGAGCGTTTAACGGCTGTGGTATCAGATGAAAAAGCTTTGCTTTGCCAGTCCATGAATATGCCGCACCCAGTAGTTCGAGGAGTTGGTCAGATACGGATCGAAACCCTGCCTCGAAAAAGTACTTTTGGGCGATTCCGATCCGACCCATCTCTTTCTGCCGATTCCCCGGGTTGTCGGAATCTCTGGTTCGATCAGGACCAGGAGTCCCATTCATTTGTTTATGGGAGCGACTCTCTGTTCACAAAAATGGGAAAGAGTATATTAAAGCATTTCTAATTCGTGAATTTATAATAATCGTCGTGTTCTGCATGCTGGATCTTCTACTATTCTATGCTCTTCCCGAAAGTGTGCTAATCCCTATGTTGTGCGGAGTTGAGTATTCAACCATCTATTTTTTATAGGTTCTACGGACCGATGCCTGCTACTTCATCTGGGAGAAAAGAATCATAGATATGTCGGTCATTAGAAGGAAGAACCGCCATAAAAAATTCCTCGTGTATTATCTGTAGCAAAACTATGAACGAGAGCTAGCAATCCAGACCGTATTGAAAAGGTTCCTGAGACACAGCATGGAAAAGTAACAATATTAAGAAAAGAGGTCCAAGATTCATGGATCTAATTTGGATGAATACACAGGAAGCCCAGAGACCTCATTTTGCATTGTGCGGCTTCCTTAATTGCACTAGCGCACTAGACCGGTAAGAGAACAGAAAGGATTCTCTCTTGACTACGGCACCTGCGGTGAGCCTCTCGCCCGAAAGAAGGTCACCTTCACAAACACTCGTAATCCAACTAACCGAAAGAGGTCTATCTCTTCCCCTTCGCCCGTAACTTCACTTACTGAACTTACCGATGCTAATGTCAACACCTTGATTATTATATGCAAGCAGTAATTCTTTTTTCCCCCTAAGCAGTCATAGTTCAAGTATGAAATTACTACGGCTCTGGAGTAAAAGTTAATGTTTTACTAAGTGAAGGTTCAATGCAAAGCACACCTTCATAATTCATAATACATAATAGTCTTTCTTCAACCGGTAAACTCTTTTATTATAATATTAAAATGAATGGGAGATTATTGATCTTTTGGGACATTTTAATATTACATAATATTATATTAAAGTGTTTCCTATTAAGTATCTTATTGTGCGGCCTTTTCACGTTTGTTATTAGTGAAAATTTTGCCTAATTAATTACTCTACACGTTAGTATCTATAATGAAGGCAGAAAGTGGCCTCTCATTTAGCCTTTCACTTTCTCACTTTGGCAGATCACGGCCTTTATTGGTCTTGAAATTCATTTCTCCATTATCATATTTATTCACCACATTCTTCTTAAAACTCAGGTAACCTCTAAATCATAATTCTCCCATTATCTACTTACGTTATTACCCCACTCTCCACTATTCATCCAATTCACTCCAAGAATGAATTTCTTCACCTATAAATAGAAGTCATTCTTAGTTTTTTATGAATATAGAAGAATATAGAGTGCATGAAAAAAGTGAGTTAAAAAGAGAGTTTTATTAGTTGAAGGAATGTGTTCTTTTGGTGGAGCTTTAGATTCAACATCTTGTCTAGAGTTTGTTGAGTTGTACGACGTTGTCGAATTTTTATATCCTGAAAGGGTAAGTCATGATGTTGTATCCTGAAGGGGTAAGTCAGGAAGATTATTGGTGGGCCGGTGAAGATTTGATATAGTGAAATTAATTCTCCTTAAAGAGAGCGAGATATTCGCGCCTCAATCTAAAGATATTATTTTCTTCATTTATATTTTTCAATTATAATTGTAATTTCACAAACACTCGTGAATAGCAATTTTTGGGAAAGAGGTTTATCAATTACGTTTTCTCCATATAATGTGGGGAGGGCCCCCCAACTTTCCCTAAAAATTCTCTGTATATATATTAGGTAGTATTTAAAAATAAATATATGCACTTCTAAATTCTAATCTAGTAGTCTCCTACGGTTAACTAAGAGTTATTTTAGGAGAAAAATTACAACAATAACTTTTGCTTTGAATGTGGAGTGTGCATTGTATTAAATCATTGTCACAGACACGTGGAAAAGTCATATTGAGTATTAAAGCATTAAGATTTCAAGCACCATAAATAAGAGATGCCTTATTGAAATTATTAGAAATTAGTAAGGATTCAAAAATTAAAAGTGAAGCTACTTATTTAGTAACATATGAGCTTGAAAATTTTAAATTTTTATTGGGTATGATTATTTGGTAGGATAAATTATTTACGGTTAATTCAATTAGTACAAATTTACAATATAAAGATATGTATATTGATGCCGCTATAGATTAACTAAGACGTCTATTTTTTTTTTTTTAAATATAGTGAAGAAGGATCTGCAACTGCTATGATTTTAGCTAAGAAAATTACATCTGAGATGAATATAGAATCTGAATTTCGTAAAAAATGTGTAATATTTAGAAAGAAACAATTTGATGGGAATGTTGATAACGAAATCACAAAGTCTATTGAAGAATCTTTTAGAGTTGATTACTTTTTATATATAATTGACCAAGTTATTTTACCACTTCAAAATAGATTTGAACAATTTGAAGCATATGAAAATATTTTTGATTTTCTATTGAATGGTAAAAAAATGAGATCACTAGATGAAGAGAGTTTGAAAAACTGTTGTCTTAACCTTAAACTTTCTTTAACACAAAATAGTTATTCTGATATTGATGGTTTAAATTATTTTTTAAATTAAAATTGTTAAGACAAATAATACAAGTAGAAGATAATGATCTAATCGAAATACTCAATCAAATAAAAAGACTTGGTTCTTTTCCAAATACATATAATGCTTATAGAATAATGTTAACGGTTCCTGTAACTGTTGCCTCAGCCGAATAAGTTTTTTCAAACTAAAATTAATAAAATCTTATCTAAGATCAACAATGTCAGATTAAATGAATTAGTTATATTATTAATTGAAAAATAATTGTTAGAACAAATCGATTATAAAACAATAATTAATGGGTTTGCATCTAAAAAAGCTAGAAAAGTAGATTTTAAATAAAATAAATATGCCGATCTTTTTCTTAAAAAAACAATAAGGTCCCTCTGTGAAGTTTTGACTTTAGGCCCCCTATCTTATTCAGCCGACCCTGATTATTTATACCCTAATCTAATATTTATCTCTACATGTCCCTTATTTATCAAGACTCTAGAACAACTATATATTTTTGAAGTATAACGAGTTTCAAAAGATATTACTCTCCCCGTCTCAAATTATATGATGTTTGATTGAGCACGGAGTTTAAAAATAAAGGAAGACTTTTGAATCTTGTGGTGTAAAATAAACCAAATATATTTGTGTGGCTCGTTCTGTGTAAAAGATAAAGTTAAAAGTTAAATTGTTGCCAAATATAAAAATGTGTCATTTTTTTTGGGACTGACTAAAAAAAAGTGTCATATAAATTGGGTCAGAGGGAGTACTTCATACCTAATTCCACCAAATATCTAGGATTTTTTGTACTCCCTCCGTCCCATATTACTTGGCCACATTACTAAAAATATTTGTCACAAATTACATGGCCACTTTCTAAAAATAAGATAGAATTAATTTAATTTTTTTTTACTTTGTCCTTAACATTAATTATTTTTTAAAGTAATTAATATTGATTAGAGTGCAATTAATTGAAGAGAGATAATAGTAATGTAGTAAAAATATTATTTTATTTATGATTTTTTAAAGAACGTATAAAAAAAAGAAGTGACTAAGTAATATGGGACCGAGAGAATAATTATTAACTTTATCTTTCCCCGCCCTTATCCCCCAGAGTGAGCGAAGAATGATGACCTCGAACTGTTTTGCCATGCTTCAAATCAATCGCACGAGCTCGGCCTATTTAAAAGTAACGAATCCATCAATATAAATTTTGAATCAAGCAATTATAATCGTGTTTCTACCTTGTGGAAGGAGACCTTGAGAATTTTGAAATTGTGCTTGTACTTGTTTTTCGTGCTTTAACTAGACTAGATGAGCTAGTTGGTCAATCTAGCTCATCTAGATAGTTGGTTTTCTTTTGGGTTTAAAATGTTTATAGAATGAAGTTTTTGCATGGGGTGTTTCTATTTCGGGGTAGTTTTGAATGTTTTCCCTTAAATATGATGTTTTTTTATTTTTTTTCCCGCTTTCCATTTAATGAAAATTTGGTGGCCAAATTATCCTTATCTGTGACGTAATTTCGCAAGACATAAGTTTAGAGAATTTTTCTTTGTCCGACATAAATTCTATAGGAATTAAGTTATCCGACAAAAATTGTGTAGTATCTAATTCGCTCGACATAAGTTTAAAGATTTTTTATCTTGTTTGACATAAGTTATTATGAATTAAGTGAGATAACTTGTTATGCTTTAGCATGTAAGTCATATCTTGTGTTATATTATGATACGAAAATATAAACTTGTGTCGATTGATTTTTTTATGGTTTTTCGATGTTAGAGATATTTTTGATCATTTTTTTATTATTTAAAATACCAAAAAATTAAAATTAAAAATTACGTATTTGAGGGGCGAAAATTAAAGATCAATCCATATGAAGGAAATCCGCGTCAAAGAATGAAAATTAAAAACCACCCAATACAGGACATTCGTGCCAATGACCCGAATAGAATTGGGCTCCTTGGTGAGCTTTTACAAACTAGCCACCTCTTACAAATTTGGCCTCCTAGAAAATGGAAGAAAACTCTCTGCAATTCTCTTCCCAATTGCACCAATTTCCCTTTGCACCACAACTCAAATGACCATTGCCTCTAGACCTCTCCATCTCTTCAAGAAATCAATCACAATAGCAGCCGCTTTAACAACACCAACAAAGCCCCAAGATTGGAGAACACAATTCAAACAAACCCAAATAGTTTCCCAAATTTCCTCTATTCTCTTACAAAGACAAACAAATCACTGGCCTTCACTTTTCAAGAACCTCAAACTTATTTCTTCACAACATTTAACTCCATCTCTCTTCCTTCAAATCCTTCACAACACTCAAACAAACCCACAAGTCTCTCTACATTTCTTCCACTATGCAAAAAACTATCTTGGGTTCAAACCTGATGTCAAAGTACTTTGTACACTTGTATATGTACTTCTCGGGTCCGGACTATCCAAACCCGCAAAACCCATCTTAGATTCTCTCATTCAAACATACCCACCAACCCAAATTGTTGGTTTCTTGATTCAGTCCTCCAATGTTGCTGAAACTCATATTCAGTCCTCAGTTTTGAGTTCAGTTCTTGAATGTTATTGTAATAAAGGTTTGATCTTTGAAGCTCTTCAAGTTTATCAAATAGTTAGAGAAAATGGGTGTTTTGTGTCTATTAATTGTTCTAATACTTTGCTTAGTTTACTGCTTAGGAAGAATGAGTTAAGACTAGGGTGGTGTTATTATGGTTCTATTATTCGTAATGGGGTTCAGGAAAATGTGGTTACATGGTCTTTAATTGCTCAGTTGCTTTGTAAAGATGGGAAATTTGAGCAAATTGTTTCTATTCTTGACAAGGGTGTATGTAGTTCTGTTATGTATAACTTACTCATAGACTGTTACTCTGAAAAGGGGAATTTTGAAGTTGCATTTGATTATTTGAATGATATGTATAGGAAATGCATTGAACCAAGTTTTAGTACTTTTAGCTCAATTCTTGATGGTGCTTGCAAATATCACAACGCCGAAGTGATTGAATCAGTGATGAGTTCCATGGTGGAAAAAGGGAATTTATCGAAATTAGTGATGTCCGACTATGATTCTGTGATTCGAAAGTTCTCTGATATGGGAAAAGCATATGCAGCTGAATTGTTTTTCAGGGAAGCTTACGAAAAAGGGATTAAGCTACAAGACAATACTTATGTCTCTATGCTAAGGGCATTCTCCAAGGAAGGTAAAGCTGAAGATGCTATTCGGATGTACAACATTATACTTGAAAGAAAAATTTCCATCAGTGACAAATGCTATAGTGCCTTTATGAGTGTCTTATGCGATGAAAATCCATCGGAGGAAGTTAGCAGTTTGTTGAAAGACTTGATAGGAAGAGGATTCGTTCCTCCCATATCGCAAGTGTCTAAATTTTTAAGTTCTCAGTGTGAAAAGCATAAGTGGAAAGAAGCTGAGGAGCTTCTGAATGTAATTATTCAAAGAGGATTTCAGTTTGAATCTTTTTGTTGTTGCTCTTTGGTGCGGCACTATTGCTTTAGCAGAAGGATTGATTCTGCCATTTCATTACATACTGAACTAGAGAGACTTGGTGTTGCTTTAGATGTAGAGACCTATGGTGTACTACTTGACAGACTGTTTAAATCAAGACGGCGTGAAGAAGCTCTAAGGATATTTGATTACATGAGAACTCATGACATGTTAAGCAGTGAGAGTTTTTCAATCATGATAAGAGGGCTATGTCAGGAAAAGGAATTTAGAAAAGCAATGAGATTGCATGATGAGATGTTGAAATTAGGGCTTAAACCCGACAAAAAAGGATATAAGCGTTTGATTTCTGGGTTTGGCTAAATAATACATTTTGGCCTCATTTATATTTTATCTCTCTGCTTAAGATACATACTGTACAGCATGGCTGCTCACCTGAGAGTAGATTTTGGTGATCCTCGCTTTCGGTAGCCATCCAATTTTCACATCTCTCTATGCACAACTTAAACAGCATACAATGAGAAATATGAATCTATCCTTTACTTACAAGAGGTAATTTTGTTCCTTCTCTATTTCCCTTTTTTATTTGACACAAAATTATGTTCAGACAGCAGAAACTTTATACTTTTGGCTACACTTGAAAGTTTTTTTACTGATGTCACGGTGGACTTGTTTGTTAACTGGCAGTAATGATGATCTAGATTTTTATGTCAGTTCTCTGCCTCATTGCCTAAAGAATTCTCAAGACAATTGCATGTTAGACTGTATTGCACGTACTTTCTTAGCCAGGAAACTGTTTCCAGTGGCTTCCTTCTAAATGCGTTTATCTCCCCTAGCAGAGGTGTCATTTTTCGGATGTAGCTCACTCTTTCTGAAGTGATTCATAGTGTCTCTTGTGACGTGTGATGCTGAGGTCGATCAACTTAAACATCTGAGGGTGATTCTAGTGGATATTTGAAGCTGTTTCTAAGCTTCCTATTAATTGGAGAAAAAAAATACTAATATCCAGTCAATGAAGTCACTAATTGCTGCATTCTGATCACTACCAACTACTTATCTTGGATTGCCATTGGGGGCGAAGCACAAAGCTGATAGCATCTGGGAAGGAGTGATGGAGAAATGTGAAAAAGGTTAACCAGGTGGAAGAAACAATATGCGGGAGGGAGATTTATCCTGATTAATAGCGTGTTGGATTCACTACCCGCATATGAGAAACTTCTTATGGCAGGTAACAAGGAAATGATGTCGTTTAATTTGGTGAATTGGAAGTCTGTAATTAAGGACCAAAAAGATGGAGGATCGGGGATTACAATCCCAGACAACAAAATAAAAGCCTGTTTATGAAGAACTTACTAAGTCCTTGGCCATGGAAACAGATCTCGAGATCTAAAGCTCCATTCCAGGTAGTTTTCTATAGTAGATTTTGTATGAAGAACCTTGTCTCACTCATGAAAATCTTCAAAAAAGAGGTTTTGATATGTAGCAAGCGAGTTTTATGGGGGAGACATTCAGAGAGCATCTGTCGAAATAAATTGCAACTCATTGAGAAGACATAATATGCATAATGAACTTCTGAACTTGTGATCCTTTAGGACAATTGGTTCCTGCATGGCCAGAATCAGAACGATTAACTATCCATTATCTCTTTAAAGAAAGAAAGGTCTACACTATTATGAAGATTTTCTCTCATTTGTACTGTTTGCCTAGTACTACAGTGAGATAGATTATAATAGCTCAAGACTTTTAGCCTCTTACTTCAGTCGTGTACATGTATTTTCAACTTGTCGGAAACAACGTACTATCTCTGAGTCTTGTATTGGATCACATATGTCAGTGTTCTTAGCCGCTTACTTCAACTGCAACAAAGATTTCATGGCTGACTTATTCTCTGAAAAAAAATCGATATCTCCTGTTATTAACATTTTAAACGAGTAACCTAGTGTCGTCCATGTTACAGCAACTCTGGCTTAGGGTCCTCCAAGGAAGATAAATCAAACATAGAAAGCACTGCATTATTTCTTCCTAGAGAAACGGAAGGAAGATATGAACACAATATGGGAAATTTTCTGTATATCACTGTATATCGAAACTTTACAATGTGTATCCCATTTATACAAAACGATTAGGGACTATATATCTATTCTATGAACTTCCTAACAGATGGACTAAAGTGTTATTATCTATCCTATGTAACTAACTAAAAGAATCCTAGAGGGGTCATTTATCATGTACAATGTGGTCTACACTTTAATGTTGTATACTAGGAACATTAGGGTATATGGAAAATTGGGCCGTTGCATGCTGAGTCTTGCTTGTCTACACAGGCCAATTGTAGCATTAATAGGATATGGCCCAAGTCGTCAAATTGAGTTAGCCCAAACCATTAGTCACCGACAAAAGAACTTGTAGAGTGATGTGTACTAGGTTCTATACTTTGTGAATCGTTGAAGCTTGTACCATCTCCAATGGTGTGAATTGTGTCATCGGAAACAGAAACTAACACAAGTTTAGTCACCAATTTCATGTCATCCCATTCTCAAGTACTAGAACAGACCTAACAAAATCACTACCTAGGACTGTTTATCTATACTCGGGCATTAGAGGAACTAGAAATATTAACAAAGGTGATCCAAAAAATTTATGAATGTCATATTTGGAATTTGAACCTACGACCTAAAGCAATTTTTGAACCATTTTGTCACTACACTAAAAGTTTTTCTTATGTCAGACAATAACAATGACTGCGCCTCACTGACTCAGTCTCAAACAAATTGAGATCGGCTATATGAATAACTTGTATGACTTGCATCATTCAATCTGTGTTGACCTTACATTCTATAGATATACAGATATAAATCTACCTCCCTCTGATTCTATATAGGCAAGTGATCTATTTATTATCATTTTGTCATACAGGAATCTAGAAGTGAGAATCTGTTTTCATTTATAAGAATACATTTAATGGATAGCTTCTCTAACTACTTTTGATTTACTTACGATATTACTTTACCTGTATCCTCATGAAAAGTACTATGTATCCTTAATCCAACTTTTAGAATTAGAAGTTGCTGCTCTTCAGTTTTTACTTAGAGGACACAAAAACATTTTAGTTAGTATAACTCTATATAGCGATTTGCAGGGGATATTGTACAACAAGTTGTTGTAGTATAGTGGTAAGTATTCCTGCCTGTCACGCGGGTGACCTGGGTTTGATCCCTGGCAACGGCGGTCTGATATTGTTTTTTGCTATTTATCATTTAACAGTGCCAATTATGTTTGCTCTATATGTATTTAGTTGATCTCTTTTGTTCAATTTGGGATTGGATTATAGGTAAAACAAAGGGAGATAAAAAATTTAATACAGTCAGCAAACTATAGTTACGTATGTAAGGTTGGAAATTTGCCTTTGGTGGGAGTTGCGTCCAACTATCTTTAATGACTTAAACACTAGGATTCCGCATGTTGGAGACTTTGATTCTTCACACGTGCATAATCTACTAAGTGAGTCAATTATGTTTGCTCTATATGTATTTAGTTGATCTCTTTTGTTCAATTGGGATTGGATTATAGGTAAAACAAAGGGAGATAAAAAATTTAATACAGTCAGCAAACTATAGTTACGTATGTAATGTTGGAAATTTGCCTTTGGTGGGAGTTGCGTCCAACCATCTTTAATGACTTAAACACTAGGGTTCCGCATGTTGGAGACTTTGATTCTTCACACGTGCATAATCTACTAAGTGAGTAGATGACCGTAGGGCCATGGATCGTCAAATTTCGTTGAGAAATGAAAAAGATATTGGTCCACGAAGTGAGGTGTTTGAAGCATGAAAATGTGGTATAGACCAATTCTCCCTCATCGGTGGGGAAGGAAAATTTGTTTAGTTTATAAGTCTCAAAATTGGCTAAGGGCTTGGGACCCCAAGGGTTAACCCATGTGTTTGAAGGAGGAAGGACCTAGATGTGCTTTGGTTCGAGGCTAAGCCCACACACGCGCCGCTACTCGTCCGGTCTTGGGTCTTGGGCTTCTTCTGATATTATCTTTTTGGACCCAAATTGCTTCATATTTACAGTTTGGTCCCTGAAGTTTCAAGTAAGATAAAATTGGACTTGTGTTTTTGCTGTTGGTTTTGGAACATTAACCTCCATTAATAACTCTCACTAATGATCTAATCCGCTGCACATTAATTCAGTCATTCATTTGGCTGAATTACTACTCACTAATTGCCATTACATGGCCAGTAACAACAATTATGTGGGCAGTTGATGAGTACCCTCCATGCACTATATAATGAAGCCTTTGGCTCACTTGTTGAGACTACACACAAACGAAAAAACAGAATTCTTCCTACTACATTCCAGCATCATTTCATTACTCAAAGTTCTTCAAAGTAACACTTGAGTTCCCTTTACTCATTTGTTGAGTTGCTGTTTTATCTTGGGAGACTATTGTCCAGAACGTAGAAAAGATATATACGGGACAATCTTGTCTTAAAGACAGAGTGCCATCACTCGACCCAACAAATCAAAGTGCTTGTAATCTCGGTTTCTTGTTTTCAGTTTATTGAGATTTCAGTTGTTGTAATTTCATTTTGTTGTAATACTTAACAATTAATTATTTACCGTTTCCTGCGACCATGCTACTCAACATGTAATTAGGCTCTAAATTGTAGTACTAACAATATAGTTCTATATTGTAGTGCTTTATGAAAATTCCTTTACTCAAAGTTCTTGATAACACAGTGCAAGTGTCAAACATAAGTTAGAAGATGCACCTTAAATAGTGGCGTAATTAGGTCCTTAAAGTGATGCGAAGTGCTTCGGTTACCAATTCTCTGCTGCTTCTTTTATACATGGCTGTTTCTGTAACTCCCAATCTGGCCCAGTCAACCTTGTAGTGTTTTAGGAAAAAGCCCTCTTTGAGTTTTTTTTTAAAAAGCGAATTAAATGAACAAAAATTATATTACAATTTTAGCTCTTAAGATTTTTTAAAATAAATATAATAAATTTAAAATAAATAGAAGTATGTGTAACGTTGGCCGTTCATATGGCCACAAATATGAACTTTATTCAGGGTTTTAATAGGCCAATCCATTAATTAAGGCCTTTGGTTTTCTTAAAGGTGCATTAAAGCTCAGAATTAAACACCTACTAATTTCTAAGAACAAAAATGTCACACGTTGCCGTTAGACTTTAATAAATAAAATCCTAAGCTTATTATTACTATATTAGTTTTACTGGAAAATGCACAAAAAAATGAAGTTGGTTATTAAATTAAGATTCCATATTAGATGGTAAATTATGGCTTCAGTTCAGACAACGTGTCAATTGATCACAATTCAAGTCTCTTCCCCTTCTAAGATAAAGTGTTCAGGTTCAGCAACCTTTTAATTTTCCTTTATATTCCATTTACTCTAATTTATTTTCACGTTTTTGCTCTTTACCTTTTCATTTTCCTATATGTTTTTTCAATGAACCTGTAATGTAATTTTTTTTACCTATAAATAGAGTGTATTTCATAGTCATTTGGTATCATTTGTCCTTCCTCAATTCTTCCAGTTCCATGAACTCGAGCAGATCGTTTGGGGTAAAGTTGGTGGGATACAAAAAAGAGCAAGATATTAGAATTTATTTAGAATTTAATAGTCTTAATTTTTCTATTGTAAAAGTTAAAAAGCAAGTACATTTATTCTCTTTCACTATTTGTAAGCGCCAAAATTAGCAATTTTTTTTTTGTAATTCTATGTAATATAGAACAGGAATATGAATTTCTATTAATATTTGATTATATATTGATCGCGTTATAAGATAGCTGCTCACAATATCATTTAAATTTGATCTATGATTTACTAGCCAACATAAGGAATTTTGATCAAATTTTCGTACGACTACAGTTTCTTACAAATAAGGCAAAAACTTTTAGATGTGAAGTATTTACAATCATAGCCACCGATGCTTATAATGAAATGTAAATTTTTATGTTGTTGAAATATATATAAAAAAGACAAGAAATTATCAAATCGAATGTTTCATATATTATAAAAATTGCATTATTGAAGTAGTTCTACCAATACTTTATCGCATTAAATTTTATCATCAAAATAATATTAACGATACAAATAAAACAACATATATTGACAAACAAAAAACATGCAATTTAATTGACTTTTTTTTTTAAAAAAAAATCTTATTACATAGGGGAAGGGGAAGGGGAAGGGGAAGGGGAAGGGGGAGGGGGAGGGGTTATAACGTGAGAATTCGAATCCTTACCAAAATGTAATTCAATTAACTACGTGCATCTTTGACGGTATAAAAGAATTACTTGCTATAAGAAGATACTAAAAGAAATGTTTTTCTCCCAAATTCGACTTTTACATCCAGAAAATAAAGGATATTCTCACATTCATAATTCGAAAGCAATTTTCATACGTTTGTACTTTGGGATGACAATAAATATCAATCGAATATGTACGCCATTCATCAATTTGCGCTTGTATTTTCTTATCGAATTTTGTGCAACGCATCGCATACATATTTCAATATTATTTATAACATTTTATATATTTATATTAATTAGAATAAGATGCACGTGTAACGCGAGTGTTCCAAATTAGTAAATATAAATACATTATTTTCATTCTGAACTCGTACCTCGAATTTGTATTTTTTGAGCAGCTTCAAGCCTACAACAAAAGTTTATATAAATTAAACAATTTCTTATAATTAAATTTTGAAAATATTTAGAAGTTTTCTCTACAAAGTTTATATAAATTAAACAATTTCTTATAATTAAAATTTGAAAATATTTAGAAGTTTTCCCTGTTTCATATTTTCGCCAATGATATATTTATCCAAATTTTTTATTTTCGCATTAAAAGATGATTATTTTTTAATTACTCCCTCTGTTTCAATGTATGTGGCACATTTTAATTTCAAGAGTGAAACCTATTATTTTTTACAGTGTTTTCGGACAATTTTTTTTTTAAGATTTAATTTTTTTTTTGATAACTACCTAAAAGATACTATAAGTCATAATAATTAATAATTTAAAATATTTAAAAGACAATGAAAAAGTAATAGTAGTAAAAGAAAAACTAGTTTGATTGGAACGGAAGGAGTACAATTCAATGCTTAATTAAACTATTAAAGTATGAAGAAAGGATCCATAAAACTAATCACCCACCCAATTTTCTCAAAAGACCCGACCCAAATCAAACCACAATCCATCCATATCTTACCCTTTCCAGACAAAATCCTTTTCCCATTTCCCCTTTCCTGCATGTGCATGAAACCCTCCAATATCCATCAAATCAAGAATGTCGATCTCTCCAATTCTACTCATCATCTTCCTCTTTCTCCTCACACCCATCACCACCCATTCCAATACCTCCTCCGATTTACTCTCCGAACTCATCCATCTCCGATCAAAATCTCCCCTCGGCCTCATCCATCTCAAAGACAACCTTCTCCAACGTATCCTCTCACTCCCTAACCCTAAACCATTCTCTTCTTTAATCTTCTTCGACGCTAAACAACTCCACTCTAAACCCGACAATTCTCTCCCTTCCATCAAATACGAGTTCTCTCTTCTCTCCTCTTCTTTCCTTAAAAACAACCCTAATAACAACTCTCACATTTTCTTCTTCATTATGGAATATCAAGAATCACAGTCTTCGTTCGCCATGTATGATATTAAGTCTTTGCCACATATTCGGTTAATACTACACATTAAAAATGATAGTATTAAAATGGATGCTTCTGGTTATTCTATGGGAGCTGAGTCAATGAAGGAGTTTGTTGAGATGCATGTGAACGTTAACGTAGGTCTGATTAATACACCACCAGTTATTCCAAAGAAAATGATGATGGTTATTGGTGGTGGGTTCTTGATATGGAGTCCATTTTTGGTGAAAAAGATTGTTTTTAGAGACACCCTTTTGCATAATAAGTATGTGTGGATGGTTGGGTCGATTTTAGTGTACTTCTTCAGTGTTGCAGGGACAATGCATACTATAATTAGGAAAGCACCTTTGTATATGTTTGATAGAAATGAACCAGGGAAGTTGATTATTTTTTACCAAGGAGCGGGGATGCAGTTAGGAGCTGAAGGTTTTGCAATTGGATTCTTGTACACGATTGTTGGATTATTGTTGGCAGTTATGACTCATGTTTTGGTTAATATGAAGAACAGGGGAACACAGAATTTGCTGATGGCTTTTGGACTCTTCGTTTCGTTTTGGGCTGTAAATAAGGTGGTTAGCTTGGATAATTGGAAGACTGGATATGGTATTCATTCTTATTGGCCTTCAAGATGGATGTGATAGCAATGTAGTTTTTTTGGCTGATATATTTGGATTCTATTCTCTTTGGTAAGAGCTGATCCAGATTCAACCAAAAGTAGCTGACAGAAAAGATTCAGATTTATCTTGTAGTGAAGCATTTGTGTTCCAGTTGAAGTTTTGAAACTTGTTTTGCTAGAATTTTCGCTTTGTTTACCAATAATTCCACATTTTATGTCACTCATACTTACTGTCTTTTTAGTTACTTACATGATCATTATTCTTGTGCCATTTCCGTAATCACCACTTGTTAGCTTCCATCTCAATGTCTAATATATATGTAGATTGTTTATCATACTTCAGGCAAGATGAGGGGTATTATTGTTTAAACAGTCAAAGATTAGAACCTGATTTTGCCTCCCCTGATAGATGAGGGGGCCTCCATAAATTTAAATAGTGTTTTTAGAAGAAATTAGTGTCGATAGAGGAATAATTTACCTTCCAACTACCAATACAAGTCTTTAGAAAACTGTAACGATTGATGGTGTTAAAAAGGTACTAGGTAGACATGGAGGGAAGTTGGCTCAAAAGACCTACAATCTCTTGGATTTAAAATGGATATAATGGAAGTAGAAGATCCATATAGGTAATACCAACTAGTTAGGATTAAGGCATAATTATGTTGGTAAGCCTACATGTGGACCAGCCTTGGCTAGGAGTACTTTTGGTCTGTTTAGTCAACAAAAAGCGAAATGGATATTGAGGATTCATATGTGACCCCAACTAGCTTGGAAGGCGTAGTAGTTGTTGTTATCCTCCAGCATAACTCTTTAAGGACGTTAAGAAATTACAATAACAGGCTGCATCTTGTATTGGAGGGGAATACCAATTTTAGACCCCAAGATGAAGTGTTATTGCTACTCTTAACCAGTAGTTGCAAAATATGCAGAACATACCGGCTAGGAGAGCTGAAGAATGCAGCATCCATAGTCAGACAAGGCAAAGAATCAGAAATCTGGGGAAAGAAAAAGTAAAATTATAATGGATTGATTAAACAACTGATTTTTTTTGTGTGGTATCACATAGACTTTTGAGGTTTAGAACCTGGCAGTAGCCGTCCCTCAGATTTGAGAAACAGGTAGTTACATCTTTTCCTTTCCCTCTGAATATAAATCGGTAGGTAAGTGGCATAGGAATTTAATCTGGCTTGGTTCTGATGCTGCATGATGTTGGTTACTTTGATATAACATGTGCTATGGAAAATGATGCTATACTTCACTTAAAGCAAAAAGGAGGAGATAACTTGAATTGTTGTTGGTTTGCTCTTTTCTTTTCCTTCTATCTAACAAAATTTATTTTGTATTCAATTAATTGCAATTTTGCATATACCACTCGGATAGGTCCTAGATGAGAGAAGGATGGTCCTTGGTTCTTTACTTCTGAACTGTCTGTGACTAATGCCTCCTTCGTTAGCTTTGTAACTCCAAATTACTAAAATTTTCCAGAAACTTGTTTTTGTTGTGAAGCGAGTGTGTAGATTGAACTTTCTAAAATGATGGGAAAAAGCTAGTTCGTGTTTTTATGGTACTAAAGCACAAATATAAGCTTGATATTATGTTCTTGTAAACTTAATGTATTTCTCCTTGGCTGTAACAAGAAGGGATAACTGGGGGGGGGGGGGGATATAAAAGAGGAAACTTAAGTGCTGTTTCCTTTTGTTAGGATGTAAAAATGGAGGGATAAGCAAATTTTCTCAATTGGAATAGTAATGAAGAAGTAAATGAAATAACAAGAATTATATATACTTCATAAAGGGAGAGAAAATTAACAAGTTCTCTTCCCCTTTATTCCATTACATCCTTTAGTCAAAGAAAGGTTAAGTATTAATGAGAAGCCTAATCAAAGTTGTCAAAGGTAGATTCTCGTTGTCTAACTAATTACTACACTGTATACATTTAATAGTGAGGTTATTCTAAGTACAAATATTTTTTAATTATATGGATACACACAAGTAAATTTACTTGCTGAACGTTTTACCTGTATGCTGTATCATTCCTTTCTGATGCAAATATGTTCTCATTTCTACTTTCCTGATATATGGGCTTTTCTTTTTGATGAGCCAAAGATGCATAGGGGGAATTTGTTTATGTAGTCACTCTGTTTCAATTTATGTGTCACCATTTAACTTGATACAAAGTTTAAGAAAGAAATGTTGACTTTTGAAATATGTGGTTTAAAACAAGTCTAAGACAATTTTGTGGCTATAAATCATTTAAGGGTAAAAGAAAAATTTTAAAATTAAATTATTTCTAATTATAAAAATGTGACATTCTTTTTGGAATAAATTAAAAAGAAAATGATGGCACACAAATTGGAACAATGAGAGTATGTGTTTTCTTCCTTAGAAATCGATAATTACAAACCCTTGCATCAAATTGAAAGAAGTAGCATATTAGGAGCTAAAAGAGAACATTTTAGTGTTCAATGTTCCCTGCATAATTGCAGAAGCTAGATTTTGGAAGTTGGTTCCACTTAGTATTCATCTTTTGGTTGCAATCTGCCATAATAGCTGATCTCAATTTAAAAGTAGTAGCATCAAGGGTCTGTCAACTCTGAGATTTGAGAAATTGGGGTGGAACTAAACAGGGGTTGAGTGGAAGTCTTAATCTTTCCGTTAAACTAAGAAGGTTTACATGTTTTGGAGTATTCATAAGACAACAAAAGATTAAGGTTAGAATGACCAACTATGAAGAGGAGTGGGCTCGCTTTTGTTATTTAATTTATTTTGCTATCTGCAGGAAGGCATCTTCCTGTTTATGTTTGTCCACAAAGTAAGTTTTCCTTTGTTGAAGACACCTGGATATTGTCCATATAGAAACTAAAGGAAATTATTTAGGTAATTTGCACCTATATATTTTCAATGCATCAATGATCTTTCTTTAAAAAGGGTAGATTTTGCGAAACAAGTGAAAGGAAAATGTGAATAAGGGCCGCACTTTGATGTAGTAGTGTTTTTGTATCATCTCAATTCAAGTTATACAATCTGTGGAAGTTATGCGGCAATTTTTCTTTCTGTTAATGGATTATACGCAGAGGAATGAATGTTTTCTTGTATTTATCAATAAAGATAGATGGTTGTCTGGGGTGAGTGAAGAGGGGAGTAGGGGGCGATGGACAGATTTCTTGGTGCAGTTGAAAATAAAACAAGTGGAGGAGAATTATCTTAGTGTTGAATGGATTCCTCTTATTTGCTTGTTGTCACTGTGGGTGTTCAACATGGAAATGACGCAAATTTGTGAAAGCATCGACTCTTTGTTCTGCTGTTTGAGGTGCTTGTAAAACTAGTATCTTTGAAATTGTTCATTAATAAACCTAATATTTGGTATATGTTTGGTGCCAGGCAAATGAAGATTCTGTGCATTATGCTTAGATATGACTCCTATTTCTCTTCTGATGAGCATATGTTTTTGGATTTTCCATACCTCACTATTTCTGGCATTTCGTTGTTCTATCGCATCTCTGATTCTCTTGATCAAGGTGCATATATAATTTAACTGTTACCATTCATGACTTATCTTAACATCCGAGGGAACGAATGAACATTATGTTGTTTCACAACCACACTATCTTACTCTCATTTGAACAGTTTTTCATTACCAGTTCCAAAACCTTGGTGACCATATAAGATTATCAGTATTCTTTAACGTTTCTTATACTTAATTAGCCTTAATTTTATGGTTGCAGAGAGACTTTTCGACATTGCTATTTAACAAAAAGGATTCCATAAAAATAGAGAAGGAAAAATCAGTTCTAAGAAAATTATAGAGTAGTTACTTTTCTTGATCAATAAGAGGTATTTTTAGATGCTTATTTTTGGAGAACGTTGCTTAAGAGCTACTCTACCATCGAGATAGAGAGAGATGTAATGTTATATCGTTAAATTTAATCTGGGCTATCAGCTATGCTAATTAAGCTCTTGAGGTCCACCGTCCACCTTATGTTTTAAATTTTGTGGCATAAAAGTGGAAGTGGGTGGCAAGCATTTTTCACTTTTGGATATAAAGTTGGTCATTTTGTTCAGCAAAGAATATATTCCTTTTGAGCAATCTTTAGTGACCCATGTATCATCAAATCTAGTCATCATTTCGTGTGATGATGCTCCTATTATCACAGCCAATTTCACCCCCTTCCTTCAGTTACATATTATTTTCTTACGTACGTTGAATCTTGAAAGCTCTATATGCAGTCAATAAACTTTAGATATCAAGAAAAAAAATTGTTGGCCATAAAGCCTGATGGTCGGTTTGCTTCAGCGGATCTTGCTGGTTTACTTAACAACCCCCTCTTTCTTTTCCCTCATTATGTAAAAAAGGTACAAATTTTTTAGTTCTTTAAGCCTTTTCCTGTTCTTTTGTTTTCTTTTTTCCATGAACTTGCGTATCCATGCAGCAGTTTAGATGCCCTTTTTACGTTTTCCTTTTTCCTATATATATTCTTTCTTGATAGCCAAACTATTTACTTTCTTATATTCTCTCAAGCCTTGCCCTCTTTGTGCTTCAAATTCAATTAAGACATCTTTACGAAAGTGAGTTGAGAATTTGAAAGGAGAAATGGAAGAACAAACAGAAATGGTAGGAAGAGCATTTGTGGATCACTACTACAATCTTTTCGACAATGATAGATCATCGATTGGTACTCTGTATCAACCAAACTCAATGCTCACATTTGAGGGCCAAAAGTTGCAGGGAAGTGAAGATATCTCTGCTAAGCTTAATGCATTGCCCTTTGGACAATGCCGCCATGCGATTAGCACCATTGATTCTCAACCTTCATCCTTTGCCGGAGGGATCATTGTCTTTGTCAGTGGTAGCATTCAACTTCTTGGAGAGGACCATCCCCTGAGGTTTAGCCAGGTCTCTGTTTCTCTCTTTCCTCCATATATGTGGCTTAAGTGTATGATTTTATATTTGTTGCGCGTGCAAACAAAGTTCATATTGATGGTTGAGAAGAAAAAGAGGTTACATATTTAGTGTCAGTACACCTTTTAAGAAAAACCGTGCAGGCTTAACTTAAAGTCTTTGGGCTGGCTGAGTCCAACAGTATTATCATCAAAGTTAGAACTCCAAAGATTCTTTTATAGGCACATATTTGAAACTTGGTTTTCGCTCTATCTTAATGATGAATTACTTGAAGAAGAAAGACTAAACATCTTGTTTGTAATATTGCATTATTGCAGATGTTTCACTTAATTCCAACTATGGAAGGAAGCTTCTTTGTGCAGAACGACGTATTTCGCCTCAACTATGGTTAGTTTAGCTTTTGTGTGGAGAAAATGTTGATCAAGAAAACAAAAACAGTGTTTATTTGAGTGGAAATGTCGAATAGAGAAAATTATTGGTGCTGTAAGTTGATTTGAATGTGGTCCTGCCTTAACAAAAGTCAAAGGGAATTGGAGCATCACATTATTGATTTGCTAATTGCTTTTGTAATATTGGATGGCATTTATTCAATTTGCAATTACTAGTACTCCAAGTCTAAATAAGCATGGAGTAAAATCACCAACTCAAAGACCATATATAAATTGATTGAAGTTGTCAAAGTCTTTTCATGGGTAGTGGTTAAGATGCATTATGCTTAATACCTAGAGGTCCAATTTCTTTTGGTGTAGTCAGAGAAGAAGACGAGAGATATGAAGAGACTAATAGGATATATTACAACACAACAAGATTATATTATTGACCTAATCATGATTAGCTATGATCGATAGTTCAGTGTCACAACTCAGCAGCATATTATTATCACAATACAAGCATACAACAGGCAACCAAAACATGCTAAAACTTCACTAGCAATACATAGAGACATATTGATTAAACAAGTTTCTCACAACCCCTCAGTGTAAGCCACACCAGTGGATTTCAACCACACTCCTCCTTGAATCAGATCACGCACAGTGAACTTATTAGCCTCTGCTAAGCTTAAAGCAGGATGATAACCAGGCCACTTAACTCTCTTACTAGTACCAGCACCAGGCCCTTTGTTCATGTACTCACCATAATACAATGTTTTTAAGGCAAAATCACCTTGCCATTCTGACCAACCTGCTGGATCAATATGGTCTCCAATATTGGACTGCATGAACACAGTCCGTGAGTATGCTTTCCAAGGCCGGCCTAAATATGTCTTAACGGACCCTTTCACTGGTGCGAGGTCCGAGCTAGGAATAATGTCACATCTCTGGATTGAAGTTCCTGTGTTTTGGTTTTTATCTTCACGGCCTTGGGCCGTAACCATGTTCTTTTGTCCGCTCATGGGCTTGCGAGCCGCGAGTTTACAGTTTTGGAACACGACTGCTGCGTTACCGAAGATGAAATCAACAGTGCCAGTGATGTAACAATCTCTGTAGAATTGACGGAGAGTGTGGGTGTAGAGGGTGTCCTGGAATGCATCTATTTTACAACGGTTGATGACTGACAGATCTGCTCCAACGCGAAGCGCCACTGCTTGGTGCTTTTGTGGGCCTGCTGTGTTCTGAAACTGTATATCTTGGGCTATGAATCCATCCGCAACAGCAGCTGCATTTTAAGAAAAATTAGGCAAACCAAATAAAAGAAGTCATACCCCCAGTACTGTAACAAGTTTTTATATCATTAGATCACATTACATGTTATAGCAGGTAACCGGTCTTAACCGTTCAAGCCCCAATTGATACACGGCATTTGTCCTTGGACACTTTGTTGTATTCCCAAAGTATTTGGTAACAAAACAAAACTGTTTACCCAGAGTAGTTTTAGGACTTTTCTCAAAGAATTCATTTTCCACCCAAGACTCCTCAAGAATTCAATTTTTCAAACACGCTTTTCTGTCAAGACACTTTTTTCAAAATTTAAGCTTCTTTGTTAGGCAAAAAAGCTTAGTCAAAACAGTATAGTGAGAAATAAGATATTTACCAACAGTTGCAGATTTGAAGGTTGTTGAGCCATCCACAACATTCAAGTTACCAGTTATAATGGTGGCATCCATGCCATCACCAACAAGCATTAAATTCTTCTTAGTTTTCCCAATCTCAACATTTTCTTTATATATTCCTTTTTTCACATGAATAACATAACGAGTCTTGCTATTAGCTGGAGCAGCAGCAACTGCTTCCTTTACAGTCTTGTATTTTCCGCTACCATCTTTAGCCACTACAACATTGGCTGCTATAGCATTAGCAGAAAGTTGCAAAAGCTTTCTATCATTAGTAGTAACCCATGATGGATATTCATCAGTTACTGTTTGGATATCATTAGTCTTTGATGGGTCCATTGCAACCATCAAGGCCAAGGAAGTCCTTGCTCTTGCAATCAAATCATTCAACATGGGCTTCATAATGGACCGGGCCTGGTCATTTAGCCCATCCATGCAAGTAAAATGGTTGGTGAGAATACTACTTAGCCATGTATGGACATCAAAGTGGGCTTGGGCCGATAGGTTTCCAAGTCCCAACATGGAGTCCATTAATCGGTCCCTTGACAAATCCATTAACTCTAGGCAATCTGCTAGTGCTGCTTGCTCCTTTCCATCATTGATCCTACCGTTCACATTGCTAGCTAAATCAATCGTCTCGTGGATTTTTAACGACGATTTATGTAAAACCATCTGTAATAAATCCACTGTTTTTGTATCCATCAAATCAGCAGGTGCAACCTCAGACACCATGGCCAAGCAAGATGGCTGATCATGGGCCTGATCACAAACATGGGCCAAGAAAATTGATGGGCTAGTGCCACTGATGGCCCAGATTGAAATTAATCCAACTGAGCCCACAATAGCAGCTAAGGAGAGAAGCACATAGAGAGCTTTAGAAGAAGAGGATTTTGTTTTGGAAGAGTCTAACAATGGCTGAGAGGAAGTAGCCATGACTTAGTAAAAATGTGGAGTGAGCTTCAGTTTGCTATGGATTTTCTCATTTCTTGCCTTCTTATTTATAGACTAAAAAACACCAAGAAGGGCCAATGTTCGACATTATTTTAACATATAAGAAAAGTACGTATACTTAAATTAAAGCACGGTTTAATAAAGCTACTTTAGTTTACTTTTAGGTTGTCCGCAAAGGTTCAGTTTTTTATTATTGTAAATGTTTGCCACATGTGAGTGTGAAACACAGACAATCTGTTTTACAAACGCTAAAGTCTGCACTTTTAAATGAGAGCATCTATTGGTTTCTTTTGATCTTTTCTTTTCATGGCAAAGCATGTATGGTTATTCTATATATGGCTACTGTAGGTGTATTTTTATTTTAGTTAAATATACTATGATATAATAAAGATATTTTATATTATCAGAGTATCTTACTATGTCATAGCAGGTTCTCACCACTAATTTTATCAGGTTACAAATTACATATAATCACTTGTAATTTTGTAAATATTTTCTTATACTATTAGAAGAAAAAATTGAGTTCTCTACACATACACAGTACTAGCAATTATGCAGTCCACTGTAAAAACGGTTCAAATCTTAAGTACTCGTGATTATGATCACACTATTAGAAATAGAAATTTTTTCTACCAATATTCAATGAGCAATTTGTGTTAAAAGACATGATTTTTCCACCTTATTCTCACCGAACTAGTTCACTGGAAAAACGCATGGTGAAAAATGGATTCCCATTAAAATACTGGGAAACTTCTTAATTTTTTCGTGTGAAAATATTATTATTTAGTTTTTTTTTCATCAATATTCAGCGAGAAATAATCCACTGAAAGAAATTTAATGAGAAAATAGAATTTTTTTAATAATATCACATGTTGGTGTAATAATATCAACAGCGACGTAATACCTATAATTATATCTCAAAGATAAGATATTAAAACTGGATGTAATTGACCCTTAAAATATTAAAGAGTCGTTTGAAGCACATAGAAATGGAAAACCAGAGTCAACTTGACCAAACCATCATTCACTAGCTCACTCTGCTATAGCCATTGTTTAAGCAATTATTCTAGTTGGAAAAGCAATGTCCACAGCAGTTCTTACTTATATAACTTTAATAACTTGGATATTTTAATGTACTCTCTTCGGTACCTTTTAAGATATTACGTTATCTCTCCAATTTTTATTTCTTTTAACAATTTTAATCTATTTGCCCTAATACACTTTATTGTTTAATTAATTATGTAAACCTTTTTCTTTTTTTAAAATCCTTTAGAAAAAATAATCATGTCTTCCATTAAAATTTAAAAATCACTGATTTCTACTGCAACATTTTCGATCGAAAAACAAATTAGTCGTTATTACTATTCTTGTTTTGTCCTGTCCCAATATTCGCAAAATAACCTTAATTATCTTGAAAACAAACAAATGTTTGTAACAACAAAGTGTTGAAATGTGAACTTTGTCTTGGAGGAAGAAATAAACTTTTTGATTTGTGTGATACATGAATCTCTTAGTTCATATATTAGAGAAATATTAAGATGCATGCATTATTCATGAATTAGGAAGGTGAAAATTGTTCATGAACTTGAGAAAGATAAAATGATATTTAGAACTAAATTAGGTGCATGTATTTGTCTAGGTGCATGCTAGAGAATTTCTATATATATCTAGATACTATAGTCATATAATATGCGAGAAAAAAAATATAGTCTTTTATGTAAGTTAAATTGGTGGAAGAAAATATTTCCTACTTCTCTTCTAAGAGAGATGATTGATTTTGTAAGTCAAGTTGAGTGTAACAAAGAACAATTGTTGCACCACTTGTCTTCATGAGAGAATTGAGAGTGCTCCCTCCTCCCCCGACTTTCTAAAATTTGGTATCAGAGCTACTTGTCCTAAGGGACCTGTGGAGAACCCAAATTTTTGAATCCGAAAGAATGAATTTTCAGATTGAGATGAATATGAAATACGAGATTAGCTACGACAACTATGAGAATGATGTGCTATAGAAGCATCAACTTGAAGTAATTATTTGGTAGGTGTGAAACTAACTTTTGAATGATGTTTTTTTGGGCAAGGAGTCCAACAAAGATGTCAACCTTGATGAAGCAGTTGCATTTTGAAGTAGCTGCACGACGAAGAATCTCGAGTAGAGAGGTAGCGAATGATATTCCTTTCATGAGAAAGATGAATATGAAAATCCACACTCGGATTGCTGACGAGATGTCAGAGAAGGTTTCTTATTATGAAACCCGAGATGAAGATGTTTATGATTATAAACATGAGAACGCATGTTGTCGAATTTGACAACTATAGTTTTGATGAAGTTTAAAGTGATTCATGAAGAAGTGGACGCTTCTAAATATTATCTATTATTGTAGAAACTAAAGAGATTTTATAATAAATATGATAATTGAGAAAATGATGAAGAAGAACTACCCTTGCTACTGAGAAATCTCCAAAAGGGGAGAGCAGTGGTGAAGAGGAAAGCTCTGATGAAACTGATGATGTGTCTTTTGAAGCACAATTAGTAAAAATGATAATCTCAATCTCAAGAAGGAAATATCTTCTGAGAAGATGAGAGAATCTAAGGATCTTTTGAAGAATGATGAGATCACATAACGAATATGATTTTGATCTAGCTTTGCAAGACAATGTTGTTATCGATTCAAAATCGACGATGACGACGATGACGAAGAAAAAGAAGAGAGAATATGAGGATCTTTTGAAGAACGATGAGATCAGATAACGAATATGGTCTTGAGCTAGCTTTGCAAGCCAAGGTTGTTATCGATTCAAACTCGACGAAGAAGAAAAAGGATGAGGAGGAGAAGGAGAATGAGATAACTTTGCTACTGATGCTTCAGGAGGAAGAAGATGCTGAAATTCAGATTTGAGAAGCTGAAGAACATTTTGTGAATTTTGATTGCACGGTTCAAGAGGGAGTGTTGAAATGTGAACCTTGCCTTGGAAGAAGAAAGAGTCTTTTTGATTTGTGTGATACATGAATCTCTTAATTCATGTATTAGAGAAATATTAAGATCATGTATTATTCATGAATTAGGAAAATGAAAATTATTCATGAACTAGAGAAGATAAAAGGATATCTAGAACTAAATTAAGTGCATGTATTTGTAGGGATGGCAGTGGGTCAGGTTTGGGGCGGGTTTTGGGATTCCCATACCCTACCCACCCTCCCAAATGTGCTACCCATACCCTACCTATTACCCACTGGGTATAAAATTTCCATACCCTTATTTGCCCCTTTCGGGTAATGGGTACCCGCAGGTTATGTACTTCCTCAAATAAAACACAAAAATTCTATAAATTTCATAAAATATATTACCAAATAAGTTTCATAATTACCAAATACAATCAAAGTTCTATGAAAAAAATTGTCCAAACATTAATGTCATCTCAAAAACAAAATGCAATTACATCAAACATGTCTTCAAGAAAAAAGACATTCTTAAGCTGAATATTGACAAAACCAGTATCAAACCACAATAATCATAAACAAGATACACTACAAGAAAACACCTATAAAACTAAGTCGATTTGTTTTAGAGGATTTTGGGTTAAGAAACAGAGAGTCAAAATAAACAATTTTGAAAGTCACTAAAGAACAAAGACAAATAGTAATCGATGAACCCATCTGGTGTTATCTTATTATTAAAACAGAAAGCTCATAACTTTAGGCACTTTATGTAGTGAGACGGCTAATTACTTGCATATAAGCTTCATTTAAAATCCAGTACAACCATGAATATAGTTCTCAAAATGGAGTCTTTTAGAACAATCTTTCTGTTAAACTCAAAATCTTAGGACGGACCTTCAATAGACAGTCTTATTTTCAATTCATGTTTTAGAACAGATAATATATTCACTTATTAATCCCTTAATTTCAGCTTCTGACACAATTCTCAACTCTAGAAATTAGAAAATAATAGTACATCTGTGAAATTATGAAATAAATAATTAACCGTCCGTGTATAAAAAAAGTACATCAGGAACCCAATTTCAAAATTTCCAGATGTTGTTCATGGAAAAACTATACACATGAGGGAGAAGCCGCACGAAGAGGGTTTTACCTTGAGGACTGAGGAGGAGCCGCACGCAGAGGAGCTTTGAGATTAGTGAGAGAGGCGCACCTTTTGAAAAACAATTTATTATATACATGGTTTTAGGGTTAGTTTTGTTCTAAGCTATGTAGTTTAGGGGGAGTTATTTAAAAAAAACACATATATACATATATACATACATACATATATACATATATACATACATACATATATACATATATACATACATACATATATACATACATACATAGATACATATATACATATATACATATATACATATATACATATATACATATATACATACATACATATATACATACATACATACATATATACATACATACATATATACATACATACATACATATATACATACATACATATATACATACATACATATATATATATACATACATATATATATATACATACATATATATATATACATACATATATATATATACATACATATATATATATACATACATACATACATATATATATATACATACATATATATACATACATATATATATATATATACATACATACATATATATATATACATACATACATATATATATATACATACATATATATATATATATATATATATACTAATAATT
Source organism: Anisodus tanguticus (assembly GCA_034509755.1). Classification (NCBI taxonomy): domain Eukaryota; kingdom Viridiplantae; phylum Streptophyta; class Magnoliopsida; order Solanales; family Solanaceae; genus Anisodus; species Anisodus tanguticus. The sequence continues at coordinate 37,582,945 of CM067548.1, read as the reverse complement.
TTTAATAAGCATCACAAACTAATATAATTTTAATTATTCATGTTAATTGTATGTTAAGGATTATATATTTTTATTATATAGTTTATTACTATTATCTATATTGATACTTAATTTAACAAAGATAGCAGAAAAGTACTAGCGAATTGGAGAAAACGAGTCTACAATTCTGAAAATTTGATTTTGTTGTGTCTTTGTGAAATTAAATCAATTTTATGAGACTTATGAGAATCAACTTCACATTGCAAAGTCAAATGAATATCGAGTGAGTACTCCCTATACACTTCATATAACAAGGATAATAGAAAAGTACTAGCGAATTGGGAAAAACGAGCCTACAAATTCTGAAAATTTGATTCTTTGTGTCTTTGTGAAATTAAATCAATTTTATGAGACTTCTGAGAATCAATTTCAGAATGCAAAGTCGAATGAATATCGAGTAAGTACTCTTTATACACTTCATATAACAAGGATAATAGAAAAGTACTAGCGAATTGGGGAAAACGAGCCTACAAATTCTGAAAATTTAATTTTTTTTTTTTTGCATCTTTGTGAAATTAAATCAATTTTATGAGACTTCTGAGAATCAATTTCACATTGCAAAGTCGAATGAATATCGAGTGAGTACTCTTTATACACTTCATATAACAAGGATAATAGAAAAAGTACTAGCGAATTGAGGAAAACGAGCCTACAAATTATGAATTTTTTTTGCATCTTTGAGAAATTAAATCAATTTTATGAGACTTCTGAGAATCAATTTCACATTGCAAAGTCGAATGAATATCGAATGAGTACTCTCTATACACTTCATATAACAAGGATAATAGAAATGTACTAGCAAATTGGGGAAAACGAGCCTAGAAAAGTACTATCGATTTCACATTTCAAATTATGAAAATTTGAGTTGGGGAAAACGAGCCTAGAAAAGTAATATCAATTTCACATTTCAAATTCGATATAGAGTGAGTACTCTCTTTGGAGAAGAATTAAATATCTAATTATTTAGCATTTGAGATGAAATAAATAATTAATTGAGTCATCTAAAGATTACATAATATTAAAATATGTTTTTACACTTAACTCTTTCATGGTATCAGAGCACTAGCTCTTGGGAAACGTTCAGTTGGTTCGTGTGAAGTGTAGTCAAAATACCTTGTTACATGTTTTCTCTTTGGCGCAGTCTACCGCTGTGTCTGCATCCTTCTCTTCAGAACTTAGTATCTTGTCTATTGCCCATTTTTTGTCCATAAGATTGACACAGACGAACTATATACCATGAGTTTAATTAAATTAAGGTCCTCAATTTATTATCTTTATAATAATAATAATTTATAACCTAATATATATATATATATATATATATAATCTTTATAATTACAATTAATTATAATTATATATATTATCTTTATAATTAAAATTAATTACAATTATATATACATGGGTCGGGTAGGGTAGGGATGAGTCGGGTATCCTACCCATCGGGTAATGGGTAGGGTGCGGGTAGGGTACAACCATATCCTTATCCGCCCCTAACCCACCCTCAGACAGTCGGGTTTATACCCTACTCGACCCATGGGTCGGTCAAATCAGGTAATTACCCGCGTTGACCGGGTCGGGTACGGGTTAGGTAAGGTGGGTCGGGTCAATTTTGTCATCCCTATGTATTTGTCTAGGTGCATGCTAGAGAATTCCTATAAATATCTAGATACTATAGTCATATAATATGAGAGAAAAAATGTAGCTTTTTATGCAAGTTAAGTCGGTGGAAGAAACTATTCTCCACTTCTCTGCTAAAAGATGATTAATTTTGTAAGCCAAATTGAGTGGAACAAAGAATAATCGTTGCCTCACTCGTCTTAATGAGAGTGATTGAGAGTGCTCCTCCTCACCAAATTTTCCAACACAAAGTGCTTTTGGGTGCTTCTACGATGACATTAATTGTAGCAGCCAAGCTTATGTAACCTCATATCTAAAATCTTAATCATGGCCAATAATACTCTCCGTGGCTTATCAACTTGCCAAGCTATTAACGTCCAGAACAGAGAACAATCCAATAATCTAATTATTCGTTCAATAATTCGTTCCTCTGAGCTAGTTACTTTGTTATGTTGGATAATTTTTTTTTTATTTGAATGAAAAGGAAAAATGGGGAAGGGATTACAACGTGAAATTCAAATTTTCCAACACAAAGTGCTTTTGGGTGCTTCTACGATGACATTAATTGTAGCAGCCAAGCTTATGTAACCTCATATCTAAAATCTTAATCATGGCCAATAATACTCTCCGTGGCTTATCAACTTGCCAAGCTATTAACGTCCAGAACAGAGAACAATCCAATAATCTAATTATTGGTTCAATAATTCGTTCCTCTGAGCTAGTTACTTTGTTATGTTGGATAATTTTTTTTTTATTTTAATGAAAAGGAAAAATGGGGAAGGGATTACAACGTGAAATTCAAATTTTCCAACACAAAGTGCTTTTGGGTGCTTCTACGATGACATTAATTGTAACAGCCAAGCTTATGTAACCTCATAGCTAAAATCTTAATCATGGCCAATAATACTCTCCGTGGCTTATCAACTTGCCAAGCTATTAACGTCCAGAATAGAGAACAATCCAATAATCTAATTATTCGTTCAATAATTCGTTCCTCTGTGCTAGTTACTTTGTTATGTTGGATAATTTTTTTTTTATTTTAATGAAAAGGAAAAATGGGGAAGGGATTACAACGTGAAATTCAAATTTTCCAACACAAAGTGCTTTTGGGTGCTTCTACGATGACATTAATTGTAGCAGCCAAGCTTATGTAACCTCATATCTAAAATCTTAATCATGGCCAATAATACTCTCCGTGGCTTATCAACTTGCCAAGCTATTAACGTCCAGAACAGAGAACAATCCAATAATCTAATTATTCGTTCAATAATTCGTTCCTCTGAGCTAGTTACTTTGTTATGTTGGATATTTTTTTTTTAATTTTAATGAAAAGGAAAAATGGGGAAGGGATTACAACGTGAAATTCAAATTTTCCAACACAGAGTGCTTTTGGGTGCTTCTACGATGACATTAATTGTAGCGACCAAGCTTATGTAACCTCATATCTAAAATCTTAATCATGGCCAATAATACTCTCCGTGGCTTATCAACTTGCCAAGCTATTAACGTCCAGAACAGAGAACAATCCAATAATCTAATTATTCGTTCAATAATTCGTTCCTCTGAGCTAGTTACTTTGTTATGTTGGATAATTTTTTTTTTATTTTAAAGAAAAGGAAAAATGGGGAAGGGATTATAACGTGAAATTCAAATTTTCCAACACAAAGTGCTTTTGGGTGCTTCTACGATGACATTAATTGTAGCAGCCAAGCTTATGTAACCTCATATCTAAAATCTTAATCATGGCCAATAATACTCTCCGTGGCTTATCAACTTGCCAAGCTATTAACGTCCAGAACAGAGAACAATCCAATAATCTAATTATTCGTTCAATAATTCGTTCCTATGAGCTAGTTACTTTGTTATGTTGGATAATTTTTTTTTTAATTTTAATGAAAAGGAAAAATGGGGAATGGATTACAACGTGAAATTCAAATTTTCCAACACAAAGTGCTTTTGGGTGCTTCTACAATGACATTAATTGTAGCAGCCAAGCTTATGTAACCTCATATCTAAAATCTTAATCATGGCCAATAATACTCTCCGTGGCTTATCAACTTGCCAAGCTATTAACGTCCGAACGTAGAACAATCCAATAATCTAATTATTCGTTCAATAATTCGTTCCTCCGAGCTAGTTACTTTGTTATGTTGGATAATTTTTTTTTATTTTAATGAAAAGGAAAAATGGGGAAGGGATTACAACGTGAAATTCAAATTTTCCAACACAAAGTGCTTTTGGGTGCTTCTACGATGACATTAATTGTAGCAGCCAAGCTTATGTAACCTCATATCTAAAATCTTAATCATGGCCAATAATACTCTCAGTGGCTTATCAACTTGCCAAGCTATTAACGTCCGAGCAGAGAAACAATCCAATAATCTAATTATTCGTTCAATAATTCGTTCCTCTCGAGCTAGTTACTTTGTTATGTTGGATAATTTTTTTTTATTTTAATGAAAAGGAAAAATGGGGAAGGGATTACAACGTGAAATTCAAATTTTCCAACACAAAGTGCTTTTGGGTGCTTCTACGATGACATTAATTGTAGCAATGCCAAGCTTATGTAACCTCATATCTAAAATCTTAATCATGGCCAATAATACTCTCCGTGGCTTATCAACTTGCCAAGCTATTAACGTCCGAACGAGAACAATCCAATAATCTAATTATTCGTTCAATAATTCGTTCCTCGAGCTAGTTACTTTGTTATGTTGGATAATTTTTTTTTATTTTAATGAAAAGGAAAAATGGGGAAGGGATTACAACGTGAAATTCAAATTTTCCAACACAAAGTGCTTTTGGGTGCTTCTACGATGACATTAATTGTAGCAGCCAAGCTTATGTAACCTCATATCTAAAATCTTAATCATGGCCAATAATACTCTCCGTGGCTTATCAACTTGCCAAGCTATTAACGTCCAGAACAGAGAACAATCCAATAATCTAATTATTCGTTCAATAATTCGTTCCTCTGAGCTAGTTACTTTGTTATGTTGGATATTTTTTTTTATTTTAATGAAAAGGAATAATGGGGAAGGGATTACAACGTGAAATTCAAATTTTCCAACACAAAGTGCTTTTGGGTGCTTCTACGATGACATTAATTGTAGCAGCCAAGCTTATGTAACCTCATATCTAAAATCTTAATCATGGCCAATAATACTCTCCGTGGCTTATCAACTTGCCAAGGTATTAACGTCCAGAACAGAGAACAATCCAATAATCTAATTATTCGTTCTATAATTCGTTCTTCTGAGCTAGTTACTTTGTTATGTTGGATAATTTTTTTTTATTTTAAAGAAAAGGAAAAATGGGGAAGGGATTACAACGTGAAATTCAAATTTTCCAACACAAAGTGCTTTTGGGTGCTTCTACGATGACATTAATTGTAGCAGCCAAGCTTATGTAACCTCATATCTAAAATCTTAATCATGGCCAATAATACTCTCCGTGGCTTATCAACTTGCCAAGCTATTAACGTCCAGAACAGAGAACAATCCAATAATCTAATTATTCGTTCAATAATTCGTTCCTCTGAGCTAGTTACTTTGTTATGTTGGATAATTTTTTTTTTAATTTTAATGAAAAGGAAAAATGGGGAAGGGATTACAACGTGAAATTCAAATTTTCCAACACAAAGTGCTTTTGGGTGCTTCTACAATGACATTAATTGTAGCAGCCAAGCTTATGTAACCTCATATCTAAAATCTTAATCATGGCCAATAATACTCTCCGTGGCTTATCAACTTGCCAAGCTATTAACGTCCAGAACAGAGAACAATCCAATAATCTAATTATTCGTTCAATAATTCGTTCCTCTGAGCTAGTTACTTTGTTATGTTGGATAATTTTTTTTTATTTTAATGAAAAGGAAAAATGGGGAAGGGATTACAACGTGAAATTCAAATTTTCCAACACAAAGTGCTTTTGGGTGCTTCTACGATGACATTAATTGTAGCAGCCAAGCTTATGTAACCTCATATCTAAAATCTTAATCATGGCCAATAATACTCTCAGTGGCTTATCAACTTGCCAATCTATTAACGTCCAGAACAGAGAACAATCCAATAATCTAATTATTCGTTCAATAATTCGTTCCTCTGAGCTAGTTACTTTGTTATGTTGGATAATTTTTTTTTATTTTAATGAAAAGGAAAAATGGGGAAGGGATTACAACGTGAAATTCAAATTTTCCAACACAAAGTGCTTTTGGGTGCTTCTACGATGACATTAATTGTAGCAGCCAAGCTTATGTAACCTCATAACTAAAATCTTAGTCATGGCCAATAATATTCTCCGTGGCTTATCAACTTGCCAAGCTATTAACGTCCAGAACAGAGAACAATCCAATAATCTAATAATTCGTTCAATAATTCGTTCCTCTGAGCTAGTTACTTTGTTATGTTGGATAATTTTTTTTAATTTTAATGAAAAGGAAAAATGGGGAAGGGATTACAACGTGAAATTCAAATTTTCCAACACAAAGTGCTTTTGGGTGCTTCTACGATGACATTAATTGTAGCAGCCAAGCTTATGTAACCTCATATCTAAAATCTTAATCATGGCCAATAATACTCTCAGTGGCTTATCAACTTGCCAAGCTATTAACGTCCAGAACAGAGAACAATCCAATAATCTAATTATTCGTTCAATAATTCGTTCCTCTGAGCTAGTTACTTTGTTATGTTGGATAATTTTTTTTTTATTTTAATGAAAAGGAAAAATGGGGAAGGGATTACAACGTGAAATTCAAATTTTCCAACACAAAGTGCTTTTGGGTGCTTCTACGATGACATTAATTGTAGCAGCCAAGCTTATGTAGCCTCATATCTAAAATCTTAATCATGGCCAATAATACTCTCAGTGGCTTATCAACTTGCCAAGCTATTAACGTCCAGAACAGAGAACAATCCAATAATCTAATTATTCGTTCAATAATTCGTTCCTCTGAGCTAGTTACTTTGTTATGTTGGATAATTTTTTTTTATTTTAATGAAAAGGAAAAATGGGGAAGGGATTACAACGTGAAATTCAAATTTTCCAACACAAAGTGCTTTTGGGTGCTTCTACGATGACATTAATTGTAGCAGCCAAGCTTATGTAACCTCATATCTAAAATCTTAATCATGGCCAATAATACTCTCAGTGGCTTATCAACTTGCCAAGCTATTAACGTCCAGAACAGAGAACAATCCAATAATCTAATTATTCGTTCAATAATTCGTTCCTCTGAGCTAGTTACTTTGTTATGTTGGATAATTTTTATTTTATTTTAATGAAAAGGAAAAATGGGGAAGGGATTACAACGTGAAATTCAAATTTTCCAACACAAAGTGCTTTTGGGTGCTTCTACGATGACATTAATTGTAGCAGCCAAGCTTATGCAACCTCATATCTAAAATCTTAATCATGGCCAATAATACTCTCCGTGGCTTATCAACTTGCCAAGCTATTAACGTCCAGAACAGAGAACAATCCAATAATCTAATTATTCGTTCAATAATTCGTTCCTCTGAGCTAGTTACTTTGTTATGTTGGATAATTTTTTTTTATTTTAATGAAAAGGAAAAATGGGGAAGGGATTACAACGTGAAATTCAAATTTTTCAACACAAAGTGCTTTTGGGTGCTTCTACGATGACATTAATTGTAGCAGCCAAGCTTATGTAGCCTCATATCTAAAATCTTAATCATGGCCAATAATACTCTCAGTGGCTTATCAACTTGCCAAGCTATTAACGTCCAGAACAGAGAACAATCCAATAATCTAATTATTCGTTCAATAATTCGTTCCTCTGAGCTAGTTACTTTGTTATGTTGGATAATTTTTTTTTATTTTAATGAAAAGGAAAAATGGGGAAGGGATTACAACGTGAAATTCAAATTTTCCAACACAAAGTGCTTTTGGGTGCTTCTACGATGACATTAATTGTAGCAGCCAAGCTTATGTAACCTCATATCTAAAATCTTAATCATGGCCAATAATACTCTCCGTGGCTTATCAACTTGCCAAGCTATTAACGTCCAGAACAGAGAACAATCCAATAATCTAATAATTCGTTCAATAATTCGTTCCTCTGAGCTAGTTACTTTGTTATGTTGGATAATTTTTTTTTATTTTAATGAAAAGGAAAAATGGGGAAGGGATTACAACGTGAAATTCAAATTTTCCAACACAAAGTGCTTTTGGGTGCTTCTACGATGACATTAATTGTAGCAGCCAAGCTTATGTAACCTCATATCTAAAATCTTAATCATGGCCAATAATACTCTCAGTGGCTTATCAACTTGCCAAGCTATTAACGTCCAGAACAGAGAACAATCCAATAATCTAATTATTCGTTCAATAATTCGTTCCTCGAGCTAGTTACTTTGTTATGTTGGATAATTTTTTTTTATTTTAATGAAAAGGAAAAATGGGGAAGGGATTACAACGTGAAATTCAAATTTTCCAACACAAAGTGCTTTTGGGTGCTTCTACGATGACATTAATTGTAGCGACCAAGCTTATGTAACCTCATATCTAAAATCTTAATCATGGCCAATAATACTCTCCGTGGCTTATCAACTTGCCAAGCTATTAACGTCCAGAACAGAGAACAATCCAATAATCTAATTATTCGTTCAATAATTCGTTCCTCTGAGCTAGTTACTTTGTTATGTTGGATAATTTTTTTTTATTTTAATGAAAAGGAAAAATGGGGAAGGGATTACAACGTGAAATTCAAATTTTCCAACACAAAGTGCTTTTGGGTGCTTCTACGATGACATTAATTGTAGCAGCCAAGCTTATGTAACCTCATATCTAAAATCTTAATCATGGCCAATAATACTCTCCGTGGCTTATCAACTTGCCAAGCTATTAACGTCCGAACGAGAGAACAATCCAATAATCTAATTATTCGTTCAATAATTCGTTCCTCGAGCTAGTTACTTTGTTATGTTGGATATTTTTTTTTATTTTAATGAAAAGGAAAAATGGGGAAGGGATTACAACGTGAAATTCAAATTTTCCAACACAAAGTGCTTTTGGGTGCTTCTACGATGACATTAATTGTAGCAGCCAAGCTTATGTAACCTCATATCTAAAATCTTAATCATGGCCAATAATACTCTCCGTGGCTTATCAACTTGCCAAGGTATTAACGTCCGAAACGAGAGAACAATCCAATAATCTAATTATTCGTTCTATAATTCGTTCTTCTGAGCTAGTTACTTTGTTATGTTGGATAATTTTTTTTTATTTTAAAGAAAAGGAAAAATGGGGAAGGGATTACAACGTGAAATTCAAATTTTCCAACACAAAGTGCTTTTGGGTGCTTCTACGATGACATTAATTGTAGCAGCCAAGCTTATGTAACCTCATATCTAAAATCTTAATCATGGCCAATAATACTCTCCGTGGCTTATCAACTTGCCAAGCTATTAACGTCCGAACAGAGAACAATCCAATAATCTAATTATTCGTTCAATAATTCGTTCCTCTGAGCTAGTTACTTTGTTATGTTGGATAATTTTTTTTTTAATTTTAATGAAAAGGAAAAATGGGGAAGGGATTACAACGTGAAATTCTAATTTTCCAACACAAAGTGCTTTTGGGTGCTTCTACAATGACATTAATTGTAGCAGCCAAGCTTATGTAACCTCATATCTAAAATCTTAATCATGGCCAATAATACTCTCCGTGGCTTATCAACTTGCCAAGCTATTAACGTCCAGAACAGAGAACAATCCAATAATCTAATTATTCGTTCAATAATTCGTTCCTCTGAGCTAGTTACTTTGTTATGTTGGATAATTTTTTTTTATTTTAATGAAAAGGAAAAATGGGGAAGGGATTACAACGTGAAATTCAAATTTTCCAACACAAAGTGCTTTTGGGTGCTTCTACGATGACATTAATTGTAGCAGCCAAGCTTATGTAACCTCATATCTAAAATCTTAATCATGGCCAATAATACTCTCCGTGGCTTATCAACTTGCCAAGCTATTAACGTCCAGAACAGAGAACAATCCAATAATCTAATTATTCGTTCAATAATTCGTTCCTCTGAGCTAGTTACTTTGTTATGTTGGATAATTTTTTTTTTATTTTAATGAAAAGGAAAAATGGGGAAGGGATTACAACGTGAAATTCAAATTTTCCAACACAAAGTGCTTTTGGGTGCTTCTACGATGACATTAATTGTAGCACCAAGCTTATGTAGCCTCATATCTAAAATCTTAATCATGGCCAATAATACTCTCGGTGGCTTATCAACTTGCCAAGCTATTAACGTCCGAACGAGAGAACAATCCAATAATCTAATTATTCGTTCAATAATTCGTTCCTCCGAGCTAGTTACTTTGTTATGTTGGATAATTTTTTTTTATTTTAATGAAAAGGAAAAATGGGGAAGGGATTACAACGTGAAATTCAAATTTTCCAACACAAAGTGCTTTTGGGTGCTTCTACGATGACATTAATTGTAGCACCAAGCTTATGTAACCTCATATCTAAAATCTTAATCATGGCCAATAATACTCTCGGTGGCTTATCAACTTGCCAAGCTATTAACGTCCGAACGAGAACAATCCAATAATCTAATTATTCGTTCAATAATTCGTTCCTCTCGAGCTAGTTACTTTGTTATGTTGGATAATTTTTATTTTATTTTAATGAAAAGGAAAAATGGGGAAGGGATTACAACGTGAAATTCAAATTTTCCAACACAAAGTGCTTTTGGGTGCTTCTACGATGACATTAATTGTAGCGACCAAGCTTATGCAACCTCATATCTAAAATCTTAATCATGGCCAATAATACTCTCCGTGGCTTATCAACTTGCCAAGCTATTAACGTCCGAACGAGAGAACAATCCAATAATCTAATTATTCGTTCAATAATTCGTTCCTCCGAGCTAGTTACTTTGTTATGTTGGATAATTTTTTTTTATTTTAATGAAAAGGAAAAATGGGGAAGGGATTACAACGTGAAATTCAAATTTTCCAACACAAAGTGCTTTTGGGTGCTTCTACGATGACATTAATTGTAGCACCAAGCTTATGTAACCTCATATCTAAAATCTTAATCATGGCCAATAATACTCTCCGTGGCTTATCAACTTGCCAAGCTATTAACGTCCGAACGAGAGAACAATCCAATAATCTAATTATTCGTTCAATAATTCGTTCCTCCGAGCTAGTTACTTTGTTATGTTGGATAATTTTTTTTTATTTTAATGAAAAGGAAAAATGGGGAAGGGATTACAACGTGAAATTCAAATTTTCCAACACAAAGTGCTTTTGGGTGCTTCTACGATGACATTAATTGTAGCAAATGCCAAGCTTATGTAACCTCATATCTAAAATCTTAATCATGGCCAATAATACTCTCCGTGGCTTATCAACTTGCCAAGCTATTAACGTCCGAACGAGAGAACAATCCAATAATCTAATAATTCGTTCAATAATTCGTTCCTCGAGCTAGTTACTTTGTTATGTTGGATAATTTTTTTTTATTTTAATGAAAAGGAAAAATGGGGAAGGGATTACAACGTGAAATTCAAATTTTCCAACACAAAGTGCTTTTGGTTGCTTCTACGATGACATTATTTGTAGCAGCCAAGCTTATGTAACCTCATATCTAAAATCTTAATCATGGCCAATAATACTCTCCGTGGCTTATCAACTTGCCAAGCTATTAACGTCCGAACGAGAACAATCCAATAATCTAATTATTCGTTCAATAATTCGTTCCTCTGAGCTAGTTACTTTGTTATGTTGGATAATTTTTTTTAATTTTAATGAAAAGGAAAAATGGGGAAGGGATTACAACGTGAAATTCAAATTTTCCAACACAAAGTGCTTTTGGGTGCTTCTACGATGACATTAATTGTAGCAACAAGCTTATGTAACCTCATATCTAAAATCTTAATCATGGCCAATAATACTCTCCGTGGCTTATCAACTTGCCAAACTATTAACGTCCAGAACAGAGAACAATCCAATAATCTAATAATTCGTTCAATAATTCGTTCCTCTGAGCTAGTTACTTTGTTATGTTGGATAATTTTTTTTTTATTTTAATGAAAAGGAAAAATGGGGAAGGGATTACAATGTGAAATTCAAATTTTCCAACACAAAGTGCTTTTGGGTGCTTCTACGATGACATTAATTGTAGCAGCCAAGCTTATGTAACCTCATATCTAAAATCTTAATCATGGCCAATAATACTCTCCGTGGCTTATCAACTTGCCAAGCTATTAACGTCCAGAACAGAGAACAATCCAATAATCTAATTATTCGTTCAATAATTCGTTCCTCTGAGCTAGTTACTTTGTTATGTTGGATAATTTTTTTTTATTTTAATGAAAAGGAAAAATGGGGAAGGGATTACAACGTGAAATTCAAATTTTCCAACACAAAGTGCTTTTGGGTGCTTCTACGATGACATTAATTGTAGCAGCCAAGCTTATGTAACCTCATATCTAAAATCTTAATCATGGCCAATAATACTCTCCGTGGCTTATCAACTTGCCAAGCTATTAACGTCCAGAACAGAGAACAATCCAATAATCTAATAATTCGTTCAATAATTCGTTCCTCTGAGCTAGTTACTTAGTTATGTTGGATAATTTTTTTTTTAATTTTAATGAAAAGGAAAAATGGGGAAGGGATTACAACGTGAAATTCAAATTTTCCAACACAAAGTGCTTTTGGGTGCTTCTACAATGACATTAATTGTAGCAGCCAAGCTTATGTAACCTCATATCTAAAATCTTAATCATGGCCAATAATACTCTCCGTGGCTTATCAACTTGCCAAGCTATTAACGTCCAGAACAGAGAACAATCCAATAATCTAATTATTCGTTCAATAATTCGTTCCTCGAGCTAGTTACTTTGTTATGTTGGATAATTTTTTTTTATTTTAATGAAAAGGAAAAATGGGGAAGGGATTACAACGTGAAATTCAAATTTTCCAACACAAAGTGCTTTTGGGTGCTTCTACGATGACATTAATTGTAGCAAAAAGCTTATGTAACCTCATATCTAAAATCTTAATCATGGCCAATAATACTCTCAGTGGCTTATCAACTTGCCAATCTATTAACGTCCAGAACAGAGAACAATCCAATAATCTAATTATTCGTTCAATAATTCGTTCCTCTGAGCTAGTTACTTTGTTATGTTGGATAATTTTTTTTTATTTTAATGAAAAGGAAAAATGGGGAAGGGATTACAACGTGAAATTCAAATTTTCCAACACAAAGTGCTTTTGGGTGCTTCTACGATGACATTAATTGTAGCAGCCAAGCTTATGTAACCTCATAACTAAAATCTTAGTCATGGCCAATAATATTCTCCGTGGCTTATCAACTTGCCAAGCTATTAACGTCCAGAACAGAGAACAATCCAATAATCTAATAATTCGTTCAATAATTCGTTCCTCTGAGCTAGTTACTTTGTTATGTTGGATAATTTTTTTTAATTTTAATGAAAAGGAAAAATGGGGAAGGGATTACAACGTGAAATTCAAATTTTCCAACACAAAGTGCTTTTGGGTGCTTCTACGATGACATTAATTGTAGCGACCAAGCTTATGTAACCTCATATCTAAAATCTTAATCATGGCCAATAATACTCTCAGTGGCTTATCAACTTGCCAAGCTATTAACGTCCAGAACAGAGAACAATCCAATAATCTAATTATTCGTTCAATAATTCGTTCCTCTGAGCTAGTTACTTTGTTATGTTGGATAATTTTTATTTTATTTTAATGAAAAGGAAAAATGGGGAAGGGATTACAACGTGAAATTCAAATTTTCCAACACAAAGTGCTTTTGGGTGCTTCTACGATGACATTAATTGTAGCAGCCAAGCTTATGTAACCTCATATCTAAAATCTTAATCATGGCCAATAATACTCTCCGTGGCTTATCAACTTGCCAAGCTATTAACGTCCAGAACAGAGAACAATCCAATAATCTAATAATTCGTTCAATAATTCGTTCCTCTGAGCTAGTTACTTAGTTATGTTGGATAATTTTTTTTTTAATTTTAATGAAAAGGAAAAATGGGGAAGGGATTACAACGTGAAATTCAAATTTTCCAACACAAAGTGCTTTTGGGTGCTTCTACAATGACATTAATTGTAGCAGCCAAGCTTATGTAACCTCATATCTAAAATCTTAATCATGGCCAATAATACTCTCCGTGGCTTATCAACTTGCCAAGCTATTAACGTCCAGAACAGAGAACAATCCAATAATCTAATTATTCGTTCAATAATTCGTTCCTCTGAGCTAGTTACTTTGTTATGTTGGATAATTTTTTTTTATTTTAATGAAAAGGAAAAATGGGGAAGGGATTACAACGTGAAATTCAAATTTTCCAACACAAAGTGCTTTTGGGTGCTTCTACGATGACATTAATTGTAGCAGCCAAGCTTATGTAACCTCATATCTAAAATCTTAATCATGGCCAATAATACTCTCGGTGGCTTATCAACTTGCCAATCTATTAACGTCCGAACGAGAGAACAATCCAATAATCTAATTATTCGTTCAATAATTCGTTCCTCCGAGCTAGTTACTTTGTTATGTTGGATAATTTTTTTTTATTTTAATGAAAAGGAAAAATGGGGAAGGGATTACAACGTGAAATTCAAATTTTCCAACACAAAGTGCTTTTGGGTGCTTCTACGATGACATTAATTGTAGCAGCCAAGCTTATGTAACCTCATAACTAAAATCTTAGTCATGGCCAATAATATTCTCCGTGGCTTATCAACTTGCCAAGCTATTAACGTCCGAACGAGAAACAATCCAATAATCTAATAATTCGTTCAATAATTCGTTCCTCTGAGCTAGTTACTTTGTTATGTTGGATAATTTTTTTTAATTTTAATGAAAAGGAAAAATGGGGAAGGGATTACAACGTGAAATTCAAATTTTCCAACACAAAGTGCTTTTGGGTGCTTCTACGATGACATTAATTGTAGCGACCAAGCTTATGTAACCTCATATCTAAAATCTTAATCATGGCCAATAATACTCTCGGTGGCTTATCAACTTGCCAAGCTATTAACGTCCGAACAGAGAACAATCCAATAATCTAATTATTCTTTCAATAATTCGTTCCTCGAGCTAGTTACTTTGTTATGTTGGATAATTTTTTTTTTATTTTAATGAAAAGGAAAAATGGGGAAGGGATTACAACGTGAAATTCAAATTTTCCAACACAAAGTGCTTTTGGGTGCTTCTACGATGACATTAATTGTAGCAAACAAGCTTATGTAGCCTCATATCTAAAATCTTAATCATGGCCAATAATACTCTCGGTGGCTTATCAACTTGCCAAGCTATTAACGTCCGAACGAGAACAATCCAATAATCTAATTATTCGTTCAATAATTCGTTCCTCTGAGCTAGTTACTTTGTTATGTTGGATAATTTTTTTTTATTTTAATGAAAAGGAAAAATGGGGAAGGGATTACAACGTGAAATTCAAATTTTCCAACACAAAGTGCTTTTGGGTGCTTCTACGATGACATTAATTGTAGCAACCAAGCTTATGTAACCTCATATCTAAAATCTTAATCATGGCCAATAATACTCTCGGTGGCTTATCAACTTGCCAAGCTATTAACGTCCGAACGAGAGAACAATCCAATAATCTAATTATTCGTTCAATAATTCGTTCCTCTCGAGCTAGTTACTTTGTTATGTTGGATAATTTTTATTTTATTTTAATGAAAAGGAAAAATGGGGAAGGGATTACAACGTGAAATTCAAATTTTCCAACACAAAGTGCTTTTGGGTGCTTCTACGATGACATTAATTGTAGCAGCCAAGCTTATGCAACCTCATATCTAAAATCTTAATCATGGCCAATAATACTCTCCGTGGCTTATCAACTTGCCAAGCTATTAACGTCCGAACGTAGAACAATCCAATAATCTAATTATTCGTTCAATAATTCGTTCCTCTGAGCTAGTTACTTTGTTATGTTGGATAATTTTTTTTTATTTTAATGAAAAGGAAAAATGGGGAAGGGATTACAACGTGAAATTCAAATTTTCCAACACAAAGTGCTTTTGGGTGCTTCTACGATGACATTAATTGTAGCAACCAAGCTTATGTAACCTCATATCTAAAATCTTAATCATGGCCAATAATACTCTCCGTGGCTTATCAACTTGCCAAGCTATTAACGTCCGAACGAGAGAACAATCCAATAATCTAATAATTCGTTCAATAATTCGTTCCTCTGAGCTAGTTACTTTGTTATGTTGGATAATTTTTTTTTATTTTAATGAAAAGGAAAAATGGGGAAGGGATTACAACGTGAAATTCAAATTTTCCAACACAAAGTGCTTTTGGGTGCTTCTACGATGACATTAATTGTAGCAGCCAAGCTTATGTAACCTCATATCTAAAATCTTAATCATGGCCAATAATACTCTCCGTGGCTTATCAACTTGCCAAGCTATTAACGTCCAGAACAGAGAACAATCCAATAATCTAATTATTCGTTCAATAATTCGTTCCTCTGAGCTAGTTACTTTGTTATGTTGGATAATTTTTTTTTATTTTAATGAAAAGGAAAAATGGGGAAGGGATTACAACGTGAAATTCAAATTTTCCAACACAAAGTGCTTTTGGGTGCTTCTACGATGACATTAATTGTAGCAGCCAAGCTTATGTAACCTCATATCTAAAATCTTAATCATGGCCAATAATACTCTCCGTGGCTTATCAACTTGCCAAACTATTAACGTCCAGAACAGAGAACAATCCAATAATCTAATAATTCGTTCAATAATTCATTCCTCTGAGCTAGTTACTTTGTTATGTTGGATAATTTTTTTTTTATTTTAATGAAAAGGAAAAATGGGGAAGGGATTACAATGTGAAATTCAAATTTTCCAACACAAAGTGCTTTTGGGTGCTTCTACGATGACATTAATTGTAGCGACCAAGCTTATGTAACCTCATATCTAAAATCTTAATCATGGCCAATAATACTCTCCGTGGCTTATCAACTTGCCAAGCTATTAACGTCCGAACGAGAAACAATCCAATAATCTAATAATTCGTTCAATAATTCGTTCCTCGAGCTAGTTACTTTGTTATGTTGGATAATTTTTTTTTATTTTAATGAAAAGGAAAAATGGGGAAGGGATTACAACGTGAAATTCAAATTTTCCAACACAAAGTGCTTTTGGGTGCTTCTACGATGACATTAATTGTAGCAAACAAGCTTATGTAACCTCATATCTAAAATCTTAATCATGGCCAATAATACTCTCCGTGGCTTATCAACTTGCCAAGCTATTAACGTCCAGAACAGAGAACAATCCAATAATCTAATAATTCGTTCAATAATTCGTTCCTCTGAGCTAGTTACTTTGTTATGTTGGATAATTTTTTTTTATTTTAATGAAAAGGAAAAATGGGGAAGGGATTACAACGTGAAATTCAAATTTTCCAACACAAAGTGCTTTTGGGTGCTTCTACGATGACATTAATTGTAGCGACCAAGCTTATGTAACCTCATATCTAAAATCTTAATCATGGCCAATAATACTCTCAGTGGCTTATCAACTTGCCAAGCTATTAACGTCCAGAACAGAGAACAATCCAATAATCTAATTATTCGTTCCTCTGAGCTAGTTACTTTGTTATGTTGGATAATTTTTTTTTTATTTTAATGAAAAGGAAAAATGGGGAAGGGATTACAACGTGAAATTCAAATTTTCCAACACAAAGTGCTTTTGGGTGCTTCTACGATGACATTAATTGTAGCACCAAGCTTATGTAACCTCATATCTAAAATCTTAATCATGGCCAATAATACTCTCCGTGGCTTATCAACTTGCCAAGCTATTAACGTCCAGAACAGAGAACAATCCAATAATCTAATTATTCGTTCAATAATTCGTTCCTCTGAGCTAGTTACTTTGTTATGTTGGATAATTTTTTTTTATTTTAATGAAAAGGAAAAATGGGGAAGGGATTACAACGTGAAATTCAAATTTTCCAACACAAAGTGCTTTTGGGTGCTTCTACGATGACATTAATTGTAGCAGCCAAGCTTATGTAACCTCATATCTAAAATCTTAATCATGGCCAATAATACTCTCCGTGGCTTATCAACTTGCCAAGCTATTAACGTCCAGAACAGAGAACAATCCAATAATCTAATTATTCGTTCAATAATTCGTTCCTCTGAGCTAGTTACTTTGTTATGTTGGATATTTTTTTTTATTTTAATGAAAAGGAATAATGGGGAAGGGATTACAACGTGAAATTCAAATTTTCCAACACAAAGTGCTTTTGGGTGCTTCTACGATGACATTAATTGTAGCAGCCAAGCTTATGTAACCTCATATCTAAAATCTTAATCATGGCCAATAATACTCTCCGTGGCTTATCAACTTGCCAAGGTATTAACGTCCAGAACAGAGAACAATCCAATAATCTAATTATTCGTTCTATAATTCGTTCCTCTGAGCTAGTTACTTTGTTATGTTGGATAATTTTTTTTTTAATTTTAATGAAAAAGAAAAATGGGGAAGGGATTACAACGTGAAATTCAAATTTTCCAACACAAAGTGCTTTTGGGTGCTTCTACAATGACATTAATTGTAGCAGCCAAGCTTATGTAACCTCATATCTAAAATCTTAATCATGGCCAATAATACTCTCCGTGGCTTATCAACTTGCCAAGCTATTAACGTCCGAACAGAGAGAACAATCCAATAATCTAATTATTCGTTCAATAATTCGTTCCTCCGAGCTAGTTACTTTGTTATGTTGGATAATTTTTTTTTATTTTAATGAAAAGGAAAAATGGGGAAGGGATTACAACGTGAAATTCAAATTTTCCAACACAAAGTGCTTTTGGGTGCTTCTACAATGACATTAATTGTAGCAGCCAAGCTTATGTAACCTCATATCTAAAATCTTAATCATGGCCAATAATACTCTCCGTGGCTTATCAACTTGCCAAGCTATTAACGTCCAGAACAGAGAACAATCCAATAATCTAATTATTCGTTCAATAATTCGTTCCTCTGAGCTAGTTACTTTGTTATGTTGGATAATTTTTTTTTTATTTTAATGAAAAGGAAAAATGGGGAAGGGATTACAACGTGAAATTCAAATTTTCCAACACAAAGTGCTTTTGGGTGCTTCTACGATGACATTAATTGTAGCAGCCAAGCTTATGTAGCCTCATATCTAAAATCTTAATCATGGCCAATAATACTCTCAGTGGCTTATCAACTTGCCAAGCTATTAACGTCCAGAACAGAGAACAATCCAATAATCTAATTATTCGTTCAATAATTCGTTCCTCTGAGCTAGTTACTTTGTTATGTTGGATAATTTTTTTTTATTTTAATGAAAAGGAAAAATGGGGAAGGGATTACAACGTGAAATTCAAATTTTCCAACACAAAGTGCTTTTGGGTGCTTCTACGATGACATTAATTGTAGCAAAAGCTTATGTAACCTCATATCTAAAATCTTAATCATGGCCAATAATACTCTCAGTGGCTTATCAACTTGCCAAGCTATTAACGTCCAAAACAGAGAACAATCCAATAATCTAATTATTCGTTCAATAATTCGTTCCTCTGAGCTAGTTACTTTGTTATGTTGGATAATTTTTATTTTATTTTAATGAAAAGGAAAAATGGGGAAGGGATTACAACGTGAAATTCAAATTTTCCAACACAAAGTGCTTTTGGGTGCTTCTACGATGACATTAATTGTAGCAAATGTTTATGCAACCTCATATCTAAAATCTTAATCATGGCCAATAATACTCTCCGTGGCTTATCAACTTGCCAAGCTATTAACGTCCAGAACAGAGAACAATCCAATAATCTAATTATTCGTTCAATAATTCGTTCCTCTGAGCTAGTTACTTTGTTATGTTGGATAATTTTTTTTATTTTAATGAAAAGGAAAAATGGGGAAGGGATTACAACGTGAAATTCAAATTTTCCAACACAAAGTGCTTTTGGGTGCTTCTACGATGACATTAATTGTAGCAGCCAAGCTTATGTAACCTCATATCTAAAATCTTAATCATGGCCAATAATACTCTCCGTGGCTTATCAACTTGCCAAGCTATTAACGTCCAGAACAGAGAACAATCCAATAATCTAATTATTCGTTCAATAATTCGTTCCTCTGAGCTAGTTACTTTGTTATGTTGGATAATTTTTTTTTATTTTAATGAAAAGGAAAAATGGGGAAGGGATTACAACGTGAAATTCAAATTTTCCAACACAAAGTGCTTTTGGGTGCTTCTACGATGACATTAATTGTAGCAAATGAAGCTTATGTAACCTCATATCTAAAATCTTAATCATGGCCAATAATACTCTCCGTGGCTTATCAACTTGCCAAGCTATTAACGTCCAGAACAGAGAACAATCCAATAATCTAATAATTCGTTCAATAATTCGTTCCTTTGTTATGTTGGATAATTTTTTTTTATTTTAATGAAAAGGAAAAATGGGGAAGGGATTACAACGTGAAATTCAAATTTTCCTACACAAAGTGCTTTTGGGTGCTTCTACGATGACATTAATTGTAGCAGCCAAGCTTATGTAACCTCATATCTAAAATCTTAATCATGGCCAATAATACTCTCCGTGGCTTATCAACTTGCCAAGCTATTAACGTCCAGAACAGAGAACAATCCAATAATCTAATTATTCGTTCAATAATTCGTTCCTCCTTCGAGCTAGTTACTTTGTTATGTTGGATAATTTTTTTTTATTTTAATGAAAAGGAAAAATGGGGAAGGGATTACAACGTGAAATTCAAATTTTCCAACACAAAGTGCTTTTGGGTGCTTCTACGATGACATTAATTGTAGCAGCCAAGCTTATGTAACCTCATATCTAAAATCTTAATCATGGCCAATAATACTCTCCGTGGCTTATCAACTTGCCAAACTATTAACGTCCAGAATAGAGAACAATCCAATAATCTAATTATTCGTTCAATAATTCGTTCCTCTGAGCTAGTTACTTTGTTATGTTGGATAATTTTTTTTTTATTTTAATGAAAAGGAAAAATGGGGAAGGGATTACAACGTGAAATTCAAATTTTCCAACACAAAGTGCTTTTGGGTGCTTCTACGATGACATTAATTGTAGCAGCCAAGCTTATGTAACCTCATATCTAAAATCTTAATCATGGCCAATAATACTCTCCGTGGCTTATCAACTTGCCAAGCTATTAACGTCCAGAACAGAGAACAATCCAATAATCTAATTATTCGTTCAATAATTCGTTCCTCTGAGCTAGTTACTTTGTTATGTTGGATAATTTTTTTTATTTTAATGAAAAGGAAAAATGGGGAAGGGATTACAACGTGAAATTCAAATTTTCCAACACAAAGTGCTTTTGGGTGCTTCTACGATGACATTAATTGTAGCGACCAAGCTTATGTAACCTCATATCTAAAATCTTAATCATGGCCAATAATACTCTCCGTGGCTTATCAACTTGCCAAGCTATTAACGTCCAGAACAGAGAACAATCCAATAATCTAATAATTCGTTCAATAATTCGTTCCTCTGAGCTAGTTACTTTGTTATGTTGGATAATTTTTTTTTATTTTAATGAAAAGGAAAAATGGGGAAGGGATTACAACGTGAAATTCAAATTTTCCAACACAAAGTGCTTTTGGGTGCTTCTACGATGACATTAATTGTAGCAACCAAAGCTTATGTAACCTCATATCTAAAATCTTAATCATGGCCAATAATACTCTCCGTGGCTTATCAACTTGCCAAGCTATTAACGTCCGAACGAGAACAATCCAATAATCTAATTATTCGTTCAATAATTCGTTCCTCTGAGCTAGTTACTTTGTTATGTTGGATAATTTTTTTTTATTTTAATGAAAAGGAAAAATGGGGAAGGGATTACAACGTGAAATTCAAATTATCCAACACAAAGTGCTTTTGGGTGCTTCTACGATGACATTAATTGTAGCAGCCAAGCTTATGTAACCTCATATCTAAAATCTTAATCATGGCCAATAATACTCTCCGTGGCTTATCAACTTGCCAAACTATTAACGTCCAGAACAGAGAACAATCCAATAATCTAATTATTCGTTCAATAATTCGTTCCTCTGAGCTAGTTACTTTGTTATGTTGGATAATTTTTTTTTATTTTAATGAAAAGGAAAAATGGGGAAGGGATTACAACGTGAAATTCAAATTTTCCAACACAAAGTGCTTTTGGGTGCTTCTACGATGACATTAATTGTAGCAGCCAAGCTTATGTAACCTCATATCTAAAATCTTAATCATGGCCAATAATACTCTCCGTGGCTTATCAACTTGCCAAGCTATTAACGTCCGGAACAGAGAACAATCCAATAATCTAATTATTCGTTCAATAATTCGTTCCTCTGAGCTAGTTACTTTGTTATGTTGGATAATTTTTTTTTATTTTAATGAAAAGGAAAAATGGGGAAGGGATTACAACGTGAAATTCAAATTTTCCGGTGAAAGTTCAAATAACCAACCAACTGAGCTACTAGATCCCTATTTATGTTGGACAATATGTTTCCTGCAATAGCTAGAAATTTAGGGACAACTCTTGCTGCCGATAGACTATAGAAAAAGATCCTACAATATTTTAATAAAATGTTTATAGAATTAATTAAATACAAAGATATTAGAAAGGGTAAAGTAGTGAGATCACATTTTTTAAAATTAATAATAAATAGGTTAAAAAAATTGTCACACAAAAATGAAAAGAAGAGGTAAATGTAATATCTAAACCACAAGGAAAATTAGTATTATAAAGCCAAACCTAATGTGAGATATATGAAATTAATATGGAAAATTACTTATTATTATTATATGTATTGTTAACACACAATAAACATCAACCTGTTCCTAAATACTATAAAATTAATTTAAAGTAGATTACTCGATTGATGAGATATATACCTAAGGCCATAGATGTATAGATAGATATTCCCTATACTGGTCATGGTTTTCATGATCACTTGGGGTTGTTGGGCACTAAAAACAACCTATCATGCACGTTTTTTATTTAAAAAAATGAAATACATTAGAAAAGTAATTCATGTTGCGTTATTATATTAGTAATGGCGACAAGAAAACATGCTTTTCCAAAAGAATAATTTGCTTACATAGAGAATAATTGTGTACTGTGCTTGTTAACAGCGAATAGTGGATTTATTTGAGGCATAGTTTCAAATTTGGAAAGTGGTACGAGGACATATAATATAATGGAGAACTATTTTCCTGGAAAGAAAGAAGAGGGAGCTTTAATTGGCCGCGCTGATTATGGTGTCAAATAGCGTGGATAAAAATTGGCCAAATTAATAAATGATTCGTCTAAAAAGGTTACTTGAACTAAAATAAGTTGGATTAAGATAGGTAAAACAACAGACAACTTTTATCAACTTTTAATTATTTACTTGTTTTCATTTGTTTAATTACCAAACAAAATCAAATTCTTCTTTCTTTGTTACAGTTATATATAACATATAAAATACAAGAAGTAAAAATTTAAAAAGTATTCTAATAAGATTTCTCATGATTAATTTGAGCTACATATTTAACTCAAATCAACACAATTTTTAGATGATTGAATTGAGCGGATCAAAATGGACTAAATTAATAAATGATTGATCATTAACACATCCAAAGTTGAACGAGTTGAACAAATTATATTTTTATGAGTTAATGTTTCCACTCCTACAATCGCTCTTACCCTTAAAAAATTCTTAAAATATTACTATCTCTTTCACTTTTGAATATGACAAAGTTTCCACTATATGAGCAATAGTTTTTTTTTAATCCAAACCACCTAGCAGATTGCTAGTGGTAATTTATTCCAACAAAATCAAGATATTTACAGAGAAAAAAAAGTTCAAAAAAAAAAGAAAAGAAATAGCTGAGAGACTATCCTATAGTCCTATACTAAGAGTATAACATAGTGATCAGACTACAGAAAATCAGCAACTTCATGTAATACTGCAATATGTTCTGTTGCTTTGAATTGATGTCACTATCAGTCACCTCTAAGCTCTCATCAGGTGCTATGGAATCAAATCCTTATGAAAATCATTCAAGCGAAGTCATGTTGAATGTTGAGTAACCTGCTTCTGTGTATTGCAACTGTGATCTGAAGATCTTTGTTGAGTTTAATGAACTGGCCATCTATTGAATATTAGCATATTGTTTGATTGTTTAATAAAGTCCTGCTAGCAGTTTGAACATTGTTGTTGATACCATACACTAGCTAGAACTCCCTTAGATAATTAAACAGGTCTGTCAATTCCATTTTTCTAGTTTTCAAACTACTGAGTATAATACTGTATTGTTGAAGATGCTCTTTGTGTATCCAACCATATAAAGAGCAATAGTCAAATCAGAAAGCCATTACTAAAATTTTAAGAGTATAAAAAATAACCCCTAAATTTTTTAATTACTATAATATTTTTTAAAAAGTAAAAAAATAAAACCAATAAAATTGTTTAAAGTGATTAAACTCCGGTCAATCATTTAAGTTTTTTGGGCAAGGAAAAAAAAATACCACTTTAGCTTTTATGAATGAAATGGATAACTCTCCTTGAGCTAACATACTGAGGTTAAGGGATAAGGCACAGTTATCCCCTCGAACTTTAGTCAAAGTTGTTACGATACACTTTACCTTTTCGGAGGGTCCTATTACCCCTCTGAACTGTTTTAAAACGAAATAATTATCACCCTGAAATTGAATATCTAGTCTCTTATGGGAGAGTGGCATACACTCTCCTTGCCACATGTATATTCATACACTCTCCTGACTTATGAATCACCATAGGACCAGAGGTAAGGTTTATGTCCTCTCCTTGTACTTTCTTGCTTTCTTTATTTATGATAAGGCCCAGAGGTGTTGCTAGCCCCTGACGGACACTAGCCCTATCATTAAATAAAAAAAATATAAAGTACAGAAAATAATTATTTGTGTACTTTTGTTTATATCAGCTAAATGCTATCTAAACATCAACTGTCAGTGTACATATGTAATAGCACCTCACTATATCAGTCATGAAATTTTCGAACAAACGATGTCACTATAGAGAGGTTTGACTGTATTTCTGTTTGCCGCTTTAGTGACTACCTAAAATGAAGGATCAAAATATTCAAATATATGAAAACTCTAAGGAAAAGATAATTATATAAAACTCAACGAGGTTTTAAAAGTCATTACATATAACGGGGTTGTTAGTTGCTACTTTGAGCATATAGTATAAATTTAAGAAACGAGCGAAATAATTTTTACAAGTATTAATTAGCAGTAATATTTTTAGCGAATGCATTCATTTTAATTTATCTGTCCTTTCATGTAGTGCAAAGAATAAAGGAGAACTGGTGTCCCCGGGCATAGCTGGATGACAAAGGCGGAGAACTTAAAATCCAGTTGGAGGCCTGCAGCGTGGGTTCGAACCCTGATGGGAGTAATTTGCTCTCTTCTGGGGTAGGACCTTCTAGGTGATATCAGTTGCTCTGTTTGCAAACCCTGCTGAGGGACCGGGACTACTATCTCCAGGAATAGTCTGGCGTAAGCCGGGAAGCTGGATATATAAAAAAATAAAAATAAAGGAGAACTGGTAGGTGAACAAAAATTTGCACTCTCTCCATTTTAAAATGTTTGTTTTTGACGAGCTCTGAGTGTATATGTTTTTCTGCTTGTTTTCAGTTAAATTATAGTAAAGTTTAAGATATCGGACTGACTAATCGCTAACATTTCGGGTTCTCTCGGGACCGGGAGAACTCTCAATGCTGTACGACATTCAGTAAGATCCCACAGAGATTGAAATCACCTAGGCTACAAATTTTTATTGTCTTTGTTACTATTTGAGAGAATCAAATTGAAGAAAGGAGAATTATTCAAAAGTCTTAAAAATTAAAATAACAAAACAAGAAATATTTTGATTTTTTCTAATAAAAGATAGAGTTGGGATATTTTGAATTAGCAAGATAAAATTATTATAATAAACTCAAAATTTCGTTATTTAATTTTTTGTTTAATGAAATGATAGCTTATTTCTAATACAATCAAATCACATAAAAGTAACCAATTAATAGCACCTCTTTCTATTAGCGTAGTTAATCGATTGACAATGTAACAAAGATCTAGTTTAATTTAAAAAATAATTGCTTATTTCTAATACAACCACTCCACATAACAACAATATATTAATAGCACCACTCTCATTTATACTATTAATTTATTAGCAGTTAGTGACATTAAACAATCATTGATTAATAACACCTCTTTCGATTAGTGTAATTAACCAATTAAAGTAATGACTTCAAATAGGAATTATCTAAATTGAGTGCACCAAGTGAATAAATGCCTATTTCGATTAGCCCTTGCTAAATTAGTAGACTTATTAAATTATTATTCTCTTCTCCCGAATAAGAATAAAATAACATGATAATGATTTTCAGAAGTAGATATAATTATATCCGATAATAGTTATAATTAATATCAAATACCTTGGTATATAAAGATGATAAAAAGAAAATCCCAAAATAAGAAGATAATTAAATTAAGACATATTATAACAATTTTATTAAGCTTCATCTAGTATCCCAATCAAAGAAAATTACTCCATTATGGAGAGAAGATAAAAAACTAAAAAAAGAAAATATTATTCCTATAAAAAAGAAACAAATACAAGAAAAGAAAAAAATAAAGATGAATTTATTCTCGAATTGAGTTGGATTGAATCCGACCTGATGTGATACTCCAATGTAGTAGAACTTCACTTCGTATTTATAGGAAAACGTTCAACCAACTTTTCAAGGACGCCATCTCTAGATTGGGGATTAGGATCTAGGGATGACATCTGAAGGTTTTCGTTGGGTTGTTGTACGCAGCGGATATTGAAAACTTGTTTCAAACCCAACAAACGTAGAACTGTTTGACTATAGGGTAATTTAAAACCGTAAACATAAGACTTGAATGATACTTACATGTTTACAATATCTGGAATCTTTATCAATTGTGGGTGCGCACGCGAATGCCCTTTCGATTGCAAGCTCCAAGCTTCAATGTATTCCTCATTTGGAAAGCTATGAAATCCGGCAGAGGTTCGAGAGAGTGTTTGATTCTGAGTCTCTAAGACTTAGAATAATGATACGAAAATCAAGTGTCATGAATAATGAAGTGTAGGTCTGTATTTATAGGTGAAAAATTAGGTCAAATCGGATTAGGGTTTGACCTTGGACCTGACCCAAAATTCGAGATATATTAGGTCATGGCGCCGCGGCCCTATGGTGTGGGCGCTGAGACGCTGACGTGGCCCTACACTGTCTCATTTTATTTTTCACACATTCTTAATTAAATCTAAAATTCAATTTTGACTTAATTAAAACAATCATTATTCATTTAAATATCTCGATTCTAAATCGAATATTTAATACTCTCTCAATACATCCTTAGATCGAAAAGACAATCGACATAGTGTGACCCTATAGGCCTTCACATATCGACATTAAACAAATTAAGGTCTATCAGGAACTCCTCGACGGTGTCGCAAGACGAACTCAATATGTGAAGTACGGTTACACGAATCCAGTAAACTTAACCTCTATTTGGTAAGATAAAATCCTTTCATTCACGACACACCCGATCAAGCTTAGGATTTGTCAAGTGTCTATCCAAATGGCTTAATCATTGTATCTCATCTATATTAGTTGACAACTATACCATATTCTAAATATGTCTATTGCGTTGGCCAATGACTTAGTCAACCTAATATCACTGAGAAGCTGAGTGTTCTCTCGAATATACATTCGAGGAATGAATCCTAATCTTGGCTCAACTACCACCTTTAATCCACATCGTAATGTACCCAATACAAGCCGTATCTCAACCTATAAGATATTTGAGCTTAGGACATGATCAAAGTATATTACTTTGTAGACAAGGTACAGATTGACCTCAAGTCTAGGGAATTCTATCTCCCACACGCTGAGGACATGAGTACTTTTACTAATTTACCCCTAATCAATGCCTAGAAAAAGAAAATGTAGTTAATGAATGTCGATTATTTAAACAAGGGAAATTTTGAAACAACATGTTCAGAGTATTTTTGAAACTCTAAAGAACCACTTATTTTGAAAAAAATTGAAAGGCCTAACAACCACTTATTGTGGAACGGAGGGAATATCACTTAGCAATAATTGAGTTTCTTTTTCTCTTAGGCTAGTGCATTAAAAACCTATAATCATATTCTTTTATCTGTTTTAATATGGGTCTTACTTGCTGTTTTAGTTTTTTTTTTAAATGCTCAACGTTTTCACTTGGCATATTTGAAACCTATTGGATATTGTAAAGCAGTACGGAAAGTAAATAAATATTACAAGTGTTCGAAAGGATAAACAAATAGGCCAATGTTCAGAACTGGCGCAAGCTTGTTGAGTCTTGAATCTCGATAACCTGAAATCAAGAAACACTAAATCTGGACGGTTACAACTGTGTGCTGAGTCGAGTGATGACACTTTGTCTTTAAGACAAGATTGACCCGTATATATGCTTTTACGTTAACGGGCAATAGTCTCCCAAGATAAAACATCACCTAATCAACACTACAAAGCAAATAGGTTGATTCTGACGAAGAAAACAAACACGAAACTACTTGCTGAAGAATGGAAAAGGAAGGAAGAGTTTCTGTTTTAGTCCCAACGTTTTGGACTGAATTTCAGTGTCTCTGTGTATATAAATGTTGTCTCTTTTCAAGTGTCTATATTCTGCTTGTGTTTTTTTTTTGTGATACACAATTGAGCCAAAAGGCATCAATATATAGCATGAGGGATGGACTCCTCAACTGCCAAAACATGGCAGTTAATGGCCATTAGTGAGGGTTGTTAATGGCAGGTTTATGGCCATTGAAGGAGGGATGTTTATGAAGGAGTTAATCAGCCAAGTAATGGCTGATTAATACACACTAACGCCCCCAAAAATTAACTCCAATAGTAGGCAGAAACTTTCTGCCCTCCGTTGTTCCCAAATTCAACTTTTCAAAACTCTAGGGACCAAACTGTAAATATTAAGAAATTTGGGGGTCCAAAGAGATAATAAGTCCCACGTCCCACGTCCCGGACCGGATGAGACGGGCGGGCGGCATGCGTGTGGACTTAGCCTTGAACCCAAGCACATCTAGGTCCTCCCTCCTTTAAACACATGGGTTACCCCTTGGGGTCCCAAACCTTTATCCAATTATGAGACTTATAAAGAGAGCAATTCTTCCTTTTCCCACCGATGTGGTAGATTTGTCCCACACCATATTTCCATGCCTCAAACACCTTACTTCGTGGACCAATATCTCTTTCATTTTTCAATGAATTTTGACGATTCTTGGCCCTACGGTCATCTACTCACTTAGTAGATTATGCACATGTGAAGAGAAAAAGCCTCTAAAATGTGGAACGCTAGTGTTTAATTCATTAAATATGGGTGGACGCACCTCCCCACCAAATGCAAATTTCCAACAATCCCCTCTTGAAAGAGATTTTGGCGCACACACAAGGTGCCTACTTTCAGTAAAAAGATATTGCATCAAGAGAGGTAGCTTCTGCTTTGAACCTTCCCTAGTTGAATACCATCGAACTTACTTACTGCGCGTTGAACGTGATGTCTTGAACCGTCAGTGTTTAGTGTAAGCCAAGACAATGATACCAATACAATAACTCTTCTTATTCGTTTTCATTCTTATTATTTTGTCCGTTGTGGCCGTGGACACACTTGGATTCTTAAGTGCGTTCATTTGAGGCGGCCTGTCCTCGCACTTAAATAGGTGATCTCCTACAAGGTATCCTGCTATACCCCACTTAACAAGTGTTAGGAATCATTAAAAGTTTCCCTAACCTTAACCTCAACCGTTTGAGGATCGTTAAAGGTTTGGAAGCTTAACCTTTACCCACCATGCATGTAGCACTTTAATGTCTATCGCAGGAACAACTTTGGATTCATGTTTTCCTACAGAAATCATCATCCGAGGTGCTCTTACTTCCACCGAAGCGCTTAACTGAACCTTTTGCAGCTTAGTTTTCCCATTGGACCAAATTCTTGGGATCTCCAGTCAATATGGTTGGGTTACCACCGCAAAGGTTAGTATTGTTTGGGTTTTAAGCCCATTCCCCTAGACAGGCAGAACACTTGATCTCCGGGTAGTCCCTTAGTTAAAAAAGAGTCCGCTATATCCTTTGATTAGTAATCAAGGAAGTGACACCCGTGATGATCAACTGCCATACGGTCTTATGTCTTTGACAGATCCTGATGGATATGTCCAGACGCCATCATCCGTGTCCTTCCTGAAGCCGACCAGCTAGCCACAGTGTATAATGCTGAAGGCATGGATTTCTCCCAATAAGGGACGTCCTCTAAGGAGTCATGAAGTTATTCAACTTCTTTTATGCTTTGTATAAAGCGATAAACTCCGATTTCATTATGAATCGGCCGATGCAAGTTTGCTTAGAGGATTTTCCAAGACCCACCATACACATTTACTTGTGGCTATGGTGTTCTTCACATCTGATGTCCAGTTTGCATCACTGTGTTCTCCCAGAACTGCTGGACATCCAGATTACCATGATCCGTAGATAAGCTAATATTTCAGATATCGTCATATCTGACTCAACGTCTTCTATTGATCATTTATTAAAATCATCAGCGAACCTTAGTTCAACTGATCTGCTTTGTAGGTCGATAACAGGTCGGCTGTAGTGTGTAACATACATTGAACTACATATGACCTGCGCATATCGCTCCTTTTATATGGGTTCACCATGATTTCAATCAGTTATATGATTCATATCCATTGGTGGCTTCAACGAGACTGTCAATTATCTCACAACTGAGTTTGGAGTTAGACCAGTCCGTTAGATGTCATAGAAATCCAATTCATAAGATGTCATCTGTGATACCCGTATCTTTTGTTTCAATATAACTTTAATTTTCAGACTGTTGATTTTCCAACTGTTAGCTTTCTAACTTTAGAGTCAATGTTTCTGTGGTCAGATTCATTGTTTCTATTTTTAACTGAAACTTTCAGAACCAAACTGTAAATATTTCAGGGACCAAAATGAAAGTTCAGGAAGAAGCCCAATAGTCCAGCAAACCAACTCTAATCCTCCCCTTCCAACTCTCCGGTTAGGAAGGCAGTTTCAACATCCATGCCATGCAAGACTGCAATGGACCTGGATGTTAAGCTACTCACAGGGGAGCACATATACAAGTAGCCGAGGCCTTATACTCGTCAGTAGATCCATCTACTTTGTACTCACTTTTGAGTATCATTTTTCACAACCCAAAGATTCTTTTCTCGGAGGAAGATTAACCATTATGCAAGTATAGTTCTATACGATGTAATCTATTTCTCTCTTTGTAGCTTCTTTCCAAAGCAACGCTTCTGGAGATGACAATTATTTGTTAATTGTCCATGGTTCATTCTCAACCATACAAGTTAGAAGGACTGGAGCAAGTCTTTGTCCCCTTCTTTGCTCCGTCTCGGTTCAATATCTAGAATCCCTGAGTTCTGCAAATCTGGAATATTAAGTTCCGGATAGTCAGCAACTTCCAAGTCCTGTAGATACGGAACGTCTAGTTCCGGACAGTTAGGCCCTCGCGGGTTCTCGTTAACCTCGAGCAATTACTTCTTTTCCTTTTCAAGGAAAGTTATCTTCAAAGAATTCAACATTCTTTGACACCAAGATGCGATAAGCACTACTGTTATTTGCAGATCCAGTGGATATGCAATCTACAGTCTTAGGTCCAACTTGACCTCTTTCGGTATTCCAACTTCTACCAAGCCACCCCACATCACAACATTTGTATGTGAGATCCTTTCCATGTTTCACACGGAGAGTTATCCTTATCCTTATGCGTATTTCTGTTGAGAATCGCATTAGCGGTAAGGATCGCCTTACCCCACATAATTTGGGCGTACGGCTTTACATTTGGCTAACACCGTTGGACTGAGGTGAGTAATGAGCAGTTGTTTAATGAACGATGCTTCACATTCTCCCCCTCTATCACTACGAATTCCTCAATCCTTAGGCTTAGTTGATTTCAACTTCTGCTTTGTAGCGCTTATCCGCTTCAACAACATCATCGTTGCTTTTCAACAAATAAAGGATACAATATGTTGTACCGTCATCAATGAAGGTCACAACGTACTTGTCTCCCCCCTATATTTTGTATAAACTTCAAATCACCCAAGTAGGTGTGACTAAGTTCTAGAGGAGCGGTGCTTCTTTCGCTATCCCTTTGACGGAACTTGGAAATGTGATTTTGCCTCTTCGCCTACCAAACATTCATTTTGAGGGTTAATGTCGACAGAAGGCAACAATCTCAACATCATTATCTTTTGAATGACTTTCTATTTAACGTGTCTTAATCTATGATGGCATAGATGCATGTATTACAAATATATCATTCATTTGGCTACAGACATACTATACCATTCTTAGTTATTATAGACCTGTTGGACTAGTCTCAAACCAACAACGTCCCTTAAACCAAATTTGGGATATGTATCACCTCATTTTAGAGTGATCCCATTCCCTGAAGTCCTATTAAGGACAACCTCTCCAACCCCTTTGATTTTAGAGGTGGCATTGCTTCACATGAACAACCTCTTGCCCGTGGTTAGGGTGTAACCGGATCATATGTGATCTAGATACTTTGGCCCACTCCAGTTGCTTTGGCAGACTGAGTGTCCAATTTCTTTACTGCCTTTATTTTGGCCTTCAGATCATTTAAGACCTGGAAATTCTGGCGCACCTTACTAGGTGTCCATTACTTTTCCTATGAAATGAATTCTGGCCCCACTCCAGTCGCCCGTAGGTTTTGTATGACTGAGTGTCCAATATCATCATATCAAAGGAATTTTGACCCCACTCCAGTCGCCCATAGGCTTTGTATGACTGAGTGTCCAATATCATCCTAAGAAGGATCTTCTGCCAAATAGTGTGACATGCTCAACGTCTTTAGCTTTTAGTCTTCTTCCCTTATGATTGGTGCCCAGACAATTCTTGCCGCTTACTTAAGAGTGGTAACAGTTTTTGCACAGTCAGTGGATCTTTTCCCTCGTATGTGCGAACATACTTTACACACTTTTAATAATTACACTCAAAAGAACAGATATTTTAAAGTCGTTTACAAAATCCAATCTTTAAACGGGAAGGAAGAAGAGATTAAACTTTTGATTTTAAAGCATAAGGAATATAAATTATTTCGTGAAAATATTTTCATATTCCTCCTTACTTTAAGCCATTTTTAATAAGACATCATTTAATCTTTATTCTTGACAAGGAAGAAAAATAACTTATCCCAATTTCGAATTCTGGCCCACTTCAGTCACTTCATCGGACTGAGTGTCCATTTCCTCCTTACCATAATTCGGATCCTTTGTCTGGGACAAATATAGGCCTTCTGCTACAAGATAGAACCACATCTTCAGCCTTCTCCTCTTGTCCCAGTTGACATCCTCAGCCTCTCGTGGGCGCTTGTTCAGAGTATTCTTAAAATTCTAAAGAACCACTTATTTTGAATTTTTTTTGAAAGGCCTAACAACCACTTATTGTGGAACGGAGGGAATAACACTTACCAATAATTGAGTTTCTTTTTCTCTTAGGCTAGTTCATTAAAAACCTATAATCATATTCTTTTATCTGTTTTAATATGGGTCTTACTTGCTGTCTTAGTTTTTTTTTAAATGCTCAACGTTTTCACTTGGCATATTTGAAACCTGTTGGATATTGTAAAGCAGTACGGGAAGTAAATAAATATTGCAAGTGTTCGAAAGGATAAACAAATAGGCCAATGTTTAGAACTGCCGCAAGCTTGGTGAGTCTTGAATCTTGATAACCTGAAATCAAGAAACACTAAATCTGGATGGTTACAACTGTGTGCTGAGTCGAGTGATGGTACTCTGTCTTTAAGATAAGATTGACCCGTATATATGCTTTTACGTTAACGAGCAATAGTCTCCCAAGATAAAACAACACCTAATCAACACTACAAAGCGAATAGGTTGATTCTGACGAAGAAAACAAACACGAAACGACTTGCTGAAGAATGGAAAAGGAAGGAAGAGTTTCTGTTTTAGTTCCAACATTTTGGACTGAATTTCAGTGTCTCTTCTGTTTGTCTCTGTGTATATAAATGTTTTCTCTTTTCAAGTGTCAATATTCTGTTTGTGTTTTTTTTTTCGTGTTACACAATTGAGTCAAAAGGCATCAATATATATCATGAGGGAGGGACTCCTCAACTGCCAAAACATGGCCATTAGTGAGGGTTGTTAATGACAGGTTTATGGCCATTGAAAAAGGGCTGTTTATGGAGGAGTTAATCAGCCAAGTAATGGTTGGTTAATGCACACTAACGCCCCCAAAAATCAACTCCAACGGTAGGCAGAAACTTTCTGCCTTCCGTTGTTCCCAAATTCAACTTTTCAGAAACTATAGGGCCCAAACTGTAAATATTAAGCAATTTGGGGGTCCAAAGAGATAATAAGTCCCACGTCCCGGACGGGACGGGACGGGCGGGCGGCACGCGTGTGGACTTAGCCTTGAACCCAAGCACATCTAGGTCCTCCCTCCTTTAAACACATGGGTTACCCCTCGGGGTCCCAAACCTTTAGCCAATTATGAGACTTATAAAGAGAGCAATTCTTCCTTTTCCCACCGATGTGGTAGATTTGTCCCACACCATATTTTCATGCCTCAAACACCTTACTTCGTGGACCAATATCTCTTTCATTTTTCAACGAAATTTGACGATTCTTGGCCCTACGGTCATCTACTCACTTAGTAGATTATGCACATGTGAAGAGACAAAGCCTCCAACATGCGGAACCCTAGTGTTTAATTCATTAAATATGGGTGGACGCACCTCCCCACCAAAGACAAATTTCCAACAAAACCATGAGGTTTGAGAGACATTGTGATACTTACCCGCATCTTAAAGTTAAAGTCACATAAAATTTAAAAACCTCCATTACTTTTTAAAACACTATAATTTAGTCAAACAAAGATAAAAATAAATTCATCAGGAGGGAGGCAAGAGGGTGTTCTCTTAAGTTCATGGGATGGGGGCAAGATGAAGTTTTCTTTCAGTTTAATGAGTGTTATATATATTGTCTTCCAAATTGGAGAAAGTTAAGGGATTGACCGAAATTTACTCTAAAAATAACAATAGAATTCGAAATACAAGAGTTAACACATCTAACTATCTGCGTGAATGCAGATATTGATTTTTTCTATAATTAAAAAAATTTAAATAATATTATCATATAAATGAGATAGAGGAAGTAAAGATCTTTTTCATTAGGGGTGGCAAAATCAGTTAAGAAATCATGACCCGCTTAACCTTTTTAAGTTTGAACGGGTCATACACGTTTTGTTTATTAATTCAGCTTATTTTGATATATATGTCCAATTCAACCCATCTAAAATTTGAAAACTGATGTGCAACTCAAATTGATTCATGAGTAACTTTGTCAAATTATTGTTAAAGACTTCTTTTTTATTTGATATTTATATGTAGCCATAAGGACGATTTTGTTTAGTAAGAAGTACTAATAAATTATAAAAAAATAAAAAAATTTAAACTTAGTAATGATTGGGTGTGTTGGATTATGACCCGTTTCTTAGTTCATTTCAATCTAACTCATTTCAACTCAAATATTTATTTATTAATATAATCCATTTTAACTCGCTCAAATTCAATTCAATCCGTCCATTTGACACCCTTAATTTTAACATCTACCGTTGCTCTCGTTGGGATGCTTTCGATCATGTTCCCTTTTGACATGAATACATATCCGTATCTTATTTATATCTCTGAAGATCGAACATATGAACGTGAACTACGCTGGTAATTAAAATGTCTATTGTTTCAAATTTCAAAAGGTGGTCATAAACGACAAGATGATTCCCTATCGATCGAATAAACATCACAACAAATCCTCTGACTAAAAATAACAATCACGTGGAGACTTTGAAATTGGTTAATACAGTAACTTAATATTCAATATACCTATTGCTTACCTACCAACATTACCAATATGCAGGGTAAAGAAAATAAGATCATGGAGCGGTTCCTATCATATACTATAAAAGCAAGCCCATTTATGTGATTGGACATCAAATCTAATATATCAATTTAATTTATCTCCATAAAATATATACTTTGAAAAGGAATAATAGAAAATGTAATTCTGAAAACAAAACACATTTTTAATAAGGCAATTTGAAAGAAAACACACAGAAAGTTAATAAATTAATTCGTTTATGGATAGGATACTCTATTGAAGAAATCCGAGGCCCATAGAAATAGATATTCTACTGTGATGGCTGTTCTTCTGCTAACTTTAAACACTGTTGAAACAAATATCATGTTCTTCTTGGATAATTTTGATTTATCGTACTATAGTCCAACACCACAAAAACAAAGTCATGAAAGTAATTGCATGTTGCATGCAACAACATAATATGCTTTTCCAAACAGAGAATAATTGCATAAACAATGCCCATTGTTTTAGACTCTACAGGTTTATTTATTTATTTAGAAGATATACATAACATTATCCAAGTAGAAGTTATAAAATGGGTAAATGTTAAGTAGTCTATCGTGCGATTCAGTTTTATTACTAACTTATTTGTGACAAAAGAAAAAATAAGGATAAGAAATTAGCCAGCTCTTTATCATACTGACCAAATGATGGTTGTGGTCACACTATTACAGATAATAAATTTCATATTAGACCTTTAGTAAATCCATTAATCACCTAATTCGGCTACTTTACTGCGTCAGCAATAATGCTCTATGTTCTCGGCCCCAATTCCGCTATCTGCCATTGTATCGACTAATGAAATCGGGAGAAAAATTAATTGCTTAACTTAAGTGATTTGGGCTGGAAACGAAACTCTAATCTCCAGCAATGGGTTCCCCAACTACTCTAGAAAGCGTTAGGATGGTGGTTATGGTAAACTAAGAGGTAAGATGCATGAATACAGTCGAGTAAAGTAAAGGAAAGTAAAGGATAAAAGATAAAGATAGATAAGTTTTGATGTGTTTGATTGTGTGTATTTGTATATACAAAGAATGAGTATTTATAGTACAAAAAGGAAGGAAAAACTGTACAAATGTGCCCCCCCCCCCATGTCGGCCATCAAGTAACCCACTAAGCTCAACGACTGACTATGGGGGAAGTGGTGCCGATTTTCTCGCCCTCTACTCCTCTTGCTCAGATAATGGCCCTCTCTTTTAGGTGTTGTTGGCCGTTACCGCTTTTAGGGGTTCAGAAACCCTTCTTGACTTGATCGTTGGGGCGTCTGCATTTGAGTGGGTCCCAGCCGTTCCTCTAACCAATAACTTCGGCTAAGATGCCTTAGTAGCCGATGAAGTTCTCGTAGTCGAGGGCTAGGATTAAATTCGGCTCTAGAATAGTTCGGTTGTCAGTGGATTCGACTAAAACATAAAATTATTTTTGAGTGTTAACAATTGCTCCCTACATTAACTCGAGTGTCTGTTGAGTTGATATATCCGAAAGTAGCCGTCATCTCAGTCTGACAGCCGCGCATGTCACTTCAATCGTCTTGTCTACAGTGCATGCAATGGTGATTACTTCTGAATTGGGTTTCCCCTTCAACCGATGTGTCCTTGTTACCACGAATCTGTCCCAATATTTTCTAACCGTGCATTCGAAGAAATAACCCTAATTTATGCTGCCCATCAAAATCCGTTCAAGAAGAAATATCTTTCCGAGAATTTTTCACCTGATCTTCGATTTCTTCCCTTCTGCAAAAATCCTAATCTCGGCCCTTTTCTTACTCGACTGCCATGACTTCTTCTTCCTCATCTTAGAAGATATATGGGACCACTCTAGCTGATAAAGTTGACATTCGAGTTTATTTCAATTTGTTTTTATTGTTTCATAGCGTCCTTCACAATACAAGACAAAGTTATTGAAAGAAACCTTAGATTTTACTTAGATAACCGTTTGTCTCTTTGCTTGAACGTTGAATAGAACAAAAATTCATAAAAGAATGGTTACTACTGCAAGACAAAAGCCATTGTAGTGGTCTATGTGGACCACAATGTGTACAATATGTTTAATACTACAATGACTACTGCTACCAATATGGTTAATACTGCAATGACTACTGGTACCAACCCCTTTTGTTGGAAGTTGTGGACTATATACGTAGGGGTTCAAAATATTTTTTTTTTAAAAGACCTTAGACCTGGTGATACTGAAGTAAGAAAATGTATGTAATGAAAACTTCCGAGCAGTATTTTGCATGAAAGGCAGCTCAATTGATCGGTTAATTAAACTAC
Source organism: Anisodus tanguticus (assembly GCA_034509755.1). Lineage (NCBI taxonomy): Eukaryota > Viridiplantae > Streptophyta > Magnoliopsida > Solanales > Solanaceae > Anisodus > Anisodus tanguticus. Next base: position 37,544,885 of record CM067548.1, on the reverse strand, counting down.
TGTGAACTCGACTTATCTTAGCGCTCGTTTGGACATCATTTATACGTACTGAACCTAACTACAGACTACATGAACTGAAGTACCTAAACTAAATTTTATAACTAGAGTATATCTAAACTCTACCTTGGTATAACTAGAAAGTACAAATTATACTCACATTTTCTTATATAAAAAGAAATTTCAAATTCAACATCTATGCACAAATAATATTTAAAAAAGTTTAAAGTCACCTATATATTACTCACATTTAAAACCCATTTACCCATTACCCAATGGCTAAGTTTTATTACCATCCTAATACATAACACCACCATTATTGTTCTAGGCTTCTAGCTACAACAAAATTGATAAGGTGGACGAAAAGCACGTTAGTATTTAATTTGTAGCAAATGATATTTTAATTTAAATCTAGTTATGGAGTATTTGTGTTTCCTACTTATCCGTTAAAGCATCCCATTATTTATTTATTTAAAATAGTTGCTCATGAAGTCATGATTTTAACTTCTAAGGATTCGAAATAAACAGGTTGAATGAAGAAATAAAGGAAATAGCACTAAAACAAACGATTGGACATGGATTCTTCAATTATTGCACGTAGGTCATATCAAGTTTTGTTTCTTGTGTTTTTGTTTGTTAGACATTCTAACTTGTACAGAAAATATTATTGTACGATTCATTCTAATATGTGACGTTTTCAAAAACGAAAAACACGTGTAATCTTTATTCCCCTTTTTTAAATTGTCAACAGGTGTATAATTGAGAAAATAATTCAACGTAACAATTTGAATGAAAGAAATAATTCAGTACTGAACACTTATTTTACTTTTAGATCACACGTATAAAAGCATAACACAAAAAGAAAAAGAAAAAGAAAAAGCTTAATGCATTACAGGAATCAATTGATATAAATGCACTTCACCACTTTGTCAACTTAGTATTGGAGATATGAATTTTTGTAGGTCCAACTTATCAACTAGCTGAAAAATCAACCCCAACATAGAAAGCATACTGTAAGGGAATCTTCTTCTTTAATATAAATGTCAATTGGTGAATTATCAAATCTTCTTCTAGGTCCTTGAAAAAAACAATTGTAGGTCCCACTTGTCAAACTCCTTAAAATTGAAAAATCAGCTCAGGCATGTGTACCTTAATTGCAGTGAATTAGCAGTTCAAGTTTTAGACTTCAATATAAGAGAGCATCTTCCCAATAACGAAGAAACTAAACATCTCTCTAACAAGTGCATGGTCCCAATCAGCCATGCATACTGAGGTTAATTAAAAGGGAAAAAGCTTGTAGCTCTGCTAGATTCCCTCACCTATATTGGGGTTTGTCGGACCAAAGAGCAGAAAATTGAAAGCTAAGCTACAGGGAATACGGGCATTAATATTGAAATGCAATGTATGAGAAAAAAAATTCAAAGCAAACCAAATGCCATTGTCCTGGATCACAATGTACAATATGGCTACTGCCATCAACCACTTTGTTGGAAGTTGTGGGCTACACGCGGCCTACAACTACAGTACACACAACAAGTTGGGTATTCTATTTAGGGGCGGAGCTATCATTTAAGTTATAAGTTCGATAGAACTTAGTAAAAGGAGAATCTTAAGGTAACGATAAAGTTGTTACCGTGTGACCTATAGGTGATGGACTCGAGTCGTAGAATAATGTTTGCATCAAGGTAAGCTACCTATATTATACCCCCTTGAAATGTGATCCTTCCCGGACTTGTGTGAGCACAAGATGCTTCGTGTACCGGTTGGTTGTTCTTTTTTCCCGAAGAACCCAGTAGCGCGCTAGTTTTAGGCCATATATGTAAGGTTGTATTTGTGTTATGAAATTCACTTGAAAAATCTAGAATTCAATAAGAAAAAAAGGTTACAGTCGAAAAAAAAGGTTATAGTCGAGATACCATAAACTTTAAAATTTTGAATCTGCCTTGGCTATTAAGTGACACTCATTGTCACATCCCAAACCGGAGGGCTACAACGGGCACCCGAACCCTACCTGTCGGGAACCACTCTTCACATATCAATCGGCTAACTGTAATCAATCGTGGCCACAAGGACCGTTATCAAATATTAGGCTAACACATACATCACAGCCGACATGGCCTTACTCGACTACTATACACAGGACATCTGTCTACAAGCCTCTAAAGAGTACATGACACCATAAGGACGGGATAGGGCCTCGTCATACCCATATGCATATGTGAAAAACTATACCACGACTAGACTGCAACTCTGAAACAAGTAGAGTGTTCCAATATCAGCGTAACCAGCAACCTACTAGTGCGAACCGTCACTCTCTTTAACTGAACTTGCGGGCATGAAACGCAGCGTCCCCCGACAAAAGGGATGTCAGTATGACTGATTTACTGAGTATGTCAGGCATGAATAATAACATAACATGGATATAACAATAAACTGAAATAGAAACAACCGATAGAAATGGATAACCAGCAGTAAATTCCTATGAGGGCCCTAATACATATGCCTAAATGTTATGCACAATGCAAATGCGGTATACATATAAATATTGGCCACACAAGGGCATCTTCCTTCCCATAACCACCTTTGTGGGCATCAGGTTATATCGATCACACAAGGGCATCATATCATATTAGCCATACAAGGCCATCAATATTGGCCTCACATGGGCATCTTTCTTTTCGTGATATCTGTACTAGCTGCAGGTGTTGCTGCGTATATAACGTCTTTCCCTTTTTCCCATCCCCTACATATATATAATTCATACCATATAGTAGTGTATATAACACATGTGGGTCCAGGGTAATATATGAATATAATGCAAATGAAAATGCATGAATGACAATAGAATATTCTTGAACTTATCGGATGATATAATATCCTTGTACCTTGAACTAACATAGGGAATATCATCTTTTCTGTATGCCTCAATAAGGATTTAGGAACATATTTAGACATGTTTTTAACATAGGAATCAATAACATGAATATTCTTAACTACTAGGAGTAGAATAATTTATGGAACAATATCACAGTTACATTTTGTTACATGAAACATGCCAAAAGAAAGAAATATTTTGCTTTAACATACCTTAACCGATTCTTGGCACAACCTAACCCACGCAGCCCGTATAACACTTCAATCTTATTCACCAAGAATTCTTTTTCCACCCTTCTTCACTGTATGTTGTTCTTGAGGAAATCACATGTCTCTTCTTAGGAAAAGAAAGTAACGTTGATGCTCCTCTATTGTCTTATGTGAAAATGTAAATATATCACTTTGCAAAGTTACTGGTACATGTTTGTTTTTCCCTTTCAACGTAGTGTATATATAGCAAATATATATTTTACACTTTATTCCCAAAGGAACTTGTTAGTCTGCCACCTTAACGTCAAACTACCTTGTGAATGACATATGTAATCTCCTAATATCACTACCTGCCACTTAGTCTAAGTAGTCACCCTTTTTTACAAGTGAACATTGGGAGTCCACGTTGTTGCCCCTTGGACCAAACATTGGTCTTTATCTATTATACTTAGTAGTGACCATAACTTTGTGGGACCTACATTGACATATTGTCCACTAAACATTATCCACATAATTGATTCTTGATCTTAATTCACTTAAATTTTAATGATTTATAAAACCTCCATATACTCAATGTCATAATTATGCGATGTAGCACTAGTCCATTGCCTCTTTATGCACACACCAAATATTATTTTTGATCCCCGTTGTTGACACCCAATTTTGTCCCGTCTTTTTCAATTTATTTACAGTTTTAAATATTTTCAGACACCTCAAAAATAATTTTAATATAGGCATATATATATATATATATATATATATTATTTTCAATATCATTATTTTTATTATTATTATTATTATTCACATGTTTTACTATCATTTGCCTTTTTTTAAGTCATAATCATAATTTTACCCTAATATTCTATGTTATTCTATTTTTCGCAAAACGGCATCGCATTTTCCATTTTTAAGCATTAAACATTTCACAAATATTATTTTTATTATTATCACATCGTTATATCTTATTTTAAATGATTTACATTTTTTCTTCAAAGCTTTTTTAATATTAACCCCCCTTTTACATTTTTAATCACAACCCAATTTTTCCTTAACCCCAAAAATATTTATACAACCCACAAAACACCCCAAAACAAATCAGCCCACACCCGAAATCAGCCCAAAATCAACACCTTTCTTCAACCCACTGAAGCCCAAACCCGTTGGCCCACTCGACCGCCCCAACACCCCTTCCCCCCCTTTATTCAAACCCAACACCCCTACACCAAACCCCAAAACTTTTCATTACCCCCCCTAAAATTGAAATCGCCGACAGCCCCCATACTTCACACCCCTGAAAACTCGTCGGTAACCGCCATCCTACCCCACCTTCGCCTAACACCAGCCCATACTCTACCTCCACATAACCCGCCGGTCACCCTACCCTGCCACCACCAACCCTCTATCGCCCTTTCAAATCACTCATAGAACCTCAGCTTTATTTTGAATTCCGAAATTCAAATTAAAATTTCTCCTTTTCTCTGCTATAAATATGGCCCTAGGGGGTGGGAAGAAGGAGGCCCTTTTGCACGCAACCCCCTTTTTACGAAGTTTCCGATGTCGGAAAACCCAAAGTTTTCGGGTTGAAAAGTCGGGTCTGTCTTGGTCGGAAATCGAAAAAAAGAAAGGTCGATTTTGTGGTTTTGTTTCCAGTGGGAGTTCTAAAAATCGAAAATCAAAATATCCGAAAAAGGGTTGAAGAATAATCCGAAATCTGAAAATACCCTTTGGAATACTAGTTTCAATCCATTGAAATTTGCCTTTTGTTCTTCATAAATTCGGGTCAAAAAATCTGAAATACTCCTCTTTTAGTTTCCTAATTTTCCATACGGAAATCTGCTTTCTTTGTTCTTCACTGTTTCGAGTCGGGTCAGAACCGAAACAAGTTCTGTTTTGGGCAAAAAATCAGCATTCCAAAAATCAGAAAATCGGCACTCCAAAATTAGAAAAATCAAAATCCGAAAACACCCATTTGTTTCAAATATGAAACCGAAAGAATGAAAGGATGTTCGTCGTCTCAGTCGCGGCTCCAAAACTGTTCAGCTAAGGGCTTTATATGCTTTGTATGTTAAGACATGTTTCTTGATTGCTTTGTGAGGTCTGTGACATTCATGTCTAAAGTATTTTGCTAAGTTGATTACCCTGTCTGCTGGTCCATTTAAAATGTTTTCATGTTAGCGTATCAGTCCTCCCTGATTTTCTTGTGTGTGTTGTAGTACGCTAGTTGTTAGTTTGGATTGGACTAGTTTAGACACTGGAGTGAGAAAATGCTAATTCTGAGCTGGTTTTATTTGCTACTTGTATAAGTCATGTTCTTGTCTTATTCTGAGATGTTTTTATCTGATTAATGGATGGAGCATGATCAGGGTATAGTATACACAACCTCTTATTGAAATGATACATATAGGCCATCTATTAGGATATGTATTATGTTTATTTCTAGCTTCTAAGATTGTCCATGTGAACCTTTTTGCCTTGCAAATGTTTTAGTATAAGTAAGGAGTAGTGCATCATGTTTCCCTTTCCCATATTACATCTGAACATGTTTTCTGAAAATACCTATGCTGGTTTGTCTGTTTTTTTTTTTAAAATAATGCCCTTATAAAAGCATATCGCCTGCCTTATAATCAATGCACATGTGTTGCTTGTGCGCATTCTTTAAGTTTGAAGTTTAGTCACAAGAAGTAGGTTCAGTTGTTTGGCCCAGTTCTAAAACTGTTCTCCTGAGTGATTCATTGGTCAAGAGTATCTTATATGTTGCATAATTGAATGTTTTTCTTTCGTAGTTGCCTTGTCTGAACTTTTCTATTATATTGCTTCGCCGGCTGAAAGCCAAGGCATGCTGGGGTTTGGTTTAGCCTCCTCCGATAGCCTGTCATGCCTAAGGTTCTAGAAACCTTTTGATCTTGTTGCGTCATTGGAAATGGATGATGGTAGCCCCCTTTGCTTCCTTGTCTTTTAAAAAGTGAAGTCTAGTCTAATGAATTATTTTGCTGCATTTTGGGCTCATTGTTGTTGCCTTTACAAGGTTGTTTTGTACCTTAAGGCTATCTTGTTGTTGTCATCTATAGTTGCTTGCTGCTTGCTAGATGGATTTTGAACCTCGAGTCCAGTCCACATCCTAAATAAAATCCTCCTAGAAGGAACAACGAACCAGTATCCTCCTCGGGTATGCCTACATCGGTGGATACCCCTCCACTTCCTCCATCAACCCAAGTCGTGGAAGAATCTAGACAATCTAAAGGTCCAACCATAATAACCACGTCTTTTATTAGACAACAGATCGACTTGGGCATCCATGATATTATGTACCAAGTTTCTAAATAGTTGGCTGACATTGTGAAGACAATGGTACATAATGAAGTTCGGCAAGGGAGGGAGATGGAAACCAACCGAATGCACCCAGGAGAATGTTCGGCTAGTTCTGCCATCCCTCTAACGAGCGGTGTTGTTCAACATGAGACCGTGACTTCCGGTGTTATTCCTCAGCCGTATGTGCAGCAGCCAGTGCCCACTCAGATGCAGCCGATAGCACACCTAGGAACACAAGCCCACTCGTCTGGCAACCAGCACACTGCATGGTCGCCGCCGAATCTTGGGGGCACAATGTGCCACTTGACCAAGCGAGTCTGTAGTATGGGCAGATCAATATGGCTCGGAGACCATGTCAGGCTCCAGGACACTTTGTATTGCCGCCCGTTATGCCGTACATTTCTACGAACGGCCTTACGATGCATGCGAATAATGTTGGCCAGCCGAATTGGCAGCCGATGGCCCCTGGCTATGACTTAGATCGACTATCTGGTGACGCTGTTTACAGCAGATTATCATTCTGACAGTCATTGTCAGTACCCAATCCATACCTTTCAGGAAGCATAAACTTTCTAAGAACGACCGACGTCTAAGGAGAGCAGCCATGGAACACCGTTCCACCTTATCCTCAGGCTCCGTTAGCCGTTCTAGGAGCTCATGTTACAGGCTTTAGTGGACATACCAAACAACAGCCATGGAGCATTACCCCACCTATTGGTGATGGCCAGCAGACCACCTATAACCTTCAAAACCATGTCCAACAAAGTACAGAATGGAGGTCGCCAGTGCAGAACGCCTACCAGCCAAATCCGAGTCGAGAATCGGCAGGGGACGTCACAACAGATAAACCCGGAGATCATTGCTAATACTATGCAGAGGTACTTCGGCATCCAACTGAAGCTTTTGGACAGACATGTATATAAGAAGCCCTACCCCGACTGGTAGATCGGATAGCACCTTTGCCGAGGGCTTCAAAATACTAGAGTTTACCATTTTCTCTGGCGACGACGGCAAATCCACTATTGAGCACATCGGTAAATATACTGCCCAATGCGGAGAAGCTGGCCAGAATGAGTATCACAAATTGCAATTATTCCCTCTCTCTCTAACGGGAACAACCTTTGCATGGGACTCCTCTTTGGCTCCTGATTTCATGCAAAGCTGGGCTGACATGGAGGGGTGCTTCCATGATAGGTTCTATTGGCCCCAACCTCAGGTTACCGTGATCGATCTAATGAATCTCAAGCAGCAGGTCGATGAATCGACTGCCAATTTTATCGAGAGGTTAAAAATACATGGTACACTTCCCCGAATCTGAGTGTGCCCACATGATAATCAACAATATGCTCCCTCAGTTAAAGGAGAAGCTAGTAGGACAATCTTGCTCTGACCTGAGCCAGTTAGCCGAAAAGGCTAGCCAAATAGAGCAGTATGTCTAGGAGAATGAGCGGAAAAGAGCCAGCCGAAATCGAGGCTCCCACTTGGTATCCATCATTGAAGTGAATAAGTCTAACTCCGAGTCAGCCGACTACACGACAGATGCAATGGCGACCGAGATTGTTAGGGGTAAGGTTTACTCTTTCCCAGCCTTGAAAGTCGTCAAAGGCAAGGAAATAAGTTCATCCGATGACAGGGTCGGTGACTTGTTTGATATCACGAAGGCAGATCAGATTTTTGATCATCTGCTCAAAGATAAGCATATTCGGCTGCTTGATAGTCATAGGATTCCGCCTGCCAAAGAACTCAAGGATAAAAAGTACTGCAATTGGCATAATTCATACAGTCACTATACTTCTAACTGTGTGGTCTTGAGGAAGGCAATCCAAAATGGCATCAGGGAGGGAAGGTTCAAGTTAGCCGACAAAAGCATGGCTGAAATGTCTATTGATATCGACCCCTTTCCTGCGGTACCAATATCTGTGTTATCTTTTGCTAAGCCCGATGAGTCAAGGGACACCAAAGGAAAACAGCCGATGAAAAGGGTATGGGTCCCTAAGAAACCTACTAAAGGGGAGAAGGCTACAAGGACTTCTGTGTTCAACCGGTTAGGCAGCCTACATGACATTCGTGATGACAGGCAGCCGGCTAGGATCAGTTTTCTTGACCGCCCCAAATATGCGAGGGACTTTGAATGAGAGCTTATAGAACAAACCATGAGGTTCATGAGGGTCCCTGTCGACACTAGGCATAGGCTTAAGAGGAAAGTACGGATGCCAACCAATATGCAGCCAAGCATGCCTCGAATAGATGAATAATCTTTCCCTAAAACCAAATAAAGGGTGGTTGAGTTTAATATGAACAAGTGTGTTTCGTCCTTACGTATCATAGCAAGAAATGAGGACCAGACGAGACCCCAGAGAATGATTAAACTAACCGCCAATATAGAAGAGGGGAAGTGGTCTATCAATCAGGCTCCCAGAAAGAAAGAGGCACCACCGAGAGTCGCATCCAAAACCCAGAAGAGAAGGATGCAATGTGTCAAGGCCTTGCGTAAGATACAACATACATTGCATCTAATTTCCAACACCAAGGCAGCCAAAAACTAGGAGATTCCTGAGTCTACCGTAGCCGAGGCTATCGAGTGGGCATTCGGCTCAGTTGCTTCAGGGGAAATATCGCCTGAAGGAGACGTGTCGGGCGAATCAGAGCTAGATGAACAACCTACCGACAACCCGATGGAAGAACCCCGTCAAGAGAATGTGGCCCCGAATGGGCCTCTAACCGAGGCAATCCAATAGATCGAGCAGAGGATTCAGTCAGAAGATTCCCAACCAATCCCCATCTGTCTCCAAGATATGAAAGGTATTAATTTCTCTTCAACCGAATTCAACGAGGTGGGAGATTCTATCCTTGATGTATTTAGCCAGGACATGGTTGATGAGATATGGGCAGATATCGAAATGGTCAGCTTAATCCCATGTGAGTTCTGGGTCAGCCGCTCCACGCTGGATAGCCTAGAAGGTGATGTTTGCGTAGAAGACACAGAATGGGCAACAATAGCCAATACAATGGCTAGGGACGCTTTGAGCACCACGTTTGGTGCACCTACAGAAGAGACGGTTAAACACCTCAAGCCCCTCTATGTGAAGGCTTACATCAACAGCAAAATCATCAACCGAGTGTTCGTCGACAATGGGGCTGTGCTGAATGTGATGCCACTGCTTACTTTGAAAAGCCTCAACAAAACAAAAGAGGATCTCATCCCAACTAACATGAAAATGGCTAGCTTTATGGGAGAGGCCTTTGAAGCATTGGGGATATCGTGGGTCCCAAAATGGTCAGATCTGCATTCTTTGTTATAGATGGCAAGACGTCCTACACCATTCTGTTGGGCAGGGACTGGATTCATACCAGCTGATGCCTTCTTTCTACCATGCATCAGAAGCTTATTTTTTTGGAAGAAGACAAGATTAAAATCGTCCCAGCGGATGATAACTCGTTTCGACCAGGGGTTCAGAGTATAAAAGTTGTCCCCTATTCACCGTATGTGGCTCCCATAGCCGTCATGGATCAGTATAAAGAAGGATCTTGGGAATCCTATAATCTTACCTCGTGAGGATTTGAAATAAAATAATTAGCCGAACCACGGCTTACCTTGGAGGATTTAAATGATTGAGGAAACCCAACTCACACGTGACCTATGACATCGGCTGACCGTCCAAAGTTCATAAGCAAGGATAGCCGAGGCATCACAGATGAGGAACCACGATAGAAAACCATATCTGGCGGCTAATAACATTTGAGCTGTCGATAGGAATTTTATGCCTAGCTTTGTTTGTCTTTGTTTTACGCTTGTACAAAACTCGAGTATTATTCAATACTCAATATTATGTATGTTTTGTGTAAAGTTTGAATAAACTTGTTTTACAAAGACATGTCTTAAATGAAACATGCAATCAGAAACTTCAAATCTACAGCTACGGGGATTACGTTATATCAGCTAAATCTATGGCCAAGGTGCAGTGTTGTTCTCAGAAGCTAAAATCATTATGGATGGCCAAACCAAACTTTCTGAGTTTGGAAGCATACTAGCAGGCCATTCTAATAGAGTTGGGTCAGTTGGGCGAAATTGACTCACAACCATAAAAGAAGTCAAAACCAGTAAACGTAAAATGGATAAACCATACAACAAACATATTGAGCCTAATAGGTTTTCCAAAGGAGACTTAGTTTGGAAAACCGTTTTGCCGATTAGGATGAAAGATCACAAAATTGGCAAATGATCGCCAAACTAGGAAGGGACCCTTCGTAGTGAACCCACGGGTTGCCGACGAGACAGATCAAGCGATGATTATGCATGGAAGAAAAATATAAAAGACATACATTTTGAAAAATACTACCCACCGATTTTAGGACATGCATAAGTAATCGACAGCCACAGACCAACTGCCTGGCCACAAAAAAGGATTAAGTTCCCTTCGATTTGGGGAAAGTAAGAACAAACGATAGCCACAGACCAGCCGCCTGGTCACAATAACAGATCCTTCGATTTGGGGTCGACAAAATTAGGAAGCCGAATCACTCGGCATTCCCCCAGATAGAGGTCACAATACATTAACAGTAACATAAGTCTCATAATTAGCCGAATACACGGTTGCTTGGACATCTTGAAAGTCTGCAATCTCCCTTCCTCTCTCAGCTTCAACAACATCTACTACCTCAGCCGCTCCCACACCTACATGGACCTCCCTTTTAGTACCCAGCAAAGGCTCAGCCACTACAGTCGATGGCGCCTCGGTACAAGCTTGAGTTTTGACCAATATCTCTTGAACAGTAGAAGAAACCACTGCTTCGGGTGGCGAGTCCATAAGGGGATCAGCTGATAACTCAACAATAGGATCAGTTGGCAAGGGAGTAGTAATTATTGGCATTGGTTGAACTAGACAATTTTTCCATACAGTCCATTCATTCTCTAGTTTGACCAGCCGTTTGCTACCTGATCTCTGATCCTGCTCCCAAACCACTTGTTGGTTACCGAGTTCCTGGATTTTATTATCCAATTGAAGGCTCTATCGAAATAAAAAAGAACGGGTGGAATCGTGAGCGCTAATGTCTAAGTCTAATGTGCTTATGGTCAGAGTAATAGCCCTCAGCTCCATTTGGATCCGCTTTAAATCAGCTTGCAGTTTGGACTATCGCTCCTGCAAATCATTTCTTTGGTTAATACTTTGTTGTCTTGTTGCATTCACCTCACTGAAAGAAGCGTGAATGTGGTCCTTCTCTTGCCGAAGAGACCCCAAGTATTGCAGAGCAGCGACAACCTCTTCATGACTATCTTTGGCCGTTCTATGTAAAGCAGAAAAATTAGTCAGAGCCAAGGCCATGTCATTATAAGTGGTTGTCAGAGCCGGGGATTCCATTGTTTCTCTTGACAATTGGAGCAAAGAGGTCCTCAGATCATGTAACTCCTCTTTGGTAGTTGGGATTCCCCTGGGGAGAGATTCCTCAACTCGCTCTCGATGGACACCAACAGGCGAAACTGGTGGAGATGCAGTATCGACTGAGCCAAAGTAGCATAGAAGTACATTTTTTGGGATGATCTCAGATGTTACCTCCGAGCCGTCAGTGGGTTGGACTTCAGCTGAAGGATTACCTCCAACTGTCTCCTGTGATAAAAAGACAGTTTCAGAAGAAAAGTAGGAATCTAAAGACAGTCGGTAACAAGATTGGAGTGAAGGTCACGTCAACCTCTTCGGCTGCCTCAATGGAAGAAACTCTGATATTGGGACTAGTCGATCGAGAATCTTGCAGATGTTCAGAAAGACGAACCAAAGAGGATATCCCTCCGGCATGGAGAGAGGCATCATGTACTTTCTGCCGCCTATCGCGCCTTATTAATAGTGTCTCCTGAAAGACAAAACTACGGAACGTGAGTAATGAAAGATAGCCAATACAAAGGTAGTCGGGGCAGACAAGGGATATACCTCATCATCCTCCTCTTCAGAAACAGTGACTTCGGTTCCGCTAGATCTTTCCCTGCGCTCACAAATAACAACTCATTCACCCAGCCTGGGTTGCTTTAAAGCAGATGGCCTAAGTAATGAAGATCCCTTGGTAGGAGCAGTTTCCAAATCAACAAACCCTGAAGGAGACACATAAGAGGTGTCATCCTAGAATGTATAAGAAATTCTGGCCAACATATGTTCAGAGGAAAAACAATTCACTTTTTCTCTTCGGTTGCCGCATCCTGACGGAAGACCAAGAGGTACTAGGACTAGCCGAACTGATGGACACTACCTTTGAAGGGACCTCTTTTGTCCTTGACTTAGCATCTGATGGATTTTTCCTCTTCGGCTGAACTAGACGATCCCTTTATTTTATCTGGATTAGCCGATCGTAGTAGACTTTCAGGGAGGATTGGAAGAATCTTTCTTTTTCCACCTTCCACCAGTCAATAAAAGCAACAGTGGTGTTGGCCCTTGGAGAGAACGACTGCCAGGAGAAAGAGGCAAGCTTATCAAGATTGTGGGCGGTTACCTCTTCTATTTGCTTGACATTTAGAGAGCAACAGTGGGTCTATTGAGCAACACTATAGTGAGGCCATGGTATGTGCTGAGTCAGGCCAAATTGTCGTGCCACAAAGTTGGGTCTATAAGGCTCTGTGGTCAACTTGTTATTCCTAGAATTGTGCTTTAAGCCTCCCAAAATGTCCCTAGCCGTAAGGATACGCCCCCACACTCGGTCCATGACCTGCCGCTGGGCAAACGAAAGGTTGTCATCGGCAATATAATAAACCCAGTCGATAACGGCCCACTGTTCAAAGACCGGTTGCCAATCTGCGTAATGGTCTCGGGATAGACAATGCAGGGTGAAGACTGCAGTGAAAACAACCTGGGGTACAAGAGGTGTTCCCCGAAGAGTATCGGCTAATACCAACGGAACTAAGGGAGAACAACCACCATCGAAATTGTCAAAGATGAACTCTAGAAAATACAAAGTGATCCACAACTGTAAAAACCACAGAGGACCGGCCAGAGTATCCAAATTTCAAAAGTCCCTTAATCTAGCTTGAGCATCGCCCAAATCCATGTACAAGTAAGCTAAGAAGAGGGATGCCCAGCTGACATCTTCCCCTGAAATGGCCAAAGCCACAAAAATCTCCAGCTCCTTGACAATTGCACAAGAGTCCGCACAGACGAAGTAATGGCTAAACCAATAGAGCAAAAAAGCATGATGTTCAGCATCATTGACTGGAAGAGGCGAACTTCGGCAGTTAGCGGACATGAAAGAGCCATAGCTGGAAGAATTTTTTAAAACAACGATCCCCATGTCGGGAACTTTGATTTCACTCAGGGTAGGCGCTTCGGCTCCCAATATCGGAAGGCCTAGTATCGCCATTACATCAAGAAGGGTAGGAGTCATCATCCCCCAAGGAAAAATAAAAGCATTAGCAGTAGTTTACCAATAACCAAGAAATGCATATATGAGGCTGATATTGCAGGGAATATCAGACCCCGATAGTGCGATGGCGTCATAAAGACACATACGTTCCCACTCGTTTCCTTTGGCCGACTTGACCCGGTACACCCAAGCACAATAGTCCGCGACCTTGGTCAGCCAGGTGCGTAGGTTAGCTGGTCAGCGGTCGGCATTCCGCTAGTCACTACTCCCACTGGGGCTAGGAAGTAAGCCCTACAACCTAAAGCGGCGAAGAACAAATAGAATTTGCTACAAAAGCCGGTCCATCGCTCACAAGAAGAAATTAAATTCTCGCTTGTTGTTCAAAAGAAAAGATGCAAAAAGTGTTGATACACCCTATCCACATAGAAATCTTACCCTCTTCCGCACATTACCGGTGGATGCTACTGAACCAGTCACACGTGAGGGGAAGGTCATAGGTCACCGGGCTAAGATGTTGAGACAAAAGAACGTCACCTTATTCTGACCTACCATATGGAGCCAGAACTAAATGTTCATCATTTCCGAATGTCGGAAATTATGTCGTCCGACACCAGTAACAACACTTTAGCAAAACAAAAAACTTTGAAGAGTAAATGCAGCGAAAATTTAAAGAACACAAAGATTTTAAATTTTCATAAGTTATATATATAATATGGTCAATGACCAAATGTATTGTGTATATATTATATACAAATTCTTTTCTTTACAGATTTACAAGATAAAACGGAAAGGAATTAAAAGTTGAAGTCGCAGATGACTTCGGCCTGGAAAATCTAACTAAGTAAACATAGACAACATTTCATTACAATCGCTGCATACAAAACTAATCAAGAATCTAAACAACAATTGTAACGTTGGACAGAATGTTGTTAACACACTCAGGCAACACTGGTGATCCAGATTTCTGAGATGAAATCCCGAGAGCTCTCTTGGTATTTTTACTTTCTGGTTCTGGATATCGATACTCTGTAGTAGCCTCTCTATTTATAGTAGAAAGTCTTCCTTGAATTGCTCATCGATCGGTTGTGGAAGTTGAGGGAAAGGTTGATTGCTGGTGGGATTGGTTGGAGAAGATCAGGGAGTAATAATCTCAACAACTTTGGCTTGATCCTCACAACAAGCAACAACTTTTGAATTAGTCCTCACTCATTTTTATCAGCTCCTTTTTACCTTTCCAAGTCATTTTTACCTCATAGTAATTTTTACAAATATTACGGCATCGCATGAAGTAAGGAAAAATATGTTCAGAAATATTGGTCTGAATGTTGTGCAACATTTGTCCCAACATACTTACACATTCATATCAATACTTTAGGAGATAAGTTGGGTCAAATGTTACAACACCAAATCCAACATTAACAATCTCTCCATTTTTGCCTTTCTTCACAAAACTCATTATAATGTAAAGTTGACTTAGGATGTGTTGTCCGACATCTGTGATAAACAATTTCAAGGTCATGCTCCCCCTTAACTTGTGATGGCATACACGCAAATATCTGTATACCGATTCATAGGATTAGAAAAGAAAAAAATATGAGCACACATATCACATATCATCCAATATATACAAACCACAAATAGAAATATTCATTGCCAATAAATATCAATATCAATCCACTAAAGATCCTCATACAACATCGACAACAATAACAACTTCCTCCTTGCTCATCATACATCAGCAGCAGCTTCCAGCAGCTTTCTACTTTTGCATAACAACTTCAACTTCCTCTGCACAACAACATTTAGCTTCCTCCCCCTGCATCAGCATCATCTCCCCCTTTTTGTGAATAAAGTAGCATCATGAAATGGTCTCTAGCTTGTATCAGGGCATTTCTTGCAGCATCAACCTCAGAAATCTGTTGGTTGATTTTTCCAATTTGATCCACAAGCTATTCTGTAGATATTGTAGACTATCCTGGACCAGTGTTGCCCATAATGTTTCATTTCTGGCAACATTTTCACTTTTAGCTAGCTTCTTTCAGGAAAAGTCGATGACTTTGTCCTTGTTCTTCAAAATTGCTTTGTTTATAGTGTAAAACTCAAGAGCCTTACCTAAAGTGTCTCTCTCTTACGCTCAAAGCCTTGGGTGGTTAATACTTTGTAGATCAGAGAGGGAAAGGAAAGATTGAAGTTTAATTCTTTCTCAGCCAAGTTGGCAATTTGATGAAATATCATTTTTTCCAAATCAACTTTCAAACATTTTCCAACTTTATACAATAGGGTGGATTGTTCAGATGTCACAATTGACTCATTCATTGAAGGAAGTCAATTGTGAATAGCAATTTTGTGGAGGGTGGAAAACAGAGTTGTTAGTTTGCTGGGGATCATTGTGCTCGGAAGCCTCCGTATTCATTGGAGGGCTTGTGCTCATTGGAGTGTTGGAGTGGATGTTGGATGACATTTGTTCTGACATTGGTGATGTTTCCATTGGTGAAAATTTGGGAGAGGATTTTGAGAAATTAGAATTTCTGATAGAGATTGGAGTTTGGTTTGGTGATTCCATCGGTTAGGTAGGTAGATGTATACCCAATGTGATTTTTTCTCCTTTTTTTATTTTATGGGAAAATCGGAAATGATAAAATAATAGCAAATGAGAGGAATATTTATATACATGGAAAACCTTTTCTTAGAAATAAAAATCTCTTATTTTTAGGTGTTTCAATTTTACACAATAACTTACACCTAAAATATTGGGATAAAAAATAAACATCACGGTAGGAATAAAATTTAATCTTATCATTTTAAATTCTGAAATTCCATAAAACAAAGCATATAATAGGGAGTAAAATATGATATTTCAAAAATCAGATAAGAACAACATCCCAACACATATCACATTCTGAAAATGTCAACAACAATGTTAGCAACATTGTGGATGACACAAGTATTTTGATCCCACAAGAATTTTCAGATTTGACAACAAACCAAGACACGTTTTATATGCACTTTATGAGTTTGAATACTGGACCAATGTAACATTTTTCCATCGTGTCCTTGGTCTAATCATATACACATATAAAAGAATTTTTTGTGTCAAAAATAAGAATACTTTTATGGTCTTCTCAAATCTCTTTTAAAGCACTCGATACTCCTATAGAATATGAACGGTATCTTTTCACGAGCTTTGCCTATTTTTCACAGTTGTCAAATATTTGTAAAGGATTTGCCTTATTTTGATACTCCCTTTTTATGATATATTCTTTTTATATCGTCGCAGAGAACGGTATCACTTTGATAATATATTTTTATTGAAGGATCATGCTTGTGTGACCAAAAGTTATGCACCATACAACAACAATAATCAGTTAGTGATATAACATAGGTAAATGTCATCCGAAATATTAGACAATATTTCAGCTGACATTCACCAAAAATGCCTTTTAGAGATTATAAAGACCAAGAGATTTCTTCAAGCGAGAAAATCTCTCATGGTCCAAAGCTTTTGTAAAAATATCAGCTAGTTGATGAAGAGTGTCAACATGTTCAATTTGAACTAGCTGTTTTTTGACTAAATCTCTTAAAAATGATGTCTAATATCAATGTGTTTTGTACGTGAGTGCTGAAATGGATTTTTGGAAATATTTATAGCACTCAAATTATCACAATATAAAATCAAAATGTTGCTAGTAAATCCATAGTCGTCTAACATGTGTCGTAGCCATATTAATTGAGAGCAACAACTTCCAGCTGCTACATATTCAGATTCAACAGTTGAAAGTGAGATACGTTTTTGTTTAATACTATACCATGAAACAAAGTTATTGCCAAGATAAAAACATCATTCACTTATACTTTTTCTATCATCCACATCTCCAGCCCAATCTGAGTCACTAAATCTTATTAAGTTAGGATTAGTATCTTTAGAATACCAAATTTCCAACTCACATGTGCCAGCAATATATCGAATAATACGTTTCATGGAATTTAAGTGGGACATTTTGGGACAGGCTTGAAAACGTGCACAAACACAAACACTAAACATAATATTTGGGCAATTAGAAGTAAGATAAAGAAGACTATCTATCATAGATTGCTATAATGTTGGGTCTATATTTTCACAAATATTATCCTTACATACCTTCTGCGATGAACCCATTGGCGTTTTCATCTGTTTAGCGTTCTCCAAACCAAATCTATTAACTAGATTCTTGACATATTTACTCTGTGAGATGAAAATTTCATCTTTACTTTGCTTTATCTGCAAGCCTAAGAAAAAACTTAATTCCCCAATCATGCTCATTTCAAATATCGATGACATAGCTTCAACAAATGAATTTAGGTACGACTGTGAAGTCGATCCAAAGACTATGTCATCCACGTAGATTTGAGCTATTATAATATCTACACCGTGTCATTTAATAAATAAAGTACGATCAACTTCACCACGGTTAAAACCAAATTTAAGAAGAAAGTTAGTTAAAAGATCATACCATGCACGATAGGCTTGTTTCAACCCATACAAAGCCTTTTTAAGCTTGTACACATAGTGTGGATGATAAGGATCTTCATATCCTTTTGATTGTTCAACATATACCACCTTGTCTAGATAACCATTTAAGAAGACACCTTTTACATCCATTTGGTGTAAAGTAATTTTCAGACAACAAGAAATAGCAAGTAAAAGTCTAATAGACTCGATTCTAGCTACATGTGCGAGTGTTTCATCAAAATCAATTCCTTCAACCTGAGTATAACCTTGTGCAACTAGGTGTGCTTTGTTTCTAATAACTGTTCTCGATTCGTCTAATTTATTTTTAAAAATCCTCTTAGTTCCAATTATATTTGTATTATTTGGCCGTGGAACTAAGTCCCAGAATTTATTTCGAGAAAATCATTCAAGCTCTTCTTGCATGGCTTGTATCTAGAAATTATCTTTAAATGCTTCTACAACATTCTTTGGTTCTAATGTAGATATAAAACAAGAAAGGCTAACCTCTTGGTATATGATTGACATACACACATACCTTACCATTTATCTATAGTTGAGTGGTTCTTTGCCTCTTGTTTTAATTCCTTCAAAAACTCCCCCTATCACTTGGCCCGTTGGATGATTCTTCCTAATCCTTGATGAGGGGTCCCTACGAACTTGGTCTAACAAATCAGAACTTGACTTCTTATCTGTGGCCTGTGTGGTCTCTATTGCTGTTTCGGATGTTGCTTCAGGTGTGACAATATTCGATTCTTCTACAATCTGTGGACTTCCACTTAGGGATGGCAACAGATCGGATCTGGACCGGATCTTACTAGATCCAGATCCAGATCCATTTTTTATACCTGGATCCAGATCCATCGGTTCCATAAAAATCATATCCAAATCCGGATCCATCGGATCCACGGATCGGATCTGGATCTACATGTAAATTTTTTTGGCTTGAATAATATTCCCACATGTTGAAACTTTTATGACAAAATGAAACGCAATCTGATTGAAAAAAATGATTGAGTTCATTCAATCAACCTACACAAATATGACACCATTCTTCCAAAATACTGAACAAAGTTTTAGCATCACAAGAAAATAAAGACGATTGACTTCATTAGTGATGCTGAACATGTTGCAACTTTGAGCTAATTTTTGGAGGCTTTAGTGATGCTCCACTTGTAGTTCTACTGATTGACTTCATTAAACAACATAAAACAATGTCAGTCACATATCAAAAGTCCTAATTTTTTTTGTTGATAAAACAAATGAGAGAAAGATACTTAAAGCTTATGGCTAGCAGATTCAAGAAAGGGAAATTTAAAGAAGAGTGATAATTTTTTCTTTTTATAGAAATGAAAATATGGGAAACTGAAGAGAGCATATAGGTAAAAGAAATGAAACTTCAAATACAAATTACATGGCTATGTGACTTGTGCCTTATCCTAGTTCAACTCTTTACCCAATACATAAATTATGATTTTTTTAAAAGAATATACTTATAAAATTACATTCTAGGTTATGAATATATTTAATAAAAAATGGATCCACGGATACGGATCTCAAATACAAGATCCGATCCGTTAGAAACGGATCCGGGTCCAATCCGGATCTGTCGGGTCCAATCCGGATATGTCGGGTCCAAATTTTGAAGATCCATATCCTATAAAATGGATATGGATCCATCGGGTCCAAGATCCATTGCCATCTCTACTTCCACTGTATTTATAATGTAATTTTCAATAGTTTTTCCTGAAACATAGAAAGATCATCAAAGATAACATTTATAGACTCTTGTACAATTTTGGATCTCAGATTGTATACTTGATAAGCATGACTAGTTTGTGAATAGCCAACAAAAATTTCTTTATCACTCTTAGAGTCAAATTTTTCCAAATAATCTCTGTCATTTAAAATATAATAAATACACCCAAAAATATGAAACTAGCGCAAGTTTGGTTTCTTTCCATTTATAATCTCATAGGGTGTCATCTTTGTTCCTGGCCTCAAATAGACTCTATTAGCGATGTGATTAGCATTATTCAAGGCTTCTGTCCATAAACATTTTGACAAATGCTTAGAACTAAGCATCACTCTAGCCATTTCTTGTAATGTCCTATTCTTCCGTTCTACAACCCATTCTGTTGAGGAGTTTTTGGGGCAGAAAACTCATGGAAAATTCCCTTTTTCTCACAAAAATTTGTGAATGAACTATTTTCAAATTCTTTTCCATGGTGGATCTAATCCGAAAAATAGGAGAATAGAATAAATTTCTAATTCTAGAGTGCAAGATTTTAAACATGTCAAACGTTTGTGATTTTTCTTTCAAAAAATATATTCAACAATATCTATAAAAATTATCTACTATCACAAAGGAATACCTCATACCTCCTAGATTGTCGACTTCAATTGGATCCATTAAATCCATATGTAGCAATTGAAAGCAGTGAGACATACTTGGATGTTGTCCGTCGTGTTGGACAACATTATGAGAGACACGGGTTTGCTTACATTTCAAACAATCTTCACAGACAGTTTTACCTTTATGGCTAAGTTTGAGTATGTCTCTAACCGCTTCATATGAGACCAATTTTTCTAAATTGCGGTAGTTGATATGACCCAACTTTTGATGCCATAGTGTTGTGTCATCGACCTTAGCATTATTGCATTTTTCTTGTCTTACAACAAGAAAGCAATTGTCACCTGTTCTTGTACCTATCATGACACATATATTTGCTTCATGCGTAACTTCACAAGCATTCTTATTAAATTTTACCTCAAGATCGTCATCACACAATTGACTAATACTAATCAAATTAGCCATTAAGCCCTCAACGTGTAAGACATTTCTTAAGGCTGGAAATCCAGGAACATCCAAGATCCATTTTCCGATTATTTTGTTTTTACTATCACATCCATAAGTCACATTTCCTCCATTAAATGACTCATAGTTCTTTAGAAAACCTTTTGTACCTGTCATGTGGCGAGAACATCCACTATCAAAGTACCAAGAACCTAAAATGTTAGTTCTTAATGCAGTTAAATCAACATTACAGGTTACACTCTTTTTAGAAATAGAACCATTAAATCAATTAACATCATAATAGTTAAAGAATTCATACCTTTCGGATGTTGGTGAGGATGTTGATGTCGTTACTGATGTTGGAGCAAATGTCGTGGCATCTGAGACATCATTGAATACGACATCTTCATTATCCGATAGAGATTGTTCAAAAACGGTAGCCAGCATTGCTTGTGTTTCATTTTCACGATCTCTTTTCTCTTCTCCTTCATCATCACTAAGAGAAACCCATATGTTCTTACCAAATTTTTTAAGAGTGTTTGAACATTCGTTAGCATAGTGACCCCAACCCAAGCATGCATGACACTGCACGGACTCAAGTTATTTCGGATCAAATTTGGTACGATCTTAGTTGGTTCTTCTTAGTTGATTTCCTTTTTGTACATTTGGAAGGAATCTAGTGGCATTTTGATTGAAGACTTGGTTTTGATGCTCTTTAGATTTAGATTGATTTCTCTCATTGTTGAACTTCCTCACCATCAAATTGTATTTTTGAGTGAGTAAGACGACATTTGCACCATCACCAATTTCTTCAAGATTCTCATCATTTTCTTCAATTTGACTTTCCGAGGATTGAACTTGAAGTGCCACATTCTTGCTTTTATACAATTCCTTTTGATTCTGAATGTTCATCTCATAAGTTTTGAGAATGCTCATCAAGGTATGAAGGACCGTTGTGGCAAGATTGTGAGCTTCTTCAATAGCACAAATATTTAAATTGAACTTTTCATGAAGAGAACAGAGAGCCTTTTCAACAAGTTGAGTGTTGGTTAATGGTTCACCAAGCACTTGACATTCATTTGAGATATCAATCAAATTTTTAAAATAAGATTTAATATCATCTGCTTCTCCCATCCCTAAACGTTATATTTACTCATGATCATGCGTAGCTTTGTTCAACAAACACTTGAGCTACCTTATGAATTTGTAAAGTATCTCATGCATCCTTAGCCATGGGGCAGTTTTGAATGAGTTTGAACATATACATATCAACCCATCCAAAAATTGCATTTAAGACTTTTTCGTTAAAGCTAGCATTATTGATTTATTCTGTAGTCCATTCGGATTCAGGTTTAACAAGAATGTCATCTTTCTCATCCGATGGCCACATTGGAACATCATACCAATTGGTTATAGATCTCCATGCCCTAACATCAATTGATTTTATATGAGAACGTAGGCGAATCTTCCAATAGGATAATTTGATACATCTAAAATAGGAAGCCTACCAATAGTTGGATTTGCCGGAACCATAGCTTATGACAACATGGACAAACACTTATTGTGTTAAGTGTCGGCTCTGATACCACTTGAAGGGGACTATGGAAAAATAAAAACAAAATGAAATAAACTCGAATGCCAATTCTGTTTCCCTAATGGCGGAAATTATGTCGTCCGACACCAGTAACAACACTTTAGCAAAACAAAAAACTTTGAAGAGTAAATGCAAAGGAAATTTAAAGAACACAAAGGTTTTAAATTTTCATAAGTTATATATATAATATAACTTATGATGGTCAATGACCAAATGTATTGTATATATATTATATACAAATATACAAATTCCTTTCTTTACAGATTTACAAGATAAAACAGAAAGGAATTCAAAGTTGAAGTCGCAGATGACTTCTACCTGAAAAATTTAAGTAGATATAGACAACCTCTCATTACAATCACTCCATACAGAATTAATCAAGAATCTAAACAACAATTGTAATGTTGGCCATAATGTTGTCAACACACTCAGACAACACTGGTGATCTAGATTTCTGAGATGAAATCCCGAGAGCTCTCTTGGTATTTTTACTTTCTGGTTCTGGATATCGATACTCTGTAATAGCCTCTCTATTTATAGTAGAAACTCGTCCTTGAATTGCTCATCGATCGGTTGTGGAAGTTGAGGGAAAGGTGGACTGCTGGTGGGATTGGTTGAAGAAGATCAGGGAGGAATAATCTCAACACCTTTGGCTTGATCCTCACGACAAGCAACAACTTTTGGCTTAGTCCTCACTCATTTTTTACCAGCTCCTTTTTACCTTGCCAAGTCGTTTTTACCTCATAGTAATATTTACACAAATATTACTGCATCGCGTGAAGTAAGACAAAATCTATTCAGAAAATGTTGGTCCAAATGTTGTGCAACATTTGTCCCAATATACTTACACATTCATATCAATACTTTAGGAGTGGGTCAAATGTCACAACACCAAATCCAACATTAACATATTGTATTAAAATATAAATTCCTTTTTTTCTATAACAAGCAGAAAATATCTAATTACCTCTTTTAGCGGTTGCGGTTTTTTAATTTAAATTTATTTATAAGGTACCATACTAAAATTGAAGACAGCACATGTTCTTAATTATGACATATTTATGTTGGCTATCAAGTATCAAGGCCTTGACATGCATTTCAATCTATACAAGGGCAAAGCAGCACGTTCCTTGAAATCTGATCAACACTTGTGAAAGAAAATGCAAACACTCTTGTAGTACCATAAGTTTTTTATTTTTCTGAAGTTTGAATAGAAACGGGTTGATTGCTCATCACATGATCATTCAAGTAGTGAAAGTTAAGCAATAAAATCATCTTTTTTTTATTTTATCACGGAAAAATAATATTTATATTGTTACGTCAGACATAAATTAAACTTGGTTGGGAACTGAGATTTTCAGCTCAAGTTAGAAGCTTGAATGATCACTCAATGTGGGTAATTGACCATCACCATCACCATCACAATCACAATCACTCAACTTTACCAAATTAGCTTCCATGATAATTTTAGTTGGAAATTGATGCGAATGGAAGAAGGGAGAACAGTGCAGTGCTAATAGAGGAAGTACCATGAGCATTGGAGTTGATACATGGTAGTTAAGTTAGTTGGAATGGGCTTAGTAAATAAGTTTATAGCTTTACAATTTAGCCCCCTAGTCAGCTTTGAAAGAAGCAACTTTATATATCGTGAAGTCAAATAGTGGATTTCCCAAATTCTGGACGAGTATTTAAAGAATTTCGGTTAGTCGTGGAAAACTGTTCGTGACTGAAAGAAATAATCTCTTGATTATTTTTATTAATGAAAAAATATATATACAATTTAAAAAATTTCATAATAGGAAAATTCTATTCTTATTCTACTCCCAAAACCTTATTCTAGTAGTACAAAAATCCTATAATTATGGTAAGTGTACAATACTAAATATGGCACAAAACCTTACACTAAATATGACACAAAACCTTACACTAAATATGGCACAAAATCGTGACATACACTGGTATGTATACCGTGTATATCACGGTTTCACACTAGGTAAATTGCCTTGTGAAACCGTGATATACATGGTATACAAATCTATGAATATCACGGGTTTTATCACACCCCGGCAGTCATAGTGGGCGGTCTTCGTATGCTAAGACTGTCCCTAAAATCTTCAAATAGAACCGATGGAAGACCCTTGGTAAAAATGTTTGCAATTTGATACTTGGAAGGGACATGCAGGACGCGTACTTGTCCACGAGCTACCTTTCGCGAACAAAATGTATATCCATCTCAATATATTTAGTGCGCTGATGTTGAACTGGATTTTCAGAAAGGTTGACCGCACTAACATTATCACAATAAACCAATGTAGCTTTGTGAACTGGAAAGTGAAGCTCTAAAAGGAGATTACGGAGCCAACATGATTCAGAAACCATATTGGTCACCCCTCGATACTCGGTCTCTGCACTAGAGCGAGATAAGGTTGCTTGTCGTTTGGCAGACCATGAGATCAAGTTATCACCAAGAAACATACAATAACCAGACGTAGAGCGTCTGGTGTCCGGACAACCACCCCAATCAACATTTGTGTAAGAGACAAGTGTAGAAACCGACGACGAATATAGATGTAAGCCATAATCAAGAGTGCCTTGTAGGTAGCGGATAATGCGTTTGAGCGAATTCATGTGCTCAATCTGAGGATCATGCATAAACAAACATACTTGTTGCACAGCATACGTAATATCCGGTCGCGTAAAAATGAGATACTGAAGTGCCCCTGAAAGAATACGATACTGATGTGCTCAACCATGGCCTTATTTGAATGAAGCTCTAGCAAAATTTCAGGTATCCCTTTTGTTTACTGTTAAATTGAATAAAACACGGATTACTAATTTCTTCCAACTCTTTCTCAACATTGGTATTTGTGATTCATACTGTTTATGAGGAGCATTTAGACTTGCATTTTCTTGTTAATTAAATAGTTGCTATATTATCAAATTAGTAGAACCCTCCTCTGCCTTGTAGTTTTAGAACCTTTACTGTCTTGAACTCTAATTTTATCCTACCGAAACACATAAGATGAACTTTCTTGAAACTATTGATTGGTTGTATTAGTTCGATCAAATAATATTTTCTCCAATTATATACTTAGTTAATATGGTGATTAAATCAATAATTTGTTTTCTAAATAAAGTAGCTAGTAATAGTTTCTCCACTAAACTGACATGACCTTATTCATTAAACATATGAACTATTTAAAGTCTGAAGAACGTGTCCCCCAAGATAATGCAGAACTGGTTGGATCAAATAATTTTTTCATTTTGTATGGGTGGTTTAAAGATGTAATTTGTACAAACACTATAATTTTTTTCCTTTGAGGAATTGATAATAATAATAATATCATACAATTTAGATGGATATATTTTCTAGTTGTGATCCTTTAGTTCTTTGTAATTGCCAATGCAATTTTTATATTAGTATTGACTATTTGATTTCTTTTCGGATGTGGGTGTGTATATATATGGGTGTGTCAAAGCATATGAAATAATTATTATTATTTTATAATCAAAGGAAAAAAATATAAATTTATAATTATATTGGTTAAGATTTCACATTAGCGAAGGTAAATATGGTCGTTACAACTTTTTAGCGACGGGATTGTCAAATAGTTAAATGGGCGTTAAAGTAGGGAAATTTGACAAGTTGCGAAGGGAAAAGTGGTCGTTAAAAGTAAATATAAAGACCGGACTTCAAATTCGGTCGTTAACTTTTAACGACTCGAAAAGTCATTTTGCTGATTTTACCTTGAAACCCCTAATTTACCCTTTCCGGGTCTTTAATTGCTTGCGTGTGACTTGCGGAGATGAGTGGCACGGTTCCTGAGGTGATCGGGTAGGTTTCAGATCCTTTATGGTAGGTTTGAGAAATACTAAGTTAAGAGAATAAAGAGTTTGACTCATAGTTGACTTTTCGGTAAACACGTTTTTTTCTTAGTTTCGTCGGTCTCATTAGTTCCGGAATAACATTTATGACTTAGTCGAGCCTTTGGTTCCATTCTCGAAGTAGCCGAGTGTGTTTTGGGGGTTTGGTCGTGAAATGATGAAACTAGAACTTAAGAGTTGACTTTAGTCAAACCCAAATCTTAGAGACTTTTTTGAAAAATATGAGTGTGCAAGAAGATCTGAAATGTGTTTTCTGATAGGAATATATGTTTGGTTTGTATCCGGGAGGTCCCGTGAGTGTTTCAGATGGTTGATGAGGGATTGTTGGTTTTTGGACTTCTACTGGTTGCTGGTGTTCGCGCCACCGATTATGTGTCCGCTCCTACGGGTTCGCCTCTGTGGAGGTCTGGCTCACAGAATCGAGACTTGATTTTGTATCAAGGGTCCGCCTCACAAGTTCCTCACAAGGGCAGGTGAGCCTATGTGGAGTTTCCTTCCTCCCCAGCGTAGGTTCGGGAATTAAGTGACCTTGCCTCAGCGGATGGATTTTTCGCCGAAGCAGGTCCGCTTCAGTGAAGTCGATTCCTCTGGAGCGGGATAATTGTTTAGATTATAAAGAGTTATTGACCTAGAATCTATTCTCATTCCCCAATAACATTCCTATTGGTATTGGAGCTTGGGCAGTAGGTGCTCTTAAAGAATTCAAGGGAATCCATAATCTAAGGTAATTTTCACCCTTCAATCAATGTGTATTAGTTAAGTTCTATCCTAAGTATGATTCTTAGTTGGAGAAAATAAGAGAAGTGCCTTGTTGAGAATAAGAGAGTTATATTTGGGTTGAAGATTGGTTACTGGATTATTATTGTTGATATTGTAAACTAGTATTGTATTAGACTATTGGGTGACATTTAATTGATCAATTGCATGTTAGAAACCCTTTTTGGGAATTGGGGGAATTTCAAGGGTTAGAATTTGGGCTTTTTGCCAATTCATGAATTAAGGATTCAATTGGGCTTAGTTATTAAATTAACTTGAGATTATGACTATCTAGCATGTTATGGTACTATTTGGGTAATAAAGTTCCTGAATTGATAATGTTGGCCCGGAGTTTCTTTATAGTTTAATTTAGGAATTTTAGTTTTGTCTATAGTTATGAGTACCGTTAGACTGGTAATCTCATATAATTGATATGATTGACTAGCGTGGGCTCGTGAGGCTCAACGAAAGGGAAAAACTGTCGCGTGATTCTTCGGCTTCGAATCAGGCAAGTTGAGACTTACTAGTTGGTATACTTTTAATGAACTAACGGGAGTAATGGAAAATTGGGAGTCCCATATTAATGAGGTGACAAGTACTAATACGGGCATCGGTGAACTTAACTTAGATAATTAATGAACTGTTATGATATACTTGAAGGAGTTTATATGTTTAGCCTTCGGGCCGTGAGCGATAAATCTGCTTAGATTTGGTATGATTGCCGATTATTTGGGCTCATAGCCATATTAGATATTCCTATCCTTGATTTGACTTGTCATGCATTCATCACTTTACATCTCGTCTAAATACTTGAAAAGAAACTTATAATACTGATTGTATTGATTATATTGATTGCATGGTGTACAAATATCTGTGTCATTCATACATATTATATTTGGCATTTGAACAGTTGAATTACTATTGAGAGAGGCTTGGAAAGCTGGTTATTGGATATGGTACATGATACAAGAGTGATGATTAACGATGACACTTTAGCCACAGAGCTGGTATTCGATGAGATCGGACAGGTATATGGACCTCATGAGTCCCTCATGGGTCACGCGACAACTACTGCAACAACATGTGTATACCAGGTATATATGGCCATTGCATACATACATATCATCAATATTGCATTCACTCTCATTTTGATATGTACTATACTCGGTGCTTTGATTTTTGATAAACTATATGATCTTATGACTTGATAGAGGAAATGCTGATACTTGAGACTTATAATTGCTGTGAGATCGAGTTGTGAGACTTGATGGGACTAGACGCCCGGTTATAGGATTTAGGCTGACTTGGTAATACAATTGAGAACTGTGATAATACTTGTGAACCTTGATAACACTTATACCTTGTTAAACTATAAAAACTATTGATAGGTTTGGTTAACTGAACTCTTTTATACTTAACTGACTATTAGTGGAGAAGCATCGGAAAGTACCAACCCTCGCTACCGTTATAGCTAGGGTCGGTCGACGATGCTGCTGAGTACACGTATTTTTTGTACTCACTCTACCCTTACTGCACTCTATGTGCATGTACCGAGCCGGACTACGAAGGAGCATCTTGAGCATAACATACTTGGAGATCGCTTGAGGAGTCCAGGGTGAGTCGCTGATGCATTCCTAGCACTGGAACACTTTTCTTATATTTATGATTCTGTCATTGTTGCTTTCAGACAGTGGTATGTACTTTCTTGTTCATACTTGTATTCCATTTAGAGCTATATTCATGACTATCAGATCATTTGGGGGTTTCTTTTAGATAATGTATTAAGTTATGAGACTTGATAAATATTTCAGTTCATCCGTTATTTTCTGCATTTACTTACTTTTATCTTGTTGAATTCATTTGGGTTCGCCTACGGGTTATGGTAGGTTCCCCCACGGCATAATAGGATTTTGGGTCGTGATAAATTGGTATCAGAGCACTAGGTTACTTGTCTCATGAGTACATGAGCGATGTTTAGTAGAGTCTTGCGGATCTGTACGAAGAGCTACATACCTATCTTCGAGAGGCTATAAGGCATTTAGGAAATTTCAATTCCTTCATTCTTTCATGTGTTTCTACTATGGTAATGTGATGGCCCACAACGATTATCGGGTCACTCAATAGTTCTTATGCAATATCTCAACTTCAATGGAAATCTTCTTGAGTGTTGTTAATCAATATACTTAATTCTTAGATCTTTATAAGGTTCCCGCTATTACCGTTAGACGAGGTTCTTTGCTTTGATGTCCTCTAATCTCCAATATAAGGAAGAATTCATTTGCCTTCAGCTTCAGGGAGTTATCATTGTCTGATTACTATTATGGTTGGCCACATGTTACTCTTTTTGGGGCGATTCTTTCATGTAGCTCTCATAATGTCCCTCGTTATTAATGGTACATGACACTATTGTCCATTATCTTCCTGTTCATTACGTCGGAACTTCTCAATTCTTGTAACATCACCAATTTTCCTATTTTGTAGGCGATGCTACATATTCCAGGATAGGTTCCTCATTCCTTAGTTATATCCCACGCTTGCTCAAGTATTCTTTCTCCATTTGCATTGTCCCCTTTTATTTACCTTAATTTCCCTTCTTCGATAAATACTATAAACAAAGTATCCTCTCATTTTCGATGTTGTCTCTCTTCTGTTGACCTTCTTTCTTATGCGTCTACTATTTTCACTTGCTCTAGATTTATGCTCTTTCGAAAATAACATTTACTATGTACTAAGGGCGCATACTTGACCCTTGTAATCCCAAGATCCTTTACACGTCATACTTTAGTGTTCCTTCGCTGGGTATCTCCTGTATAACTTCCCCCAAAAGAAAACCTTTGCCAAAGTATTGCTCATGCTAGGGGCCATCTTGTCCCATTTTTATCGAAGGATTTATCGCTGCAAGGCGCTGACCTGCTTGATCCCTTCGTTGTCACCGTATCTGAGTTAACATTTTCGCCTTTATTTCCTGATCCCGACTTTCTTTGCAATCAAGGTTCTTATTCTTACGACCATTGCGTTATCCTTCTCATGGATTTTTTAGTGCATTCAACAGTTCAAAATTTACCATTACTTATCCGATCATCTCTTGTTCCCTTGCTCTTATTCTTTAGCTCTTTTTCTTATCGCCTACCTTGGACCATTTATTTATTACTTCGTCATTTTCTTATATCGAACTTCATTCACCCTTACTTTCACTTGCGTATTCAAATTCAA
The DNA here is from genome assembly GCA_034509755.1 of Anisodus tanguticus. Classification (NCBI taxonomy): domain Eukaryota; kingdom Viridiplantae; phylum Streptophyta; class Magnoliopsida; order Solanales; family Solanaceae; genus Anisodus; species Anisodus tanguticus. Next base: position 37,514,423 of record CM067548.1, on the reverse strand, counting down.
TTCGTAGCTAGATTCAATCTTACTACTGATTCGTTCTTCCTCCCCTTAATTGGTAGTAGAGCTCTTCTTTACTCGTCATTCAGCTAATCAACTTGTATGTTACCAACTTGAGTTCCTTCAAGGATTACTTATCTTAGCGTATCCCAATATTGTCATTTATGGACGTCATGTATCGCACTTTTGTCTAGGAGAGTTTAAGTACCACTTCTTCACTAATATCCTTATCTTTGACGGTAATCGTGTTATCCTGGGTTTACCCCTAGTTTCATTATCGATGTCCTTGTTATTACTGTCTTTCCGTTGGTCTATTTGCGTGAGAAATATCCTTTGATTTCATTACTTTGTCTTAACACTTTTATTGGTGTTTACTAGACACCCGTTTATCACTTGTCGTAGCTATTCTATCAACTTAAGTCTTTAACGCAACCTATCTTTAGCCAGCTATTCTCGCCCGATCGGTTCACAAAACTTTACCATAGGATTCAAAAATCTCATCACTCAATACCAAAATCCCATTTTTTTTTACGGTAGAGAAAGTATGTCGCTTGCTTTTAACTGACAAAATTCATCCTATCTCACGATCTTCCTAAATGCCTCAATTTCTTGTGGAGGAGTTGGGGGTTATTTGAGCATGCTATTTCACACCTCTTTTCTTTAACTGTTTCCTGACACAAGCTTTAGGTAACTTATTCCCATAAATCCATTTTCCTTTATCATTCTTCTGTGTTCCAGTATCACTTACGCTACAGAGCCTAAGGGTGCTAGGTATGTATGTAACCAAGAAATGGTTGATCCCTAAGTCATTTTACTTAGAACTTTGAGCATAACTATAGTTTCACCTATAACCTCCCACTTCTATCATCCATTTACAGTCTATATACATCTGTACGACACACTTTCCACATCAATGATAAACGACCGATCATAAGCATAAACACAACTATTGTTAAAAAAATTACCAATATACTTGATTAGTTACATAGCTCTAAGTAACATCAGGACCTGCTATTCCCCCTAACTCAGTCTCGGGCATCTATATGTTCTATGGCTTTTACTTCCATATTAATAACATTTCTCAACATCACCCGGGCATTGACCATAATACACTTTTCCACACTGATGGCACAATGACTGAAATATCTCGGGGCATTCTCTGATCCTATGGCTCAAGGCTCCACATCCAGAACATAATTCGGTATCGGATAAATATGCACCGTCATGCCTTCTTCCACATTGCTGACAGTGTGGTCTACTACTCCCAACATCTGCTTGTGCTTGCCTAAAATCTACTCGGGAGCTTCGATCTGACGTATCTCGCAACACCAATCTTTCGTTACTTGTTTTCATTCCAAACCTTCCAGTCTGTCTATTGATCACTTCTTTCTCACTCATACTTGTTATTGGCGAATCTTGGTTGACTGATTTCCATGATAATTGATTGCCCTTTCAGAAGGCATAACATGTGAGGGTATCTGAACATGACCCTGCTCTAGAATAGTGACTGTAGTATTGTTGCGTACACAGTACCACTCACACCTAACCCAACCCAAAATGATCGTTGCACTGATGGCCTCTATATTGTGTGGGCCCTTTTATGATCTGGAAATACCACTGGAATTGATGGCACTCAGAAGGGTGATTCTTCTGATGCCTCAGATAAGTCATCTTCCATAGATAAATCTTCTGATGAATCTTCTTCCATAGATAAATCATCTTCCATAGACGGCTCTTCTTCGATAGAATAACTCACATTTCCTTCTAGTGTCCTTATATTCCTCGGATCCATATTAACGGGTGGCAGTCGGCTAGTACCTTCTCCCGCATTTCTGACCTGATTCTTGCTATGAGTACTTTCCTTTGATTTTGACATTATTGAAAAAGAGAATCAAGATGAAAATATAGGAATTCAGTTACTTACGACTTCGCTTCTAACGTGCGATCTATATTTTTAAGAAAGGTATCTTAAATGCCATGTAGTATCATGTTTATAAGTGTAGCACACAATACACCCATAAGTAAGACTCTACTAGACACGACTTGTAGACATTCATATGACTGACCTGCTCCGATACCAAGTTTGTCACACCCCAACCTTGGGGGTATGGCCGACACCCGATGTCCTAAGGCCCGAGCGTATCAACCCTGATACCCGTGACATAACCAACAACTTTTAGACTGACAAGGCCTCTGCTAATTAACTATCTGAATCAAGAACACAATCTCTTACATACAGAAAAGGCCCAACCTATACATGTATGTATATACATAAGGCCGACATGAACACGATAAATCTACTGTAGGGCCGACAAGGCCACACACAAAACTATAATACACAATATGACTATCTATAAACCTCTAAGAGTGAAATGACAATATCTGGTTGAGACAAGGCCCCGCCATACCCAACTATATACATATACATACTCATCATACCTATTTGTTCACTACACATCTCCAGAACAAATGAGCATGATAACCTCTAGCTGAGTCGAGTCCTACTGTGAGGAAAGCATCTGCATCTCTATTTGTACCTATGGCCATGAATGTAGTGTCCCCGGAAAGGGACATCAGTACAAAAGATGTACTGAATATGTAAGGCAGATAACAAATGCTAACAGAAGATATAACATAAGAGATATGAGTACAGAAGTCAACCTGAAAGTCATAACAGGCCTATGAGGGCCTACTTGTAACAATCATGAAGATATATGCATGTTTGTAAAACTCAAGACACTATATGGGGCCATATAATGTAATATCCAGCCTCTCTATTGGGCAAATCATATCATAATATATATACATATCATACCCGGCCTTGATGAGGACTCGGTTGCACCCGGCCCAGATGTGGGACTCAGTAATATCAAAACCAACTGCAGTAGTGTGCACAAATAGGTGTCGTACCCGATCGACTATAGCGCAACTAGATATAAAAATAGCTACATATATATAAGTGCAATGCAAGAACTAACTCTGAAGGGCCTTATGAATTCAATCGGAGTGACTCAAGGTGGTTATCCTCCGATTATCGTTATGTAACTGGGTCTATATCAATTATCTTAGAGACAACCAGCATCATAAGAAAAATATAAGCTTTAAATAAAAATAAGGCGAGAAGTGTCCTCAACAAGGATCAACAATAAAATCTAGAAAACATGTGTCAATATGAAATAAGTAGGTCCGCAAGCTTTTAATCTCAAGAATAGAATTCCTTTTTGAAGTAATGGCGTTATAGTTACGGTTCTTCGTAGATCATGCCAAAAAGAAGGAAGTAAGCCTTACATACCTTTGTTGCTCGAACAATGATAGCTTGAAGTTCTTTGACCGCTCTTCGAACGATATCCTACGTATTAGAGGCAATTCGATCAATATTAAGTTGATAAACTAAAGATGATTTCATTATGATACTTTATCACACACTTGATGTACTTGAATCCCCATATCTTTGTCAATGGTCATTCAATATTGGAATGCATCTTAACTCTTTCTAGCTTCCTTCCTACATCAACGTATTAACAAAATTCAACAACTTAATAACAAGCTCAACTCTAATCAAACAACCCAAACATAAGTTAAGAACGACAAGAACAATCTTTACATGTCTTCGAGCAATTTCTTCTTATAGCTTGAAACTCCATTATTAAGATCAACACCTTAGACAAACACCACAATGGTATTTACAACATAATCAAGTTATATTTCATAATTTCTAGTCGCAACAAGTCATATATTTAGCCTCCAACAAATACGAAATCCAAACAAAGACATCCTTTGTAATTTAGGGTTCTAACTTGTAGATTTTTCACCCGAACACTTAATTAACATATGAATAAGCATAGTCAAAAGAAGTAAACGTAATTCTCACATTACTCAGCGAAAATAATCCAATCTCTTTAGCTTCAAGAACAACCTTCAAGTGCATAACAACTCCATAGAAGGGTTTCTCTTCTTACCCTAACTTTTTGATGTAGAATTAGGGTGTCATCGACTTAAAATCACCTTGAAATCCTTGAAATCAGTTGGGAAGTTAAGGGAGAGAATTTAGGAGAGGTCTGATCGAGATTGGGTAAAAAATGACCCAAAATCAATTTCACCCGAAGTTAAGTCGGCCACCGTCAATTTTGACTGTCCAATTTGATGGTCTGTAAAATTTTATACAGTCCGTCAATCTGGACCATATAATCTGCCTAAGAAATATGGTGGGGGAGGCCCATTTTAGTGGTCTGTCAAAATTATACGGGTCGTCCTTTTGATCCGTAAAAATGGGATTTCGCAAATTTTCATTGAAACGTATTTTCTTCGATCCGTTTAACTATTATACATTCACGTACTTCCATAAACAATCTATAACCTATCCTTATCCTTCCATAAGGTCACATCTTATCATGAAATGCCTGTCTCAATCGATGATCTGACGAAACGTAAAACTACGAGGTGTAATAATACTTGCCTTGGAGATTTGGAGGCATTATCTCTATGGGGTACATTGTGAGGTTTACACCGACTATTGCAGTCTGCAGTACTTGTTCAATCAGAAGGATATAAATTTGAGACAGTGTAGGTGGTTAGAGCTTCTGAAGGATTATGACATGACTATCTTGTATCACTCGGGTAAAGAAAGTATGATAGCGGATGCCTTGAGTCGCAAGGCGATGAGCATGGGTAGTTTGACTATGTTGCATGTGGGAGAGCATCCTATGGTTATGGACATTCAGTCCTTGGCAAATTGGTTTGTACGGCTTGATATTTCAGAGTCGAGTAGAGTGTTAGCCAAAAGTATGAGATTTACTACAACACCAATATTATGATAATTTTATTTCTCCGGGTAATAATAAAATTATCTTTTCCGGAGCTCTCAATTTATTAAGTACTACCACATATTTCATAACATCATCCGTATGATGAACATCTCCCTTTAGGGAGAAAAATATTGTCATTATAGCCATGGACAAAACCTTTATAGACAAGACTTATTTCTTGCTTTTTACCTTTTGGATAGGACATACCACAATATTTGTGACGTACTAAAAGTACATGACCAATGACCATTTATGTCGAAATAAAATATCTTTATTTCTCTCAAACTTCCGGTAGAGGTGAGTTGTGGTATATATTCAACCATACATGAACGCATTCTTATTCATAATTTTATACATTTCATTTTAAAAAAAAATGAGCGAGCACTCACGATTCTTATCACAAGTCACATTCTTTTCAAGGAATGGACTATAATCATATATACGTGCTTCATAGATTTTCATTATAATCTCATTGTCTTTAGCATGACCCACCTCGACATCACTTTGAACTTGTGTTTCTTTATTTTGATGGAGAATTTATAAAATTTTATCAAATTAGATCGCACGACAACCACGTACCCAATGACCTCTCATACTATATTGAAGACAAAAATTACCTTCATTTTTAGAAGGACCCTTTTGAGAACCCATAATGTTCTTCCTTTTATAATTACCACATTGATGATTTTTTTTTTCTTTTGCCATGTCCTCGTTCATTCATAACCATAGTAATTATTTTATCATCTTTCAGACTTATCATGTATTGCTACCACATTCACATCAAGAAATGGGACAAGCTTCATTACTTTTCATCGAAAGTACATTATTTTTCCTTAGTCATCAATATATCATCAATATGGTGCATTGGGACTCAAACCCAATGTCTTACACATATAAAGGCGCGTTAGGCCATAAATCGATGGGACTCGAACCAAACATCTCATAATCATGATGCACCTAGACTTTAACATGATGTCTTATCCTCATGGTGCGGTAGGACTTAAATTCATCGTCTTATCCTCAACCAATGGCATAATAGGTCAAAATACATTGAAACTCACTCTCGAGCCTTTTTAGAAACTCACTCTCGAGCCTTTTTAGAAACTCTTACCACTTTGTTGAGATGAGATAATAAATGTAAACAGGAATCACAAACTCAAACTTTGACAATTTTGAAATACTGAAAATTTTCATGTGATTATGGGGTTGTAAAAATGCTAACTGATGTTTAATTTGAGAACAATCTGAAGAATTTACAAGTTAGGCATCAATGCAATCATACCTTCATGTAAAATGAAATTTTAAACATGTGTAGTAACCCTTTCATGTTGGCGGAACATATATGTCAGTGGCATGACATATACATTTCTTTAGTTTAGATTTTTTTTTAAATTTTTTTTGTATAACTTAACAAGGCAACTGTCACTTACTCTTCTTGTAGCTAAAGTGGAGATCCATGCTTATCCCATTAAGGGGTTTTGTGGGCAGAGAAACAGTCGACCAGTAGCAGAAACCAGAGTTAGATCATTAAGTCTCACATGCACTAGAATTTGTGGAAGGGGTGACCAATGTCCATCACATCAATAGAAGCTCACAGTGGAAGAGATTAAAAATATAACTTAAGTTTGAAGATAGTGATAACTTGTTATAAAAATTATAAAATTGCAAACCAAAGTAAAGAACTTAGACAAGGAACTTTAGAGAGAAATCTTATTTCTTATTCTTTTTTTTTGTGCGTGTGTTTTTCAGTTCTCATATGCTAGACCTTTTATAAGCATATTGAATGAGATATCTTGCCAGAATAGTAAATACATAGTGAAAGAAATGAATCTCTATAATTATGGTCATCCACTATTTACTATAGTAAATACATAATCATTACTTAATCCACTATTTACTATTAGCATACATAGTCATTACTATACATAATAGTGAGGAGAAGCGGAGAATTAACTACATAGAGAGGAGTAGTGAAAATTATATTTGAATAGTGGATATCCACACAATTAATTTCATAACAAAGAGAAGATTTCCACACGTGTTTTTTCCTCTTTTTTTTTAAGAAAGTAAAGCGACACATCTGAGAATGAGTCGTACAAAAATATCTATGTAAAAGTTAGTACAATGTCTAACAAAGAAAGGAATTAGCAAGAAACAAAAATTGATATGACCTACATACATTAAATTGAAGAAGACATATTCTCCAATAATGATATACACGGATAATTATCAAATATTTTTCGAGAATATTAATGTTACATTGGAAGCAAAGTATCTACGACATTAGCATATTACGAGACTGATTATCTTATTACAATATAATATATCTTTAAATTAATATAGTAAATACCTGTGTATAAACATGGTAATCTTATGATAATTATCTTAAAAGATAAAATTGAGTAATTTTTTCTTTGCTGCTATATACTTTATTTTCACTTAACCTATTATTTCGAATTATTATTATCTTATGAATAATTGGATAGCTCAGTTTATAATGCTATGGATACGTATTCCAGAACTTAATAAGACCACCCGACCCGCCACCCACCATATCGAAGGACGTTATAATCATATAAATTTGTAGACCACGTGAGTTATATTCAATAACACTGGCTTAGAATCGATAGAACATTGTTTAGTAATCGTTAAAAGAATTTAAATTATATTTACTAATAACATAAGAAAAATAATACGTACTAGAAATGTAACTTAAGAGAGGTTGCTTAACTTTTTTTCTAAAACCACACTTATTATAGATAAAATTGAGTACGTATAATAATTGGTCAAATTTCTGATAAGCCGTATATGCATTTAACTTTAACGAATATCACAAAAAGTTATACCTGAAAGTTTATTTGTGAGCCATCCGTTTCCTATCCCATTTCATCTATTTAAGGAAGATTAATCTCTGGAAGAAGCTCTATAACCACAAGAAAAAGAAGCTTGTAATTCACTGAAGTCATCAACCATGGCAACTTCTAGTGAACCTTTTCTAAAAACACCAAAAAGAATAACCTTTTCCTTCAAATCTCTCTATATTTTTCTAGCCCTAGCTGCTGTTGTTTGTTCCATTGCAATAGTTTCTATTGTATTCTTCCATGGCAGCAATAATAACTCTTTTCTTTCCATTAAATCCCCCAATTATTGTGAACACGCAGCTGATCAATCGTCATGCTTAGCCATAGTGTCCGAAGTAATAACACCATATACTTCTGCTTCTGCTGCCAAAACCAACAAGGTAGAAATATTACAAATGATTTTGCACAAAACATCATCCCAAATCCAAGAAACCACCACGTTGATTAAAAATGTCCGTCTTCGAATTAACGATAAAAGAGAGCAATCAGCACTAGAAATTTGCTTAGAGTTGATGGACATGTCTCGTGAAAAAATCACGGACTCGATGGTGGCACTTGGGAAGTTGACTAGTACGTCTTCGAATTCGATTTATTTTGATGCTCATACGTGGCTTAGTGCTGTGCTCACAAATCATAACACTTGTATGGACGAACTTCATGGTCAAGCTCAATCCATTATGAAGCCCATTCTAAGAGACTTAATTTCAAGAGCAAGTGCTTCTTTGGCCTTGATGGTTACATTAGCACCAAAAAAATTGGACTATGATGAACTTAGGGTGCCACTACAAGGACATTTTCCTTCATGGGTTAGTCGAGCAGATAGGGAGATTTTGGAAGCAAATTCGGAAATAGTGAAAATTAATGCCAATGTGGTGGTGGCAAAGGATGGTAGTGGTAAATACAAGACTGTTAATGAAGCTATTGCATCGGCACCGGTTAATAGCAATAGTCGTTATGTTATACACATTAAGAAAGGAACGTACAAGGAGAATGTTGTGATAGCCTCAAATAAGAAGAATATAATGCTACTTGGTGATGGACGGGAAGACACCGTTATAACTGGCAGCTTGAGTTATGCTGGTGGAACGGGAACCTATGATACGCCAACCGTTGGTAAATTTACTTATTGCTTTTTCCAATTTGGTTTATGTGGGTTACAACAATCGCAGGAAACGGGAAGTAAGTAAATATTGCAAATTCCTAGAAAGGATAAACTAAAAATAACAACAAACTAGAATTATGAACGAAACAAACTCCTTGTGTGATTTGCTGAGTCGAATGATGACACTATGTCTTTAAGACAAGATTGTCTCGTATATATCCTTTTAAGTTGTCGGGCAATAGTCTCTCAAGATACAACAACAACTTAACAAATGAGCAAAGGAAACTCAAGTGTTACTCTTGAAGAACTTTGAGTATAGTAACTTTGCTAGAGAGTAAGAAGAAGATTTCAGAAAATTCAGTAAGTGTTTTCTTGGTGTTGAATAATTGAGCCAAAGGCCTCAATTTATAGTGTAATGAGATGACCCCTCAACTAGCCAACTAATGGTCTTCAATAACCATGTAATGGCACTTATTGAGGGGTTACATTCAGCCAAATAATGGAGATTCAATGCTCCAAAACCAGCCTAAAAGTCAGAACTTTCCATCTTTCCATCGCAGCATTCTTCCTCCAAAGTGCCACAGCTCCAGTGGCTGAATACCCAATTAGTGCCGCGACGCTCCGGCGCCTCGGCTCGACGGGGTGCGCCGCGGCGATTTTCGACTCGTTTCATTTTACACTTCTTCCTTTGTTTACCAACGTGGAATACTTGTCATTTGACCAATAATTGTCCATCATTCTATGTCTCAAACGTATTACTTACGTACCAATATCTCTTTCACTAATGAAACTTGCGATACTTGGCATTACATGTGCACGTGTGTGGAAACGATGTTTCCAACGTGCGGGGCCCCAATTGTTCAAGTCATAAATAATGGGATAAACTTAATTCCACATTAGTAAATTTCCAACAATCCCCTCTTGAAAGAGATTTTGGCGCACTCACATGGTGCCTTTTCCAGCAATCTTCCAGCGGATTGATGTTGCATCAGGAGAGGTAGCTTCAGCTTTTAACCTTCCATAGTTGAATATCATCGGACTTACTTACTGAGCGGTGAATGTGATGTCTTTAACCGTCAGTGTTTTGTGTAATTCAAGTCAACGGTACTAACACAACAACTTCCCTTACTCTGTTCTTCGTAATGTTTTGTCCGTTGTGGCCGTGGACACTGCTTGGATTCTTAAGTGCGTTCATTTGAGGCGTCATGTCCTCGCACTTAAATAGCTGGTCTCCTACAAGGTATCTTGTTATACCCCACTTTACAAGTGTTAGGAACCATTAAAAGTTTCCCCAAACCTAACCTCAACCGTTGAGGATAATTAAAGATTTTGGAAACTCAACCTTTACCCACACTGCAGATATCACTTAACGTCTATCGCAGGAACGACTTTGGATTTGGTGTTTCTTTACATAAATCACTATCTGAAGTGCTCATACTTCCACCGAAGCGCTCAACTGAACCTTTACAACTTAGTTTTCCCATTTAAACCTAATTCATGGGATCTCCAGTCAGTAAGGTTGGGTTACCACCGTATTGGTCCTTATAGCTTGGATTTTAAACCCATTCCCCTAGACAGGCAGAACATTTGATCTTTAGGTAAGCCCTTTGTCAATGAGTCCGCTATGTTAGCCTTTTATTTTATGTAATCAATGGATATTATACCTGTGGTGATCAGTTGCCTAACGGTCTTATGTCTACATCGAATATGACGAGACTTGTCATTGTACATAGAATTACGTGCCCTTCTTAGAGCTGACTGACTGTCGCAGTGGATCATTACAGAAGGTACGGGTTTGTCCCAACAAGGGACATCCTCTAAGAAGTCGTGAGGCCACTCAGCTTCTTCTCCTGCTTTGTCTAAAGCGATAAACTCTAATTCCATCGTGGATCGGGCGATGCAAGTTTGCTTAGAGAATTTCCAAGACACAGTCCCACCACCAATTGTAAATATATACCCGCTGATGGACTTGGTGTTCTCTGTATCAGATATCCAGTTTGCATCACTGTACCCCTCTAGTACAACTGAATATCTCGAATAATGCAACCCGTAAGTTAGCGTGTATTTCGGGTATCGTAGTACCCGATTCAACGCCTTCCAATGATCATTACTTGGATTACGGGTAAAACTAGCCAACTTATTGACTGCATAAGCAATATCAGGTTGGGTGCAGTTTGTTATGTACATCAAACTCCCAATCACCTGTGCATATTGCTCCTGGCATACGGGTGCACCATGATTTTTATAAAGTTTTTGATTTCTATCCATTGGTGACTTCATAGGCGAACTGTCAAACATCTCAAACTTTCTCAACACATCCTCGATGTAGTGAGACTGAGATAAGACCAGTCAGCCAGACGTCTTTGAGATCTTTATCCCTAAGATGACATCTGTGATACCTGTGTCCTTCATGTCGAAGTATTGATTCAACATGTTCTTAGTCTCTAGGATCAAGCTAGGACTGCTCCATTTGATCAATATGTCGTCTGCGTACAGGCATATCATGACGAACGAGTCAGAGTTTCCTTTCGTGTAGACACATTTGTCACATTCATTAATGAAGAAACCCTTCGATAGTAGCGTACTATCAAATTTTTTATGCCATTGTTTCGGGGCTTGTTTCAGCCCGTATAGAGATTTGACAAGTCGACAGACTTTCTTCTCTTGCCCTGGAACCACATACCCCTCGAGTTGTTCCATATAAATTTCTTCTTCCAAATCACTATTTAGGAAGGCTTTCTTGACATCCATTTGATGTATATCAAGGTCACGCAATACTATGATCACAATTAATACCCGTATGGACGTCATCCTAGACACCGGGGAGTACGTGTCAAAATAGTCAAGGCATTCCTTCTGCCAATAGACCTTGACTACCAACCTGGCCTTGTACTTATCTATAGACCCATCTGCTTTATACTTCCGTTTGAGTATCCATTTATAACCGAATGGTTTATTTCCTGGAGGAAGATCAACCAACTCCCAAGTATGGTTATGCAGGATGGAGTCTATTTCACTCTCAATAGCTTCTTTCCAGAGTGGTGCCGCTGAAGTTGACAATGCTTCAGCAATTATCCTTGGTACGTCATCAACCATATAAGCTACAAAGTCAGGACCGAAGGATTTATCCTTCCTGGCCCTTTTACTTCGCCTTGGTTCCATCTCTAGAGTCTCCAAGTTCTGAGAATCTGGAACACTAGTTTCCGGATATTCAGCCACTTCGAAGTCTACTAGATCTGAACCATCTAGATCCGGGCAGTCAATGACTCCTGGTTCCTGAGAGCTTTGTTCATAACTTCATTTGCGAGAGGTTATGCCTTTTTCCTTTCTAGGAAAAGTATCCTTAAAGAATTGAGCATTCCCTGATTCCATGATTGTACCCCCGTGGATATCTGTAATATCTGACTTATGCACTAAGAAGAGATAAGCACTACTGTTATTTGCATATCCGATGAAAATGCAATCTACAGTCTTAGGCCCAATCTTGACCTGCTTTGGCTTGGGCACTTCAACCTTTGCCAAACAACCCCACACCTTTAAATATTTATAAGTGGGTTTCTTTCCCTTCTATGATTCATATGGAGTTTTGTACTTACCCTTATGTGGGACTCTGTTAAAAATCGTATTAGCGGTAAGGACGGCTTTTCCCTACATATTTTGGGGAAGACCAGAATTGACGAGCAAGACATTCATCATTTCCTTCAATGTGCGGTTCTTGCATTCCGTAACACCGTTCGTTTGAGGTGAGTATGGAGCGGTCATTGATGAACAATGCCTGATTCGGTATAATATTCCTCAAATGGCTCTACGTATTCTCCCCCTCTATCGCTACGAATGGATTTAATCTGCATGCTTAGTTGATTTTCAACTTCTGCTTTGTAACGTCGGAATGCTTCAAAGGCTTCATCTTTACTTTTCAACAAGTAAAGGTAACAATACCTTGTGCTATCATCAATGAATGTCATAAAGTACTTGTTTTCTCCCCTAGTTTGTGTAAACTTCAAATCCCATATATCTGTGTAAATAAGTTCTAGAGGAGTGGAATTCCTTTCGATGGATCGAAAAGGAAGCTTTGTGAGTTTTGCCTCTATGCACACCTCACACTTATGTTGAGGGTTTACGTTGATAGATGGCAACAACTCCAACTTAACCAACCCCTGGATGGACTTGTAGTTAACATGTCCTAATCTATGATGCCATAAATTAGAGGACTCAAGCAAGTAAGAAGAAGAAGCTTCAATATTATTGCATGTACGTATTACAGACATGTCGTTAACTTTGAAGAGGCCTTCACAGACGAAGCCTCTTCCCACAAAAGTTCCATTCTTGGTGATTACAAACTTATTGGACTCAAATACTAGCCTAAAACCAATATTAACCAATAAATGACTTGAAATTAAATTTCTCCTAATCTTAGGGACATGCATCACCTCCTTCAGAGTGAACTCCTTTCCAGAAGTCATCTTCAGGATAACCTTTCCTACCCTCAGCACGTCAGAGGAAGCGTTGTTACCCATGAACAACTTCTTGTTTGTAACTGGTGTATTAGTGGAGAAAGCATCTCTATTGGAACAAATGTGTCTGGTAGCACCTGTGTCCATCCACCATTGCATAGGATTCTCAATAAGGTTTGCTTCAAGCACCACTGCCGAGAACTCCTCAATCATGTCGTTCATAGGTCTGTCTTTGACGACGTTAGCCTGAGCCTTGCCTTTGGCCTTGGCCTTTTCTTGTTGCTCAGTCTTAAGCTTACGGCAATCCTTGATCATGTGACCAGGTTTCCCACAGTGGTGACAGTTTCCATTGAACTTCTCCACCGCTTGGGTCTTGCCGTCTTTCTGAAACTTGCGCTTCTTGCTTGGGTTCCCTTTGGCCTCAGCCATATTTGCCTTTGCCTCGACGAGTTGTTTTCCCCTAGGCAAGGCCTTCTTATTATCTTCCTGAATCTAGAGTTTGATAATAAGTTCTTCAAAGGTCATCTCTTTTGTCTTGAGTTTTAAGTAAATCATAAACTCATTCCACGAGGGAGGTAACTTTTCAATCAGTGATGCAACCAAAAACTGCTCATTTGGTTTCATACCTTCCAAATCCAGGTGATGTAGAATCATTTGGAATTCCTGGACTTGGGACATCACTGTTTTACTATCCATCATTTGAAATTTCAGGAATTTTCCAACGATGAATTTCTTTGTACCAGCATCTTGTGTGTTGTACGTCTTCTGCAGCTTCTCCCATAACTCTTTGGCGGTGCCTACGGTGCAATACACCGTATAGAGTAGGTCTGACAGGCAGTTCAAAATATAGTTCTTACACATGAAATCACTATGACTCCATGCATCAAGAACCATCTTCATGCCATTAATGACATGGATACCTTGGCCCCCTTCAGCCATTTCAGTAGGCGAATGGTCCACTTCATCTCCAGCCTGTGGAGGATCTTCTGTTAGGAAATGAGTCATTCCCATAACAGTCAGATAAAATAGCATCTTCTGCTGCAATTTCTTGAAGTTGGAGCCCATGAACGTTTCTGGACGTTCATGGTGGAATCCAGTGGGTGGAGGAACTGGAGCGTTCTCTTGAGCAGCAGAAAAGGCGTTGGATGAGCCTTGTGTAGTAGTGAAGGCATTAGGTGTGCCTTGAGCAGTGGGGAAGGCAGAGGGTTTTCCTTGAGTAGCAGCAACAGCAGAATCAGAAGCAAGTTGTTCTCTTCCATTCATCTTTCTAAGCACTTACAGTAAATCTTATCTTAAAATTGTGGGTTACAACAATTGCAGGGAACGGGAAGTAAGTAAATATTACAATTACTAGAAAGGATAAACTAAAGATTACAACAAAACTGAAAATCAAGAATGAAACAAACTCCTTGTGTGATTTGTTGAATCGAGTGATGGCACTATGTCTTTAAGACAAGATTTCTCCGTATATCTCCTTTTACGTTGTCTGGCAATAGTCTCCCAAGATATAACAACAACGTAACAATTGAGCAAAGGAAACACAAGTGTTACTCTTGAAGAACTTTGAGTGTAGTAAACTTGCTAGAGAGGAAGAAGATGAATTCAGAAATTCTGTAGTATTTTCTAAGTGTAGTGTTCAACAATTGAGCCAAAGGCCTCAATTTATAGTGTAATGAGATGACCCTTCAACTAGCCAACTAATGGCCTTTAATAGCCATGTAATGGATCTTGATGGAGGGGTTACATTCAGCCAAATAATGGCTGAATTCATGTGCCAAGTAATGGAGATTCAATACTCCAAAACCAGCTCAAAGGTCAGAACTTTCCAACTTCCCGTCGCAGCATTCTGCCTCCGAAGCACCGCGGCGCTCCGACGGGGCTGCTCCTCGGCGATTTCCGACTCGTTTCATTTTACACTTCTTCCTTCGTTTACCAATGTGGAATACTTGTCATTTGGCCAATAATCGTCCATCATTCTATGTCTCAAACGTATTACTTACGTACCAATATCTCTTTCACTAATGAAATTTGCGATACTTGACACTACGTGTACACGTGTGTGAAAACGATGTTTCCGACGTGCGGGCCCCAATTGTTCGAGTCATAAATAATGGGATAAACTTAATTCCACATTAGTAAATTTCCAACAGTTTAGTGTTTAATTTCTGTAATGAAAATATAAAATATTTTTTATAAAATAAAGTAACTTAAAAGATAAATACCGGTAAACACAATTTAATTGTCGACAATAAGTAAGACTATAGTAACTTATTGTGTAATAAGTTAAATGATAAAATAACTTATATGCTTACACTGACAGTGAATTTTTTTGTACACTAGCAATATAATTTAACATGTCATTTTCTAGGTTACTAGTCCCATGTTTATTGGATGGTTACTTGTAATATTGTGAAACTATTTAATTAGGCCCGAAGTAGAAAAAAATAAAATGACTTTTGAAACTTTTAGTTTTAAACAAGCCTATGTACCTTTAGAAAGAAAAACAAACCTTGATATTTTCTGGCTATACAATTATGATATTAAATAATAAAATAAAAAGTTTAAAATTAAATTATTTCTACATATAGAAAAATAACATTTTTTTGGGTAACCTAAAAGTTTAAAATTTTTGTACATATATATTGGTGCATAGAAATTAAGCTCAATGTTAATGAACTGAAGTTATATATACTGATAGTATAGAAGAAAGTTTATAGTATTCTAACAAGATTATTCACAATATTTATCAAGCGACTTACTTGTAATTACCTTATCAGCGATATGATTGTATAAATATTTATAATGTCAATATATAAAAGTTAAACTCATGTTAAATTCTTTGGTTTATATCACATAGTTAGGGAATGAAATTTTACAAGATCTTGGTTGGATTTGTGTTATATGCAGCATGTAACGCGGACGGATTCATTGCACGAAATATCCGTTTCCAAAACTCGGCAGGACCACAGGGACACCAAGCCGTGGCACTTCGTGTTACAGGGGACAAGTCCGTCATTAACAGCTGTAAAATAGATGCTTATCAAGACACACTCTACGCTCACAACCAACGTCAATTCTACAAGGATTGTTACATAACTGGAACTGTCGATTTCATCTTTGGTAATATTAGAACATAACGCACTTTCATTTACTTAATTAATTATGTCCTCACGTGTGAGCCTGATTCTTTTTCAGGTAATGCTGCAGTCGTGTTTCAAAAGTGCAACATTGTCGCTAGGAAGCCTAGGAACGGACAACAAAACATGCTAACAGCGCAAGGCAAGACAGATAAGAACCAAAACACAGGAACATCAATACAAAGTTGTTCAATAACGCCAAGCAAAGACTTAGCACCTGTTAAGGGATCTTTTAAGACATTCTTGGGCCGTCCATGGAAGATTTACTCAACAACGGTATTCATGGAGTCTTACATTGATAACCATATAGATCCAACAGGGTGGGCCCCATGGGATGGTACTCTTGGCTTGGACACATTGTACTATGGTGAGTACAAGAACAATGGACCAGGAGCTAATACTAGTAAAAGGGTAACATGGAAAGGCTACCATGTTATTACTCAAGCTTCTGAGGCTATGAAATTTACAGTGTCTCAGATGCTTCAAGGAGGTTCTTGGATTAAAGATGCTGGAGTGTCCTTCATATCTGGGCTTTCAAGCAAATAGAATATTGTTGGTATCTTTATCCTGCCGAGCACGAATCCTTTGTGTCAGCCTATTAAAAGTAGCTGATTAGTATCACCTGTTGCTCAAGTTGATTTTATGAATAAATATGTGTTTGGATGGAAAGGCTGAAATTGATAATGATCACTAGTAGTATGTTTTTTCGATAAACACCATTAACAACTAGCTAGGACCTACGAAAAGACAAACGATAAAAATCTACGAGAGAAATGATTTTGTAGTCTATTTACCAGATACTTTTAGTTTTACGTCATTTTTATAAGATATCTTATATCTGAAAATAACATATAAAAAATATAAAAAAGTCATTATTTTCTACCCATAGTGTAAGACGTAATACAATTTTCCAAAACATGCCTCACGAACTTAATAAGTTTCGGATTAAAATTAGCCCTTGGTTGGTCTCCAAACCTAAAACTAATGCCTATTGATTTTGGGTTACCTATATCTACATTAATGAATGTCACATTGTCACTAGTAACATTTATAGAGAGAAATTTTTCACACAATATATGTAGGTTCATTTTTACTGTTCCAATTTTCCCATGTAGTGGGAAAAAAACTAAAAACAACTAACGAACATCTTGTAAAACTCAGTATTTACCTGAAGGCATAAGTGATCATTGCCCAGTTAAAGTGACTTTTGCTTAAGCAAATCAAAGAGGAAGAAAAACATTTCAATATTGCAATGTACGGGCTGCATATAATCTCTTCAAGGATATAGTATGGGCAGGTTGGAATGTGAATTTTGAAGGGTGCAAAATGCTGAAAGTTGCAAGGAGATTGAAGTTTTTTAAGAAGAAATTACAGGAGATCAATACCAGTCTTTTAGGAATATTATCAGTGAGGAAAAAGAGGATAGGGAGGAGTTGTTGACAGCACAAAGCCTTCTATAGCATGATCCTCTAAATCTAAGGCTCCAAGAGGAGGGAAGGGAGAAATATCAAAAGTTCAGGAAATTCTCTTATATGGCAGAACTGTATCTTCAACAGAGGAGTAAAGCTACTTGGTTGAAACTTGGAGATGATAGTACAAAATATTTTTTCTCAGTCATCAAGCATAGGACCTTGAAGCAAGCAACAACTCAACTAAAGAATAATAATGGTAATTGACAGGCAGATCCTGATGTCATAGCCAATCTTTTTGTGGATTACTACAAGGAGCTGCTGGGAAAGAAGTGTGAACAAAGACAGGAAGCTTTCACTAATGGATCATGTTTATCAAGAAGATAAATGCTCTGAAAACAGGTATAGTACAGTGGTACACACTTGGCAGATACAACTTGACTCCCTCTGGCAAATACTTAATTACTACAAGCTATAATGTAATGCTAGGAGAGCAACATAGGCTCAATATTGCAGAACCTGTCTGGACATCTGTAGCACAACCTAAGCATATGATGATTGATTGGTTGGGAGTGCATGATGTACTATTAACTAAGGCCAAAATGGTGCATTTGAATATTGCAGTAGATGATATAACGTGCTGCTTATGCTCTAGTCAAGCTCAGGAGACTGCATTCCATCTGCTTGTTGAATGTGAATGGTTTAAACAGGTGAAGATTGATGTACTACGATGGGCTGGGATCCAAATTCCTTCTGGTGATGTTAGGCAGGTGTTACAGAAGATTAAGAGAAAACATTGGCAGCAATTCTATAAGGAAGTAATAGCAGCTTTGTGGAGTGCTATCATATATCAAATTTGGAGAGCAAGACACTGGAAGGTTTATAGAAGTACATATATGAGTATTGATATAGTAATCACACAGATAAAATCAACATTTATAGATATGATAGCTAAATATAGAGGAACTAGGAAGGTCACTAGATGTCATAGTTTGATTCAACAATTTTTCTTGTAATTAGTTTTGGTGGAGGCTTAGTGACAAAGTAACCCTCCCTGGGAGGTGGCTTTGGCAACTAGGAGCTCTTTACGTTTATTTGTTGTTTGAGTGGAATAAATATTTACGGTATACCAAAAAAACTAACAAACATCGACTTTAGGTTCTTTTTTTTTAACAAAACACTACTACTATAAATGCTTCCTCTAGCTCTTATCGGGAAATCTTGAAAGTTAGTTTCAAATGAGGGTTGGGCCAGCTTGAAAAATGGGGAAACTACACTTATAACCCATAAAATAAATTAATTACGCGTCTCTACCTCTCTTACTTTTCATACCCCAAAACTATTTATCCTTAGTAGGTCTTATATTTTTTTTAGATAATTATCTCTTTTTTCTTCCTTTCTTTGCTATTTCTCTACTTCTTTTCTTCTTTTCTCTCATTTTTTCTTTATTGTTTTTCTTTTTTCTTCTTTTTTGTTTCTTTTTTTTTTAAATCGTAGTATTTTTTTTATTTTTTGTTACCATAATCTAATTCCATATTTAATTCTAGCTCCTTTCATTTTCTTTTTTTAATTCTTTATTCTTCTTTTCTATTTAATTGTCTCTTTTTTCTTCTTTTCTTTCTTTTATTTCTCTACTTCTTATCTTCTTTTCTTTCTTTTATTCTTTTCTTTTTTCTCGTTTTTTCTCCTTTTTTGTTCATTTATTTTTTTCGTGCAATATTTTATTTTATTTTTTACCATAATCTGATTCTATATTTAATTCTATTTTTTTTAAATTTCTTTATTACTTGTTCCTTTTTCAATAGCAGTTTAAGTATATTGTTGTAGTATACTATGATACCCACATGGTATCACACATGACTGACGGTTCATTCCTTAAAAAAAACTTAGTCCTCTATGATACGAACTTGATAATTATCATATACTAACAGAGTATCATAGAGGACTAATTCATTCCTTTAAGAAAAATACAACTCAATTCTTTCTGATACTCACATGGTATATATCATATAATGACAAAGTATCATAGAAAGTTGATTCATTCGTTCAAAAAATACTACTCAATCCTCTACGATACCTACATGGTATATCATATATTCAGATGACATCATGAAAGATTGTTGAAGTCCTTGAATGCAACAGTCCTCAATCCCCCATGATACCATCATGGTATAATAAATATACTAAGATAGTATCATGGAGGACTTCTTAAGTCCTTCACATGTGTCAGCAGTCATGCATGATACCGTCATGGTATGTACCATATACTGAGATGGTATCATGAAGGACTACATATAACATGATGGTATCATGAATGACTGTTTCAGTTATTCAAATAGAGTCCTTCATGATATCCTTATGGTATATAAAATCTACATAGATGGTATCATGAAGGATTTTTGAAGTCCTTGAATACAAGAGTCCCCAATCATCCATGATACCATCATGGTATAAAAATATACCGAGATGATATCATATTGGAGGATTTTTTAAGTCTTCCACATGTGTCAGCAGTCTTGCATGATACCATCATGGTATATACCACTGAGATGGTATCATGGTATATACCACTGAGATGGTATCATGAAGGACTGCATATACCATGATGGTATCATGAATGACTGATTCAGTTATTCAAAGAGAGTCCTTCATAATATCATTATGGTATATAAATCTACGCAGATGATATCATGGAGGACTGATTCATTCCTTCTATGGCATTTCTCAATCCTCTATAATACCATTTGCATAGATTTATATTCTATGATATTATCATAAAGGACTCTCTTTAAATAGAGCATTGGTTTATTCCTTCAAGAAAAAAACACAACTCAATTTACTATGATACCCACAAAGTATATATCATATACCAACAGGATATCATGAACTACCCCTTCATGCAAGTATGAGATGGTATCATAATATAGAGTTTAAACATAATTTTGATAATTTAATTTTGATATTATTTTTAGCAAGTCTTACTTGTGAAAAATAAAAAAAAATTAGTGTCATATGTTATATATAGTTATTTTTCTATTTCTAAGAAAATAAATTATAGATAAAAATATTAGTTTTTAAAGACCTGCCTAGGCTAATCTATATGTGATCACTTTAGCAGGTAAAACTACCCCGTATATGTAGGTTTTTACCTTTTACGGCAAGAGAAACTATATATATTGACACTTCCATCATTAGATTATTCACTCGACAATTGCACCTCAATCTCCACTGATAGATGTACTTTGAGCCTTTGATCAAAATTTTGTTTAGTTTAAGGAAATTGTCGTGCAATTAGAAAGATCACATGCATATACATATTCAAGTCTGAAAAGCAATCTTTTACGAAAATGTAAGATAAAGTTGTATCAGTAAATCTAATTTAGTTCGACTCTTTCTCAAGTCATAGGCCATAGTTATCTTTGTAAAAAGAAATAATCTCTCATAGTACATCAAGTTGATTCCAATTAATTAGTTATAACATCCGTTGCATATCTATCATCTACAGCTGCATCAAAATTTCCGATGTAACGTCATAGAAAACTGAAATTTAAAATTTATAATCCAAAACTAGTAACAAAGAGAATAATAAAATTCTTGGAAAATCTTTCAAGCAAGCAGCTGTCTGAAGATGATCAACACATTTCTAAATGAAGCATTATGAAACTTCCACGATGCTGCATTAGAATCAACAAATTCCAATCATCACATACAAACGTTGTTCCAACTTCCAATTATTTCATCTACAAATTACACATAGCATTAGGTGGGATTTTTGCTAGTAAAAAGAAATTAGAGAACGCCACATGACTTTCGTCATGCTACTAATAAGTATTACTGCATATGTCTCAATTTATATGACACATTTTTCTTTTTAATCAGTCCCAAAAAAATAATATATTTTTTTATTTTGTAATAATTTAATTTTAAATTTTACCTTTTACGCTTAACGAAATGATCTATAACCACACAAATATCTTTGGCTTATTTTAGACCACGAGATTTAAAAGTCTATCTTTATTTATTAAACTTCGTGTCCAGTCAAATTACATCATATAAATTAGAACGGAGAGAGTATTTAGAAGGAGAATGATTCTAAGAGGGATATGCAATTTGCATTAAACAATTTAAACTAAAGATTTAGATTCGATTATTTATTATGATTTCTGACCTTTCACGACTATATAAAAAAAATCCTGACAGTTGGTAATAATACCGTTATCCAATATTAAGGTATCTCAGTTCTAACTAATTATATTGTTTTAAACTCAAGGAATTCATAAAAGGGAAAAAAAGAAGATGCAGCAATGAGAAAATAGAAGACTTGAGCTATCTTGATCAATATTAAAGAGGGGGGGGGGGGGGGGACTTTTATGATTGGCTCCAGGTGGCTAGACTTGAATGGTACAAGCACGTATATATAAAAACCTCAAAATATTGACAAAGAATTTTAGTAAAGACTTTGAAGAACGAAAGGATATTAATTCTACACGTAATGAATTTGGAAATGAATTTGTGCATTTTGCTGCGACATATAATTTGTGATTAATTAAGAGTATCCTTGGGGCTGATTGAACCCAAAAATATTCATTATTTTTATGGGTAACAGTAACAGTATTAATATATACCGCCCATAAATGAGAAGGCACGCAAACAAGAATAGTCTATCATTATATTGCTTTGTAAGGTAAAACAACAATTAGTGTGTTATTCAATTTGAGAAACGAATTTAAAATTTTATAAAAAATAGCAAAGGATTGATGTGGGTGGGTGACTTAGGGACAGACAATGGTAATGGATGTGGCTAGAAAAGACTAGGTGGGAGGGTTGGGTGGGTGGCAATATGGGATTGAGTTCCATGAAGAAGGATACTAATCAACATGTTATGTTTTGACAGGGATACCATTCCCATCCCTACAAGTAAGCAAACTAGAGATTTTCTGATGCTGAAATTTTATCTACCACTCTCAAGATCTAATCCGTTTTTTATATGAACAAAGACCTCATTATAGGAAACTCTTTGCCATGTGTGATGCTTTCTAATGGACTCGAATCGATCGAGGGTCTATCAGAAACAACTTCTCTACCTTCATAAGATAAGGATAAAGTTGCGTACACGACATCCTATCCAGATCCCACTTATAAAATTACACTGAGTATGTTATTGATGTCTTCTGATGAACTAACAAGTGGTATGTGTTTGGATTTGGTTAAAGTTGTAAGAAATATGAGTATATATTTAAGGTATAAATTTGAAAAAAAATTGGACTTGGGAGGTATTTGATCAAGCTTATAAGCTGGTCAAATTAACTTATAAGAAATTTTTGATTTATCTATCTGTTTGATAAATATTAAAAGTATTTTTAAGTTAAAATCAGTCAAAATCATAAATTAATCGTCCCTAACTTATAATTTTACAATTTATACTTTTTATTTGATCAATTTTTTAAGATTTTATCCATATTATCATTTGTGATTGGCAGAATACTCTTAGTAAAATATACTCTTAACATTTAGTTATCTCTCTATTTATCGTCTATCATTCTTTATATATAAAATACTTTTAAATTTACATGTTTGTAAATAGCTTTAAAGACATTTAAGTCATTTTAACAGAAAAAGTAATTATCAATATATTTTTACCAAACACACTAACTATTTATTATCAGTTTCAACGCTTCTATCCACACACATGACCTTTTATTTATAAAATGTCACGCCCCAAACCTAACTCTGAACGTAAGGGCATTCGATAACACCGGAAGCACCTTATAAAATATTTAAACAATAATTCTAATTCGCTAATCTATTTATAACAAGTCGTATAAAGCTTAAAACATGAACATGCTCATCTTATTAAAAATCAGCGAAAGTCTAATATGAATATTAAATCATGAAACGTCGCAAAGCCTCATCAGGTCATACGAGACTTGAAACATCTACCCAAAATCTGACAACCATCTATGGAGCTTCTAATATAAATAAATGAGTATCTAACTTTGGGACGCAGCCCTGAACTGAAATAAATACACAAATAAAGATAGGGCGGTGTCCCACGAACAAGCATGTGGGCTCACCAAGTGATCTAGAAATCAATAATTTCTACTATCTGATATGCGTATCACGAACCTGCTCTTCAACGTTAATTGACACACCATAAAAAACAACAATGGTTTGCCTGAGTACTGGGTACTCAGTGAGTGTCTAAGGGGAAATAGTTAACAAAACCAAAATAAGATAGTAAATGCAGTATAAATAATTCGAAATCTAAAGTTAGAGTATGATATCAAGATTAGTAAAATTCAACAAAAGCAACCAATAACGAAGGATACATCAAGTTAAACTCGTTGAATGTTTACGATATTAAGTCTTTCACTTACGAACCTGAAATTATCAACAAGCCAACTTATGGGCAACCAAAGAATTAACACATGCCAACTCACGGGCGAACAACCATTTGATACATCGAAGACTTACCCTACGGAGGCTAATCATCCTCTGGACTAGCATTGGAATAGATACACCAAGTTACACGCCTAGTAGGTCAATCGTCCTCTGGACTGACATAGCAATACTCACAAGTGATACATTAGAATCCATAACGGCTAATCGTCCTCCGGACTAGCACAGATTGCCCATACAGACCCAAACACAAACAAGTACAAGTCATGACATGTTAGCCGAATTCACTTACCAAGTCATTTTCTCAATAATAAAGATATTTCAAGTCTTAGATCAATTTAGGAACCTTATTCAAAGAACTTATTCAATTTCAAATTCAAGAAAGTTCATTCAACTAGTGAATCATGTTTAAACCTTTAACTTTTAGAAATTAGTTTCAATCATTCCAAAATGGGGAAAAACAAGTTCAATCAAAGTAGTAAGTTACGTAAAAAGTTCAATGCAGGATTGACTCTACACACGCATGACCTTGTCAAAAAATCATCTTCAAACTGAGATTAAGAACAACCACCAAACAAGGGTTTCACATATACAAACATTCAAATAGATTTTTGAAATCTACGCATACCTCGATTCCTGCTCAAACGTATTCCCCCAAGTTCAACAATCGTTCTACAATTAAGTAGGATGATAAAGATTAGAACTTTAAACCTTTTTTCCTAGAATTCCCACCTTGTTTTGAGAACTAGGGTTTTTAAACCAACATTCATGTTCTTCCTTTCATAAGACTTACCCATGGATTCTAATCACTTGTAGTAGCCCAAAGAAGTCTCAATTCATTCAATAAACACCATTATAAGTTAAGTTCTTACCTTTATTGAGATTTCTCCACAAGTCCTCTTCAATGACTCTTCCTTTGATTCTTAAGAATCTATGGATTGTAATGATAATCTAGTATTAATCCTTATTTTTTTGATGTGGTTTAATCATAGAATGGTTAGAAAACTCACTTGTAGGGTTTGAAGAAGTTCTAGGGTCTTTTCTCCTCAAAAAGTTGGCCAAGAATGAAGTGGGATTGAAATTTCAAGAAAATCCCATTTTTAAACATTTCAGCGAAGTTGAGAATTCTACATCGCATATGCGGCGCATTCCAAGTTTGCGACTGCATTTTGCTCGCATACGTGAACCAAAAACATTGTAAAATATGCCTGAAATGGGGAATGAGTTTGCGGCATCGCATATGAAGTTTGCAATCGCATTCTGAGTATGCGGCCATATTCCAGCCGGTGTTCCAGACAGGCTTCAGTAAAACGGGCATAAAGTTTTTCTCACAGCTCCGATTGAGCTCACCTTATATTATTGAAAAGGTATTTCAAAGGGCCACAACTTTTATGTTTTATGTTTTCTCAAATTCCTAACTGATATTCATGTAAATAGGCTAACAATCAGGACTACTAAATACATAGTTGATTCTATCAAATCTTACGCACCCCACTATTCGTGTTGGTCATAAAACAACTATTTTCACTCAAACTCACCTCGATAGGATTTTATATGTCTAAAGTGTCATATCAACACTCATGTAACTCATTCATACTTAATCCAGATTTACGGAGTGTTACATAAAATCAATTTCATCATATGATATTTATCAGCTACTTTTAATCAGCTAACTCAAATGAGCTCTTAATATGTATGAACATGAATTTCACTTTAAAAAAGAATTGAAGATTTATGAGTAAAAAATAATTACTTTACTTTAAATACTCCTTAAATTATAATTTTAATATATTATGAATATTTTGAATATTAAAGTTTAATTTTACAAATAATACTAATGGCCAACCCAGTATTTACAAATACTGAATTTGAGTGTATAAATTGTGAAATATTATTTATAGCCAAACCTTGCAGACGACATAGTTTTGATTGATGAGACGCGCATTGAATTTAACGATAGGTTGAAAGTTTGGAGGACAGCCTTAGAGTCTAAAGGTTTTAGGTTAAGCAGGACTCAGACAGAGTACATGGAGTGCAAGTTTAGTGATATGACGCAGGAGGTTGATGTGGAAGTGAAAATCGAGGCACAAGCTATAACGAAAATAAAAAGCTTCAAGTATCTTGACTCCATAATACAAGGAGATGGAGAATTGACGATAATGTCACACACCATATTGGAGTAGGATGGATGAAATGGAGGCTCGCATGCTTGGCGATAAGAATGTGTCATCCAGGCTGAAAGATAAGTTCTACAGAGTGGTGGTTAGACCAGTAGTGTTGTATGGGGCAGAATGTTGGTCAGTCAAGAACGTCCATGTTCAGAAGATGAAAGTAACGAAGATGATGATGCTCAGATGGATGTCTGGTCATACTAGAAGAGCTATGATTAGAAACGATGTTATACGGTACAAGGGCGGACTAGCCTCTGTGGATGATAAGATGAGGGAAGTAAGATTGAGATGGTTCAGGCATGTGAAGAGAAAGTGTGAGGATGCGCCAGTTAGGAGGTATAAGCGATTGGCGGTAGCAGGATTTAGGAGAGATAGAGGTAGGCCGGAGAAAAATTAGGGAGAGGTGATTGGACAAGACATGGCACAACTTTAGCTGACTCAATACATGACCTTAGATATGAAGATTTGGAGGTTGAGAATTAGGATAGAAGATTAGTAGGTAGTTGAGTTTTTGTCACATTGTGTGGGAGGGGTAGGGGCTAGCCTCTTCATCTCCTCTTCCCCTTTTCTTAATAGTATTATTTAGGTATTGTGTAGGTCATTACTCTTTATGTGTGTATCATTATATATTACTTCATTTGTTTTGTATAAAAATAATTTATTATCTTATTTTTCTTGCAATTCTGCATCAACTACTTTTCTTTTGAGCCAAGGTCTTTGAGAAACAATCTTTTTAAGAAATTTCAATATAGTAGTAGTACAATCAAACCTCTCTATAATGGCAGCGTTTGTCCAAAAATTTCATGGTTGTTATAGTGGGGTGTTGTTATGTATGGATATTGATATTTGATGTTTAGATCTCATTTAGTTGTTATAAACAAGAGTACGCAAACAATTATTTCTGTGCACTTTTTTATTTTATAAATGAAAATAATATACTTGTTAATTTTAAATTCTCAATTAATTTTCATATCGCATTAATTAAAAATTAAAAATACTAATATATTCATAATTGTACCATATCAATAAAAAAATCTAAGGAACGTATGCATTTAAAATTAATTGAGAATTTAAATATTTTAAGTTTGACATAAAAATTCTACAATTGTAGTTATTTCGTAAATTTCAGTCTCTTAATGATAGTATGCTTGAATTGACAAAGAATTTTGTCCAAACTTTCAGCAAAATAGAATTCAATAGTTTTCCTTTTAAGGTTGTCTAAGAGCTTAACAGTTGACTCTTCGTATTTAAGATTTACTATGTGTCTGACATTAATAATGATTATTATAAATATTTTAATATTTTATATTTATATATAATATATTTTTTAACAAATATTATTATTTGAGTAATGTTATTATATATATGTAATTTTACAAATAGTGTACTGCTATAATAAATGTCACTATTTTTACAGATAAAATATTATTATAGAAAAATAAATATAATATAAAAAATTAATTTCGAATAAAATCTGACTATTATACTAAAATGTTATTGTTAACGAATAACAATAAAAGAAAAATGTGACCGTACTACACGACTCCGCGATTTACTCTTTCAACAACAGAGCCACGTATACGCCAACAAAACATTTACAACACTACTTAGGAGTATAACAATAATCCATTACTAAATGTCATTTATTTGATCTATGTTGTAGACTTGTAGTAGTGGAGTATTTTTCTCTATCATTTTCTATTTTCAATTCAACTATGAAAATAATTCAGAGGACATCCTATTTCTTAAATACATTGCTATTTTTGTTCTTACTGTTATTTCTGAGTTTTTAAATATGCCCCCCCCCCCCCCCACACACACACACACACCACCCTCCTCTATGTGTCCATATTCTTTGTAAACTAACCTCAACCCCTTTCTTTAGGGGAGGTTTTCGTGGTTGTTCACCTCTAACTTCTCTCTTTCCCTTCTTGGCCCAACTCTTCTTCTTCAACTTTCTTTGTATCATTACCACCTTCTTACCCTTCTTTCTCTTTTTTTTTTCCTTTTCATTTCTCATATTTTCTTTTGGATTCATCAGCCTTTCCTCTTCATTCAAACTATTGTTTTTGCATGGTTGGTTTTTTGGTTATTACATTTTTAATATGCCTAGAATACTTCAAGAAAGATAATGGACAATGCAGCAGGAAGTTGAGGAGAATTAACAGCCCTTTCTTTTGTATCAGCTTTTATCAAGAAAGGTATTAATTCAACTCAATCCATTTTGGTCATTTCAATCCCAATACTGAAACAAGAAAAAAAAATTCAATCTTTGCATTATGCAGTTCCATCTGTATATTTTTTTGAAAAGGGTAAAGGTCAAATTTTTATTATTGTGTTTGCATTTTTTTTTTGTTAGGCAAAGGAATTGGTTCTTCACATTTGGGTGCTGCTGCTTCTATCTGTATTCATTTTCATCTCTGAGCAGAGGGTTGTTACATTGGGCGTTTACACATTCTTCTATGGGAACCAAGATCAAGGGGATCTGCAAATATATCTCTAATATCTTTGGTAATTGTCTTTTTCCCTTTAACCCCATACCCCTATACTCCCTCTGTTTTAAAATATTTGTCTGGTTTTGACTTGACACGGAGTTTAAGAAATTAAAAAAGACTTTTGAATTTTGTGGTCTTAAATTAAAGATATGAATAATATATCAAAATGCCCTTTAATCTTGTGAACTTAAACATGACAGGTGGAAAGTTGTAATTAAAGAGTTGCCAAAAAGGGAAAGAGACAAACATTTTGAAATGGAGGGAATATGTTTTTTTTCATTTTGAGTTATTTTTTTGACCGGGAGGAAATTGGTTTCTAATAACAGTTGTGAAGGAGAGGGAGATAGAGATTGGATATCCAACTGATGTTAAGCATGTGGCACATATTTGTTGGGATGGACAATCAGGCAATGCACCTAGTTGGGTATGTTTTTTTAGTTTCTTCCACATTTTATATCTGTCCATTTTGTATGAAAGGTTTTTTTCCCTTCTCATATAGCTAAATATGTTGTTGTTTGGTATTGGTTTTGGTTCATTTTGGAACTTTATAGATGAATGAATTCAAGACTGGGCCTGATTTTGCAGCAACTTCTATTGGTAATTCTGGTTCTGCACATTCTCCATGGGCATCTCAAGGTTAATACTTTTGCTTCTAAAAAAAACTCTCCATTTCCCTCTTGTGCGTGCTATGTTGCTTTCACTACCAATTGTCTTGTGACAAGCCAAGAATAATGACCAAAAGATGTATTACAACACTATATGATTTATCATCTATTGAGTAATTGGAATCAAGAAAGGGGAATTAAAAAAAAAAAGTGTCTGATATGTTGCTATAAAACATGTGCAGTGTCTATAATCAGACAATCGGGCAGTATGGTTTTTGTCACGGGTTGAGATGTTGAATGAAATATGATAATCTTGTCCTATGTTTTGTACTAATGTATAGAAAAATCTGTTAAAAGTGACAGGGCAATTCTTTCATTTTTTTGTTTTATATTTTTCGTCTTGTTTTTTTCCTTAAAGGTCTGTATCTCCTAGGGGAATTCAGATTTATATTCTTTAAAAGCCTAACATTTCAAATGACATATTTTCAAGTGTCATTTTAAGTGAACCTAAAATAAGGGTTGAAATGAAATGTGATTGATTTGCATTTGAAATCCAAATTATATTAGGTAAATCTAAGTAGGTGAATTACATAGGGCCAAAGTCCTCCATCCAAAGGGACCCTAAGATTCTTTGCCTCAATCCAGGGAAAAGCTTTGGACTTATCTGTCACAGAAAGGTCTTTAACTTGGCACCAGAAAGGGACAGTTTTTTATGTGTTTTTTCATTAAATAATCTTGGCTGTTTGGCAAATATTGTCTAGTTCCAGTGACACGCTAATAGAGTAATTTCATAACGTATAGATAACAATACTCTGTGAAAAGGTTACAAAGGAATACATATCTTGTAAATTATTCTTTGAGTCAGAATCATGAAACAGAGGAATCATTCAATTGACCAGTAATACAGGCATTTTACCCAATTAAGCTTTCATTTTAATTCTCTTTGAAGCTAAGCTAATCCAAGTTTCATTAAGTATTCTGTGTATTTCTTCTCTTGGAGAAGAAAACAAGCAACTAGTTTTACTAAGATTTAAGGCATGCTCACCATTATGCATTATCACTTATATTGACATGTGACATTCAGTATAAGCATTTGATTAGGGAAATACAAGTTTCTTGATTTTTCTTGAAAGAACTTTGACGGATAGAAGATTCTATTTCAAGTGTGGATGTGCAGCATGTTTGTAGGTCATTCAACTTGGTTGCATTGCTCTTAGTTTATACATTTGAGTGAGAACTCAATTTTTCAAAATATTTACATATTCTAGTAGGTTCTAAGAAATGCCGAAAATAAGCAATGTTTACTTGAAGTAGCTCATGAACAAACATTCAATATTTCATGTGATGGTCTGATTTCTAATGCCAACTTTTAGAATTTCTTGATATGAGTTGATTCGCGAAAAGCCTAAATTTTGTTATAGTAGATGTACCGATCCTGATTTTCTGTAGATACTTATCTTATGCTTTTTATCGCATCTTTTTGACAGATTACACAGAGTCAACGAGACAGCAACCGGGGTCTGACCTTTACAGGGACATAGGACCTACTGTGGTTCCTAAGAAACAGAAGCGGAGGAAGCCCAAGTCGACATCCTCTCCCAGGTCTGGTTCATCATCCTCATCAAGGTCATCACGAGCAGAAAAATCCAAGTCTAAATTTGTCAAAGGCAATGCTAAAGCAGTAAACATAGAAGTGGCTTAACTAATGTTACAAACGTGTAGCTCAAACTGCAGAGAATTCTGTCATTGCACTAGCTATCGAAGTTGTTCATAATCCTCATGAAAGGATTGAAGAGAAAGGCGAGGAGGGTATACAAACTTGTGTGGAGATGTAGAGAGTGTTGCACTGCAAATGTTATAAAAGTAATATGGAAGACAACTAAAAAGTAGGGGGCTTAGAGATGTGAAAAACCAGGACAATGTTTTGGGAGAACTATAAATTCTTTTTTTTTCTATTTATTTTTCTCTTAGTTATATCTTTCCTCTTCTTGGAACTACGACGAGGAAGGATCGTGTAAGGAGTTGAATCATTTAGTCTATTGGTTGAAGATTGTACTAATGCTAATTATTTGATTTGAACAAACTCCAGGGATTCTCTCATCATACTCCTGGTTTTCCTGTTCTTGATTTGTTCTACTTTACATTATGTAGCCATAATATTCATATTCTTTGTGGATAAGTTATTATTTGGACCTCAATGTTTTTCAATAGAATGTTGCAGCTATTTAATCTGAAAATGACATCAAGTAGACTACTAATACCAACTGAATAAAGCTGCTAATCTAGTAATCTACTACAAATTGAACACCCTAAATTTGTACAGCTACTAAATTAGTTTCACACAACTTTGATGAGTAGAATGGAGTTATAGAATTCATGAAAGTCTTTTATTCATAACATGAATTCTTACAAAGCAATAACAAGATAATAAAATAATATTATTCTTGAGAGCTAAAAGTGCAAGTAAAAGAAAAGCAAGTAAAGCCCTTTATATAGGGTCTATTACATGGGATACAAATATGTTTTTCCAATGTGGGACAAAAGCAAATGCTAATATCTCCTCTCAAACTCGCGATGGTGTAGACAGAAGCATCGAGAGTTTGCCAAGAAAGAACCGGTGACGCTTTAAGGTATGCGCCTTTGTGAAGAAATCGCAAGTTGCATCGAAGATGAGACAAATGGCAAGGATAGAGTGCGTGCTCGAAGATGATATCGAATAATATGACAATCAATCTCAATATGCTTGGTACGTTCATGAAAGACGTGTTGTGCGCAATCGAATAGAACTCTTATTATCACAATACATCGGTGTTGGTGAAGAAAGACAGACACCCATATCAACCAATAACCGACGTAACCATACAATATCACACGTAGTAGAAGCCATAGCACGATACTCTGCCTCAGTTGAAGAGCGAGAAACCACATCTTGTTTCTTACTTTTCCATGAGATGAGTGAATCTCCTAAAAATACACAATAACCGAGTAGTTGATTTCCGATCGCTTAGGTCACTGTACCCAATCTGCATCGAAAAAATGCACGAAGCTCCAAGGATGAGGTTGATGGAAACAAGAGACTCTGATAAATCGTTCCTCGAAGATAGCGAAGAATACGCATAACTGCAGCCCAATGTACAGATGTAGGAGAGCAAACAAACTGACTGACAATGTGAACAACATATGCAATGTCAAGGCGAGTAATGGTGAGGTACACCAGACTCCCTACAACTGAACGATATAAAGTGGGATCAGGAAGAGGATCCCCGTCAGTAGGTGTATATCGAACATTAACCTCAAGAGGAGAGTCAACTATACGAGTATCTGTGAGACGGGCCCGCTCAAGAATATCTGCAGTGTACTTAGACTGAGAGAGAAGATATCCCTTCTCAGAATAAGCTACCTCAATGCCTAAAAAGTAACGTAGATGACCTAAATCTTTCATCTCAAAACGGCGAGATAAAGTAGATTTTAGGTTTGCAATACCATCAATATCATCACCTGTAATGATCATGTCATCAACATACAACAAAAGCAAAAAACAACCTGCAGGGGATGATTTAACAAATAACGCCGAATCATGAAAGCTGGAAATAAACCCAAGAGATGATACTACAGTGGAGAACTTGTCGAACCAAGCTCTTGGAGCTTGTTTGAGACCATACGAGCTTTCTTAAGCCTCGCACACTTGTCCCGGACTATGTGAAACACCAGGTGGAGGGACCATGTAGATTTCTTCTTGAAGATCCCCATTTAAAAAAGCATTTTTAACATCCATTTGTGAAATATGCCAATGACGAACAGAGGCCACTGCAATAAGAACCCGGACAGATGTCATCTTTGCAACGGGTGCAAAAGTCTCTTCATAATCCATACCATATTCTTGAGCAAAACCCTTTGCAACCAAACGAGCTTTATATCGCTCAATAGAACCATCAGACTTTGTCTTAATCTTGTACACCCATCGAGAACCAATAGTTTTCTTACCAGTCGGTAGAGAAACCAAATCTCAAGTACCAGTTTTGTTCAAAGCAACCAGTTCCTCATTCATAGCCTCTTGCCAAAGAGGATCACGAGCTGCCTCAGAGTAGGATGTAGGCTCATAGAGAGAATTAATAGAAACTAGAAAGGAAGCGAATGATGGAGCATAGCAAGAATAATCAAAATCGGATACCTGAGTAGATCGCAGAGTGCGTTTAGGATAGCGAGGTGGATATGGATCTGCAACCACAAGAGGTTCTGAAATAGGCGTAGGAGGGGGCTGAGTATCAATATCATGGGACCTGCCAGAAGACTGAGAAGGAACAGATGATATAGATGTAGAATCAGATGGACAATCAGCATCAAAGGGATCAATATCAATAAGGTCAGATTTTGTCATACCATGTGAGGTAGGTGTGATGGAAAAGAAAGGAACATGCTCAATAAAGGAAACATTACGAGACACATACAATTTTCCAGAAACTGGATCATGACAACGATAACCTTTCTGCCCAACCCCATATCCAAGAAAAACACAAATGGCGACACGAGAAGATAACTTAGTACGCTCTCGCATGTGGACGTAGAACAAAACATGTAGAACCAAAAACTCTCAAATGGGAATATAGTGGGGTGTGACCAAATAGTCTAGCATACGGAGAAATACCGAATTATGAGAGGTAGGGATCCTATTAATAAGATAAACGGATGTAAGGACAAACTTCTCCCCAAAATTCACTAGGTACACTAGCGGACAAAAGCATGGATCTAGCTGTCTCAACAATATGTCTATGTTTTCTCTCGGCTACCCCATTTTGTTGTGGTGTATCAGTACAAGAAGACTGATGTATTGTACCATCAGCTTTGAAAATACCAGAAAGATCCCCACTAGTATATTCACCTCCTAAATCACCCCGAAAACATTTAATAATGGCGAAATGTTGAGTTTTCACATAGGCTTGAAACTCAACATAAGTATGAACAAAATCAGAGCGTCTTTTCAACAAATAAACCCAACAATGACGAGTATAATCATCAATAAAGGAAACATAATATCTGGAGCCACCCTTAGTAGGGATAGGTGCTGGCCCCCAAACACCTATGCCATTGACAGGCATTGGCACCATTCATACATCCACTATATCATTACCTGATGTTTATTGCATTCCAAAATTACATATAAATCTTGCTTCTGCTGGTCAAATATGTGACTCGGATGTTTTATTGGACTCTTCCCTAATTCTTGTTATGTGCAGGATCTAAAATCCAAGAGAGTGATTGGGACAGGGCGTAAAAAGGGGAGAGGTCTATATGTTTTGGATGAGCTGCATCTTCCTACTCATGCAGCAACTATGCCTGTTAATCTGTCTTCTTATGCAGCACGCCCCTGGTATCAGTTAAAAATTTTTTTGGCTTGTTTTGGAAGCTCGTGCTCGTTTTGGCTGCTCGTGCTCGTTCTGATCTTGGCTTCCACATCTGGGTTTCGTCTTTTTGGCTTCCGCATCTGATTGGTGAGATATGCCCCTTTTTTTTTTCTTTTTTTTTAAAAACAAGCCAGAAAATGAGATCAAAATCATGACCAAAGGCAAGTCAAATATCCAAAGATTAAGAAAACCTATCCAAAATGTAGCTGGGAGAACATTGTCTAACTCAACTGAAATTTAAATGTTATCCAGAATACTCCATCATCATAAAGTAATATCAAAATGCAAATCTATTTTTCTACTCTTGTCTAGCTTCAACTTTCTTCTTCTGCCAGAGGCGGTCCAGTGAGCTGTCAGCATCACCCTGAGAACGGATGAAACCACAGAGAGCAAAAGTTGTGAAACTGCCGGTGTACACACCCTTATCATCCAAATGACCAACATTAAGTTGAACAGAAGCATGATCCTTTGAAGTGATCAGCCTATTCGTAGCAGAACATTTCCTTGGGATGTAAAGATCCATGTTTTGTCAGATCTCACCAATCAGATGCGGAAGCCAAAAAGACGAAATCCAGATGTGGAAGTCAAGATCAGAACGAGCACGAGCAGCCAAAACGAGCACGAGCTTCCAAAACAAGCCAAAAAAATTTTTAACTGATACCAGGGGCGTGCTGCATACGAACCCCCCAACTAACTCACCGCGAAGTTGAATCCGCGATCGAGCTAAAAATATTTGTGCTCTTGGCTCTGATACCATGATAGAATTCATGAAAGTCTTTTATTCATAACATGAATTCTTACAAAGCAATAACAAGATAATAAAATAATATTATTCTTGAGAGCTAAAAGTGCAAGTAAAAGAAAAGCAAGTAAAGCCCTTTATATAGGGTCTATTACATGGGATACAAATATGTTTTTCCAATGTGGGACAAAAGCAAATGCTAATATGGAGAACGGACATTCTATTTTGTAACCTTAAGGCATACTTAAAAGGAGTTCATGCACCTTTGTAAAATTATCTAACAACATGGCCTACCCCTGGTTCTCCTTTTATTATCCCCTTTTGGGAAGTGGCTATTTTTCCTTAAGTTCTTCAATTTATGTTTGTTTTTCACTCTATTTTTTTAAAAAAAAATCGAGCTGGAAAAAGGGTAGAAAACATGATTTAGACATTGTTTCAATATTATTATTTCATGGTGAGTTCAATTCTTAATATTCTAGGAGTCCTGATTCCCACAGCAAAAAGTAAAATAAAAAGAAGCCCCCCCACCACACACACACACACATATTTTTTAGAGAAAATAGAAACGACATAAAGGTCCGTCTTTAATACAAGGAAACAACAAAATCAGTACTACTAAAGGATCTAAGGGCAAACTGGTCAAGTTATTATAACCAAAATACAAAAAATAGAACATAATGACAAATAAAATTAAAATGATTGAATAACCGTTGGTAGTTTGGTCCCGCCATTTCAGTCGTAGCTTACATGGAGGAAAAACTCTCATCTGACTAAGTCTTCACTTAATTCAAGAATATCATCCCAAATGTCTCATTCTCTTCCCTTTTTTCCCCCTTTTTTCTCTTTTTTTTCCAAATCTTGAAATCCAATTGACACTATTGAAATTTGGAACAAAAATAATAATGAAGATGGTCTCAAAAGCCATAATCTTTCACATAATATTGTTTTCTGTCACTATTAAGGCACAAGATTATGATCCTAATTCACCGCCTGCTACTTCCTCTGCAGAAAATGACTGCAATGGTATTTTTTTATCCTATTTATTCGTCTCTAGAACAAAAGAGCTACCCCACGTAAAGAACACAAGTGCACAAGCCTGGGCCTTTAAGGCTACGGCAACAGTACTTAATGCAGGTATATATGAGCTCAAGAACTGGAAAATCTTCATCGGGTTTCAAAATCGCGAGCTTTTAGTCTCAGCTAGTAATGCTGTGTTAGTAAATGGTGATGATTTCCCAGCTCCTGTTGGAAATGGAACTTACCTAGCTGGCTATCCTCAAACAGACTTGAAGACGTCGATTGATACTGCTGGTGATTATACACAAATTCAAGCGGAAGTTGAGTTGACAGGTACACAATTTGGAATCAGGCCACCAGGTTATCCCATGCCTAAAACTATTAAGCTTGTCAATGATGGCTATAAATGTCCAGCAGCAGTTCGCAAATGTAAGTGTTAAAATTATGCTTTTGGACTGCAATAACTTTATTTTACTGGTTTAGTTTTTTTTGAACTGGTTAGTAGTTTGCTAGTTGTCCCTATTTTCTAGTAATTAGTTTGTTGAAGATATGATTCTGTGAAGATATTCTAGGCTAGGATAATGATTATCTTTTTACTGTTTGTTACTGTAAGTTCCCTATAAATGTAGAGCTCAACAAAGTTAAATAAAATAGTCTAATTTGACTGCATAGCAAGTATTTGTTTTTCTTTTAGTCTTTCTCTGTTAATTCCCTAAGTTTCTTCGCTAAGAAACAACAATAAGTGCTTAATAGGTATTTGAATGAACATTTTTGTGGCGAATCTTAATTGAATTCTGAATCTCCCTTTTGTTTATTGTGTGACAGCAACGATAATGCACGTCTGCTGCATGAAAGATCCAAAATTTAAGGCTAAAAATTTCACGACCAAGTATTTCCCACGCCAAAATGGTGATCTTTTGATCTCTTATGATGTTACACAAGCCTATCCGAGTAACTATCAAGCACAAGTGACCATACAAAATAATAATCCTTTGGGACGCCTTGATCAGTGGAATTTAACTTGGGAATGGATGAGGGGGGAGTTTATCTACTCGATGAGGGGTGCGTACACTCGCAAGAAAGACTATTCGGATTGTGTCTATGGTGCTGCAGGACAGTACTATCAAGACTTTGATTTTTCTAAAGTCTTGAACTGTGAAAAAAAGCCTATCATAGCTGATTTGCCTCCAGATAGAGCTCAAGATAAAGACGTTGGGATGTTACCGTTCTGCTGCAGAAATGGTAGCATCATGCCAAGTGTAATGAATGAAACCAATTCAAAGTCTGTGTTTCAGTTAACGGTCTATAAGCTTCCACCAGATTTGAATCTTACAGCTCTTTACCCTCCTGAGCATTGGAAAATTGTCGGTGTTCTTAATCCGGATTATAAATGTGGACAAGCCTTAAGAGTAGACGACACACAATTCTCGGATCCAAGTGGACTTCAAGCTACTGTCACAGCTATTGCGAGTTGGCAAATAGTTTGCAATATCACAAAGCCAAAAGATAGAGCGAACCGGTGCTGTGTTTCATACAGTGCCTATTACAATGATTCTGCAATTCCCTGTAGCACTTGTGCATGTGGTTGTGACAATTCTGTCAAATGCAATCAAAATGAACGAGCACTGCTTCTTCCTCCAGAAACACTTCTCGTGCCATTCGCAAACAGAAGAGAGAAATCTCTCTATTGGGCTAAGCTAAAGCACTATCATGTCCCTAAGCAGTTACCTTGTGGGGACAACTGTGGGGTTAGCATAAACTGGCATATTGATTCAAACTATAAATCAGGATGGACTGCTCGGATTACTCTATTCAATTGGGGAGAAATTGATTTCGTGGACTGGTTCGTGGGAATCCAGTTCAAGAAAACAGGTTCTGGCTTTGCGAAAGCTTTTTCTTTCAATGGAACTTTACTTCAAAACATGAATAACACAGTTTTCTTGAAAGGACTACCTGGTTTAAATTACTTGATAGCAGAAGCAGAGGGACAAAAACCTGGAGACCATAGAGTACCCGGAAAGCAACAATCTGTCCTTCAATTTGATAAGAAACACTTAAAAGGTATTGATATAGTAAATGGGGATGGATTTCCAACAAAGTTGCTATTCAATGGGGAAGAATGTGCACTTCCCCCTCATCTTTTAGTTGCAAAAGGAAGAAAATGCCGTGCAAAATCTTGGGTAATCGCCATCATAACATTGCTTACCTTCTTGCTGATGCTAAAAGACCTGCAATGATTGAAAGCTGAGCATGTTTTTGGCTGTACATTTCAAGTAAATGGAAGGAGATTCCCAAGTGACACTCTGCACGGGGAAGTTTCCGTTTCTAACCTCACATTAGTATAGCACCATATCAAATATGATAAATGGATTGATATTCTCAGTGTTAAGAACACCAGAATCACATTTTGCAGAATGATTCTTGTGGCTGCTGCAAGTTAAAGCACACAGAAGCTCGTAAAGCACCAAAAGACTGCAAAAGGAAAAAAGAAGAACATGGTCTTATTTGTGTCAAATTTAGAAGATCATAAGCAAGCATGGCTACATTGGTACCCTCAAAAGAGAATATATGCAGTTTGTAAGCTAAGCTCCATTTATCATGTGCCTTTTCCAGATTGTGTGAACAATGTTGTCTACTTCATGGCAAAGGGAAACTCCTTATGATTACACTTGCTGTGTTGTGTTATTCATCTCGTACCCCTTTCTTGTATGCTTTCATACTGACACAATGGCCAGGAAAAACCTTACCCACAGCACCAGATAAATGAATGCAAGACATGTAACCTTCTATCATAAGTGCTATATATTCGCACTTTAATTTGTGATTTCTATGATTAATTGTTTAATTTGGTGCAAACACCATGGATAAGTATATTGCTGATGGCCGTCGGTATTTTGAACATGTTGTATTGTTGAAACTGACGAGCACTGGAAAGTAGTAATATATGGAAACAAGAACACAAAATGACAGATGTAGATTAAAAGTTGCAACTTCAACCAAACAAGTGATCTTCTAATGTTATCAATGACAAAGCAGAAACAGCTCCAAAAGAAGTAATCTCCCAATCTTTGTTTAATCAAAAATCACCTAGGAACAATCATATGTTGTGTTTCTCCAATGCGCAATCATCAACACTCAACGTCTTCTTACCCTCTAAAATTCCCTTTATTCTTCTCAACATATCAGTGGAAATTAAACCAAAAATAATTGTTATTGCATTTACCATTCTTCTATTCTTCACTCCTTAATTAAGCCAAAATAACCAAAATCATAACTCAATCTGTCACATTGGAGTCCATCAGACATGCTCATATGCTTCTGATTTGCGGTCCATGCAGTTAAGTGTTAATAAAGTGAGAGCTTGAACTATTGATTCAAAAGATTTACAGATAAAATTCCAGTTGGCATGTTTGATCAAAAATAACATAGAAAGTTTTCAGGTGGCATGCATATTGCTTATTATTTATACAAGGCATAATATATAAACAGACTCTCAAACTTAGCCTCAACTGGCAAGTATGTCCTTCAACTTTGGGTGTGCACAAGTAGACACCCCAACTTGTATAAAGTTGAACACATAAACACAAATGATGATGTGGCATTGACATGACACATAAATTTGGAGATGTCTAGATGATCATTTTGTGGAGTGTTCAACTGACAAAATGGAGACAAGTTGAGGTGTCTACTTGTGCACACCCAAAGTTAGAGGGCATACTTGTACAGAGGCCAAGTTTGAGGGCTTGTTTATGTATTATGCCTTCATATAAACTTTGTTATCCATCATACTTATCACGGAAAGTAAGGTTGCAATCCTTCTCAGTTTACATATTACAAACTAACTTCTCAAGAACCAGTCAATCATGGCAAGGCTTGTGATTCTGGTATTGCCTTGTCGATTGGGTTCCGAACACAGCTGAAAGATTTTGACACAATATATATGTTTCATTATCAATCGAATTAGTATTAAAATTTGAAAAAAGATTCAAAAAATAGTATTGCTTCATCATCAATCAAATACACTAAAAAGGCAAAGAACATATTTTTGAATGCAGATATAGAATTCAACGAATTAGTCATATCATATTTGAATGAAGAAATAGAGATCATTGAGGCAAGTCGAATAAGAGGAAACTGCAAACAGTACTGAAATATACTCTCTTGTATGTATATTATATTTGTTACCAAAAGAAACTCATTGCTTTTTCCAGATAGTGATTCATGTATCACTGCTTTCAGGCACTTCCACTACGAGAAGAAGGTAATACTTTATGAAGCAATTGTACTGTATCGTATTGTTAATTACTTTAAATTCAATACTTGTCTTGATTATTACTTAAATTTTATTTTGTCATAGTTTCAAATCCGTTATTATGCAATACTATATACTATGAAATGATATGTAACAACTATCCAATCAAGTGTAACTCAATCTAACAACCCTAACATGGTAGACATTGGCTTTATAGTTGAAGTGCATGGTGTATATATATACATTAGAAAAATATTACTACAAAACAAACTGATATTTCGGTATAACAATCATGAACTAGAAGCACAAGATATATGATTATGTGCTCTAATAGAATTGTTGATACCCCGTCATATAGGCGAATTTAGAATTTAAAGTTTATGAGTTCCTACAACAACCTCAAGTTAATACTTGAATAATACGTAATTGTTTTTACGACCAAATATAGATACTTATTAAATTTTTTAACAAATATATATGGATTGTTGGGATTTAAAGTCACCAAGTAGTGAGCTTTAAATGTGAAGTGTGAATAGGGAAATAGAGGGAAATGGAATTTTGGAAAAGTAACTTTTTCAAGTGAACATTCTCCCACATGGGTGATGGAAATTGTTATGTTTGTGTTTATAGAAACACACCCTCTAGTTCATAAAGAGTTGAGAAGAGGACCTCCCCTCACATCGTTGTTGAGTTGTCGCTTGGCTCGGCTTTGGTTGATTAATTGATAATTTGTTTGGACCAAATTTATTTTATTTCCATTTTTGTTATTTAATTTCCTTATATTAATATTAATTAATTAACGTAGAAATTAATTAATGTTTAATTAATTTGCAGAATAAATTTTCCAACGGTCACCTTCTTCCCCGAACAGGTGCCTTTGTGCCTCTTCAATGGCTATAAAATTTATAGAGGTTTCACCTCATTTTTTCACTCACTGAAATAAAAAAATTTACTCTTTGAAATAATAGATTTTTCATCCCCTCTTCTTGCATCAGTTTTTCAAAGACAGGAAATCAGTAAGTGTCATGTGATTACATACCTTTGTTGAGTTCGCTGAAGTTCTGCAATTTCGATTACCAGTATTGAAAAATAGAGTTTTGTTCTATCCTGGGAGGAATTAATCCAAACCTTGCACAATTATGAGGGGATTAAATTCTTTAAGAAAATATAGTCTTTTGTGGGCTCGAAACTGCCATTTTTATTCTTAAATGATTTCTGTTTTATAGTATATATTCTGAATACAGAGTTACCATGCTTAAAGATCTTAAATTATATATTTCTCTTTCATCTTATATTCTATTTTGGTTGGAGATTAAAGTCTTCGAATTTTCCACTCCGTTAAGTCACTTGATTTGAAGATATAAAAATTTCATCAAGTGAATAAATTTTTTTTTGGTTTAATTTGAAGAATATAAAAACTTCTCCAGTTGATTAATTTTGTTTGTGTTTTCCTTTCCAAACATAAATGGTTGATCCAACTAATGTTGTGAATTCTACTGTTGCTACTGTGACGAATGTTGCCTCATCCGGTCGCACTACGTCTATGCTTGCAATAGCAGCGTCAGAAAAGCTGGGAAAGTCATTGACTTTAAGAGATGGCAGCAAAAAATACTTTTCTACTTAACGACTCTCAGTCTGCAAAAGTTCGTTATTGAGGATGTCTCAGTCCTGCCAGATGATACTCCGGAAAATGAACGTTTTCTCGTGACGGAGGCATGGAAGCATTCTGATTTTCTGTGCATGAACTCTATTCTGAATGGCTTGGATGATGGTCTATATAGTGTTTATAGCGTTTGTAAGTCTTCTAAAGAATTATAAAATGCTTTGGACAAGAAATATAAGATCGAAGACGCTGGTTTAAAGAAATATGTTGCTGCCAAATTCCTGGACTTTAAGATGATTGACAACAAGTCTGTCATGTCGTAGGTCCAGGAATTACAACTGATTATTCACGATCTCCTTGCGGAAGTATAATTCTCTTCAATATGTTTATTCAAATTATTGATTATGTTACTAATAATATTTTTATTATTATTGAAGGAATGGTGATTAACGAAGCTTTTCAAGTAGCGGATTTCATTGAAAAGTTGTCTCCTTTGTGGAGGGAACTACTTGAAGCACAAATATAAGGAGATGAAGTTGAAAGATCTAATTGTCCGTCTTAGAATTGAGGAGGATAATAGATTCGCTGAAAACAAAAACAATGACAAAAGCAATTATGGGGGCAAACATTGTTGAAACTGCTCCAACAAATTTAAAGATAAGGAAAAAGACTTCTGGACTAAAAAATCTTCCAAGCAAGAAGAAATTTAAAAAAAATGCTACAATTGTGGCAAATTTGGACACATGTCGTCAGAATGTCGTGCATCGTAGAAAGATAAGGAGAAAAAGAAAGGTCAACCAAATATGGTAGAAAGGAATGAAGACGTGGACAATTTATGTGCCATGCTGTCAGAATGAAACTTGGTAGGTAATCCAAGAGAATGGTGGATAGATTCTGGTGCAACCCGACATGTATGTGCTAACAAGGAGTTGTTTACTTCTTATGTTGCAGCTGGACCTGACGAGACCATTTTCATGGCTAATTCCGCTACTGTAAAAATTGAAGGAATGTGTAAAATTACTTTGAGATGACATCGGGCAAGATTGTGACTATGAACAATGTCCTTCATGATCTAGAAATGCGAAAGAATTTAGTCTCAACTTCTCTTTTAGTAAAAAATGGATTCAAGTGTGTTTTTGTTTCCGATAAGGTTGTAGTTAGCAAAAATGATGTGTATGTTGCAAAGGGCTACCTTACCGAGGGCATTTTCAAATTCAACGTAATTTCAGTTGATATGAATAAAATTTCTGCTTCTTCTTATTTACTTGAGTCAAATAGTTTGTAACATGCATGTTTGGGACATGTTAATTATAAAACCTTGTGAAAATGATAAACTTAGAAGTATTGCCTAAATTTGAAT
This sequence comes from Anisodus tanguticus, assembly GCA_034509755.1. NCBI lineage: Eukaryota > Viridiplantae > Streptophyta > Magnoliopsida > Solanales > Solanaceae > Anisodus > Anisodus tanguticus. The sequence goes on along the minus strand of CM067548.1, from coordinate 37,470,615 downwards.
GCAATAATTCAAGGTGTCAAGTATGTGTTGAATCTAAGTATGCTAAGCATCATTATAAGTCTGTTGAAAGGAATTCCGATCCTTTGGACTTAATTCATACAGATATGACATGAAGTCAATACCATCTCGCGGTAATGACATGAAGTCAATACCATCTCGCGGTAGGAAAAAAATATTTTCATAACTTTTATTGACGATAACACTCGATATTGCTATTTTTATTTACTTAATACTAAAGATGAAGCCATTAACGCATTCAAGCAATACAAAAATGAAGTTGAAACACAACTTAACAAGAAAATAAAAATGATTAGAAGTGATAGGGGTGACGAATATGAATCTCCTTTTAAGGAAATATGTTTTAAATATGACATTATTCATCAAACAATTGCTCCATACATTCCACAATCTAATGGAATTATGGAAAGAAAGAATTGAATCTTAAAGGTGATGATGAATGTATTATTGATAAGTCTGGTTTAACCCAAAACTTGTGGGATGAGGATATCGTTACAGCTAGTCGAATACTCAACTGAGTACCCCATAGCAATATAAAATTCATTCCATATGAAAAATGGAAAGGAAGAAAACCCAACTTGAAATATTTTAAAGTGTGGGGTGTTTGGCTAAAGTGCAGGTTCCTAAACTTAAAAAGGTAAAAATAGGATAAAAAAACCATTGAATGTGTTTTCATAGGATATGCTACTAATAGTAAAGCATATCATTTTCTCGTTCATAAATCAGAAAATCCCGACATTCATGTTAATACGGTAATTGAATCATATAATGTTGAATTCTTTAAAAATATTTACCTGTATAAAAAGGAACGTGAGTCGTCTAGTGAAAGATCTAAATGACATCGGGAAGAGACAAAGGAAGTTGCGCCTAATGAGGAAAATCCAAGACGTAGCAAACGTAAAAAAACATCTACTTCCTTTGGTCCTAATTTCTTGACATTCTTAGTAGAGAATGAGCCTAAAACTTTTAAGGAAGCGATGTCTTCCTCAGAAGCACAATATTGTAAAGAGGCAATCAATAGTAAAATACTATCCATTTTAGACAACCACACTTGGAAATTGGTTGATCTTAGGTTCCAAATGGATTTTCAAAAGAAAAATGAAAGATGATGGTACTATTGACAAATATATTGCAAGACTTGTTGTCAAGGGATTCAGACAACAAGAAGGTCTTGATTATTTTGATACTTACTCGCTGGTAACAAAAATTACATCCATACAGGTGTTAATAGCGTTAGCCTCCATCTACGGTCTTCAAATCCATCAAATGGATGTGAAAATAACCTTCTTAAATGGAGATTTCGAGGAAGAAATCTACATGAATCAACCTAAAGGTTTTGTAGTTCCTGAGAAAGAAAAGAAGATGTGTCTACTTGTTAAGTCACTTTATGGACTTAAACAAGCTCCCAAACAATGGCATGCAAAATTTGACCAAACAATATTCATAAATGGGTTTAAGATTAATGAATGTGATAAATGTGTTTATATTAAGAATGTGCCAAATTACATAGTCATTGTTTGTTTATATGTTGATGATATATTGATAATGAGCAAAGACATTGCTGACATAAATGCTACTAAGTGTATGCTTGCTAGCAAGTTTGATATGAAAGACATAGGAGTTGATAATTTGATTCTAGAAATTAAAATTCATAGGAATCCTCAAGGTCTAGCATTGTCTCAATCTCATTATATTAAAATGGTACTTAAAAATTTCAAGTATTTGGAGTTAAAAGTTACAAAGACTCTGATTGACGTAAACCTTGCTCTTACAAAGAACCAAAGTCAAAATAAGTCTCAATTGAACTATGCTCAAGTGTTGGGAAGTTTGATGTACATCATGAACTGTACACGACCGGATATAACTTACGCTATAAGTAAATTGAGTTGTTACACAAGTAATCCCAACCAAACTCATTGGATGGCAATGAAAAGAGTTTTGGGGTATTTACAATACACTCAAGAGTATGCTTTTCACTATAATAAATATCTCACAGTAATTGAAGGATATAGTGATGCAAATTGAATCGCCGGATCATCTGAAGTTAAATCCACAAGCGGATACGTTTTCACCATTGGAGGAGGAGTAGTGTCGTGGAAATCATCCAAACAGACATGCATCGCTCGCTCTACAATGGAGTCTCAATTTATAGCTTTGGATAAAGCTGGTAAGGAAGCAGAATGACTGTGGAATTTCTTGAAAGATATTCTATTTTGACCTAAACTAGTGGCACATATATGCATACACCGTGATAGTCAAACTACAATAGGAAGGGCTGAGAGAGTTATGTATAGTGGAAAATCTCGTCACATACAACAAAGACATAATACCGTTAGACAGTTACTCTCTAGTGGAATTATTACGATTGATTATGTAAGGTCAAAGGATAATGTGTTGAATCCACTTACAAAAAGCCTAACTAGAGAGGCGGTTGATAAATTATCAAAGGAAATGAGATTATGGCCAAGAACAAGTCATAATAATGGTAACTCCACCTAGTTGATCGGAGATCCCAAGATCTAGGTTCAAGGAGATCAAAAAAATTTATGAATGACGGTTCAACATTATCGTCAAACTCAATCCATTCTCATGATAAGACAGTGTTAAGAAACAAAGATAAAGAGCTAAGGCTTTTTAATGATTTCTAAGTTTAACATGATATAAGCAAACGAGTGTATCAACAGATTACACATTTTGGAATCACCTATGTGAGTGTGAAATGTAAGTCGCTTCAAGGAGAATTAGAGTAAGGTCAGTTCTCTACACACTCATGAAACCAGGCGGCGTTCATGGCTAAAACGAACATAACAATGAGAACCAAGAATGGTTAAGGGTTAATTGTATGACATATGTTGGCTAAATATACATCAAAGCTCGACGGTTTAGGGATATCAAATCTATCGATTGATCAAGTATATCCGATTTATGTTCACTATGGAAAGTTCAAAGGAAAACCTACTTATCCAGATACAATTAATCCTTACTTGTAAATCACACAATTTTTTTCATGCATGTTTTCATAATATAGACATTCTCCATTCATATGGGGGATTATTGGAATTTAAAGTCACCAAGTAATGAGCTTTAAAGGTGAAGTATGAAATGGTAAATGGAGGAAAACAAAATTGGAGGGAAATGAAATTTTGGAAAAGTAACTTTTTCAAGTGAGCATTCTCCCACATTGGTGGTGGAAAGTGTTATGTTTGTGTTTATATGTAGAAACACATCCTCTAGCTCATAAATATTTGAGAAGAGGACCTTCCCTCGCGCCGTCATCGTCGCTTGGCTTCGGCTTCAGATTTGGTCAAATGATCTTATTGCGATTAATCCTTGCATGTAAATCACAGAGGTTTTTTTTCATGCATGTTTTCATAATATAGTCATTCCCCATTAATATGAGGGATTGTTGGGATTTACAGTCATCAAGTAGTGAGCTTTAAAGGTGAAGTGTGAATTGATAAATGGAGGGAAACAATATTGGAGGGAAATGAAATTTTGGAAAAGTAACTTTTTCAAGTGAGCATTCTCCCACATTGGTGGTGGAAAGTGTTATGTTTGTATTTATAGGTAGAAACACATCCTCTAGGTCATCAAGAGTTGAGAAGAGGACCTCCCCTCGCGCCGTCGTCATCGCTCGGTTTCGGCTTCGGGACCAAATTTATTTTATTGACATTTTCGTTATTTAATTTCCTTATCCTAATGTTAATTAATTCACGCGGAACTTAATTAATATTTAATTAATTACTCTCTAAAAAAATAGACTTTTCATCTCCTCTTCTTGCATCAGTTTTTCAAAGACAGAAAATCAGTAAGTGTCGTGTGACTACATACCTTCGTTGAGTTCGCTGAACTTCTACAATTTTGATTGTCAGTATTGCAGAATAGAGTTTCGTTTTATCATGTGAGGAATTAATCCAAACCTTGGACAAGTGTGAGGGATTAAATTCTTTAACGAAACACAGTATTTTGTGGGCTCAAAACTGCCATTTTTATTCTTAAAACGATTTCTATTTTTTATTATATATTCTGAATACATAGTTAACATGAATTGGACAAAAACTATATATTGAATTTCCGTGAACCAATATACGGGCGTCTAGATCCACCCCTTTCCTCCATGGTCAGGAAATTTGTTGAGAATAGTTTTAATTCCAAAGAAATATGGTTGTGCTATGAAGTGCAGTAGGGATTTGAGAAGAATAGGCAAAAGCAAAGCTGATTTTAATTCCACATGTTGCAAGCTTACTATGGAGAACTTTAATTTGAAGGTATCTTGTACATTTCTCCGTTGGACATGTATTAATTGACATCTACTACAACTAATTATTTTAATGTACTCTGTCATTAAACATACGTTACCATTTATTAGCCACCATAATGTAGTTATCCTTTTCTTACAAGTTTCTTTCACATAATTATTACTAAAGAGTCAAATGGGCACCAATGATCCTAAGGCTATTAGTACTTGAACTCATACATGATGATATTGGTTTGTGTTGTGACCTTCTAGTCACTTAGTATTCGAATTTATATACATGATGGCTTAAGTTGTGAACTAATTCTTGTCACTCAACTTTCACTACGAGAAACAACCGACATTCAATGGGAAATGATAGATACCCGTGATATACACGGAATATACACGGTGTATTTCACGAGCTGACTTCAGAAAATTGGGCTATTAAATCCGCGATATACACGGAGTATACATACCGTGTATATCACGGTTTAGTGGCTTATTTTAGGTAAAGTTTTATTGTAATTAGAATTATACACTTACCATAATTGTATAGTTATTGTCCAAGTAGAATAAGGTTTTAGGAGTAGAATAGGAATAGGATTTTTCTATTATGGAAAACTGTAAATTGTATATATACTCTTTCATTAATGAAAATAATCAAGGGATTATTTCTTTCATGGTATCAGAAGTCTAGGTTAATTCTTTCCTCTCCCAAATCTCCCTTCTCGTGCCTCGAATTCCGAGCATGTGTTCTCGGTTCCGAGTCCTTCTTCCCAAATTTCTTCCTAAATTCCTAGATCACGTCTTGCGTTGTTGTTATGGCTAAGAACATGTTTCACCTTGCCCTTACAGTTTCTAACATCAAGAACCATATTCCTATCATTCTTGAAATAGAAAACGTCAAATACGTGACGTGGGCCGAATTGTTCAAAGTTCATGCACGCTCGCATCAAGTCCTCCATCATATTATCCCTGCGGCTCCTACAGATACTGAGGTGCCCAAATCCGAGGATGATTCTAAGTTATGAACGACCCTTGATGCTACCGTTCTTCAATTGATTTATTCCACTATCTCTACCGACCTGTTGCAAATGATTATCAAACCAGATGTTACGGCGATGGATGCTTGGAATAGAGTACGTGATATATTCCAAGATAATAAAAATTCTCGTGTTGTTACCCTTGAGCAGGAATTCTCCCACGTCAATATGGAAGACTTCCCTGACGTTTCAACATACTGCAAAAAGTTGAAAGAATTGGCGGACCAACTCTGCAATGTTGGTGCTCCCGTTACCAGCGATCTTCTTGTTCTTCAGATGGTTGCAGGCCTTTCTGAGGCCTATAGTGGCGTCGGTACGCTTCTTCGTCAGAGCAGTCCTCTTCCGTAATTTTATCAGGCTCGTTCTATGCTCATGCTCGAAGAAGTCGGCTTGGTTGAGAAAGTGGCCACTAGGGTCTCTTCTGTCGTCATGATGACTGAGTCCAACTCCATCCGTCTCCAATAATTCCGGCCAAAACCGCAACAACGGTGGGTGCAAAAAGGGTCAGAATCGCAAAATAAAGGCAAAAACCATGGCGGAAACCGAGGTGGTAATAACGGGGTGGAAATAGGCCTCAAGGCAATGGGCCGCAATCCAATTGGCCACAGCCCTGGGGTCCATAGCCATGGAACTGGGCTAGTGGGCCTGGGCCCAATAACCTCTATTTTCCATCATACACTACCCACTGAACTGGGCCCAGTTTCAGCAGCCAAGCAGGCCTAATTATTCCGGCTCACAGTGGAACCCGAGAGGCAATTCTGGGCCGGGGCAACCAGCTGGCGTGCTTGGGCCTCGGCCCCACTAGGCCCACCATGTAGTGGGGCCCACTCCTACCGACATTGAAGTCGCAATGCACACTCTTTGATTAAATCCCCCGGACCCGAATTAGTACATGGACACCGGTGCCACTACCCACATGAGGTCCGACCAAGGTACTCTCTCGTCTTATTCCAATTTGAGCAACAATCGTGGCATTATTGTTGGTAATGACAAGTCAATTCTAGTTCGAGGTTATGATCATAAAACTTTATCTCCCCTCCATCCACCTCTTGTCTTGAAAAATGCCCTTCATGCCCCTCACTTAATTAAAAATTTGGTGTATGTCTGTAAATTCACCACTGATAATTGGGTTTCTGTTAATTTTGATCCTTTTGGGTTTTCTGTGAAGGATTTCAAGACGGGGATTCCTCTCATGAGATGTGATTGTAGGGGAGATCTTTATCCTATCACGCCTACATCCGGTCTCTCGAGTCAAGCCTTTCCATCTACTTTTGCAGCTCTCGCTCCTTCCTTATGGCATGCACATTTGGGTCACTCTGGGTCGTCTATTGTTTCTTCCTTACATAAAAGAAAATTTATTTCTTGTAAGGGTACACAAAGTACTTCAATTTGTCAATCTTGTCCACTAGGAAAACTTGTTAGATTATCGTTTGTAGACTCTACTTCTCATACTTTAATGCCATTTGATATTATTCATAGCGACTTATGGACATCTCCCGTTTAAAGTTATGTAGGCCATCGTTATTATGTTATATTCTTGGATGATCATTCTAAATTTTTATGGACTTTTCCGTTAGCGAAAAAATCTCATGTTTTTTCCACCTTCTTAAAATTTAGAACATTCATCCGTACCCAATTCGAACGAGAAATGAAGAACATTCAATGTGACAATGGCAAGGAATATGATAATGGGATGTTTCGAGAATTTTGTGCAAATAATGGCATTGTTTTTAATTTTTATTGTCCTCATACGTCTTCACAAAATGGGAAAGCCGAATGAAAAATTCGGACCATTAATAATATTGTTCGAACTCTAATGGTCCATGCTTCCGTCCCCCCTTCCTTTTGGCATCATGCTCTACAAATGACTACTTATCTTCTTAACATACTTCCTACCAAAGGTTTGGCATATTCCTCCCCTCTTCAAATCTTATATAATAAGACTCCGTCATATTCACATCTTAGGGTCTTTGGGTGCTTATGTTATCCGTTCTTTCCTTCAACTACAATTAACAAACTTCAAGCCCGTTCTACTCCTTGTGTGTTTTTGGATTATTCTTCTAATCATCGTGGTTACAAGTATTTTGATTTGTCATCTAATAAAATCATCATGAGTCGCTAAGTTATTTTCGATGAAACCCAATTTCCGTTTGCAAAGGTAAATAATCTCGGGCCTAAGTCGTATAATTTTTTAGATGACGATGTCTCCCCATATATTATCCACCATTTATCGGACTAGTCCTGCACCTAAATCCGCCAGCGGGCCCACTACCCGCTAGTCCTCCAATACCATCGCAGTGTACATTTATGGGGCCAACAACTGGGCCGCCCATCCAACCCAGTTCTACCCCAATTTCTGTTTCCGATCACGGTCCCAATTTAAGTTTTGGGCCAGCATGCCCACTTCCTGCTGGCTAGTCCGTCACCTGTCCTGATATTTCCCAAAATCCACCCAATTCCCCCCTGAGTCATCGACCGGTCACTCATAGTCAACGGGGTATTTTTAAACTGAAAAAACATTTTACTTTAAATTCTAATGTTCTTAAATCCCTTCTACCCCGTAACCCAGTGTCCACACTAAATGACCCGAATTGGAAATTGGCTATGACCGACGAATATGATGTTCTTATTGCAAATAAGACGTGGGAGTTGGTACCCCATTCTTCTAGTGTTAATATTATTCGGTCTATGTGGATTTTTACTCATAAGGATAATTCTAACGATTCTTTTGCAAGACATAAGGCTCGTTTTGTAGGTGATGGTAAGACTCAGCAGGTTGGCGTGGATTGTGGTGAGACTTTTAGTCCGGTGGTCAACCCGGCTACCATTCACACTGTTCTCAGTCTGGCTCTCTCGAAAGATTGGGTCATCCATCAGTTAGATGTGAAGAATGCTTTCTTACATGGTGATCTTAAGGAGACCGTTTACATACATCAACCCTTGGGTTTTCGAGACCCCAAATATCCTCATCATGTCTGTTTATTGAAGAAGTCCTTGTATGGGCTTAAACAGGCCCCACGGGCTTGGTATAAGCGGTTTGCAGACTATGTTTTATCTATTGGGTTTTCACATAGCAGGTCTGATAATTCATTGTTCATATATCGTCGTGGTTCTGCCTTGGCTTATATTCTATTATATGTGGATGATATTATCTTGACTGCCTCTACTGATGCTTTGCGCAAGTCTATCATAACCATGCTCAGTTCTGAGTTTGCTATGAAAGGCTTGGGGCTCTTGAGTTACTTTTTGGGGATTGTTGTTTCTCGTCATGCAGGTGGATTATTCTTATCACAATGGAAGTATGCCGCTGAGATCATTGAGCGCGCTGGTATGTCCTCATGCAAGTCTACTTCGACTCCAGTTGATACTAAACTCAAGTTGGGTGTTGCGGCTGGCTCACCGTACGCGGATCCGACTCACTATTGCAGTCTTGCAGGGGCTCTTCAATATCTTACTTTCACGAGACCAGATATTATGTATGTCGTACAGCAGGTGTGCTTATTTATGCATAATCCCAAGGTTGAGCACATGAATGCGCTCAAACGCATTATTCGATACATCCAAGGGACACTTGATTATGTCTTACATTTATATCCTTCATCGACATCTACACTTGTCTCGTAGACTGATGTTGATTGGGGTGGCTATCCAGATACCAGACGTTCCACGTTCGGCTATTGTATGTTTCTTGATAATAACTTGGTCTCATGGTCTGCGAAGCGTCAGTCTGCATTATTTCGTTCTAGTGTAGAGGCCGAGTATCGAGGGGTAGCCAATGTGGTCTCTGAATCATGTTGGTTACGTAATCTTCTTTTAGAACTTCATTGTCCTATTCAGAAAGCTACATTGGCTTATTGTGATAATATTAGTGCCATCTACCTTTCTGGTAATCCGGTTCAACACCAACGCACTAAACACATCTAGATGGATATTCACTTTGTTCGCGAAAAGGTAGCTCATTGACAAGTACGCGTCTGCCATGTCCCTTCCAGGTATCAAATTGCTGACATCTTTACTAAGGGTCTTCCCTCGGTCCTTTTTGAAGATTTTAGGGACAGTCTCATCGTACGAAGATCGACCGCTATGACTCGGGGGTGTGATAGATACCCGTGATATACACGGTATGTATACACCGTGTATATCACGGGCTGACTTCAGAAAATTGGGCTATTAAACCCGTGATATACACGGTGTATACATACCGTGTATATCACGGTTTAGTGGCTTATTTTAGGTAAAGTTTTGTTGTAATTAGAATTGTACACTTACCATAGCTGTATAGTTATTGTCCAAGTAGAATAAGGTTTTAGGAGTAGAATAGGAATAGGATTTTCCTATTATGGAAAATTGTAAATTGTATATATACTCTTTCATTAATGAAAATAATCAAGGGATTATTTCTTTTAGGAAATTTGTGCTAGAAAATATGATTTTTCCACCTCATTCCACCGAACCAGCTCACTGGAAAAACGCATGGTGGAAAAAAGATTCTTATTAAAACGCTGGAAAACTTAGTAATTTTTCCGTGTGAAAACACTATTATTTAAAAAAATTCCACTAACATTTAGTGGGAAATAGTCATTAAATATTTTTTTAGTAGAAAATCAGTGGGAAAATAGAGATTTTTAGTAGTGTTTTTGCCCCTTGGGAAATATAACTGAGTTTAGGCGAAATAAATATTTTTCTTGTATAAAATAATCTTTGCGCAAACGGTTAATAATATCTTCATTTTTTCAGTTGCATGATTATATTTCATTATTTTTTTTAGTGTATGATACTACGCTTATGTTTTTTTTAAAAACTACGTTTATGTAAATAAGCTTTTAAAGCAGGTACCATCTAGATACGGAAATTTTATATTTCCAGAGCAACCAAACGATGTGTGCGTTACTGAGACACATTAATATCTAAGCCATATTTAGCCATATTGCAGCACAAAGAAAGAATAAAAGCACTGTAGTATGGGCCAACTTCAATTATGATGATATATTTGTCGCATTAATGTTTTGAGGCACTTCTTAGTTTGTTCCCGTAAACTTATTACTATGGCCTAAGTTCTTCATTTTGGTGCACGTCAAATATTTCATACCGGCGGATTCAAACAAGTCCTTATTTGGCAAAAACGTATAGCTCTTCTTGCAATTATTCAATCAAGCATGAGATATATATCTATTTGAAAACCAAAAATTAATTGCATAATGGCATGAAATCGTGCATGTTGACTCTAACGACAGCTGAATGCTAGCAGTATTAGCCATGTTAGCTAGCAGTATTAGCTAGGCGATAGCATAACGTAACATTTTGTGCTGTATTTGTAGCCGCACAAATTAGACTCTAGATTACTTTGCTAATCAACATTCTCTACCTGACTACATGTGAATTGTGATTATAATTTATAATTCATACTCCCTCAGTTTCAATTTATGTGAACCTTTTCGGAGTACGAGAGTAATTTTATAACTTTGACCTTAAATTTTGACATAGATTTTTCAAGTTTGTAAAAATAAAATTTATATATTTAGAAACTACATTAAAAGTACTATAAGTCATGATAATTTATAATTCAAATAATTTAGAAAAAATGTAAGAAAAACGTGGTCAAAGAACCACCTTATTAACGTGTACAATATCCCTTACGATCCCTGTACAATATCCCTTACAATCCCTACACCATAATTAGAATATATCTCATATATTGTGTAAATATTTAGTGATGTATAATTATGGTAAACCTATGATTCTTATTGTATTAGGGTTCCACATTGTACACTATATATATGTGTATTAATGAGAAAACCTCTTCAAGGGAGATTAATACATTCTCACATGGTATCAGAAGCCAAAACCTAAACCCTATTTTGTTTTTTTCATCCCCTCGGTTTCTTCTTTCCCGAGAACAAAAAGTTGTGCATGTCCTTTCTGCTTTTCTCGAATAGAACAACAGAGTTGTCCCTTTGTTCGACCGAACATGTCAAAAGCAAAGCCATCATTTCTTCTTTTCTACAAGTCCCTTTCTGTTTCTCTTTTACTCTCTTTACCCGAGAAATATTCAAACCTTTGTCCTACACCTAAAAACACATTAAATGGATCCTTCGGCTACTCCCACTTCCCACAATGCTTCCACTTCCTCCCTAGGCATCATTCAAACACCACCCACAACCCTTTCATCACTATCTTTCCATCCGGATCTAGACGTCACCAACACCAAAAACTTTATTCCTTTGATTCTTGATCAAGAAGATGGGCAGTACTAGTCATGGGTGGAAATATTTCGGATTCATGCATGTGTATATCACGTGCTCGATCATATTGATGATTCATTCCCTCGCCCCCTGAAATCGATGACACAACATGGCATCGTCTCGACGCCGTGGTTAAACAATGGATTTATGGCACGATCTTTAAGGACTTACTCTATACAATTATGAAATCAGGCGCATCGGCATGTGAATTGTGGACTCGTTTAGAGGAAATCTTTCAAGATAACAAGAACACTCGTGCAGTGTACTTGGAAAGACAGTTCAACAATACCCGTCTTGAAAATTTCTCTAACATGTCTGACTATTGCAAACAGTTGAAACTAGTGGCGAACCAATTGTCCAACGTCAGCACACCCGTGTCTGAAACAACGATGGTTCTATAACTTGTTGTAGGCCTACCAAAGGGTGAGTACAATACTTTAGCCATAATGATACAGCAGGTTGATCCGTTACCCAGTTTCAACAAGGCCCATTCATAATTAATGTTGGAGGAAGCCCGACGTGCTAAACATGACGAGCACAATCAAAAGGCGTTAGCAATTGAAATGACTCCCCAAAGTAATAATGTCGCTGACCAGCCGCTACTGCCTCAAAAATACTCAATTGCGGAACAACTGTGGCGGCAGGGGTGATAGGGGTCGTAGTGGTGGACGAAGTGGCAAAGGGTGTCGGAAAGGGGGCTGCGGTTCACACCAAAATCACAACCTGCAGCAGCCCTCAAATTTCCCTTACTGGACAGGCCTAGTGGTTCCACAAAATAATGGACACTCGACCTCAGTTCTTGTGCAGTCCATGGTCCAATACCCTTTTCAGCAACAAGGGATATTGGGCCCCGTCCTAAGCTCTCGGACAGGCCCCAATCAGCAGCAAGCACATCTCATGTAGGCCCACTTGCAGTAGCCCCCCTCTGGTCTGGGCCCCACTGATTTGCACCAGGCCTTAGCAGTTTAAACTTGCAACCGTCCGATAAAAATTGGTACATGGATTCGGGAGCCACATCTCATCTCACTCGGTCTGCAGGTAATCTTTCCTAATTATTTTGCTTAAAGTCTCATCAATTCATTACAGTTGGCAATGGTTACCGCATTCCAATTCAGAGCTATGGTCACGCTTAAACTCAGCCGTCTCACCCACTTTTCTCTCTAAATAACATCATTTATGCCCCAAACATGATCAAAAATTTAATTTCTATTAGGAAATTTACTCGTAACAATCCTGTGTCTATTGATTTTGATCCTTTTGATTTTACTGTGAAGGATCTACGTGCGAGGACACCTCTTACGAGATGCAATAGCACAGAGGACCTATATTCATTCACACCCTCTTCCCCTTCCAGTTCCCGCTCACACACCGCCCTAGCTGCTCTGTCTCCATCAATTTGGCATAGTAGGCTTGGACACCCAGAAGCTCTTGTTTTCAATTTTCTTATAAGCAATAAATTTATTCATTGTAATGGGAAACTTGCCCAAAACTGCACTTTTTGTCAATTAGGAATACATGTTCGCCTTCCTTTTAATTCATCTGTCACTGTTACGTTTGCTCCGTTTGATATTGTTCATGCAGATTTGTGGACATCTTCCATTACTAGCTCTATGGGTCATAAATATAATCTAGTCTTATTGGATGATTACTCTCACTTTATTTGTATTTACCCACTGAAATATAAGTCGGAAGTCTTTGACAAATTTCTTGAATTTTGCACTTTTATCAAAACACAATTTGAATGAGCCATAAAATCTTTTCAATGTGATAATGAACGTGAATTTAACAACTCCACATTTCAAAAGTTTTGCAAAAATAATGGCATGGTTTTTCGATTTTCGTGTCCTCACACATCTCCTCAAAATTGCAAAGCAGAACGTATCATCTGCACCATAAATAACATGGTTCATACTTTCCTGTTTCATGCCTCTCTCCCTCCATCTTTTTGGTTCTATGCAGTCAAAATGGTGGAATACGTACTTAATATTTTACCCACCAGTACCCTCCATAACATGACCCCAACCTAAATATTACACACGTCTCTCATCACGTCACATTTGACGAGACCACATTCCCTTTTTCGAACATCCAAAAGTTCCAAAAACCGGACTATAATTTTCTTGATGAGTCTGTCCTCTCTCCCGTCAACCTCCAGGAACTGTGTCAGTCAACCACCACTGCCCCGTCTCTACCACCCGCTGCCACCAACCCAGAACACACTCTGGCATCTCTGACCTCTGCCCCACCTCTGTCACAGTCACCATCGATTTCCACTACCACCGGCAATCAGCCCACCGTCACAGTACCATCATCGGTCTCCATCCCCATGTATGTATCATATCCACAACATCACTACCAAATCGCATCCCCGACAACCACCGGCAACCAACCACCTAACCCGAATATAGTCCCCCCACCTCCAATACCATACCCTACTATATCATCCTCAGCCAGTCTCGATCTATCGAGATTGGCGTCGACACACAACCCAGTATCAACCACCGACCTCAAACCACCCAGATCGATGACCCTCAAACACCCGTTACTGTACCGACTCACTTGATAGCATCTCACACCCGAAACCCCATTACGACCCCTAGCTTCGAACCAAATATGAACCCACACCGAATCCGTGCAACCAATCCGACACCCAACCAGCACCCTCACACCGTATGGAAACCCGTGCCCAACACGGGATTTTCAAATCCAAAGTCCAATTTAACCTATCCACACAAACTATTTCCTCTATTCCAAAAAGCTCAAAAATAGCCAAACAAGACCCGAATCGGAATGCGGCCATGTGTGAGGAGTTTAATGCACTAACTAAACAACATACTTGGGATTTGGTTTCTCGACTTGAGGGGGTGAATGTGATCCATTGCATGTGGCTTTTTTGTCACAAGTACAGAGACTTTGGTGACTTAGAAAGATATAAGGCAAAACTTGTGGCCAATGTACTAATCAATCGGTACGAGGGCATTGATTGTGGGGAGACATTCAGTCCGATTGTTAAACCGGCTACCATTCGTATAGTCCTGAGCATTGCTATGGGTAAGTATTGGCCGATTCATTAGCTTGATGTCAAAAATGCATTTCTCCATGGGGATTTAAAAGAAACTGTTTACATGCACCAGCCGCCTAGATTTGTCCATCCAGCAGCCCCTCAGTATGATATCATCTCTGTAAGTCACTTTATGGTTTGAAACAAGCCCATAAAGCGTGGTATGATCGCTCTGCACAGTACATTATGTGAATTGGATTTACATGCAGCAAGTGTGATAATTCTCTATTTATTTTCCATAGAGGCAGTAACATTGCTTATTTGTTATTGTATATGGATAACATTGTTCTTACTGCTTCTACCGACGTGTTGAAAAATGAGATAATTGCACTGCTCTAAACCAAATTTGCTATGACTGATTTGGGGGAGTTGAGTTATTTTTTGGGAATCTCAGTGACTAGATCTGCCGAGACACTATGTTTCTTTGACAGCGTAAATATGCAGAAGAGATCGTGTGTAGGGCTAAGATGGAAAATTACAAAATCATATCCACTTCGGTTGACTCTAAATCTAAACTTAGTGCAGTAGATGGTAACCCAGTGACAGATCCTATTCTGTATAGGAGTCTAGAAGGTGCACTTCAGTATCTCACTTTCACCAAGCCTGATATTGCTTATGTTGTTCAGCATGTATGTTTGTTTATGCATGCTCCCAGGGAGTCTCCTTTTCCTGCTCTTAAACGTATCATTCGATATGTTAAGGGCACACTTGATTATGGATTACACATATATCCCTCCGCACCAAACATGTTATTATCATATACAGATGCTGATTGAGTAGACTGTCCAGACACACGACGCTCCACATCCGGCTACTGTGTGTTTTTGGGGGATAATCTCATCTCTTGGTCTGTCAAGCGGCAAGCCACACTATCTCGTTCGAGTGCAGAAACAGATTATAGAGGAGTTGCTAATGTTGTTGCTGAGATTTGTTAGCTCCGAAACCTTCTTTTGGAGCTTCAGTGTCCTTTACGTAAAGTGTCTCTGGTGTACTGTGATAACATATCCGCTATATACTTATCTCACAATCCGGTTCAGCATCAGCGAACCAAGCATATTGAGATGAACATCCACTTTATTCATGAGAAGGTTGCTCTCGGCCATGTTAGGGTATTGCATGTACCTTCTTCATATCGGTACGCGGATATCTACACGAAGGGCCTTCCGAGACAACTGTTCATTGACTTCAGATCCAGTCTCAGCGTCCGGCCTCCTCCCGCTCTGATTGAGGGGTGTATTAACGTGTACAGTATCCCTTACAATCCCTGTACAATATCCCTTACAATCTCTACACCATAATTAGAATATATCTCATATATTGTGTAAATATTTAGTGATGTATAATTATGGTAAACCTAGGATTCTTATTGTATTAGGGTTCCACGTCGTACACTATATATATTTGTATTAATGATAAAGTCTCCTCAAGGAAGATTAATACATTCTCACACGACTCATAGACTCCCCAAATATTAAAGGGTTCACATAAATTAAAACAAGAGGAGTATCAAGTAAGAATTGAAGCGGCAATTTTATCAATAAAAACAAGAAAAGAATTGGTTGCAATGGTCCTGCTATATTGGTCTGATGGTTACATCATTTTCACGTTTTCAGGAAAATAATACCTAGCCAGTGGACACTTTTGAATTTGACATTAAACCACATATATAACTTGAATCCCAAGTCAGCTTGTGGGACGTGGCGAGCTAAAAGAAGACTGAGTTTTGTGTCTTATGTTATTGGGTTCCATCCCCATATAATCGTGATTTGTGTGAAAGAATATTTGAATTTCTTCAATGGACTGAATTTTGAGGTAAACAAATTAAGCTCAACGTAATTGTAAAAATATAAACTCACTAAAGTTTGCCTCTATATTAGCTTATGAAAACATTTGACCAATATCAATCCAAAACATAATAGTTTTAAATTGTTATAAATTCCTTTCGGAAACCCTTGTAGGAACATGAATAACAAGTAGGGGTGATAAATGAGTGGTTTATGATGAATTTTGAATGGGACAAAATAAGTTGAATTAATAAATAAGTCATTGTCTAATTTTGTCCAAAATTTACATGAGCAAGAATATTTTGGGTCAAAGGGGCTAAACATGGGTCATAGCCCAACCTCCCCGGCAACTCTGGCCATCATCATTATAAATTTCAAGATTACATTCCAAAATTTCATCTAATATAAGACACCTATAAATTTTCTTAAAAAATAAGTTCATTTAAATGTTACAGTTCCTTAAGTAGAATTTTTCTTTTCTATTCACAAAGTTTCATATTTGAAATTGAATCTTTATTCTATTTTTTTTTATTTTTCAGTATTCGCATTGAGTTTTCATGCTAATTCAATTTCGCACCGCGTAAGAACTAACTAAATAAGAAGTGCTCCCTCTTAAATTTTTCTCCATATTCAAGATTCGAATCCTAAACTCAATAATTATCTAAACTAGAAATAACATGAAGAAATAACTACATGAACAATGTCCCGTGGGTGACAAAATAAATAAGGAATGATGTATTTGATTTATCTATATTAAACATCAATTATTTGTGAATTCCAAATCAAAAATTTCACTAGACTGATATCCTATTATTACAATGAAATATTTACATAAATAAAATAAAATAAAATAATCAAAGGGTCAGCAAGGTCAAAAAATTTATCCATGGGACAAGCTAGGTCAAAAGTTCAAGATCACCGTATTTATCTTCAAGGCATTCTTGTAACTCACCCTCTAAGGAATTATACTCAATGATCTTGGATGGGTGATTTTGAATGTTTGGCCCGACTTGCCTCATGAGCAGAACCTTCAAGGTCAAAAGTTAAAACTTAACAACCTTAAAATTTAACCTATGAAGCAAGCAAGTTTAAAAGTTCAAGATCACCCATCTTCAAAGTTATTCTTATAAATCACGGCATGTATAGATATATACTACTACTTTTTTTTAAAAAAAGGGAGAAAATACCTTAGATAAGATTTAGAGACCGACTCAATTTGTCTCATCAAAATAATTTTTTTAGGAGAAATAGCGAGATGCAAAGAAAGCTTCGTTGCCCTTCGAAAGAAGAAGCAACTATCTAGAATTGGGACCATTAAGATAAATACTGATGCTAAAGGTTATCCCTGCTGTTCAAATTTGATTCACTACAATCATATGCATATGAGTATTGCATTTCTAGAAATAGATATCGCATACTTTTTTCAAAATTTAGCGTTGATATTGTACGAGAAAATGGGTAATATATCATTATTTTTCAAAATTTAATGTCGATATTGTGTGAAGAAAAACAAATGTGGTACGTTATGGCTAACTGAACCGTAGCCAAAAGTTAACCAATAATTAGATAAAGATTATTCAAGGCTATATAAGGAGACAACAACTTATTCCTTCAATTGACATAGGAGTATTCTAACACCTCGACACATAGAAAGCTAGACATGTAATGTGTTAACAAATATAATATGATTTTTTTTTTTTTGTTGTTGACGAAGGAACCCGCAGCCGCTACTCTCTCAAGTGCGCACAGGGTAAACCCCGGACTGACGCAATAGCCTGCAAACCACGTCAGCCGATTAACCACACTTGGCAAGCCATGTGTGACAGGCTCAACCAAGAAGGTTTATGAAGGGGATCGAACTCGTGACCTTGCGGTCCCGCGCTCTACTGCTACACCAACTTGGCTACCCTTGCGGGTAAGATTGGTCTATCTCTAATGTTAGAATGTCTGGTTATCATATTATATTTGAACATTAATAACTCAGGAGTGTGTTATTTTGGAAAATGTATGATGTATTATGAGCAGATTTTGCTACTTAAATTTGGGAATGCAAGTAATCAAGAAGATCATCATTATATTGTACTATAGTATTAAAGAGTGTAGTTATTATCCATTAATGGTGCTCAACAGAAAATGAAATTTAAAGAATATGATTGCGAAAATTTGAGGAGACTAGGCTGTAACCCTTCTGAATGTTTTACTTATTGATTGTAAATATAAATATACATGGAAGGGTCCGCCAAAAACTAGTTTTTTTTAAGAGAAGATAGTAAATAATAATAATAATAATCTAAGGACTTGTTTTTCCATGCAATTTAGATTTCAAATTTGAAGTTTTGATTTGAAATTTTTATTTATTTATGACATTTGAACAAAACTTCAACTTCAATTTAAATTTCAAATTCCAAATTCACATAAAAGGTAGAATTTCAATTTGTAAAAATTTAAAACTTGACCTATAAGTTTATATTTTACAAAATAAAGATCGATAATTTAAAATGTTACAAAAAAATGACTCATGCTCGACGTGAAGAGATTGTTTGTATCATGTAGGAAAATTATATTATTGAATAGCTAGTTACTACAGTTGGGATATATACTATTAACCATGTGTTTGGATATAATATTTATTAAAGAATAACTGTTTATTCAATTTTTAATAAAGAATTAAATAGACCATGTATTAGTATGTGTGTCATTTACTTATATAGTAGATGATTTAGTGTATAGAATTTAGCTTATACATGAAAGATTAAATCATCGGTTCTTATAAATATAAAGTTCATGTTCACAATCTAAAATGGAAATTGGACAAAGCTATCGATATGATTGTAGCACAAGATTAAATATAATGTATCTTCATTATGGGAATGATATAGTTCCGACTTCTTGTGCTAGTAATACATTTTGTATGTATTGAACGAACCGAGTAGATATAAGTATTTTTGTACTGAATATGTAAAACAACCTCTCTAGCTCATTAAATGTACTTATACTCTTAATCTTGATATGATTATTATGATCAATGTAATGTGTTTATTATTTTGATTTATCAAATGGTACGACTCTATTGTGAGTCAATGTATCTGATAGGTTGTATAGTAACAAATAGCATTTGAGAAATAATAATTAATTGATAGAATCCATGTCTCGACTTTAAGATTGATACTACCCCTTTATGGATGCTTATAATTTTTCATGTGAAAACCCTGCAGGTGAATTTTGTATCTGTCACATGAAATAAGTTAAGCGGAAGTATAAATGATTTAATTAGTCAATGAGTTAAATTGTCAGTAATTTAATTTTATTGATTGGTATCTGTAATCTTAACATGAGGAGTTAAATGAGATTTAATGAAAGATTTTGAAATTAAAATGAGTAATGCAATTACATTTTTAGTGGAATAAATTGTAATTTATTGTGGTAGAATTAATTCATTCATACTCCGAATTAACACCACAATTGGAAGCCTCGTTATTAAATATGTGGTCCATGCTATGCCTAGTTATTCTACAACTTGGAAAATAAGATCCTTTGGGGAATAGAAAAGCCCACACATTTTGCTAGGATTTTACACCATAAAACGTGGTTATATCTACAAAGCTTTTCAGCCTTAGGAGATACAACTTTCCTAGCGGTAATACTCGCCACTCGAGTATTCTTGTTCGTAGAATACTTAGGTCAATAGCAGAAAACTACAGACCGTAGAACCAAAGGAAGATCGTGTGGATGCTTGAAAGTTCGATTTGCAGTCACGCTTCAAGAGATAAGTATTGATTTTATGTTTGATTAAAATCTTGATTATGTATTGTCTATATTACATGCGAGTTCGATTCTGGCTATTTGCTTTCGTTGTTTATGCTGGTATTCCATCAATTGGCATCAAGAGCCTTCTTACATCTAAATAGATAACCTAGATGATATGTATATGTTTAATTATACATGTGTTCATGATTTATAGACTTGTAGAAAATCGTGTGTAAAGCTTAATTGCTTGCTGGTAGACGATGGCATTGTCGAAAACTTATGAGTTATTTGACAAAAATGTTTTTAACCTTTGTTGTGATTCTTGTGAATTGTAATTCAACTGTCTAAGCAAACGGAAAAGAATATGTATCAGATTGTTGTTTTACTCACCGTTTTGGACAAGATTTACACATAATTGCAAAGTGAGTTTAATCTATGGGCTTTCTAGCCAACGAGATTGGCGGCTAGGTCTTTTTCGTTGCAGAGGATAAGTTTTCCTTTTGACATGTTAAAGATTTCTTCTCGGTTTACTTTTAGAGATGAATTATATGTGCACTTTGGAATTAGATTGCAGTGGTTTATGAAGGATTTCTTTTATGAGAAAGTGAAACCTTTTATTAAAGATCCTTTTGATGGCTGCAACGGGTATGTGTGTGGATCAATTTTTCTCATATGAAATTCAATCTTGTGACTTTCATCATAACGTGGTAAATCTCTTGGATTTTTTTTATGAATGCCTTTATTCTCTAATGGATTGAAATTACTTGGGCACTGATTTTTTGTTTCTTATTTCCTCTCATATATATTATCTTGTATAAATAAGAATTTGTGATTAGTAAATAATTGCGGCTAAAGTTATTTATTTATTTGAAATCACTAAAAATTCTTAAACCTTTATACATGTGATATTATATTAGTACATGAATCGAAAGTGATTTATTTATTTAAGTCATTAGAATGTGCTCAATGTATCATGTGTAAACTATACTCGTTAAGTGTACACAAGTGGTGAAGATTTATAAAGGAGATTTACTTTTAGATACTAGTAACACTTAATTCATTTATGAAAAGAGATATTGAGTTTTTCACCCCAAAGAGAAGAGGCAAAATCTTGAATTCTTAGGTGTACTAATTGAGAAGATATTTGTTGTGAAGAGGTTTTGTGTATCTTACTTGGAAGAAACGACATAAATGTATAACTTGTGCTCATGGGATAATCATAAGGAGAATGGAAGGCTGAATCAGTATTTTTTTTAATCCTTAACTTTGCCTAACCAAGTTACTTTTCAAATTTGGTCATAGTTTGACGTTCGTAAACTTTACGGTCTCCGATTGACCTGAAATTTGGAGGACCCATCGAAAATGGCATAGTGAATCAAAGCATTGCGTTGCAGTGTGCATTGTCATTTTTTGGGCATTCCAATGTCATTATATGGGATTTAGGTAGTTTGTTGGATTAAAATTTGATTTGAATGTGAATGGCTATTCTTTATTTTAGTTTTATTTATGTTAAAATATGGAACATGATTACATATGATGATTCACATGAATTGATATATGATAATTAAGGATATAGATCAGATTATTTTTCGTTGAATCGCTTGAATCAATTATTTTCCGAATTTGGTTATAGATTTAGAGATTTTGAAATTTTACGAATTTTGATTGATCTGAAATTTGGTAGGTTCATCGGAAATGACCAGTAAGAAATACTCACCGCTATGCAGTGAATCATGTCATTATTCAGCGATTTGGGGTTGTTTAGATGTTGGTTTTGGCGATTTTTCATTTTCTGAAAATTCAATTTTAGAAAAAAAATCGGTTATGATCTAGTGGTGATAGAAATTATTTTCTATAGTTTTCATGACTAAATACTAGTGAAATAATAAATATATGTGTTGACTTTAGGTCTTCCTCCATATCGAATGAATTTATTATGGGTTGTCACTATGTATTATCACTAGTTATTGATACCTTGTATTAACTCTCCATCTGAGTTACATGTTGATCAATGAAACTAGAGATAATGATATTCACTTGACTTAAATTAACAGTATACTCTCCATCTGAGTTAACTCTGATTTTAAATTTATTGGAGTGAATATCTGATATCACATATATGTTGCATGAACTTTTCTTTTCTATTGAAATTTGATGTTCAAGATGCATGGATCTATGTGGTGTGTTTTGAATTTTGTATTCAATGATTACATAAACATGATGATTTTCAGAAAACACTACTGAGATTATGTAAATATATTTTGAAATTTTATTCGTTGTTCTTGGTTCATGTATATTAGTGCACTAATGATGATATGTGATAAGGATTACTGAACAAATGTATATATTTTTTAAATTCTACTTTGGCTAAAAAAATATTTTTATCCGAATTGATCATGGTTTTGGAATTCTCATTTTTACGAACTCCGATTGATAGAAAATTTGGTAGGTTCATCAGAAACGATCCACTGAAAAATACTCGCGAGCAATAGGGCCTTTTTTGGCCAACCAATGTCGTTTAGATGAATTTTTTAGCGTTTTTCTGTTTTCTGAAGAAAAATATTTAATAAAAAATTTATTTCATCCAATAGTGATGGTAGGGTTCATTCTCTATGGTCTCCACTGTATATAAAAGTAATATAATGAGTTTATATGTTGACATAGATCTTCTTACCCATCGGATAGATTCATTATGATTAATTATTGTGCTTTAGTCCCAAGTTAATTGATAACTTGTCTTGACACTCCAACTAAGTTACACGTTGGTTCACTGGAACTAGGGTTCATTAAAATTGATATTTATCTAACTCAAATTAGCAGTTTACTCTCCATTTGAGTTAGTCCTGTTTTAATTTATGGGGTGAATTATCTGGCATGACTCATATTGTTTGCATGAATAGTTAAGTTTCTCTATCGAATATAGCTATTTTGTATGCATGGTTGTATGTGTGATGTGTGTTTTGAATTTTATTATTCTTACTAAATAACCAATGATCAATTTAATGGTTATATCTCAAATTCTCAGTAGACTTCATCCAGCTCACTTACTAATAAAGAATTTCTTCTAATAGAGATAAGACATTAATTTAAAGAATGCATTGTATGTACCTTTTGTTAGAAATAATTTATTTTTAGTTTCTTACCAAATAAGAGATGCATAGTTAGTTTATTTTTCTTGTAACTCTTGTATTATTGAGTTTGATAAATATTTTATCTCTTGTGGTACATTGATGCATGAACACTTTATAATTAATAACTCTTCTGAACTGAATAATGTTAATATGTCCCATAAGAGAATTTTTTTCATGAATTGAATGAACTTATTTATAGCACTTTTGTCTATGTTATTTTAATCTGGATAGGATTTTGAAGTTGGTAAAAGGATGAACTTTTAAGGTTTATTGAAAGTGAAAGCACTACCAACTTGTCAGTGCTATTTAGAAGAAAAATTGACTAAGAGACATTTCCCCCTAAAAGGAAATAGAGCTAATAATAAGTTAAGTTAATCCATTTTGATTTGTGTGGTATAATGAACTTCAAGGTAAGAGGTGATTTTGAGTATTTTGTGATATTCATAGAAGATCACTCATGATATGAATATATTTATTTGATGTTCCATAAGTCCAAATGCTTTGAAAAACTCAAGGTATTTAAGGAGAAAATGAAAAGCGTCACGAAAAATATATTAACCCACAGTGATTTGATCGTAATGGCGAGTACCTCTTTGGAGAGTTCATTAGTTACTTATCAGATAAAGGGATTGCATTTCAATTGTCTACACCAAGTATTCTACAATAGATTGGTGTAGAAGAGAAAAGAAATATGACTCTTATGAAGGTGGTAAGATTAATAATTGACTTATTCGTATTTGCTTTTTCGTTTTGAGATATGCCTTAGAAACTACAAATTACATTCTTAGTTTAATTCCTTCTAAGTTAATACCTTTGATACCCATAGAACAATGGATTGGATGTGAACCAAATCTGCAACATATTCGGATATGAGAATGTCTAGCACATGTCTTCAAAGGGAAAACAGATAAGTGGGAATCAAGAACGGATGTACGCATATTTATTAAATATCCAAATGGAACGAAAGAAGGTTTATTTTATTATCCTAAAGAAAATGAGGCAATTGTTAACACAAATGTCAGATTTCTAGGAAAGGACTATTTGATAAATCATGTTCCAAGAAGTAAACTAGTTTTACAAGAACTGCGCAAAACAACTAACAAATAAGTCATCTGAAAATTCAGAAGTTCAAGAACATCTAACCGACAAGTTAGGGTTAACGTTCCATTGCATTAAAGTAGTGGGAGAAACATTAATAGACGTAAGGAAATACAATACCTCTAAGTAGTGGGAGTGATATTGAGAAAAGAACACTATATGAAGTCGTTAATATTTTAATATCGAAAGGTAATTAAGAAAATACTAAGACTCAGGAACATGATAGTGTGACTATGATAGTAGTAGTACTTAGTCGTAGTGGAGAATAATAATCAAGATCGGTTAGGTGTACTCTTGGGAGAGTTTCATGATAGTATCCCTAAAAAAAAATACACTTTTGAGAGAATTTCATGATAGGATCCCCTAAGATCATAGTATAAAACCGGTCAATTACGATGAAGCACTACTAAATGAAGTTGCATCAGAAAACAACTTAACAAGTTTTTTTTTGCAAAGAGCTTATTGGCTAAGACTTTTGATAGTCGTGCAAAAGGAACACATGTGAAGGTTGTAGATGCATGGTTAAGAGTCTAAGTGGGAGAAATAAATTTATTTCATCCAATAGTGATGGTAGGGTTCATTCTCTATGGTCTCCACTGTATATAAAAGTAATATAATGAGTTTATATGTTGACATAGATCTTCTTACCCATCGGATAGATTCATTATGATTAATTATTGTGCTTTAGTCCCAAGTTAATTGATAACTTGTCTTGACACTCCAACTAAGTTACACGTTGGTTCACTGGAACTAGGGTTCATTAAAATTGATATTTATCTAACTCAAATTAGCAGTTTACTCTCCATTTGAGTTAGCCTGTTTTAATTTATGGGGTGAATTATCTGGCATGACTCATATTGTTTGCATGAATAGTTAAGTTTCTCTATCGAATATAGCTATTTTGTATGCATGGTTGTATGTGTGATGTGTGTTTTGAATTTTATTATTCTTACTAAATAACCAATGATCAATTTAATGGTTATATCTCAAATTCTCGGTAGACTTCATCCAGCTCACTTACTAATAAAGAATTTCTTCTAATAGAGATAAGACATTAATTTAAAGAATGCATTGTATGTACCTTTTGTTAGAAATAATTTATTTTTAGTTTCTTACCAAATAAGAGATGCATAGTTAGTTTATTTTTCTTGTAACTCTTGTATTATTGAGTTTGATAAATATTTTATCTCTTGTGGTACATTGATGCATGAACACTTTATAATTAATAACTCTTCTGAACTGAATAATGTTAATATGTCCCATAAGAGAATTTTTTTCATGAATTGAATGAACTTATTTATAGCACTTTTGTCTATGTTATTTTAATCTGGATAGGATTTTGAAGTTGGTAAAAGGATGAACTTTTAAGGTTTATTGAAAGTGAAAGCACTACCAACTTGTCAGTGCTATTTAGAAGAAAAATTGACTAAGAGACATTTCCCCCTAAAAGGAAATAGAGCTAATAATAAGTTAAGTTAATCCATTTTGATTTGTGTGGTATAATGAACTTCAAGGTAAGAGGTGATTTTGAGTATTTTGTGATATTCATAGAAGATCACTCATGATATGAATATATTTATTTGATGTTCCATAAGTCCAAATGCTTTGAAAAACTCAAGGTATTTAAGGAGAAAATGAAAAGCGTCACGAAAAATATATTAACCCACAAAGATTTGATCGTAATGGCGAGTACCTCTTTGGAGAGTTCATTAGTTACTTATCAGATAAAGGGATTGCATTTCAATTGTCTACACCAAGTATTCTACAATAGATTGGTGTAGAAGAGAAAAGAAATATGACTCTTATGAAGGTGGTAAGATTAATAATTGACTTATTCGTATTTGCTTTTTCGTTTTGAGATATGCCTTAGAAACTACAAATTACATTCTTAGTTTAATTCCTTCTAAGTTAATACCTTTGATACCCATAGAACAATGGATTGGATGTAAACCAAATCGCAACATATTCGGATATGAGAATGTCTAGCACATGTCTTCAAAGGGAAAACAGATAAGTGGGAATCAAGAACGGATGTACGCATATTTATTAAATATCCAAATGGAACGAAAGAAGGTTTATTTTATTATCCTAAAGAAAATGAGGCAATTGTTAACACAAATGTCAGATTTCTAGGAAAGGACTATTTGATAAATCATGTTCCAAGAAGTAAACTAGTTTTACAAGAACTGCGCAAAACAACTAACAAATAAGTCATCTGAAAATTCAGAAGTTCAAGAACATCTAACCGACAAGTTAGGGTTAACGTTCCATTGCATTAAAGTAGTGGGAGAAACATTAATAGACGTAAGGAAATACAATACCTCTAAGTAGTGGGAGTGATATTGAGAAAAGAACACTATATGAAGTCGTTAATATTTTAATATCGAAAGGTAATTAAGAAAATACTAAGACTCAGGAACATGATAGTGTGACTATGATAGTAGTAGTACTTAGTCGTAGTGGAGAATAATAATCAAGATCGGTTAGGTGTACTCTTGGGAGAGTTTCATGATAGTATCCCTAAAAAAAAATACACTTTTGAGAGAATTTCATGATAGGATCCCCTAAGATCATAGTATAAAACCGGTCAATTACGATGAAGCACTACTAAATGAAGTTGCATCAGAAAACAACTTAACAAGTTTTTTTTTGCAAAGAGCTTATTGGCTAAGACTTTTGATAGTCGTGCAAAAGGAACACATGTGAAGGTTGTAGATGCATGGTTAAGAGTCTAAGTGGGAGAAATAAATTTATTTCATCCAATAGTGATGGTAGGGTTCATTCTCTATGGTCTCCACTGTATATAAAAGTAATATAATGAGTTTATATGTTGACATAGATCTTCTTACCCATCGGATAGATTCATTATGATTAATTATTGTGCTTTAGTCCCAAGTTAATTGATAACTTGTCTTGACACTCCAACTAAGTTACACGTTGGTTCACTGGAACTAGGGTTCATTAAAATTGATATTTATCTAACTCAAATTAGCAGTTTACTCTCCATTTGAGTTAGTCCTGTTTTAATTTATGGGGTGAATTATCTGGCATGACTCATATTGTTTGCATGAATAGTTAAGTTTCTCTATCGAATATAGCTATTTTGTATGCATGGTTGTATGTGTGATGTGTGTTTTGAATTTTATTATTCTTACTAAATAACCAATGATCAATTTAATGGTTATATCTCAAATTCTCGAGACTTCATCCAAATTTCACTTACTAATAAAGAATTTCTTCTAATAGAGATAAGACATTAATTTAAAGAATGCATTGTATGTACCTTTTGTTAGAAATAATTTATTTTTAGTTTCTTACCAAATAAGAGATGCATAGTTAGTTTATTTTTCTTGTAACTCTTGTATTATTGAGTTTGATAAATATTTTATCTCTTGTGGTACATTGATGCATGAACACTTTATAATTAATAACTCTTCCGAACTGAATAATGTTAATATGTCCCATAAGAGAATTTTTTTCATGAATTGAATGAACTTATTTATAGCACTTTTGTCTATGTTATTTTAATCTGGATAGGATTTTGAAGTTGGTAAAAGGATGAACTTTTAAGGTTTATTGAAAGTGAAAGCACTACCAACTTGTCAGTGCTATTTAGAAGAAAAATTGACTAAGAGACATTTCCCCCTAAAAGGAAATAGAGCTAATAATAAGTTAAGTTAATCCATTTTGATTTGTGTGGTATAATGAACTTCAAGGTAAGAGGTGATTTTGAGTATTTTGTGATATTCATAGAAGATCACTCATGATATGAATATATTTATTTGATGTTCCATAAGTCCAAATGCTTTGAAAAACTCAAGGTATTTAAGGAGAAAATGAAAAGCGTCACGAAAAATATATTAACCCACAGTGATTTGATCGTAATGGCGAGTACCTCTTTGGAGAGTTCATTAGTTACTTATCAGATAAAGGGATTGCATTTCAATTGTCTACACCAAGTATTCTACAATAGATTGGTGTAGAAGAGAAAAGAAATATGACTCTTATGAAGGTGGTAAGATTAATAATTGACTTATTCGTATTTGCTTTTTCGTTTTGAGATATGCCTTAGAAACTACAAATTACATTCTTAGTTTAATTCCTTCTAAGTTAATACCTTTGATACCCATAGAACAATGGATTGGATGTAAACCAAATCTGCAACATATTCGGATATGAGAATGTCTAGCACATGTCTTCAAAGGGAAAACAGATAAGTGGGAATCAAGAACGGATGTACGCATATTTATTAAATATCCAAATGGAACGAAAGAAGGTTTATTTTATTATCCTAAAGAAAATGAGGCAATTGTTAACACAAATGTCAGATTTCTAGGAAAGGACTATTTGATAAATCATGTTCCAAGAAGTAAACTAGTTTTACAAGAACTCGCGCAAAACAACTAACAAATAAGTCATCCGAAAATTCGTGTTCAAGAACATCTAACCGACAAGTTAGGGTTAACGTTCCATTGCATTAAAGTAGTGGGAGAAACATTAATAGACGTAAGGAAATACAATACCTCTAAGTAGTGGGAGTGATATTGAGAAAAGAACACTATATGAAGTCGTTAATATTTTAATATCGAAAGGTAATTAAGAAAATACTAAGACTCAGGAACATGATAGTGTGACTATGATAGTAGTAGTACTTAGTCGTAGTGGAGAATAATAATCAAGATCGGTTAGGTGTACTCTTGGGAGAGTTTCATGATAGTATCCCTAAAAAAAAATACACTTTTGAGAGAATTTCATGATAGGATCCCCTAAGATCATAGTATAAAACCGGTCAATTACGATGAAGCACTACTAAATGAAGTTGCATCAGAAAACAACTTAACAAGTTTTTTTTTGCAAAGAGCTTATTGGCTAAGACTTTTGATAGTCGTGCAAAAGGAACACATGTGAAGGTTGTAGATGCATGGTTAAGAGTCTAAGTGGGAGATAACATTGATGGAATACAGACATAAACAACGAAAGCAAATAGCCAGGATCGAACTCGCATGTAATATAGACAACACATAATTAAGTTTTTAATCAAACATAAAATCAATATTTATTTCTTGAAGCGTGACCGCAATTGCAAATCAAACATTCAAGCATCCACGCGATCTTCCTTTGGTTTACGGTCTGCAGTCTTATGCTATTGACCTAAGTATTCTATGAACAATAATACTCGAGTGGCATGTATTACGGCTAGATAAAGTTGTATCTCTTAGAGCTGAAAAGCTTTGTAAATATAACCACATTTTAGGGTGTAAATCCTAGCAAAATGTGTGGGCTTTTCTTTTCCCCAAAGAATCTTATTTGAAAGTTCTAGAATAATTATCCATAGCAAAGACCAAAGATTTAATAACGAGGCTTTCAATTGTGATATTAATTTGGAGTATGAATGAATTAATTCTACCACAATAAATTATAATTAATTCCACTAAAAACTATCACAACCCAAATCACCTAATCGTGCGGGCACTACCATTTCCCGCCCCGATAAGCAAACTCGTCCCTTAATCAATAATTCAACAACAATAAAGTAAATAGAACATAATAAGTGAAAGTCTAAATCATAAATATCATAAGTGCGGATTACAACAACTACCCAAGGGATCTGGTCTGAATAGTACAAGAGCTTATAGTATACAATTGGAATAAAAATTACAAGGACAACATGAATACAACTTCTGTTAAAAATGAAAATTAAACAGAAAGGTCTAGATGAACTCTACGAGATCGTCGAAGGCTAATCGAACCTCGCTCATGTATCTGCAACAACTCTACACCCCAAAAAGGGTGTAACAAGAGTAGTATCGGTACAAACATTATGTATTGGTAGATATCATAGGCCGACAACAGTTAGCTAACATATGCTATCAGAAAGAAGCTGAAAGATAGATATGCTCACAATCAAGTACAAGTAATATCACAGTCTAAGAATAACCACTCAAGTACCTAAGATTAATAGCCGAGTCATAGCCTATGGTGAAGCACCTAAACCCCAGCCTGCCAAGTTTCCCACAATTTCTCAGAATAATCACCAACACAAGTACAATCAATAAATTTGATCCATAGATGAAAAAATTGAGATGATGAGAATGAATGCATATGCAATGCAATGCAATGCACTGGCCAAATATAATCTCTGTACACATATGCTCTAAGCGGAATATCTCTACGTCCCGGCAGTCATAACTCATGGAGGACCCGCGAAGTCCATGTACCACTCTCACAATCCCGGAAAAGACCTCGGGCATCGGAAACTATCACAATCCCAGTAAAAAACCTCGGACATCGGACACTCGTCTCTTTTTTATGCTCTCCGGCAAAGACCTCTGAAGCAACACTCTCACTTATCATCATTTCCAATCACAGTTCATAACAAATCATCATGTGAAATAAGAATGTATGTCATGCATGATATCAATTATACTTGTCATAAAGTACACTTCACAATTTCAAGCCATTTTCATTATCTCATCTAAAAAAGGTATAATTACAGGTAATTGTTTACGGTATATGAGATTAATATCCTAAAGAATAAGCCAGGTAATTAACTTGGTATAACAAACTACCAAGTTAATAAGACCTCGGAGGCAACACTCTCTCACTTATCATCATTTCCAATCACAGTTCATAACAAATCATCATGTGAAATAAGAATGTATGTCATGCATGATATCAATTATACTTGTCATAAAGTACACTTCACAATTTCAAGCCATTTTCATTATCTCATCTAAAAAAGGTATAATTACATGTAATTGTTTACAGTAAATGAGATTAATATCCTAAAGAATAAGCCAGGTAATTAACTTGGTATAACAAACTAAAACACAGTAATAGTAGACTTATATCTATTTTCCTTCGTTTAATTTGTTTTCATCAAATAATTCTAATTATGAATTTATGCAATCCTTCTCAAACTCTCATACTCCATAATATTGTCATAATTTTATCACTTACTCTCCTAATATCAATTTTCCTTCTTTTGATTTGTTACCATCAAATAATTCTAATTATGAATTTATGTGATCCTTCTCAAACTCTCACACTCCATAATAATCAAATAATTCTAATTATGAATTTATGCGATCCTTCTCAAACTCTCATACTCCATAATATTGTCATAATTTTATCGCTTACTCTCCTAATATCTATTTTCCTTCTTTTAATTTGCTACCATCAAATAATTCTAATTATGAATTTATGCGATCCTTCTCAAACTCTCATACTCTATAAAATTATCATAATTTTACCACTTACTCTCCTAATATCTATTTTCCTTCTTTTAATTTGTTACCATCAAATAATTCTAAGTATGAATTGATGATAATCCTTCTCAAACTTTCATCCTCCCTTCGTTTCAAATTATTTGTGGTGGTTACTAAAAATATGGAATATAATGAAATAGAGCCACTTTGAGGTTCGAGGGATGTAAGGGAGTCACTACGAAGAAGTTCCAATCTTGGTGTTATTTTAACCCACATGCCAGATGAGACAAATTAGTCCAATAATTATAATCCCGGGATAACTTAGTCTACGAACCAAATGACCCAATACTATATGTATTCATATTTTAATAATTTATCTTAAAGTTATCTAGAATGTGAAAATATGATTTGAATTAGCAATGTTGACTGAAAAAACACAAGGCAATAGCAAGATATAACCTTATTTAGTCAACTTTTTAGTTGTCTTTAGTAGTAAATCATAGCATTGGCAGGTAAGATTAGGCAAATCTTAGTTACCAAAAAAAGCATGGAGAAAGATGCACAAACGAATAATGGCTAAAAAAAGAACACAATTTTATACATAAAAAGAGTGGTACACTGAACACGAACTCAATATCAAACAACTAAAAAGGAAGCTAGTCGATCATTCAACAATAGCAGGAATCTACCCTAGGATCCAACCTGCCAGCTTTCTTCTCTTATGATATTTCGAATAGCGAGAAAGTGAAATAATGGAGAATAGAATGGAGCGCAGCAAAAATGATTAAAATATTTATAGCTCCTACGTAAATAAGTAGCTGCGTATCAGCTACAATATAGGAGTTACATAGAATATAGAATAACGATGTACAAACAAGAACCAATCCCAAGGAAAAGGAAGATCAAGAGAAAGATTTATTCTAGAGAAAATCTTAACAGTTACATCCAATTATAAACTACACAAATTATTTATCGTTTTAGAAGTTTAAGGCATAATTAATTATGTTCTCTCCATTATATCTTTTGTCATTAATGAAGATGACACATAAATAGAGTAAACATTTAATGGAGAGAGATTAAAACTTAAACATAAATAAGGGTGAAGTATGAGCCACCAGTGGATTGTAGTTGGTATTGGAGGAAGATATGCAGTATAAAGGAGATATGTAATGTGGGGAATGGATGGCTTAAGGCAACTGGGAAGTACTCCATCCAAAGTGGTTACTACCGGAGAAAGGGAGATATGGAAACATGGCGGGGTAGATGGGTATGGAATATAGTTAGTATCCCCAAGCACTGTTTTATCAGTTGGTTAGTAATGAAGAACAGATTACTAACAAGGCAAAGACTTAAGAAGATAGGTATTGTGGATGATGAGAGTTGTCCTTATTGGAAATTTTAATAATGTGGGATTGAGTTTATCCCATCTTTAATGACTTAAACACATGGGCTACGCATGTCGGAAACATCATTTCTTAGCACATGCATAATCTACTAAGTGAGTAGATGATTTTAGTGTCAAGTATCGTCAAATTTCGTTCAGAAATGAGAGAGATATTGGTACACAAAGTAATGTATTTGAGACATGAAAAGATGGAGTGTTTTTGGCAAAAAATGACAAATCTCCCTCATCGGTAAAAGAATGAGAGTTTATGCAAGATATAAACTCTAAGTTTGAGTAAGGGTTTGGGACCCCAAGGGGTAACCAATGTGTTTAGAAGGGAGAGGACCTAGGTGAGCTTAGGTTCGGAGCTAAGACCCACACGCACGCCGCCGTCGCCCGCCCGTCCGGTCTCGGGTTCACGGCAGTTGTTAACTATTTACATATTGGTTCCTGAAATGTTAACTATTTACATATTGGTCCCTGAAATTTTCGGAACACCACAACAGTCTAAAAGACTCCAACAGTCTGTTCAACAGATCAAGACGTTGAAGACATCAACAGTCATG
Source organism: Anisodus tanguticus (assembly GCA_034509755.1). NCBI lineage: Eukaryota > Viridiplantae > Streptophyta > Magnoliopsida > Solanales > Solanaceae > Anisodus > Anisodus tanguticus. The sequence continues at coordinate 37,437,096 of CM067548.1, read as the reverse complement.
ACTGTTGGCCTCCCTTTCTGGTCTTATATATTGAACACTTCAGTTCAAATTATATAGACACACTCAAAGACACAGAACACATCTCTTATGTTCAGAAACTCAAACAAGCTTTTCTTTTCTGTTATGTTCATCGTCCAGAACATACACACAGAAAACGAAAATACAGAAAGCAGGCAGAAAATATTTTCCGCTCTCTTTTTTCAACAATCTGTTCTTATTCATTGTCTTCGCTAGAATCAAATGTATTTGCTTTGTACAATTGATTAGTTGTTGTTTTATCTTGGGAAACTATTGCCCAATACCGTAAAAACATTTATACGGAACAATTTTATCTTAAAGACAGAGAGTCATCTCTCGACTCAGCGTTTCTCTTGTTTAATCTTTCGAATACACTTTAACCCCGTTTTCGTTACCTACAATCCGGTTTTATACCTACAGTCCTTTATGTGGAGGGGCAGTAGAAGATGTAGCACACTTGTTCTTTGAATGCCATTTTTCTAAGGCATGTCTCAGCATTATGTTGAAGTGGATGGGAATTGGAGTGCAGAAAACTAAACTTGTAGGCTGTGGAGAAGGATGACAAGGAGCAGACAAGGAAGAAACTGCAGGACCTTCATCACAGCAGTTTTGGTAGACTTACTGTATAGAATATGGAAAGCAAGAAATGATGCCATATGAAGCGAAAGGGTTCCCATACCACAGATGCTCTGACCAGAGCATAGAGGAGATGCTGATCAGAGTTTATTGCAAGAGGAAGAGGAAGGAGAGTAGATTAGGAACGAGATGGATTGAAATATTATATCACTGTACATAGTTACTAGCTGTTTACATATTTGTTTTTTCCATACATAGATAAAGACTGGAGGGATGCCTCAGTCTAATAGATAGATATTAACAATGTAAAGTTTTGCGGGGGTGATGCTTTCTTTTCACCAACAAAAAAGGATAAGTATGTCAAATAACTTTTCCAATTAATATGTTTTAAAAGATATGTAAATAAAAAAACAAATAATTTAAGACTGGGAGTAATCAATAAGAAGATTCATAGATCATAAAAAAATAGCTGGAAATTAAAATAAAACATGTGTCAATTTATATGACACATTTTCTTTTTTAGTCAATCTAAAAAAGAATGACATATTTTTTTATTTGATAAAATTTAATTTTAAACTTTATCTTTTACGCTTAACGAGATAATCTATAATCACACAAATATTTTTGACTTGTTTTAGACCACAAGATTCAAAAGTCTTCCTTTATTTTTAAAATTTCGTGCCGAGTCAAACTACATCACATAAATTGGGACGGAGAGAATAATACTTATAATATATGAAGAGAAAAATATGGTGCAGCGGAAGGGACTCCTCTCCTTTAATTAGAGGTCTCGGACTCAAACTCTGGTTATGAAAAAATTCTTGATAGGAAACGCTTCTCCAAATGGACTCTATGCGGCACGCATTCAAATTAATCGGGCTTCAATGCAGATACCGAACAACGCAACATGAGAAAAAAATAATATTAGAAACCATATACTAAGTGGTCTCACCATACTCCTATCCTATAGTGGAAAATTTAAACATCAAGATGAGCTGCTGCCAACTTCTCATTTTCTCTCTCACTCAACAATAACATTAAAACCTCCACTCCACTCGCCATTAATGCTACTTCATCCTCTCAACACGCTCTCTGCAATAATAATAACTCCCTTCATCTTCTCCACCTGTTCCCTATTCCCCCTTTTCTTTTTCTTTTTTCAAAGCCCCTTTGATTCTTCTTAAATTCCCTTCACAAGAAAATTAAGTTCATCTTCTTGTCCATGAAAAAAAAGATCACACAAGTTTTCAGTAGTTTCCCAGTGACCCTTTTGCCTAAAAACTAGATCTAAATTAAACCCTTGTGGATTAATTTGCTTCATTTCTTGCAAGGCTTCATAGGCAGTAAGTTACTGTTCCATCATTTTCTTCTTCTTGATTTGTTTGAAGCTCCAAAAAACTATTGTATGTTTAGTATAAGTGTTAGGTTTTTACTTGTTCTTACTTTTAACTTCTATCCTTTTGCTGCTATAATGTATAGGAGTGCAGTCGTACTCTACCGAGATATTTAGTTGACGCTATATAAGTTTTACCTAAGTCGAAAAAAAAGCAACAAAATAGAAAGAAAAAAAAAAGACAGAAGAAATATATGCAGTGTCCGTGTTCACACCTTTAGTCAACTGTGTCTTTTGTTCTTACAATACTAAAAATTTCTTATTTCATTCTTTTGGCACTGTCAAAAAGAATTGTTTTTTTACTTTGTCACATCAAGACAGAGAAAAGAATAGAATAAAAAGAATTCGTCTTTGTTTGACACCCCAAAACCGAAGTCATTTCTTCCCCTTAATTCCTTTGTACCCAGTCAAAACAAAACAGAAAAAATACTTGAAGTTATCTACACATAGAGACAAGAAAGTCAGTAGAGAGAGAGGGGGGTTGGGAGGTCTTTTTAGGGTTTGATTTGCTTTATATATTCATATAGTGATTGGCAAAAACTACCATCATATGGCTTTGGAGTTTCTTGAGAAACTCAATTCTTAGAAAAGTAAGTCCTTTCAACTACCTCTTTTGGCTATCTAAGGGGAGTACTTTTTTTCTTTTACGTTTATGTGTTTCTCTAGAGATCTGTTTTGGAACTTGAGCTAAGAAAAAGGTAGAAAATAATTCAAGCTAATTTCTTAACAACACACAATAATTTTTTTAAACCCCAGTGGCAGATGAAAAATACATAGGTTTAAGAGAATAAAGGAGAAGTGGAAGATGTTTAAGCCAAACATGTTCGATAGCCACCATCATTTGCTGGATATGTCGTCTGCCCATAAAACAGCAGAAAATGAGATGGACTTTATTCGAGATGAAGAATTCGAGAGCAAATCAGGTACTGATATCATGGAAGCCCCTAATTCTGGTGATGATCAAGATCCAAATCAACGTCCAAGTAAGAAGAAGCGTTACCACCGCCATACTCAACATCAAATTCAAGAAATGGAATCGTAAGTAAAATAATTTAATTTATATTCACTAACAGTGTAATAATATTTGTATACTATATTATTAGTGTCTCAATTTATAGAAGTTAAATTCAATATACAAAAACTGTTCCAAGTACTATTTGTAAAGGTTACAAATTAAAGAGACTCCTATATCGGTTACTCCATTTGATTTAACTTTGGTCCATGTTTTATCATTTGACAGGTTCTTCAAAGAATGCCCTCACCCTGATGACAAACAAAGAAAAGAGTTGGGAAAAAGACTAGGGTTAGAGCCTTTGCAAGTAAAGTTTTGGTTCCAAAACAAGCGCACACAAATGAAGGTTAGCCTCTTTTTTTTCTTTGTGGAGTAAATTCATCCGCCCGAACTTTCACCTTCGGTAGACTGGGTTTTGCACTCTTTCCACTGGTTTTACCGGTTAGACGACTGGTGACGGGATTTATCCTCTCTTTGAGTCTCGTAGCCCCTTGGCTGTTAATCGATCACCCCTTACTCGGTCTTTGGTTAGGGGTCAGGTTTTCAGATCAGCATATACACGAAAAAAACTACCTCGTATATTATCTAAACAAAAAGGTACACAGGAGGAGGTATAAAACCTGACATGATCCTGAGAAATGATCAACTCTAAGCTTAGTGATATCGCTCACTAAGCTTTGAATGCTGCATTTAATGTAAATACGTGAGGAATATTTATAACGTTTTTGGGAAAGTTGAGAATCCGTTTAAATTTTAACAGTCAAGACTTATATAATCGATTCAAATTTGCTTGAGTTGATACGTAGTTATTGTTATTGTTAAAAATCCATTTAAGTTGCATGTTTTATTATTGCAGGCTCAACATGAACGATCTGAAAACACACAATTGAGGAATGATAACGACAAGCTTCGCACTGAGAACATAAGGTATAAAGAAGCCCTCAGCAATGCGACATGCCCAAACTGTGGAGGGCCTGCAGCCATAGGAGAGATGTCATTTGACGAGCAGCACTTGAGGATCGAAAATGCTCGTCTTAGAGAAGAGGTATTACTAATTGAAAACAACTCATTCAAAATACTACTGTTAATGCATGAATATCAGTGTAATACAGGTCATCTGTCTCATTTTTTAAGTTACCCATCTCGTTTTTCAAGTTATTAATCTCACTTATTGTGAACAATTAAATATAGTTATTCCCTATGTTTTCAATGTATATGGTGCAATTTGACTGTGTGCGTAATTTAAGAAAGAGAATTTTGGAACATGAGATTTATGTGGGTATAAAAATTTATCATTAAGGATAAAAATAAAAAATATAAAATTAAATTATCTCCAAGCAAGGAAAGGTGTTACACTCTTTCCTTGCTGATGATATATACTTTCCGTCTTAGTTTATTCTTTCTATATTTAGAAATAATTTAACTTTAAAATTATAATTTTACCTTTAATGAGATAGAACTTCTTCTAAATGGTAACTTTTCCCTTCCACGACTCTACCACCCAGTCAATTCTGTTCCACTTAATCCTTCTTTCACGGCCACATATCTTTCCGGCTAAGGAATGTGAAATCTTTCTTTTTAGAGCATAAATTTCAAAAGTTTTTCTTTATTTTCTTAAACTTCTCACCTAATCAAACAATATCAGGTAAATTGTAATGAATTCATTTTGGGTGACCTAACAGAATTATAATTCTTTTACCCTATCAATTAATAGAAGCTAAACTCTTACAGTAGTTAATTTATGTATTTTCATTTTTATCCTACAGATTGACAGGATATCTGGAATAGCTGCGAAATATGTTGGTGGGAAACCAATACTCAACTTTCCTCCACCAGAAGCACCTCGTTCTCTGGATCTTCGTTTTGGGCCTCAATCGAGCCTGCTTGGAGAAATGTACAGTGCTGGTGACCTTCTTAGAACTGCAGTTTCGGGCCTTACGGATTCCGAGAAGCCCATGGTCATTGAGCTTGCTGTTGCCGCAATGGAGGAACTTATTCGTTTGGCCCAAACTGGCGAACCCTTATGGATTACAAGCCCAGACATCAATTCTACTGAGACTTTATGTGACGAGGAATATGTTCGGACTTTCCCTCGAGGCATTGGCCCTAAACCATTGGCATTAAATTCTGAAGCCTCACGAGAATCGGCTGTGGTTATTATGAATCACATCAATTTAGTTGAAATTTTGATGGATGTGGTAAGAACTCTTTTTTATTTATTATGTATGTATCAATGCCGATTTTGATGGAGATCAAATGGATGTTTATGTACCTTTATTCTTGGAGGCTCAAGTATTTTATCCATAGAGGGTTATTTACTATATATGTTTTCTAAGTTACTAGTATTTTATTTATTCTAATATGTGTTGCACTTTCCTATTTATAAGTCTCTCAAAATAAGAAATGATATCCTTATTAATCTTTATATTTTTTATTTTACTCTTAACATGATTTATATTCACTACAAAATTCAAAAGCTTTATTTTTCATATTAAACTCTTTATCTAGTTAAAATGCATCACATAAATTGAGACAGAACTATAGGATTACCATAAACAGTTATATATCATATGACATCTTCACTTGATAATGTAAAAGAAAATTATATTGGTCAAGTGTGCAGAAGTTAATTAAACTCTTTGTTCAATTGTGGTATTTGATTTAACTTTAATTTCTAGTGTTGATTTTTTTCGTTACAGAATTTTTCTGTTAAATATTCTTATGATGATTTCAGAACCAGTGGACAAATGTTTTTGCTGGGTTAGTATCAAAAGCAATGACCCTCGAAGTCTTATCAACTGGCGTAGCAGGAAATTACAATGGAGCTTTGCAAGTGGTATTGTCCGAATTCTACTTGTGACCCTAATTTAATTTTTCTTCACCCCAAATTTGCTACTCGCTCCGTTTCAAAATGTTTTTCTTACTTTCATTTTTTGTACGTTTCAAAATAAATGTCTCTTTTTTTTTTTTGACAACTCTTAAATGGCATGTTAAAGACCACAAGATTAAAAGACATTTTGGTACATTCTACATAGCTTTAGTTAACAATCAAATGATTCAAAAGTCTTTTTACTTTCTTAATTTCTGTGTCAAGTCAAAACCAGACAATCATTTTAAAATAGAGGGAGTAGTATTTGAGATCAACATGCATGTTTTTTTAAGTACTCCCTCCATTTCAGTTTAAGTGACGATTAATCTGTTTCAAAAGAATGATAAGCTTTTAAATTTGAAAACAATTGACTTTACAACTTTCATTAGCTTACTGGAGTATATAGTAATGGACATTTAGTTGTTTCGTTTTTTTAGATGACAGCTGAGTTCCAGGTTCCTTCTCCACTTGTTCCAACTCGGGAGAACTATTTCGTAAGATATTGTAAACAACATGCTGATGGAACTTGGGCAGTGGTTGATGTATCCCTGGACAATTTGCGCCCTACTTCAGTGTTGCGCTGCAGAAGAAGGCCGTCTGGTTGTTTAATTCAAGAATTGCCAAATGGTTACTCCAAGGTGACTATACTTCTCTGTAGAACACTGACTGTCAGTGCATATAAGTTAATAAAATTCTTTATTAAGTAACACATTGTTATATGTCTAGGTTACGTGGGTTGAACATGTTGAGGTGGATGAAAAAGCTGTCCACGGCATCTACAAACCTCTTGTCAATTCAGGGCTTGCATTTGGAGCAAAACGATGGGTAGCAACATTAGATAGACAATGTGAACGGCTTGCAAGTGCAATGGCTAATAACATCCCAACAGGAGATGTTGGAAGTAATAGCGCGATAAATCTCTTCATTTAATTAGTTGGTAAATCCAATGTTGTACAATCGTGAATCACTAATGTTTTTTTCTAATAATTTGCAGTTATTACGAGTCCAGCTGGACGAAAAAGCATGTTAAAACTTGCTGAGAGAATGGTGATGAGCTTTTGTGCTGGTGTTGGTGCATCGACAACTCACACATGGACAACATTGTCCGGAAGTGGTGCTGATGATGTTAGAGTTATGACTAGAAAGAGTATTGATGATCCAGGGAGGCCTCCTGGTATTGTGCTGAGTGCTGCAACATCTTTTTGGCTGCCTGTTTCTCCTAAGAGAGTATTCGATTTTCTTCGGGATGAAAACTCTAGAAGCGAGGTAAATCATTAAGCAATTGGCTTCAATTTAGTTCACTTCTATCAATTTCTTGCCCCTTTTGGAATTTATATAGTCTAAGTGGTTATTATAAGGAATTTAAATTTTATTTGAACTTGTAATATATAGGGTTGTAACTCATGTAGTACATCACCACTATCATGCACATCGATGGTTTTTAATTATAATTGGTTATGCAAAATACTTCATCATATCATTACATGAGGGTTTTCTTTTTTTGGTTAGACTTGAAACTACTTTGCTCCTAACTTTTAGTTTCACATTTTCACAAAAGCTTTCAATATCCAAGTATTTCAAATCAATTCATGTCATCTGACCATCTGCTAAATGTGTGCAGTGGGATATTCTTTCAAATGGCGGGCTTGTTCAAGAAATGGCACACATTGCAAATGGTCGTGATCCAGGAAACTGTGTATCTCTACTCCGTGTTAATGTATGGTCATTTTATCTTATCCAGTTCATTAATTTGTTTTCTCTCTTATTGGTATGACAAATAAAACTCAAATAAGTATTTCTGTTTCTGTAGAGTGGAAACTCAAACCAGAGTAACATGCTGATACTCCAAGAGAGCTCAACTGATTCAACAGGATCTTATGTTATTTATGCACCAGTTGATATTGTTGCAATGAATGTGGTGTTAAGTGGTGGTGACCCTGACTATGTTGCTCTGTTGCCATCTGGTTTTGCTATTCTTCCCGACGGGTCGATGAATCATCATGGTGGTGGCAATTCAGAAGTTGGCTCTGCTGGCGGATCGTTACTAACTGTTGCATTCCAGATATTGGTTGATTCAGTCCCAACTGCAAAACTTTCCCTTGGCTCAGTTGCAACTGTTAATAGTCTCATCAAGTGCACCGTTGAAAGGATTAAAACAGCTGTAACCTGTGATGCATGATGAAAATCTAAGGTAAGACTTGTTTAAACATATTTATGAATTTGATTTGATGACTTAATACACATTGATAGCGCGTAAATAATTTTATACTACCTACAATGCATAGTTTACTCTTTTCATCTCAATTTATATGATGCATTTTCCGTGTTAGTTTGTCAAAAAAGGACAATACATTCTTATATCTAGAAATAACTTACTTGAAACTCCATACTTTACCCTTAATGAGATGATTTATAGTCACACAAATATCTGTGACTCGTTTTAGACTAAAATTTAAGAGCCTTTCTATGTTTCTTAAATTCCATACTTAGTCAAAGTGCATCACATAAAATGGGACGAAAGGAGTAACGTACTATACTAGCAAGTTATTTACTTGCTATGGACAGTAGTTATCTGTCATGAACTTATAGATCAAAATTTTTAAACTCATCATAGTGTAACTTTTGTGATCAGTGGCAGGTGACCTTGGGAAGAGTTGAAACAAAGTTACAAAATATACATGCATTGTGAGACAAAGGGAAGGAGTCGAGAACGCACCTCAAAGGAAATCCTTGCAATGTGGTGATTTTTATTTAAATTTGGGAAGAAAGGATTTCACCATTGTGCAAGGGTTATAGGTTCGGGTATTGACTTCACCAAGGCCTTATTGGTACATGTCAGGATATATAAACTAAACTAGCAACAAAGCTTTTCTTTTGGACTTGTTTCTTTAAGGGTTAATTAGGATATTTCTCTATATGTTTTTGAAAGAAGTTTAGTTTGACTTCTGAAAGATTACGTTTGCTAGCAAATTCAAGGATTCGTTGCTAAGTTTTTGCATTAATTTGAAATATTTAGCTTCTGATATAATATAGTACTATGGAATATCTTTCCATCAGCTTAGAGGTTGATCGTTTTATTGATCTTCAACATATATATATATGTTGAATGAAAACTGTAAAATGATTCATATAGAAGCAGATGCATTAATGCATATCCAAAATTGCAAGTTTATGAGTTTTAGATTTTAGGACAGGACAAATTTAATTTACTGGGATCAGAATAGCTAGATTATCAAAATCATTTTTTAAAACTTATGTTCTTTAAGCATAGGAGTCCATCAATTAATAAGTTTAATGATGATAGTAAGAAAAAGGAAAAGAACAAGAACATGTGGAAGAAATTAATTAAGGTTAGATGAAAGCAGGAGAAGAAAATGAAAAAGTCATTACTTTGTTATAATTGTACCATATCCGAAAAGAGGACGCCACTGCATATATATCCGGCAAGTTTACTACTAGTAAATACAAATCATCAATAAATTAATTGTTCAAACTATTATATCATTCTGACTTTAGTATATTTTACCTTTATTGATCATAATATTTTCTAACTGAAATAGACCTATAATGAGAAAGGAAATAGAAAAATATTTCTATAGAGAGTAGGATATGAGAATTTAGCTAACCCAGATGATGTAAAATATCATCATTAGCAGGATGTATTAATGATTGACACTAACTTTGATGGCATAAACTATTGAAGTTGTTGTGCAAGACTTTGGTATGAGTTCAGTTAGCCAGTAATTTTCCTGGTGGTTCCCATTTCTGTCTAATGATCAGTGTGCACTAAATGCAATTTCCACAGAGCATCATCGCTAAAAATATTGAACACCTAATAATACTTTGATAAAATACGTACACTTAACCACCTAAAAAAACAATTGAATCTTAATTGCTTTCTAGAAGTTAATTATAGGAATTGACCTTGTTTCTAATCAATAAAGACAACGTTAGTTAAAATGAAGGAACGTGCAGCATGGCGCAGAAGGTTAGGTTTGAAAGCGTTAATCTCTACAATGTCCAATAAATAAAAACGAAAAAACTCAATGTCACTCTTTGTCATCATATAACAACCTAAATTTCTGAAAGCTTGGAACTTAATCGTAACACATATAACATGTAATTACACCGAACATAAAAGAAAAAACTATTACGCCTACACAAAAACATGAGATGTGGACTTCTCAGTCCATATCATTTCTCTTTGATAATTTTATAAAACTATTTAGGACAATTTAACTTATATACATAAATAGTGTAAAGATTTTTTTTTGGCCATGTACTAGTTAAATTTAACAAGTTATAGCAAGTATTAATCTATTTTTTAAGTTACACTACTAGGAGTAGTACATATGACTTAAATCCGTAAAGTAAAGTGTCTCCTAGCTAGCCTAACAAGTTATATCCAAATCTTACCATTACCGTAGGAAGAAAAAAAATTGTACCTCCCAATTCAGTGACAGAGCCTGAATATTTATTAAGGGGTTCAAAAATATAAAGAAGTAAACATACGAATAAGTCAAGGAAGTTCAATGTCTACTAAATATACATAAAAAATAAAATCTTATATATACAGTGTATTTTTTTACCGAAAGGAGTTACTCGGCCCTTACAAGCTTCGTCCCTGCCTCCCATAATTAATAAGTTCCAAAATCCTTCGTGCACCTTGGCTAGTTGGCTATTCCTACTTGTCTAACCAGGCACATCAACTCCAAACCTAACTAAAACGTAGTACTAATAAATATTGTACTGTTCGTACATATATACATGACGAAAGCAGCAGAGCCTTTGATGCCAAAACATGGACCATTTTCAACTTGGTATGTAGCAATATGTACAGTACTCCATAAACATTGTATTTGTACTAGTCGTAGCTATAGTAAGATTTGCACGTGACATGAGCAGCTAGCGGACAGTTGATGCTAAAACATGGACATTATCAAGTTGGTTCGTATGAGTATAATATAAGTCGTGGTTCACGTTTTAATTATGACTGTTATGATGAATATCATGGGTCTAAGTATAACCCGGCAGCTAGCTAGTTGCACACAAGATGATGATGAATTGAAGACAACTAAAAATAAATTATTTCTATCTATTACATTTTACTCCCTCTGTCCCAAAAATAATGACGCACTTTCATTTTTAGTCCGTTCCAAAAAGAATGACATAATTACTTATTTGACAATAATTTAACATTAAATTTTGTTGGAAATTTGCCTTTGGCGTGAGTTGCGTCCGACCAACTTTAACGGCTTAAACACTAGTGTTACGCATGTTGGAGAATCCGGTTCTTCACACATGCATAATCTACTAAGTAAGTAGATGACCGTAGGGCCAAGAATCGTCAAATTTCGTTGAGAAATGAAAGTGATATTGGTCCACGAAGTGAGGTGTTTGAAGCATGGAAAAGTGTGGTATGGGATCAATTCTCCCTCATCGGTGGAGGAAGAAAGAATTGTTTTGTTTATAAGTCTCAAAAGTTGGGGTTTGGGACCCCAAGGGGTATCCCATGTGTTTAAAGGAGGGAGGACCTAGATGTGCTTCGGTTCGAGGAAAGTCCACACGCGCGTCGCCGCCGCCCGTCGGTTCCGGGTTCACGGGCTGTGGGCTGTGCTTCTTCTGATATTATCTTTTTGGACCAGAATTCTTTCATATGTACAGTTTGGTCCCTGAAATTTCAAGATGTACAGTTTGGTCCCTGAAGTTTCAAGAAAGTCAGATTTGGCAGAGAATAGAACGTCAACATCACTCAATTCAGCCATTTATTTTGGCTAAATTACTCTTCCTAAATGCCATCCGTTGCACATCAAATTCACCATTTATTTTCGTGAATTACTACCTCCATTATTGCCATTACTTGGCAAGTAATGGCAATAATGTGGGCAGTTCATGAGCCTCTTCTCCAACTATATAAAGCACCCTTTGTCACCATTGTTGAGCTACACTTAACACACAAACAGAAACGAATTCAGTCTTCCTACAACTTCCAAGGATCATTTCATTACTCAAAATTCTTCACGGTAACACTTGAGTTTCCTTTGCTCATTTGTTCGCTTGCTGTTTTATCTTGAGAGACAATTGTCCAGGACGTAGAAAGGATACATACGGGGCAATATTGTCTTAAAGACAAGGTAAACACTCGACTCAAGATACCACAAACAAATCCGCTTTATTCTTCAAGTTCTTTGTAATTTCAGTTTTGTTGTTGAATTGTAATTTCAGTTCTTGTAAGACTTAGCAGTTACTTGTAATTTCCGTTTCCTGCATCTTTGTAACCAACATTTTTTACCTTTTATGTAAAGCGAGATGATCTATAACCACACAAATATATTTGACTTATTTTAGACCATAAGATTCAAAAGTCTTACTTTATTTTTTAAAGTGCGTGTCAAATAAAAGTACATCACATAAATAGGGACGGATGGAGTATATGATACTCGTTCATTTGTAGTCAATACTATAAATTAAAAAGGATGAAATAATTCTTTATCATATTATACTAAAAGTGGAAAGCTCCTACCTTCAAAGTTAGTTTACCATTTTGCTCTTATACTAAATTAAAATCTAATTAGATAGTAATATTATTTTGCCCCTATACTAAATTAAAATTTAATTAAATATATAGTTAAATAGTAATACTTTAATTACTTAAAGGTGGAATTAGAAGTTGCACTTTAATTCTCCACACTTAATTCCCAGGAAACGTTATTCACTCATTATGTTTTGAGATTTTTCATTCATTTATTTTTTGTTTGCTTCATCTTCAACGTAACTTCTTTCACATCCTTTTACACTCTTTAATTAGTAGCAATTTAATTCCCTTAGCTATTAGAGTAGTAGTATTAATAATTGTTTCTACCTTTCATCTACCTCCATATTAACGTTTCCCGCATAACAGATAAATAAAAGACTATTATTAATAGTTAATAAATTAATGATGAAAATCAAATGCATTGAACTGGATAAATGGTGGATGATTATTCTGAAAGAGAATAATTCCTTACTGATTTCATTAATGTAAATGATTTATATATATGATATACAATCGTAATTCTAGGCGATAATTACGGAAATTATATACTCACCCAACTAATATAACATTGCTACAATAATTACAGATATACAAAATCACTAATTATACCAAAAGAATGTATTTGCATATATTCTATCACATCCCTGCAGTCGTAGCGGGCGGTTGTCGTACGCTGAGACTGTCCCTAAAATATTCAAACTGAACTAAGGGAAGGCTCATAGTAAATATGTCAACAAATTTGATAATGTGAGGGTACATGCAAGACACATACTTGTCCACGAGCTACCTTTTCGCGAACAAAGTGAATATTCATCTCGATATGTTTAGTGCGCTGATGTTGGACAGGATTCCCCGAGAGATATATTGCACTAACATTATCGTAGTAGACCAAGATAGCTTTCTGAATAGGAAAATGAAGCTCCAAGAGGAGGTTACGCAACCAACACGACTCAGACACCACATTGGCTACCCCTCAATATTCACCCTCCGCGCTGGAGCGCGACAAAGTAGCATGGCATTTAGCCGACCAAATTATCACCAAGAAACATACAATAACTAGATGTCGAACGCCCGGTATCTGGATATCCACCCAATCAGTATTTGTATAAGACACAAGAGTAGATACCAATGATTGATATAAGTGTAAACCATAATCAAGAGTGCCCTGAATGTAACGCACAATGTGTTTGATAGCGTGTATGTGTTCTTCCCTCGGATCATGCATGAATAAACACACATGTTGCACTGTATAAGTAATATCGGGCTTCGTAAACGTGAGATATTGAAGAGTCCCCACAAGACTACGATAGTGTGAGGAATCCTCGTATGGTGTGATAGAAATAGCACTCAGCTTTGGTTTAGTGTCAACCGGAGTAGGAGATGACTTAAAGGATGACATGCCAGCCCGTTCAATAAACTCTGTTGCATACTTCCTCTGAGATAGAAATAGACCACCTGCATGACGAGTGACAACTATACCGAAAAAATAACTCAAAGGCCCCAAGTCTTTCATAGCAAATTCGAAGTTGAGAAGAGATATGATAGACTTGCGTTTATCAGAGGAAGCAATCAATATAATATCATCCACCTATAACAAAATGTATGCCATAGAAGTACCGTGACAGTAGATGAACAGATAATGGTCAGACCTGCTGTGAGAAAACTCAAGAGTAGACACATAATCTGCAAATCTTTTGTACCAAGCTTGAGGAGCCTGTTTTAGCCCATACAAGGACTTCTTCGGCAAGCACATATGGTTAGGATGATCGGGGTCCCTGAAACCCAATGGCTGATGCATGTATACAGTTTTCTTGAGTTTGATGTGTAAGAACGCATTTTTCACATCCAGCTGATTAATGGGCCATGTTTTTTAGAGAGCTAGACTAAGAACATTGCGAATAGTTATCGGTTTGACCACCAGACTAAATATCTCTCCACAATCCATGCCAACCTGTTGAATTTTTCCATCACCTACAGACGAGCCTTATGCCTCTCAAAAGAACCATCAGATTTTTTCTTATGAGTAAAAATCCACATAGAACAAATTACATTGACACCAGGTGGACGAAGCACCAACTCCCACGTCTTATTTTTAATAAGAGCAGTATATTTATCATCCATAACCATTTTCCAATTCGAATCACGAAGGGCAGACAAGGGGTTACGTGGTGGGGTGATTTAGTGCCATTAGAATTGATATTAATTATCATTTTGGTCTAAAAATACCCCGTTGGCTACGAGTAACGGGCCCTTGTACCAAAATAGAAGTGGGTTGGATCTGGGTCGGTGTAGTGGTGTCGGTATCGATTCGGGTTGGGAGGAAGTGGGTCGGCTAGATGCTGGAATTATTTGGGCCAGCAGACATTGGACCTGCTGGCCGAAAATATGGACCGATGATATTTGGGCCAGCAGGCAGTGGGCCTGCTAGCTGAAAATTCGAACGAGTGAGTTGTGGCCAACATGTATTGGGCTTGACTGTGCCTGTTGAGTCCAGGTTCCGAGGAGTGGGCTGGACTAAATGATGGACCATGTACGATGATAGCCCATCATACAAAAATCCATACGACTTGGATGCGGAATTATGCAACTTAGCAAACGGAAATTGAGTTTCATCAAAAACGACATGACGACTAATGATGATTTTATTAGATGATAAATTAAAATATTTGTAACCACGATGATTAGATGGGTAACCAGAAACACACAAGCGGTAGAGCGGGCTGAAAGTTTGTTAATGGTAGTGGAGGGGGATAAAGGATAACATAAACACTCAAACACCCTAAGATGAAAATAAGAAAGGTCTTTTTGATAAAGAATTTTGAGTGGGGATTGGTATGCTAATCCTTTGTTGGGGAGTATGTTAAGAAGGTAAGTTGTCATTTGTAATGCATGATGCCAAAATGAATGTGGTAATGATGCATGGGTTAGTAATCTACAAATAATATTATTAATGGTGCGGATTTTTCTTTCAGCTTTCCCATTTTGTGATGACGTATGTGGACATGAAAGCCAAAAAGATATACCATTAACCTTACAAAATTTTCTAGATGGCCCATTATCACATTGAATGTTCTTAATTTTTCGTTCAAATTGAGTACGGATGAATGCTCTAAATGATAGGAAGGTGGAATAAACCTGAGACTTTTTAGATAACGGAAATGTCCCAAAAAAATTAGAATAATCATTCAATAATAAAATATAATAACGGTGGCCCGAAGAGCTCAAAACGGGAGATGTCCAAAGATCACTATGAATAATATCAAATGGCAATAAAGTACTAAAATTTGAGGCAACAAACGGCTATTTAACATGTTTCCCAAGCGGACAAGAAGGACAAACATTAGTACTACGAGCACTATTACACTCAATAAATTTATTGTTTTTAAGAGAGGAAAAAACAAACGCTCCTGGATGATCCAAACACGTATGCCATAAGGAAGGTGCTAAAGCGACAAACATTGACGGTGTGGCTTATTTAGTGGTAATGGTGGTGGTGATGGGATAGAGATCGCCCTGACTATCACATCTCATTAGATGTATCCCCGTCCAAAAATCCTTCACAGAAAAAATACAAAAGGATCAAATTCAACATAAACTGAGTTATCAATTGTAAATTTCCGAATAGACACCGAATTTTTAATTAATTGAGTAGCATGAAGGACACATTTCAAGGATAAAGGTGGGTTCGGGGGAGGTAAATTTGTGTGACCATAACCACGAATTGAAATTGAATTACCATTACCAATAATTATGCCACGATTTTTGCTCAAATTGAAATAAGATGAGAGATTACCTGGCGCGGATGTCATATGAGAAGCAACACAGGTGTCAATGTACCAATTTGCATCCAGAGGATTTAACCCAAGTGTATGCATTGCCACCTCGATATATGTGTGGGTCGGAGATACGGTGGGGCCCGCAGCAGCGAAAGCCTACTATGCCTGAGGCCTAAGCAGGACAGGTTGCTGCCAGGTCAAGTGATTTTGAGGCCCATTCTGGGCTTGCGGCTGTTCTTGTCGTCCACTAGGCCTGACCCAGTTTTGTGATGGGTAAGGGCAGGGCGGCATGGGCCATTGTCCACTGGCCCAAGGCAGGCCCCATGGCCAATGCCCACAGGCCCAGGCCTGCTGCCAGGGGTGTTGTGGCCCGGCCCCCTGCTGACCGCCACTGCCGCCTATACATCCGCTATTGTTTCCGCCGCAGCACCACCCTTGCCACCGCCACGTCCATTACCACAGTTTTCTACTCGGTTTTGACCCTTTTTATTACCCCCGTTGTTACGGTTTTGACCATAATTTATGGAGAATGATTGAGAGTTATCGGTTTCGCGGGAGGGCCACCATCATGGCGGAATTGGCTCCGATTGCAGCCTTTTTTTAGCCAACCCTGCTTCTTCCAATGTGAGCATGGAACGTGCTTGGTAGAACGGTGAGAGAGGATTTCTTTGGCTAAGAAGAGTTCCAACCCCATTATACACCTAGGAGAGGCCTGCAGCCATCTGAAGAACGAGATGATCATTCGTGACAGGCGCGCCGACGTTCTTGAGTTGATCCGACAATTCCTTGAGCCTTTGACAATAGGCTAAGGCATTCAGAAAATCTTCCATATTTATGTGAGAGAATTCTTGCTCAAGGGTCACGGCACGAGAATTTTCGTTATCTTGGAATATATCACACAACATATTCCAAGCTTCCATTGCCGTGGCGTCGGGCTCGATAATTGTGTGTAAGAGGTCCGAAGAGATGATGGAATAAATCCATTGGAGGACCGTAGCATCAAGAGTTGCCCACAACTCTATTTCATCATCGGTGGAATGCACTTTCTTCTTGCCTTTTTCCGGTTTGACGATGTGAAGGAGGACTCTATAAGACCTTGCGTGAATTTAAAAAATTTCGCCCACGTCGCGTATTGGACGTTCTCCATTTCAAGGACGATATGGATGTTGTTCTTGATGTTGGAGACTGCAAGGGCAGGATGAAAGGTATTCTTTGTGTTAGACATAATTGAGGAACAAGAGAAGAATTAGGATTTTGGAAAAAAATTGAAGGAATGGCCGACGGGTAGAGGGCGGCATTAGTGGGTGGACGTGAGTTAGAGTTTAGGATAGAGTAGCCTCCAAAAAATCCTAACAGACTTAGAGTTTGAAGATGGAATGGGATCTTAGAGTAGAGTCCTACAAAATTTCGATTTCTACGGTAATATATAGCTTATCCTATGTCTCACTACTGTTCAGTAGTTCTGTTTTTGTTGCATATGCTGTTTCCTTACGCTATAGTTTGTGTACGGCATAACTAGTCTTGTATATAACACTTGGTATTGGGTCTAATAGAAATGGTTGATTATGTTTTATGTTTTAATATTCCCTTGAACGTAACTATGGTCACTTTGACTGTATTAGTACTCGTATGCTTCATGCATGCGAGATCTCCATGCATGCGATGACTTTGAAGTTTTTTTCTTTTTTGTTCAAGGTTTGTCCCGATCAATGCAGCGTGTCTTCTTCTTAATAAGTCTGCTAAGATTTCACGCCAAAATAGAATTGAACAAAATGAAGAGAAAGAGAAGACGATATTTGGTTGAGTCAATTCCTACGTCACTTGGGTGGCTAATTAAGGTCGTAACCCATACGTTATGATGACTATACTTTCTTGTAAAACTAGCTAGGGAAACAAAACTTACTTGACTCCTTTGTTCTTTTTAAATTTATAACAATTCAATATTCGATACTCATTGGCTCAAATGAATCAAAATTTGTGCAACGTAAGGCCTTAAAGGAGGAAAGTGTTGCCTATCGTTTCAGCTCGAGACATTTAATTAAGGATAATGAATCTCTTTTATTCCATCATGTCCCTTGATTATAACTTTTTTTTATTCATTCGAGACACAAATAACTAGTTACCCATGCAAATCTTAAGTATAGATTAGATCTACTACAAAGATAAAGGCGTTGTGACGACAAGTCTGCCAAATATCTTCACAACCAGTGTTTATACTACCAATTCAATGGATACATAATATTATTGTTAATGTTGTTAATAGCATTAACCAAAGTTAATTAATATACTCTCAAATCAATTTATCACTTAACTATGATAAATTAATATAATTTGACGTAAATATCGTGTACAAATAAGGTATTATTACTTGATGTATATATACTTGTCCCTCAAATCTCAATAGATATTATATCGGGATAAGAATAAGGAAAAGACGGTTTAATTTGTACTCATCAGTATATTGAAGCTCTCGTTTTACATGTGCATTAAAATAAATGAAATTAATGATCAAGATCCTATACAAGAATAAAATAAATGAAATGAAGATCCTAACACTGTCAGGCAAGGTATATAATCTAAGGTAATCATGTTGTTAATGACGTTTAATGAGGACTAATTATCTTCAATGAGCAGCCAATTAGCTAATTGACTGCAACTGTGACCTTATGTTTGTGAATACTCATCATTACTCGAAGAAGGAAGAGGAGGACGAGCAACAATCTCTTTACGACCTGCAAAGTTACTTTCAGTAATTTGACTAGTCATGACAGTAGTCGTACGGGCACCGGTACCAGGATTAGGTGTAGGAGTACGAACTGGAGCTTTTTGCAGAGATGGTAATAAAATATATTCTTCTTTTTCCTTTAGAACTCTTCCTGCGTCACTTGTTTGGCTGCAAATTGTGTAAATAAGTAGTAATATTACGATTATCTTACGAACATGAGAGGAAAAATTGTTACTTTGAGTTGTCATCATGTTGATTTTGTTGGAAAAGATGGGAATGAAGGAATTAGATTTTGATGATTTTAGTTATGAATATGATTTCATATATATAAGAAGCTCTGTATTTACATAATGACATAATATAACGTGTGTTAAGACTTTGATTTTTTTGCGAATCGCTAGTTTATTTCATGGTAGGAAATTTGACCATTGACTGCTGGGCTTAGGAGTGAAATTTGAGAAATTGGACTGAATTGGTCATATATTTTGGTAAAAGAAAGAAAAAAAACTGAACTGGTCATATGTGATAATGTGAGAAACATTGGACAAGCGACTCCAACGTGGGAAAAAAGAAAGACAAGGAGACTCCAAAAATGAACAATAGTATAGTTTGTTGTTTACAATGCAGGAAACGGAAATGAATAATTGCTAAGTATTACAAGAAAATAAAATTATAACAAACTGAAATTTTAATAAACTGGAACAAGAAACTGAGATTACAAGCACTTTGATATTTGATTTGTTGGGTCGAGTGATGACACTCTGTCTTTAAGACAAGATTGCCCCGTATATATCATTTCTACGCAATGATTTCTATCCATTGGCTACTCTATCATAGACTGATGATACCATGAAAGAAAATAATCTCTTGTTGATTTCATTAATATAAATGGTTTATATACATGATATATAATCGTAATTCTAGATTATAATTACCGAAACTAAATATTCACTTAACTAATATAACATATTGCTACAATACCTATAAATATACAAAATCACTAATTATATAAAAAATATATATTTGCATATATTCTATCAGATTCATCCGCCAGTAATTAATATAGAATGCAACCTTTTCACATCCTAACTTTTTATTGGTTTAGTCCTCTAAACTTCTACCGGTTATTCCTACTCTATAATATTTGACATCAAAATATCAAATCACTTTGCCCATGTTCACCTTCTTTTGTCACAAACAATATTTGATGTGCTTCATTTTCATCCTTTTCTTTGTATTCCATTCTTTATTGAAATAGATCTCAAAATTTTCTGTAAATTCATTTTTGAATCTGATAAATAATATTTGCTTTGTTCTTCTGCTCTAATGTTCAATAACTGAGCAAATATTGTTATTTTGTAATATGAAAAGATTTTATTTTATTTTATTGAATTTTGCAGTTGGAATAACCTTTTGAAGATCAATGATATTGAGATTTTCAGTCTATCAAAAATGTTGCTGCTAGAGGTTTGTCTTGACCTAATTGTATATGTTTAGATATAATTTTTTAAATGAAAAATTAAAATTGTAACATAAAGCAATTCACAATAAACTTATCATCTTTTAAGATAAACAACAAGATAAAAAAAACACTATTAATTAAATAAATAAATAAAAACATTGTTAATTCACTCTGCTCAGCCTTTTAAATAAGTTTTTGATGGAACATAATATAAGCTCACACACAAAAATGGATGAAGGCGGAACAGTATGTACGCAATTACCTCTAACACGCAGAACTAATTTTAGGTATATTTGAATTGTATTTTTCCTATCTTTACTATCACAAACAACGAAAGAATAAATATATTTTTATGATTCTGTAGGACAATAAAGAGGTAAGGATGATTCTATCGGCATGTGTCTTACTTTAGTGATTTTAATATTACAAATCATTCTCTTCTTTTTAATTTAATAACATATACTTTTTTGTCTTTTTAGTGAATCAAAGAAATGATATTTCAAGAAAAATTAATCTATTTTCCAGAAAAGAACAGACTAAAGAAAGGACTCAACATGTGCTTTGGTTTGAGAATGATTGTAGGAAATTATTTTTGACAGAACATGTCATACTCCTCCGCCCTCGCCTTATCCAAAATCTACTTTTTTATTGCAATTTTTTTATTATATTGATCATTTAAACTTAAATAGCTTTTATGCCATGATGAAACAAAAAAAAATGAGTTGCGATCATAACTGAAAATATCAATATAATTGTTAAATTTACACAATATACGTGTGTATATTGTGTATATTTGGCTCTCGGATTTTCCCATTTGTATCGTGTAGTTTAGGTAGTATTTAGTATCCTAGTTTAGGTAATGTTGTAATGTAATTAGTATTGTACACTGATCATAATATTTGTATTACCATAAATGTATATTTAGTATCCAAGTAGAATAAGGTTTTAGGAGTAGAATGGGAATAAGATTCTCCTATTATGGAAATATGTAACTTGTATATATAGTCTTCAGTCAATGAAAATAATCAAGGGATTATATCTTTCATGGTATCAGAAGTCTAGGTTAAATTTTCTCTCTCAAAAACTTCCTCCTCGTGCACCGTTTCCGAGACTCCAACCTCGGTTTCCGTGCCTTGTTTCTTCCCCAATTTCTCTTCCAAATCCCTCAATCGCATATTGTTCTATCAATATGTCTACATCACGGAACACGTTTCATCCTGCCATTACAGTTTCTAACATCAAGAATAACATTCCTCTTGTTCTTGAAATAGAAAAAGTCCAATATGAGACGTGGGTCGAACTGTTCAAAATTCACGCACGCTCGCATCAAGTCATCCATCACATAATCGCCGCGGCTCCTGATGATACGGAGGTGCCAAAACGCGAGGATGATCCTAAATTGTGGACGACTCTTGATGCTACCATCTTTCAGTGGATATAATCCACAATTTCTACCGACCTTTTGCAAACGATTATCGAACCTGATGCTATGGAACATGCAACTTGGGATAGATTACATGATATATTCCAAGATAATCAGAATTCTAGAGTTGTTACTCTTGAGCAGGATTTCTCCCACGTCAATATGGAAGATTTTCCTAACGTTTCGGCCTACTGCAAAAGATTGAAGGAATTGGCGGACCAACTCCGCAACGTTGGTGCGCCGGTTTCGAATGACCGTTTGGTCCCCCAAATGGTTTCAGGCCTCTCCGAGGCCTATAGTGATGTTGGCACGCTTCTTCGTCAAAGCAATCCACTTCCGTAATTTTATCAAGCTCGTTCTATGCTTACACTCGAAGAAGCGGGCATGGCTAAAAAGGCGGCTACCGGTACTAGTCCTGTAGTTATGATGACCGAATCCACTGTCCATCCTCCTGTTCCAACAACTTGGGCCAAAACTGAAAAAAGAGAGAAAATAAGAAAAATAATGGCAAGAACCACGGCGGCAGCCGGCAAAATGGTGGTGGCGGTAGAGGTCCTCGCGGTGGTCAGCAGCAACAGCAGTTCTGGGCCACACAGTGGACCCCTATGCATTGGAAGTGGGCCCCACAACCGCAGTTTGGGCCCAGTCAATTTTCGCCCAATCGGCGTGGATCGCCCACAGCACAGCCCGAGCCCAATTTGACCTGGTCCACATACAGTCAATCATCTGGACCGAGGCAGCAAGCATGGCTACTTGGGCCTCGACCCCCACAGGCCCATCATGTCGCGGCACCCACGTCTACCGACTTCGAAGCCGCAATGCACACGCTTGGTTTAAATCCTCTGGACAAATTGGTATATGGACACCGGTGCCACTACCCACATGGCATCTGATTCAGGTACACTCTCGTCTTATTCCAATTTGAGCAACTCTCGCGGCATAATTGTTGGTAATGGTAATTCTATTCCAATTCGTGGTTATGGTCATAAAACTTTATCTCCCCCTCATCCACCTCTTATCTTGAAAAACACCCTACATGCCCCCAAATTGATTAAAAACTTAGTCTTTGTCTGTAAATTCACTACTGACAATTTTGTTTCTATTGAATTTGATCCTTTTGGTTTCTCTGTGAAGGATTTCAAGATGGGGAGTCCTCTCATGAGGTGTGATAGTAGGGGAGATCTTTATCCTATCACACACAGTTCCGGTCCATCGAGTCAAGCCTTGCCATTTGCATTTGCAGCCCTTTCTCCTTCCTTGTGGCATGCTCGTCTTGGTCATCCGGGATCATCTATTTTGTCGTCATTAGATAAAAATAATTTTATTTCATGTAAGGGTACGAATAGTACTCCAAATTGTCAGTCTTGTTCTTTAGGAAAAGTTGTTAGATTGTCATTTGTAGACTCAAATTCTCATACTTTAATGTCATTTGATATTATTCATAGCGACTTATGGACGACTCTTGTTCTTAGTTCTTTGGGTCATCGGTATTATGTTCTCTTTTTGGATGATTATTCTAAGTTTTTATGAACGTTTCCGATAGCGAAAAAATCTCATGTTTTTTCCATCTTAAAATTTAGAGCATTCATTAGAACCCAATTCGAACGAGAAATAAAAAATATCCAATATGATAATGGCAAAGAATATGACAATGGGGTGTTTCGGAAATTTTGTGCAAATAATGTGATCAATTTTTGTTTTTCTTGCCCTCATATTTCTTCACAAAATGGGAAAGTCGAACGCAAAATTCGTTTCATAAATAACATTGTCCGAACTTTATTAATGCATGCTTCCGTACCCCCGTCTTTTTGACATATTCTTCCCCCTTCAAATTTTATATAATAAAATTCCTTCATATTCACATCTTTGGGTTTTTGGGTGTTTGTGTTATCCGTTATTCTCGTCCACCACAATTAACAAACTTCAGGCCCGGTCTACTCCTTGTGTGTTTTTGGGTTTTCCGTCTAATCATTGTAGTTACAAATGCTTTGATTTATCCTCTAATAAAATCATCATTAATCGCCATGTAATTTTTGATGAATCCCAATTTCCATTTGCTAAAGTTAATACTCCCGTGCCTAGTTCGTATAATTTTTTGGATGATAGTATATCCCCGTATAGTATTCACCATTTTTCGAACGTCTCCCGCAACCAAAATTCTCCAACGGGCCCACTGCCCTGTCATGGATAACAGTACCCGGTATAATCACTGGGCCTGTTTCAGGTCCAGTCCAGCCCACTCCCGCAACTAGTCCAGTCATTATTCACCGTGTTAGGCCAGCAGACCCACTGCCTGCTGGCCAGTCCGTCCCGAGCCCAGAAAATTCCCGAAATCCACCCAATTCTTCCTCGAGTCATAAACTGGTCACTCGTAGTCAACGGGGTGTGTTAAACCAAAAAGACATTTTAATTTACATTCTAATGTCCCTAAATCACCCTTACCCCGTAATTTTGTGTCTGCCTTAAATGACCCGAATTGGAAAATTGCTATGACCGATGAATATAATGCTCTTATTGATAATAAGGCGTTGGAGTTGGTGTCTCGTCCATCTGGTATTAATATTATCAGGTCTATGTAGATTTTTGCTCATAAGGAAAATTTAGATAGTTCATTTCCCCGACATAAGGTGCGGCTTGTGGGTGATGGTAAGACTCAACAAGTTGGGATATATTGTGGTGAGACGTTTAGTCCAGTGGTCAAGCCAGCTACCATTCGCATTGTACTTAGCTTGGCTCTTTCAAAAGCATGGTCTATTCATCAGTTAGATGTAAATAATGTTTTTCTACATGGTGATCTCAAGGAAACAGTCTATATGCATCAGCCTTTGGGATTCAGGGATCCCAAACATCCTCATCATGTCTGTTTGTTGAAGAAGTCCTTATATGGGCTTAAGCAGTCTCCACGGGCCTGGTATGCGCGGTTTGCAGACTATGTTTCGATTATTGGGTTCACTCACAGCGGGTCGGATAATTCCTTGTTCATCTACCGTCGTGGTTCGTCCTTGGCCTATATTATGTTATATATGAATGATATTATTTTGACTGCCTCTTCCGATGCCTTACGCCGGTCTATCATGACAATGCTCAGCTCTGAGTTTGCTATGAAAGACATGGGGCCCTTGAGCTATTTTTTGGGGATTGTTGTCACTCGTCATGCAGGTGGGTTGTTCTTATCTCAAATGAAGTATGCAGTTTAGATCATTGATAGGGCTGGGATGCCATCATGTAAGTCCACTTACACTCCAGTTGATACTAAGCCCAAGCTTAGTGTCGCGGCCGGCGTACCATACGAGGATCCAACCCGCTATTGCAGTCTTGCAGGGGCCCTTCAGTTTCTTGCATTCACGAGGCCAGATATTATGTATGTTGTCCAGTATGTGTGTTTGTTTATGCATGATCCCAGAGTTGAGCACATGAATGCACTCAAACGCATCATTCGGTATATTCAGTGTACGCTGGACTATGGTTTGCATGTATATCCCTCCTCGACATCCACACTTGTCTCGTATACGGATGCTGATTGGGGTGGTTGTCCGAACACCAGACGGTCTACGTCTGGCTATTGTATGTTTCTTGGTAATAGCCTGGTCTTATAATCGGCAAAACGTCAGTCAACATTGTCCCGATCCAGTGTCGAGATCGAGTATCGAGGGGTAGCTAATGTGGTCTCGGAATCATGTTGGTTATGTAATTTGCTTTTGGAGCTTCATTATCCCATTCAGAAAGCAACCTTGGTTTATCGCGATAATGTTAGTGCCATCTACCTTTCTGGTAATCCGGTTCAGCACCAGCGCACTAAGCATATCGAGATGGACATTCACTTTGTCCGTGAAAAGGTTGATCGTGGTCAGGTACGCGTCTGCTATGTCCCGTCAAGATATCAAATTGCCGACATCTTTACAAAGGGTCTTCCCTCGGTCCTTTTTGAAGATTTTAGGGATAGTCTCAGCGTTCGAAGACCGCCCGCTATGACTGCGGGGGTGTGTTAAATATACACAATATACATGTGTATATTGTGTATATTTGGCTCTCGTGGCTCTCGGATTTTCCCCTTTGTACCGTGTAGTTTAGGTAGTATTTAGTATCCTAGTTTAGGTAATGTTGTAATGTAATTATTATTGTACACTTACCATAATATTTGTATTACCATAAATGTATATTTAGTATTCAAGTAGAATAAGGTTTTAGGAGTAGAATAGGAATAAGATTCTCCTATTATGGAAATATGTAACTTGTATATATAGTCTTTCAATCAATGAAAATAATGAGGGATTATTTCTTTCAATAATATTTACAACAAGAGTCATAGTCATGATTAAGTAAACAAAACATTGTGGTGAACATACATAATAAATGTTGTCTATAAAGAAGTATTAGGTTAGGTGCAATCATATCATTTAATTATGTCAAAATTTATTTCATTACACATCACACCTACCTAACTAAATCAAAGTTCAACATTGCCGGTTAAGATGATCCATAATATTTTATTTTGAACAATCAAGTCGCTAAATGTTTATCAAATTCCTTTCGTCAAATTTTCAATTACTCATTACACACGTGTTATAATATTATCCATATCCTTTTAAAAGATTTATCAAATTCAACTTGTATCTTCTTTCTTCAAATTTTAATTACTCATTACACACATTATAATATGATCTTGATAGAATATACACCGTATATTCTTTTAATATTATTAAGATCGTGTATATCTGTAATTATGGTAGTAATCTTTTGTATTAGGTAAGTGTATATTTAATTTCCGTAATTATAGCCTAGGATGACTATTGTATATCATATATATAAACCATTTACATTAATGAAATCAGCAAGGGATTATTCTCTTTCATGGTATCAGCCGTCTAGGGGAGATTTTTTTTCCTTCTCCACTCACTTCCACCGCCCTCCCCCGTCGAACATCCCTTCAACTTTTTTTTCCGAAACCATAATTCTTTTTTTGTTCCTCCATCATGTCTAACACAAAGAATACATTTCATCCTGCACTTGAAATCTCCAACATCAAGAACAACATCCATATCGTCCTTGAAATGGAGAACGTCCAATACGCGACGTGGACGGAACTTTTTAAATTCATGCAAGGTCTCATACAGTCCTCCATCACATCGCCAAACAAAAAAAAGGCAAGGAGAAGGTGCCTTCCACCGATGATGAAATAGAGTTGTGGGCAACTCTTGATGCTACGGTCCTCCAATAGATTTATTCCACCATCTCTTAGGACCTGTAACACACAATTATCGAATCTGACACCACGGCAATGAAAGCTTGGAATAGGTTGCGTGATATATTTCAAAATAACAAAAATTCTCGTGTTGTGACCCTTGAACAAGAATTCTCTCACATAAATATGGAGGATTTTCCGAATGCCTCGACCTATTGTCAAAGGCTCAAGGAATTGTCGGATCAACTCAAGAACGGCGGCGCGCCTGTCACGAATGATCATCTCGTTCTTCAGATGGATGCAAGCCTCTCCGAGGCGTATAATGGGCTTGGAACTCATCTTCGCCAAAGAAATCCTCTCCCACCGTTCTACCAAGCACGTTTCATGCTCACCTTGGAAGAAGCATGGTTGGCTAAAAAGGCTGCAACTGGAGCCAATTCCGCTATGATGGTGGCCACGGCTCGCGAAACCGATAACTCTCAATCATTCTCCAAAAATTATTATCAAAACCGTAACAACGGGGGTGGTAAAAAGGGTCAAAATTGTGGAAAAAATTGTGATGGCGGACATGGCGACGACAATGGTGGCGGCAGTGGCAGACGTGGAAGCGGCAGTGGCGGACATGGAGGCGGAAATGGCGGTCAGTAGGGGGGGGAAATAGCACCCCTGGCAGCAGGCCTGGGCCAGTGGGCAGTAGCCATGGGGCCTGCCTTGGGCCAGTGGGCAGTGGCCTATGCCGCCCTACCCTTACCCATCTCAAAACTGGGCCATGCCTAGTGGACAGCAACAACAACAGCAAATTGGTACATGGACACCGGTGCTACTTCTCATATGACATCCGCGCCAGGTAATCTCTCGTCTTATTTTAATTTGAGCAAAAATTGTGTCATAATTGTTGGTAATGGTAATTCAATTTCAATTCATAGTTATGGTCACACAAATTTGTCTCCCCCGAACCCACATTTAGCCTTGAAAAATGTCCTTCATGCTCCTCAATTAATTTAAAATTTGGTATCTGTTCAGAAATTTACTACTGATAACTCGGTTTCTGTTGATTTGATCCTTTTGGATTTTCTGTGAATGATTTCTGGACGAGGATACATCTAATGAGATCTGATAGTCGGGGCGAGCTCTATCCCATCACCACTAAACAAGACACACCGTCGGCGTTTATCGCTTTAGCACCTTCCTTATGGCATACGCGTTTGGATCATCCTGGAGTGTATGATTTTTCCTCCCGTAGAAACAATAAATTTATTGAGGGTAATAGTGCTCGTAGTACTAATGTTTGTCCTTCTTGTCCACTTGGGAAACATGTTAAATTGACGTTTGTTGCCATTTGATATTATTCATAGTGATCTTTGGACATCTCCCATTTTGAGCTCTTCGGGCCACCGTTATTATGTGTTATTTTAGATGATTATTCTAATTTTTTGTGGATATTTCCGTTATCTAAAAAGTCTCAAGTTTATTCCACATTCCTATCATTTAGAGCATTCATCCGTACTCAATTTGAACGGAAAATTAAAAACATTTAATGTGATAATGGAAGGGAATTTGATAATGGGTCATTTAGAAAATTTTGTAAGGTTAATGGTATATCTTTTTGATTTTCATGTCCACATACATCATCAGAAAATGGGAAAGTCGAAAGAAAAATACGCACCATTAATAATATTATTCATACATTACTAGCCCATGCTTCATTACCACCTTCATTTTGGCATGATGCATTACAAATGGAGACTTACCTTCTTAACATAATCCCGAGCAAAGAATTAGCATACCAATCTCCACTCAAAATACTTTATCACAAAGACCCTTTGTATTATCATCTTCGGGTGTTTGGGAGTTTATGCTATCCTCTATTCCCCTCCACTACAATAAACAAACTTCAAGCCCGCTCTACCACATGTGTATTTTTGGGTTACCCATCTAATTATTGTGGTTACAAATGTTATGATTTATCCTCTAATAAAATCATAATTAGTTGTCATGTCATTTTTTATGAAACCCAATTTTCGTTTGCTAAGTTGCATAATTCTGTGTCCAATTCCTATAATTTTTTAGTTGTTGGGCTTTCGTATGTGGTCCACCATTTATTCCAGCCCACACCTCGGCATCTGGACCAACAAACACCGGCAGGCCCACTGCCTGCTGGCCTAAAAAAACCCCGTTCTCAAAATCGCGCAAAGAGTCCACTACCCGCCGGCCCGGCCAGCTTGTCCACAAATCTACCAGCATACTTCCTGCTGGCCTAAATTCATCTGTTCCTGAGCTTCTGCTAGCAGGCCCACTGCCTTCTGGCCCAACCCAGTCCAGCCATCACCCAACCACTGTTCTCCCAACCCGAATCCAGTCCAACACCGCACCTTCTGCATTGGGCCAGCCCACGACTTCCACTCCTATCCAGCCCACTTTTATTTCGGGATAAGGGCCCGTTACTCGTAGCCAACGGGATATTTTTAAACCAAAGCGACAGTTTAATCTCAATTCTAATGTCATTAAATTCCCCCTACCACGTAACCCCGTGTCTGCCCTTCATGACCCGAATTAGAAAATGGTCATGGATGATGAATATAATGCTCTTATTGAAAATAAGACGTGGGAGTTGGTGCCCCGTCCACCCGGTGTTAATGTGATTCGTTCTATGTGGAATTGCTTATAAGAAAAAATCTGATGGTTCTTTTGAGAGGCATAAGGCCCGTCTTGTAGGTGATGGCAAAACTCAACAGGTTGGCGTGGATTGTGGAGAGACATTTAGTCCGGTGGTCAAACCAACAACTATTTGCACTATTCTCAGTCTAGCTCTATCAAAATCATGGCTCATTCATCAGCTGGATATGAAAATGTGTTCTTACACGGTGAACTCAAGGAAACTGTATATATGCATTAGCCCTTGGGTTTTAGGGACCCCACTCAACCTAATCATGTGTGCTTGCGGAAAAAGTCTTTGTATGGGCTAAAACATGCTCATCGGGTCTGGTACAAAAGATTTGCAAATTATGTATCTACTCTTGGGTTTTCTCACAACAGGTCTGAACATTCTCTGTTCATCTATCATAACGGTACTTCTATGTTATACATTCTATTATATGTGGATGATATTATATTGATTGCTTCCTCTGAGAAACTGCGCAAATCTATCATAGCTCTTCTCAGCTCAAAATTTGCTATGAAAGACTTGAGGCCATTGAGCTATTTTTTTGGTATAGCTGTCACTCGTCATACATATGGTCTATTTCTATCTCAGAGGAAGTATGCAATAGAGATTATTGAACGGGCTAGCATGTCAGCCCGTAAATCATCTCCTACTCTGGTTGACACTAAATCGAAGCTGAGTGCTACCTCTAGCACACCATACGGGTATCCCTCCCACTAGCGTAGTCTTGTGGGGGCTCTTCAATATCTCACATTTACGAGACCCGATATTACTTATGCAGTGCAACATGTGTGTTTATTCATGCATGATCCGAGGAAATAACACATACATGCTCTCAAACGCATTGTGTGTTACATTCAGGGCACTCTTGACTATGGTTTACACTTATATCCATCATCGGTATCTACTCTCATATCTTATAGAGATGCTGATTGGAGTGGATGTCCATATACCAGGCGTTCGACATCTAGTTATTGTATGTTTCTTGGTGATAACTTGGTCGGCTTAGAGCTTCATTTTCCTATTCAGAAAGCTACAGTTGTCTACTGCGATAATGTTAGTGTGATATATCTCTTGGGGAATCCTGTCCAACATCAGTGCACTAAACATATCGAGATATCACATAAATTGAGATGGAGGGAGTAACTCTTTTACTAGGTTTTTTACATTTTATATCTATATTTGACTTTTTAAAAATTTAAATTAAGCTTTTCATTTTGCATTAATGGCATGATGTTATAGTAATAGAAATGTTATGGCATACTCCTAGTACTATTTAAGATCAGGGCACAAGTTCTAAAAATATCTTTTGAACGTGTCAAAAATCTTCCTATCCTTTTTAAACTTAATTATCAATCAAAGCACGACTTCTTAAAATGAAGAGAATAGCACATTTGAAAATGGACGGTTGTTAAAGCAACAGTTATTACTCTCTCCTGGATAAAAAGAGTTTTCACTTAGCCTTTATTTTTTGAGTTAAAAAGAGTATTCACTTATCAAATCAAGAAACAATTAACCTTATTTTATCAGATTTTCCCTTATTAAGTGTTAGTTGACCAAATCTCAATGCTAATTTAATTAAGGACATTTTAGTCAAATTACCTATTTATCTAGAAGTTAAGGGGTGTTCAAATGGCTAAGTGGATAAACTTTTTGATCCGGATAGAGTATTAAATTTGAGGTGTAAGAATAATTATGGGACAATCTCATAATTATCTTTATTCTCCATAAATCATGATATTGTAATTAGTAATCAATTAGGATGATTGTAAGTAATTAGCATCTTATACTTTAGGTAAACTTAGATTAGTACTACATCTTATGATTGTATATATATCCTAACATTGGAATGAAATACTCGAGGAATCAATTTTCTACATGGTATCAAGAGCCAAAGATCATTTGCCCTAAACCCTTTTCTTTCTTTCCCTTAGCTGAATTTTTTTCCTCTTCTTATTATTTTGTTTTCGGCCACCCTAGGTTTAGTATTCATAAAACCTAAACCTAAACAACTCCTAAAACCTAAACATAAAACACACACCTAGCCGACAATTAGGGACATTTTAGTTAAATTACCTATTTGTCTATAAGTTAAGGGGTGTTCAAATGGCTAAGTGGATAATCTTTTTGATCCGGATGGAGTATTAAATTTGAGGTGTAAGAATAATTATGGGACAATCTCATAATTATCTTTATTCTCCATAAATCATGATATTGTAATTAGTAATCAATTAGGATGATTGTAAGTAATTAGCATCTTATACTTTAGGTAAACTTAGATTAGTACTACATCTTATGATTGTATATATATCCTAACATTGGAATGAAATACTCAAGGAATCAATTTTATACATGGTATCAATAGCCAAAGATCATTTTCCCTAAACCCTTTTCTTTCTTTCCCTTAGCTGAATTTTTTTTCCTCTTCTTATTATTTTGTTTTCGGCCACCCTAGGTTTAGTATTCATAAACCCTAAACCTAAACAACTCCTAAAACCAAAACCTAAAACACACACCTAGCTGACAACTACCCCTCCCCCCTCGGCTAGCACTTGCTTCCCTACCAAAAACCCTAACCAACATTTAGGGTTCTTCCATCCACTTCCATCAAAACACCACCTACTTCTCTTTTTCTTTTGTGTCTAAGTGGAACTTATGGCCGAAAAATAAAGCTTTCATTCTGCTCTTGCCGTTAATAACGTCAAGAACTTTATATCCATAACTCTTGAAATGAAAAAAGGGCAATATACCTCTTGGGCGGAGTTGTTCAAAATTCATTGCCGCGTTTATGAGGTAATCGATCATATCATCCCGTCCGAGTCATCGTCGGATACCACTACGGTGGACAAAAAACTATGGTCCCAGTTAGATGCTATAGTTCTTCAATGAATTTATGGCACAATATTGAATGATCTTATCCATTCCATATTAGAGCCGAATTTTACGGCTCAACAGGCGTGGGAACGTTTACAAAACATATTTTAAAATAACAAACTTTCTCGGGCCGTTTATCTTGAACACCAATTTACTAATGTTAAATTGGATAATTTTTCCAACATCTCCGCTTATTGTCAGGAAATGAAGATGTTTGCGGACCAACTATCCAACGTTGGTTCGACCGTCACAAATCAACAGTTGGTCATTCAGTTGATTGCAGGGTTGAATGAACAGTATGATGGAGTTTCTACGTTCATTCAGCAAAGTAATCCATTGCCTCCTTTCTATTAGGCTTGTTCGAGGTTGATTCTCTAAGAAACACGGAAAGCAAAACAGATATCCTCTGGAGCAGTCACCGCCGGAACTGCTCTCGTCTCCACCAACTAATTTTCCATGAATTTGGAGCACCAAAATTCTGGTTCGGGCGGCAATAGTAATCATCACAATAATGGCAAAAAACAGGGTTCAAACTATAACAATAACAAAGAAAAAATAATGGTGGAAAGGGACGAGAAAGAGTCGGTGGCTAACCTGCCAGCGGCAGTGGCCGGTCCGGGCAGTGGCGGGCAGGCGGTAATCAGTGGGTGCAGTATCCACCGTGGGCCTGAGCCCCACCGTGGACCTGGGCCCCACAGTGGGCTGCCCCGCCGCCCACATCTGACTTCATCGTGGGCCAGGCCTCCCTCTTTAAATCGCCAACCCGGTATTCTAAGGTCTCGTCCACAACATACATTTGCAGCTCAGGCACCATCTTCTGTCGGCTATACACCCACTGACATTGAACAAGCCATGAACAACATGAATCTAGATGTTCTAGATGAGTCGTGGTACATGGACACAGAGGATACGTCACACATGGCGGCATCTCAAGGTAATCTCTCATCTTATTTTAATACGACCAATAATAAAAATATTTTTGTCGGCAGCGGGCAGGAAATTCCAATTCGTGATATTGGTCAGGTAACACTACCCTCCTCACACCCACCATTATACTTGAAAAACGTATTACATACACCAAAACTGATTAAAAACTTGATCTCTGTTAGACGTTTTACATTTGACAATAATATTTCTGTGAATTTTGATCCGTTTGGCTTTTCTGTGAAAGATTTTCGGACGAGGATGCCACTAATGAGATGTAATAGCACGGGGGACTTGTCTCCCGTCACCATTGTTTCCAAAAATCACATGGCAAACCATCAACCTTTGCTGTCATTTCTCCTATTATATGGCACAATCGGTTGGGACACCCAAGAGCACCGGTTTTTAATAATCTTAGAAAGAATAATTTATTTTCTTGCAACAAACTATTGGACTCTTCTGTTTGCCAAACTTGTGTGTTTGGTAAACATGTTAAGCTTCTTTTTGCTTCGTCTACTTCTCAGACTTTTATGATATTTGATCTTTTGCATTGTGATTTGTGGACATCACCAGTTTTGAGTGTTGCGGGTCATAAATACTATATGCTCATTCTTGATGATTATTCGAATTTTTTGTGGACTTTTCCCTTAGGACATAAATCACAAACCTACTCCATTTTTAAACAATTTAGTGTTTTTATCAAGACTCAATTTGACAAATCCATTAAATGTTTTCAATGTGACAATGGGGGGGGGGGGGAATTCATAAATGCCCAATTTAAGAATTTTTATCACCAAAATGGGATGTCTTTGCGTGTTTCATGTCCACATATATCTCCACAAAATGGGAAAGCCGAAAGAAAGATTCGAACAATTAACAATATGATTCGCACTCTCCTTGTGCATTCGTCCACACCACCAAATTTTTGGCACCATGCACTTCAAATGGCCGCATATCTTTTAAATATTCTTCTTAGTAAACTACTCTCCAATGTGTCCCCCACACAAATGTTGTACCACTGTCTCCCATCAGTTACACATTTATGAGTTTTTGAATGTTTGTGTTATTCTTTGTTTCCATCCACCACTATTAACAAACTTCATGCCCGATCCACTCCTTGTGTGTTTTTATGATACCGGCAAAATCATAAGGGATATAAGTGCTATGATATGTCAAATGGGAAAATCATTATTTATCGTCATGTCATCTTTGATGAATCCACATTCCCGTTTGCAAAATCTTAAGTGGCATCCTCACCTTCATATGATTTTCTAGACGATGGAATTCATCCAATTTTGAGGTATCGTCTAAACTCTCAAAATAATGTTATGGGGCCATCCCAAAACCCACGGCCTCACGACCTGACCCAATCCACATTTGGTGGCGGACGGGCCTAATAAAGGGAAACCCCTACACCCCTACCCGAGATACAACCCCCTACCACTAGCCGGGTTACACATGCCCAATCCCGTAGCCATACCGAGCCCACTGTCCAGGCCCAAAATCGCTCCACCGCCCAACTATCTAGCATACCCGATAGCCAAATTGTTCAACCTCAGACCATTTAAACCTATGCAACGCACGAATTTTTTTGACCTAAACACCATTTTAACCTATTCACCTCTGTCCAACCGTCACCGATACCAAAAAATCTTAAAGCTGCCTTATCCGACCCGAATTGGAAAGCTGTCATATTAGACTAATTTAATGCTCTTATTAAAAATAAGAAGTGTTATTTAGTACCACGTCCATCTAATTGGAACATAATTCAGTCTATGTGGGCTTTTTGTCATAAAAAGAATTTTGATGGTTCTTTTGCGAGATACAAAGCTCATCTTGTTGGTGATGACAGGTCTCAGTATGTTGGAATAGATTGTGGTGAAACATTCAGCCCGGTAGTTATTCCAGCAACTATCATGACTGTTCTTAGCCTGACACTTTCCAAATCTTAGTCCATTTATCAGTTGGATGTCCAAAATGCATTCTTACATGGCCACTTGCAGGAAATGGTATACATGCATCAGCCGTTGGGTTTCCGTGATTATGCCCGTCCAGATCATGTTTGCCTGTTGAGGAAATCCTTATATGATTTGAAACAAGCTCCTAGGGCATGGTATAACAGGTGCAGGATTTGTTTACAAATTGAGGTTCTCTCACAGCAAGTCCGATCAGTCATTGTTCATTTATTGGAAGGGCACTGACATGGCATATATACTTGTGTATGTTGATGACATTATTTTCACGGTGTCATCAACTTCACTTCGCCAGTCTATTATGTCCCTTCTTGCGACTGAATTTGCAATGAAGGATTTGGGTCCGTTAAATTATTTTCTTGGCATTGTAGTCACTCAATATGCAGGTGGTATGTTTCTCAGTCAAAAGAAATATATTGAGGAAATAATTGACAAAGTAGGGGTGTCTTCCTACAAACCATCGCATACTCCGGTTGACACAAAGGCGAAATTGAGTAACGCTGCAGGTACTCCATACAACGATCCTACATATTACCGCAGCCTAGCAGGGTCTTGCAGTATCTGACTTTTACGAGGCCCGATATTTCCTATGCGGTTCAGTAAGTTTGTTTACACATGCATGATCCGAAGGAAGAACTTATGGGGGCTCTCAAAAGAATTATGTGGTATGTTAAGGGTAATCTTCATTTCGTTTTGCCTCTATATAAGTCCTCCATATCGAGTCTCTCCTCCTATACAGATGCGGATTGAGGTGGCTGCCAGGACACACGTCGTTCCACTTCCAGTTATTGTGTGTCCTTGGGGGACAATCTCATTTCATGGTCATCAAAACGACAATCCACACTGTCTCGATCTAGTGATGAGGCAGAATATCGAGGGGTAGCCAATGTGGTTGCTGAGTCATGTTGGCTTCGTAATATCTTATTAGAGTTACATTGTCCGATTGAAAAGGCAATTATGGTCTATTGTGACAATGTGAGTGCGATATACTTATCCGGAAATCTTATTCAGCATCAGTGCACGAAACACATTGAAATGGATATCTTATTTGTCCGAGAAAAGGTTGCCCGTGGTCAAGTCTGTGTTCTCCATATACCGTCCCGTTATCAGATTGCTGACATCTTCACAAAAGGTCTTCCGCGCGTACTTTTAATGATTTCATGGATAGTCTCGGCATCCGAGAACCTCCAGCTAAAACTGCGGGGGACTGTAAGAATAATTATGGCACAATCCTATAATTATCTTTATTCTCCGTAAATCATGATATTGTAATTAGTATCAATTAGTAATCAATTAGGATGATTGTAAGTAATTAGCATCTTATATTTTAGGTAAACTTAGATTAGTACTACA
The DNA here is from genome assembly GCA_034509755.1 of Anisodus tanguticus. NCBI lineage: Eukaryota > Viridiplantae > Streptophyta > Magnoliopsida > Solanales > Solanaceae > Anisodus > Anisodus tanguticus. Next base: position 37,400,339 of record CM067548.1, on the reverse strand, counting down.
TCCTATGATTGTATATATATCCTAACATTGGAATGAAATATTCAAGGAATCTGAAAGAAATAATCTATTTATTCCTATTCTACTCCTAAAACCTTATTCTATTTGGATACTAACTATACAATTATGGTAATACAACTATTATGGTAATGTACAATACTAATTACACTACAACATTACCTAAACTAATACTAACATATTACATGGTACAAGGGCTGGGCTGAGAGCACCGAGAGCCCCAATACACACAATATATACATGTATATTGTGTGTATATTATGTATATTTAACACACACCCACAGTCATAGCGGGTGGTCTTCGAACACTGAGACTGTCCCTAAAATCTTCAAAAAGGACCGAGGGAAGACCCTTTGTAAAGATGTCGGCAATTTGATATCTTAACGGGACATGGCAGACGCGTACCTGACCACGAGCAACCTTTTCACGGACAAAGTGAATGTCTATCTCGATATGCTTAGTGCGCTAGTGCTGAACCAGATTACCAGAAAGGTAGATGGCACTAATATTATCACAATAAACCAAGGTTGCTTTCTGAATGGGACAATGAAGCTCCAAAAGCAAATTACGTATCCAACATGATTCTGATACCACATTAGCTACCCCTCGATACTCGGCCTTGGCACTGAATCGGGACAATGTTGACTGACGTTTTGCCGACCATGAGACCAGGTTATTACCAAGAAACATACAGTAGCCAGACGTAGACCGTCTGGTGTCTGGACAGTCACCCCAATCAGCATCTGTATACGAGACAAGTGTAGACGTCGAGGAAGGATATAAATGCAACTCATAGTCAATTGTACCCTGAATATACCAAATGATGTGTTTGAGTGCATTCATGTGCTCAACTCTGGGATCATGCATGAACAAACACACCTGCTGGACAGCATACATAGTATCTGGTTTGTAAATGTAAGATACTTAAGGGCCCCTGCAAGACTGCGATAGCGGGTCGGATCCTCGTATGGTATGCCAGCCGCAGCACTAAGCTTGGTCTTAATATCAACTAGAGTGGAAGTGGACTTACAGGATGAAATCCCAGCCCTCTCAATGATCTCAGCTGCATACTGCATTTGAGATAAAAACAACCCATCTGAATGACGAGTGACTGCAATCCCCAAAAAATAACTCAAGGGCCCCAAGTCTTTCATAGCAAAATCAGAGCTGAGCATGGTCATGATAGACTGGCGTAAGGCATCGGAAGAGGTAGTCAAAATAATATCATCCATATATAACAGAATATAGGCCAAGGATGAACCACGATGATAGATGAACAAGGAATTATCCGACCTGTTGTGAGTGAACCCAATAGTTGAAACATAGTCTGCAAACCTCGTATACCAGGCGTGGGGAGACTGCTTAAGCCCATATAAGGACTTCTTCAACAAACAGACATGATGAGGATGTTTGGGATCCCTGAATCCCAAAAGTTGATGCATATAGACTGTTTTCTTGAGATCCCCATGTAGGAAACATTCTTTACATCTAACTGATGAATAAGCCATGTCTTTGAAAGAGGCAAGCTAAGCACAGTGCGAATGGTAGCTGGCTTGACCACCGGACTAAACGTCTCACCATAATCTACACTAACCTGCTGAGTCTTACCATCACCCACAAGTCGCGCCTTATGTCGAGCAAATGAACCATCTGAATTCTCCTTATGAGCAAAAATCCACATAGACCTGATAATATTAATACCAGATGGACGGGGAACCAACTCCCACGTCTTATTATCAATAAGAGCATTATATTCATCGGTCATAGCAATTTTCCAATTCGGGTCATTTAAGGCAGACACAGGATTACGGGATAAGGGTGATTTAGGGATATTAGAATGTAAATTAAAATATCTTTTTGGTTTAAAAACTCTCCGTTGACTACGAGTGACTGGTCTATGACTCAAGGAAGAATTAGACGAATTTCGAGAATTTGCTGGGCTCGGGACGGACTGGCCAACAGGCAATGGGCCTGCTAGCCCAACGCGGTAAACATGAGCAGGAACTGGACCAGTTCCAAAATTGGGCTGGACTGGCCCAATCGCTAGAATCGGCCCCGATGGGCGGTGCCGGGACCGCGGTGGGTGACGGACCAGTGGGGCCAGCGGGCAGTGGGCCCGCTGGAGAATTTTGGGTGCGGGAGACGTCCGAAAAATGCTGAATAATATACGGGGATATACTATCATCCAAAAAATTATACGAACTAGGCACGGGAGTATTAACTTTAGCAAATGGAAATTGGGATTCATCAAAAGTGAAATGGCGATTAATGATGATTTTATTAGAGGATAAATCAAAACATTTGTAGCCACGATGATTAGACAGAAAAACCCAAAAATACACACGGAGTAGACCGGGCCTGAAGTTTCTTAATTGTGGTGGACCGGAATAACGGATAACACAAACACCCAAAAATCCGAAGATGTAAATATGAAGGAATTTTATTATATAAAATTTGAAGGGGGAAAATATGTCAAACCTTTGGACGGAATTATGTTAAGGAGATAGGTAGTCATTTGGAGAGCATAATGCCAAAAAGACGGGGGTACGGAAGCATGAATTAATAAAGTTCGGACAATGTTATTTATGGAATGAATTTTGCGTTCGGCTTTCCCATTTTGTGAAGACGTATGAGGACAAGAAAAATGAAAATTAATCCCATTATTAGCATAGAGTTCCCGAAACACCCCATTGTCATATTCATTGCCATTATCACACTGAATATTTTTTATTTCTCGTTCGAATTGGGTTCTAATGAATGCTCTAAATTTTAAGAAGACGAAAAAAACTTGAGATTTTTTCCATAAAAACTTAGAATAATCATCCAAAAAGAGAACATAATATCGATGACCCACAGAACTAAGAACAAGAGACGTCCATAAGTAGCTATGAATAATATCAAATGGCATTAAAGTATGAGAATTTGAGTCTACAAATGGCAACTTAACAATTTTCCCTAGAGAACAAGACTGACAATTTGGAGTACTACTCGTACCCTTACATGAAATAAAACTATTTTTATCTAATGACGACAAAATAGATGATCCCGAATGACCAAGACGAACATGCCACAAGGAAGGAGAAATGGCTGCAATAGCGGATGGCAGGGCTTGACTCGATGGACCGAAACTGGGTGTGATAGGATAAAGATCTCCCCTACTATCACACCTCATGAGAGGACTCCCCATCTTGAAATCCTTCACAGAGAAACCAAATGGGGCAAATAAATTCAATAGAAACGGAATTGTCAGTAGTGAATTTACGAACATAGACTAAGTTTTTAATCAATTTAGGGGCGTGTGGGGTGTTTTTCAAGATAAGAGGCGGATGAGGGGGAGATAAAGTTTAATGACCATAACCACGAGTTGGAATAGAATTACCATTACCAACAATTATGCCACGAGGGGTGCTCAAATTGGAATAAGACGAGAGCGTACCTGAATCGGATGTCATGTGGGTAGTGGCACCGGTGTCTATATACCAATTTGGGTCCGGAGGATTTAAACCAAGCGTGTGCATTGCGGCTTCGATGTTTGTAGACGTGGGTGCCGTTGCATGATGGGCTTGTGGGGGCCGAGGCCCAAGTACCCCTGCTTGCTGCCTTGGCCCAGATGACTGGCTGTATGTGGTCCAGGCAGAATTGGGCCTAGACTGTTGCTGGGCCGCTCACTACCAAGAGGGCGAAACTGGACTAGGCCCAAACTGTGGTTGTGGGGCCCACTGCCACTGCATAGGGGCCCACTGTGGGGCCCACTGCCATTGCATAGGGGCCCACTGTGGGGCCCACTGCCGCTGCATAGGGGCCCACTGTGGGGCCCAGAACTGCTGCTGTTGTTGACCACTGTGAGGGCCGCCACCGCCACCACCATTCTACCGGCTGCCGCCGTTGTTGTCGCCACAGTTCTTGCCATTTTTCTTATTTCCACCCTTTTTGCCGCCACCGTTATTGCGGTTTTGGCCCGAGTTGTTGGAATCGGAAAGATAAACCGTGGACTCGGTCATCATGACTACTGGACTAGCACCGGTAACCGCTCGTTTTGCCATGCCTGCTTCTTCGAGTGTACATAGAATGAGCCTGATAAAATTGCGGAAGCAGATTGCTTTGTCGGAGAAGCGTTCCAACACCATTATAGGCCTCGGAGAGGCCGGAAACCATTTCGAGGACCAAACGATCGTTCGAAACTGGCGCGCCAATGTTGCGAAGTTGGTCTGCCAATTCCTTCAATCTTTTGCAATAAGCCGAAACATTAAGGAAATCTTCCATATTGACGTGGGAGAAATCCTGCTCAAGAGTAACGAGTCTAGAATTTTGATTATCTTGGACTATATCACGCAGTCTATCCCAAGTTGTCTGTGTCGTAGCGTTATAATCATTTGCAAAAGATCTGTAGAAATTGTGGAATATATCCACTGGAGGACACTGGCATCAAGAGTCGTCCACAACTTAGGATCATCCTCGCGTTTTGGCACTTCTGTATCCTCAGAAGTCGCGGGGATTATGTGATGGATGACTTGATGCGAGCGTGCGTGAATTTTGAACAGTTCGGCCCACGTCGCATATTGGACGTTTTCTATTTCAAGATCAAGAGGGATGTTATTCTTGATATTAGAAACTGTAAGGGCAGGATGAAACGTGTTCTCGGATGTAGACATATTGATATAACAATATGTGATTGAGGGATTTGGAAGGAAAATTTGGGAAGAGAGGAGTGATCGTCGGTACGAAAAACGAGACAAAGAGGGCTCGGATTTTGAGGTGGCGACGGGATGAGAAGGATTTTTAGAGAGGATTTTAAGACCTAGACTTCTGATACCATGAAAGAAATAATCCCTTGATTATTTCATTGATTGAAAGGTTATATATGCAAGTTACATATTTCCATAATAGGAGAATCTCATTTCTAATCTACTCCTAAAACTTTATTCTATTTCGATACTAACTATACAATTATGGTAATACAAATATTATGGTAAGTGTATAATACTAATTACACTACAACATTACCTAAACTAATACTAACATATTACACGGTACAAGGGTTGGGCCAAGAGCCCCGAGAGCCCCAATACACACAATATAATCAATTTCCTAAGTGAGGAAGAAATGATATTACCAAAGCATCTCAAATTTGTCGGATGAAATTTAAGGTAAACAGTGTACCTGTCTCGTCTTTTTGAGCTAATCTATGCCAGACAAAGGAAACAGTTCACCAGAATTCTATAAGACACGATGAGTACAGATGCATTAAATAACGCCAATAACCAGAAGAAGAAGTAAAAGCTAGCAGCTGGTCTTTTGGTGATACACTTATTACACCCCACTTTTTATAGTACCATTAGTTTCACTTGTTTTGGTTCATCATCTCCTCCTTCTCTAAGAGTTCTCTCGGTATCATTTGTGGTCATGAGGAGGCACAGATCAAATATTTAACATGGTGGTTTTCCGACCACTGTGCTTTAGTTATTAAGTTCAAATGAAAGTAGGGACAGATGCAGCTAGCATTGACCACTGGGTATATACTATATAGTACTCCTTCCGTTTCTTTTTACTTGGTTCATGTTGACTTATCCCTCCCTTTGAAAAAGTATTTATTATAAATTTATTTTATTAAATTAACCTTATTAATTATGTTTTGAAAATCTTAATTTGACTACTACCTTTATGTGCTTAGTTATTTAATTTAATGATAAGGTTAATATTAGAAGAAAATGATAAATCTCTCTTGATTTGCTAAAATGGATAAATAAGAAGAAAAAACTATTTTTTAGTATAAGAGATAAGCAAAATGGAACAGGAGTACTTTTAAGGAAATTAACTTATACACTAATAATATAAAGAATTACTTTCAATTTCATTATTGTATTTCAGGTTGATCAAGGACAACTTCCTTATGCGCTCATTTCACATGTTAGACGTAGTTGGTGTCTTCGACAGCTCTCTATTTAGTGCTATGTATGGTTCTTTGGTAACTTTTAGTTAGATAGGATAAACCACAAAATAAATCTACTAATGAAGGTTACAGATTTGATCAATAGGAAGAAACTTATAATATCTTAATCGTTCATGGTTATTTTACCTGATTGATCTTCCAATATGATAGTTTCAACAACTCTTCCTAGTTGATTGGCACTTCTTCCTAGTTGATTGGCCTGTAGTAGGTATCTAGTTTATCACTTTAGGTATCGCACTATGGATTTCAACTTAAATGATTTCAATTTCAACCAATATGTAATAGTTAATTAATGTCATGTAATTAATACTTGAGCTAATATCATTACTGTGTTAACCTTATACTATTAAGATCTTTTTAACATGTAGCAACTAGCATGTAACCTGTCAAATGAGGACGTATCAAACTTTCATCTCCTGATCTAATCCTTGAACCTAAGAAATTTAGTTTCATTTCCTCAACATGTTGAATCTTTTAGGTAACTGCTTTAACAACAACAACATATTCAGTGTAATCTAACAAGGTGGGGTCTGGAAAGAGTAGAAGTGTAATCCCACAAACTGCTTCAAATGAGTGTTAAATTTGGGAAACCAATAGTAGTAACATCTTATGAAGGAAACACCCGTTTTTGACAGGAAGAAGCCACTCAATTACAAATTACAGAACCACACATCATTATAAGTTAGTAATTAGAAATGTAAATTCCATAAGTTGCTAAAGAACCAAAAGAATGAAGCTCTCTTGAATTAGTGGACGCGAATTTAAAAAGAGAAACTAAAAAATGTATGTTGGATGTTGGTACATCACTGTAGGAGTGTATGGGGATAGAACTATAATCAGATTGAGGGGGTTTAGCTCCCCATATATCTCTTGTATCCTTACTTACACTTTATCTTAATTATGCAAGATTAGGTTCCATTTTACATGTTATTTTTTGTAACATTGTGTTAATTTAATGAACTAACAAGGGAGTCAATTACCAAAAGTTAGAACGGTATGTGGACACAACAGATGCATTCCAAATTTTGTGCCCAGAATAAGAATGTATGAGATTGTGGTGCCTAAAGGAAGACAATATAGAAATGTAGACTCAATCTGCCATGAGAATGGTATAATAGTTTAAGATATAACATGTAGAACTAAAATAGGATATCTAAATTGTATGTGCAATGAAGTCCCATACTCTAGAAAAATCCTAAAAACGTAAATCAAAAGACAGAATGTAAAACCAACATTGTTATATGTAAGTGAATGTTGGATCTCCAACACCAAATACATCCACAAGATGATTGCCTTAGAAGTTCGGTCTAAGATGAATATGATTGAAAATTAAGAAACAACCACATTCAACAGAAAGAGCAAGTATAGAGAATGAAGTGACGAATATTAATGGCTTGTCATGTCCTACATAGCCTCCGAATGCAGTAATATTGCATACGTGACACACTATAATAATTGAATCTGAATGTGTTAAAATAGGATGAGGTAGACTTCAATCACATGAAGGAAAATTATTTCAAAAGACTAGTTGTAGTTGATGCAGAGTTATCTAAGAATAGAAGACAAATGAAGCAAAGCATTCATGTAGGCATGTAATATCAACTACTAGTTGGTACTGAGACTTAGTTGTTGCTACGTTTAAATTAGGTCCACTTCTTCCTAGAAGTCTTTTAGCCTAGTTAGAGAGTACTTCTATGGCTGTCTAGGGGATATTTAGAAAAGAACTAAAGCTGCCAACTGACGTAGAATCAATCCAAGAAGAAGCTTTGCAAGTGCTCTTCAATTGTTTTACTGGCATGGATCACTCAAAATTTGTGACCAGCCTTTTAAAGAGCTACAGAAGCGTATCGTTGGACGTTAAAACAAGTGTTTCAGTTCCTTTAGTTTCACGGGAGAAGCGAATCCAGGATTTCAAGACGATGGTTCACCATCATAGGCGGATTTGGGGGGAAGGATGTTCACCTCAACCCCTTGGCAAAAAATTACACGATATATATAAGGTACTAATAGTTTTACTTTTTATGGACATATATAAATTTTGAATCCCTCAAGCACAAGACTAGAGTTGGCTTAGTGGTTTACGGGTTTCAAAATTTGCCTGGGATGTTCCAAGTTCAAATCTCGGGATTCAAACCGTTGACCTTGAGATCTTAGGCTCGATGCCCAACCAGTGCTCCACAGGGTCTGGTTTGACCATATGTTCTTTCAGTTAATATTAGATATATTTATAAGAAATATACACATAATATACCGAATTTAGTCGGGTGATCATGGGTTCACGCGGCCTATTTTTTACACAGTGATTCGCCCCTGGGCCAGAGTCTGTATGGACGGCCATAAAATGGATAAGCCGACCCATCAGTTTGATTCAGTGTTTAAAAGGCGGTATTGGGACTCGCCTAAGGGCTCTCCCGGGGAAAAGCACTGGCAAAATGCCTCGAGGCTCTCGTGTGGGGCTTAGTTCTGTGAGGCACCCGACTATACGTCCTAAACAGGCCTAACACCCAACGCTCGAGGCTCACCTAATAGGGATGGAAATTGGGTGGGGTGGGTGCGGGTACCCCCTCCCCCGCATCCGTACCCGCCACTCGTAGCGGGTACAATTTTTAACATCCATACCCGCCTAGGCGGGTATATTCCTAAATCCACACCCGCTCCACCACCCAAGTGGATATCTGTCACCTGTCAATACCCGTCTGTACGCGTCTGCCATATTTTGTAATCAATTCATTTGTGATCAATTAGTGATCAACATGATCCCAAAAATTATCCCAAAATTTTGAGTCAAGAATCAATACTGTCATGGTCTCATTTTCTTTGGGAGAGAGGGAGGAGAATTCCAGATTTTTTCACTTTTTTCACCTCTTCCCCCTTGCACAACAAAGAATCAAGAAAATAAAATTTTCAAGAAAACCCAAAAATTATCCACCCAAATAGTTATATATTACAAATGTAGACAAAACCCAGATATTATTTCAGCTATATAAGCTAAAGTTTTTCAACTTTTTCAATTGAACTCCACAAACCCAATAGGTAAAACTTAACAAATGCACAAAAATTGCCTCACCAAGACAACCCCAAAACACAAAGCAAAGACATCAATATTTTCCAATATTTCCTGATCAGAATCTCCTTTAAAGAAAAAGGCAGAGACGTCGAGAATGAGAGAGGGAGCAGAGACGGCGTGAAGGGGAACGAGAGAGATGGAGGAGTGAAGGACTAAAGAGGCGTAGGGTTTTGAGTTTTGTTGGAGAATGAGAGACTTGTCGTGACTTATGGGCTGAAGGCACGACTTATGGGCTGCTAATATTTTAGGCTTGGGGCGGGTATAAGGCGGGCGGGTAGGCGGGTATGACTGCAAATCCACCACCTACCCGCCTACCCGTGACGGGTACATTTTCAATACACATACCCGCCAAAGTTATACCCATACTCGCCCCAACTGGGGCGGGTGCGGTGCGAAATCCGTAAAATTATACTCACCTGCCTTCCCTATCACCTAATAGTTCTTACACAATTATGTGTCAAAATCCTTAACTAACACCATTAATCCTTATAATTCTTTAATAAATAAATTCTTAATAATTTTTTCATCTATAGAAATAAGAAGATTGAGATTAACTCAAATAATAAGTTTTAGTATTGTATATTTACTATTTGAAACACCGTGAGGGTGAATATCACTTAATATTTTAAAAAAATAAATAGCCGAATTTTACGTTTTCATTTGTCATTGATCATCATGTTTTTGTATTATGTGTATTATGTCTCAAAACTATCATATTTTATTATTTTGCAATTTGAAAGTAATTTTATTTTTATTTATGAAGGAGTGATGTTTTAGAGGTAAATTGCAATGTATAGTTGAAATATATTTTTAAAGAAATTGTGATTCTTTTATTGATTGAAAATTAAGATGTTAGTTAGATTCACATCTCATAATAGTGTTTATCTTATTGCATGATTTACATGATTTATACTTGTAAATCATTTCACGGAATTTTTTTTCTATGAGTTTCTTTGATCATGTTTTAATTTTTTTAAACTATTAATGTATTTTTTAATATAATTTGTATTATTATTAAAAAATTATTAATATATTTCACTACGATATAAATTAAAATTTTAAAGAATCATGAGGCTTACGCCTCGCCCCGTTCCAAGTAAAACGCCTCACCTCACGGCCACCTTTTAAAACACTGGTGTGATTCACTAATGCTAAGATTTAGGTTGACACCATCCAAAAAAATTAATGAAAAGAGATCGGAGGGGATAATTAACAGTTGTCACGGCATTTGATCCCCAGTGAAATTTCATGGTGCCAGGTGATTTGCACAAATAGGATCATACGAGAGACTATTGTTTAAATTTTATCCCCGTTTAATGAATTTGTGCAAAAATAACCTCAACGGTACACACCAGGAAGAATGAAAAATTACACTTTAACAAGTTATCGAATGAAGCATAAGTTTAGTACAATTGTCATTCTACGCTATCATGTTAAATTGTTCAACTTGCATGTGTCGTTCTATTGTTCAAAAGTTTTACCGAACTAACAAGACTTGATACTATCTTCATTCTACCTACCTATCTTGTGAAATTATCCACATAATTCATGAAACAGAGAAATAAAATTGATACACAAAGCAAAAAGTGTCTATTTCAATTGCTTTTACAATAGGATTGCTTGTTTTCTAGATACACAAGATACAAATATGCAGCAGTAAAAGAGAGGCAGAATCAGGAGATGATGGAGTGGGGAATGTGAAATGAGAATAAAGGAGATACAGAGAAAATTCTCTTTTACTCTTTTTCTTTTTGATAAGTAGATATAAAACAAATTCTCCCTTGAAATAGATTAAAGTTCGAGCAAAATCACACGAGGAGAAGGAAAGACGAAGAAGGAGAAGCTCTGCTGATGGGTCGATATATTAGCAAAGCTTTGGGACAAAAGTTAAACATCAGGCCACACAAATGATTTTATTTGTGCAAATACTCCAACCGTGCGCTAGAAGTACCAGGATAAAGGGAAAAAAAGAAAAGTACTATCCACGCTAGCTGATAAATGACATTCCGGATTTTGATATCAAAATACTTCAAAGCTTAGTTTTAGGAAAGCTGAACCACATAACAGAATAACAAGTTTTTGTATCACAAGCTTAGAGTGCCTTGAACAGGCTGCCATAACACTTGCTTAATCAGCCAACGGGTGTAAAAACACTGCACTAAAGATTACTCAACATGAAGCACCAGATCTTTCAATTTAACCGTTTCCTATAACACTTTTTGAGAATATTAGCAAAACAATGACACTATCAGCATGAATCCTGACACTCCCTTAACCAAAGTCCAAAATATGGGAGGGAAGCCAAAAATACCACATAATAAATGCAATATTACTTGACAAGTTAATACCATGGAGCTTAGTTTTACATCAAAATTTCCACTAAATTTACAAAACCATATCTAACAGCTCAATTTTTCCTCGTAATATGATTAATGTAACAAAAGAAAAGCACGCAAACCAAATAAAATGTTGTCTGGGATGAGTTCATGTTGAATAAAATGGAATAACCAGACAACCATCCCACAAATTACACGACTCTTTTCTGAATCCTCCAAATGATCAACCCAGCACTAAAACCAAAAAAAGCATATAAACTTGGTAGAGAAAACAAGAATTCTCAGTCACATATGTACAAACATATCACCTGAAATAAGCAATTAAGTTCCAGCAGTGGGCAGTGCCGCCATGAAAGAATTGTATGATGATTCAAGATCGAAGTGGAGTTGGCGGGCCTGCTGTTCTGTCAACTCATCTGCAGCTCCCATTTTTGACAGCCTTGAGAGCCACTCTCTCATCTTTGTTTTCCCCTCAAAATCAGCTGGCAGAATTAAAAGTTTATTAAGGGAAGATGAGAGGTCTGACAACAGGGGATGGACCTGGTCAACAGCGACCATATTCAGCTTCAAAGAATCCATGGCGGTGATGAAGTTCTGTACACACTCGGCCACAACAGAAGCTGAGGATGTAACTGACGTTGCAGCGGCGGCACGGTGCTCTACAGTGGCAGGCACCCCAGAGGTCACAAGCCGGTTTAGGGCAGCAGGGCAATCCATTTTGTAGGTGTCATGAAATCGCTCAATGTTAGGTACTGTATCTTTCAATGTTGAAGATAAGGTCTTGAAATGAGCAATCAACTTCTGGCATTCAGTTTCATATTCAGTAGCTGAAATGATGTCACGAACATAAGCCTTCTCGAGCTTTTCGGTTGCCTTTATTATAGCAAAGAGCTCCGCAAAGTTCTCATACATTTCTCTTTCCCGCTTATCATTCCATAGTTTAACCTCCATGAGAGTTGGTGATAATATTTTGACCTTTGTCAAAAAGGTTGGAGAAGAGGATGGGACACGCGCAAAGATGCTAGTCTTTGTCACTGCAAGAACATTATGCCCTAATATTACAATATGTCAATCTATAACTAACAAATCTTTTAATTACCACTGACCAGACTTATAGGCTCAACCTTCATACAGATATTTGGAAATAGAAATTACCAATTGGATCTAGTGTATAATCCACATCATTTAATTGAAAAAGTGCACAAAGTTCAAACTTCAAAGAACAGCACATATAGAATTTCCCTTAAATACGATAGCTAAAAATAAATTTGTCAGTTTTTTAAAGCTGAATGAACAAAAGACCACCATTGAAAGGTGAAAAGGACCAGTTCAACAGACATCCTAGACAATTTATCTGGGATCTCAATATCCTGAATGATAACAAATACGGTTACCATCCAGATCTAGTCCCAAAGTTCCCTCAAGTAGTCAAGCTTGATTAAAAATGCAGAAAGCATCTCAAGTGAAAATACATGAGTTAAAACCACGTGAAATTATCTCTATTTATGAGAAGGGGAAGAAAGAGAGGAGGATGGGAGGAGAAAAAAGAATGAGAAAATGTGAGAGAGAAGAATAAGAGAGGAGAGTAAGAGAGAAATGTCATATGGAGAAGGGGTAAGAATGGAGAAGGGAGCAAAAGAAGAGGATAAGTAGACTTGAGAGGAAACTCCCAAGATCAAAGGTTTACAAGAATTGAGAGGGTTGCGATAGACAAGAAATTTCAAAGCACAGGGGCTAGAACTAGGGTGAAAGGAAATACTATAATATTATGGAATGTCAGGGGATTAAATTGTAGAGATAAAAGGAGGGTGATAAACAACTTAATTCAAGAATGGAGAGCAGATGTTCTATGCTTGCAGGAAACTAAATTGGAAGGTGACGTTGGAGAATTAGTTAAACAGATATGGGGAAACAGAGGAATCAGATATGGACAATTGGACGCTAGTGGTATGAGGGGAGGCATTCTGATGTTGTGGGATAACAAGAGTTGGGAAGGGGAAGTACTAGAAATTGGTTCTTACACTCTAACTTGTTCCTTCAAGTCAAGAACCAATGATTTCAGTTGGCACATAGCAGGGGTATAATATGCACCAAATTGTAATTTGGAAAGACAAGAACTGTGGTGGTAAATAGGGGCTACTAGAGGCTTGTCTACTGGACCTTGGGTGAAAGGGTGAGATTTCAATATAGTCAGATATGCCTCAAAAAAGAAGAATTGTTCCAGGACATCGTTTTACATGAATGAATTCTCTGACCTTATTGAGGACATGGAATTGATTGATCCTCGATTAGAAGAGGGAAGTTATACCTGGACCAGGGGAATAACTTTGAAACCTCTTCCAGAATTGACAGAATCATGACCTCCACAGAGTGGGGAGAAAAGTACAATAATGTGAAGCAAGAAGTTCTTCCTATAATCTGTTCCAATCACACCCCAATTGCACAATGTGGCAGTTGGGAGCAAACAAAGTCGTACTTTAAATTTGAAGGATGGTGGCTGGAGAATGAAGGCTTTAAGAAAGAGTGATTGAAGGAAAGCCTGACTTCATTTAAGCAACTAAATTGAAATCTATGAAGGCCAAATTGAAAAACTGGAGCTCTAGCACATATGGGAACCTGGAAAAGAATAAAAATTTGATACTAGGTAAAATTGCAGATCTTGACAGTATCCAACTGAGCAGATCCTTAACTGAAGAAGAGGCCATTCAGAAGGCTAATCTCTTTATGGAATTTGAAGAATATGCCAAAAAGGAAGAGATAGCATGGAGACAAAGATCAAGAACATTGTGGATTAAGCAAGGTGATAAGAACACAGTTTTTTTCAGAGAATTGCTAAGGCTCACAAGAGAAACAACCACATTGATCACTTGTTGGTGGAAGGAGAAGAAACTGTGGAATCAGAGAACATTAAAAAGGAGATTACTTCTTTTTATCAGAAGTTGCCCTCTGAATCTGAGAACTGGAGACCTTATTACAATATGAATCAGTGTCCTATTATCAGAAATGAGGATCAGCAGGAGCTACAAAAACCTTTTGAGGAGAAAGAGGTGTTGGATGGTCTCAAGGCATGTGCAATGGATAAAGCACCAGGTCCAAATAGGTGTACTATGGGTTTCTTTGTTAAGTGTTGGGAGGTTCTGAAGGATGATGTGATGGTAACTATGCAGAATTTCCATTCTCAGGAAGTCTTCGAGTTTTAATGGAACATATAGAGCTCTTATTCCCAAAAAGAGTGGACCTAAGGAATTGAGAGATTTCAGACCCCATTAGTCTAATAGGGAGTATATATAAATTGATATCTAAGATCCTAACAGAGAGACTGAAGAAAGTGATGCACAAGTTGGTAGATACACAACAAAATGGCATTTTGAGAGCTAGACAAATCACTGATGCTGTTCTCATGGCAAATGAATGCATAGACTCCATAATGAAATATAAAATTCCTGGCATCATGTGCAATTTGGATATTGAGAAGGCATATGATCATGTGAACTGGAATTTTTTGTTAGGAATTATGCAGAAGATGGGGTTTGGAGAGAAATGGATCAGATGAATGAGATTTTGCATCGCCAAATTTTCTATTTTGATATATCTTATCCTCCACGGAGGTCACTCCGATCTTGTCCCGTATAACTTCGTTCGTAATCATATCTCTCCTAGTATGACCACATATCCATCTTAGCATCCTCATTTCCGCTACCTTCATCGTCTTCTTGTTCTTTGCCATAACACCCATTCTGGGACGAGTTGGAAGAGGAATTCCTAATTCGTGCACGTTCTTGACTTGACTGCCCAACATTCTGCCCCATACAACAATGATGGTCTAACCAGCACTCTGTAGAACTTACCTTTTAGCCTTAGCAGCACCTCCTTATCGCAAAGCAGCCCAGAGTCAAGCCTCCATTTCATTCCTCCTGCTCCAATACGGTGAGCGACATCACCGTCAATCTCCCCGTCTCCTTGAATTATGCCTCCGACCTCACGTTGCTAAACTTACACTCCATGTAATCTGTCTTCGTCCTGCTTAACCTAAAACATTTAGGCAATAAGATCGTCCTCCAAATTTTCAGTCTATTATTAACTCCACTCCGTGTCTCGTCAATCAAAACTATGTCGTCTGCAAATAACATACACCACGGCACCTCCTCTTGAATATATCGTGCCAATACGTCAATCACTAATGCAAATAGAAACGGCCTAAGGGTTGATCCCTGATGCAACCCCATTACAACCAAAAAGTGTTCTGAATCACCTCTGACTGTCCTAACCCTGGTCTTGGCACCATCATACATGTCCTTAATTGCCCTGATATAGGCCACTGGCACACCCCTAGACTCCAAACATCTCCAAAGAACCTCCCGAGAGACTCAAGATCAATGAATACCATGTGTAAGTCACTTTTTGTCCCTATACTGCTCCAACTATCTCCTGACAAGATGGATAGCTTCTGCAGTTGATCGTCCCGGCATGAATCCAAACTGATTCTCGGATATAGACACATCCCTCCTCCTCCTCATCCTCATCTCGACCACCCTCTCCCAAACTTTCATAGTATAGCTTAGCAACTTGATACCTCTATAATTATTGCAATTCTGGATGTCGCATTTGTTCTTGTACAACGGGACCATTGTACTCCACCTCCACTCCTCTGGCATCTTAGTCGTCCTAAATATAACATTAAATAACCCGGTCAGCCACTCCAAACCCTCCTCCCCGCGTTCTTCCAAAAGTCCATCGGGATCTCATCCGGTCCGAGCGCTCTACCTCTCCTCATTTTTTGAATAGGCCCTCTAACCTCCGCAACCTTTATACATCTACAATACCCAAAATTTCTATGACTCTCGGAATGCTCCAACTTCCCGGCACGATATTCTTGTCCCCTACTTCATTCAAGAGCTTATGGAAGTACGTATGTCATCTTAGTCTAATGTGTGCATCTTCTATCAACACCTCGTCATTCTCATCCATGATGCACTTATGTGAATTAATCTATCTCTCTACCTATATTTCACACTTATTCTTCTCTTCTTCTTCCCCTTTACCCTCTCCCCTCTCCCCTCTCCCCTCTCCCCTCTCCCCTCTCCCTCTCCCCCCTCCCCTCTCCCTCTCCCTCTCCCTCTCCCCTTTTTTTGGTACATCACCTAGCTTTGGCCCGTTACCCCAGAATATACCTTCTAAAGGCACAAATGTTTTTAGAAGTTGGACTTACCCAACTGAAAGGACAATTCTATATATCAGTGCCAGAGAAAAAACGGATATAGCAAATTGAAATAAACCAAGCAATGTAATCAAATTGTGTGAAAGGAATTGAAAACCTAACCACACGGGCAATACATCCCATGTCAAGAACCAAATACAACTAAAGAGATACGGATAAATCCTAGTATTATACAAATTAGATCAACTTACTGCACACTTTACTCACTACATGGGGCCAGCTACGTGAGCCTACTTCTCTTTTCACCTTTATTTTCTCCTTTTTTCCTCTATTCCTTCTATGAGTATGGTAAAACATCAAAACAATTTGATCCATTTTCGCACAAATGAATCTTCTACATACCTCACTATCAATCTTTTCGCATTTCATAGTTTCTTGATTCATTTTGTCCTTTCTTTTCCACATATCCATCTTTAACATTTGGAATTTCAGACAATACATATTTCATAAGCTTGTTACATCTGGTTCTACTTAAAGTTCTTTAGGGAGAAAGTACATTACGCGAGCTAATAGATTCAACTAGGTTATACAACAATAAAAATCAATCTATCAATTGAAAAAAGAAAAAAAAACAGTAAGTATTAGTAAAACACGCCTATAGAAGCAAATCCATTCAAAAGCTATCTAAGCAACAAAAGCCTCAAGCCAAAAGGAAGAAAACTTTACTAAACCCCTACTTAAGCAGATCACATTACTAATAATTAAATACTAAAATCCTCATCAACATGATAAAAGAGATAGAGATAATACATACTGTGTTTCATAAGCTTGTTGCATCTGGTTTTGCTTAAAGTTCTTCAGGGATAAAGTAGGTTAGGCTAACTAATACACCTCAAATATGCTATGCAACAAATAAAAATCTAATTGTTCTGACCAGGAAAAAAACTGGAGAGACGAAACTCATCTTCCGTCTTTCTCTCTCCTCGAAACTCTCCCAGTTCTCTCAAAATACCTTTCACGATCGATCTTTCCTCTCAGATCTGATCGCCGATTGTCGGAACCACTCTCGAAACTCTCCCAGTTCTCTCGTTTAAAAACCCTAACCGACACTCTGACCTGAAAGCCAGTCGTCGGAATCACTGTTCCGACCAGTTCCTTTGATTTTTTCTCTTAAAAACCCTAACTAACCTCTTCCGGCACTTTCCCCGACCTTCTCTTTCATCAAAACCCTCTCAAATTCACTTCCTCACCTTTCTGCAACTTTGTAGCCATCAAAAACACCTTTATTTTATGTCCAAAGAAGCCTTCTTTCATTTTACTATGGGGGAAACAGGATATATTTCAATGCAGGCTTCAAATCATTCAACATAACCAGATGGTCAGATGGCAGACATTTGGTTTGAATGGGTTGAGAGAAGTCGTAACATGATGAGAAGATCAACTATCATGAAATGGGTGTGCTCAACTCTCAAAGAAGCCTCCAAAGATGGAAATAATGCGATAAGGAGGTGAAAATCCAAGGAGAGATCACTTGTGATCTTTTGTACGAGGAAAGCGAATGAGCATGGAAGATATATGAGCATTCTCTTGTTGCATGGTAAGGAGAGATCAATAATTATTATTTCAGAAGTGGCATTAAAAGCAGGTTGGAAAGAGATAACATTGAAGATAGAAAGTTTCACTCAATGCACCAATCAACGGATGGTCACAGAAGTCCCCAAATTTACCAAAAAAGAGTACCCTTATGTTAGTGCAGTAAGGGAGAGTAAATGGCAATAAAATACTCTTCGAGAATCGACAGTCACTTCCAACAACAGAGAGATATGGGTCACGAAATCTCCTGGGGTTAAGGATATTGGTATCTTTAAGAGATGCATCGTTGGGTCTTTTGCTGAAGGAGAATTAGAGGTTCCCACTATGTCAGACATCAGGTGGTGGACAATTGTTACTAGGAAAGCGGTATTTGGGATTAATATTTATGAAATGGCCAACAATATGTTCCTCTTCGAGTTTCCAAACAGAAACATGGCAGAACAAATCTTCCAAAAAGAATAGAGATGGAAGAAGACCAAAATAAAGCTTCAGTGGTGGAACCCTACTGTTGGGTGCATACCTCTTACCCAAATCGAAACCACCTCAGGGATTCGATCTTTGGGAGTACCACTGCAACTATGATCTCAAAGGACATTCAAAAAAATTGGGAATCTTTGTGGAGGATGGATTTCAACTAAAGAAGAGACTGATTTGAAGAACCATACGAAGTGGGCGAGAATTCAAATTTCAGGTGACGGTCGGAACGGCCCTAGCGAAGTATCAATAGAAAGAGATGGCATCAAATTTTCAATTCCGATATGCGTAGAACAAAAAGTTCATTTTGAATTAGTCTCGTCGGAGACTGATTCCGGTGCGCCAAAAGCTTTTAAGGCCATGGAAAAAACCAGTCGTACGAGGTTGACTTCAAACCTTTGGGTAACAGACTCGATCCAACCAGAGAAAGGACAGAATAGCATGCAATCTTATGATAGGGCACAGAGAGACCATGTGGGATACGCAGATCCAGCTGGAAGGTTTTTAAAAAAAGATTTGATGGCACGTGACATGGAGGTGGACTCTTTTAACACCCATCACTTGGACCGGAACAGCTTTATGCCCAAATCAAAAAAGTGGGTTGGGCTTGATGGTGGTGCCCATGTCATTTTTAATGATCTAAATGGCCCCAGACGAAACTTAGCTATGACACATTAGTTGATATTTCTATACGCAACAAGTCTCAGAAATCAAAGACTTCTACACTTGTTGTACTGCCGACCTTTGAAGGTGCATGAAACTCTAGGAAAAGCTTCTGCCATAAGCAACGAAGACATGCAGGAAAGCACTGACAACTCATTGATAACCCTAGTCACCGGTAATTTTGAGAGCGAAGCACAAGCAAGGAAATATCAATTTATCATAACGATTACGCAAGGTGACACAGAGATTGAAGAATGGGTGCTAAAAGACGCAGAACCAATTCAACAAGACATGAGTTTAGCTCTGCAAAAGGAAGAGAAGACAACTACATGGGTGAAACAACACATGATTAAAATGGGGAAAAATTTTGGGGTGGATTTTAAAGGGTCATCAGGAGGAGCGTTGAAATTACTGATACAAATTGATAGTTGCAGACAAGCAAGGAAATTGGAAATGGAGTGTTTCAAAGAAGCACAGATTCAAAGGCATCCAGGAGCTCAAGGGTCTCACCACTTTTGATGTAAAATTTAAGAGTGATGGGAAGAAAGGTAGGGGGAATGATGGAACCCTTTGTAATGAAGTTAAAATTGGTGTCCTGGAATGTGAGTGGTTTGAATAGTGGGATAAGAGAAGATTAGTCAAGAGCCTTATTTCCAATTGGAATCCTAATGTTATTTGTCTTCAGGAAACTAAATTGGAAAGGGAGGTTGCAGAGATTATCAAAGATCTTTGGGGTAGGGGGGAGATGGGTGAAGTTTGCATGCCTGCAAGCTAGTGATATCAGAGGGAGAATTTTGATGATGTGGGATAATAGAGTGTGGTAAGGGGAGGTTTTGGAGATTGGTGCATATACCTTATCTTGCAACTTTGTGGCACTCCTTCAAATTTTTTAGTGCCATATAACTGGAGTATATGCACCAAACTGCAGAACATAGAGGGAATAAGTGGGATGAATTAGGGGCAGTCAGGGGTTTGATAGATGGCCCTTGGGCAGTCTGCGGAGATTTCAATGTTACTAGTTTCCCTTCTGAGGAAATGAACTGCAAAAGGCCTTGCCATGGAGGAATTATCAGACTTCATAGAAGACATGGAATTGGTAAACCCTCAGCTTAAGGGAAGATGTTTTACTTGGTATAAGGGTGATAAATGTAGAACGGCATCTAGAATTGATAGGATACTCTTCTCACATGATTGGGATGATAAGTTCATAAATATCAAGCAACCTTTGTTGCAAAGACTGAAATCAGATCACTTCCCAATTGAGTTGCAGTGTGGAATGTGGGAGCACAACAAGTCCTATTTCAAAATTGAAAATCGATGGCTAAATACTAATGGGTTTGTAGAAAGAATCAGGGACTGTTGGAGCTTATTTGTCTTTACATGCAAACCTGACTTCATTCTGGCCCTTAAAAGACAGGTTGAAAGAATGGAGTAGAACTAGCCAAGGAAACCTGGGAGCCCAAAAGACTCATATTCTGAGTCAATTGGCTTCAATAGATGTTGTGGTAGTGAATAGAGTACTTATAGAGGGAGAATCAGTGTTGAAGGCTTCTCTTTTAATGGAATATGAAGAGCATCTAAAAAATGAAGAAATTGCATGGAGACAAAGATCTATGGCTCTTTGGCTTAAAGAATGGGATAGGAACACCAGTTTCTTTCATAAGATGGCCAATTCACATAAGAGATACAACATTGATCCGCTTGAGATAGAAGGAGAAACAGTGGAAGATCCAACAAGGATAAAGGGGGAGATTATTAATTTTTAACAGAGTTTGTACTTTGAGTCTACAGATAGGAGGCCTTCATGCAACCTAATTAATTGTCCAGTGATTAGTGAAGAAGAAAAAGCAACTATACAGGAGGATTTTGAAGAACAAGAGGTGCTCTCATGTTTGAAGATGTGTGCCATGGACAAAGCTTCAGGTCATGATGGCTACACAATGGGTTTTCTTATCAAATGTTGGGATGTGTTGAAGCTAGATATCATGGCCACTTTTCAAAATTTCCACTCTAATGGATTTTTTGAGAAAAGTATCAATGCTACTTACATTGCTTTAATCCCAAAGAAAACATGTGCCAATGAGTTGAGAGATTTCAGACCCATTAGCCTTATAGGCAGTATGTATAAATTGATCTCTAAGGTGCTCACAGATAGACTAAAAAAGAGTTATTGGCAAGGTGGTAATGTGCAGCAAATGGCAATATTAAATATAGGCAAATTATGGATGTCATCCTAATTGCCAATGAAGAAGTTGATTCTAGAATTAAACAAGGCAAGCCAGGAGTTTTGTGCAAGATGGACATTGATAAGGCATATGATCATGTTAACAGGGTATTTTCATGTATGGATTTTGGAAGGAAATGGATTAAGTGGATGGAATATTATATTTGTACTGTCAGGTTCTCAGTCCTTATCAATGGATCACCTGAAGGGGTTTTTTCAGCACACAGAGGGTAATGGCAAGGTGACCCTCTATCTCATTTCTTGTTCATTTTAGCCATGGAGGGTGTGAATAATATGATCAAAGTAGCAAGAACCAACAACTGGATCAAAGGTTTTGAAATTTCCACAAGCTTTAACACAAATACCAACATGGAAATCACACATTTACAGTATGCAGATGACACCTTAATTTTATGTGATGCTGATGTAGATCAGCTAAAGATTTTGAAAACTATTTTGGTATTGTTTAAAGGAATTTCTGGTTTACATGTTAACTACAGAAAGAGTCATATGTATCCTATCAATAAAGTAAATAACATGGAAGAGTTGTCCAGGATTCTGGGTAGAGAAGTAGGATCATTGCCAACTACTTATATGGGAATGACTCTGGGTGCCAAATCAAAGTCAATGAACATTTGGAATTCAACGATTGAAAAATGTGAGAAGAAATTGTCTAGGTGGAAGTCACAATATATATATCATTAGGGGTCAGAGTCACTCTCATTAACTCTCCCAACCTAGATGATGTCCATCTTCCCATTCCAAAGGGGGTAATCCAAAGATTTGATAAAAGTAGAAGGGATTTTCTTTGAAAAGGTAATCAAGACAAGAAGGTACTCCATCTAGTTAAATGGTGTGATATGCTATTGGGAATCTAAGTTTTCAATTGGAAAAAGAAAAGAAGGATCAGTAAGACACAACCCGCAAGGGTGGCTCAGTTGGTTGAGCATGGGGCTTCCATAATGGAGGTCTCAGGTTCGAAATCCCCTGCCTACGACAGCATGGGATTTGCCTTCTAGGTCGAGCTCATTGCACGGGGCTTACGTAGTTCAGTTATCTCTCCTGTGTGATTTGTGGGTATTACACAAGAACGGGGTTTACCATGTGCACATGCTTCTAGGGTAGGGGCTGTAAGTCATCAAATAAAAAGACACGCCCACATAAGCAAATCCATTCGAAAGCAATCCGAGCAACAAAAGCCTTGAGCAAAGGGAAGGTAACTTACTAAACCCCTTATTAATAATTAAATACTAAAAATCCTCCTAAACATGATTAACATATAGAGCTCGAAATCCCCACTTTGAACAAACATGCCTAAAGATGCGGATCTAGCCCTTAGCTGTTGGATTCAATCGCATCCACTGTTCTTTGTATGTATTGGATTAGTAAAAAATTATATATTAAATTGTACCCTAAATTTAACGAACCAAAACAAAATTTGAACACCCAATTGAAGAAAAAGCAAGTAGATGGAAAGAAAAACATGGTTAGATCATCAGTTCAATTAATAAAGCCATGTGAAGAAGTACCTTCAAGAATTGGTAGAAATTGAGGAAACAAATTATTAACCTTTGCTGAGTTAGTAATATATACATAAAAAGGAGTTGAGAGAAAGGACTTACGATACAGAGGGGAAGGATGAAAGACGCGGCTTTGAATAATGGGAAGAGTGTTGCAGCAGCTAATCAAGAAAGAGGTACTCCTTGGTTGCGACATACACAGGTTGCGTGTACACTTCTACCCATTACTTTCTTTCTTTCTTTCTTTTTTTATTTGATAGTCCATGTCCATAAAAAAAAAAATGAAAATTGTGATGAACATTATTTCAATTTTTTGCAAAAAGTATAACCAACGATAACTTCAACTTTAACTCCAACTCCATAAATTTTAAATAAAATAAAAAATATTTGAAATCTATATCTAAATGTCAACTAGAAAAATAGTTTCACTTCTCAATAGAGATGGCAAATGGGGTGGAACGGGGTTGTTGCCCTGTGAAGACACAAATCCGCCCCGTCTAACAAAAAATTATGTTTTCAATCCGCCTCGCTTCGCACCGCATCGATCCACCCGCATAATTCTTTTTTAAAAAAATTGAATCTGATACTAAAAATAAAATTTATATTTTTTTATTTTCATGCTAAGTAGTATTAATTTAATAGATAAATTTATTTAGTGAGATAGTCACATTTACCTTTTTTTAAAAGCCTAAATCATGAGGTTTGTGTTTACTGTCCGAGTTGGATCAGTCTTGACAATTGCAAAATAGTGGAGTAGTATATCAGTTTATTGATATTCTATCAATCATCGAATAACGTAGAAGAATATCCAACTTTCCAATGACATACCAATTATAGTTCCCTTCCCATCAAATCAGAGAAGCTCAACGTTATCTAGAGGGGTCAGCTTGCTGACAGGGGTCAATTTTGCGGCATTAGGGTCGCAAGTTCGATTCTTCCCTCCGGATATTGTCCTCCGGGGCACATACATGTGGTAAAGCCTGGGCGCTAAAAGCCGCGCGGACATGTTGCAGTGTGGGTTCGGTCTCCGCCAAGCCTTGTGGATGGGGCCTGTGGGGGGGTCAACCTTATAGCATTGATCCGTTGGACGCAAGCAGACACTGACCATGTGTGCACATCTCGCGATTTACCTGGTGGTGGGGTGCTGAAGGACCGGTCCCATCATCTCCAGGACATCTGGGTAATACCAATGAAGTAGTCATGCGCAAGCCTGGAAACCTGGATTATCAAAAAAAAAAAAAAAAAAGAGAAGCTCAACGTTTACAAATTTATAGCTTGTTTGGTCAATTTTATTTTTTCAAAAGCATTTATTTTTTTGAATAAGTACTTATTTTTAAAAAGTGAGGTATTTGGTTAAGTTTTTGGGATAAAATAAGAATTTTAAGGAGTAGTAAAAATAGTTTTTTAAAAGCTAAAAAAATAGTTTTTACCCAAAATCACTTTTTTGAAAGCACTTTTGAAAAAAAATACACTTAGAAAAAAAAAAAAAAATTGGTCAAACATTAATTGCTGCTCAAAAGTGTTTTTTAACTTAATTGGTCAAACACAAACTGTTTTTCGTCAGAAGTACTTTTTTGACAAGCACTTTTTTTTAAAAAATCAAAATAAATTAATTTTAGAAAATTCGCCAAACAAACTATTAGTTGGAGTAAAAATTAAAGATCAGTTCTTTTGAAGGACAATCCGCACAAAAAATATTAAATTTTATTTAATTATTTAAATGGGCCCAACCCGTGAACTGCCCCCGCAAAAACTCAAACCCGTCCCGTCCCGCCCCGCCCCACAAACGCTATAACCCGCCGGTTGCCATCCCTACTTCTCAAGTAATTTAATACTTCCTCCTTTAATTTATTGATGTGGTAACTCTTTAAGGGTCTATTTGGAAAGCCACCTGGTAATTGAAATTGGTGTAATTACTATCCTAATAATTACACAATATAGTAATTACGATGGCATGTTTGTTTGTCATAATATAATTACAGTGTAATTACAAGCATATTGTTTGGTTGCATAAGTGTAATTACACAGTTATATAAATTTAAAATAAATTTTAATCATCAAAAATTAAAAGTTAATATTTGACAAACTTTATAAATGATATTAAATTAGTTATTTAAGATACATATTTTTCTTGAAATATATTTACTAATAATCATATATTTGTAACTAATGTTGTAAAAAATAATTCATATATATTTTTTAATTTAATGCTATTTTATTTAATTAGTTATAAACATTAAAACAACGCATTTTGTAAGAACATCATGGACAGAATATTTGACAAAAAGATTAATATCTATAAATATAATGCCATAACATTATTCAAATATTTGACAAAAAAATAATCTATCAATTGTAAGTGAAAAATGAACAACATGCAATGTAAATAACAAGGCAATAGTATTAAAGCAAATAAATTAGAACTGAAAATATAACACTAATTCGAAATCTATTTTTTTAAGATAATACTCTTATGTCAAGTTCCAACATAATTTAAGTAAATATAATTCAAAAGAAAAAAAATATATAAATCTATAATAAAAAAAACAAGTCTTTAACCTCATTTCAAAACGTTAACCAAGTTTGTTAATGACTCATTTTTGCTAATATTAGAATGTGTAGTTTCAAAAATGAGAATAATAACGTAGTTACACTAATTAATGAATATAAATAAATAAATAAATAAGAAATAAAAAAAATACGATCAATTGCATGGAATCACTGGAAAATGAGAAGAAAAAAAGTGAAAGATAATAATGTAAAAAAAAAATTAAAAATAAAAATAATTTAAAAGGTAAAAATAAAAATGAAATTAAAACAATAGAAATAAAAATAAATTAAAAAGAAATTGGAAGTAACCTTGTAATTACACTCAATTCTCAAATTTCACTCTCCCTCCTCCTGTGTAATTACACTCAATTTCAATTACATAGTAACTTTTCAAACATGCCCTAAATTTAGAAACAATTTAACTTAAATGTTTTTTTAC
This sequence comes from Anisodus tanguticus, assembly GCA_034509755.1. Taxonomy (NCBI): domain Eukaryota; kingdom Viridiplantae; phylum Streptophyta; class Magnoliopsida; order Solanales; family Solanaceae; genus Anisodus; species Anisodus tanguticus. The sequence continues at coordinate 37,374,349 of CM067548.1, read as the reverse complement.
TGCTACTTAGTGTTGGCAATATATCTGAAAAAAGTATCTAAAAATACCAAATTAATTTACATATTTATACCCTGTCAAAGTGTTATTTACTTTTAGTAAAAAGCTTTTATAATCACACTAATACTATTTAACGTTTAAGATTACAAGTTTCAAAAATATTATAACTATACAAATACTATGACATGTTTATGATCTTTTAAATATCTTACTATATTTCTTTATAAACTTCTTATCTATTAAAAAAAATCCACATAGAAAATATCAACTCCTACATAAATTGCCCATACCGCTTCGTCCAAAAGAGCATGCGAGATTTCGAAGGGACAATCACACTTTGATTCATGAGTAACTTAAGAAATTAGCTGTGAAAACTGTGGAGGAGTACTATTTAGAGTTTGAAATTTAAGAAATTAAACAAAATTTGAAATTCATATATCAAAATATTTTATCTATTTTATTTTATGTGTCCTATTTTAACATATCACAACGTATAAAAAATATCTCTTGAATTTGAGATCTTTAGCTAAATATATAGGAGTATATAATATATCAAAATCCTTATTTTCTATAATTTTGAACGTACTATGTGAGATATTAGAATTAAGTAATGAAAGTAACATCTTTTTTTAATAAATTAGAAAGGGAATTAAAACACATGGATTCAAATAGAGGGGAATAAAAATTTGCTAAAGAAATCTTAATCAAAGTTTGGTACACCACATTTTTTTTGTTGAAGATGTACACAAAATGACAAACGAGTTGGCACAAGGAAGTAGCAGAAGTATGTTGCAAAGTCAAGGCTTTGGGGTTGTGGAATGAACTAGCTAGTTAATACTAGTAATGTAGTGGAGAAATAATACTTCCAAATTATCAAATCAACCGATGGGACGGGGAATAGTATTTCCTCCGTTTCCATTTATATAATATAATTTAGTTGGATATGAAATTTAAAAAATAACGAAAGATGTTTTTAGTCTTCTGATCTAAAATAAATTTAAAATATTTGTGTGATTATAAATCATCTCGTTAAGCGTAAAAGATAAAATTTAAAATTAAATTATTAAAAATGTGTCATTCTTTTTAAGACTGATTAAAAAGGAAAATGTATCATATAAAATGGGGATAGAGAAAACAGTACTATTAGTCGAGCTCAAATTGGAAAATGAAATTGAAAATCTTTTATTCTGAAAATAAATTTTTTCGATGTGAACTCAAATTAGTCGAGCTCAAATTGGATATCAGATACCAGTGAAATCAAAAAAGAAATATATATATATTAGATGACCCATATTCATTGATATGCTTTTTGTGTAATAATATACGTATTGATATTCAGCTTGCTTTTAGTGTATTTGGTAACATTAATACTCCCTACGTCTCAAAATAATGTCATATTTTTCTTTTTAAAAGATAATTTGATTAAATTTTAAAATTAAATTATATTAATTTAATACTTTAAAATTAAAATTTAATATTCGGAAATAACACGAAAAGTATTATACGTTGCAATTTTTCTCATATTAATATGATAAAAATATAACTCAAAATGTTGGTTAAACTTAATATAATTTGACTCTTGAAAAATATAATGCGATAAATATTTTGACACAGAGGAGTATAAAGTAGGTAAAGGTTGCCCTTTTATATAATTTTGATTGGGGTTGTTAGTTTCCATTTTCTTCTTCTTCTTTTTTTGATAATCCAGGTTTCCAGGTTTGCGCCTGACTACTTCACTGGTATTACCCAGACGTCCTGGAGATGATGGGACCGGTCCTTCAGCACCCCACCACCAGGTAAATCGCGGGATGTGCACACATGGTCAGTGTCTGCTTGCGTCCAACGAATCAATGCTACAAGGTTGACCCCCCCCCCCCCCACAGGCCCCATCCACAAGGCTTGGCGGAGACCGAACCCACACTGCAACATGCCCGCGCGGCTTTTAGCGCCCAGGCTTTACCACATGCATGTGCCCCGGAGGACGATATCCGGAGGGGAGAATCGAACTTGCGACCCTAAGGCCGCAAAGTTGACTCCCGACCAGCAAGCTCACCCCTCTAGATTTCCATTTTCTTCTTTGATTGGAGTTGTTGGCTTCCATTTCTTTTTCTTTCTTGGATCGCTAAGACAACTTATAGTGTGATATGCTATCATGTATGTGATTTAGTTTTGGTAATGAAATGTATCTTGTATATATCTGTTGGGATACAATTGTTGTAGAGAACGAAAAGTAAGTAACTATTATAATAGTAGAAAGGATAAACAAACTATTACAATAAAACTGGAAATCAAAACCTTAACAAACTGCTTGTGTGATTTGCTGAGTCGAGTGATGACACGATGTCTTTAAGACAAGATTGCCCCGTATATCTCCTTTTACGGTGTTGAGCAATAGTCTCCCAAGATTCAACAGCAACTTTAACAAGTGAGCAAAGAAACTCAAATATTACTCTTGAAGAACTTTGAGTATAGTAACTTTGCTAGAGAGAAAGAATATGAACTCTGAAAATTCTGGAGTATTTTCTAAGTGTTGAGTGTAGTGTGTTTCAATTGAGCCAAATACCTCAATTTATAGTGTAAGTAGAAGACCCCTCAACTAGCCAACTAATGGTCTTCAATAGCCATGTAATTGCACTTGATTGAGGGGTTACATTTAGTCAAATAATGGTTGAATTCATGTGGCAAGTAATGGAGAATCAATGCTTCAAAACCAGCCCAAACGTCAGATTTTCCAATTTCCCGTCACAACAATCTGCCTCCGAAGCGCCGCGGCTCCAGTGACTAACCAGCCAATTTCCGTCGCGGCTCCGACGGTGTGGCGCCGCGGCCCTTCACGGCTCCGCGGCGATTTCCGACTCGTTTCATTTTACACTTTGTACACTTCTTCCTTCATTTACCAATGTGGAATACTTTGTCATATGGCCAATAACCGTCCATAATCCTATGTCTCAAACGTATTACATACGTACCAATATCTCTTTCACTAATGAAATTTGCGATACTTAGCACTATGTGTGCACGTGTGTGGAAACGACGTTTCTGACGTGGGGCCCAATTGTTCGAGTCATAAATTAATGGGATATACTTATTTCCACATTTAGTAAATTTTCAACAATCCCCTTTTGAAAGAGATTTTAGCGCGCACACATGGTGCATTTTCTAGCAATCTTTCAGCGGACCGATGTTGCATCTGGATAGGTAGCATACGCTTTGAACCTTCTATAGTTTAATACCATCGGACTTACTTACTGCGTGGTGAATGTGATGTCTTGAACCGTTAGTGTTTAGTGTAAGCCAAGTCAACGGTACCAACACAACAACTTCCTCTACTCAGCTATTCGTAATGTTCTGTCCGTTGTGGCCGTGGACACTTCTTGGATTCTTAAGTGCGTTCATTTGAGGCGGCATGTCCAAGCACTTAAATAGGTGGTCTCCTACAAGGTATCCTGCTATACCCCACTTTACAAGTGTTAGGAACCATTAAAAGTTTCTCCAAACCTAACCTCAACCGGTGAGGATCATTAAAGGTTTTGGAAACATAACATTCACCCACACTACAGATAGCACTTATAGCCTATCGCGGGAACGAATTTAGATTTCGTGTTTCTCTACAGAAATCACTATCCGAAGTGCTCATGATTCCACCGAAGCGATCACCTGAACCTTTACAACTTAGTTTTCCTATTGAACCTAATTCCTGGAATCTCCAATCAGTAAGGTTGGATTACCATCGTATTGGTCCTTATAATTTGGGTTTTAAGCTCATTCCCCTAGATAGGCAAAACATTTGATCCTTGGGTAAGCCCTTTGTCAGCGAGTCTGCTATATTATCCTTTGACTTAATGTAATCAATGGATATTATACCCGTGGTGATCAGCTGCCTAACGGTCTTATGCCTCCGTCGAATATGATGAGACTTGCCGTTGTACATAGCATTAAGTGCCCTTCCTAGAGTTGACTGGCTGTCGCAATGGATCATTACAGAAGGTATGGGTTTGTTCCAACAAGGAACATCCTCTAAGAAGTCATAAAGCTACTCAACTTTTTCTCCTGCTTTGTCTAAAGCGATAAACTTTGATTCCATCGTGGATCGGACGATGCAAATTTGCTTAGAGGATTTCTAAGACACAACCCCACCACCAATTATAAATACATACCCACTGGTGGACTTGATGTTCTCTATATCAGATATCCAGTTTGCATCACTGTACCCCTATAGTACAACTGGATATCTCGAATAATGCAACCCGTAAGTTAGCGTGTATTTCGGTATTGAAGTACCCGATTCAACGCCTTCCAGTGATCATCACTCGGATTACGGGTAAACCTAGCCAACTTGTTGACTGCATAAGCAATATCAGATTGGGTGCAGTTTGTTATGTACATCAAACTACCGATCACCTGTGCATATCGCTCTTGGCATATGGGTGCACCATAATTTTATCAAGTTTTTTATTTCTATCCATTGGTGACTTTATAGGCGAACTGTCTAACATCTCGAACTTTCTCAAAACATCCTTGATGTAGTGAGTCTGAGATAAAACCAGTCCGTCAAACGTCTTAGAGATTTTTATCCCTAAGATGACATCTGCGATACCCATAGCATTCATGTCGAAGCATTATTTCAACATGTTCTTAGTCTCTAGAATTATGCTAGGACTGCTCCCTGTGATCAACATGTCGTCTACATACAGGCATATCATAACAAACGAATCAGAGTTACCTTTCATGTAGACACATTTGTCACACTCATTAATGGCGCAACCTTTCGATAGTAGAGTACTAACAAATTTTTCGTGCCATTGCTTCGGGGCTTGTTTCAGCCTGTACATAGATTTGACAAGCCGCCAAACTTTCTTCTCTTGCCCTTGAACCACATACCCCTCGGGTTGGTCCATATAAATTTCTTCTTTCAAATCACCATTTAGGAAGGTTGTCTTTACATCCATTTGATATATCTCAAGGTCACGCAACGCTGTGATCGCAATGAATACCCGTATGGACGTCATCTGAGATACTGGGGAGTACGTGTCAAAGTAGTCAAGACCTTCTTTCTGCCGATAGCCCTTGACTACTAACCTGGCCTTGCACTTATCTATAGACCCATCTGTATTATACTTCCATTTGAGTATCCACTTACAACTCAACGATTTATTTCTCGGAGGAAGATCAACCAACTCCCAAGTATGGTTATGCAGAATGGAGCCTATTTCACTCTCAATAGCTTCTTTCCAGAGCGGTGCTTCTGGAGTTAACAATGCTTCAGCAATTGTCCTTGGTTCATCATCAACCATATAAGCTACAAATTCAGGACCGAAGGATTTATCCTTCTTGGCCCTTTTACTTCGCCTTAGATCCATCTCTGGAGTCTCCAAGTTCTGAGAATCTGGAACACTAGATTCTGGATGTTCAGCCACCTCGAGATCTGCTAGATCTGGATCATCTAGATCCGGGCCGTCAACGACTCCCGGTTCTTGAGAGCTTTGTGCATAACTTCGTTTGCGAGAAGTTATGTCTTTTTCCTTTCTAGGAAAGGTACCTTCAAAGAATAGAGCATTCCTTGATTCCATGATTGTATCATGGTGGATATCTGGAATATCTGACTTATGCACAAAGAAACGATAAGCACTACTGTTATTTGCATATCCGATGAATATGCAATCTACAGTCTTAGGCCCAATCTTGACCTGCTTTGGCTTGGGTACTTCAACCTTTGCCAGACAACCCCACACCTTTAAATATTTATAGGTGGGTTTCTTTCCCTTCCATGATTCATATGATTTTTTGTCCTTACCCTTATGTGGGACTCTGTTAAGAATCATATTAGCGGTAAGGACGGCTTCTCCCCACATATTTTGGGGAAGATCGGAATTGATGAGCAAGACATTCATCATTTCCTTCAATGTGCGGTTCTTGCGTTCCGTAACACTGTTCGTCTGAGGTGAGTATGGAGCCGTCGTTTGATAAACAATGCCTGATTCGGTACAATATTCCTCAAATGGCGCTACGTATTCTCTCCTTATGTCGCTACGAATGGATTTGATCTGCATGCTAAGTTGGTTTTCAACTTCTGCTTTGTAACGTCGGAACGCTTCAAAGGCTTCATCTTTACTTTTCAACAAGTAAAGGTAACAATACATTGTGCTATCATCGATGAATGTCACAAAGTACTTATTCCCTCCCCTAGTTTGTGCAAACTTCAAATCACATATATCTGTGTGAATAAGTTCTAGAGGAGCGGTATTCCTTTCGACGGATCGAAAATGAAACTTTGTGAGTTTTGCCTCTACGCACACCTCACATTTATGTTGAGGGTTTACGTTGATAGACGGCAACAACTCCAACTTAACCAACCTTTGGATGAACTTATAGTTAACATGTCCTAATCTATGATGCCATAAATTAGTGGACTCACACAAGTAAGAAGAAGCTTTAATATTATTGCTTGCACGTATTACAGACATGGTGTTAACTTTGAAGAGGCATTCACAGACGAAGCCTCTCCCCACAAAAGTGTCATTCTTAGTGATTACAAATTTATTGGACTCAAATACTAGTCTAAAACCAGCATTAACCAATAAAGGACCTAAAATTAAATTCCTCCTAATCTCATGGAAATGCATCACCTCCTTCAGAGTGAGCTCCTTTCCAGAAGTCATCTTCAGGACCACTTTTCCTACCCCCAACACGTCGATTGAAGCGTTGTTACCCATGAACAGCTTCTTGTCGGTGACCGATGTATACGTGGAGAAGGCATCTCTATTGGAACAGATGTCTCTTGTAGCACCCGTGTCCATCCACCATTGCATGAGATTCTCAATAAGGTATGCTTCAAGCACTACCGCCGAGAACTCCTCAATCATGTCGTCAAGAAGCGTGTCTTTGACGACGTTAGACTATGCCTTGCCTTTGGCCTTGGCCTTCTTTTGTTGCTCAGTCTTGAGCTTGTAGCAATCCTTGATCATGTGACCAAGTTTCCCATAGTGGTGACAGTTTCCTTTGAACTTCTTCGCCGCTTGGGTCTTGTTGTCTTTCTGGAACTTGCGCTTCTTGCTTGGGTTCCCTTTGGCCTCAGCCAGATTTGCCTTTGCCTCAGCGGGTTATTTTCCCATAGGCAAGGCCTTCTTATTATCTTCCTAAATCTGGAGTTTGATAATAAGTTCTTCAAAGGTCATCTCCTTTGTCTTGAATTTTAAGTAACTCATAAACTCATTCCACGAGGGAGGTAACTTTTCAATCAGTGATGCAACCAAAAACTGCTCATTTGGTTTCATACCTTCCAAATCCAGGTGATGTAGAATCATTTGGAATTCCTGGACTTGGGACATCACAGTTTTCCTATCCACCATTTGAAATTTCAGGAATTTCCCAACGATGAATTTCTTAGTATCAACATCTTGTGCGTTGTACTTCTTCTGCAGCTTTTCCCATAACTCTTTGGTTGTGCCTACGACGCAATACACCGTGTAGAGTGGGTCTGACAGACAGTTCAACATATAATTCTTACACATGAAGTCACTATGACTCCATGCATCAAGAACTATCTTCATGTAATTAATGACATGGATACCTTGGCCCCCTCCAGAAGTCATCTTCAGGACTATCTTTCTTACCCAAAGCACGTTAGAGGAAGCGTTGTTGCCCATGAACAACTTCTTATTTGTAACCGGTGTATAAGTGGAGAAGGCATCTCTGTTGGAACAGATGTGTCTTGTAGCACCTGTGTCTATCCACCATTGCATAGGATTCTCAACTAGGTTTGCTTCTAGCACCACCGCTGAGAACTCCTCAATCATGTCATCCAGAAACTGGTCCTTGACAACATTAACCTGAGCCTTGCCATTAGCCTTGGCCTTCTCTTGTTGCTCAGTCTTGAGCTTGCGTCAGTCCTTGATCATATGACCAGGTTTCCCACAGTGGTGACAATTTCCTTTGAACTTCTCCGCTGCTTGGGTATTGCCGTCTTTCTGGAACTTGCGCTTCTTGATTAGGTTCCCTTTGGCCTCAACCAGATTTGTTTTTTGCCTCAGCGGGTTGTTTACCCCTAGGCAGGGTCTTCTTATTATCTTCCTGAATTTGGAGTTTGTTAATAAGTTCTTCAAAGGTCATCTCATTTGTCTTGAGCTTTAAGTAGCTCATAAACTCATTCCACGAAGGATGTAACTTTTCAATCAGTGATGCAATAAAAAAACTGCTCGTTTGGCTTCATACCTTCCAAATCCATGTGATGTAGAATCATTTGGAATTCCTGGACTTGGGACATCACTGTCTTACTATCCATCATTTGAAATTTCAGAAATTTTCCAACGATGAATTTCTTAGTACCTGCATCTTGTGCGTTGTACTTCTTTTGCAGCTTCTCCCACAAATCTTTGGCGGTGCCAACGGTGCAATACACCGTGTAGAGAGGGTCTGACAAGCAGTTCAATATGTAATTCTTACACATGAAATCACTATGACTCCATGCATCAAGAATCATCTTCATGCCATTAATGACATGGATACCTAGGCCCCCTTCACCTGTTTCAGAAGGCGAATGGTCCATTTCATCTCCAGCTTGTGGAGGATCTTCTGTTAGGAAATGTGTCATTCCCATAACAGTAAGATAGAAAAGCATCTTTTGTTACCATCTTTTGAAGTTTGACCCCATGAAATTTTCAAGGCGTTCATGGTGAAATCCAGCGGGTGGAGGAGCGACAACATTCCCTTGAGCGGCAGCAAAGGCTTTGGATGAGACTTGAGCAACCGGAAAGGCATTAAGAGTGCCTTGAGCAGTGGGGAAGGCAGATGGATTGCCTTGAACAGCAGCAGCAGAATCAGAAGCAGTTTGATTTATGCCAGTTATCTGTCTAACTTAGTTACTTACAACAAAATTTTGTCTTAAAATTGTTGTAGGGAACGGGAAGTAAGTAACTATTACAATAGTAGAAAGGATAAACAAACTACACATTAACAAACTGTTTGTGTGATTTACTGAGTCGAGTGATGACACTCTGTCTTTAAGACATGATTTCCCCGTATATCTCTTTTTACGATGTAACAACTTTAACAAGTGAGAAAAGAAAACTCAAGTGTTACTCTTGAAGAACTTTGAGTATAGTAACTTTGCTAGAGAGGAAGAATATGAACTCTGAAAATTCTGGAGTATTTTCTAAGTGTTGAGTGTAGTGTGTTTCAATTGAGCCAAATGCCTCAATTTATAGTGTAAGTAGAAGACCCCTCAACTAGCCAACTAATGGTCTTCAATAGCCAAATAATTGCACTTGATTGAGGGGTTACATTCAGCCAAATAATGGTTGAATTCATGTGGCAAGTAATGGAGAATCAATGCTTCAAAACCAGCCCAAACGTCAGATTTTTCCAACTACCCGTCACAACAATCTGCCTCCGAAGCGTCGTGGCTCCAGTGGCTGACCAGCCAATTTGAGTCGCGGCTCCGACGGTGTGGCGTCGTGGCCCTTCACGGCTCCGCGGCGATTTTCGACTCGTTTCATTTTACACTTTGTACACTTCTTCCTTCATTTACCAACGTGGAATACTTTGTCATTTGGACAATAACCGTCCATAATTCTATGTCTCAAACGTATTACATACGTACCAATATCTCTTTCACTAATGAAATTTGCGATACTTGACACTACGTGTGCACGTGTGTGAAAATGACGTTTCCGACGTGCAGGCTCAATTGTTCGAGTCATAAATTAATGTGATATACTTATTTCCACATTTAGTAAATTTTCAACAATATCCACTAAATACAAAATAATTATCTTTTCATGCCCCCTTTACTTTTATACCCTCGAAAGTAATTACCCTCAATACTCATTATAACTTTTGTAGTAATTATCTCTTTTTTCTTCTTTTCTTTTTTATTCTCTACTTCTTATCTTCTTTTATTTCTTTTATTCTTTTCTTTTTTCTCCTTTTTTGTTCATTTATCTTTTCATACTATATTTTATTTTATTTTTCACCATAATCTGATTCCATATTTAATTTTAACTTTTTTCATTTTTATTTTTAATTTTTTTATTTCTTTATTATTTGTTCCCTTTTTAATTTCATTTATTTTATTTTCATCTCCATAATCTAATTTCATTCAATTTTTTCTATTTTTATTTATTATTATTATTTAATTTCATGTGATTTTCATTTATTATTTCTCCTTTTCTAATTTCATTTTTTTCATTATTATTGTTTATCTTTTCATAATCTAATTCTACAAACTTTTTGTCTCCTTTATCTTTTTCAATAAAATGGATAACTGGTATATTATCTTTTCTATTTATTTTATTTTTTATATCACAAAAACTATTTATTCTAGCATTTAGTATATCAGATCAGTAGCAGTTGAAGTATACTGCTTTAGTATATTATGATACCCACATGGTATAAAAATATACTAAGATGTTATCATGCAGGACTGATGCAGTCCTTCAATTAAACACTATTCAACAATCCACCATGATACCATTATGGTATAAAAATTTACTGAGATGGTATCATCCAGGACTGTTGCAGTCCTTCAATGAGACACTCTTCAACAATCCTCCATGATACCATCATGATATAAAAATATATTGAGATGATATACATGCAAGATTGTTGCAGTCCTTCAATGAAACATTATTCAACAGTCATCCATGATACCATTATGGTATAAAAATATACTGAGATAGTATGTATCATGATGATATCATAAAGGACTGATGAAGTCCTTGAATAAAAGTTTCAGTCCTCTATGATACAGTCATGGTATAAAAATATACTGAGATGGTATCATGCAGGACTGTTGCAGTCTTTCAATGAAACACTCTTCAACATTCCTTCATGATACCATCACAGTTAAAAAATATATTAAAATTGTATCATGCAGTACTGTTGAAATCCTTGAATAAAAGTTCATATTTCTCCATGATATAATAATATACTGATATGGTATCATGGAGGATTGAACAATGTTTGATATTTTAAAATTTATACTTTGTCAGTATATGTTATCATAAAGGAATGATTCATTCCATCAAAAAACTTCTTAGTCCTTTATGATACTCACATAGTATACATTATATATTGATAAGGTATCATAAAGGACAAATTCATTCTTCCAAAAGCAAAAAATTATTAAAGAAATTAACAAACAGAGCTTAAGCTTAATTTTGATATTTTTATATCATATTTAGCAAGTTATACAAATAATTATAAAAAAAAACGAGTCATATTTTAGATATATATAACTTTTATTTTCATTTGCAAAAAAGAAAAATTATAAAAATATATTTTTTATTAATTTAAATTTTAATAAATAAGCTAGTGACTTTAGTATGTTTCTTATATTATTTCTTGTTGTAATCTAATTATATAATTACTTTTTACATTTTATTAATCTAAAAGTATTTAGTTAATATTTTATTTTTTAACTTAAATAAAAAGAAGAGAAAAAATAAAAAATATAAAGAACAAAAAAGAAGAAGAAGAAGAAGAAGAAGAAGAAGAAGAAGATAAACTAACAAAAAATGAAATATGTGAAAGAAATATAAAAATAAAATTATATTTTAGACATAAATTTTGATTGCATTTTCAAAAATAAACAAAACTATAGAAATATGTTTTTATGAACTTAGATTTTAATGGATACCCTAGTAACTTAAATCTAATTATATTATTTTATTATATTTTTTATCAATCTAAAAATAATTAGCTAATATTTTTACTTTTGAATTATATCTTTATCCTTGAAAAAAAAAAGAAAAAAAAAAGAAAAAGACAAAATAGCTAAATACAAAAAACAAATTAAAAGAGCATACTGTTGTTAACAAAGAAAACGGTGAAAGGGAACAACTGAATACGTTTTTGTTATTTGTATGCATTGGGGCAAAGTTGAGTAAATATTTGCTTTGGATGGGTAGTTTCTATACTTTCTCTTAATTTTTTTCTTGTATTTGGTTTATGCTTCATCAGTTTTTTATTTTAGTTCTTTTGAAAATTTTCAACCAAATTCTACTCATTTGTAATTGTTGTAAATATTAATTATTTATGTATGTCCATTAAATATAAATTACTATATATGTCCATTAAATATAAATTACTTGAAGAGCAAGTTAGTTAGTGTAATTCGATTGAAACTAAGTTGGTTACTTGGTCACCAAGCTAGTTAATTGGCCACCAAGAGTAAATAGAAGGTTTATTTACTCATTTGACAGACATCAAAACATGAGAATAAAATATCTTCTTAAGCTTCCTCTCTATAATTCTCTTGTTTCGGTCTCAATTTATATTATTTTATAATACGTTATCAACACGAGACTCTGTCTTGAATAAATATTTTGAAAAGATCAAATCGAAATGGTTCAATGATACGCAGAACGGTGGGATTACCATTCTCACACTAATTTTCAGGTAAGTAACTATGATCAGATTTTGAATCATATCTTTAATATGTCATTCCAGGTGAATGATATCATCACCCATTAATTGGTGGTGATAATCATTATGTTACTTATTTATTAATCCTAGTGATATTACTAATAAGTAGATCACAGCGGTATTAAAAGAAATGGTGTTAGATACTATCTTGAAAATATTGATAAGCTACAGACATAGAATCTATTCATGTATATTATTCCTCATTTACCGTTTCTTTGAAAATCTTGCTGCCATAATTTCCTTAGTTATTGGAAATTAATTTTATGGTTCTTTGGTTTGCCTTTGAGTATCAGCAAAATACGTCACTTTCGGAGGTAATTTTTGTTATCTATTTAGTACCTTGTTAAGTTTATGACCATCGAAAGTGATAATATTTCTAGGCTTGTTGTGATTACAACTTAATATATGTGAGAGAAAAATTATCTACATCATATGTCTTGATTTGCTCCTGAATAGTAATATCTTAAAAGACGTTTTAAGCCATTATGATTTGATATGCTTAAAGTACGTTTAGATGATTGTCTTCTATTCATGAAGAATGATAACTTTTAACAAATGCTACAAAAGCATATTCATTTTCTGAAGTGAATGTAACAATACATAGTAAAGCTTAATTACAAATATGGACACACGTTTGGTTTTGAAGTTATCACGACTCATCTCCAGAAAAGGTAGAATAATTTAGAAGAAATATTCTGAATAGTCTATGCTTTAATCCTAAAGTAGTAAACTCAGATTTTCTCTCTCGAAGTAGTAGAATTTTAAACTCTACTCCCGTAGTAGAACTTTGAGCTATACTCCTGAAATAGTAAGACTCTGAATTTTATTCTTGAAGTAGTAGGACTTTAGATTCTACTCCCAAAGTAGCAGAACTTTGAAATTTACTCCTAAAGTTATAAATATTCTGAAATCTACTAAGGAAATAGTAAGACTCTAAATTCTACTCCTGAAGTAGTAGAATTTTGAATTTACTCCTGAAATAGTAAGACTTTGAAATTTACTTTGAAATTTACTCTGAAAGTAGTAAACCTTTAAAATGTACTCCCGAAGTAGTAAAACTTTAAACTTTAGTAATATATCTGAGAAATATTTTGAAGCAATGTCTTATGCTTGAGCAAAATATCGAGCTATTGATGAACGTTGTACTTCAAGCACATTTGAATAATTAAATTTCATTTTCCGAAGTGAATGAAGAAATACCACGACCTATCTCCTAGAGAGATAAAATAACAAGGGATATGCATGATATTTTTGTGGTAAGAAATTAAGGCATTGCAACACGTACCTGTCGTATGAAGAACATCTCGAATAATTTTACTAAGTATCATTTTTAATGCAATAAGAAGCATAGTTGAATGCTTTCTAGTGTAATCACATTGATACATTGTGGTTAGTTGTTATTGATTTCCTATAAGAAAATAACACTTAATGTATTTTTTCCTGAATGATGTGATTGCTATGTGGTTGCGGCTTTGATATAAAATATTCAAACGATAATGATAATTTTCTTGACTCTCTGAAGGAGATGTTTGAAATATTGAAGTTTAAAACTTAATGTTTATTTCATGACACCAATAGTGTCTAAATTTGCTTTCATGATACCAGTAGTATCTAAACAATATTTTGTAGTAGAAACTAATAATCAAAGGCTCTAGAAGAGCTAGTTGTTTATCTACAAGTATCTTAACACTAACAATGTTTAAATAATATCTTACTATGAAAAATAATTTGAAGTCTCTCGAAGAGGTTATATATAGTATCATTCATCCTAGATCGTAATTGTTACGATCGAAACACAAATTATAATAAACCTAAAGTTTACTAGCAATAGAAATGGTTATTGAGACTACAAATGATTAGAAGATTGAATTGAGACAACAAATTATTAGAAGATTGAATATCTTTAAGTTACTACGGGTAAGAAATACGTATATGAAACGGTATTCGAGCATGATGGGATCACATGTTACAATAAACTAGAAGTTGATGACATAAAATCTCATGCAATAGAAAATCAGATTTTTTAAAAATAAACAACACTAGTCATGGTAAACTTGAAGTTTACTAGTACATATAATTTTATCAATTGATATGACCGATTTGGTCATCCTGATTTATATCTGATGTGCTAATTATTCAAATATATTGAAGAACTAGAAGATCCTTCAGAATTTTTTTTGTTTTGCTTGTTCTCATGATAAATTGGTTACACCAGCCAATGTTGGGACCGGATCCCCTAAATTCTAAAATAAATATAAAAGGTGAATATGGGCCTGCTCACATGCGATGTGATGTTTTAAATCAGATGCATCTATGAGATGATCACATGTGTATTTATCAACCCGCAATTTTACATGTGCAAAATTGCTTGCTCAATATAATTGAGTTGAGAGCACAAATTTTAGAATAAGTAATCAAGACAATTTATCTTGATAATGATGATTTATATCCAAGCTGGTTTAGCGTTGGTGCCTCTGATAAATAGCTAAACTATTGTTTATGAGAAGAAAGCTTCAAATATTGATGTGAGTTATGATATATTACATACAATGACACTCGTATGCCTGACCAATAAAATATAGTAAATTCTCCCTCACAATTGGTTAAGGGTCAAGAACTAAATATTTTCATCTAATTGTTTTTTATGTGCGGTATATGATTAATGGATCTACCACGATGCATACAGATGAATTTCCCAAAGAAGGTGAGGATATATGTTAGTTTTCCTAACATATGGGGAAGATAATAAGTAACTAAGAAATATGTTGCGAATTATCATTAATATGACCCTCGTTAAAAGGATAATTCAAGTAAAATGCTAGAAGCATTTGCTGACCCAAACTTAATATCATAATTCAGCTGCAAATGCTCTTATTGGATGTCCCTGAAAGACAAGGTCTACCACATGCATGGAACATGGTAGACCAATCGGTTTCTAATGCAATAATCCTTGAAAAGGAAAAGAAACAAATGATAAATATAAGGAGGCAATATGCTCTTGAAGAGCCTACGACCTAACACTTCGTGAAACCTTATTGGAGGTTCAAGTACCTGGAAAAAATAATGAAATAATGAGATCTCAGTAAGTTATGTCGAATTGTGAACCGATACAAAATGATAGCTCATCGATGATATCTTTGATACAATATAGTGCACAATATATTGTAAAAGATTGTGAGGATCTGAATTCTGAGTCTATTAAAGCATGTTGACGTAAAAATAATTATCAAGTGAAATGATGCATCTTGGTAAGTGTAAGGCTTATTGGACCAATAGTACAGGCTTTAGAAAATGTCACATCATTTAAATATTAATGGAAGTTGTCACAACCTATATGGTTACTTGACAAAATTTATATAAAATTTCTGAAGGATTCAAAATACCTGAAGCATGTACAAGTTCTTGAGAAACTTATTTATAATCCTTAAATGGATTAAATGAATCAAGACTGATGTAATGGAATCGTCTTAATGAATATTCATTGACGAAGGGTGTAAAGATGTCTATGTTTACCCTTGTCTCTTTATGATAATCAGAATCTTTTATATTGGTGTGCACGTTGATGACTTGAATATTATTGGAGCTCTTGAAGAGTCTCCCAAAATAGTGGATTATCTGCTAAAAGAAGTTGAAATGGAAAAATTAGATTGGTCATGAAGTATCATAAATTGATTCATTTATTTATATTGCTATGACTATAAGCAATGATATAATTTCTCTCCTACATAGAGATATTAAAACAAGATCAATTGCATATTGCAAATGAATGGCCTGACATGAAGTTTATCCTAATAATTACTGTCAAGTTTTTTGGATATACAGGGCATTCATCCAAGATATGTTATCTATTTTCATGGAGGGTTATTGTTATAACATATTGTTCTACACAACAATTAAATTATACAAAGATAAAGCAAGTCAGAATGTACTTGGCATAATTCCAACAATATTATATGACGATGAAATAATTCTATCTAAGGAATGAAGATGCAGATGATCAACCAGTTCATTAGGTGATCATTTGACAGATCCGATCACAAATGCACTGCCAACCTTAAGATATGATAAGTTGGTATACAAGATTGAAGTACATCATCTTCAAGGATAATGTGATGCTTTAATCAGGGAGAGTAAAATATGCACAGTATCCATTTGTATTTTCCTAATAAGATTTTTAATGAGACAACTTTCAAAGCGTATTACTAGATATGTATACTCTTTTTCCTTAACTAAGACTTTTTCTCACAAGATTTTTTTTAGTAAAATTTTAACGAGGCACATCATATATTAATGAACATCCAAGGGGAAGTGTTGTAAATATTAATTATTTATGTATGTCTATTAAATATAAATTACTTGGAGAGCAAGTTAGTTAGTGTAGTTAGATTGAAACTAGGTTGGTTACTTGACACCAAGCTAGTTAATTGGCCACCAAGTTATTTACCTCTTATAAATAGAAGGTTTATTTTCCCATTTGACCGACATCAAAATATGGAAATAAAATATCTCCTTAAGCTTCATCTCTATAATTCTCTTGTTTCACTCTCAATTTATATTATTTTATAACAGTAACATCATTTTATCAAGTTCATAGAAAGTAGTAGTATGCTGCTATAACATATTCAATAGTCGTACTCGCTAACCCAACTTTAAATATTTGCAGTCTAAAATTAGGTTTGGAAGTCACCAACTTAGGATCCGTATATCTGAAATGCAAACTTCAGATAAACTTTCTCATCTTGAATCTTGCGAGTCTGAATTTAATTCTAATATGATTAAACTTTCATTATTCTTTACATATGGGGCTAATTGTCCACTTGCCCCAATCTAATCACCCTCTTGGCCCTAGACATATCAAGAGTGAAGCCTTATATATAAAGCAAACTGCACACAGCATCCCAGTTTATGAAACGAGCCTAAACTTTGTTAGATAAGCACCATTTCATTCTTGAAGTACTCAAAGAGAAAGCATTTGTATATTATAAAGGAGAGCAATTTGTGGTTTATACCGTCTAATGTATGTATTCTTTTATGACTTATATCTATTCTATATTTTTATAATGATTTGGGTAAGTCATAAAAAACACATACGTTACGGGTGCAAATAGCAAATTACTCAATAAAGGACAACACTATACTACTCATATCCTAACTATAATTCAAATATCATTTGATTCAAACACATGTATATCAAGTTTTATTTGTAAGAAGTTTTTATTAATTTTTGTACTCTCAATGAACATATTCATCCATGTGATAAAGTGAAAACATATGCTGGACAAACTTTAATATTGTAGTTATGTTATTCTACAATAAAGGAGGAAAATAGGCCCTTGACTTTAATAATAGATACTTGCCAAAGAGTGGGTTACGTTATCATAACATGAGTGATTCGGCAAATTTGGATTCATATATATATCCACCAAGTGGTACTTCATTCTACGATATATATAAGATACATCTGTATATATATCATCATCTACATCCAGAAAGTCGTATGCTTTGGAAGAAGCTTGTACAGTTTGGAAAAGGGTTTTGATTGATCAAAAGAAGAATCTACTACATCAATTCGAGCTTGCTCGATCTGTTCAATTGAGACCTTATAATGCAATCGCATTCTCTGGTCCAATTCCTGTTTTTGTTTCTGTATTTCTGATTTATCCACTGTGAAATAATATTTTATCATGCTGGAAACGAATAAACGTTACGAACGTGTCACGGGGAAAAATATTACAGAAATTACCTAGACAGTGACACAAATTGAGAGAAACTTTGATTGAATACTTGGGCAACACTGTAATTTTGTTAATATTTTATTTTACTTTACTACTTATATAGAAGCGCCATCCAGAGGAGCTTGGGGTCGTGAGATTATTTTGGGTAATTGGAGCAATTCTATTGGCTGAGAAGTAATGTACCATGTCTTGCTTCATAAATATTTATGTTTCTATGACAATTTTACCCTTTATATAAGGACAATTTACGCATGCCAATTTTTTTCCCAGATATTCAGCTTCCTAGCTTACGCCAGACTATTCATGGAGATAGCAGTACCGGTCCCTCAACACTACTACCAGTAAATCGCGGGATGTGCCTGAATAACCAGGGTTTGAGAACAAAGCAATTGATATCACCTAGAAGGTCTTATCCCAGAAGAGAGCAAAGTGTTCCCACCAAGATTCGAACCCACACTGCATGCCTCCAGCTGAATTTTAAGTTCACCTCCTTTGTCATCCAGTTATGCCCGGGGGACTAATTTTTTTTTATGCTGTCTTTGTGGGTCCTAGCTACTTCACGGCAATAACTCCGCTACATTTTTTATGTGTGTGCTTGTCAACAACACTAATTTGTTCTTCTCATACGAATTATGGAATAGTAAAAAAATAATTAAATTAATTAAAAGAGTTACTACGTTTTTGCTCTAACACAGGCACCATCTTTTTTTCTTTTTTCTTTTTTTCCCCTATAGGTAGCATGGACACTTATAGTATGGGCATGCTCTAAATAGGGAATACCTCAAAAGGAAAATATACATATCATAGAGCTAAAATATGGTAACATGGAGATTATATGGGCAATACTCTCAATAGGAAAAACTCAAGGGAAATATTCATGTATTTGTAATAAATTCTGTAATTCAGTTTGTTATTTAATTAAGTTAATTTCTTGCAGAAAAGGTTAATCAAAGGAATAATGTATCGTGTTAAGCAATTTTCTGCACAAAAATAATAAACTACAGTTAGTGAAAGAATATAATCCCTTGATTATTTCATTAATAAATATGTCTATCTATACAATTTACAATCTCTAAATATGGAAAATCATATTCCTACTATACTACTAATATCATAATTACACTTGTACAAGAATTCTACAAATTATGATAAGTAACCTAAATATTGTTGGTTTGGTAAGTAACCTAACATGAGTTTTATCATACCCCGGCAGTCATAACAGGCAATTGTCGTATGCTGAGACTGTCTCTAAAATCTTCAAACATAACCAAGGGAAGACCTTTAGTAAAGATGGCAACAATTTGGTACCTTGAAGGGACATGCAAGACACGTACTTGTCCACGAGCTACCTTTTTTCGAACAAAGTGAATATCCATCTCGATATGTTTAGTGCGCTGATGTTGGACCGGATTCCCAGAGAGATAGACTGCACAGACATTATCACGGTAAACCAAGGTAGCTTTCTGAATCGAAAAGTGTATCTCTAATAGAAGATTACGTAGCCAACATGACTCAGACACCACATTGGCTACCCCTCGATCCTGGGCCTCTGCACTGGATCGCGATAAAGTAGCCAACATGACTCAGACACCACATTGGCTACCCCTCGATACTGGGCCTCCGCACTGGATCGCGATAAAGTAGCATGGCATTTTCGCTGACCAAGAAACCAAGTTGTCACCCAGAAACATACAATAACCAGAGGTTGAACGCATGGTATCTGGACAGCCACCCCAATCAGCATCTGTATATGACACAAAAGTAGAGACCGAGGACGGATATAAATGCAATCCAAAATCAAGCATGCCATGTATGTATCGGATAATACGTTTGAGCGCATGCATGTACTCAATCCGCGGATCATGCATAAATAAACACACCTGATGTACTGCATACGTACTATCCGATCTTGTGAAAGTCAGATACTGAAGAGCCTCTGCAAGACTACGATACTGGGTGAGATCCTCGTATGGTGTGCTAGATATAGCACTCAGCTTAAGTTTGGTATCAACCGGAGTAGAAGTAGACATACACAATGACATGCCAGCTCTCTCAATAATCTCTGCCGCATACTTTTTCTGTGATAAAAATAAACCACCTGCATGATGAGTGACTGTAATTCCCAAAAAATAGCTCAAGGGCCCCAAGTCCTTCATAGCAAATTCTGAACTGAGAAGGGACATGATAGACTTACGTAGATTATCAGACGAGACAATCAATATTATATCATCAGCATATAACAATATATATGTCAGAGATGTACCACGATGAAAAATGAACAGAGAATGATCAGACATGCTATGAGAAAACCCGATAGTAGACACAAAATCTGCAAACCTCTTATACCAAGACCGTGGGGCCTGCTTAAGCCCATACAAGGATTTTTTCAGCAAACAGACATGATGAGGATAATTGAGGTCCTTAAATACCAAAAGCTGATGCATGTAAACTGTCTCTTTAAGATCACCGTGTAAGAAAACATTTTTCACATCCAGCTGATGAATGAGCCATGCTTTCGAGAGAGCTAGACTGAGAACAGTGCGAATGATAGCCGATTTGACCACCGGACTAATTGTCTCTCCATAATCCATGCCAACCTGTTGAGTTTTACCATCACCTACAAGATGGGTCTTATGCCTCTCAAAAGAACCGCCAGAATTTTTCTTATGAGTGAAAATCCACATAGAACGAATAATATTGACACCAGGAGGACGGAGCACCAACTCCCACGTCTTATTTTCAATAAGACCATTATATTCGTCATCCATGGCTAATTTCCAATTTGGGTCATAAAGGGCAGACACTGAGTTATGGGGTAGGGGAAATTTAGTGACATTAGAATTAAGATTAAAATGTCATTTCGGTATAAAAATCCCCTTTTGGCTTCGAGTAACGAGCCCTTGACTCGAGGTAAAATTGGACGGGATTGGAAAAATTATTTGGTTGGCAGCGGACTCGCCAGCAGACAATGGGCCTGCTGGCCCAACAAAGGGACGAGAAACTGGAACTGCAGCAGGACTGGCAGTGGGCCGAGAAGCTGGGCAGTACCGATATCGATCCTGGGCCGAGACATCGGTCCACTACTGAGACCATGTGGGCTAGACGAAGTTGGACCAGGAAAATATGGGCCAGCAGGCAGTGGGCCTGCTGACGGATTCGGTTCATGGGACATTTTGGATAAATGGTGGATAATATACAGTGAGATCCCATCATCTAAAAAATTATACGAACTAGACATGAGACTACTCAATTTAGCAAACGGAAATTGGGACTCATAAAAAATAACATGGCGACTAATTATGATTTTGTTAGAGGATAAATCATTACATTTGTAACCACGATGATTAGATGGATAATCCCAAAACACACACGCGGTAGAGCGGACTTGAAGTTTGTTAGTTGTAGTAGACGGAAAAAGAGGATAGCATAAACACCCAAATACCCTAAGATGAGAATACGAAGGATCTTTATTGTAAAGAATTTTAAGTGGGGATTGATATGCTAAGCCTTTAAGAGGGAGGATGTTAAGTAGATATATAGCCATTTGCAATGCATGATGCCAAAAAAATGTGGGAATGATGCATGGGCTAGCAAGGTACACACAATATTATTTATGAAACAAAATTTTCTCTCATTTGTGAGTACGTATCTGGACAAGAAAACCGAAAAGATATGCCATTAGTGTCACAAAACTCTCGAAACGGCCCATTATCATATTCCCTACCATTATCACGTTGAATATTTTTAATTTCCCGTTCGAATTGGGTACAGATGAATGCTCTAAATTTTAAGAATGTGGAAAAGATTTGAGACTTTTTAGATAAAGGAAATGTCCACAAAAAATTAGAATAATCATAAAAAAATAAGACATAATAACGATGGCCCAAAGAACTTAAAACGGGAGATGTCCATAAATCACTATGAATAATGTCAAAATGAATCAAAGTACGAGATGTAGAGGCTACAAACGGTTATCTAACATGTTTTCTAATGGACAAGAAGGACAAAGTGGAGTACTACGCGTACCCTTACAAGAAATAAAATTATTCTTATGAAGAGAAGACATAATAGATGACCCCGGATGACCCAAACGTGTATGCCACAAGGAAGGAGCAAGAGCGGCAAAGGTAGAAGGTGTGGCTTGACTCGTGGAAATTATGGTGATTGGATAAAACTCTCCCCTACTATTATATCTCATTAGAGGTATCCCCGTCTTGAAATCTGTCACAGAAAATCCAAACGGATCAAAATTAACAGAAACCCAACTATCAGTGGTGAATTTTCGGACAAACACCAAATTTTTAATTAAGTTAGGGGCATGAAGAACATTTTTCAAGATGAGAGGTGGATGTGGGGGACACAAATTCGTATGACCATAACCGCGAATTGGAATTGAGTTGCCATTATCAACAATAATGCCACGATTATTGCTCAAATTGAAATAAGACGAGAGAGTACCTTGTGCGGACATCATATGAGAAGTGGCTCCGGTGTCCATGTACCAATTTGCGTCTTGGGGATGGAATCCAAGTGTATGCATTGCGGCCTCAATATCTATAGGTGTCGGGACATGAGCTGGGCTCGCAGCAGTGAAGGCCTGCTGAGGCCAAGGCCCAAGCCGGTTGCACTGGCCCAGCAATGGATCGTGATGCATTATTCTGAACCGGAAAATTGGGCCTGGAAGCTGACTGGAATTGGGCCTAGTTTCCAGAATATGACGTTGGTGGAAAATAAGGGATGTTGGGCCAATGGCCCAGCCCCACGGCCAGTTGGCCTGCGGTCTACTGTTTCAAGCACCACTGCTGTTGTTGCCACTGTTCCGGCCACCGCCACCGCCGCCATTACCACCGCGACTGCCTCCGCGGTTCTTGCTTTTATTTTTCCGATTTGACCATTTTTTCCGCCACTATTGATACGGTTTTGGCCCGAATTTTTGGAGAATGAGCGAGGGTCGTCTGACGTGGCCATCATCATGACTGAATTTGCTCCGGTAACCGCTTTCTTAGCCAAACCGGCCTCTTCTAACATGAGCATGGAATGTGCCTGATAAAATGATGGGAGATGATTACTTTGACGAAGCAGTGTCCTAACTCCATTATAGGCCTGCAACCATCTGAAGAACAAGATGATAATTGGTAACGAGCGCACCAACATTTCGGAGTTGATCCGCCAATTCCTTTAGCCTTTTACAATAGGCTGAGACGTTCGGAAAATCTTCCATGTTGACATGGAAAAACTCCTACTCAATAGTGACAACACGAGAATTTTTGTTATCTTGGAATATATCACGCACCCTATTCCAAGTTTCCATCGCCGTAGCGTCAGGTTCAATAATCGTTTGCAAGAGGTCTGAAGAGATAGTGGAATAAATCCACTTGAGAACGGTAGCATCAAGGGTTGTCCATAACGTAGGATCATCCTCGGGGGTAGGCACCTTCTCCTTGCCAGTTACTGAGGGAATGGTGTGATGGAGGACTTGATGCGAGCGTACGTGAACCTTGAATAATTTCGCCCATGTCGCGTATTGGACGTTTTCCATCTCAAGAACAATAGGGATGCGTTTCTTGATGTTGGAGACTGTAAGGGCAGGATTAAACATGTACTTTGACATAGACAGGATTAAACATGTACTTTGACGTAGACATAACGAAAGAACAATAGGTGAATTAGGGATTTGGAAAAAAATTTGTAAGAGAGGAAGAAATTGCACGGAGACTGAGAAATTGCATGGAAACCGAGACTGAGAAAGGGCAGCAGAATTGTCTTTGTGAAGGTATTTTAGCCCTATACTTCTAATACCATGAAAGAAATAATCACTTGATTATTATCATTGATGAAGAGGTACTTATATACAATTTACAATTCATAATTATGGAAAATCATATTCCTACTATAACAATAAATCATAATTATATTTGTACAAGAATCCTACAACTATGGTAAATTTGCACAACAAAGTTGGGTGCAATTTGGTTTCGGTTTCCCAACGAGTCGGGTATATTTCTTTCAGGCTTCAACATATGATTTCACCTTATACCACGAGATCAAAATTAAACTAGTTGATTTTCTTTAACCGATCGATTTATTGCAACTTTCGCATTTCGTGCTGAGATCCCAAATCCACTAATCCGCCCGGAGTAACAGGCAAGTTTTGAAAAGTATAAGGGAGTGATTCGGTAATTTTCACTAGTTTTCATCTTTGACAATTGCGACACATTAACGATGACCCTTTTCTCAGCTTATTATAAAAATCTCATTATCCTGATTGATTGATGACTCAGAGGTGACGAAGCAGGAAATTACAAATTGATATACATGGACGATTAATCTTTTCTTTTTGTGTCCCATTGATATTTAGTCATTAATAGTGTTACAAAAATCAAAGCAAAAGGTCGTTCCCTGATTCCAACACAAGCTTTAATAAACCAACAAGATAAACATATTAATTTGATTTTGTTCTAAGACAATTATATTCTAAAAGCTATTTATATACCATGTATGTACATATTACAAAATATCATCGTAAAATATTAATTTTTTAAATAATAATAAGAATAATAACAATGACACCCTTTTGATTACAAAGACTACACCTCTCGTTCTATCCTTTAAATTTTTTGCAGACTGCTAAGAAAAACTTTTGGTCGTCTTAAAAAAATTATAATAATAGCGTCCGAATCAACTTGTGTTACACCTCATCTATTTCATTAGGTATCAACACAAATATAAATTAATTATGCCAACAAAATTTAGGTGGTTGAAAAAAATCAAGCCTTTTGGTAAAATTTGAACCGGGTCTTCAAAATTTGCAATTATCACTGTGTCACATTCCTCGGTGCCTTATTCACAAGAGTATTTGTCAAAGTCCAATTTGTACGTGAGTAATGCAGCAAAAAATATATTCGCTGACACCTCTAGATAAGTAAAGTACATTTTTCTATTTTTAAAACGTGAGAGGTTGCTATTCTTTATGCTTTTTTTGCTGAGCTTGAAAGTGAAATACAAACTACCATTTCTCTTCTCATCCTTTTTCTTTTCCTCTTTCACTGAACACATCAAAGTTGTATAGTTTTCTTCCTAACAATGTTTTGGCACACTTATTGGTTAGTACTTTGCATGTTCTTTTCTGGTTTCTTAGTATCATGTCATCAAACAGACAACCGTAATATTCTCAAAGAAAATCCAAACCATGTTTTATCTTCAAGCAGTTTCTTGTTTGGAACAGCATCTTCTTGTTACCAGGTAATTCTCACATTTTTTTTTGGATCTTTTTTAGTGAATTTTTGTTTTGAGTCATTTGTTACAACATTTTCTTGTTTTCTCCGCAGTTTGAAGGAGCTTTTCTCAGTGATGGGAAAGGTCTTAACAATTGGGACGTGTTTACTCATGAAGCTGGTGAGATTTTAGAATTAATTTCAATGTCTTTCAGTGTTTGCAACATGGATTTTAGTCGTATACACCGATCGTGTAAAGAATTTTTATAACATCAGTGTATGGTCACCCAAAGAATAAGTGAGATTTGTAATCTTGAAAATAAGACAGATTACTCGTAAAGATGATCTAAAATTTCCTTAAACTTGACTGTGTTTATAACTTAACAATTACATGTAATTGCTATATGTCATTTTAACCTGATGTTGTAAAGAATTTGTACACTATCAGTGTTTAGAAGTTAAACTCGCGAAACACCAGCTCCCCCACCCACTCATGTAATTTAATTATGTATTGTTTTTGAATTTTGGTGTTGTTGCAGGTCATATTAAGGATGGAAGTAATGGAGATGTTGCTGTTGATCACTACAACCGTTATTTGGTAAATCTAATTTATCATTTGAGCCTTTTCTTTTCTGCAAATATAGAACCCATTGTTGTTTATCGGAAATAGGGAATTGTTCACAACTTTTTCTTTTTTCTTTTTGAGTCTCTGAAGACTGAAATTTTCACAATTTTACAAGGTGAATGAATTCTGCTTGAAAATAGTATCTTGTTATTGATGAACTGATCCAATACACGTAAGGAAAACAACAAGTGGTATTTGGATATTTTATTGGTGGAAGAGTAGGTTAATCATTGCTTGGTCAATAATATGTAGGGCATACTTATCTGATAAGTGAGTATTCTTTAGATAAACATTAGTATATATTTATGAGCCCCACTAGCAATTTCTTTAATACACTAGTTTTGAATTGAACAAGGACTCTATAATGCTGTCAGCCTGTCACTTATATTGTACCTATATGGCTTGTGAAAGAAATAGTTAGATATTATGTATATTGGAACTCATTAGAGACCATTTGGCATTTGCTTTCTTTCACATGCTAACATTTGTACATTTTTTGGGATTTACAATGTAGTAATTATCCTTTTGTTCTACATGTATGAGGATTCCTTTGTGACTTGTGAGATAATAATGGTCCATATATTTGCTGTCAACACAAATATATGGGGTCTACTAAAGTTGTGGATGAATCAACAAATATGTTAAATATCACAGTATATACCCATGATATACACTTTCCATACAAAGTGTATATCACGGGTTATTGGACGAATTTAGGACAATATTTAGTGTGAATATTTGTATTGTACACTTACCTTAATTATAGGAGTCTTGTACTACTAGAATAGGGTTTTGGGTTTAGAATAGGGTTTTGGGTTGGAATAGGAATAGGTTTTCTATTATGATAAATTATAAATTGTATATATACTCTTTCATTAATGAGATTATTTCTTTCATGGTATCATAAGTCTAGGTTAAATTTTCTTCTCCCAAAATCTTAAGCTTTTCGTGCACCATACCCGGTTTCCGAAACCCCACCCCGGGTTCCGTGCCCACTTTCTTCCTCAAATTTTCTTCCCCAATCTCTTCATCATGTTGTTCATTGCTATCATGGCTAAGAACACGTTTCACCCTGCCCTTACAATTTCTAACATCAAGAATCATATCCCTCTTATTCTTGAAATAGAAAACGTCCATTATGCGACGTGGGCCGAACTCTTCAAAATTCACGCACGTTCACATCAAGTCATCCATCACATAATCCCCGCGGCTCCTGAGGATACGGAGGTCCCTAAACGCGAGGATGATCCTAAGTTGCGGACGACTCTTGATGCCATCGTCCTTCAGTGGATTTACTCCACTATCTCTACCGGCCTGTTGCAGACGATTATTGAGCCTGACGCTACGGCAATGACTGCTTGGGATAGACTGCGTGACATATTACAAGATAATCGAAATTCCAGGTCCCTCATCCAGCGGGCAGTGGGCTGGACAACCGCAGTTCAGGCCCAACTTTCAGGCCCCTCATTCCAGATTCAACGCTGGGCCGGGGCAGCAGGGGGGACTGCTTGGGCCTCGGCCCACAAAGGCATTCTCAGCAGTGGGCCCCACACCCACTTAAACCGACATTGAAGCCGCGATTCACACACTTGGATTAACTCAACCGGAACCCAAATTGGTACATGGACACCGGTGCCACTATCCACATGACATCTGATCAAGGTACTCTCTCGTCTTATTCCAATTTGAGAAACCATCGTGATATAATTGTTTGTAATGGTAATTCTATTCTGATTCGTGATTATGGTCATAAAACTTTGTCTCCCCTCATTCACCCCTTATCTTGAAAAATACCCTTCATGCCCCAAAATTGATTAAAAATTTGGTGTCTGTCTGTAAATTCACCACTGATAATTCTGTGTCTGTTGAATTTGATCCGTTTCAGTTTTCTGTGAAGGATTTCAAGACGAGGATTCCTCTCATGAGGTGTGATAGTCCTATCACGCCAAGCTCCGGTCTCTTAAGTCAAGCCTTGCCATCCACTTTTATAGCCCTTGCTCCTTCCTTGTGGCATGCTCGTCTAGGTCATCCGGGGTCGTCAATTTTTTCTTCCATAGATAAAAATAATTTTATTTCTTGTAAGGGTACGCGTCGAATTGTCAATCTTGTTCTTTAGGAAAAATTGTTAAGTTGCCATTTGTAGACTCTAATTCTCATATTTTAATGACATTCGATATTATTCATAGCGATTTATGGACATCTCCTGTTCTCAGTTCTTTGGGTCATCGGTATTATGTTATATTTTTGGATGATTATTCTAATTTTTTATGGACTTTTCCGATAGCGAAAATATCTCAAGTGTTTTCCACTTTCCTAAAATTTAGAGCATTTATTAAAACTCAATTCGAACGGGAAATAAAAAATATTCAATGTGATAATGGCAAAGAATATGATAATGGGCTGTTTCGGGAGTTTTGTGCAAATAATGGGATCGATTTTCATTTTTCTTGTCCTCATACATCTTCACAAAATGGGAAAGCCGAATGCAAAATTCGTACCATTTATAACATTGTCCGAACTTTATTGATTCATGCCTCCGTACCCCCGTCCTTTTGACATCATGCTCTACAAATGGCTACATATCTTCTTAACATTCTTCCTTCCAAAGATTTGACATATTCCTCCCCTCTTCAAATTTTATATAATAAAACTCCTTCGTAATCCCATCTTAGGGTCTTTGGGTGCTTGTGTTATCCACTTTTTTCGTCCACCACAATTAACAAACTTCAGGCCCGGTCTACCCCTTGTGTGTTTTTGGATTTTCCGTCAAATCACCGTGGTTATAAATGCTTTGATTTATCATCTAATAAAATCATCATTAGTTGCCATGTAATTTTTGATGAATCCCAATTTCCGTTTGCTAAAGTTAGTAATCCCGTGCCTAATTCGTATAATTTTTTGGATGATGATATATCCCCGTATATTATTCACCATTTTTCAGCCTTGTCCCGCACCCCAAATTCACCAGCGGGGCCACTGCCCGCTGGCCCCACTACATCACCGATACCCACTGCTCTCGGTTTCGCCACTGGGCCAGTCCAGCCCTATACTGAAACTGGTCCAGTTCCAACTACGATACCTGCCACTGTTCACAATTCTGGGCCAGCAGGCCCACTGCCTGCTTGGCCAGCCCGTCCCGTGTCCCGAAAATTCCCAAAATTCACCCAATTCTCCCCCAAGTCATAGACCAATCACTCGAAGTCAACGGGGTATTTTTAAACCAAAAAGACATTTTAATTTAAATTCTAATTTTCTTAAATCACCGCTACCCCATAATCCCGTGTCTGCTTTAAATGACCCAAATTGGAAAATTGTCATGATCGACGAATATAATGCTCTTATGGATAATAAGATGTGTGAGTTGGTGCCCCATCCGTCTGGTGTTAATATTATTAGGTCTATGTGGATTTTTGCTCATAAAGACAATTCTTACGGTTCTTTTGCGAGGCATAAGACACGTCTTGTAGGTGATGGTAAGACTCAGCAGGTTGGGGTGGATTGTGGTGAGACATTTAGTTGGTGGTCAAGCCGGGTACCATTCGCACTGTGCTCAGCTTGACTCTTTCGAAAGCATGGCCCATTCATCAGTTAGATGTGGAGAATGGTTTCTTACATGGTGATCTCAAGGAGTCAGTCTATATGCATCAACCCTTGGGGTTTAGGGACCCCAGATATCCTCATCATGTCTGTTTGTTGAAGAAGTCCTTGTATGGGCTTAAGCAGTCCCCACGGGCTTGGTATAAGAGGTTTGCAGACTATGTTTCGACTATTGGGTTATCTCACAGCAAGTCTGATAATTTATTGTTCATCTATCGTCGTGGTTCCTCCTTGGCGTAAATACTTTTATATGTAGATGATATTATCTTGACTGCCTCTTCTAATGCATTACGTCAGTCTATCATGACAATGCTCAGTTATGAGTTTGCTATGAAAGACTTGTGGCCCTTGAGTTACTTTTTGGGGATTGCCGTCACTCGTCATGCAAGTGGGTTGTTCTTATCTCAAAGAAGTATGCAGCTGAGATCATTGAGAGGGCTAGGATGTCATCCTTTAAGTCCACTTCCACTCCGGTTGATACTAAACCCAAGTTGGGTGTTGCGGCTGACTTACCATATGAGGATCTGACTCGCTATCGCATTCTTGCAGGGGCCCTTCATTATCTTACCTTCATGAGACCTGATATTACGTATGCAGTATAACAAGTGTGTTTGTTTATGCATGATCCCAGGGTTGAGCACATGAATGCACTCAAACGCATTCTTCGATACATCCAGGGGACACTTGACTATGACTTGCATTTGTATCCTTCATCAACGTCTAAACTTGTCTCGTATACAGATGCTGATTGGGGTGACTGTCCAGACACCAGACGGTCTACGTCTGGCTATTGTGTGTTTCTTGGTAATAACTTGGTCTACTGGTCTGCAAAGAGTTAGTCGACTTTATCACGCTCTAGTGCAGAGGCCGAGTATCGAGGGGTAGCCAATGTGGTCTCTGAATCCTATTGGTTACGTAATCTTCTTTTAGAGTTGCATTGTCCTATTCAAAAAGCTACCTTGGTTTATTGTGATAATGTTAGTGCCATCTACCTTTCTGGTAATCCGGTTCAGCACCAGCGCACTAAACATATCGAGATGGACATTCACTTTGTTCGCGAAAAGGTAGCTCGTGGACAAGTACGCGTCTGTCATGTCCCTTCCAGGTATCAAATTGCAGACATTTTTACAAAGGGTCTCCCCTCGGTCATTTTTAAAGATTTTAGGGACAGTCTCAGCGTACGAAGACCGCCCGCTATGACTGCGGGGGTGTTAAATATCACGGTATATACCCGTGATATACACTTTCCATACAAAGTGTATATCACGGGTTATTGGACGAATTTAGGACAATATTTAGTGTGAATATTTGTATTGTTCACTTACCTTAATTATAGGAGTCTTGTACTACTAGAATAGGGTTTTGGGTTTGGAATAGGAATAGGTTTTCTATTATGGTAAATTGTAAATTGTATATATACTCTTTCATTAATGAAAATAATGAAGGGATTATGAAAATAATGAAGGGATTATTTCTTTCAAAATATGTGGTTGGTGTATTTGATTTTCTTTTCTTTATTTTCCCTGTCATAGGCCCCATAGATTGTGAGCAATGGCTTATTAGCATTTTAAGGCCATTTCAGAAAGCTAACACATTCTTAACGTTTATATCCTGGGGGAAATCCCAGACCTGTTGATATGGGATATATAGTGAGGCACATTGAGATTAATTAGATGGATTCTACTAAATTTGTTTTGGCCTGCTGAAACTCAAATAAACTGCTGTTAACACAATAATAAACTAGATAGGAAGTACTTATGCTTGAACAATTTGTGTGACTTTTGTAGATCAGAATTATTTTTTTCATGAAACTCAATGCTAGAAGAAAAGGGAACACCTTAATTTGTGTTGGCAAGAGACTGAGCGTACATGTTGACACAAAAGGGAAACAGTTAGATCTTGCTCTGTAACTAAGATCTAAAACTCACATTGGTCTTAGTTTTTGGGTCAAAGCTGATCAACATCATATGAAAGCAGATACGCACATATGCTTTTGTTGCTAATTGCAAAATAGCGAGATTGGGGAGCACAAAATTTGGTTTCGCAAGAAGTTTATGAATGAATGTTAGATAAATGCAGTGTATTAGCAAAGAAAATAAAAGCGTAAAGCATAAAATTGAAGAATTCTGATGTTTGGTACTAAAATAATAACAGGAGGACGTCAACCTCATGGCAAATATGGGTGTGAACAGCTTTCGTTTCTCTATCTCATGGGCAAGAATTCTGCCCAGTAAGTTATAACTGTCACTAGTCTCTTCCCTTCATCTTCAACAAATACTCCTTGTCATTTGCATTGACAACTTTTTCTTTGTCTGTTGTAAATTGACTCAGAGGGGATATTTGGTGATGTTAACATGGCCGGAATTGAGCACTATAATAAGCTCATTGATGCACTCCTACAGAAAGGTTGGTTCTGCTTCTCTTGCTAGCAGTATTAAGCTATTGATAATCAAAATGTAGCTAAGTAAAATTCTGTGACTTTAGGGATCCAACCGTGTATCACATTAACACATTATGACATACCACAAGAGCTTGAGGACAGATATGGCGGTTGGCTAAGTTCACGAATACAGTAAGTAGCTGGTCCCATCTTACACTTTAGGGTAGTAGATTCCATCAAAAAGTTGTAATGATGAACAAGTTAACTTGTGTTGTGTTTCAGGGATGATTTCAGCTATTTTGCAGATATATGCTTCAAATATTTTGGGGACAGAGTCAAATACTGGGTTACCATGAACGAGCCTAACCTCGTGGCTGTTCGTGGCTATAGACTAGGAACTTACCCTCCAGCTCGATGCTCCGGTATATTTGGGAATTGTAGTGCTGGTGATTCAGAAAGGGAGCCCTTCATTGCTGCTCACAATATGATCCTATCTCATGCAGCTGCTGTCAGCATTTACCGCACCAGATATCAGGTTCTTTCGATGGCTCTATGCCCTTTCCCCCTTGCCATGTCAACTCTCAACATGGCATGATCTTGCAGAATTAGGTTGTGTTCGGTACGATGAAAAATGTTTTTCAAGAAAATAAGTAGGTTTCGTACTTATTTTTTTGTGTTCAGTATGTAAGCAAAAAATATTATCCTAAAATTATTTGTATATAATCTTAGACAAATACTATGGAGGTAGGGAGGGGGGGTAGGGGTGTGGGTGGTGGGGGTGAATATGAGGTGTGTTGGAGGGTGGGGAGGACACAACCAATGTGAAATGCCACTTGTGGAACTTGTTTTCCTAAAGAAATTGTTTTCCAAAAGTTTTGACCAACCAAATATGATAAAAGTGGAGAACATTTTCTCCTCCATGCCGAACACACCCTTAGTGCAAATAAGGATGACCCCTTTGGCTCAACGCTATTTTCTGGCTTAGTGTTTACAAAGGGAAAGGGACATTGGGGAAAACAAGGTATCATCTTAAGTTTTTAACTATTGGGGGGAAGTAAAACAGGTAACTGGTATATTTAGAAGACTAGAGCTTGAAAATTTATGCTTGCAAACTGCTTCCCCCTCTATCTAACAAATGGTATATTGTAAATTCCTTAGAAGACCAAAAAGTAATCAAGTATCAGTAACATAGTCTGTTTTATGCTCTCTTTTTTTTCCCCAGAAAAGACAGGGAGGAATGATCGGAATTTCTTTGGATACCCAATGGTATGAACCTTTTAGCAATTCCTCAGAAGACATAGCTGCAACTGAGAGAGCTCGATCATTCTACGTCAACTGGTAAGCCTTCCTTATCAGTCGTCAGTACTACAATCTGGTTTCTTGTGCATCAGAAAGAGGGCAAAAGAATGTTTTTTGACTAAGTACCTCTATGCAGGTTTTTAGACCCTATTATATTAGGAAGGTATCCTGAAGAAATGGTACAAATTCTGGGATCTTATCTGCCAGACTTTTCAAAGAATGATTTAAGCAAGTTGAGTTATGGCCTAGATTTCATTGGCATCAATTACTATACGGCTAAATATATCAAAGATTGCTTATATTCCACCTGTGAGCATGGAAAGACTTGGTCAGAGGGTTCCTATTTTGTTACTACAGAAAAAGACGGTGTCTACATTGGGCAACCTGTATGTTTTCTCATCTTTAATATTTTAGTATTCCTCATCTTTTAACCCACTCCACCAAATTATTACTAACACTTTCTACATTGCTGAATTTGTTTTTTTTTTCCAACTTTAAATGAATCAGACTGAAGTGGACTGGCTCTTTCTGTACCCACAAGGGATGAAAAAAATTGTGATGTACATGAAGGACAGATTCAATAATACTCCAATGGTTATCACCGAAAATGGTAAGAAGAAAAGAAATTTCACATTCTTGTCATTTATAAGCAAGATGCATCTTGATCTGTTGGGATGCAACTACTGACATGCTTGGCAATGTTGCAGGCATTGCTGAGAATGATAATCTGAATCCGTCAATAACGGATACCTTGAACGATATTCATAGAGTGAACTTTATGCATAGCTACTTAAATTCACTGGTATATGCAATCAGGGAAGGTGCAGATGTGAGGGGGTACTTTGTTTGGTCCCTTCTTGATAACTTTGAGTGGCTAGAAGGATATAGACTAAGATTTGGACTTTACTATGTCAACTATACTAATCTTCAGAGAACTCCAAAATTATCAGCCACCAGATACAAAGAGCTCATGTATAATTTTCACATACAGCTTCAAACACATACTGCGCAGAAATAGTGGAAGAAGACGATGCATATGTGGAAGCTTGTAAAGACGATTTTCATTTAGGTCTCTGTTGCTGGAAGGCAGTTTATTGTGCAATCAAACAATAACTGTTCAGCCTGATCACTGCCTTCATATGGCACAAGTTAAGCTCAAGCCTACCCTTTGTATTCACTCCAATGGAACTGTAATCGTGTAAATGAGATTTATTAATTATGAAGAAATATTCTGTTTAAAGCTGAGTTCTATACTTCTATTCACGTTTTCCCCTTTCTTCTATAAGGTTTCAACTTAATGTTCCAAAATTCTGCGAAATGGGTGTATGCTGTTTTTCAAAATCAACTCTAAGAGAGCTCGTGATTAAATTGAGCAGATAGGATGGAAAAGTTATATTTAAGAAACATAGACTATTATAACAAATTCATTGACACTATTTCCTCCATGGTTTGGCTGCTATCTCCAGAAAGTTGTTGCTACAAATCAGCCAAAAAATGCTATTTAAATAGAATATAAGAGCATAAAATTTTAATTACTACCTCACACATTGGACCAAGTATGACAGCAGATTGTATTTACATTCCTCAAAATAAAAACTGGCAAAAAAAGCACGAGCCTGAAATATTTTTGACATGCTCTACTACTACAGTAAGATCCGCCGTTACACAGGGGGTTTGACTCTTCTTCAAGGGAAAACTACCATATCTGCAGACCATTGCTTCAAAAACTCTGAGAGTACGGTAAGATATGGGGTACCTTCAAATGACCCAAATGTGTTGGTGAATTCCTCTTCAACATCCTGGTATTTTACCCACCTCTTCTTAGTTCAAGACTATTCCACAGCTATACAAGGTAATTCAGTAAGTGAGCCTTTTCCTTGCAGCTCATAATATAATCCCAGCACAAGCAGTTGCTGTCGATATATAAAGAAGTGAGTATCAGCTATAAACACAAATTAAATGTCTTGTCTGGGTGCAAGATAACACACTGTACTCATTGAAGATAAACATCAGATGAACGATGAACATTTCTTCTCCAGAAAAGAGTGGGGGTGGCCTTAGTTGGGGTGGGGAGAGGGGTTAGAGGGAACTTAATTCTTTTGTTTACAGATGAAAACAAGGCCTAATAACTTGCTGAGCTGTTTAGCATTGCAAGATTACAGCCTAGCCATGCATGCATATCATGCAAGTACATGATTTTTCACATCTGACAAGTCAGCAAGTTAAAGAGGAGAATCCTACTAGTATGTTACTATTGCATCAGTCCATAATCTAAAATCTACCCCCCCCCCCCCCCAAAATTCCTCTTCTTTCTCTCCTAGCTTCCTAACAAAAATAGAGTGAACCACAGGCGAGAACACACAGAGTCGGTCAGTGAGGAAGGGAACTTCAAAGTTTTGCATTTGCCTTTGGTGCATAATAGATGGCACAGGTTGAATATTACTTGACGCAAATTCATGGACCGGAAAAGTTCCTGAAACCCCTTTAAGAGATAGAAGCTACTCTAGAATCTAGTTTACCATGGTTCGCAAATGACACTACAATTTTTGAAGAAGTTGCAAATGGGATTGGATTACACTGCACTATCCACCACCACCAGTTTCTTCATCTAAACTATCTATCTCTAGCAGGATACTCCAATATAGAAAGTTCCTTCATACAGAAATGGAGATTGTATCTGTATTTGAGAAACTTAACTTTGTCATTTCACAGAAGTCCGAGCATTATGTCATTGGGAAGTAACAATGCACTTCAGAATTGAAGACCAGAAAGGTTTGGTACATCAAAAACCATTTCGATGCCCTTTTCGGCCACAAGATATATAATGTAATATATGGATAGAGATTTAAGTGTGAAGAAGCAGGACAAAAGCTTATAATTGCTGCTAAGCCATCAAATTTACACTTACCAAAGGATTTCACTGTAAACAGAGGTCCCATCAATGAATGAGTTGCTCTAATTCCATATCAACCTTAGTTTATTTGTTCTAACTTCCTCATATATTTGGTGAAGCTAACGAGTTTAGCAGATACTCAAGGAGAAGTAGCAGCATTTGCTTCATGATCAGAGAAGGTGGAGAGTGAGAAGGTACTTGTTACTAGTGTTCTTTAAGTTTGGTCAGTTATATGGATACAATAGTTACACAGGGAGAAAGCAAATTATAAGCGATCATTTGATATGAAGACAAAATAATACATAAATCGGCATGTAGAGGATTCACAATACATTACCTGAAATGCATAAGGACTAAAGTCTAAACTACGAAGGGAATAGGATGCAAGCTAATTTTAGTACTAACAGATGAAGAAATACAAAGAGATGATATTGTAAGGATTACAATTCTAGACTTCTCTTTTGGGATTTCTCTTATTGTGACAATTTTTTTTTGAAACCGGTAACTTTCTTTTTGTGACAATTTTATACTCCCTCCGGTCCACTTTACTTGTCATCCTTACTAAAATAGATGGTCCAAAATAGTTGTCATTTAAGAAAAACAAGATATAATTGAGTCATTCTTCCCATTTTTACCTTAGTAATAATTATTCTTGGAAGTAATAAACATTGACTAATTAGCATAGAAAACCTAACTGAAGAGAGATTAAAGAGAAAATACTTATTGAAGAGAGATTAAAGAGAAAATACTTATTGAAGAGCGATTAACATTCTAAATGATTAAAGATGATAAATAAGGGTATAATAGTCAAAACACATAGTTTCTTAAGGGATGTGTAAACTAAAAATGTGACAAGTAAAGTGGACCGGAGGGAGTAATAATGCACTTGACCTAAACATAATTTTACAACTTTCTTTACACTTGTAAATGGTTCAAACTGAGCAATTTTTCATAGATTATAATTATAAAAACAATATACTATGGATATATAAACTTGTCCCCTGAAAATGGTTCATCTTGGAGGCATTGAGATGTGGTGGCATTGTATGGACTAAGCTAAAAATAAACCTTTAATTGATGTAAGTACTAAGTACTTGTCTGCTGAACTTATAATTTGAAAGTGGAGATGCTGAAGTAAAGAGTCAGACGTGTATAGTGAGATATCAGTATCTCCAGCCCTAGAACATGGAGTTGATTGAGAAGGGTAAACAAGGAGCCAATGTTGGGAGTTTCATGTCTTCCAACTCAGACGGATGTCATCCATTAGCAACAGTGCTAAAGTTAGGATCATTGATATAGTAATATTATGATTGATGTAGGCATCCAATATAAAGTTAAAATTATTCAGATCCATTTTTATACATAATACTATCATTAACATTATAAATGATTTTCCATTAGTTCATTACACGGTGGTATTTGCTAATACACCAAATAAATAGATGACCGAAAACACAACCAAACATGATATTGTTGTCAAGAATCTAATACACAACAATCTGGGTACCAAAGACTAGATATTTCTTCGGATGAATACACTGTATGTTACCAATCTACCAAATCAAGCATTAGTAATACATCCCTAATCTACAGTATAGCTAACCAAACAATCTGAGCAAATTTCTATAGAGCAATTCAAAGAAAAAGAGAAATACATTAATTCCTGTTCCTCACATCATCTCTAGTTTCCTTATGTTAAGCACTATTTTCTCTGTAGAATACGATTTCCTTATTCATAGTTTATAGTTTAAGGATATGCTTCGCCACACTATTCAGAGATTTAGATGAATCAGTTTTGCTTGAAGTACGGCGCAAAAGGGACACATCTGAGAGAGCAAATATTAAGCCAAAAAGAATACAAAAGAAACAATAATGCAGAAAGAGCTCTTTGACAAAGGAGGAGTGGTCATGGAGGTAGATTATTTTAGAAAAATACACTGCATAGAACTAAGATATGCAAAATAGAAACCTGAAATGTGATTTTAAGAAAATAACTACGTGAGAGTGGGGCAGAAGAGAAAGAAACGGAAGGAAAGTAGATACCACAGAAGAACAATATTAGATCCCAGAAATGTGAAGCAAAATTGATAAATTCTAAGCTCTCAACACGATGAACTTTTTCTACTTTGTAGTTACGTATGTATATCACTCTTGGTTAGGTAAGATAAAATCATTTTACATGACAATTAAAATGTCTCAAATCTGAAGGTGACTTGTTAATCACATGTCCGGTGGGACACTATATTAACTTTAAATATCCCGACAAAACTTCTCCCCGCAATATGATCCTATTATTACCTCTACAATGTAAGTATATGCTGTCTTACTGATACCATGACCAGCTTCTTCTATCACCAACTTTGGCACCATACACATGCAAAGCTTCACTAATGAACGGAAGAACTCTTCAGCTTAAAGATAATTATGCTTTATAGTAATTGCAAATAAAAAAGTTCTTACCTTATGTGGAAGAATTCGTCCGGCCTGCCACATTATTCTGATGAAGCCAGCTTAAACATTAGCGCAAGCTTTATCTACCTCCACCAGGGTGATCTGGCACCATAACAGTGCTTGCCGTCGTCCCACGAAATCTGGCATGCCTGAAGACCTACAGCAACACTGGGTTCCTTCCCATGTTGTGCTATCCACTCATCTATTGCAAGTGATTTATCGTTTTCGTTTGTATATAGTTTTTTGTTCTTCCCAAATGGCATATACATCGAGTCACCTACAACTGGAGCACTACAGGCAGCTAACTGTGCTCGAATCTGCAAATTATGACCATAAATCACCAGAATATCAGTCATTCTCAAGACGTAGATTTTCAAGCTGAAACACCATTTTTGAGAAAATCACTGTTTTGGTTCCCTTTCACGTCTTCATTGTTTTGAGACTGCAAAAACCAGAGATGAACTTGTAACAATAACTACCATTAGTAACCAGTTTATGCACGATTAACTCACACACACATACACACATAAAGAATTAATGCAGACTCCTCTTTTAGACCTGTAAAACAGCAACTTCTGACCAAGTAACCTGATTCAAGATATTAGGCCTTTCCTGTCTGATACTTGCAGGAGTAAAACCCGACTGATAAACAGGTGAAAAAACTTGCATGTGCAATTACTCGACTTTGAAACATCAAACTTGAAAAATCCTGGAGAAAGAAGGAACAAATACATGAGGGGAGCAGAAAACCGGAATTTAAGTACCTGATGAGTCCGACCAGTTAAAAGGTTGATTTGGCACTCATATGCAAAGTCTTTCAAAGCCCATCCACAGTCATCAAGGTTGTATGTGCTCTCAATTTCACTCCTAGGCCAGGGTACCTTCTTGCATTCTAAAACCTCAAGTTGGCACAATGACCATCCTTTCACAAAATCTGCAAAGCATAGATGCCAGAGGAAAATATGAGCACTTTCGGAAAGAACATCCAACTCCTTATGCCAAACATCACCATCATGGGTTTCCAGGACAGTTTGACATGGAGATGTACATATAACATATGATCATTTCAACGACAACTCTTTTGGGTTAGAAAAGAGAAAATTGAGAATAGCCACTAGCATAACATCTGATTAGTTATTTTGTTTTGATACTTATTTTTTCCTCACAATTAATCCAATGATTCTATAATCCATCTGTTATAACATTCTATTGTCAACTCTCTCTCTCTCTCAGGCAAGAAAAATATTAGTATGATGCATTCAATCTTTAGTTGCTACTTGCTTACCTTCAGAAACAAGTCTTGGGGCCATATTAATAGGACGCATGTAGTGTGTAAGTAATCCAATAGGCACCGGAGCAGCAGCAAGAGCAAGGTAAAGCTTTTTGACCTTCTTCTCCTGCCAGATAATAGATGAAGTTACTGAGAATGCCAAATGGTACGCTCCACGACGGACCTCCATGGGAAGGGCACGTGGAGTTGTTACTTCCTATAACTCTCTATCAAATCTTCTGTAAGATTATACTCTACATACAGGTGAGTCTCACCCTGATTTTTCCATGAAATACTGAACAGTACTCCTTACTTCAAGCTAGCACAATGCTGCACAAATTAGAAAATCATGACAGATTTTTTTTCTTCTTTCTAACAACTAAGAAATCATGACATACAATTTCACCTCTATGCTTGAATTTTATTTTGAGAAATAAATTGTGGCATAAATACAGCGAAAATCATACCATCCTTCAGTGCAATTGTCAATCTGATGGGTGGTCTGCAATGGAGCTGAAAATCCTAATGCTCGAGTAGCAAATGTAGCACAGCTTTCTTCAATGTTATCTGTAGTTCCTCCTACCTGAGTTTAAGTTGTCAATATCCAACAAGAGTTAGCTCATTGGTGAAGGAAAGAGAACAATAATATCCTAGTACAACACGGAGTTAATAGTAAAAACTAATTGGTAAAGATATAGTGAGAGGAAGACCAATGTCAGTTTGAAATAAACTACTTGACAGAAATGGCTATCAGGAAATATCAGCTAGAGGTTTTACGCAACAGAAAATACAACATTTAATACGTCTTTTACTCACGGATGTACCAGCAGGTTTGTCTAGAACCACATAGTCGTCGGTTACAGCAATAATACGAGATTTCCAGTCAATGTCATAGCACCTAATCATATCAAATCTTACAACATTACCTTCTCACTCA
Source organism: Anisodus tanguticus (assembly GCA_034509755.1). Taxonomy (NCBI): domain Eukaryota; kingdom Viridiplantae; phylum Streptophyta; class Magnoliopsida; order Solanales; family Solanaceae; genus Anisodus; species Anisodus tanguticus. The sequence continues at coordinate 37,333,528 of CM067548.1, read as the reverse complement.
CAAAAAGTCGTGAACTAAAGTAAGAATAGGGTGTACAGTAATTACCTCGGAAGGCGCTTAGGGTGTACATGCACCCGCAAATAAGTTCCAGCTTCAACAATCTCATCAGGACAAGTTATACGGAAAGTTCTCTGAGCTTCACGTACGGTTTTCCCTTTGATTGAAGTTCTCTTTCTCAGAACTGATGGATCTGTAACTTCTTCATACACTTTAATTTGCTCACGAGTGGCAGTCGGAGGTGGCTTAGGACATACCAGTGCGTAATACACAGCTCCAAACTGTATAAGATCTTCCACATATCTTAATGATGAAAAACAATTGTCAAGATATCACTTAACTGATCCAAGAGGACTATCACTCAACTCATCAGTGATCACTCTCAACGCGCAAATTAGGATATGCAGGAAAATAACAAGTTAAAGAAGAAAAGGACACTAAAGAAAAGATAGAAATTTACAATGGAGGAAGATCCAAAGCTTTACTAATATACTCTAGAACGGACCCTTCTTTTGCGACGACAAGATGCTCAACCCTCGGTGGGTCATTCTGCAAGGGGCATGGCATTAAGCGTCCATATCTAAGGTGGCTGAAAAATTGAAATGAGAACAAATAGATCAGTGTAACAGATCTTAGGAATGGACACTAGCTCGGTGGGGTTTGATGACATTAGAGACATGTCTCTGCCCCATCAAAGAAATTTTAACACTACAAAAGGGAAGGTCCCGCTATGTGTGGGGTACGGGGAAGGGCCGGACCACAAAAATATATCGTACAACAGCCTGTAGGGAATTAAGCATCCATATCTAAGGTGGCTGAAAAATTGAAATGAGAACAAATAGATCAGTGTAACAGATCTTAGGAATGGACACTAGCTCGGTGGGGTTTGATGACATTAGAGACATGTCTCTGCCCCATGAAAGAAATTTTAACACTACAAAAGGGAAGCTCCCGCTATGTGTGGGTACGGAAAAGGGCCGGACCACAAAAATCTATCGTACAACAGCCTGAATTTCTGCAAGACGCTATTTTCACGGCTCGAACTCGTGACCTCCTGGTCACATGACATCAACTTTACCAGTTACGCCTTCCTTTCAAATTTTAACTCTACAAAATTTAGAATTAAGTTGCAATACACTATCAGTTGAAGTTTCCTGCTCTTGTTTTAGCCTTTTAAATCTATATAGCCAACAAGTGAACATTTTGCACCTCATGACCAATTCATGGCACACACATGAGCAGCACTGTTGCTGACCACTACATTGCCTCTGTCAAATGAAATCAACACATATGAAAAAGGATGCAAAAGTTTCCGCATACAAATGTATTTCTTGTTCAATTTCTACAAATAGATTCAGATATAGATATTTTTCGTGGACATGCAACATCAGTGCTGCTTGAATACAATTACATCTTTTTCCTTTAACTTTATTTTAATAATGGTGTATCTACCAGCTTGAGTGCTTCTTTTCTTAACTTTTTTTATACCTACTTAGATGGTCGCACATTGATTAGAAAAAGAAAATAAAATAATTTTGAACTGTCCTAAAATTACCCTATTGCTGAATTGTGTGACCTCCCACTTAAAAGCTTAAGCTATTAGAGTTTACACATTTTCATTACTTAATTATGTCTTTAACAACCACGGCGTGGGAGGAAGTGGGCCTAACCTAAGCAAGACAAAATCTTATGCACTTAAATATAGAACACAACATTCTAACTTTTCCAGCAGTTTAAAAAATATTCCCTCCGTCCCCCTCCATCCCATTTTAACGGTAATTTTAGCTCTTTTCAGGCCCATTAAGAAAAATAATGAATACAACCTATAGTTTACTAAGTTATCCTTATTTTATCATATACTTTTTAAGAATTGAGCAGCAGGCAAAAGAACTACTACCTCTGTCCCAATTGATACATATTACTTTTTAGTCAGTCCCTAAAAGAATGATAAATTTCTTTATTTGACAATAATTTAACTTTAAACTTTAACTTTCTGCTTAACGCGATGATTTATAACCACACAAATATCTTTGTATTGTTTTAAATCACAAGATTTAAAAAAAATTCGTTATTTCTTAAACTCTGTGCTTAGTCAAACTACATCACATAAACTGAACGGGGACGGAGGGAGTATTTCTTTAATGTTAAGGATATAGTTAAAAATAATTGCCAACTTTAATCTTGAATTAATTATTTTTTAAAGTTAAAACGACATTTAAAATGAGAGAGAGTACACTAAAATGAAAAGCAATAATTACCCATTTGAGGAAACAGTGTTTGAAGTTGAATTGACATCAGACAAAGCAGTGGACTGACAGTTAATGCCTCTGCTACACGAATAAAAGATCAATCTTTTGTAGTGATTCTTGTTCTTTAGCAGGCAGCTACGACTTGAGGTTAATGTGTGTACTAAAGTAACAGAGGAGATAAACCCATAATCGAGAAGCAATCAAAGAGATTGGAGTGAAACTGGAAGTGGCAAAAGTCATTGTCCTTTTGGGTTCTTGGAAGGGTTTAAGGCTGATACAAGACAGAGATATAGTTTAACTGAATGAGATTTTCTGGAAATGACGGTTACACCTTTGTAGTTTTGGGGAATTATAACCAAGTCCCTTAACTTTTTCGTGATCGGGTTCGGATTGGATAGGGAAATTTTCAGTTTTTGGATTCAATAAATTACAACTCAAATCCGGATCGATTTTCTTTAGTTTCATTTTTCGGAGTTAGATTTTAAGCCTACATGTTGAGTTGTTTGTGGTTCGGCCCTTTTCCAAACTCCGCACGTAGCGGGCATCGGACTGTCTTTTTTTTATGTTAAGTTGTTTCTTCTTCTTCTTACAAAATTCAACATCCAAAGGAAGTATTCATGTTAATTTGCATTAAGGCCTGGAATTAACAAGCCTAAATATAGCAAAACAGTGTCAGAATAGAAAGTATTTTGACAAACAAGAAATAATTAAAAATACATCTTGAAAATTAATAAATCTAAGTATTATAGAGTCATGTCCAGATAGATCATATTATAATAGTAGTTCATGTTCAAGTCCACTGTTACTCAATTCTTATAGACTCTATGAGATTTAGATGGTGTTTGGATTGAGTTATATTAAGTGTTCATTGGGTTTTAAACATTTTTCTAGTTTTTATGGTGTTTCGGGAAAAAAATATTTAAAAAACTTACTTTTAGACATACATAAATAAAGATGCTTATTTAAGGATCAGTGTCCCAACTCCTCACCAAATGCATCTCAGTTTGTACTATCTATCATCCTAATATGATATGTAGAATTATGTAGTAAGATATTGAACCTAGCATTAGATATATGGACTTCTGCCTAACAGCTAGGATAAATATAAGATATAAATTTTTTGACTTTCCAATATTTCAAAGTCGTCCTAAATTCGAATTTTCTAAAAGTAAAATCCATTATACGAAAATCTAAATCAAAAATTCAAAATTTGAATTTTGATTTGGATTTTAAATTTACCCAAACTATGCGCACTCCTATTCGTGATGCACTAAAAAAATAAAAATTACTACTACAAGATTGTTGCAACTTGCAAGACTGTTGTTTGATTATCTGTAACTTTTAGGTTTAATTAGGGGTGGCCAGTGGGCCGGGCTCGGGTCTGGCGGGCCGGGTCTGGCGGGGTCGGGGTCGGGGCGGGACGATCCGGGGGTCGGGATCGGGACTAGCGGGCCTAGCGGGGTCGGGTCCGGCGGGACTCGCTCCGCCCCGTCCGATCCCGATCCCGTCGGATCGGGGCGGGGCGGGGCGGGGTCGGGTTTTCCTTTTTTTTTTTTTAAATAACATATGTATAAAAAAAACTCAATAAATAAAACAAGATAGTGTAATAAAAACATCCCAAGGCTGTTTTTGTGCCTCTTATATTATTTAATAGACATATGATTTTTTTGTAATACAAATACAATTGTCTAAAATCTAAATTGCAACTTTATGGTGTTGTCCAAAAGTTGCAAATTACATAATAAAATTGCAATTAAAAAAATTACATTTTCAAAAAAATCTGTTCTAATTGCTTGATGATTTCATGTGGTTCTTCGGTTGGAATAGGTATTTGTTGGTCAAATTGATCCACGTCGCTTCCACTACCTTCGGTTAAGATTTCGTTATAGTTTTCATCATCTTCTTCGTTGATCTCCGGTTGACCGCACCTTCTCCGCTCCGCTCGTATCCAATCTCTCGAATAATACGCAATTTCCAAGTCGTCTCCGGCCAATGAGTGTCTGTGGTCTCCTATTTGATATCTCGCTGCGCGAAAAAGCGCTTTCCGACGCAGCTTGATGACGCTTGAATGTTCAAAACATCTCGAGCCATCAATGAAAGTGTCGGAAAGGTCTTCTCATTCCCCTCCAAAGATTTCGACAAGTCTTCTTGTCCATCTTCATTGATAACTTCTTGATACGGTACGAACCCCGCAAAACAAAAATATCCAACTCGCTAATTTGGTTAGTAGAGGTACGGCCGCACATTCTATTTCGAGGCTTTCAATACTAGCCGCGAAACAAGATGTCTTTTGTGATGTTGTGTTGAAGATGAAGAAGATGGTATGGTAGTCGGTACGTTACTAGCATTTTCTTGTTGATAAAATCTATATATATTTTTGCAAAGGTGTTCTACGCTATTCAACACTTCTTCTTTAGTTTGTTCAATAGGTGGTGGGTGATTTAGATTTTTGGGACTTGGAGGTGGTAGTACTTCTATACAATCGTAAATAGTTTCAATTAGTGATTTAGTACCGTCTATTTTAATAGTAGGATTTAATACAGAACCAATAATATAAATAGAAGGAATAGGAATAAAATATTTTTTTATTTTGACAAACATTTTTTTAATAGTCGCCTTATAAGTTTGTTTTTCCATATATTCACTAAGTAATAAAAATATTAGAGTTATATAAAATAACATAGTTGAAATAGTAGGATAATATATACCGGAAAATTCTTTTGTTGCTTGAAAAAATTTCTCTAAAAATACAATAAGTTCGGAAATTTTTTCCCAATCACTATCTAAAATCATATCACCGGCTTTTTATTATGAGAGTTAAAAAATAAAGTTATAGGTAATTTATAGTCATAAGCAACAAGGAGTTGCTCGTATAAAGAATTCCACCTAGTGGATACTTCTTGTGGAATTCTTCTAAAAGGTAGTCCACAATCATGACAAATTTTTTTATATTCTTTTCTACGTTGTACTTTATTACTTTTAAAAATAAAGTTTATAGCAAATTGTATTTTACTAAGAATGTCTTCAAAAAGTGATAGACCATCCTTTACAATTAAGTTATATATATGGCACGCGCATTTTATATGAAAATGGTCCGGAAAAGATGGAGCTAAACTATTTTTTAATATTGTAATTGCGTAATTGTTATTAGAAGCGTTATCTAATGTAATAGTCATAATTTTATCGGTAATTCCGTAATAATCGCACACTTGATAAATATTTTCTCGCAATAAAAGTACCAAAGTGTGCCTATCATCTATATATCTATACGCTAAAATACGTTTTTGCATAGACCATTTATAATCTATCCAATGACAAGTTACAAGTTAAATAATCATGGCCGTTAGTACTACGACCTATATCGACGTGATAGATACTTTGCCATTAAAATGATATAATGAAAAACGTAAATATTGTTGATATTCATGCGCAAATTTAAATACATCTCTCTTAACAGTTGACCTAGAAAAACCGTTAAAAGCAGGATTATATATATCTCTAATGTAATGAATAAAACCGGGAGATGAAGGAAATGAAAAAGGCAAACCCTCCACAAAGAACTAATTTTGATATTGCTTCCCTATCTCTATGTTTGTTGTATTTAGAGCCTACAATTCCCCCCCGTCATAGGGTTAATTTGACCCCGTACTTGGTCCGGGACGATCGGTATGTGAACCTTGTCCCGATGGAGCGGCCGTTTGCGCACCCGGTTTTAAAGCCTGGTATTGGGCATACCTAGTGGATGAGCACTTACTACGTGTCTAATTAAACCCCCGTCCCACCGTGACCTTTTCCGCTTTTAAATTTTAAAACATTTTTACAAATTTTACATATGGCTACTTGATTCTCTACGTCCCTATCAAAAAATGTCCATGCATCTGATTTTAATGGTCGTTTTGCCGGACCTCGTCTCATACTAGGGGGAATAGGAGGTATTTCAGGTTGAAGGTGCACTAGTGGGCGTGTTGTCATCAATATTAGTGGGTGTATCGTCTAGATCATCGTCTAAATTAAAGTCTTCTTGAGTTCCGAAAATAACTCCTCGTCTAAATCTAATGGTATTGTAGGAAAATGTTGAGTATCAACAAAATCATCCTGTATAGGAATAAGATGACTAGAAGAAGTACCCTTGCCCTAGTTGCCTCTACTAGAAGAAGCACCCTTACCCTTACCCTTAAACATACCTTTTAATCCTTCCATTTTAATTATGATAATAAATAATTAAAGACAATAAAATTAAGTGCGCTAAATAAAATAAACAGACAATAATAATTTAATGAAGGAACGAATGTACCAAACGCCGACGTAACGTCGACGTGTAATCGAGAGGTTGAAAATTGAAACTTTGCTCGATGGAAGATCCTCAAGCTAGTTGCCAACTTCACTCCCAATTCCCAAATGAATTAATAAAATTGAATATTTAGCAAACAATGTAGAGAGATATATTGAGAAATTAGAGAGATTGTAGGAAGATTTGTGAGAAAGATGAAGAGAAAATGAGTTATTTATAGTTGAAAAATTGGGTTAAAGTGTAAATATAATAACTTATGGGTTAAAAATAAATATTAAGGGGTAGGGGGGTTGGGGGAGGGGGGGGGGCTAAAATGGCCGTTGGCCAACGGCCATAATCTAAAATGGCCGTTGGTGCAACGGTTATTTTTGCAAAGGGGGTTTAAGGGTCGGGGTCGGGGTCGGGGTCGGGACGGGCTCGGGGCGGGCTCGGGTCCGGCGGGCCTGGGGCGGGCCTGGGCGGGCTCGGGTCTGGCGGGACGAGACATCGTCCCGTCCCGAGTTCGAGTCCCGCCCCCGTTAAATTTTTTTTTTTTTTTTGAGCGGGACCGGGGCGGGGTCGGGACGGGGTCGGGTCGTCCCGGCCCACTGGCCAGCCTTAGGTTTAATTGCTAAAATTAATCAGAACTGGAAAGTTTTATTCACTATGCAAAAAAAACGTCATAAGGTTTTCTCTCACATATGATTGTTGATTTCATATGGGTTCATATATAAGAAGATCAAGACTCGAGCATTATATGAATCAAGCAGACAAAAAGAAGTTGGGTAAGAAGAGATTGTCTCATGTTTTTTTGCTAGTACTTCTTTATTATTTTGAGGTTTCTTTTCCGGGGCTCATATCCACATTGGAATCTTAACTAATCCGAATTAAGGTCGTATAATGCCCATTTAAAAAGGAGCTAGTCTTTCTCTATAACTTGCTGAGTTGTTGTAATACGAGTTCATAAGAGCAAGCTAATTAGGACCATCACTTGAATATAGAAAGGTCTAAACTCAAATATAATAGAAATTGAGGTTAAAGAGATCAAAGAGTAACCACATCTTGCAGATCGGGGAACATAAAAGAAGTTGTGGGAGAAGATCTAGAGTTGATCATCCCACAATGATTGTTAGTCTTATTTATAACTTATTGGAATACGAGTTCATAATAACGATTCAAATATTGAAAGATTGAGACTCAAACATAATAAAAATTGAGGTTCAAGAGAGAGCAACCACTTCAATCTTATGAATTGAGGTACGTGAATTATAGTAGAACTTCAATAATCGAAATAAATTATGTTAATAAGTGTTATTCTAAAATATGGAAACAACATCACATCTTGCAAATATTACCCTAGTAATATTTTAGTTGATGATAGTACCTTGAGAATTTTTGTGACTATTAGTTATTTTTCTAGATATTGTCACACTCCAATTTTGGGGGTGTAGTCGGCACCCGGTGCCCTAAGGCCCGAGTGTACCAATCTTGATATATGTAACATACTCAACAATATATAGGCCGACAAGGCATCTGATGAATGATTACTGATCAAGATACAATCACATTCACGCAGAAAAGGCCTACGGACACACACACACACACACACACACACACACACACACACATATATATATATATATATATATATATATATATATATATATATATACACACAACAAGGCCGACAAGGCCGATGTAAACACAACGATACGCTAAGAGCGCCACACAAGACCACTATACACCAAACGACTGTCTACAAGCCTCTAAAGAGTATATCAACAACATCTGATCAGGACAAGACCCTGCCATACCCAACTATGTATATATATGTAATTGCCATACCTATCATCGACAACTCCGGAAGAAAGGAGTGTGACAACTCTCAACTGAGTCGAGTCACATACTGCGAGGTATCGTCTGAATCTCTATATGTACCTGCGGGCATGAAACGCATTGCCCCAGAAAGGGACATCGGTATGAAAGATGTATTGAATATGTAAGGTAGGCAACATATAAATAAAGATTGAACTATGAAAAAAATAGTATAGAAGTTAACCTGAAACTCATAACAAGCCTATGAGGGCCTACCTGTCATAATCATGAGTATGTATGCATGTATTTTAAAAATTAAGCCACTCATCTGGGCCATATGTATATAATATAGTATCAAACCACTCTATGGGGCAAATATCATGTCGTACTCGGCCTCATAGAGGAGTTGGTCGTACCCGGCCCAGATATGGGACTTGGTAATATCAAAACCAACTGTAGTGGTGTACACATATAAGTGTCGTACCCGACTGACTATAGCACGACTCGGTAAGAAAATAGATACATATATATAAGTGCAATGTAAGCAATGACTCTAAAGGACCTTATAGATCTGATCAGAGTGACTCAAGGTTGCTATCCTCCAATTATCGGTATGTAATGGTGTTCGTATCAATTATTCCAAGAGTCAACAAGGATCATAAGAAGATATAAGATTTAAAAGGAACCAAGGCGGGAAGTGTCTTCGACCAAGAACAACAATAAGAACCATGAAATATATATCGATATGAAACAATAAGGTTCATAAGCTTTAATCTCAAGAATAGAGTTCCTTTTTGAAGTGACGTCGTTATGGTTACGTTTAGTCACAGATCATGCCAAAAGAATGAATGAAGGAATCTTACATACCTTGTTAGCAGGGAAACATCAATCATATGACGTCTCACTCGCCATATAATCGTCAACCTAAAAAATTAAGACAATCCATATCAAAATCCATTCAAGAGTTTCAAAAACTTACCGTTGTGACATTCCGTTGAACACTTAGCGTGCTTACTTTACCCCATATTGTTATCATGGAAACTTAACCTATTCTCACTTTTCTTTACAACAACCACAATTCTAACAAGATTACAACAACCACAATTCTAACAAGATTACAACAATCATATTTCATTAAATCTAGCCATAGTTACCTCCAAGCTTCATTACAACTATCCAATAACCAACACAACAACTATGATGACTAACTAAGAAGTTTATCTTATCTTTCCATGAATTACTTTTGCCACAAGGTCACTCTAAGCTATGGGAGTTCAAGGACATGAAAGGTAGCATGAATCCAAGTTCAAGTCATAACCCGATTTCAATTTACTACTCACTCCGACTTCCCCCCTTAATGGGTATTAGATCTTCTCTTAAACTGTCACTTGATTCTTTAATCTCTACATTTTCGATTAAAATTCCTTTAAGGATCCCTTGAATTGCTCCCGTGCATCAGGGTTCTATCATTTTGGCTGGGAGGATCTATATATCATTTGTTTTCCATGATCGTCATCTCCAAGTGCCCTCACTGTCGTTGGTTCCTTTCTGGTCCTTTAATTTGTACCCTTACCATTTAAAATATTTTCGCTTGTCTGACCCTATGAGGAATACTCTGTGGCCTTAATATCTTGTCATAACATTCTGTTTCCACTTGCCGAACATCCTTCTATTCCTCATAGACACTACTTTGTTATATCGTGATATTTATCGTACTGTATTTAATCAGGTGTTTTTACTCGGTCGGCTCGTAAAATCACACCACTTGACTTGAAGTCTTCATCACCCATTGTTTAAAATCCATAATCCTTTGCTACCACCCACGCATGAAGTTGCTCACTATAGATGAGGTATGCACTTTTTCTTTGATCAGCAGGACTTATCTTGTTTCCAGCCCTCGCATATTGTCTGTTCTTTGTGAATGGATTGAGGCCGCTAGTTCGGGCATAACATTCTGCGCCCCTTTTTCTTTAACCTCATTCTGAAACAAAGCTTCATGTACTTGATTCCAAAAATCTATTCCCCTATCATTCCTCTAGCTCGAGGTTAGTATTTAAATTAGGCATTCATCACAAAATCTCATATTCAAAAAGACGTAATTCATTAAGGGGAGAAAAACATTCTCAAAATGCTTCAAACTGTCTGACACCCCTTTATGCTTTGTATTCCTCTTTGATCCTATTTCGGTTTTCCTTCTCTCGCCCAAAGCTCGGGACTTCATACAACATCAGACGATATCTTATCACAAATTGGAGTTCATCTAGTAATATGTCACCCATTCCGACCCTAGGTTGGGTTATGTGCCCTATATTTTTTTCATTCGTGATATGCATACGTAAATTTACTGTCTCCTGGGCTAGAAGTTTTCTTTTCAGTTAACATCATTACAGGCATGATTCTTTCTCATCAGAATATTTTACCCCAATGGGAAGCTCAGAACATCGATTCCCAAAATAACGTCACTCTTCTAGAGTATACGACAAGTCCATATTGTGCATGTAGAAGGTAGGTAAATGAGTAAGAGAATCAATAGCATACCTGCACTCATCCGCTCCCCCCAAGTAGCATCATAACTCGAGGCTATGTCCTCGCTCTCCTCCTTCCTTCTATAGACTAATTTGGGACACTCTCATATCCTATGTCCTCGATTACCATACCAATAACAACCTTCTATCTTGTTGCGATAAGGCCCAATATGCATTCATCCATATAATCTACAGAATGGCCTAGACGGCCCCACTCGGTCTGAACCACTCTAATTTTGATCCAGAAATATCGAGGATTGTGACCCCTGCCTTAGTCTTACTCCAGAACTCTGATCATACCTAATTTTCTGTAAACATCTGTTATGTTGATCATGCATCTGAAATCCTTTCTCATTCTACCTTTCTCGATAACCACCAATCACTCTAACCCTCTTAATCATTTTCTTTGCTCCAACTGAGTCAGCCCTACCGATCATTAGTTGTTCATGGCCAACAGACTCCCTGGGCTGAGAACTCATTAACCTTTCCAAAGGTCTATCACTGTCAATCATATCCGGACGGTATCATGCCTGAGAGGCCACCAGCTAGGTCAATACTTGAATTTCCCTCCTAACATCTTCATCGAATGGCGTTGAGGGTATATCTGACGGTACGTGGGTCTCCTTTGGTGCCCCTGATCATATCTGGGTCAAAGACTGGTGTGGAGGTAACCCGCTCGTATCCTATGACGGGTCGGTCTATATAGAAAGTGTATCTCTTGAAGAGGACATCGCTGAAATTGTAAATACGGCAGGATTATGAAAGAGATACTTACATCTCGGCTCTAGTGCACGATCTAGATCAAGAAAGAAAGAAACCATCATAAATGTCATATAACCTTCTGTTATCATGGAAACTGAAGCTATTCTCACCTTTCTTTACAATAACCACAATTCTAACAAGATTACAACAATCATATTTCATAAAATCTAGTCATAGTTACCTCCAAGCTTCATTACAACCATCCAATAACCAACACAATAACTATGATGACCAACTAAGAAGTTTATCGTATCTTTCCATGGATTACTTTTGCCACCACGTCTCTCTAAGCTATGAGAGTTCAAGGATATGAGAGGTAGCAAAAATCTTACCTCAAACTAGCCAAGAGTTTCCCCTACCAAGCTCTTCTTTGAATCTCCAGTAATCTCCAAGTTTCCTTTCAAGAATCAAGATGATGATCCAAGGTGATCTAGCCTATTGTGGTGGAATATTTCTATCAAAACCTCAAATATATGACTTTTAATAGTGTTTAGGTCTTTAGAGAAGAGCGGAGAGCATCTAGGAAGTGTTTGGGGCGAAATGGAATATTTTCGAGCAAATGGCTGACTTTGGGCTTATATATAACTTCCCCACTGCCTTCCATATGTGGGAGGATGTGTGACACAGATGGGATTTTATGGCCTCTATCGCATGTGGTGGCAGGGAGGTGTCCAAGAGGGCATCTTGATCCGCTGCCTCATTCGAGACGCAGAATGGGTTTTGTGGGGTGAAACGCATAGTGTATCGTCCTATCTTCATCAAACTTTGTCGAGATGTGATTCATTTGATCCCAATGACTTATAACCATCCATAAACCTTCTTAACATCCATTTATATCGTAAATAACCCTCATAATGGGGCTCGAGTCATTGAAACTTAAATTGATCAACTAGGCTCTTAAATATGCACGAAACGATAGATATAACTTTGAATTCTTTAGATATGCTTCCAACCTTGGTCCAATGCCTTCCTTATCCTTTTCAATAGTATTACAACTCCTTTCATATTACATAATCTTGACATGACGCACTCGACATAAGGATTGGATGAAATGGAGGCTTGCACCTGGAGTATTGTGCGATAAAAAGGTGCCACCAAAACTTAAAGGCAAGTTCTATAAGGTGGTGGTTAGACCGACCATGTTGTATGGGGCGGAGTGTTGGCCGGTCAAGACTTCGCTCACCCAAAAGATAAAAGTTGCGGAGATGATGATGCTAAGATGGATGTGAGGGCATACAATGAGGGATATAATTAGAAAAGATAATATCAGAGACAGAGTGGGAGTGACCTTGGTGGAGGATAAGATGCGAGAAGCTAGGTTGAGATGGTTCGGACATGTGCAGAGGAGAGACATAAATGCCCTAGTGAGGAGGTGTGAAAGATTGGCTATGGACGGGTACAAGCGGGGTAGAGGTAGGCCGAGGAAGTATTGGGAGAGGTGATTAGACGGGATATGACGCAAGTGTAACTCACTGAAGACATGACCTTTGATAGGGGGTTATGGAGGAAATGTTTTAGGGTAGAAGGATAGTACGTAATCCAGTGTAGTCCTACCTACAATTACAAACTGGTAGTTGTAGTATTATTATTGTAGGCTCACTTAGCCTATCATATTGCCTTATAGTCCCTTGTCGTTTGATTTATGCTGCTATGTGTATTTTGTTTGTCTTATTTACTTGCATTATCTATTGCTTTTTTTTTTGCTTCTTTCTTTTTCAGAATGTGCTGTTATGACTTACACACTTTGTGTGTCTTACTTTGCTTGGGCTTGTACTTTGTCTTGAGCCGAGGGTCTCTCAAAAACAATCGTTCTACCTACCAAGGTAGAGGTAAGGTCTGTGTCCACTCTACCCTCCCCAAACCCCACATTGTGAATTTCACTGGGTATGTTGTTGTTGTTGTTGTATATTCATTTATAACCTCAAAATCTGCAGTTCCTCTTTCACCAACTAATTAACTCTTACGAAAATTATATAAATTTTAATTTGCATTTCCGCTTTTACCAATTAGATTAACTCTTAGGATTAGCAGGTTCGATAGAGATCATTTAGTAGAACAAATTTACAAATATTGTCTGTTATTGATCGTAGATGGTTGTTTGTACTTTAATTATGAAAAAGGATAATTAAGTAATGTTAGAATTGCGATATATATATATATATATATATATATATATATATATATATTGATGAATGATTTACAATGTATATAAGGTTACAAGAATATTTACTTTGATACAAACTAGATAACTAAATTAACATAATTACAAAAGGATTATAATTCTACATAAAATAGGAGATTACAATTAATACAATTAATGAAAGAACATTAAGAAATATTCTATTACACCCCCGCAGTCGAAGCGAGAGGTTCTCGAACACTGAGATTGGCTAAAAATTTATCAAATAGTATGCGCGGAAGTCCTTTGGTGAATATGTCGGCAATCTGATAGCTGGAAGGAAATGAAGGACACGAACTTGACCACGAGCCACTTTTTCGCGAACGAAATGAATGAGGATCTCAATGTGTTTAGGGCGCTGATGTTGGAAGGGATTGCCGGAAAGATATATCACAGTATACCAGTGTTGCCTTTTGAATCGGGCAGTGACGCTCAAGTAGAAGGTTAAGGATCCAACAAGACTCAGAGACGACGTTGACAACACTTCTGTATTATGCTTCTGCATTGGATCGGGATAGTGTATGTTGCCTTTTGGAAGACTAAGCTAATAGGTTATCTCCGAGGAAAATGCAATAACCAGACGTGGAGCGTCGGGTGTCAGGACATCCACCCCAGTCAACATCAGAATAGGCAGTGAGACCAGTGAGCGAAGACCTGTATAGATATAATTTGAAGTGAAGTGTACCTTGGACGTATCGTAAAATACGTTTAAGGGTATGCATGTGTGCTTCCGTCGGACTGTGCATGTGCAAGCAATTTTGTTGCCCATTATAGGATATGTATGGTCTTGTGAATGTGAGGTACTATAGGGCCCCAGCCAGGCTACGATAGTGAGTCATGTCTGAATATGAAGGGTCGGAATCAGCCCTGAGTTTGAAATTGGTGTCTATAGGCATGTGGGATGATTTGCAAGATGTCATGCCTGCACGGTCAAAGATCTCTTCGGCGTATTTCTTCTGACATAGAAATAGGCCGCCAGAATGTCGAGTGACAGAGATTTCCAAGAAATAACTCAGAGGGCCCAGATTTTTCATAGCAAACTCAGAGGAAATGAGAGATATAATGGACCGGTGGAGAGTATCAGATGATGTGGTGAGGATGATGTCATCAATATATAATAATAGGTAAGCCATGTATGTACCCTTGTTGTAGATGAACATGGAGCGATCAGACCTGCTGTGTAAAAAACTGATAGAAGAAACATAATCGGTGAACTGCTGGTACCATGCTCGAGGAGCCTGTTTCAATCCATAGAGCGATTTTCGCAACAGACACACATAATCTGGATGAATATGATCCCTGAAACCCATATGTTGATGCATATATACCATTTCATGATGATCCCAATGTAAGAATGCATTCTTGACATCAAGCTGATAAATGGATCGAGACTTGGATACGACAATGCTGAGGACGGTCCGGATAGTTGTGGGCTTTACGACCGGGCTGAACGTTTCATCACTAATTTGACATGTTTCCCAAAAATGCAAGATTCACATATAGGAGTCCTAGACATACGGTTGCAATTAATAAAATTATTTTTTCTAAGGGAGCGTAAAACAGAGTCTCCCGATGTCCTAATCCAGAATACCATAAGGAAGACGAAAAAGCAGCAAAAGTTGAGGGAACTGAGGCTGGATTGTTGACGACGTTTGAAATATGGTAGAGATCTTTCGGTGCTGTCACATCTCATTATTCGTCTCCCTGTCGTAAAATCTTTTACGGTAAAACCAAAAGGATCAAAATCAAGGGAAACCCAATTGTTAGTTCTGAAACGTCGCACAAAGATTAGATTCTTAATGAGTTTAGGGGCATGAATGATATTTTTTAAGATTAGTGGTGGATGTGGTGGGGATAGGGAGGAATGACCATAACCACAGATGGGAATGCCTTGTCTACTACCAATAATAATATTCTGATTTAAAGTACTCACATTAGAATAAGACGAGAGTGTACCTTGTGATTCCGTCATGTGAGATGTGGTGCATGTGTCCATATACCAATTTTCGTCTAGAGTGTTGAGTGACATTGTGCTCATAGCTGCCTCAATGTCAGTCGATGGCGGGGGGCTTGTGCTGTGTAGGCCTGTTGTGGACGTGGGCCAAGTATGACAGGTTGGACCTGTCGGTTCTAAGGTAGAGTCCACGAGGATGTTGTATACGGGCAAGGAGGGGAGGCCCATAACGGTGGGGCTGACGCGGGGACTGCCCCTTCACATCGTCATTGTTGCCGGAATTTCTTCCATCGTGGCCCTTGCTGGACTGCCTGCTCCGGCGATTGTTACAGGAGGAAGTGGACTGTTGCGGGTCCTTTGGCCGACGGTTCTGGTTGCCGGGCCGGGAGGCCCTGCCGTCGGTGGAGGGCCCGCCGGTGGTGGTGAGGGCGACATCGGCAATACTGGCTCGAGTGGTGTTGCACTTGATTTTACGGATTTCCTCAAGGATGAGCTACGAACGGGCCTCATAAAACGGAGGTAACGGCGTGCATTGCTAAAGGATGGTGGCAACGCCGTCATAGGATTCATTCAAACCTGTAATAAGTTGCATGACCAATCGCTGATTAGTGACTGGTGCACCGACGTTGGAGAGTTGGTCGGCAAACATCTTAAGTTCTTGACAATAAGTATACACGTTTGAGAAATCGTCCTGATGAACGTCATTGAACTGATTTTCAAGGTATAACGCTCGTTGAGTTTTGTTGTCGTGGAAAATACTGTCCAAACGTTCCTACGTTTGGTGGGCAGTGGCATCGGTCTCAATGATGGTGTGTAACAGATCATTAGATATCGTGTTGTATATCCACTGGAGAACGACTGCGTCCAAACGAGACCAGAGTGCATCATCAGAAGTCGAATCCGATGGTACGTCTGTGGTCTTCGGCGTGGGAGGGATGATGTGGTCGATAAATTCGTAAACACGACAATGGATCTTAAAAAGCTCCGGCCACGAGGAGTATTGACCTATTTCCATCTCAAAAGTCACATGGATGAAGTGTTTAATGTTGTTTACGGCAAGTGTCGGATGAAATTTGGTTTTGTCAGCCATGGAAAAGAGGGGGCAAGAGAGGTCCGCGGCTAGGGTTCCGACGTGGAAAAAATGTGGCGGCCGAGAAGGTGTATCGGCGGCTAGGGTAGTATTTGTAGTTTTATGCTACTGATATCATAAAGAAATATGTTCTTTGATTTTATTGATGAATGATTTACAATATATATAAAGTTACAAGAATATTTACTTTGATACAAATTAGGTAACTAATTAACCTAATTACAAAAGGATTATAATTCTACCTAAAATAGGAGATATACAATTAATGAAAGAATATTAATTTCCTGTAATTTATAATTGTGGAAGTTAACGGTTTTTATTTATTTTTTCTTTTCGAAAACCATTCTATTTCTTAGAACTAATATGCAGCTGTCTTTTGGTGATTCATTAGAGCATCAATAATTGGAAGAAATTAAACTAGGTGCTTTGTGGAGTCATAGAAGAGGAAAATTGGTACTTGAGCAGGAAAAAGAAAATGTAAATTTGTGTGTGCATTATCGGTTACTGGTTAGACATGAGATCAAATCGATGGTACAGTACCAAATATAAATTTTATTATTTTTATTCCCCCCCCCCCCCCGCTCCCCGTTCCCATATTTGGAGGTTGAGGGGTAGAGATTATCATTTATTGCTTCTTCGTGTAGATTTTACACTTTTTTATAGCTACTAGGAGTGCCACTTGATTTACCAACAGAAAATAAGACTTAATGCATTCGAAGTACTCACAGGCACACCTGCCGACTTCTACGTAGTAATTAATGTACATAATA
The DNA here is from genome assembly GCA_034509755.1 of Anisodus tanguticus. Taxonomy (NCBI): domain Eukaryota; kingdom Viridiplantae; phylum Streptophyta; class Magnoliopsida; order Solanales; family Solanaceae; genus Anisodus; species Anisodus tanguticus. The sequence continues at coordinate 37,315,917 of CM067548.1, read as the reverse complement.
CTATCACGTAAAATTGAATTCGAAAACATAATTATTTATTATTATTATTATTTTTATTATAATATAAGTTGTATTACCGATCATTTTCCTAATCATAATTTTGTCTCATTTTGCCGAGTCTACGTTAATGGCAAATTAGTAATCTTCAAACTGCAACCTAACATCCCCTTTTTTTTAAATTTTTGGGCAGATAGGAGGCAATAAAGACACATGCCCATTGATACATTTCCCCCCTTCATATACAAACACATTTCAGGTCCAAATCTCATTTTTTTTCCCTGAACACCAAAGTTATCACTAAAAACTTAAATCTAATTAGGTATCGAATTTATAAGGAATATGAAAATAAAATATCAAAATGATGTACTGTATAAGTTTTTTTCAAAGGTCAAGTAGATGTCAGATATAGTTGTCCTCCTACCAAGTAACTAAAATATTTATGGCCAGGTACGGAAATAGTAAATATTTTCTGCTGAATATACATTCAATATACGACCAGTAGGTAGATAAACTCATTCACTACGACCCCTACCAATTGTCTTTATAAACGAATAATCACTTCCCAACCCACCATAAATTTCCTCACACAACCTAAAAAAAAATATAGCAACAATACTCTAAGAAAGAAAAAAATGGAGGTAATTGATATTCTATTACTTGGCTTAGCTATACTCTTTTTTTGTGTATGGTGGAAATATTGGTCAGTCACTGGAGGTGGCAAGAAATATCTGCCACCAGGGCCACCTGGTTGGCCATTAGTAGGAAATCTTTTCCAAGTTGTTCTCCAACGTCGCCCTTTTATTTATATTGTACGTGATTTACGTAAAAAATATGGACCTATTTTCACCATGCAAATGGGGCAACGTACCCTTGTTATTATCACTAGCTCCGAACTCATCCACGAAGCACTAGTCCAAAATGGCCCGCTTTACGCGAGTCGACCTCCAGATTCGCCGATCCGTCTTATTTTCTCCATGGGGAAGTGCGCCATTAACTCGGCCGAGTACGGCCCATTATGGCGCACTCTCCGACGCAACTTCGTTACGGAGTTGATAAATCCAACGAGAATCAAGCAATGTAGTTGGATAAGGAAATGGGCTATGGAATACCACATGAAAAGGCTAGAAAATGAAGTGTCTCAAAATGGTTTTGTGGAGGTGATGGCTAATTGTAGGCTTACTATATGTAGCATTCTCATTTGCCTTTGTTTTGGAGCTAAAATTTCTGAAGAAAGAATTAAGAAGATTGAGTGCATACTTAAAGATGTTATGCTTATTACTGCTCCTCAACTTCCTGACTTCTTGCCGGTGCTTACGCCATTGTTTCGCAGCCAAGTGAAAACGGCAAAGAAGCTGAGGCAGACTCAACTTGAGTACCTAGTTCCTCTGGTAAGTTTTATTTCATACTAAGCTTCCAAAATCACCTTATTTTGATTATTTTTTTTGTACTTTTAGAAAAAATATTTTTGAGAGATAGTAATTTGTGTTTGCTTAATTAATTTTAAAAACTACTTTGTCAAATATTAGATGAGCAATTTGTGTCTGACTAAGCTTTCAATAAGTGCTTTTTTTTTAGATAAACTACTTTTTTCAGCTTACTAGTTAGTACTATTAAAAAATAGTTGTTCCCTAAAAGCTTAGGCAAATATTCTCTAAAACAAGTACATACACTTTTTGACTTCGCGGAAGTTTGACCAAACATGCTAGAGATCATATTTATAATTACTTAATTATACGCATCCCTAAGTGTAGGTTTAATTCAGTTTTACCGACCAAAGATGTCAAAATATTTTTTTGCTTTGTGGATGACCGGCTATGAGATTTGAACCAAAGACCACTCACCTGCTTTGAAACCACATAGTACTAAATTACGTGACTATTATATAAAAGTTAAAGTAGTTAGAAAAATCACATTTTTAATTATTTAAATATATTATGTCTCAACAGGTGAGAGACAGAAAGGCATTTGTGGACAGCAATGGAGACCCTAAAACCAGCCAATCAGAAATGGTGAGTCCAATTGGTGCAGCCTATGTTGATTCATTATTCAGTCTTGAGCCTCCAGGCAGGAAACTAGGAGAAGCAGAAATTATCACACTTGTTTCAGAAACAATAGGTGCAGGAACTGATACTAGTGCCACTGCACTAGAATGGGCTTTGCTCCACCTAGTAATAGACCAAGAAATCCAAGAAAAACTCTACAAAGAAATAGTTGATTGTGTTGGTAAAAATGGTTCCATTTCAGAAAGTGACGTTGAGAAAATGCCTTATCTTGGAGCCATTGTGAAGGAGACTTTTAGGAGGCACCCACCTAGCCATTTTGTGCTGTCACATTCTGTAACACATGACACTCAATTAGGAGGGTACAATATCCCTTCTGATGCCTATGTTGAATTTTACACCGCATGGCTAACGGAGGATCCTAGCCTATGGAAAGATCCCGGTGAGTTTAGGCCGGAGAGGTTTTTGACTGGGGACGGAGTTGATGTGGACTTAACCGGAATGAGGGGTGTGAAGATGTTGCCGTTTGGGGCGGGTCGTCGGATCTGCCCCGCTTGGTCATTGGGTACGTTGCACATTAACTTGATGCTTGCTAAGATGGTTCATAAATTCAAGTGGATACCCATACCCGACAATCCGCCCGACCCGACAGAGACTTTTGCTTTTACTGTTGTGATGAAAAATCCCCTCAAAGCAATTATTTTGCCAAGGTCCATAATTTGAGGGAATTAATTAGATCGTGTTTGGTTTGTTTAATTTCCAGATGTGTGCCTGTGGTGTACGATGTATTTGGTCTTGGGTTGGTTCATTTTTATGTTATACATACAAGTTATGGATAAACGTTTCTTCATTTTTGTTTAATGTTTATGGCCTCTCTAGATCCTAGAAACTAGAATTAATGGTTGTGGGGCCTATTTTGTCCAGAATATTAGAGTATGTATTAATGAAATTTTTATCTATATATGTTCACTTGGTGTGATGAAATATAGTGCAGAATGTTTCTTTATATGTATCAACAAAACTTCTTATGATCATTAATAAAATAATGACACCAAATGCAATTTCGTTTAACTTTTATAGTACTAGGAATACGGTTTAAACATGTTAAGTAAATGGTTAATTAATAACAGTCACATCTCCTTTAGTACCTACATAAAATAAATAATTTTTATATTATCAGGTCATCATAGGTAAACCTTCATAAAAAATGTAAAATAAATAATCTTAAAAATAAAATAAATTACTTATTATAACAGGTAAAGGTGACCTGATAAATAAAAGATATTACACCGAATGTTATATAATTAAACTCATATATAATTTATTTTATATTAAGTTATAACAACAGCATATGACTATTCACATAATCGTCTAATATAGGAACATAAAAGATAGGTAAATAACCTACTATAACAAGTTAATACGTCTAACTAAGGAAGTGTTGTTTGATTAATAAATCCTATGCTAATTAGTACTCCTATCAACTTAACTTTCTGCAATAAATGGATCAGAAATTAAACTAAAAACATTCAGTTTTATTTTCACTTCTTTTTTGGTTATCATGAGTATTCTACTATTCTCCTGATAAAAAAGAGTGTTCACTTAGCAATTTTCATATTCCTTAAGAAAATATTAACTCCTAGGCAAAAATAGGTAATTTAACTAAAATATCTCTAATTAAATTAATATTGTGATTTGATCACCGAACAATTAATAAGGACAAATTTGAAAAAGTAAAATTAATTCTTTCTTGGTTTGATAAATGAACACTCTTTTTAACTAAAAAAATAAAGGTTAAGTGAACACTATGAAGCTTTATGATTCCGTACTTGGTTTGCTCTAATGTTTAAAATAAAGGCCACGAGTTACGACACACATTCAATATTGGGTTGATCTTCCGTACGTACTGCTTAGCAAATTTTTGTCAAGTTCATTTGAATAATAGTACTAAGATTGTGACTATCAAGAGAAGGATCATTAATTATGTTTTTGATATTTGATATTATTTATTCATTGGCGGAGAGGCATCTTCCTTAAATATTGTCGTCATCTGATACTAACTTGGTCAAAAGGATTAATTGATGAACAAGTGACTTAGTATAAAGTTTTTATATATAATAATATTTGTGGTATCTCTAATTCCTTGTGGTGACATGAAAAATTGTTGAAAATTTACTAATGTGGAATTAAGTTTATCCCATTATTTATGACTCGAACAATTGTGGCCCCACACGTCGGAAACGTCGTTTCCACACACGTGCAATCTTAGTGCTAAGTATCGTAAATTTCGTTAATGAAAGAGATATTGATACGTAAGTGAAGTGTTTGAGACATAGAATGATGAACGGTTATTGGCTAAATAACAAGTGCTCCACGTCGGTAAACGAAGGAAGTGGGAGGTGCAAGATGGTACGGGTCGAACCGCGGAGCCGAGAAGGGCCGCGGCGCCGACCGGACTGGGCCGCGGCGCTTGGTCGGCAGTGAGCCTTTTGGATAATTAGGGTCGCGGCGCTAATGCTCCAGAGCCGCGGTGCTTCCCAGGCAGTGACTGCTCGACGGAATCCCAAAGGTTTGGCTGTTGAGGGGGTTTCAATGGCATTGAATCCACCCAATAATGGCCATTACTTGGACCATTATGTTGATGCATTACTTGGGGGTTAAATGTCATCCATTACATGGCAATTGATTGCCATTATGAGGCATTTGAAAGGCCATCATGCACTCCTATAAATTGAGGCCTTTGGCTCAATTCTATAGATGAACATGGAGAGAATATGAACAGAAAAACAAGTTAACAACACCATAAAAAGATCAGATTTTTCCTGATATCAATCTTTCTCTTAGCAATCTTCATTATTCGTGTTCTTCGCTGAGATCATTTGTGTAGGCTTTGCACACTTGATAGTTTGTTGTTTCATCTTGGGAGACTATTGTCCACACTTCCGTAAAGCCTATATACGGGGGCAATCTTGTCTTAAAGACAGAGAGTCATCTCTCGACTCAGCTGGTGGTGTTGTGGTTTATCTAATTGGTTGCTAAGTGTTTCAGGTGTTAACTTAACAGACGAAGGACTCTAACCGTTGGTATTCTCAGCGGATCTACAAGCCACAAGTGTAGCAGTTCATGTTCTTGTATTTCTGAATACAACATCCACATTTGAAGTTTTAATTCAAGATCAAGATGTTGACAACTTGTTGTTGTAATCTTTGTTGTTTATCCTTTCGATCACTGTAATAGTTATTTACTATTCCCGTACGTGCTTTACATATCCAACAATTTTAAGACAAGATTGCATTAGTGATTCGAAAGATGTTGGTCGACAAGTGTGTGACCAAATCTAGCAGTGGTTTTCTTCTTGAAAACAGGTTCGTTGACAATTTTGCTAACAGTTCAAACACTGTCTCTGTCAACAACCGTGCTTTCAAAACTGGTCCTAGTTTTGGTTCTCTTTTTGACGACAGTTACAAATCTGTTTCCGTCAAAGGTTGGATCTCTGGATATGATACTGAGCTTCAAGATACTGCTGATAGTCATGCTAGTACGGCTAAAGATCAAGGACGAGTTGGTGTCACTGCTCCCGAGGGTGGTGGAAACAAACGCCCATGAGAGGCTGAGGATGTTCACTAGGACAAGAGGAGAAAGCTGAAGATGATGTTATATCATGTAGCAAAAGGCCTATATATGTCCCAGACAAAAGATTCGAATTATGGTAAGGAGGATATGGACACTCAGTCTGACTGAAGTATGTTAGAATCTAAAAGGTCTAAGTTAATTAACCTACCTTATCTATAATGAGTTTAATTAATATCTGAATAAAAGTGTGTAATGCAAGGCTGGAATATGAAAGTGTTTTCTTTAAAAACTTATATTCACTACACTCTAAAATCAGATATTGAATCTTCTTCCTTCCCGTATAATGATTGGACTATTGTAAACAAAACTTAAAAGATCCGTTCTTTGGGGTGTAATTATTAAAACTGTGTAAAGTATGTTCGCACATACGAAGGATAGAGATCCACTGACTGTGCAAAAACTGTTACCACTCTTAAGCAAGCGTCAGGAATTGTCTGGGCACCAATCTAAAAGGAAGAAGACTAAAAGATAATGGCTTATCTTAAGACGTTGAACCTGTCACACTATTTGACAGAAGATCCTTTGTTGGATAGGATGATATTGGACACTCAGTCGTACAAAGCCTACGGGCGACTGGAGTGGGGCCAGAATTCATTTGATAGGAAAATTAATGGACACCTAGTGAGGTGGACCAGAATTCCCAGGTCTTAAATGATCTGAAGGCCAAAAGAAAGACAGAAAAGTAATGGACACCAGTGAGGTGGGCCAGAGTTGCCAGGTCTTAAATGATCTGAAGGACAAAAGAAAGGCAGAAAAGAAATTGGACACTCAGTCTACCAAGGCAATTAGAGTGAGCCAGAGTATCTAAATCACATATGATTCGGTTACGCCCTAACCACGGGCAAGAGGTTGTTCATGTGGAGCAACGCCGCCTCTAAAGTAGAAGGGGTTGGAGAGGTTGTCCTCAATAGGACTTTAGGGAATGAGATCACTCTAAAAGGAGGTGATACATGTCCCAAACTTAGTTTAAGGGACGTTGTTGGTCAAGCTGGTTTGAGACTAGTCTAACAGGTTTGTAATAACTAAGAATGGTACAGTATGTTTGTACCTAAATGAATGATATATCTATAATCTGTGCATCTATGCCATCATAGATTAAGACACGTTAAATAGAAAGTCATTCAAAAGCTAATGAAGTTGAGATTGTTGCCTTCTGTCGACATAAACCCTCAAAATGAATGTGAGGTAGGCGAAGAGGCAAAATCACCTTTCCATTCCGTCAAAGGAATAGCGAAAGAAGCACCGGTCCTCTAGAACTTAGTCACACATACATGGGTGATTTGAAGTTTGTACAAAATAGAGGGGGAGACAAGTACTTTGTGACCTTCATTGATGATGGTACATTGTATTGCATCCTTTGTTTGTTGAAAATAAAAGATGAAGTTGTTGAAGCGGATAAGTGCTACAAAGCAGAAGTTGAAAATCAACTAAGCCTACGGATTGAGGAATTTGTAGTGATAGAGGGGGAGAATGTGAGACATTGTTAATCAAACGACTGCTCGTTACTCACCTTAGTCTAACGGTGTTAGCCAAATGCAGAGCCGTACGCCCAAAATATGTGGGGCAAGACGATCCTTACCGCTAATGCGATTCTCAACAGAACTACACATAAAGATAAGGATAACCCTCCGTGTGAAACATGGAAAGGATCCCACCTACAAATGTTGTGTTGTGGGGTGGCTTGGTAGAGGTTGGAATACCGAAATAGGTCAAGTTGGACCTAAGACTGTAAATTGCATATCCACTGGACCTGTAAATAACAGTAGTGCTTATCGCCTCTTGGTGTCAAAGAATGCTGAATTCTTTGAAGATAACTTTCCTTGAGAAGGAAAAGGAAATAATTGCTTGAGGTTAACAAGAACCCGCGAGGGCCTGACTGTCCGGATTAGACGTTCCGTATCTACAGGACTCGGAAGTTGCTGACTATCCGAAACATAATATTCCAGATCTACAGAACTTAGAGATTCTAGATGTTGAACTGAGACAAACTCAATTGTGAGATAGTTGACAATCTCGTTGAAGTCACCAATGGAATGGATCATAGAACTGATTGGAATTATGGTGCACCCATATACATGGAGCGATATGCGCAGGTCACATATAGTTCAATGTATTGTACACACTACAACCGATCTGGTATCGGCCTACAAAACAGATCAGTTGAACTAAGGTTCACTCGTGATTTTGGAAATGATCGATAGAAAGCGTTGAGTCGGATATGACGATAACTGAAATATTCGCTTATCTACGGATTATGGTATTCTGGATGTCCAGCGGTTCTGGGAGAACACAGTGATGCAAACTGGACATCAGACTTGAAGAACACCAATGCCACAAGTAAATGTGTATGGTGGGTCTTGCAAAATCCTCTAAGCAAACTTGCATCGGTCGATTCATGATGGAATCAGAGTTTATCGATTTAAACAAAGCATGAAAGAAGTTGAGTAATTTCACGACTTCTTAGAGGATGTCCCTTATTGGGAGAAACCCGTGCCTTCGACAGTTATACACTGCGGCTAGCCAGTCGACTTTAGGAAGGGCACGGATAACGACGTCTGGACATATCTATCAGAGACATAGATCGTATGGCAGTTGATCATCACGGGTATCACTTCCTTGATTACTAATCAAAGGATATAGCGGACCCTTTAACTAAGGGACTACCCGAAGATCAAGAGTTCTGCCTGTCTAGGGGAATGGGCTTAAAAACCCAAACAATATGAACCTTTTCGGTGGTAACTCAACCATACTGACTGGAGATCTCAAGAATTTGGTTCAATGGGAAAACTAAGTTGCAAAAGGTTCAGTTGAGCGCTTCGGTGGAAGCAAGAGCACTTCGGATGATGATTTCTGTAAAGAAACATGAATCTAAAGCCATTCCCGCGATAGACATTACAGTGCTACCTGCATGGTGGGTAAAGGTTAAGCTTATAAACCTTTAACGATCCTCAAACGGTTGAGGTTAAGGTTGGGGAAACTTTTAATGATTCCTAACACTTGTGAAGTGGGGTATATCAGGATACCTTGTAGGAGATCACCTATTTAAGTGCGAGGACATGCCACCTCAAATGAACGCACTTAAGAATCCAAGTGTGTCCACGGCCACAACGGACAAAACAATAAGAAGAAACGAATAAAGGGGAGGTATTGTGTTGGTACCGTTGTCTAGGCTTACATTAAACACTGACGATTCAAGACATCACGTTCATCGCGCACTAAGTAAGTCCGATGGTATTCAACTAGGGAACGTTCAAAGCGGAAGCTACCTCTCCTGATGCAATATCTTTTCATTGAATGATTGCTGAAAGTGGGCACATTGTGTGTGCGCCAAAATCTCTTTCAAGAGGGGATTGTTGGAAATTTACTAATGTGGAATTAAGTTTATCTCATTATTTATGACTCGAACAATTGGGGTCCCGCACGTCGGAAACATCGTTTCCACACACTGCAATCTTAGTGCCAAGTATCGTAAATTTTGTTAATGAAAGAGATATTGGTACGTAAGTGAAGTGTTTGATACATAGAATGATTGATGGTTATTGGCTAAATAACAAGTGTTCCACGTCGGTAAACGAATGAAGGATTGTGCGAGGTGCAAGATGGTACGGGTCAAACCGCAGGGCCGCGGTGCTTGGTCGACAGTGATCCTTTTGGCTAATTAGGGCCGCGGTGCTTCCCAGGCCGTGACTACTCTACGGAATCCCAAAGGTTTGGTTGTTGAGGGGGTTTCAATGGCATTGAATCCACCCAATAATGGTCATTACTTGGACCATTATGTTGATGCATTACTTGGGGGTTAAATGTCATCCATTACATGGCAATTGATTGCCATTATGGGGCATTTGAAAGGCCATCATGCACTCCTATAAATTGAGGCCTTTGGCTCAATTCTATAGATGAACATGGAGAGACCATGAACAGAAAAATAAGTTAACAACACCACAAAGAGATCAGATTTTTCCTGATATCAATCTTTCTCTTAGCAATCTTCATTATTCGTGTTCTTCGCTGAGATCATTTGTGTAGGCTTTGCACACTTGATAGTTTGTTGTTTCATCTTGGGAGACTATTGTCCACACTTCCGTAAAGCCTATATACGGGGGCAATCTTGTCTTAAAGACAGAGAGTCATCTCTCGACTCACCAAAGTGTTGTGGTTTATCTAATTGGTTGCTAAGTGTTTCAGGTGTTAACTTAACAGACGAAGGACTCTAACCGTTGGTATTCTCAGCGGATCTACAAGCCACAAGTGTAGCAGTTCATGTTCTTGTATTTCTGAATACAACATCCACATTTGAAGTTTTAATTCAAGATCAAGATGTTGACAGCTTGTTGTTGTAATCTTTGTTGTTTATCATTTCGATCACTGTAATAGTTATTTACTATTCCCGTACGTGCTTTACATATCCAACAAAAGTTTATATACTGGTTAATACTTCTTACAAAGGCATCATTAACAAAGACCGAATCAAATATAACGAAATGAACTTAAATCTTAGCAGATATTACAAAATAAAAGTTACGAATTACGGCAAATTTCATTTATTGGGTTGGTCTTTCGTATTCTTAACAGATATGTGTCAAGCTCATTTGAATAGCAATACTAAGATTGTGACTGATAAGAGAGGAGCCATCAATCGTTAAAGTTTGATATGGTTCTATTTGATGGTAGAGAAGTATCTTTCGTAAAGATCCGTTATCACTTTTGTTGAAATATTTAATTGATGAACATGTCACTAATTAATATAAAGATTTTATGTATAATATTTGTCGTATCTCTAAATTATGATTCTATTGGATGACTATATATTTTCAAGATAGGTGATGAGAAGAAATTAGCAGTACAAAAAATGCAGAGTAGAAGTAAATGAATTGTTTGGTAGTTGGTGCTCAGTGGTTGGTTCATAGTTCTGACTTGTTTTATTATGGGTGGAGCCACCTAATTAGCAAAGATATATTGATGGTATGGCATGGTAATATTTAGTAAAAAAATCCATTCACACCAAATTATTTTTTCATTTTACTACTTTTAGATAATTTTATATCTTGGCAATAAATGTTGCCTCGTGAGGAAAGGAAACATAGGGAGATGGAAATACAAGAAATAACTCATTTTCCCATTTTTGGTGGTCTTTGATTTGATGGACAAAGATCTCTGCTCTCTGCTAGCTCTGTTGATTATTACCTCACCATTCTCTACATCCAACAAAACTAATGCAATAGAAAGCACTATATTAAAAACAAACAAATTTCCCAGGGAATTATATGAGAAAAATCATTGGAATTCAATGGCTCGCTGAGAACTTTTCATCTGAAATTTCATATTTTTGTTGGAGAAGAACTTCATTCCCAACACGTTAAGTTAGCAAAACTAATAGATTAGACTAGGGCACCAACCCTCACGAAAGTCAGTCTCCAATGTGCATTTCTACAACCTTTAACTTTCACTAATAGATAGTGAAATAATTACTAAGAAAAGCCTATAAGAGAAAACCTTACAATATTACTTAAGTATCTCATTACCTGTTTTTGTTGAGTTGTAGAGCTTAATTCACCGCCGACATTATGAAAACCTTACAATATTACTTAAGTATATCATTACTTGTATTATGTTCGCCCTAGTTTTCGCTATATATAGAGTTATAAACTAGGGCACCGCTTTTTCTTTCTTTGAGGTCGAGCAAGAGAGAAAGAGAGAATTGTAAACTCAAACTCCCTATTTGATTATTGTAAAATCTGCAGCGGCAAAATGGACTTAGCTCTCGCATTGAGGGTGAACCACTATAAATCTGTGTGTGTTATTTGTTCTTCGCTTATTTACTGTTTTCTGATTAGATAAGATTTGGGACTCAAATCCTAACAGTTTTGTTTTGGTTCAATAGTACTGCTAGTTTTACGAATCTACTAGTTCAGAAGCTTCTCAAGCATCAAGCATTTACTTTTCTAGTTAGTTAAGCCCGGTCGACTCGACTGATCTTTTCCTTGCCTCCGGTCTTCCGTTGGAAATCTCATATTTCCAATGGATCTCCATAAAAAAATCCGTCAAAAATTTGATTGTTTTAATTGTTGGAAATTAGCCTTTGGCGGGGAGATGCGTCCACCCATCTTTGATGAATTAAACACTAGTGTTCCGTATGTTGGAGACCTGGTCTCTTTACACATGCATGATCTACGAAGTGAGTAGATGACCGTAGGGCCAAGTATCGTCTAATTTCGTTGAGAAATGAAAGAGATATTGGTTCACGAAGTAAGGTGTTTGAGACATGGAAATGTGGTGTGGGACAAATCTACCACATCGGTGGGAATAGGAAGAATTGCTCTCTATATAAGTCTCTAATGTGGTAAAGGGTTTGGATCCCCAAGGGGTATCCCATGTGTTTAAAGGAGGGAAGACCTAGATGTGCTTGGGTTCAAGGCTAAGCCCACACGCGCGCCGCCGCCGCCCGCCCGTCCGGTCCGGTCCGGTCTCGGGCTCGGGTCACGGGTCGTGGGTCGTGGGCTGTGGGCTGTGGGCTGTGGGCTGTGGGCCTTTCTGATATTATCTTTTTGGACCAGAGAACTCTGCCAGATGTACAGTTTGATCCCTGAAGTTTCATATGTACGGTTTGGACCGAATTCTTTTATATGTACGATTTGGTCCCCGAAGTTTCAATATTTACGCTTTGGTCCTCATAGTTTACGGGAAGGTGACGGAAGGCCGTTGGACTGCAATTTTGGAGCATTAATCAGCCATTACTTGGCTGATTAATTCTCCATTAACACCCCATTAGTTGGGCAATTGAGCGACCTCCTTCAAGACCTTAAATCGGCCTCGCTAATGGCATTTAACATGCCATTTACAGCCCTCCTAATGGCCTTTAACAGCCATGTTTGGGCGATTGATCAGCCCCTCCTCCATGCTATATATTGAGCTTCATTTGGCTGTAAAACGAAGCAAGAAATGACCAGAAACTGAACGAAAAATAGGCGAGAAAAGCGTGACGAAAATCGGGCGAGAAAATTGTGACGAAAATCGGTGAGCAAACCCACACATATACACAAGATATACACTACGAGAGACACACTATATACACGAGAGACAAAAGAGAAGAGTAGAGAGATACTCTTCCTTCCTATTCCATATCTCCACAAGTCGAGTCATATTTGTTTTCTTCGACAGGCTCAACCTATTGGCTTTGTAGTGTTGAGATTATAGTGTTGTTTTATCTTGGGAGACTATTGCCCGCTAACGTAAAAGCATATATACGGGGCAATCTTGTCTTAAGGATAGAGGGCTATCCTCGACTCAACACACAACGTTGTAACCGTCCAGATTTAGTTATTTCTTGATTTCAGGATATCAAGATTGAAGACACAACAAGCTTGCGGCAGTTCTCAACGTTGGCTTTGCTAGGTGATCAAGATTCAAGACACAACACCCTTGCGGCAGTTTTGAAGATTGACCATTTATTTATCCTTTCGAACATTTGTAATAGTTATTACTTCCCGTACTGCTTTATAAAGTACATAGAAAAAATACCAACAATTTAAGACAAGATTGTATTGTAATACTATTAGTGTTCGAAAGATGTCGGTCAAAAGTTGTGTGACCAAATCTGGATATGGCAATGGTTTTCCGGTAGAAGAGAGTGATGATGATGAACGTGTTCATGGTGTCACCGCTACCAAGACCGGTGGGAACAAGCGCTCTCGAGAGCACCGAGGATGTCAATCGGGACAAGAGGAGAAGATCGAAGATGTACTTCTATCTTGCGGCGAAGGCACCGTATCTATCCCAAACAAAAGATCCGAATAATGGTGAGAAGGAAATGGACACTCGGTCGATGAAGTGACCGAAGTGAGCCGAATTCGAAATTGGGATAAGTAGTTTTTCTTACTTGTCAAGAATAAAGATTAAATTATGTCGATTAAAAATGGATTAAAGTAAGGAGGAATATGAAAATAATTTATATTCCTTACGCTTTAACAAATCGAAGTTTAATCTCATCTTCTTTTCCGTTTAAAGATTGGATTTTGTAAACGACTTAAAAAGATCCGTTCTTTTAAGTGTAGTGATTAAAAGTGTGTAAAGTAGGTTCGCACATACGATGGAGAAAGATCCACTAACGTGCGAAAATCGTTACCACTCTTAAGTAAGCGCCAAGAATTATCTCGGGCACCAATCTTAACGGAAGGAGTCTAAAAGTTAAAGATGTAGAACTGTCATACTATTTGGCGAAGATCCTTCATAGGATGATATTGGACACTCGGTCATACAAAGCCTCCGGCGGCCGGAGTGGGCCAAAATTCCTTTGATATGATTATATTGGACACTCGGTCATACAAAGCCTCCGGGCGGCGGAGTAGGGCCAAAATTCATTTCATAGGAAAAATAATGGACACCTAGTAAGGTGGGCCACGCTTTCCGTGTCTTAAATGATCCGAAGGCCTAAAGAAAAGGCGAGAAAAGAAATTGGACACTCGGTCGCCAAAGCAACCGGAGTGGGCCGAATATCCGGATCACATATGATCCGGTTACGCCTAACCACGGGTAAGAGGTTGTTCATGTGAAGCAACACCACCTCTAAAGTAGAAGGGGTTGGAGAGGTTGTCCTCAATAGGACTTCATGGATTGGGATCACTCAAAGATGAGGTGATACATATTCCTAACTTGGTTTAAGGGACGCCGTTGGTCAAGTTTGGTTTGAGACTAGTCCAACAGTGCCGTAATAACTAAGAATGGTACAAGACGTCCGTAGCTAAATGAATGATATATTTGTAATCCGTGCATCTATTCCATCATAGATTAAGACACGTTAAATAGCAAGTCATTCAAAAGCTAACGATGTTGAAATTGTTGCCTATCGTCGACATAAAACCTCAAAATAAATGTGAGGTAGATGAAGAGGCAAAGTCACCTTTCCAAATTCCGTCAAGGGAATAGCGAAAGAAGCACCGCTCCTCTAGAACTTAGTCACACCTACTTGGGTGATTTAAAGTTCATACAAAATAGAGGGGGGAGACAAGTACTTTGTGACCTTCATTGATGATGGTACAACGTATGTAATCCTTTGTTTGTTGAAAAGCAAAGATGAAGTTGTTGAAGCGGATAAGCGCTACAAAACAGAAGTTGAAAATCAACTAAGCCTACGGATTGAGAAATTCGTAGTGATAGAGGGGGAGAATGTGAAGCATCGTTCATTAAACGACTGTTCATTTCTCACCTCAGTCCAACGGTGTTAGCCAAGCGCAAAGTCATACGCCCAAACTATGTGGGGTGGCTTGATAAAAGTTGGAATACCGAAACAGTCAAGTTGTACCTAAGATCGTAGAGTGCATATCCACCGGATCTGCAAATAACGATGAGTAATCGATCGCCTCTTGACGTAAAAGAATGTTGAATTCTTTGAAGATAACTTTCCTTGAAATAGGAAAAAGGAGTAATTGCTCAAGGTTAACAAGAACCCGCGAGGGCTCGATGTCCGAACTAGACGTTCCGTATCTACAAGACTCGAAAGTTGCTTTGGCTATCCGGAACTTAATAAATATTCCGGATCTGACCGCAGAGAACTCGGGGATTCTAGATGTTGAACCGAGAAGGAGCAAAGAGGGGACAAAGACTTGTTCCATACCTTCTAGCTTGTATGGTTGAGAATAAACCATTGACAATTAACAAATAATTGTTATCTCCAAAAGCGCTGCTTTGGAAAGAAGCTAAAGAGAGAAATATATTTCATCATATAGAACCATACTTGTGTAATGGTTGATCTTCCTCCGGGAAAAGAACCTTTGGGTTGTAAAAAGTGCTCCCCTGTGAGTAGCTTCACATCCAGGGCCATTGTAATCTTACATGGCATGGGTATTGAATTAGCCTTCCCAACCGTAGAGTTGAAAGAAGAGAATCAGAGTTGATTTGCTGAACTGTTGGGCTTCTTCCTGAACTTTCATTTTGGTCCTTGAAATGTTTACATTTTGGTCCTGAAAGTTTCAGATAAAACGAAACAATGAATCGACCACGAAACATTGACTCTGAAATTAGAAAGCCAACAGTTGGAGAATCAACAGTCTGAAAGTAAAAGTCATATTGAAACAAAGTCTCGATATGAAAGATATGGGTATCACATATGACATCTTAGGAATTGGATTTCTAAGACATCTAACAGACTGGTCGATAGTTGACAGTCTCGTTGAAGCCACCAATGGATATGAATCATAGAACTGATTGGAATCATGGTGCACCCATTATCAAGGAGCGATATGCACAGGTCATGTGTAGTTCAATGTATTGTACACACTACAACCGACCTGGTATCGTCCTACAAACAGATCAGTTGAACTAAGGTTCACTGATGATCTTAATACATGATCAATAGAAGGCGTTAAGTCAGATATGACGATATCGAATTATTCGCTTATCTACGGATTATAGTATTCGGATGTCCAGCGGTTCTGGGAGAACACAGTGATGCAAAATGGACATCAGATCTGAAGAACACCAAAGCCACAAGCAAATGTGTATGGTGGGTCTTGGAAAATCCTCTAAGCAAACTTGCATCGGCCGATTCATGATGGAATCGGAGTTTATCGCTTTATACAAAGCATGAAAGAAGTTGAGTAACTTCACGGCTCCTTAGAGGACGTCCCTTATTGGGAGATACCCGTGTCTTCAGCAGTTATACATTATGGCTAGCCGGTCGGCTTCAGGAAGGACACGGATGACGGCGTCTGGACATATCTTTCAGGATCTGTCGGAGACATAAGACCGTATGGCAGTTGATCATCACGGGTGTCACATCCTTGTTTACTAACTAAGGGACTACCCGGAGATCAAGTGTTCTCTTTCTCTCTAGGGGAATTGGCTTAAAACCCAAACAATACGAACCTTTGCGGTGGAAACCCAACCATACGATTGGAGATCCCAAGAATTTGGTTCAATGGGAAAACTAAGCGGCAAAAGGTTCGGTTGAGCGCTTCGGTGGAAGCAAGAAGCACTTCGGATGATGATTTCGTACGGAAACATGAATCCAAAGTCGTTCCCGCGATAGACATTAAAGTGCTTTTCGCATGGTGGGTAAAGGTTAAGCTTCCAAACTTTTTAAAAGATCCTCAAACGGTTGAGGTTAAGGTTGTGGAACTTTTAATGATTCCTAACACTTGTGAAGTGGGGTATAGCAGGATACCTTGTAGGAGATCACCTATTTAAGTGCGAGGATGGCCGACTCAAATGAACGCACTTAAGAATCCAAGTGTGTCCATGGCCACAACGGACGAAACGTAAGAAGGAAAATGAATAAGAAGAGTTATTGTGTTGATATCGTTGTCTTGGCTTACACTAAACACCGACGGTTCAAGACATCACGTTCACCGCGCAAAGTAAGTCCGATGGTATTCAACTAGGGAAGGTTCAAAGCGTAAGCTACCTCTCCCGATGCAATATCTTTTCGCCGAAAGATTGCTTTGAAATGTAGGCACCTTGTGCGTGCGCCACAATCTCTCTTTCATAGAGGGGATTGTTGGAAATTAGCCTTTGGCGGGGAGATGCGTCCACCCATCTTTGATGAATTAAACACTAGTGTTCCGTATGTTGGAGACCTGGTCTCTTTACACATGCATGATCTACGAAGTGAGTAGATGACCGTAGGGCCAAGTATCGTCTAATTTCGTTGAGAAATGAAAGAGATATTGGTTCACGAAGTAAGGTGTTTGAGACATGGAAATGTGGTGTGGGACAAATCTACCACATCGGTGGGAATAGGAAGAATTGCTCTCTATATAAGTCTCTAATGTGGTAAAGGGTTTGGATCCCCAAGGGGGTATCCCATGTGTTTAAAGGAGGGAAGACCTAGATGTGCTTGGGTTCAAGGCTAAGCCCACACGCGCGCCGCCGCCGCCCGTCCCGTCCGGTCCGGTCCGGTCTCGGGCTCGGCCACGGGTCACGGGTCGTGGGTCGTGGGCCCGTGGGCTGTGGGCTGTGGGCTGTGGGCTGTGGGCTGTGGGCCTTTCTGATATTATCTTTTTGGACCAGAGAACTCTGCCAGATGTACAGTTTGATCCCTGAAGTTTCATATGTACGCTTTGGACCGAATTCTTTTATATGTACAGCTTTGGTCCCCGAAGTTTCAATATTTACGCTTGGTCCTCATAGTTTCGGGAAGGTGACGGAAGGCCGTTGGACTGCAATTTTGGAGCATTAATCAGCCATTACTTGGCTGATTAATTCTCCATTAACACCCATTAGTTGGGCAATTGAGCGACCTCCTTCAAGACCTTAAATCGGCCTCACTAATGGCATTTAACATGCCATTTACAGCCCTCCTAATGGCCTTTAACAGCCATGTTTGGGCGGTTGATCACCCCTCCTCCATGCTATATATTGAGCTTCATTTGGCTGTAAAACGAAGCAAGAAATGACCAGAAAACCGAACGAAAAATAGGCGAAAAAGCTGTGACGAAAATCGGGCGAGAAAATTGTGACGAAAATCAGTGAGCAAACCCACACATATACACAAGATATACACTACAGAGACACACTATATACACAGAGACAAAAGAGAAGAGTAGAGAGATACTCTTCCTTCCTATTCCATATCTCCAGCAAGTCGAGTCATATTTGTTTTCTTCGACAGGCTCAACCTATTGGCTTTGTAGTGTTGAGATTATAGTGTTGTTTTATCTTGGGAGACTATTGCCCGCTAACGTAAAAGCATATATACGGGGCAATCTTGTCTTAAGGATAGAGGGCTATCCTCGACTCAACACACAACGTTGTAACCGTCCAGATTTAGTTATTTCTTGATTTCAGGATATCAAGATTGAAGACACAACAAGCTTGCGGCAGTTCTCAACGTTGGCTTTGCTAGGTGATCAAGATTCAAGACACAACACCCTTGCGGCAGTTTTGAAGATTGACCATTTATTTATCCTTTCGAACATTTGTAATAGTTATTACTTCCCGTACTGCTTTATAAAGTACATAGAAAAAATACCAACAATTTAAGACAAGATTGTATTGTAATACTATTAGTGTTCGAAAGATGTCGGTCAAAAGTTGTGTGACCAAATCTGGATATGGCAATGGTTTTCTGGTAGAAGAGAGTGATGATGATGAACGTGTTCATGGTGTCACCGCTACCAAGACTGGTGGGAACAAGCGCTCTCGAGAGCCTGAGGATGTCAACTGGGACAAGAGGAGAAGACTGAAGATGTACTTCTATCTTGCAGCAGAAGGCCTGTATCTATCCCAAACAAAAGATCCGAATAATGGTGAGAAGGAAATGGACACTCAGTCTGATGAAGTGACTGAAGTGAGCCAGAATTCGAAATTGGGATAAGTAGTTTTTCTTACTTGTCAAGAATAAAGATTAAATTATGTCTGATTAAAAATGGATTAAAGTAAGGAGGAATATGAAAATAATTTATATTCCTTACGCTTTAACAAATCAGAAGTTTAATCTCATCTTCTTTTCCGTTTAAAGATTGGATTTTGTAAACGACTTAAAAAGATCCGTTCTTTTAAGTGTAGTGATTAAAAGTGTGTAAAGTAGGTTCGCACATACGATGGAGAAAGATCCACTAATCGTGCGAAAAACTGTTACCACTCTTAAGTAAGCGCCAAGAATTATCTGGGCACCAATCTTAACGGAAGGAGTCTAAAAGTTAAAGATGTAGAACCTGTCATACTATTTGGCAGAAGATCCTTCATAGGATGATATTGGACACTCAGTCATACAAAGCCTCCGGGCGACTGGAGTGGGCCAAAATTCCTTTGATATGATTATATTGGACACTCAGTCATACAAAGCCTCCCAGGCGATCGGAGTAGGGCCAAAATTCATTTCATAGGAAAAATAATGGACACCTAGTAAGGTGGGCCACGGTTTCCGTGTCTTAAATGATCGAAGGCCTAAAGAAAAGGCAAGAAAAGAAATTGGACACTCGGTCTGCCAAAGCAACTGGAGTGGGCCAGAATATCTGGATCACATATGATCCGGTTACGCCCTAACCACGGGTAAGAGGTTGTTCATGTGAAGCAACACCACCTCTAAAGTAGAAGGGGTTGGAGAGGTTGTCCTCAATAGGACTTCATGGATTGGGATCACTCAAAGATGAGGTGATACATATTCCTAACTTGGTTTAAGGGACGCTGTTGGTCAAGCTGGTTTGAGACTAGTCCAACAGGTCTGTAATAACTAAGAATGGTACAGTACGTCTGTAGCTAAATGAATGATATATTTGTAATCCGTGCATCTATTCCATCATAGATTAAGACACGTTAAATAGCAAGTCATTCAAAAGCTAACGATGTTGAAATTGTTGCCTCTTTTTCGACATAAAACCTCAAAATAAATGTGAGGTAGATGAAGAGGCAAAGTCACCTTTCCAAATTCCGTCAAGGGAATAGCGAAAGAAGCACCGCTCCTCTAGAACTTAGTCACACCTACTTGGGTGATTTAAAGTTCATACAAAATAGAGGGGGAGACAAGTACTTTGTGACCTTCATTGATGATGGTACAACGTATGTAATCCTTTGTTTGTTGAAAAGCAAAGATGAAGTTGTTGAAGCGGATAAGCGCTACAAAACGAAGTTGAAAATCAACTAAGCCTACGGATTGAGAAATTCGTAGTGATAGAGGGGAGAATGTGAAGCATCGTTCATTAAACGACCGTTCATTTCTCACCTCGGTCCAACGGTGTTAGCCAAGCGCAAAGTCATACGCCCAAACTATGTGGGGTGGCTTGATAAAAGTTGGAATACCGAAACAGTCAAGTTGTACCTAAGACTGTAGAGTGCATATCCACTGGATCTGCAAATAACAGTAGTACTGATCGCCTCTTGACGTAAAAGAATGTTGAATTCTTTGAAGATAACTTTCCTTGAAATAGGAAAAAGGAGTAATTGCTCAAGGTTAACAAGAACCCGCGAGGGCCTGATTGTCCGGAACTAGACGTTCCGTATCTACAAGACTCGAAAGTGGCTGCTATCCGGAACTTAATAAATATTCCGATCTCAGAACTCGGGGATTCTAGATGTTGAACCGAGAAGGAGCAAAGAGGGGACAAAGACTTGTTCCATACCTTCTAGCTTGTATGGTTGAGAATAAACCATTGACAATTAACAAATAATTGTTATCTCCAAAAGCGCTGCTTTGGAAAGAAGCTAAAGAGAGAAATATATTTCATCATATAGAACCATACTTGTGTAATGGTTGATCTTCCTCCGGGAAAAGAACCTTTGGGTTGTAAAAAGTGCTCCCCCGTGAGTAGCTTCACATCCAGGGCCATTGTAATCTTACATGGCATGGGTATTGAATTAGCCTTCCCAACCGTAGAGTTGAAAGAAGAGAATCAGAGTTGATTTGCTGAACTGTTGGGCTTCTTCCTGAACTTTCATTTTGGTCCTTGAAATGTTTACATTTTGGTCCTGAAAGTTTCAGATAAAACAAAACAATGAATCGACCACGAAACATTGACTCGAAATTAGAAAGCCAACGGTTGGAGAATCAACAATCTGAAAGTAAAAGTCATATTGAAACAAAGTCTCGATATGAAAGATATGGGTATCACATATGACATCTTAGGAATTGGATTTCTAAGACATCTAACAGACTGGTCGATAGTTGACAGTCTCGTTGAAGCCACCAATGGATATGAATCATAGAACTGATTGGAATCATGGTGCACCCATTATCAAGGAGCGATATGCACAGGTCATGTGTAGTTCAATGTATTGTACACACTACAACCGACCTGGTATCGTCCTACAAACAGATCAGTTGAACTAAGGTTCACTGATGATCTTAATACATGATCAATAGAAGGCGTTAAGTCAGATATGACGATATCTGAATTATTCGCTTATCTACGGATTATAGTATTCTGGATGTCCAGCGGTTCACGGGAGAACACGGTGATGCAAAATGGACATCAGATCTGAAGAACACCAAAGCCACAAGCAAATGTGTATGGTGGGTCTTGGAAAATCCTCTAAGCAAACTTGCATCGGCCGATTCATGATGGAATCGGAGTTTATCGCTTTATACAAAGCATGAAAGAAGTTGAGTAACTTCACGGCTCCTTAGAGGACGTCCCTTATTGGGAGATACCCGTGTCTTCAGCAGTTATACATTATGGCTAGCCGGTCGGCTTCAGGAAGGACACGGATGACGGCGTCTGGACATATCTTTCAGGATCTGTCGGAGACATAAGACCGTATGGCGATTGATCATCACGGGTGTCACATCCTTGTTTACTAACTAAGGGACTACCCGGAGATCAAGTGTTCTTTGTCTAGGGGAATTGGCTTAAAACCCAAACAATACGAACCTTTGCGGTGGAAACCCAACCATACGATTGGAGATCCCAAGAATTTGGTTCAATGGGAAAACTAAGCGGCAAAAGGTTCGGTTGAGCGCTTCGGTGGAAGCAAGAAGCACTTCGGATGATGATTTCGTACGGAAACATGAATCCAAAGTCGTTCCCGCGATAGACATTAAAGTCTTTGCACTGCATGGTGGGTAAAGGTTAAGCTTCCAAACTTTTTAAAAGATCCTCAAACGGTTGAGGTTAAGGTTGTGGAACTTTTAATGATTCCTAACACTTGTGAAGTGGGGTATAGCAGATACCTTGTAGGAGATCACCTATTTAAGTGCGAGGATGGCCGACTCAAATGAACGCACTTAAGAATCCAAGTGTGTCCATGGCCACAACGGACGAAACGTAAGAAGGAAAATGAATAAGAAGAGTTATTGTGTTGATATCGTTGTCTTGGCTTACACTAAACACGACGGTTCAAGACATCACGTTCACCGCGCGGTAAGTAAGTCCGATGGTATTCAACTAGGGAAGGTTCAAAGCGTAAGCTACCTCTCCCGATGCAATATCTTTTCGCCGAAAGATTGCTTTGAAATGTAGGCACCTTGTGCGTGCGCCACAATCTCTCTTTCATAGAGGGGATTGTTGGAAATTAGCCTTTGGCGGGGAGATGCGTCCACCCATCTTTGATGAATTAAACACTAGTGTTCCGTATGTTGGAGACCTGGTCTCTTTACACATGCATGATCTACGAAGTGAGTAGATGACCGTAGGGCCAAGTATCGTCTAATTTCGTTGAGAAATGAAAGAGATATTGGTTCACGAAGTAAGGTGTTTGAGACATGGAAATGTGGTGTGGGACAAATCTACCACATCGGTGGGAATAGGAAGAATTGCTCTCTATATAAGTCTCTAATGTGGTAAAGGGTTTGGATCCCCAGGGTATCCCATGTGTTTAAAGGAGGGAAGACCTAGATGTGCTTGGGTTCAAGGCTAAGCCCACACGCGCGCCGCCGCCGCCCGCCGTCCGTCCGTCCGGTCGGTCCGGTCTCGGCTCGGGCTCGGGTCACGGGTCGTGGGTCGTGGGTCGTGGGTCGTGGGTCGTGGGCTGTGGGCACATGTGGGCTGTCTAATATTATCTTTTTGGACCGAGAGAACTCGCCAAATGTACGGTTTGATCCCGAAGTTTCATATGTACGGTTTGGACCGAATTCTTTTATATGTACGATTTGGTCCACGAAGTTTCAATATTTACGAGTTTGGTCCTCATAGTTTACGGGAAGGTGACGGAAGGCCGTTGGACTGCAATTTTGGAGCATTAATCAGCCATTACTTGGCTGATTAATTCTCCATTAACAGACCCATTAGTTGGGCAATTGAGCGACCTCCTTCAAGACCTTAAATCGGCCTCGCTAATGGCATTTAACATGCCATTTACAGCCCTCTAATGGCCTTTAACAGCCATGTTTGGGCGAGTTGATCGACCCCTCCTCCATGCTATATATTGAGCTTCATTTGGCTGTAAAACGAAGCAAGAAATGACCGAAAATCGAACGAAAAATAGGCGGCAAAATCGTGACGAAAATCGGGCGAGAAAATTGTGACGAAAATCGGTGAGCAAACCCACACATATACACAAGATATACACTACGAGAGACACACTATATACACGAGAGACAAAAGAGAAGAGTAGAGAGATACTCTTCCTTCCTATTCCATATCTCCGACAAGTCGAGTCATATTTGTTTTCTTCGACAGAGCTCAACCTTTATTGGCTTTGTAGTGTTGAGATTATAGTGTTGTTTTATCTTGGGAGACTATTGCCGCTAACGTAAAAGCATATATACGGGGCAATCTTGTCTTAAGGATAGAGGGCTATCCTCGACTCAACACACAACGTTGTAACCGTCCAGATTTAGTTATTTCTTGATTTCAGGATATCAAGATTGAAGACACAACAAGCTTGCGGCGGTTCTCAACGTTGGCTTTGCTAGGTGATCAAGATTCAAGACACAACACCCTTGCGGCGAGTTTTGAAGATTGACCATTTATTTATCCTTTCGAACATTTGTAATAGTTATTACTTCCCGTACTGCTTTATAAAGTACATAGAAAAAATACCAATTGGCTGATTAATGCTCCAAAACAGCCCAAGTTGTTGGTATTTTTTCTATGTACTTTATAAAGCAGTACGGGAAGTAATAACTATTACAAATGTTCGAAAGGATAAATAAATGGTCAATCTTCAAAACTACCGCAAAGGTGTTGTGTCTTGAATCTTGATCACCTAGCAAAGCCAACGTTGAGAACTGCGCCGCAAGCTTGTTGTGTCTTCAATCTTGATATCCCGAAATCAAGAAATAACTAAATCTGACGGTTACAACGTTGTGTGTTGAGTCGAGGATAGCCCTCTATCCTTAAGACAAGATTGCCCCGTATATATGCTTTTACGTTAGCGGCAATAGTCTCCCAAGATAAAACAACACTATAATCTCAACACTACAAAGCCAATAGGTTGAGCTGTCGAAGAAAACAAATATGACTCGACTTGCGGAGATATGGAATAGGAAGGAAGAGTATCTCTCTACTCTTCTCTTTTGTCTCTGTGTATATAGTGTGTCTCCGTAGTGTATATCTTGTGTATATGTGTGGGTTTGCTCACCGATTTTCGTCACAATTTTCTCCGCCCGATTTTCGTCACGATTTTTCTCGCCTATTTTTCGTTCGCTTTTCTGGTCATTTCTTGCTTCGTTTTACAGCCAAATGAAGCTCAATATATAGCATGGAGGAGGGGCGATCAACGCCCAAACATGGCTGTTAAAGGCCATTAGGAGGGCTGTAAATGGCATGTTAAATGCCATTAGTGAGGCCGATTTAAGGTCTTGAAGGAGGTCGCTCAATTGCCCAACTAATGGGTCGTTAATGGAGAATTAATCAGCCAAGTAATGGCTGATTAATGCTCCAAAATTGCAGTCCAACGGCCTTCCGTCACCTTCCCGAAACTATGAGGACCAAACTGTAAATATTGAAACTTCAGGGACCAAATCGTACATATAAAAGAATTCGGTCCAAACCGTACATATGAAACTTCGTGATCAAACTCGTACATTTGCGTAGTTCTCGGTCCAAAAAGATAATATTAGACAGCCCACAGCCCACAGCCCACGACCCACGACCCACGACCCACGACCCACGACCCGTGACCCGAGCCCGAGACCGAGACCGGACCGGGACGGGCGGCGGCGCGGCGGCGCGCGTGTGGGCTTAGCCTTGAACCCAAGCACATCTAGGTCTTCCTCCTTTAAACACATGGGATACCCCTTGGGGATCCAAACCCTTTACCACATTAGAGACTTATATAGAGAGCAATTCTTCCTATTCCCACCGATGTGGTAGATTTGTCCCACACCACATTTCCATGTCTCAAACACCTTACTTCGTGAACCAATATCTCTTTCATTTCTCAACGAAATTAGACGATACTTGGCCCTACGGTCATCTACTCACTTCGTAGATCATGCATGTGTAAAGAGACCAGGTCTCCAACATACGGAACACTAGTGTTTAATTCATCAAAGATGGGTGGACGCATCTCCCCGCCAAAGGCTAATTTCCAACAATAGCAGTACGGGAAGTAATAACTATTACAAATGTTCGAAAGGATAAATAAATGGTCAATCTTCAAAACTGCCGCAAGGGTGTTGTGTCTTGAATCTTGATCACCTAGCAAAGCCAACGTTGAGAACTCGCCGCAAGCTTGTTGTGTCTTCAATCTTGATATCCTGAAATCAAGAAATAACTAAATCTGGACGGTTACAACGTTGTGTGTTGAGTCGAGGATAGCCCTCTATCCTTAAGACAAGATTGCCCCGTATATATGCTTTTACGTTAGCGGGCAATAGTCTCCCAAGATAAAACAACACTATAATCTCAACACTACAAAGCCAATAGGTTGAGCCTGTCGAAGAAAACAAATATGACTCGACTTGCTGGAGATATGGAATAGGAAGGAAGAGTATCTCTCTACTCTTCTCTTTTGTCTCTGTGTATATAGTGTGTCTCTGTAGTGTATATCTTGTGTATATGTGTGGGTTTGCTCACTGATTTTCGTCACAATTTTCTCGCTCGATTTTCGTCACGCTTTTACTCGCCTATTTTTCGTTCGCTTTTCTGGTCATTTCTTGCTTCGTTTTACAGCCAAATGAAGCTCAATATATAGCATGGAGGAGGGGCGATCAATCGCCCAAACATGGCTGTTAAAGGCCATTAGGAGGGCTGTAAATGGCATGTTAAATGCCATTAGTGAGGCGATTTAAGGTCTTGAAGGAGGTCGCTCAATTGCCCAACTAATGGGTCATTAATGGAGAATTAATCAGCCAAGTAATGGCTGATTAATGCTCCAAAATTGCAGTCCAACGGCCTTCCGTCACCTTCCCGAAACTATGAGGACCAAACTCGTAAATATTGAAACTTCGGGGACCAAACTGTACATATAAAAGAATTCGGTCCAAACTGTACATATGAAACTCGCTATAACATGGCTGGAAATATGTCCGATGTTGTTGCTCTCTGCTACTAACGCCGCCTCTCGAGGCAATGTTGTCGCCAATGCTTTGCTTTTGCTCAAGCGATAACACCGCCGCCTTTGCTCGCTGCGGCTTCTTCGCCATCGCTCAAGGCGAACACCGCCTTCCTAAGCTCGGAGCTCCACCCTCTTCTTCACACCACCATGATCGCCCGAAAAATTCATGGGATCGAATTCAAAAGATGGCGACAAAAGATGCTTTGTTTTATCTAACGATTATGGGCATGGCCCGATTCCTTACGGAAGATCCTCCACAAGCCGGAGATGAAATGGACTCTTCGCCTCTTTGAAACGGGTGAAGGGGCCTTGGTATCCATGTTGTTAACGGCATGAAGATGGTTCGTGATGCATGGAATCATAGCGATTTCATGTGCAAGAACTATATACTTAATCGCTTGCGACCCTCTCTACACGGTCTATTGCACCGTTGGCACCGCCAAAGAGTTGTGGGAAAAGCGCAAAAGAAGTACAACGCACAAGATGCGGGTACTAAGAAGTTCATCGTTGGGAAATTTCTAAAATTCCAAATGGTGGACAGCAAGACATGATGTCCCAAGTCCAGGAATTTCGAGATGATTCTACATCACCTGGATTTGGAAGGACCGAAACCAAACGAGCGATTTTTGGTTGCATCGCCGATTGAGAAGTTACCTCCTTCATGGAATGAGTTTATGAGTTACTTGAAACTCAAGACAAAGGAGATGACCTTTGAAGAGCTTGTTATCAAACTGCAAATCCAGGAAGATAATAAGAAGACCTTGCCAAAGGGTAGACAACCTGCTGAGGCGAAGGCGAATCTGGCTGAGGCCAAAGGGAACTCAAGCAAGAAGCGGAAGTTCCAGAAAGACGGCAAAGCCCCTGCAGCAGAGATGTTCAGAGGTAATTGTCATCACTGTGGTAAACCTGGTCATAGGATCAAGGAATGCCGCAAGCTCAAGACTGAGCAACAGCAGAAATCCAAGTCTAAAGGCAAGGCTCAAGCAAACGTCGTCAAGGACACGCTCCTGGATGACATGATCGAGGAATTCGCTGCAGTGGTGCTAGAAGCCAACTTGGTTGAGAACCCGATGCAGTGGTGGTTGGACACAGGTGCTACAAGGCACATCTGTTCCAACAAAGATGCCTTCTCCACGTACACACCAGTCGCTGACAAGAAGCTGTTCATGGGCAACAACGCTTCTTCCGACGTGATGGGGGTTGGAAAGGTGGTCCTGAAGATGACTTCCGGCAAGGAACTTACTCTGAAGGAAGTGATGCACGTCCCAGATATTAGACGAAATTTAATTTCTGGAACCTTATTGGTTAATGCTGGTTTTAGGCTAGTATTTGAATCAAATAAATTTGTACTCACTAAAAATGGCACATTTGTAGGAAGAGGCTTCGTCTGTGAAGGCCTCTTCAAAGTGAATGCCATGTCTCGTATTGCGTCAAGGAAATAAAGTTGAGTCTTCTTCTTATTTGCTTGAGTCTTCTAATTTATGGCATCATAGATTAGGACACGTAAACTACAAGTCTATTCAAAGGTCGGTAAAGATGGAGTTGTTGCCTTCTATCGACGTAAACCCTCAACATAAGTGTGAGGTGTGCGTAGAGGCAAAACTTACTAAGCTTCCTTTTCGATCCGTCGAAAGGAATACCGCTCCTCTAGAACTTATTCACACGGATATATGTGATTTGAAGTTTGTACAAACTAGAGGGGGAACAAGTACTTTGTGACATTTATAGATGATAGCACAAGGTATTGTTACCTTTACTTGTTGAAAAGTAAGGATGAAGCCTTTGAAGCGTTTCGACGTTACAAAGCGAAGTTGAGAATCAACTTAGCCTACGGATTAAATCCATTCGTAGCGATAGAGGGGAGAATATGTAGCGCCATTTGAGGAATATTGTGCCCAAGAGGGCATTATTCATCAAACGACGGCTCCATACTCACCTCAATCAAACGGTGTAGCGGAACGAAAGAACCGCACATTAAAGGAAATGATGAATGCCTTGCTTATCAATTCCGGTCTTCCCCAAAATATGTGGGGAGAAGTGTCTCTTCGCTAATACGATTCTTAACAGAGTCCCACATAAGAGTAAGGATAAAACTCCATATGAATCATGGAAGGGAAAGAAACCCACCTACAAATATTTTAAGGTATGGGGTTGTCTGGCAAAGGTTGAAGTACCCAAGCCAAAGCAGGTCAAGATTGGGCCTAAGATCGTAGATTGCATATTCATCGGATATGCAAATAACGATAGTGCTTATCGCTTCTTAGTGCATAAGTCGGATATTCCGATATCCACCAGGGTACAATAATGGAATCAAGGAATGCTCTATTCTTTGAAAGTACCTTTCCTAGAAAGGAGAAAGACATAACCTCTCGCAAGCGAAGTTATGCACAAAGCTCTCAAGAACCGGGAGTCCTTGACCGCCGGATCTAAATGGTTCGATCTAGCGAATCTCGAGGTGGTGAACATCCGGAATCTAGTGTTCCGCATTCTCGAACTTGGAGACTCCGAGATATGGATCTAAGGCGAAGTAAAAGGGCCAGGAAGGATAAATCCTTTGGTCCTGACTTTGTAGCTTATATGGTTAATGATGAACCTAGGACAATTGCTCAGGCGTTGTCAACTCCAGAAGCACCGCTCTGGAAAGAAGCTATTGAAAGTGAAATAGGCTCAATTCTCGCATAACCATACGTGGGAGTTGGTTGATCTTCCTCCGGGAAATAAACCGTTGGGGTGTAAGTGGATACTCAAACGGAAATACAAAGCAGATGGGTCTATAGACAAATACAAAGCCAGGTTGGTAGTCAAGGGCTATCGGCAAACAGAAGGCTTTGACTACTTTGATACCTACTCCCCGGTATCCCGGATGACATCCATACGGGTATTCATTGCGATCGCAGCTTTGCGTGACCTTGAAATACACCAAATGGACGTCAAGACAGCCTTCCTAAATGGTGATTTGGAAGAAGAAATATATATGGACCAACCCGAGGGGTACGTGGTTCAAGGACAAGAGAAGAAAGTCTGTCGACTTGTCAAATCTCTGTACGGGCTGAAACAAGCCCCGAAGCAATGGCACGAAAAATTTGATAGTACTCTACTATCGAAGGGTTTCGTCATTAATGAGTGTGATAAATGTGTCTACATGAAAGGTAACTCTGACTCGTTTGTTATGATATGCCTGTATGTAGACGACATGTTAATCACAGGAAGCAGTCCTAGGGTCATCCTAGAGACTAAGAACATGTTGAAACAATGCTTCGACATGAAGGATATGGGTATCGCAGATGTCATCTTAGGGATTAAAATCTCTAAGACGTCTGACGGGCTAGTCTTATCTCAGTCTCACTACATCGAGGATGTTTTGAGAAAGTTTGAGATGTTAGACAGTTCACCGATAAAGTCACCAATGGATTCAAATCAAAAGCTTGATAAAAATCTTGGTGCACCTGTATACCAGGAGCGATATGCACAGTGATCGGTAGTTTGATGTATATAACAAAGCGCACCCGACCCGATATTGCTTACGCAATCAATAAGTTGGCTAGGTTCACCCGTAATCCAAGTGATAATCACCGGAAGGCGTTGAATCGGGTATTACAATACTTGAAATACACGTTAAATTACGGGTTACACTATTCGAGATATCCAGCTGTACTAGAGGGGTACAGTGATGCAAACTGGATATCTGATATAGAGAACACCAAGTCCACCAGTGGGTATGTATTTACAATTGGTGGTGGGGGCCGTGTCTTGGAAATCCTCTAAGCAAACTTGCATCGCCCGATCCACAATGGAATCGGAGTTTATCGCTTTAGACAAAGCAGGAGAAGAAGCTGAGTGGCTTCATGACTTCTTAGAGGATGTTCCGTGTTGGAACAAACCCGTACCTTCGGTAATGATCCACTGCGACAGTCAGTCGGCTCTAGGAAGGGCACGGAATGCTATGTACAACGGCAAGTCTCGTCATATTCGACGGAGGCATAAGACCGTTAGGCAACTGATCACCACGGGTATAATATCCATTGATTACATTAAATCAAAGGATAATATAGCAGACCCATTGACAAAGGGCTTACCCAAAGATCGATGACTTGCTGTCTAGGGGAATGGGCTTAAAACCCAAAATATAAGGATCGATATACGGCGGTAACCCAACCTTACTAACTGGAGATCCCAGTAATTTGGTTCAATGGGAAAACTAAGTTGTAAAGGTTCAGTTGATCGCTTCGGTGGAAGTATGAGCACTTCGGATAGTGATTTCTGAAAAGAAACACCAAATCCAAAGCCGTTCCCGCGATAGACTTTAAGTGCTATCTGCAGTGTGGGGTAAAGGTTAAGTTTTTAAAACCTGTAATGCTCCTCAACAGTTGAGGTTAGGTTTGGGAAACTTTTAATGGTTCCTAACACTTGTGAAGTGGGGTATAGCAGGATACCTTGTAGGAGACCACCTATTTAAGTGCGAGGACGGGCCGCCTCAAAATGAACGCACTTAAGAATCCAAGACGTTGTCCATGGCCAAAACGGACAAAACATTACGAAGAAGAGAGTAAGGGAATTTGTTGTGTTGGTACCATTGACTTGGCTTACACTAAACACTGACGGTTCAAGACATCACGTTCACCGCGCAGTAAGTAAGTCCGATGGTATTCAGCTATGGAAGGTTCAAAGCTGAAGCTACCTCTCCTTATGCAACATCGGTCCGCTGAAATATTGCTGGAAATGGAAAAGGCACCATGTGAGTGCGCCAAAATCTCTTTCAAGAGGGGTTGTTGGAAATTTGCCTTTGGCGGGAGTTGCGACCGACCAACTTTAACGGCTTAAACACTAGTGTTACGTATGTTGGAGAATTCGGTTCTTCACACATGCATGATCTACTAAGTACGTAGATAACCGTAGGGCCAAGAATCGTCAAATTTCATTAAGAAATGAAAGAGATATTGGTCCACGAAGTGAGGTGTTTGAAGCATGGAAAGTGTGGTATTGGGTTCAATTCTCCCACATCGGTAGAGGAAGAAAGAATTGTTGTGTATATATTACTCGAAATTGGTTTGGGGTTTGGGACCCCAAGGGGTATCCCATGTGTTTAAAGGAGGGAGGACCTAGATGTGCTTCGGTTCGAGGAAAGACCACACGCGCGCCGCCGCCGCCCGCCCGTCCGGTCCGGTTCCGGTTCCGGGTTTCGGGTTCTCGGGTTCACGGGTTCACGGGTTCACGGGTTCACGGGTTCACGGGGTCACGGGTCACGGGTCACGGGTCGTGGGTCGTGGGTCGTGGGCTGTGGGCTGTGGGCTGTGGGCTGTGGGCCTTCTGATATTATCTTTTTGGGCCGAGAACTTTGCCGGAAGTGCGGTTTGATCCCGAAGTTTCGGATGTACAGTTTGGACCGAATTCTTTCGGATGTACAGTTTGGTCCCGAAGTTTCAAGATGTACAGTTTAGTCCCCGAAGTTTCAAGATGTACGAGTTTGGTCCCCGAAGTTTTTCGAAAAATCAAAAATTCGACGGTCAAAACAGAAACGCCAAAGCACTCAATTCGACCATTTATTTTGGCTGAATTACTCCTCCAATAATGGCCAATTCCGTTGGTCTTTTCACCATTTATTTTGGTGGCTTTACTACCTCCATAATGGCCATTATTTGGCCAATAATGGTCATGTTATGGAGGCAGCGACTAAACAGCCCTCCCTCACCTATATAAACACCCCTTCACCATTGTTGAGAAACACGAGAAAATATACTACCTATATACACGAAAATACACAAGCAAATCAGTTTCTTCCTACACCTTCCTTGCATCATTTCTTGCTCAATATTCTTCAAGGTAGCATTTGAGTTTCCTTTGCTCAAGTGTTCCATTGCTGTTTTATCTTGGGAGACAAATTGTCCAGGACGTATAAAGGATACATACGGGGCAATATTGTCTTAAGGACAGAGTGCCACACTCGACTCAGCAAAAACAGAAAAATAGTTTTTCATTTTCATCTTTGTAATTTCCAGTTTTATAGTTGAATTGTAATTTCAATTCTTACATTAGCAGTTGTTTGTAATTTCCGTTTCCTGCAATCCTAGTGTTTCTGGTCATTTCTTGCTTCTGTTTTACAGCCAAATGAAGCTCAATATATAGCATGGAGGAGGGGCTGATCAACTGCCCAAACATGGCTGTTAAAGGCCATTAGGAGGGCTGTAAATGGCATGTTAAATGCCATTAGTGAGGCGATTTAAGGTCTTGAAGGAGGCTGCTCAATTGCCCAACTAATGGGCTGTTAATGGAGAATTAATCAGCCAAGTAATGGCTGATTAATGCTCCAAAATTGCAGTCCAACGGCCTTCCGTCACCTTCCCAGAAACTATGAGGACCAAACTGTAAATATTGAAACTTCAGGGACCAAACTGTACATATAAAAGAATTCTGGTCCAAACTGTACATATGAAACTTCAGGGATCAAACTGTACATTTGGCAGAGTTCTCTGGTCCAAAAAGATAATATTAGACAGGCCCACAGGCCCACAGCCCACGGCCCACGACCCACGACCCACGACCCACGACCCACGACCCGTGACCCGAGCCCGAGACCGGACCGGACCGGACGGGACGGGCGGGCGGCGGCGGCGCGCGTGTGGGCTTAGCCTTGAACCCAAGCACATCTAGGTCTTCCCTCCTTTAAACACATGGGATACCCCTTGGGGATCCAAACCCTTTACCACATTAGAGACTTATATAGAGAGCAATTCTTCCTATTCCCACCGATGTGGTAGATTTGTCCCACACCACATTTCCATGTCTCAAACACCTTACTTCGTGAACCAATATCTCTTTCATTTCTCAACGAAATTAGACGATACTTGGCCCTACGGTCATCTACTCACTTCGTAGATCATGCATGTGTAAAGAGACCAGGTCTCCAACATACGGAACACTAGTGTTTAATTCATCAAAGATGGGTGGACGCATCTCCCCGCCAAAGGCTAATTTTCAACAATCCCCTCTATGAAAGAGAGATTGTGGCGCACGCACAAGGTGCCTACATTTCAAAGCAATCTTTCGGCGAAAAGATATTGCATCGGGGAGAGGTAGCTTACGCTTTGAACCTTCCCTAGTTGAATACCATCGGACTTACTTATCGCGCGGTGAACGTGATGTCTTGAACCGTCGTGTTTAGTGTAAGCCAAGACAACGATATCAACACAATAACTCTTCTTATTCATTTTCCTTCTTACGTTTCGTCCGTTGTGGCCATGGACACACTTGGATTCTTAAGTGCGTTCATTTGAGTCGGCCATCCTCGCACTTAAATAGGTGATCTCCTACAAGGTATCCCGCTATACCCCACTTCACAAGTGTTAGGAATCATTAAAAGTTCCACAACCTTAACCTCAACCGTTTGAGGATCTTTTAAAAAGTTTGGAAGCTTAACCTTTACCCACCATGCAGGCGACACTTTAATGTCTATCGCGGGAACACTTTGGATTCATGTTTCCGTACGAAATCATCATCCGAAGTGCTTCTTGCTTCCACCGAAGCGCTCAACCGAACCTTTTGCCGCTTAGTTTTCCCATTGAACCAAATTCTTGGGATCTCCAATCGGTATGGTTGGGTTTCCACCGCAAAGGTTCGTATTGTTTGGGTTTTAAGCCAATTCCCCTAGACAGGCGTAACACTTGATCTCCGGGTAGTCCCTTAGTTAGTAAACAAGGATGTGACACCCGTGATGATCAACCGCCATACGGTCTTATGTCTCCGACGGATCCCGAAAGATATGTCCGTACGCCGTCATCCGTGTCCTTCCCGAAGCCGACCGGCTAGCCATAATGTATAACTCGTCGAAGACACGGGTATCTCCCAATAAGGGACGTCCTCTAAGGAGCCGTGAAGTTACTCAACTTCTTTCATGCTTTGTATAAAGCGATAAACTCCGATTCCATCATGAATCGGCCGATGCAAGTTTGCTTAGAGGATTTTCCAAGACCCACCATACACATTTGCTTGTGGCTTTGGTGTTCTTCAGATCTGATGTCCATTTTGCATCACTGTGTTCTCCCAGAACCGCTGGACATCCAGAATACTATAATCCGTAGATAAGCGAATAATTCGGATATCGTCATATCTGACTTAACGCCTTCTATTGATCATGTATTAAGATCATCAGTGAACCTTAGTTCAACTGATCTGTTTGTAGGACGATACCAGGTCGGTTGTAGTGTGTACAATACATTGAACTACACATGACCTGTGCATATCGCTCCTTGATAATGGGTGCACCATGATTCCAATCAGTTCTATGATTCATATCCATTGGTGGCTTCAACGAGACTGTCAACTATCGACCAGTCTGTTAGATGTCTTAGAAATCCAATTCCTAAGATGTCATATGTGATACCCATATCTTTCATATCGAGACTTTGTTTCAATATGACTTTTACTTTCAGACTGTTGATTCTCCAACTGTTGGCTTTCTAATTTCAGAGTCAATGTTTCGTGGTCGATTCATTGTTTCTTTTTATCTCGAAACTTTCAGGGACCAAAATGTAAACATTTCAAGGACCAAAATGAAAGTTCGGGAAGAAGCCCAACAGTTCAAAGAAATCAACTCGATTCTCTTCTTTCAACTCTACGGTTGGGAAGGCTAATTCAATACCCATGCCATGTAAGATTACAATGGCCCTGGATGTGAAGCTACTCACAGGGGAGCACTTTTTACAACCCAAAGGTTCTTTTCCCGGAGGAAGATCAACCATTACACAAGTATGGTTCTATATGATGAAATATATTTCTCTCTTTAGCTTCTTTCCAAAGCAGCGCTTTTGGAGATAACAATTATTTGTTAATTGTCAATGGTTTATTCTCAACCATACAAGCTAGAAGGTATGGAACAAGTCTTTGTCCCCTCTTTGCTCCTTCTCGGTTCAACATCTAGAATCCCCGAGTTCTCAGATCTGGAATATTTATTAAGTTCCGATAGCCAAAGAACTTTCGAGTCTTGTAGATACGGAACGTCTAGTTCCGGACAAATCGAGCCCTCGCGGGTTCTTGTTAACCTTGAGCAATTACTCCTTTTTCCTATTTCAAGGAAAGTTATCTTCAAAGAATTCAACATTCTTTTACGTCAAGAGGCGATCGATTACTACGTTATTTGCGGATCCAAAGGATATGCACTCTACGATCTTAGGTACAACTTGACTGTTTCGGTATTCCAACTTTTATCAAGCCACCCCACATAGTTTGGGCGTATGACTTTGCGCTTGGCTAACACCGTTGGACCGAGGTGAGAAATGAACAATCGTTTAATGAACGATGCTTCACATTCTCCCCTCTATCACTACGAATTTCTCAATCCGTAGGCTTAGTTGATTTTCAACTTCTGTTTTGTAGCGCTTATCCGCTTCAACAACTTCATCTTTGCTTTTCAACAAACAAAGGATTACATACGTTGTACCATCATCAATGAAGGTCACAAAGTACTTGTCTCCCCCTCTATTTTGTATGAACTTTAAATCACCCAAGTAGGTGTGACTAAGTTCTAGAGGAGCGGTGCTTCTTTCGCTATTCCCTTGACGGAATTTGGAAAGGTGACTTTGCCTCTTCATCTACCTCACATTTATTTTGAGGTTTTATGTCGACATAGGCAACAATTTCAACATCGTTAGCTTTTGAATGACTTGCTATTTAACGTGTCTTAATCTATGATGGAATAGATGCACGGATTACAAATATATCATTCATTTAGCTACGGACGTCTTTGTACCATTCTTAGTTATTACGAGACTGTTGGACTAGTCTCAAACCAACTTGACCAACAGCGTCCCTTAAACCAAGTTAGGAATATGTATCACCTCATCTTTGAGTGATCCCAATCCATGAAGTCCTATTGAGGACAACCTCTCCAACCCCTTCTACTTTAGAGGTGGTGTTGCTTCACATGAACAACCTCTTACCCGTGGTTAGGGCGTAACCGGATCATATGTGATCCAGATATTCTGGCCCACTCCAGTTGCTTTGGCAGACTGAGTGTCCAATTTCTTTTCTGCCTTTTCTTTAGGCCTTCAGATCATTTAAGACCTGGAAACTGTGGCCCACCTTACTAGGTGTCCATTATTTTTCCTATGAAATGAATTTTGGCCCTACTCCAGTCGCCCGGAGGCTTTGTATGACTGAGTGTCCAATATAATCATATCAAAGGAATTTTGGCCCACTCCAGTCGCCCGGAGGCTTTGTATGACTGAGTGTCCAATATCATCCTATGAAGGATCTTCTGCCAAATAGTATGACAGGTTCTACATCTTTAACTTTTAGACTCCTTCCGTTAAGATTGGTGCCCAGATAATTCTTGGCGCTTACTTAAGAGTGGTAACGCTTTTCGCACGCTTAGTGGATCTTTCTCCATCGTATGTGCGAACCTACTTTACACACTTTTAATCACTACACTTAAAAGAACGGATCTTTTTAAGTCGTTTACAAAATCCAATCTTTAAACGGAAAAGAAGATGAGATTAAACTTCTGATTTGTTAAAGCGTAAGGAATATAAATTATTTTCATATTCCTCCTTACTTTAATCCATTTTTAATCAGACATAATTTAATCTTTATTCTTGACAAGTAAGAAAAACTACTTATCCCAATTTCGAATTCTGGCTCACTTCAGTCACTTCATCAGATGAGTGTCCATTTCCTTCTCACCATTATTCGGATCTTTTGTTTGGGATAGATACAGGCCTTCTGCTGCAAGATAGAAGTACATCTTCAGTCTTCTCCTCTTGTCCCAGTTGACATCCTCAGGCTCTCGAGAGCGCTTGTTCCCACCAGTCTTGGTAGCGGTGACACCATGAACACGTTCATCATCATCACTCTCTTCTACCGAAAACCATTGCCATATCCAGATTTGGTCACACAACTTTTGACCGACATCTTTCGAACACTAATAGTATTACAATACAATCTTGTCTTAAATTGTTGGTATTTTTTCTATGTACTTTATAAAGCGATACGGAAGTAATAACTATTACAAATGTTCGAAAGGATAAATAAATGGTCAATCTTCAAAACTCCGCAAGC
The DNA here is from genome assembly GCA_034509755.1 of Anisodus tanguticus. Classification (NCBI taxonomy): domain Eukaryota; kingdom Viridiplantae; phylum Streptophyta; class Magnoliopsida; order Solanales; family Solanaceae; genus Anisodus; species Anisodus tanguticus. The sequence goes on along the minus strand of CM067548.1, from coordinate 37,278,364 downwards.
AAGGGTGTCATGTCTTGAATCTTGATCACCTAGCAAAGCCAACGTTGAGAACTGCCGCAAGCTTGTTTGTTGTGTCTTCAATCTTGATATCCCGAAATCAAGAAATAACTAAATCGGACGGTTACAACGTTGTGTGTTGAGTCGAGGATAGCCCTCTATCCTTAAGACAAGATTGCCCCGTATATATGCTTTTACGTTAGCGGGCAATAGTCTCCCAAGATAAAACAACACTATAATCTCAACACTACAAAGCCAATAGGTTGAGCCTGTCGAAGAAAACAAATATGACTCGACTTGCTGGAGATATGGAATAGGAAGGAAGAGTATCTCTCTACTCTTCTCTTTTGTCTCTGTGTATATAGTGTGTCTCTGTAGTGTATATCTTGTGTATATGTGTGGGTTTGCTCACCGATTTTCGTCACAATTTTCTCGCCCGATTTTCGTCACGCGTTTTCCTCGCCTATTTTTCGTTCGCTTTCTGGTCATTTCTTGCTTCGTTTTACAGCCAAATGAAGCTCAATATATAGCATGGAGGAGGGGCTGATCAACTGCCCAAACATGGCTGTTAAAGGCCATTAGGAGGGTGTAAATGGCATGTTAAATGCCATTAGTGAGGCCGATTTAAGGTCTTGAAGGAGGTCGCTCAATTGCCCAACTAATGGGTCATTTAATGGAGAATTAATCAGCCAAGTAATGGCTGATTAATGCTCCAAAATTGCAGTCCAACGGCCTTCCGTCACCTTCCCGAAACTATGAGGACCAAACTGTAAATATTGAAACTTCGGGACCAAACTCGTACATATAAAAGAATTCGGTCCAAACTGTACATATGAAACTTCAGGGATCAAACTGTACATCTGGCAGAGTTCTCTGGTCCAAAAAGATAATATCAGAAAGGCCCACAGCCCACAGCCCACAGCCCACAGCCCACAGCCCACAGCCCACAGCCCACAGCCCACAGCCCACAGCCCACAGCCCACAGCCCACAGCCCACAGCCCACAGCCCACAGCCCACAGCCCACAGCCCACGACCCACGACCCACGACCCACGACCCACGACCCGACCCGTGACCCACGACCCGTGACCCGAGCCCGAGACCGACCGGGCCGGGCCGACCGGACGGGCGGGGCGGCGCGCGCGCGCGTGGGGCTTAGCCTTGAACCCAAGCACATCTAGGTCTTCCCTCCTTTAAACACATGGGATACCCCTTGGGGATCCAAACCCTTTACCACATTAGAGACTTATATAGAGAGCAATTCTTCCTATTCCCACCGATGTGGTAGATTTGTCCCACACCACATTTCCATGTCTCAAACACCTTACTTCGTGAACCAATATCTCTTTCATTTCTCAACGAAATTAGACGATACTTGGCCCTACGGTCATCTACTCACTTCGTAGATCATGCATGTGTAAAGAGACCAGGTCTCCAACATACGGAACACTAGTGTTTAATTCATCAAAGATGGGTGGACGCATCTCCCCGCCAAAGGCTAATTTAAATAGAATATTTACCTTGTTAAATTCATAAGGATCTATGTCTTGACATCGTCATATCATATAGTATGACACAAATGTATACATATAAGTTAATTTTAACGGATTTGATGTTTACGGTCGTCCATCCACATATTAATTTTTGGTTAAGAAAAGGATATAGAATTATTTTATGGTATATATACTTATTATGACCTAACCTTATTTCTCGCATTAAGTTCTCTGGCATTAACAATTTGTTGTCTTTATCAAAATTTAATTTTGAATCGCACTTCACGTGACTACTGTTTAAGGTTTTGTTGTAAAGTGCTTAGAGTAAAAGTCCTGTACATGGGTATTTTCATGCTATTGATCAGTATTTCTATTTGAGATCTTTTATTAAATGAAACTGCATGTAACAATTGTCTCTTAGAAAAGGTATGGTCTCGTCCCCCGGGCATAGATGGATGACAAAGGAGGGGAACTTTAAATCCAGCTGGAGGCCTGCAACGTGGGTTCGAACCCTGATGGGAGCAATTTGCTCTCTTCTCGGGTAGGACCTTGTAAGTGATATCAGTTGCTCTGTTCTCAAACCCTGGTCATTCAGTCACATCCCGTAATTTACTGGTAGTAGTGCTGAGGGACCGAGACTACTATCTCCAGGAATAGTCTGACGTAAGCCGGGAAGCTGGATATCAAAAAAAAAAAGTATGGTCTCTACAGAAAAAATGGTTGATTCCCCATTTTTGTTGGTATTTCATTGGATGGACAAAGATCAGCTCGATGTTGTTAGCTATTACGGCTTCCGTTCTAATTTTAGTGTCTTAGTTTGATTTAACACGAAATTTAAGAAATAAATAGAGATTTTTAAATCTTGTGATCTTAAATTAAATATGTGTGTATCTTTTAAATTTTATGATTTTAAACTTGTCTTAAAATTTAAAAACTTACTAAATATAGAAATATACATTCTTTTTTTAACCGATCAAAAAGAAAAAAAAGTGAGACATTGAAATTGAGACGGAGGGGAGTAGTTCACTATCTCGATATTCATTCAAGAAGAGATACTAATTGAATTCCAGTTGTTTTGACATTATTCAATCACGGGGGAAATTTCATAGGGATCTACGTATCTCATGAAGATAGTATGGCCACACAATGTTGAGCAATTTAATGAGAAATACGCGTTTGGTGTAGGCGTGTAGCTAGGTGGTTGGTCAAGTTCCCCAACAGTATCTTGAAGTAAATGTGTATCTTACACTTCAATTTAGCCATTATGAATACTCCATCAATCTTATCCATTTTAGGAAGAGAAAATACATAAAATCACTTCTAAACTTACATCGAAAATTCACTTTATTAGCAATAAAATTTTACTGACAATTCTTTACCCGCCTCCTAAATAACTTATACGTTAATTAAACTTAACATTACTTTGTCCAGACCAATTGAGAGCTGAGTGTTATTTCACCAATCATTTTTTAATCGATCCACGTCATTTAATGATTTTTTTATAAGTTCGTTGAAACTAACTTAAAAATAATCAAATAAATTCCAACCCGACCCATTCCCAAACAAATACCCCTAAACCTAAACAAATCATCATATCACACCCAAATTTAACCCCGATCAAATCTAATTGCACACCCAGATTTGATCCCGATCAAGCCTAATTGCACACAATTTTCACTCATTTGCTTCGTGTTTTGGAGGGATTATCAGTGCTTGAGGTGTTCATTGACGTACACAAAAGAGTCGTGTTAGTCTTTTTGAAGTTAGGGTTAGTGTAGAATTTGAATTTAGTGTTTTAGTTTGAAACAAACTTGATGTTCAACTTCTATTTCCTTTTGTTTGTGAAAATTGTGAACTGAAGCTTGTATTTTTTTTTTGTTTATTTTTCAGTTTGAGGATGGTTGACGTGTATGTGACTTTGAGGTTTCACCATAGAGAAAAATTACAAAAAAATACCTTGTAGTAAGTATGTTGGAGGTAGTGTTACTGACTGTTTTGGTGTTGATGTTGATAAGTTTTCATATTTTGAGTTTGTGGACTATGTTAAAAAATTGGCTACAACTGTTCGTCTTGCATTGTATATATTAGACCACCTAAATGTCGGCATTTAGTAGAAGTTAAAAGTGATGGAGACATTATTGTATTGTACCTCAATTAAAAATGAGGATATTGTTGAATTCTTTGTGACTCACTTAATTGAAGAACCTGATGTGGTCCCCATGCTCTTACATATCTAGATCATGTGATGGGATATCTAGATCATGTGATGGGAAATCTAGTGATGCTTTTGATAAAGAGTTTAGTCAAACTTTTGGGGATAGTGAAGATTTAGAGTTTGAAGAGGTTGCACATGCTCAAAACTTCTACGAGGAGGTTGTGGGAAGGACTGCGGGTGTTAGGGAGGTGTTTGATAAAGAGTGTAGTCAAATCTTTGGGGGTAGTAGAGACTTAGGATTTGAAATGGCTACACAAATTGAAAATTGTGATGAGGAGATAGTGAGATGGATTGTTGGTGTTGGGGAGGAGTTGGGTGGGACTGTTGGTGTTCGGGAGGAGTTGGGTGGATCTTCAACTGTTGTTGTTGTTGCTACTACTACTTCAGTTGTTGCTGCTATTGATGTTCCTATAGTGAAGTCTGATTGGAAACGTGAGACTGAAGCTAGCGAAGAGTCTAACAATGTAGTGATAGAGTAAGGTGAAGAATAAGAATATGGTAGTGATGTCCATGAAGAGGATAGGATTCTTAGGCAAGAAAAGTGGCTGCAAAAACAAAAAAGAGAAAAGAAAAGGTTAAGAGAGTTGAATGGGTTGATTTACGGGAAAAGGGTGTAGATATAGGATATGATGAGTACTTGTCAAGAAATAAGAGTACTTTTGAGGAAAATTAGCTAGGGATGAGCCATATTATGACTCAGATGTACCTATTAACTTTGAGATAGATACAGATGATGAAAGTGAAGGTGAGCTTAAAAACCCTACAAAAAAGGTAAAGAGAGCAAAAAGAAATAGAAATATAATTATTTTTATCATACTTATAGATTAATTGTTTAGGAGACTGACCTTTCTTTTGAAAGTGTTAAACAGTTTAGAGAAGCAATTACTAGATATGCAGTTCAAGAACATGTAGAGTTGAAAAAATATGTGAATGAATCAACTAGGGTGAGGGTAAAGTGTAATATTGATTGTCCATGGTTGTTGTTTGGCAATTATGATTCTAGAACAAAAGATTTTGTAGTGAAGAATTACAATTTAGTGCACAAGTATAATGGCACAACAAAGAACAAACTGGTGAATTTCAAGTATTTGTCAGTAAGATACATGGACATAATTATTTTTGAACCTGGCATTAGAGTTTTTCAGTTACAACAGTTGGTAAAAAAAAGAGTTCGGAGGTGCATATTGGGAAGATTGTGGCAAAGAAAGCTAGAAACATTATTTTGCAATAAATTATGGGTGATCATGTGGAGGAGTTTAAAAGAATTTTAGATTATATGGATGAGCTTTTAAAGACTAATCCAGGCAGCACATGTGTGGTGAGGCTTAGTGAAGAAACCTTTGAAGGCAGAGTCAAAATGTTTCAATCATTCTATATATATTTTGATGCTTTGAAGAAGGCATTTAAAACTGGTTGTAGTAGATGTATTGGGTTTGATGGTATATTTTTGAAAGGTGTTAGTAAAGGTCAATTACTTGTGGTTGTTTGTAAGTATGAGGACAACCAAATGCTATCACTGGCCTGGGCAGTGGTTGAAGTTGAGAACATTTTACTTGGCGATAGGACGGAATTGAAAACTCTTGCAGATATGTAGAAGGTAATATATTTTTTGTTATTCATTTATGAATTTTTACATTTAAAATTGTATTATACTACTGTCACCTAATATGTTTCAAATGTTATTGTAGGATCTTGATATAGCCATTAAGGAGTTGTTGTCAAATGCAGAACAAAGGATGTGTGACAGACATGTCCTAGCCAATTGTTCCAAGGATTGGAAAGGCATAGAGAAAAGAAACTACTTCTGTGCTAAGTCTACATATGAGAAAGAGTTAACAAGAAATTTGGATCATATGGAGAAGTTAAGGGAAGGAATAAATTAGGATTTATTGTATTACAACATAGACATGTGGTCCAAGGTGTACATCAAAACCTTCAGTTGTCGTGATAGTGTTGACAACAACATGGCTGAAAGTTTTAATTCATGAATATTGGGGCCAAGGCACAAGACCATCATCACAATGCTTAAGGAAATCATAGTCAAAATGATGAGAAGGATATAACAAATGATGGAATTCTCTAATACTAGGATAACTGATATTTCTCCAATAGGCTGAAAAATATTGTAAAGTCAATGAGATGTAATCTTGAATGGAATGGTGAATATGGCTTTGAGGTTAAGGACAGATGGGGTAATATATTCATGGTGAATCTGAACAACAAGACTTGTACTTGTAGATCTTGGATGTTGAAAGGTAGCTGCACTTCATTTCAAAAGATTGGAACTGAAACACCCCGATTTTTTTGTGTTAGATTTCATCGTCATAAGTTAAGATCTATCCGGTGAAATTAAGGACTCCTACAAAGTTAATAATAGTTTAAAACTAATGATAAGGCAATGTACATAAATGTTAAGAAAAAGTTAATTTGAATCATATTTTAAAACTGAAGTATTGCACAACGAAAGTGAGCTACTTGCTCACACGTCCTAGGTGCTTGAGCTACTTGCTCACACGTCCTAGGTGCTTGAGCTACTTGCTCACACGTCCTACTTAATTTGCACATCTTATTTGCTTACACGTTCTACTTATTTCACGTCCTACTTATTAAACGAGGACGACACACGTGTTTAGATGTAATTAGTAACCTACTTGCTTAAGTAGGTGAAAAGTAGGTGCATCACCTACTTAGAGTGAGTGGCCCAAATTAAAGTAAAAAAAAGAGATGGACAGCCCATGACCCATATGCCCATGCCCATTAAAGGGCTAATATCTATACATGATTCTTGTAGATATATCTCATTTTTTCACTTAAAAAGCATTCCCCAACTCTCTCTCTTCTCTCTATATATACGATATGAACCAGCAACCCTTCTCTCCTTGTCTATTCTCTCTCTAAGTATTTCTCAATCATCCAAGATAAATTCAGGAAGATTCTATTGTAATTCTACCATCGGGAATAGTGTGGTGCTAGTTTAGCTCTCTCTTCTCTTGTTGTTGCTGAAAGTTGAGGTTTCTTCAAGGTGAAGCTAAGGTGTGAATCTTAATATCTAACGTAAGAATCATCTTCCCTTCTATGTTCATAAGCTAGCTTGAACTCTAGATGTGTTTTGTTACTATGAGAACATGTATTAATGTTATATGTTAAAAGTTGAGTTAAAGGGTGTTGTGTCAAGTTGTAGGTCATTCTTATCATGACCTAGGTGCTAAAAGTGGTAACATGTTGTAAATGATCTAGATTAATGGTTTAAATGTATTAGTAGTTACAAATTTTACGTTGAAAGACTAGATAATATATTTGAATTGTTAAGTTGTGTTGTGTCGATATGTTGAGCTGATTTGGTCGTGTATAGTGGCTGGAGATGTTGTTGAATATGTGTCCATGTATTCGTTTATGAAATTTAAAGGTGTAGAAGAGAGCTAGATGAGTAGAAGTTCATATAGATTAATTTGTCGTTCATCGGCTAATTATTATGCTTCTCGTAGTTAATAGAAGTATTATCTTCATGGATGTAGCTTAAATAGCTAAGGGAGCTGATTTCATCACCCCGTTGGGAAGTCGACATAAAGGTATGTAGTGGCTATCACTTCTTTCTATAGCATGAATTCATACCTAAAATGATACTTGTTAAAAGTATACAAGAGAAGAGTTGATAATGAGCTCGTACCTCGTATTAGGATATCATTGAGATGTTATTATTTGTCTCTTTTCGGGAGTACTTTCTACCTTAGATATTATTATTCTCTTCACTTGTTGAGTGTATATAGATCTTGCGGACTTAATCCTTGGTTGATGATAATTGTATTACACCCCGAGCTATACTTGGCTATTTAGCTGGGTAGACCATGGCTCCAACCAGGTGATTCATGACAGGGCTAAAAAAAGTGTTCGAATATGACAATACCAAACCATAATCAAAAGGTAAAACGGCCCAAGATGCACTATGTTGCACATCCACAGAGCATGTAGAAGGCCTGGGACGTTGTATACTTATTCTATAGAGCCTTGTTAAGGCTTGATATGTTATATCTTATCCCACATAGTCTTGCTACGACCTGGTACATTGTGTGCACCACATATGCTCTCAATGGCCTGGTGTATCTTATGATATTCCACAGAGCCTCATTTAAGGTTTGGTACGTTATACTTATCCACAAAGACTCATTTAAGGCCTGGTACATTATACTTATCCATAAAGCCTTATTTAAGGCCTAGTATGTTATACTTATCCACAGAGCTTCATTTAAGGCCTAGGATATCATACTTACACACAGAACCCCGATAGGACCTGATAATTTGTTGATATTATTATATAATGTAAGTAGGGAATATATAGGTATATTCTCAGGTTTCCCTTATCTCACAGATAAGCTCAATTGTGATGCGTATCAGTTCAATTTTAGCATTCAGTTACCTTACATACCAATACATTATATTTGTACTGACTTTCCTTTGTCGGGGCGCTGTATTTCATGTGCTCAGGTCTTGAGAGACAAATAGATAGACCTCCTCAGGAGGCGATGCCAAGTTCATCTTGATTGGTAAGCTCCATGTCTTTCGGAGATGCTAGGTCTAGAGTGTTGATATATATACAGAGATTATGGGTAGGTTGTGGCCCTGTCGCGACCACAGTATAGTTGTCATTCTATAGAGGCTTGTAGATGTGTCATGTGGATGTCCAACATGCGTAGTATGGCCTTGTAGGCCTTGATGTTGTGTCTTGATTATGCATAATGGACTTTTTGGCCTAGGTTGCTTACCTTTTATACTGATTCGTCGTAGAATTCATTGTGACCTTGACGGCCCGTTTATGTATACATATTTTGGGCTAAGCCCCGTTGAAAATGGCAAGCCAGATTGTCTTCAGGTAAATTTGATTGTAGCCTTGTCAGCTTACAAAATTCCATCTTTTGATGTGATTTGTCCACGTTGGCCACATATAAGTTATGCATGTTGAGTGTTATAGATGGGTATGCTCAGGCAAATGTTAGGTAGATTTTAGTACTGTTTTAGAGTGTGTTTTAGGGAGTCTTTTGTTTGTTTTTAGTTATTTTGTGCAGTATTATACGTATGTTGTGTGTTTTCAGGTTTTAAGCGATTCAGAAAGGAATATGGCGAATCCAAAGGAAATAGGCGGTTATTAAGGACAAAAATGCATAAATGGTCACAAGAAATGAGTCAAAGAAGCCCTGAGAAGCTCGGAAAGCAATTTAAACGAAGTCCGAACGAAGAAGGCTGAAGAGTCGCGACGCAACAAGCAGATAAACCGCGGCGCCCAACATTAGCGCCGCGGCGCCTCTTTGGCAGTGAGCGAGGATGTTTAAAAGGTGAATTAGCGCCATGACGCTCTAATAGCTGAGTCGCGGCGCCGACGACGTCAGAGCATTCTAAAACCCAAATTTAACAAGGGAAAAAAGTCCCATTTTGGAGGTTTTTCGTTATATATATTTGGAGAAACGTTTTTCTGAAGGGAGAACACTTTGGAGGCAAGAAACAAGAGAACAAGAAGTCATTAGAGACATCTATTGTTCAAGTTCTTTTTCTTTTTTTTACTTATTCAGTTTATGTTGGATATTAAGTTAATTAGTTTTCTTAGCATGTCTAGGAGCTAATTACTTTATTAGGGTTTTTCGTTGAATCACTTGAAGCTCTATTATGATTTAATGCATTGTTAATGTTCTTCTTCATCTATTAAAATCTATTCAACTTGCGTTTATTGAATGAGAATTAATTGGCCTTTAGTTTTCATTATCTATATGAGTTCAAATCGAGATCTGAAAATGGAGATTTGATTATGCTATAGTTGATTAGACGTAGGTTTAATCTTGAACGAAAGTATCACGACTGCCTGTGTAGCGTCTTAGGTTATTAATCTTAATCCTCCTATGTGGTTGAACTTATCATAAAAATATAGATAGTTCTCACTTAGGTTGAGTTTTTATATGTCCTAACCGGAATATAGAACATCTCAGTTAACCTGCTATCTTAATAAGAAGAAGAATCGTTAATCTTGCATTAATGAATGATAGAGTGGAAAGTTGAGGAGATTGGAAACCCTAATTCCTTTATTACTGAATTAAACCTCGTGTGTTTTCATTGCTATTTTATTCTAGAAATTCATGTTAGTTTGTTAATTCTTTAGTTAGAAATCATCACTTATATTCGTTAGCCAAATAGAAACTAAAGATTAGTTAATTAGTACTTGATAAATCAGTCTCTGTGGACGATACTCGATCTTACCGAAATTTATTACAAATTGCGATACGTCTTGCGTAGCATCTATAAATACCGCAAACAAGTTTTTGGCGCCGTTGTCGGGTACTGAAGTATTATCAATATCAAGTTAATTAATCTTATTTCTAATTTGGTTGTTCCCTGAACACATTTTATTAATTATTTTTTTATTTTTTATTTTTATCTGCGTGCAGTGTTTGTGATCATTTTTTCAGGTAGCTTTGGTATATGCGAAGCAGAAGAGAAGCAGACAGCCTTGTTCCTCTGAATCTTGAGATTGAGAAAGCGTGCAGCCAGAACCGAAAGAATAAAAGAATTAATGATTCAACCGCTATGGCTAATCAATATAATAATGATGGGTTGAATAGAGGGGTGCCAGACTGGTGCATGAGCAAGCTCAAAATCCCGATGTGAGAAGCTTACGAGATTATATACTTCCAACCATAACAGGAGTGCAGACTTGTATAAGACCACCAGCAGTGGAGGCAAATAATTTCGAGATTAAGCCAGCAATCCTGCAGATGGTCCAGAACACAGTTCAATTTGGGGGTTTGCCCTCTGAAGATCCACATATGCACTTGGCCAATTTCTTGGAGTTATGTGCAACATTAAAATACAATGGTGTGAATGATGACGCCATTAGATTGAGGCTCTTCCCATTCTCACTAAGGGACCTAGCCAAAAACTGGTTGAACTCTCTGCAAGCTAACTCCATCACTATGTGGCAAGACATGACTCAGAAGTTTCTTGCAAAATTCTTCCCTCCATCAAAGGCTGCGAAGCTAAGGGGAGAAATGAACAATTTTTATCAGCTCGATGGGGAATCTTTATATGATGCTTGGGAAAGGTTAAAGGAGTTGCAAAAGAGATGTCCTCATCATGGGCTTGAGCAGTGGGTGCTAGTTCATAATTTTTACAATGGGTTGTGTGGTACGACCCGTGCCATAATTGATGTTGCTGCTGGAGCGACATTTATGAGCAAGAGTGCTAATGAGGCATATGAGTTGTTGGAAGATATGGCAACAAATAATCATCAGTGGTCCGATGAAAGACCGACCAACAGCAGAAAGGTGGTTGGAGTTCATGAGCTAGATGCCATCACCACATTAACTGCTCAAGTTGCTTCTTTGACAAAGCAATTACAATAAAATACTATGTCTGTGAATGTTGTTTAGATGCAAGTGGTTTGTGAAATTTGCGGGGGTCCACATAATTTTGATCAGTGCACAACAATGGATCCAAACAATGTTCCTATGAACCAAGCTCAGGTTCAAGCAGTTGGAAATTTTCAGAGGCCCTACAACAATCCATTCTCCAACACATATAATCCTGGGTGGAGGAATCACCCTAATGTTTCATGGAGAAACGACCAAGGCCAACAGTCATAGTTTCAAAGGCAACACCAGAACTAACAGCCACAATTCCAAGGGTAGTATCAACAAAATAATCAACAACAGCCCATGAGTCAAGCTTCGTCGTTCCAACAGCCCAAACCACAAGTTTAACAAGCTGAACCCAATGAAGTGCAAGCAGCGTTGTTGACCCTCACCAATTCCCATACTCAGTTCATGATTGAAATGAGATCTTCAATCCAAAACCTGGAAACACAAGTGGGTCAGCTAGCAAATTGTTAAACAACAGATCGCAAGGGAATCTCCCTAGCAATACTGTTGTAAATTCGAAGGAGCAATGTCAGGCTATAAATTTGAGAAGCGGTAAGCAAGTTGAACCAGTTGCACCCCCACAATCTGTAGAGAAGACATATAAACTGAGTGAGACACCTAATTCATAGAATGAGGGGGTTACTGAAGACCACCCTATGGTGGAAAAGGCACCACCAGCAGTGAGTAATGAGCCTCAAATCAGAATTTTGTACCCGCAGAGGCTTAGAAAGAATTCTTTGGATAAACAATTTTCTAAGTTTTTGGAAATATCAAGAAGCTGCACATAAATATTCCCTTTGCTGAAGCCTTAGAGCAGATGCCCAGTTATGTCAAATTCATGAAAGAAATTCTCTCTAAAAAGAGAAAAATGGGAGATTATGAGACTGTGGCATTAATTGAAGAGTGCATCGTTATTTTGCAAAAGAAGTTTCCCAGAAGTTGAGAGATCCAGGGAGCTTCACTATTCTCTGCACCATCGGAAATTTTGAATGCCAGCATGCGCTGTGCGATTTGGGGGAGTGTATCAACCTGATGCCTTTATCTGTGTTTCATAGACTTGGTTTGGGTGAAGCTAGGCCTACAACAGTTACCTTGCAGTTATCATATAGATCAATCAAACATCCACGGGGAATTATTGAGGATATGTTAGTTAAAGTGGACAAATTCATTTTTTCTGCTGATTTTATTGTCCTTGACATGGAGGAGGATGTTGATGTGCTCAAATTCTTAGGAGACCATTTTTAGCCACGGGGCAAGCACTTATAGATGTTCAGAAGGGCGAACTAAAACTTCGAGTCCAGGGAGAAGAAGTGGACTCGAAGAAGAAGTGGTCTTCAATGTATTCAAGTCGATATCGTATCCCAAAGCAAGTGACGACTGTTTTTCCATTGATGTAATTGACCAAACGGTTGCTGAGGAAACCTTCAAGAGTACTGATGCTCTTGAAGTAGCATTAACACAATACGAAGACAATGAGAGCATGCCTTCAATTGAGGCGCAAAGGAGGTTGAATCACAACTATGAAGGAGGTGATGATAAAAGAGATCCTGAAATGAAGAGAAAACCTGCGTCCGGCTAAATGACGTTAAACAGCAGCACTATTGGGAGGCAACCCAACATTTTAAATTCTGTTATTTTGAACAATCTCATTGTCCTGTTGTTTCTTGTTCTGTGTTGTTTATGATTAGGTGAATTGTGAGATGTCCTCTTCAGTACTCGCCCTAGTAGCCACCGCCACCACCATTCTGAATCGCTTAGCTGCAGTTTTTTGTAAGTCTTCTTACTCTTGCTTTACTTATCATATTGGGGACAATGTGTTGAATAGGATTGGGGGGAGTCTTATTGTTTTGTGTTAATCATGTTAATTGTTTGTGTTCAATTGTTTATTTATTGTTAGTGTCTTAGTTTTAGTGACAGCGTTTGAGTATCTTGTGTCAATGAATCAAGTTGATAATAATAGCCCATGAGATTGAGTGTACACATGTGATAGAGTTAGATGAAATTGATAGCTATGAAATGCATAAATCTGTGTGCTTAAGTTGGATAGGTCTTGAGTTTCTCTTAATTATTAATAAGTATGAAAACTTGATCATGATTGGTGAATTTGTTGTACTCAAATATTGGTTTATGCATGATTGAATTTTGGTTTGAGGAAAGATGGTGAAAAGTTCTAGAACTTGCTTGCTTGCTATTTGAGATGAAATCATAAATGATGCATGCTTAGGAAGATGATTTAGGCCATCTTTGGAATGATTGAGCCCTTCAAGCCAACCTTGACTAATGTAATCCCTAGTTACCCTTTTTGAGACCTAAGTAACCCTTCTTTGATTGACACATATTCTGAGCCTACTTGAAACTCTTTACAAATATTTTCCCTCCCTTGAATTCCATGAGCATATAAGTATATGACTGGGGATTGACACTTTGTAATTCGTATTTTAGATTGGGTGCTACCAATAGAACAACAAAGGATTTAAAGAAAAAATATGGGAATATATTACACTCTCTTGTACATACATTGAAAAACAAGTTTGGGGGTGCAGTTCGAAAAGAAAAGAAAAATTGGGGATTGCTTTTGGTTTATAACGTGAATATTGAGTTTGGTTGATTGGTTTATATGCTTATGGTAATGTTGAGCCTAAATGACATTTCATCTACCCGTGCCTAAGCCTATCGTCATAACATATAAAAGTCCTAATTCTTGAGCATGTGTTGTCTAAATTAGTGGAGAATAGCAAGTTAGAAAGCCTATGGAATTTTGGCCTGATGGAATGTTGGTGAGAATTCATTGTGCATAAGCTAATATTGAATACTTGGTTATTTCAATAATCATGGTTGAGTGGTCATATGCATTAATAACTTTAAGCAAATTTGAGGATTATCCGACTTAAAATTCTAGATAGCAAATTAGTGGCTAGAATGTTCCTGAAGATTATATTGCATGTTGTTCATGATCTTCGAGGCATAATCTATTGTGGTTGACTTGATTCATTTTTAGAGTTTGTGTGTGTGTTTTTTTAGGGTGTCTAGAGTTCTTTACTCGATGACGAGTAAAGTTTAAGTTTGGGAGTGTTTCCTAGGTAGATTTTAGTACTGTTTTAGAGTGTGTTTTAGGGAGTCTTTTGTTTGTCTTTTAGTTGTTTTGTGCAGTATTATGTGTGTGTTGTGTTTTCAGGTTTTAAGCGATTCAGAAAGGAATAAGGCGAATCCAAAGGAAATAGGCGGTTATTAAGGACAAAAATGCATAACTGGTCACAAGAAATGAGCCAAAGAAGCCCTAGGAAGCTCGGAAAGCAATTTAAACGAAGTCCGGACGAAGAAGGCTGAAGAGCCGCGGCGCCCAACATTAGCTTTGCGGAGCCCCTTTGGCAGTGAGCGAGGATGTTTAAAAGGTGAATTAGCGCCGCGGCGCCGACGACGTCAGAGCAGCGAAAAACCTAAATTTAACAAGGGCAAAAAGGTCCATTTTGGGGGTTTTTCATTATATATATTGGGAGAAACGTTTTTCTGAAGGGAGAACACTTTGGAGGCAAGAAACAAGAGAACAAGAAGCCATTAGAGACATATATTGTTCAAGTTCTTTTCCTTTTCTTTACTTATTCACTTTATGTTGGATATTAAGTTAATTAGTTTTCTTAACATGTCTAGGAGCTAATTACTTTATTAGGGTTTTCCGTTGAATCACTTGAAACTCTATTATGATTTAATGCATTATTAATGTTCTTCTTCATCTATTAAAATCTATTCAACTTGCGTTTATTGAATGAGAATTAATTGGCCTTTAATTTTCATTAACTATATGAGTTCAAATCGAGATCTGAAAATGGAGATATGAATATGCTATAGTTGATTAGATGTAGGTTTAATCTTGAACGAAAGTATCACGACTGCCTGTGTAGCGTCTTGGGTTATTAATCTTAATCCTCCTATGTGGTCGAACTTATCATAGAAATATAGAAAGTTCTCACTTAGGTTGAGTTTTTATATGTCCTAACCAGAATATAGAACATCTCAGTTAACCTGCTATCTTAATAAGAAGAAGAATCGTTAGTCTTGCATTAATGAATGATAGAGTGGAAAGTTGAGGAGATTGGAAACCATAATTCCTTCATTACTGAATTAAACCTCGTGTGTTTTCATTGATATTTTATTCTAGAAGTTCATGTTAGTTTGTTAATTCTTTAGTTAGAAATTATCACTTATATTCGTTAGCCAAATAGAAACTAAAGATTAGTTAATTGGTACTTGATAAATCAATCTTTGTGGCCGATACTCGGTCTTACCAAAATTTATTACAAATTATGATACGTACACTTGCGTAGCATCTAGAAATACCGCAAACAAATAAATAAGGCACCGGGTGCCGGCTACGTCCCCTTAGAGTTGGGGCGTGACAGGAACCTATTAACTTTGTTGCACATTGGTATACTAATGAGACTTACCTCAATTCATACCATTACTTCATTCAACCTATTACTAATATGCCAATGTGGCCAAAGTCAACCAACCCTCATGTCCCCCACATGTGATCAAAAAACTGTCGGGCAGGCCCAAGAAGAATAGAAGGAATGAGCAGATTGAAAACAAGACAGGAAAGCAAGAGGTGTTGAGATGACCTACAACATGTGTCATGCAAAGGGTCACAATAAGAGAGGTTATCCTATAAATGCACAATCTACCAGAAGCAAATGAAAGGGAATAAGGACAACTTCCAGTTCAGCAAGTGATATGATCCTAGGAAGCTCATGGGCAATTATGAGGGCTAAGATTCGTGATGGAGCTTCAAGCGTGTATTGTCATGCCACACATACCTTGATGATGTAGGTAGAGTCTTTGGAGGCCTTTGAGGGCCCACTTAAGAGGGCATACGATATTTGGATGATCGCTTGGGTGGTAGGCTCTAAGATAACCACATTTAAGATATAGAAGATAGCTTGGTGAAAGAGGTTATTTATGCAAAGATGGCATCTTCGAAATATACTTTCATCATCCCTAAGAAGACTAAGAAGGCCTTATTTAAGTAAGGATATTTTTGTAATAACCATTAGTCTTAGTCTATCTAGTATAAATACTACACTTATTATTTCATAGGGTAGATTTTGATGAATGATGAATTGAGATTAATTCTCTTGGTAGCTACTTTGTAGTGTTAGATTAGTGATAGCTAGATTAGAGTGATAGTACAATTAGGGTGGATTTCTTGATTGTCTACTGAACTTGTTCATAATCTTCATATGAGATCACTCACTTGTGGGATCATCTTCATAGTATAGATGCTATTATGGATCTTTATGAGGTATTTGGTTTAATATACCTTTGATTGCCTATTGATTTCTATACTTGTGTCTTGCTTTCTATGTTGGTTATTGCTTGATTTGATTTATTTCATTGAGGTCTAAACTTTCATATAGTTTAGGTTGCTTTGAATGCCATTGATTATATCAATCATCTATCTTTCAATTCTGCATATTGAATCCTAAAGTTTCTCCTTTAGGAATCGTATCAGCAAAGTCAGGTGTTGGTTTTTCTGCAGTATCAAGTGATTCTCAACAATCAACAAGGAGAGGAAAGGGAAGACCAAGATATTCTACAAAACAGGTAACAAGTTTTCCTTGTTAATTATAACTTTATTAATTTTTAGAGTTTTACCCAAGGAATAACTACTTAAATTTGACTTAGGTTATGGCTGTTGTTGCATCTGTCAATGAAAAAGGAACAGGAGAATGTTCTACAACATAAGTAATACTTAGCTTGTTAAATTACTACTTAATTAATTTTAGAGTTTTACATAGTGAATAAAAACTTAAATGTGACTTAGGCTATTGTTGCTGGTGCATCTGTCACTGGAAGGGGAAGAGGGGCACCCTTTAAAAGGTCAAAGATGGTTGGAATGAGAATGCTTCAAAGACAAAATAATTTTAAAATTCTCATTGTAAGTTTGATTTTGACAAACATTTTTCAGATTTAAACCTAATCTGTACAACCCTAAGTCAATCATTATTTGTTAATGCAGCTTGGACTGCCAAATAGTTCTTCAACTATGCCTATGAACTCAGTCATAGTCACTGGGAGCCTTGGCCGTCACAAATCAAAACAAGAAGAAGTGAAATAGAGAGGAAGTTCTGCTATAACCCAACAGGGTCTTCAAGAGATGAGAGGATAAAAGAGAATGAGAACAAGGTTCAAAAATGTTGAATTGAATCATTTGAGCCAAACAAGTTCATCAGATGCCCAGTAGATGAAATGCAAAAATGAAGATGAAGTAGTTGTTTTGTGTGAAGTTGATTGTACTGACTATTATGCAGTTGTGACTGCAAGTTTGATGTTGATTTTTGTGAAATAACTATGCAACTTTGATAGCAAGTTTGATCTATATTTTGTGAAACTATTATGTAGCTGTAACTACACTTTATTTAGTCTCTATCTTTGAAAATAATTCTGCAGCTGTGACTGTACTTTTGTGTTAGTTGTGCTGACTTGAATTATGCCTTGTATTGACAATGAAGTCTTGTAATATTAAGCCGTTGTGATTGTAATAGTTTGGTATATATTTTCTGTTTCTTTTGAACATAATGTGAAGCGATTAACTACAACTGTTTGGTGTATATATCCTGTTTTTTTTTTATTAGAATGGTTTGCACTTCTTTGGGTGGTGCTAAGACTGCACTTCTTTGGTGTGTTTTTTGTACAATAATAGGCAGTACATATTGATACATTATTCTAACAAGATATATTCAATTGTAACAAAAGAGAATTCACAATACAAACTGAATTAGATTAGCAATACTTCATACACCAAGCCAAGGTAGATTACAAAAGAGGCAAGCTAAGATTGATTATAAAAGAGACTACACCTACTTGATTTCAAGACAATGGATGCTATAACTAAATATATTAATGACATGAAGAGCTTAAGACAACTTCATTGAACCTTTTTTCATATAGATAACCCCAAACTAATAGCTTATAGTATAGCTATAGCTACAACACAACAATTAATATGAATATCATTAAGACTATGCACCAACTAATATGAATATCATATTAAAATATGCATTTCATTTATTATTTTTTAAGTTGTGTGCAAAGTTTGTTGTGGACAAGTAAAAGTGAAGGAATATCATTTTAAAAAAATAAGATAGAATTAATTCTTTTCATTTTTTCTTTTTCTTTTATTTTAATAAATGTGGAAATAGATTAATGTAGTGAAAGGAAGAGTAATATTAAATTGAGATCAAAAGATGAGTGTGAGTAGTTTAGTCAAATTAATCATTTAGTTAATATTTTCTTAAGGGGCGTATAAAAGACAAACATGACAATGACAAGTAAAATGTACTGCAGGAATTATCTTGAGATTTTTACATGATATCAACTCATTAAAGATTATTTACCTAAATAAAATTACTCTTGTTTTATTTTAAAAATGACAAATTTATTCACAGTTATACTTGTAAATGAGTTGGCTATGGCCTATGTGTGATCCGTCAATGTTTTTGTGGGCCAATGCCAAATATGTTGATTAACTTGGACTAAATATTATTGGATCATAACTCAACTCGTCGTAAAATTAAAAAAAATCATTTACTTGTTTCTACTTTTATGATTTGTTTAATTATCAAATCAAATTAATACAAAAAAATTCTTTATATGTCATGACTAACCTAACTCTTAAAAATATTTTTTTCTATATTTGATAAGTTTTTTTGTGGGTTAATCTGAGTACATATGCAATTCAAATTGATTTGATATGACATGTCAACTATAATAAATTCGGCGAGAGAAAGTCATTTCTCTGATTTTAGTTATTTTTTTAGAGATGCGTGGTAACATTGATGACTTTAATTTTTGCACTTCAAAATTGAATTTATGCTTAGAAGGGCATAAGTTCTTTCAGGGTGCGAGACATAATTTGTAAGATATAATGATGTAAAAATATAAATTTATGCCCTGCGAAAAAGCTATTTACTTTGAGGGGAAAAAAATTAAAAAACAGCACAAAGTAGGACGAAAATTGCAAATGATCCAAAGATTATTTGTGCAAATAAGCCATTCACCGGCTATGCCACTCATGCATACGACCCAAAATTACCTAAAATCATGGGCTATAAGCAAAAACATTGTACTACGTGGCATGCCCTTTGGTGGATTTATCACATGAAGGCTGAAGCATGGCAAAAACAAGGGGGAAGTGCACATATAGACACTTTGAACCCCTATTTAAGGTGTCATAGTTCATAAACTTGTAAGTTTAGCCAATTTAAAATCTATTTCATACTCACGAGTCTAAAGTTTTGCAGTAGTTCAGACAATAGAGATCTTAATGTTTTTTCCTGTTTGTTTAAAGTTTCACCCAAATATTTGAAGTTGGGTGCAACTCCTTATTCATTCTTTAGCAGATGACAAGAGAAAATGTGTCAGGTGACTTGAATTAGCAGACCAACGGTCAAAGCTAATGAATTCTAAGTAGTACATTATATATAGGTCCCAAAAACAATTCAATGGTTAAGATGTCACAAAAAATTTCTTTATATGTCATGACCGTTGACAAGAAAGAGGTAGCGGAAACAAAGAAGGAAAATCAAGGTGTCGGAGTAAGTCAGAACAAAAAGGCTTACGCGTCAGTGGTTAAAGGCAACAGAAACGTCTCCAATGGGAAACGTCTTCATTTCGTTAAGGAAAGTTGTCAGGATGGACCGGTGGAACTAGCTAGAGCCGACATTGACGACCTCACTGAAACATGGGGTTACCTATTGATTGGCTACTTTGCAGGGACTTTCCCGGGAAACATAGCTCTTATGAAGCTATGTAGATCGTGGGGGGTCACATACAGGTTCACGGTTCATGCTTCAGGTTGGATCGTCTTCAAATTCAACACCGAGGCAGAAAAAGAAAAAGTTATGGCCAATGGGCCACATTTTGTTTACAGCACCCCCCTTCTGTTGAAGGACATTCCACACTGTTTTACTTTTGATAGGGAGGAAATATGTACAGTACCTATTTGGGTACGGCTACCGTCCCTGCCACTTGAACTCTGGAATGAAACGGCTTTGAGTCGCATCCTCTCACGAATTGGGAGGCCAATTGGGACCGATAAGCTCACAAATGACAAAGGCCAAACCTCTTATGCTCGGGCTCTTGTGGAGATAGACCTCTCAAAGGAGGTAGTTCACTCGGTTGAACTAAAGCTTTGGGATGATACACACATAGATCAAGTAATTATTTATGAGAAGAGGCCAGGTTATTGTAATGAGTGCAAGCAGATCGGGCACTATGCGGATGGGTGCGAGAAGCACAAGGCCGAAGTTAAGAGACGTACGCAAGGGAAAGGTGTGATCCACAGCCCCAATGCCACGACAAAAGGGGTGCACACCTATCTAACTAAAGAATGACAGGAACATGGCCGTGCAATTAGCGGAACTGATGGCCAGCCCTCGGCGGTGCAAACCGGGGCTGGTAAAGGTCGGAAAATAATTAGGAAACAAGATGGGCTAAGCAAGGGAAAGGCCCAGGCTGCAGACACGCCTATTAGTAGGGAGAGCATGCCTATGGGTGTGCAAACGGATGGCCAGTCTTCCGGGGTACAAATCGAGGCTGGCAAAGGTAGGACTTTGGGTAACATCGAGAATGGTGGCCAGCCCTCGAGGTCGCAGACCGGGGTTGGCACAGGTAGGACTCTAGACACTCCGCCTATGGATGGTCAACCCGCGGCGATTCAGACCGGGGTTGACAAAGGTCGAATATTAGAGAAGGAGGATAAGAAGACGAGTGAAATGAGCAAGGTCACGGATGACCAGCCTTCGGGGCCACAAACCGAGGCTGGTAAAGGTGGGAACATCAAGGATACGGCAAAAGAGCAAATCTTTGCACCCCAAACCGTACGATTAAAAGGTACAGGAGGGCGCACCGCATCGCGCGACCATAGTACCATTAGCCCGGCTGTAAAGCAGTCAGCCATATTCACAAAACTTGCGGCTATGCATGGCAATATTGGGGTGGAAAATGAAATAGACCGAAAGGCCAGGACCTCACTAGAAATGGCTATGGCACAAGGTGCTGGACAAGACGGGAGTTCATCGGGAGGCCAGCCTACGGGGTTACAGACCGCGGCTGGCAAAGGTCGGACAAAGCTAGCAGCCCAACCCGTCGGCCACACGGCTAAGGAGGGGAAAGGGGTGAACCACGATCAAGAGAGTAAGGATACTCCGGATGTGGATGGTTTTATGGAGGTGAAGAGAAAGGGGAAGCTAAAAGGTACCCTTGGTAGCCAGAATCTCCCCTTCCCCTTGAGCAGAATGAAAACCCTTACTTCCAAAAAGAAGGGTCAAAACAATGACATCCAGCCGGCCGCAAACACTGAAGATAGCATGAAGGGGACTATCCCCCTTCCGTTATCTAAATGATTATCGCTTCTTGGAATATAAGGGGGCTGCACAAGTCCTCAAAGCAAAAGGAGATCATCTTCATAGTGCACGGTGAGAATATTGATGTTTTTGGCATCCTGGAATCAAAGCTTAACCACTCTTCCCTTCAACGTTTTTGGGCTTCCAAATTCAAGAATTGGGAGGTTTTGGACAACTTTGGGCATCACCCGGCAGGGAGAATCTTTATTATTTATAACCCTGCTAAGGTCAAGCTCCAGATACTGGATATCAACCCGCAGGCTATACACTGTGGCATCACTTGTCGGGTTTCCTCAAGATTATTTTATGCCACATTCGTCTACGGGTTCCATTCTACGGTAGCTCGACGAGGCCTATGGGATAAACTACGGGACTACGGGACTTATATCTCGCAGCCTTGGATAGTTCTTGGGGATTTCAACACGGTGATGAGGGAAGAGGAAAGATACAACATGGCTCCAATTAGTAATTACGAGATAAAAGACGTCATTGATTGTTGTAACGATTTGGGACTCTCGGATATGAACTCTACAGGTTGTGAGTTCACTTTCAACAGGGACAACAAATTTAGCAAGCTTGACAGGGCTCTCATCAATGGAGTTTGGTTGCAGGAGAGATGGTATGGCAATGCACATTTCCGTCGGCCCGGGCCCTTCTCGGACCATACGCCGTGCATTGTCTCTATTTTGGATCCACCAAGGCCGAAGAACAAACCTTTTAAATTCCTGAATATGTGGACTGCACATGCGGAATTTGGAAATATTATTGCGGATGCTTGGAGTAGGGACATTCCGGGCACTGCCCAATTTACTTTGTGTCGCCACCTGTATAGTCTCAAAAGACCATTGAGGTACCTCAACGCAATGGATTTCTCCCATATCTCAATGAGGGTCAAAAGAGCTAAAGACGATCTTGATATAGCGCAACAACAAGCTTTAGATAACCCGCACCTGGTTCAACTGCATGCGAAGGTTACGGAGCTCAGGCACAGCTCTAATGCCCTTATTGAGGCAGAAATGAG
Organism: Anisodus tanguticus; assembly: GCA_034509755.1. Classification (NCBI taxonomy): domain Eukaryota; kingdom Viridiplantae; phylum Streptophyta; class Magnoliopsida; order Solanales; family Solanaceae; genus Anisodus; species Anisodus tanguticus. Next base: position 37,255,842 of record CM067548.1, on the reverse strand, counting down.
TTATCTTCGACAGCTTGCCAAATGTGAGCACCTTAAACTTAGTGACAGGTGCACCAAGTTCTTTCACGCCATGGTCAAGAGCAACTCAAAGAGAAACTTTATTGCGGCGACGGAAAAGAGGGATGGCTCACAGACGACCTCTATTGACCAAGTTGCCGAGGAATTCATATCACATTATAAAGGACTTCTTGGAACTAGGGAGGATTGTGAGCCGATTGATGTTGGGGTCATTGCTTCAGGCAAGTGCCTCTCGGCGAAACAAGGTGATGACCTTGTACGCACTATCACGGATGCAGAGATCAAAGGAGCACTCTTCGGTATTGGCGAGGACAAAGCACCTGGTCCGGATGGATTCTCCTCGGGTTTCTTCAAGAAGGCCTGGAATATTGTGGGTAAGGATTTTTGTGATGCGGTAAAGGAATTCTTCCAATCTGGCAAGCTGCTCAAGCAGGTCAACCACACCACCATTGCCCTTGTCCCGAAAGCTTCGCACTGTCCAACAGTGGGGGACTTCAGGCCTATTTCATGTTGCAATATTTTGCACAAGGTTATCACCAAGATTATTGTCGCGAGACTAGAATCGGTCCTTCCGGATATTATAGACCCGGCGCAATCAGCGTTTGTTCAAGGGAGGAGTATGACTGACAACATACACCTCGCTCAGGAGCTTCTCAGGAGTTACAATCATAAGAGAATATCGAGCAGATGCATGCTAAAGGTGGATCTCCCGAAGGCTTTCGACTCTGTTAATTGGAAGTTCCTCACGGCCGTCTTGATTAGTTTGAACTTCCCGGAAAAGTTAGTAGCATGGATCATGGAATGTGTATCTACGGCATCCTACTCCATCTCTATTAATGGGAGCTTGTATGGACACTTCAAGGGCCGCAAAGGTTTGAGGCAGGGAGACCCTATTTCCCCTACGCTATTTGTTATTTGCCTAGAGTATTTTTCGAGGTTGCTTAAAGAGACTACTAGGCGGGAGACCTTCAACTTTCATCCGAAGTGTGGAAATCTGAGGATCACACACCTGGCCTTCGCGGATGATCTTCTTCTCATGTCAAGGGGAGACGCTCATTCTGTCCAGAAAATGATGAATTGTTTGAGGAAATTCCAGAATTGCTCGGGCCTCAACTCCAATGCTCTTAAATCCGGCATCTATATGGCGGGTGTTGAGGATCACATCTCCGAGGATATAAGACGGATCACAAATTTTAATGCAGGAACCATGCCTTTCCGCTACCTTGGTATCCCTCTTGCGGCGGAAAAGCTAAAGTTAGTGCATTATGACCCGTTCTTGAGCAAAATTTTGGGATACACTACAGCTTGGATGGGTACTACCCTTTCCTATGCAGGAAGATTGGAGCTTATCAAATCGGTCCTGTAAGGGGTTGAGTGTTTTTGGCTCTCTATTCTCCCCGTTCCTGGCATGGTTTGCGAAAAGGTAACGGGCCTTTGCCGATCCTTCCTTTGGCGTTCAAAGCACCCTATTGTGGCTTGGAAGGACTGTACAAAGCCCAAAGCCGAAGGAGGCCTGGGAATTAGAGATCTCAAGGCCTGGAACTACTCTCTTCTTTCCAAATGTCTATGGAACATCCACCAGAAGAAGGACTCCCTCTGGATCAGGTGGATCAACCATAAATACCTGAGCAGTGCAGATAATATTTGGACTTGGAAGGCTAAGAAAGAAGATTCTCCTTTAATCAAGAGGCTGCTGGACATCCGCGACATCATCCTCTCCAGAGAAGGATCTCCTGAGCTTGCAGTCACGACTATGACAAAGTGGCATGCAGATAGGTCTGGTGGCACGCTGAGTGCATATGACTATTTCAGGCCGAAAGGCCAACTAGTACTATAGGCAAAGGATGTTTGGAATGCTTGTATTATCCCCAAGCAATCTTTCATCTTATGGCTATGTGCTAGGAAGAGACTACGCACCAAGGATAGAATGGCCCACATGGACATCGACAGACTATGCTCACTCTGTGGACAATCGGATGAATCACTTGCACATCTCTTTTTTACTTGCCCGGTGAGTAGGTACATTTGGATTAGTATAAGGAGCTGGCTAGGGATCACTAGGGCCATGACAACCATTGACAGTGCGTTAAAATACATCAAGAAGGAAGGGTGTGGTACAGGATGGCAAGCAAAAGCCAAGCGCGTAGCGCTTGCCGCAACGGTATACCACATCTGGAATGAGCGGAATAAGGTTATATTCGATGGGTCTAGATTAGATAAAAGGGCTCTCCTCTTCAAAATCAAGACGAATATCTACAAAATCTTATTTGCTCTTTTCCCGCAATTCTTGGATAACTTTGTTTCATTAGCCAACGGTTAGCGGGCATAGCTAACCATTGGCCGTGAGGTAAACCTCTAGACTACCCGACTTGTGGGACTAGCTAGAGTCTCCCGACCACCCGGGGTGTGGGATTGGCGGGAGTATGTTACGCATTGTATCCCGCGATGGCCTAGCTTGTGGGTTGCACGGGAATATCAGTGATTAGGCTAGTTACCAAGACAGCAACACCCAGCAACATACGTGACGAGGGTGGGTTTTTGCCCATGACCGAATAGGTACTCTTCCCTTGACGTGGGTTTATCCCATAGGGTTTACCACGGCAAGGGTTTAAGGAGGCCCACGGCTGCAACCCTGTGCCTTGGCACAAGGGGCTGTCTTTGGATTTAGGGCTGGGGACTTTACCCCTTCATCTCCTACGTTTTTATTTTGGTGCTCTTGACTGCCCGATATGGGGGACTAGCTTGAGCTTCCGCTGCTGACGAGCCGAATCTAGAGTTGATCTGCCTAGCAGGGACGCTCTAGATTTACATCGTCACTATGATTGTGGGTAAGCCCACACACACTGTACATTTGAGGATTTTAATATACATTTACCTTTCATCAAAAAAAAAAAAAAAAACAATGACATCCAATCTTTTTTTCATTTCTTTTTCTATTTTTGGTTATGGTTTGGTCACAGCTCTCTAACTTGAAATGGGGCAATGAAAGCCTTCAACAACCATCACTGAAGAAGCTTTATGGTTCCGTACTTGGTTTAATCTATTCATTTAAGATAAATAAATAAAAAGTCACAAGTTAGGACACATATCAAAATTGGGTTATCTTTTAGCGGATCTTTGTCAAGTACATTTGAATAATGCTAAGATTGTGACTAACAGTAGTAGGGGTCATTATTTTGTTGAAGTTTATTGTGGAAAAGATTTTGCTCGGATAGGTTTTAAGGGCTTTCTACAAAGACAAATTAATAGTAGTTCAGAATTTTAACTTGATAAGTTTGAGCGAGTTTGGGATGAGAATTGTCCAAGTCCATATAAGGAGTTCATGTTTTCATTTCATCTTCGATGTAGGACTCTTGGACTCTTAACATGTAAATAATGGATCTTGGGTCTAACTCAACACCAAAAACTAGCTAAGACCTCGTTAATTGGAGCGTGGACAATATAATTTGGGGGCTCAACATCGACGAACAAAGAATTTGAATTAGTCTGGCTCTGATATCATGTAAAGAATGGATTTTGGGCCTAACTAAATCCCAAAAACTAGCTTGTAGGGTGAGGATTGTTCAAGTCGAGTATTCTTTTTGGTGTTTCTGCTGGGGCAGAGTATAGTTCAAACATTAGTTCTTTATGGTTTGATAAATAGACAGTGTTGTATGCATACATGGAGAGAAGATGTATCTTTTTCAAAGAAGAAGACGAAAGCTTTGTTGGGCTTTCGGACCGTGGGTTATTTGTGTCAATAGTTTGGACAAAATATTTAATTCGGGGTATTTACGTTAAAGTTGGGCATTAAAATTTGTGTTCTTTGCCCTAAATGTTACCCCTTTGGTGGATTTGTAACATGAAGCATTGCAAAACCAACTGAAGATAGTGATATAAAAGTCCTCCAAAAACAATTCAATGGTTAAGATGTCACAATTTAAAAAAATGTCATAATGTGAATTTAATTTGACCTTTTATTTAGGTATTACTTTATGAAAATTGCAGATCGGAAATAAATAAAAATATGGGAAATATAAGATTGGAATTATCACCATGTGTATTAAAATTAAGATGATATAAAGTGTTTGTTTGATTTTCTTGCCAATATCTCTAAAGATCAGTTGCAGACGTTCCTATTTCATTTGTAAATAATGGACTGAAGTCACATTCTGGTCATCTGCTTGATTTTTGTTGTTTTAGACCATATAGTACCCAAACTATCATTGATAGATAGCCAGTGAAGATGTAGTCAGCAGTTAACAGGAGAAAGGCTTAATACATTCTCAACTTCTTAAACTTGTCATTAAGTTTTATATAGACACTCAAATTACGGCTTGTTTCAATTGAGCACCTGAACAAATGATAGAGTGTTTCTATATATTAGACACTTTCTGTTCAAATTATAGGATAACATTTGCTTGTGTTCTCAAGTACCATTACATAAATAAGTTAGCCACTTAAAATATGTCACCTCCTTTAATTATTATATGCATTAGCTTCAATAAGCCATAAAACTTTCGGCATGTCCCAATCGAGGTTGATGTGTATAGTTAAAAGAGATGACATATTTTATATAGTTAACTTAACTACCTGATAGATACACTACAAGAAAGTATAGAATTGGCAACAATAAATATATTGTTGCTAAAAACGTAAATGGCAACAAAAATCAGCTATTCCTAGTTTTTTATTATTATTCCTAGCCAGAGAAATGAAACGAATTTAATATATTGTTGCTAAAAATCGTAAATGGCAACAAAAAAATTAACTTGTTGTTGCGAAATTTTTTCGCATCGGAGGTTATTGCAACGACATGCAATGATTTTTATTATTGCAAAAAATATTTTTGACAATAACATCCAACATATGGCAACAAAAATGTTATTGGCAAATGCATTTTTTCTTGTAGTGATACTTGAGAACACACGCAAAAAAAATTAAAATTTGAGGCGAAAGTGTCTAATAGAACACTTTATCCTGTGTTCAAATGCTTAATTGGAATAAGTCATAATTAAGTGTCTAAATGAAATTTATTATAAATTTAAGAGGTCGTGGATGTATTAAGCAAAAAAAACTATCAAATCCAACAGCATTCTCTTCACTTGTGCATGTAGTGCAGTGCATCATGCTAAAATCTTGAAACTTATTCATTTGTTTTCATTTGGTGTTTCCATATAAATGCAGCAACTAGTTTAGAGCTCAAAAGGACGTTCTTCATGTAATGATTTGTCATGCAATTTATTTTTATTTTATTTTTTTGCTAAAAAGACGGACATTATATATATTTTTTTAAATGAGCATACATAATGTTAAAAGTCTCACATCGAATATGGAATGGGAACATGGACTCCTTATAACGGGACGGTACATGGAGAACACGGACTTGACCACGGGCAACTTTTTCTCGGACAAATAAGATATCCATTTCAATGTGTTTCGTGCGTTGATGCTGAACAGGATTGCCAGATAAGTAGATCGCACTCACATTGTCACAATAGACCATCGTTGCCTTGTCAAGCGGACAATGGAGCTCCAGTAGTAGATTATGGAGTCAACAGGATTCAACAACAACATTGGCCACCCCTCGGTATTCTGCCTCTGCACTTGACCGAGACAGTGTTGATTGACGTTTGGAGGACCATGAAAGGAGATTGTCTCCCAAGAACACACAATAGCCGGAAGTGGAACGACGTGTGTCTGAGCAGCCACTCCAATCCGCATCAGTGTAGGCAGAAAGACTCGAGATGGAGGATTTATACAGATGAAGTCCGAAATGAAGAGTACCCTTAACATACCGCAGAATCCTCTTGAGAGCTATCATATGTTCTTCCTTCGGATCATGCACGTGTAAACAAACTTGCTGGACCGCATAGGAAATATCAGGTCTCGTAAAAGTCAGATACTGCAATGCACCTGCAAGGCTGCGATAATGTGTAAGGTCGTTATATGGAGTACCTGCAGCGTTACTCAACTTCGCCTTAGTGTCAACTGGAGTATGTGATGGTTTGCAGGAAGACATCTCTGCTTTGTCAATTATCTCCTCAGCATATTTCTTGACTGAGAAACAGACCACCTGCATAGTGAGTGACAACAATGCCAAGAAAATAATTCAACGGACTTAAGTCCTTTATTGCAAATTCAGCCGCAAGAAGGAACATAATAGACTGACGAAGTGAAGTTGGGGAGGCTGTGAGAATAATGTCATCCACATACAGAAGTATATATGCCATGCCAGTGCCCTTCCTATAAATAAATAGTGACTGATCTGACTTGCTGTGAGAGAATCACAATTTGGTAACAAATCCTGCAAACCTGTTATACCATGCCCTCGGAGCTTGTTTCAGACCATATAAGGATTTCCTCAACTGGCACACGTGATCTGGACGGGTAGGATCGCGAAACCCCAACGGCTGATGCATGTATACCGTTTCCTGCAAGTGGCCATGTAAAAATGCATTCTTGACATCCAACTGATGAATGAACCAAGATTTGCAAAGTGTCATGCTAAGAACAATCTTGATAGTTGCTGGCTTGACTAACAGACTGAATGTTTCACTGCAATCCACTCCAACCTGCTGAGACCTGCCATCACCAAAAAGACGAGCTTTGTATCTCGCAAAAGAACCATCAGAATTCTTTTTGTGGCAAAAAACCACATAGACCAAATTATGTTCATATTAGATGAACGTAGTACCAAATCCCAAGTCTTATTTTGAATAAGAGCAGTAAATTCATCTAATATGGCGGCTTTCCAATTCGGGTCGGATAAGGCAGCTTTGGGATTTTTTGGTATTGGTGATGGTTGGACTGAGGTGGTTAGGTTAAAGTGGATGGTCTGTGGTGGAACAGTTGGGCCACTGGATAGTTGGGTGGTTGAGGGATTTTGGGCCGGGGCAGTAGGCTCGGTACTGATTGGGCCAGTGTGTCACGGGATGGGGTTTGTAAGACGGGTAGAGGTGTAGGGGTTTCTCATTGTTGGGCCAGCCTGCTACCAAATGTGGATTGGGCCGAGATCGAGGGAGGAGAGACAATGGCCTCAGTTCCTTGGTTCAGCCCATTCACATTTTGTGGTTGGGTCAAGTTGTGAGGCCGCGGGTTTGGTGATGGTCCTACACTATTATTTTGAGAGTTTAGATAATACCTCAAAATTGGATGAATTTCGTCGTCCAGAAAATCATATGAAGGTGAGGATGCCGCTCGAGATGTTGCAAACTGGAAGGTGGATTCATCAAAGATGACATGACGAGAAATAATGATTTTCCCACTTGACATATCAAAGCACTTATATCCCCTATGATTTTGTGGGTACCCCAAAAACATGCAAGAAGTAGAACGGGCCTGAAGTTTGTGAATGGTGGTGAATGGAAACAAGGGATAACACAAACACCCAAAAACCCGTAAATGTGTAACTGATGGGAGACGGTGGTATAATACCTGAGTGGGTGACACATTGGAGATTAGTTTACTAGAAAGAATATTTAAAAGATATGTAGCCATTTGAAGAGCATGGTGCCAAAAATTTGGTGGTGTGGACGAATGCACAAGGATAGAGCGAGTCATATTGTTAATTGTTCGAATCTTTCTTTCGGCTTTCCCATTTTGAGAAGAGGTATGTTGACATGAAATACGTACAGACATCCCATTTTGGTGAAAAAAATCTTGAAATTGGGCATTTATAAATTCCCCCTCATTGTTACATTGAAATCATATAATGGATTTGCCAAACTGGGTTTTGATACACACTAAATTGTTTCAAAATGTTATAGGTTTGTGACTTTTGTCTTAAGGGAAAAGTCCACAAAAAAATTGAAAAATCATCAAGAATGAGAAAATAGTATTTATGACCTGCAGTACTTAAAACGGGTAATGTCCACAAATCACAATGCAAAATATCGAATGGTATAAATGTATGAGTAGTAGACGAAGAAAACGGAAGTTTAGCATGTTTACCAAACACACATGTTTGGCAAACAGAAGAGTCCAAACGTCTATTACAAGAAATAAATTATTCTTCCTAAATTGATTAAAAACCGGTGCTCCTGGGTGTCGCAACCTATTGTGCCATATACTAGGAGAGATGCCGCAAAGGTGGAAGATTTGACTATGCGATTGTTGGAAACAAAGGTGATGGGATATAAGTCCCACATGCTATTACATCTCATGAGCGGCATCCCCATCTGAAAATCCTTCACAGAAAAACCAAACGGATCAAAATTCACAGAAACATTGTTGTCAATTGTAAAACGTCTAATAGAGATCAAGTTTTTAATCAATTTTGGTGCATGTAAGACATTTTTCAAATATAAAGGTGGCTGGGGAGAGGGTAGTGTTACCAGACCAATACCACGAATTGGAATTTCCTGCCCACTGCCGACAATAATATTTTTATTACTGCTCATATTAAAATAAGACGAAAGATTACCTTGAGATGTCGTCATGTGTGACGTAGCCACTGTATCCATGTACCTAGACTCATCTGAAATATTTAGATTCATGTGGCTCGTGTCTTGTTCAATGTCCGTAGGTGCATATCCGACAGAAGATGGTGCTTGGGCCGCAAAGGCATGTTGGGGACGAGATCCTAGAACACTAGGTTGACAATTTGAAGCAGGAGGAGGTCGGGCCCATGATGACGTCGAATATGGGCATGGTGGGGCAGCCCATTGTAGGTCCCAGGTGAAAGTGAGATACTGAAGTGCACCTGCTAGACTCCTATACAGAGTAGGACTGGATTACCATCCATGGCACTAAGTTTGGATTTTAAATCAACCGGAGTGGATATGATTTTGCAAATTTCCATTTTAGCTCTGTGCACGATCTCTTCTGCATACTTACGCTGGCACAGAAACACAGTGTCTGCAGATCTAGTCACTGAGATTCCCAAAAAATAACTTAGCTTGCCCAAATCAGTCATAGCAAATTCAGATTTAAGTAGTGCAATAATCTCATTTTTCAACACAGTGGTAGAAGCAGTAAGGACAGTGTCATCCACATATAATAATAAATAAGCAATGACACTGCCTATATGAAAAGTAAAGAGAGAATTATCACACTTGCTACATGTAAACCCAATACACATAATGAATTGTGCAAAGCGATCATACCACGCTCTAGGGGCCTGTTTTAAACCATAAAGTAACTTATGAAGATAACATACATACTAAGGGGTTGCTGGATGGACAAATCCAGGAGGCTGGTGTATGTAAACAGTTTCTTTTAAATCCCCATGGAGAAAAGCATTTTTCACATCAAGCTGAGGAATCGACCAATGATTTCCCATAGCAATGCTCATACTGTGTGAATGGTAGCCAGTTTAACAACCGGACTGAATGTCTCACCGCAATTAATGCCCTCCTCCTGATTAGTACCATTTGCCACAAGCCTTGCCTTATATCTCTCGAAGTCACCATTATCCCTGTACTTGTGATGAAAAAGCCACATGCAACAGACCACATTTACCCCCTCCGGTCGAGGAACTAAATCCCAAGTACATTGTTTTGTTAAAGCATTAAACTCCTCACACATGGCCGCATTCCAATTCGGGTCCATTTTGGCTAATTTTGGGCTTTTAGGAATAGGGAATATTATTTGGGTGGACAGGTTAAATTGGACTTTGGGTTTGAAAATCCCGTGTTGGACACGGGTTTCCATACGGTGTGAGGGTGTTGGCTGGGTAAGGGTGTTGGTTGTTGGGTCAGTTGTACTGTGTTGGGTCGGAATTGGTTTTGGCGCAGGTCTCGGGTTCGGAATTGGGTGTCGATCGAGGGAGGTGGTTTGGTGAGTCAGAACAGTGATGATTTGTGGGTTGGATGTCGATCTGGGTGGGTCAATTTTGGTATCGATTGCTGGGTTGGGTCTGGTCGCCTTTCTCGATATACCGGGACTAGAGGGGTACGGTGTCGGAGGTGAGAGGGGTTCGGTAATGGGGTTGGCTGGCTAGTTGCTGGTGATTGGAGCGACTGCGGCTTGGTGGTGAGATTAGAGAGATGAAACATGTAATGGGATGCTGACCGGTGTATATGTTGAGACGAGTGGTCGAGTGCCGATAATGATGACAATCGGCAGTGACGATGACATATTTGGCTTAGGTGGCAGAAACGCCGATGGGCGATCTGGGTAGGTAGCAGTGGGTGACTGTGACAGGGCGGTGGTGCTGGGCTGGCACAGTTCCCGGAGGGTGACGGGAGAGAGGTTTGACTCGTCTAGAAAATTATAATCCAGTTTTCGGAACTTTTGGATGTTCAAAAATGGAAATGTGGTCTAGTCAAAGGTGACGTGATGAGAGACGTGAATTTGACGAGTGGACAAGTCATAGAACATATAGCCTCTATGATTCGATGGGAATCCTAAGAAGACACACAGATCGGTGCGGGGGGCTAATTTATAAGGGGAGGTGGAAGTGAGGTAACATAGGCAACCGAATATCCGAAGGTGATCATAGGAGGGAATCCGAAAGTATAAAATTTTGGTTGGAGTCATGTTATGAAGGGTACTGGTGGGTAAAATATTAAGGACATATTCTTCCATTTTAACTTCATAGACCCAAAAAGAAGGCGGGAGAGAGGCATGAAACAGGAAAATGCGAACCATGTTATTTATGATGCAGATGACACGTTCTGCTTTTCCATTTTTAGGGGACATGTGAGGACACGAAAATTGAAAAACCGCGTCCCTTACCACCTTTGTCGCCACCCCGCTGATGGTTGTTATCCGTCGGTGGTTGACCGGCAGTAGGGGCGGCGAGTGTTGCGGTTGTGTCAACCGCTAGCGCCTTTTGGTTGTGTTTGTACTGTTTAGCACGTCGAGTTTCTTCCAATAATAAGTGTGAATGGGCCTTGTTGAAGTTGGGTAAGGGATCGACTTGTTGTATCATTGTGGCTAGGGTATCATATTCACCTTTGGTAGATCAGCGACTAATTGGAGAACCATTTTTGTTTCGGAAACAGGTGTTCCTACGTTTGATAATTGGTCAGCCAATAATTTCAACTGCTTACAATATTCGGACATGTTGAGAAATTTTCAAGGCGTGTATTATTAAATTGTTCTTCTAAATAGACGGCACGAGTGTTCTTGTTGTCCTGAAAATTTTATTCTAACCGAGTCCATAGTTCACGAGCCGAGGCATGGGTTTTCATGATAGTGAGAAGCAAGTCCTGAGAAATAGTGTCATATATCCAATGTTTGACAACGACGTCTAGACGGCGCCATGTGGTGTCGTCAACCTCAATGGGGCGAGGAAAAGTGTCGTCAATGTGATCCAACACGTTATAGACACATGTGTGGATATGAAATAGTTCAACCCATGGAGAATATTGACAATTTTCTTGATCAAGAATGATAGGAATAAAGTTCTTGATGTTGGTAACGGTGAGTGTTGGATGAAAAGAGGGTGAGAAAGGTGATTTGGGTATGTCAGGGGTGACGACGGATGAGGTTGAGGCTGTTGTGGGAGGAGTCATTATAGTGGATTATTTTCGAGTAAGAAAAATTAAACAAAGGACACATGTGTGTGTCTCGGGCAGAGAACAAAGAGAGGACAAGGGGGCACAACTTTTGTTGACTGACCGAAACAAAGAACACAACTTTTATTGAACACTAAGCCAAAGGGTTGATGCTTTTAATGTATCTCGGTAAATGGACCAGGAAGAAACAAAAACGGACAAAAGGAAGACAAGAAGCAGAAGAAAGGTTGGTGCTTTTAATGTTTCTTGGTAATGGAGAAAACGCAGTATCGAGGGGGAGGCTGCGGCGGAAGCAACTTAGGGTTTAGGTTTTGGCTTCTGATAACATGTAAGATTGTATTAATCTCCTTTGCGGAGCCTTTCTTATTAATACCAATATATATGGTGTACAATGTAGAACCCTAATACAATAAGAATCCTAGGCTTACCATAATTATACATCACTAAATATTTACACAATTTATGAGATATATTCTAATTATTGTGTAGGGGTTATGTGGGATATTGTACATGTTAATACTTACTTCTACCTTGGTAGGTAGAGCGGTTGTTTCCGAGAGACCCTCGGATCAAGACAAAGCATAAGCAAAAGCAAAAGCAAAAGCAAAAGCAAAAGCAAAAGCAAAAGCAAAAGCAAGAGCAAGAGCAATAGCAAGAGCAATAGCAAAGCAAGAGAAACAGTCAGATCCGGTCAATTTTTTTTTATAGTAGTATGAAAATGCTGGTATCAAAAGCGAATAAGCCATGATAGAGCATTCTGAAAAAGTAAGCAATAACTAGCGCAGGTAAATAAGCTAAACAAAGTACACTAAAAGACACATAGCCGCTGAAATTAAACTACAGTGGACTATAAAGCAATATTGCGCATATTAGTATGATAGGCTAAGCGGACCTACAATAATAACACTACAACTACCAGTTTGCAAGCGTAAGTAGGATTATGCTCGACTACCTACTACCCTTCTACCCTAATTTGTGTCCTCCACAACCTCCTATCTAAGGTCATGTCCTCAGTAAGTTGCATATGCGTCATATCCCGTCTAATCACCTCTCCCCAATACTTCTTCGGCCTACCTCTACCCCTCCTGAACCCGTCCATAGCCAACCTCTCACACCTCCGCACTGGGGCATTTGTGTCTCTTCTCTGCACATGTCCAAATCATCTCAACCTCGCTTCCCGCATCTTATCCTCCATCGAGGCCACTCTCATTGTGTCCCGGATATCATCATTTCTAATCATATCCCTCCTTGTATGTCTACACATCCGTCTCAACATCTTCATCTCCGTAACTTTCATCTATTGGATTTGCAAAGTCTTGACTGACCAATACTCCACTCCATACAACATAGTCGATAAGGAGCAACGAACATGCTACAATTTATTAACGCCAACCTCATCCATCAATGACCTGCACTCAAAAAGAAGAGGAGAATGAGTGATAGTAGTATTGTCAATATGATTGTCTAGGTACCATGCATGTTTTTTAGACAACTAAAACAAGTCAAATTATGTAATAGACATTTTGAGTAATATAAGTGTAGTTTCCTAATTTTGACAAAAATGTATTTAATAGCAGTTTCCAAATTTTGACAAAAATGAACCCTTTTATGTTTAGCAAGAAATCTTAATAGCTAGAATTACTCATCCATGAGATACTTCACTTAAGCGGTGGTAGGAGTCTATATAAATATACGAATTGCTTCAAAGGAAGCAGGCCCAAAAAGCTTAAAGGTGTTCTTTAGTGAGATTAGGAAAAGATTTTCGAATCTTCGAGATCTAATTATAACTTTTAATGGAAGCAAAAGAAAGCAAATGCATAGTTATTAAATTAGCACTGAAATTCAAACGTCACATGACCAAGTAAATGAACAAGCACAGGACACAGATTGTTCATAGCTCTTTGTTAGTTTTGTGAACATTATTACAAGAGGAGATAAAATTGATTAAAAATGTGATAAAATATTTTTTGTTATAATTTTTATAATATTAAAAATAATTATCTTTACCTTTTGATCAATTTTATATTTGTACAATCCTTAATCATAATACTATAGATTGTTCTTGAATATAATTGCACTCTCAAAGTTGATTGTTTTTTCTGACATCGTTTAGTCTCACTTCTTTTATTTTTATATACATGAAAGTATAGATTTTTCAACTTCACAACGTACACGAACGTTATCGGTTATGAAAGTATTGATTATAATGTAATATCTTTCTTGATTTATAAAAATACAATTAATTAATTAAGTAAGACAACATATTTTAAATGAATATGAATTATTATTAACTGTGGTACCTTGTTTTTCCATTTGCCAAACTTGGATGACATTACCACATATCATACCTACAAAATGATATTAACGTGGTTAAATAATAGCATTTAGAAAACAACGAACTATAAATAAATATTGTATTTCATAAAACTATTGAATAAAAATTCCAACATACTATATATATATCTTTTGTAATTTTATGATATGGCATTAATTTCATGAATAATAAATATATAAAAAGTGAGCTTTAGTTCTATACTTTTTATAAAATCTTTGTATCATCCAAAATTTTCTCTTCTTTTGTGTGTATATAATTTTTAGATTTCCAAATAATGCATACGATGAAAGGATAAATGAGAGAAAATTATTATTACTTAAATAAAAATTAAGAAAATATCTCTTTTAAAATATTGAAAACAAACAACTAGCACAAAATATAGTTTTATAAATAATTAATATTTTTTATACTTTCATGTTACAATCCTGATTCCAAGAATACAGAATATACTAACCAATTCCAAACATCAAGGCAAATTCATCATAGAACCTATTCGTTTACAAAACGTATATTATATCGTAGCAAATTACAAAATCTATCATTAAGTGACAGAAAGAAGTAGAAGTGATAAATTCTGATTCTGGTATATTTAGGTCGTTTCTTAAAAACTCCTTAATAGGAATCCCTTTCTAATATATTCCTTAAAGAAAATTAGAAGACAAACAATACTTTCATTTAATAATATATTTTGATTTTTTTTAAAGTATTAGAAAATATATAATATACTTTCCATTAGAATGTATGAAGATTACTTTTATTATGGATAAATGCATTAAAATAAATAAAGAAATTCCCACAAAAAGAATGGCATCAGAGGAACCAATCACATATATCATACCCCCGTTCAAGTTGTAAATCAGAAGGTTCGACTACATAATACATCTTTAAATTCAAATAGATATTCACATACATGTATGTATAACTTCTCACTAGAATCTTCTCTTTTTTCTTTTTTCTTTTTTCCTTACCCTCATCTCCAGGCCTCAACTAAATTTGATATTTATGAATTTTTAATCTTTTGGTGTGTCGTATTTTCTACAAAAATCCATGCAATATATTCCTCAAATGAGGTATAAATAAACCTCAATCATTCGCCACACCAAAAAAAAAAAAAAAAAACTTTTTCACTATAATATCTAGTATTGCTTTCAAAAGAAACGTTACATTAAACATCAAAAGGCCAAAACATACCTAATCTAAGCTTTTAAGAAAGCTAATTAAGACAGAAATATTCATTGTGTTGTTTTTATATACCTTTAAATATTCATGATCCGCCGTAAAACACCATAAAATAAGAAGTAATAAGTTTAATATACTCATGATGAGAAAAGAAAAGAAAAGCAAGTTCAATATAATTGATAGATTCACTTGATCTCCTTACCCCCAAAAAGAAAAAGAATCAATTGGAGCAGCAATTTCTTCGTGTGGAAGAGAACTCCATGTTATTGCTAATTTACTAATGCAATTTATGCAGTAAACAAACTAATGCAATTTCTGCGTGTGGTTAATCGTCTGTGCGCACTCGAGAAAGTAGCGGCTGCGGGTTCCTTCGTCAACAAAAAAAAAAAAAAAACTAATGCAATTTCTGCGTGTGGAAGAGACTCTTCTGTATCCTCAATGCCTCATTTACTAAAATTCTTAATTGCCTTAATTATTCTTCATTGTCTTTAATGACCATTGCTATTAATTTTACGGTCATGGGCAAACATTAATTTTTATTCTAATCTCTTGTATTTATTACATTTTTAATCAAGAAAACAAGGTTATAAAATAAAAAAATGAGAAAAAAACAAATACTATTGGTGGTCTTAGAGAGGAGCAAATAAAAATATTTAGTGGTAGAACACGTATAGAATTCATTGAGTAGAATTAGAACATATCGGATCCGATATAGAATCCCGGAATTGAAATATATAAACCTGTATCATTGTAATAGTTAAGGAGGAGGTGGGAGAAAGAATATGAAGAATGGATATTATTATTTATTACTAATTAAAAGTTGGAATTATGAAAATGAAGAGGTGTGAGTTATGGAGATGATTTTTTAAAATTAATTAATTGAGAAAAATAAGAGAAAAAGTAAAATAAAATAAAAATAGAAATAGTGATTATAGAGAGGTGTCACGTCACCTTATCTATGTCTAGCTTTATATTATATATTGATTGATGATTATAATTTTATGTTCAATGGCTCCTTCAATTGAGTTTGAGTTAATGTTTGTAATTCTCTTTCTTTTTTTTTACGAAATTAATAGAAAAAGAAGGAAATATTTAAATTGAGCCCAAACACGAAGAGTACTTGTGATATAGCAACTTGAATAATAATATCTTAATTGCTGTTTGACACTTTAATAACATTTAACAACATTCTTGAAAAAATTACCGTCTATTTTTGTTATATTTTCACATTTGAAAAAATAACTCCGTGCAAGCTTCGTATTTTATGTGAGCTCATAGTATCATGCTCAAATCCAATAGAAAGAAAAAAGGCGTGTAGTATATTGATGGCAGGTAAATAATTAAATTAATTTATGATAAAATCCAATCAAATTTATCCATCAATTTAGAAGTTAATTGTAGTAATTGTTTGTTGTGAAATACTATGCAATTAACGTTATTAGAGGTGGAGCCATGATTTGACGTTTATGAGTTTAGAATTTAGTTTTTTAAAGTTATTGGATTCTAAATTATAATTTGTATATGTTCAATGTATTTTTGACACAAATACTCTCCTGTCCTAAAAAGATTGTTCTGTTTTTCTTATTAGTTTGTTCCAAAAGATTGACACATTTTTATATTTAGAAACAATCTAATTTTATGAAATGATTTATAACCACATAAATATGTAAGACTTGTTTTGGACCACACATTTCAAAAATCTCAAGTCAAATTAGGACAATCTTTTTGAGACAGAGAGAATATAAAATTTGGATCAAAACTAATGAGTCGATGAGTTAGCTCTGCCCCTGAACATTATAAGGGACCACAATAGGATATGGTGTAGTGGATACGATTCCTCTCTTAGTTTTACTGGCCCTATGTTGTGTTAATCCAAATATACTTTGGCTCCAATGCGGTTTGACATGGTGGGAACACATTACAAGGAACAAAGAAAAGGAGAACGACGTCGTAATATCTGAATACTCTTGAATTGTTTGACTTCTTTGCAATTGTTCCCTTTTATGTCCAAGTTTATGTAACTCCGTCATTCCGAAACGGCCCCCGCGACAAACCAAAAACAGAAACAACGCCACCGAAAACCAGACTCAAAATGTAGTAACAATCCACACAAACAAGAAATCAAAATCTTCACTTTTACTAACCAAGTATTCATTTTCTCCAAATCCCATTCTTTATGTAATAAAAAAAAACAGTTCTTTTAAACCCTCCTGAAATTCCACACAGGCACAATTTGGATTTATAGTTTTCTCACATTTCTTTGATCTGATGATATGGTCGCCATTTTAATGTAACGAACGATTAAAATTACGTAAAGGGTATCTTAGAAACAAATAATCTTGGAATAATTCGACCAAATGTCTTGGGGATTGGGTTGGAAACGCCCATCAGATGTATTTCACCTCACATTAAGCTATGGTGAAGATGAGGCATTAGATGAGTCCACACCCACATCATCAAGATCCTCATCATCCACGTCAGCACACACTTCACCATTCTCTGCATCACCCCCGTCACCGTTGCCTGCGGCGGCGGCAGAGGGGGGTCTAGAAGAGAATAACCAAGAAGAGCTATTAGGGTTTAGGGTTGATTTAGATTGGAATGTAGGTGATGATGAGGATCAAGTGGCTTTAAAGTTGCAATCACAGGTTATGGTGGCATTGCCTTCACCACAAGATACTGTGGAAATCGAATTCAAGGAAAAGGAAAAGGAAAATGGTGTGGATGGGGATATAGCTGAGGTGAGTGTGGAAATGAGAGTGGTGAAAAGGAGAGAGCCATTGAAAGGTGTGATGATGTGGCGGGTGGGTAGTTCGAGCCAGCAGAGTGATGGGATGGGGGTGTTGTCGAGGTTGATGAGGTCAAATTTTGCCAATGGGATCGGGTTAGGAAGTGGGGAAGGCGCGCCAGCTGGGTGTGCTGACCATTGGAAGAGTGTTACTGTTGTTAGTCTATGTGGTCTTGGACTAATGGTGAGTGACTCTTCGTTTTAACATTAGTTCGTAGCTGTTAGTGTTATGAATTTACATTTGAGTTATTTACTTATGTGATGTCCTTGCCAAGCCATAATAATTGGTCTTAAAATAAAACTATCATTGGGATGCAATGAGTCCAAGTTGAGCAGAATGAATAGCAAGGATCATGTAGTCAATTCCAACTAGTTTGGAATTAGTTAGAGTTGTTGTTCTTGTTTTGTGCATATGCACAACGTGGTGTTTGTTGTTCAAGATACAGTCTTTTAACTTCGGAAAGCATTACAGCGTATGGTATTTGTTATATGTACTACGAATCTTTTTCTTTTGTTTTACTGATTCTGAGAGAATGGTAGGATATATCAGAAACTGGTCTGCTGGTAGTGGTTATGATTAAAACCAATCCAACTACTGTTTGTAACTTCTGGAATTGCTGTAGTGAGAAGTAGTTTCCAATTTATATGTTGCAGGTGCTGCCAGTAGAGATAACCCAGCTGCCTCTTCTTGAAAGACTATATCTTGATAACAATAAGCTATCAAATTTGCCACCTGAGCTTGGTGAACTAAAATGCTTGAAAGTTCTTGCTGTGGACTACAACATGTTAGTCTCTGTCCCTGGTAAGATTGAATTTTTCACATAAAAACTGACAGAGTACGACCTAGATGGTTGTGAACAATATATTTGTTGGAATTACCTTAATTCAGTTCATGAGTAGTAATACAAATAACTAATGATTCCTTCCTACTCATTTCATTCTTTGCTCTGGTTGGATATGATGAACAGTTGAACTAAGAGAGTGTATTGCGCTAGTCGAATTATCACTGGAACACAACAAGCTGGTGCGACCTCTTCTTGATTTCAGGTCTCTCTATTTATACTTATGATTGGCCAATCTTCCATTTCTATTTGTTTTCTTAGTCAAATACTGTGTCACTCTGTGCTTGAGGTCTAATGTTTTTATAACTTAATTATAGGGCAATGACAAAGTTACGTGTTCTGAGGCTTTTTGGTAATCCTCTTGAATTTCTTCCTGATATTTTGCCACTCCAGAAGGTTCGTCACTTATCTCTTGCAAACATAAGGGTTGTGGCAGATGATCAGTTGAGATCAGTGAATGTGCAGATAGAGGTATTCATAGCATTCTTTTTGAACTTTGAGTTATTCTGCTCATCTGATAGGCCTTATGAAGTTGAAGAACTCTTCTTTTTTTTGTTTAACTGCAGATGGAGAATAGTTCTTACTTTATTGCGTCTCGGCATAAACTGAGTGCCTTCTTCTCTCTTATATTCCGTTTCTCTTCTTGTCACCATCCCCTGCTAGCTTCTGCCCTGGCAAAGATAATGCAAGATGAGGGGAATCGTGTAGTTGTTGGGAAAGACGAGAACGCTGTGAGGCAACTCATAAGTATGATCAGTAGTGACAATCAGCATGTGGTATGCTAAGCTTATACTCTGTAGGATGCTTTCACCTAATTTCCTATGCAACCAATGCATAAAATTGTGTTTTTGTTTAGGTAGAACAAGCTTGCTCTGCTCTTTCTTCTCTTGCCACAGACGTGTCTGTGGCAATGCAGTTGATGAAATCAGATATTATGCAACCCATAGAAAGAGTACTAAAATCTGCTGGTCCTGAGGAAGTCATATCCGTGTTGCAAGTTTTGGGAAACTTGGCGTTTGCATCAGATATTGTATCTCAAAAGCTGCTGACAAAGGATGTATTGAGATCATTGAAACTTTTGTGTGCTCACAGAAATCCAGAGGCAAGCCTCTCTTATTCTCTTTTTTTGTGGGCAATTCAGTCAATAAAAATTGTTTTCCTGTTTCCATCAAGTGGTCTTTGAAATGAATTATTTTGTCTCCTTAGGTGCAAAGACTAGCTTTATTTGCAGTTGGTAACTTGGCGTTCTGCTTGGAAAATCGTCGTATTTTAGTTACTTCAGAAAGTTTAAGAGAACTGCTACTGCGGTTGACAGTTGCATCCGAGCCACAAGTCAGTAAGGCTGCGGCTCGTGCTTTGGCAATACTAGGTTGGTTTCTGTATGTTTCTTATGGTTCAACTATACTTGGCCTTTTGAATACATACTCTATCTGATTGCAGGGGAGAATGAGATCCTACGGCGTGCTATAAGAGGGAGACAGGTTCCAAAGCAAGGGTTGCGCATACTTTCAATGGATGGTGGTGGCATGAAAGGTCTGGCAACTGTGAGAATCCTTAAGGAGATTGAGAAAGGTACTGGGAAGCAGATACACGAACTTTTTGACCTCATTTGTGGCACTTCAACTGGTGGTATGCTTGCTGTTGCTCTTGGGATCAAACTGATGTCCTTGGAAAAATGTGAAGAAATATATAAAAAACTTGGTGAGTTTCTACTCTAAAAGAAGTTCAACTTCGCTGTGTCCTTTCAAGTCTTTTCAAACTTGTTGTAGATTGCTTGACATAGTTGCAGCACTGATGCATGTTCTAATTTCTATACCCTGCCTCTCTAAATTCGCTTTACAGGCAAACTTGTGTTTGCCGAACCTGTTCCCAAGGACAATGAAGCAGCAACATGGAGAGAAAAGTTGGATCAACTTTACAAGAGCTCATCTCAGAGTTTCAGGGTTGTTGTACATGGATCTAAAGTATGTGATGCCATTAGTTTTCTTCCTTTTAAGTTAATTTACAACTACTCTTGCCATGCAACTTATGTCTTGCCTATTTTTATTAGGGTGTTCAAAATATTATAGCACTTGTACATAAAGTGGTTATTTGTTATATTAACGTTAAGCATTCATATAATTTAAGAAAGTCAAAAAGTTTTTCCATGCAGTAACGTTTCTTGCATCATGTACACTTGTGAATCTTTTAAAACTGATCTAGTAGTTTCCACTGCCATAAAAATGATAAGTAAGTCGAGTTAACTTTTTATTATCCATTACCAGAACCATACGGGTATTCCCTCTTTTCCCCTCACATCTCCCACCATTAACTCCAACACCACCACAGCCTCTTCCGCCACTAACATCTCCATTTTAGAACTCTAACAAATTTAAGGTGCTTGAACATGGAAAGGGTGGACATGTGTACCAAGGTTGCCACAAGTGCAGTTCAGCAGTCTATGCGCTCAAAGTTGTCCATGGTGACAGTGACCCCGAAGTTGTTGTCTGATCCTCCATGAAACCTCAATCCTTCGTTGGATGAATTTTCCTACGTCATCAACTGACGGATGTTATCGATATGCTCAACGGAGACATCGATATTCTCATGGAGTACATGGATGGCAGCACACAGGAAAGCCTTTGCAAATCAAACAACCTTCAATGATGGAGGAACAAAAGGGATAGGGGTTAAGTGCCAGCGAAATTGCCGCTCCATTGGGGAGGATTGTGAAAGGCATGACAGGTTAAGGGGGGAAAGGGATCGATATTTGGGAAGTCTTCTGGTTGAGAATTGGGTTTTGTGGGAATTGATTTTTTTCCCCGAATGATTTGGGTAGTATTCTGGTTGAGACCTAGAGCTCAACAATGGTGGAAAAAAATCATAGACGTTGATCTCTTTTGTTGTGCCACTCATGAGCTTCATGTTCTCACTTCTGCTTTATCAACAACAAAAAAAGAGCTTCACTTCTTCTGATCTAGTCGTCAATCTTGGTAGTGTTGGAGCTTTGGAGAGTCCAGGGCGTGGGGAAGGTGTTTCCTTCTCAAAGAATCTTGAATAGCTGAGAAAATTTTCACTGTTGGTGGAAGCAAAATCAGAAGTTGGACGTCAACAATAGTGGAAGAGGTAAAAGATGGATGTAGACATGAATAGGAGTTTTTTCATATATTCACGCTCCTTATATGTGATTCACACACTTTCTAGCCACATAGCTAAATCGATGCCACGTAAGTATGGTCAACAGTCAGAGGTGTTTTAGCAAAGTTTTAACAAGTAGAGGCGTTAAACTGGGACAAGTCTAAGATAGAGGCCTCGCTTTGCAAAGTGGTGGAAGTTGAGGTGTCATGTTGTGTATTAAGACAAAAATATTGATTTTACAAATATGAATCCTCAAGTCGCATACCCTTGGAATAAGGAAAAGCTTACTTTCTAGGTGTGGGCATGGAATTATTCGGTTATACTGAAAAAAACAACTGCACCAAATTTTTCTTTTAGTTTTTCGTTTGGTGCTCCAAATTTTGGCTAATCAGTTCATATTTCGGTTATGAACTTTGATAGTTAAATTTGATGAAATAAGGCTGCCTCAAGTTACATCTGCTCATTTCTTGAAAAAAAAATCAGAGGCCCATTTTTTTGCCAAAAGAAGCCCAATTCGAGAAGGCCGAAGTAAATACCAACCTGGAATAAAAAAAAACAAAAAAAGGACAGCCCGTTGCACGAAGCATCCTTGGTCACGTAGGTCCCGGTAAGGGCCGCACCCCAATGGCATTATTCAAATAAGGTTTCAAATTAAGTGTTTTGAAAGTGTTTACTTTTATACATGGGTTATGCAATTTACATAGTACTTTGTTCCAATGTACAGACATATCTAAGCTAACATTCTAATACTTCTCAAATTTAAGGAGCTGACTACACCTTGAGTTTGCAAATTAGTACTGAAGCTATGCCTAAACTGTAGTTAATGCACGCACTGGCACCGAAATAATATTGGAATAGTGACTGAGCATCAATTGGAATAGAAGCCAGAACAGTGGCCACAATAGCCTGAATAGTGATGGAAAAGTGTCAAAATGATAACCTAAAAGAGGCATGGTGTTGCTGAAACAGTCACTGGAAAAACTTGGTCTGCTAAGATCAAGGGAAAGAAGATAATGTTGCTGGAATAGTCACAAAAGGTGTGGTTCCACTGAAACAGTCTTCAAGAAAAGAGTGGAATAGTGAATTAGGGACGAGAATGAAAAGATTTTTCAAGCATTAGCGAAAATCATAGGCTTTGATACCATGTGAGAAATAAGAGGAGTAGGAGAATGCATGAGACAAGTGTCTTATGCCTAGGAACTTATCAAAAGAAAAAGAAAGTGTCTATTCCATATAATACACAAATACTTTCATCTCATGTGGGACAATATATCTAATCTAATAGTTCAACTGATGCTACTTTGTAGTTTTTACACATCTATCCAGGAATCTTTTTCCTAGTACTTAAAATGCTGCTGAACAAGAGGGACCTTGCAACTTTGAAATCATAATTGACCCTCTATCCTCTTCCAGCACAGTGCAGATCAGTTTGAGAGATTGTTGAAGGAGATGTGTGCTGACGAGGATGGGGATCTCCTGATAGAGTCAGCAATTAAAAGGATTCCCAAAGTTTTTGTGGTATCGACTCTGGTCAGTGCGACACCAGCTCAACCCTTTATTTTCCGCAACTATCAGGTTATTACTGAATCCTCATATGACTCAATACTTAGACTTCATCTGAGTAGTGTTTATTAGCTCTGCTTCTATTATTTCCTTTTTGTTAGTTTGTCATTGAACCCTTGTGTTGGGAAAGTGCAGTACCCTCCTGGGACACCAGAGATTTCCCATGCGGTCACTGAGACTGCTGGCCAAGGAGCAGTAAGTGATCCAGCTCAAGTTGAACATAAGAGAAATGCTTTCTTGGGAAGCTGTAAGCATCGGATATGGCAAGCCATAAGAGCATCATCCGCTGCACCTTATTATCTTGATGATTATTCTGATGGTATATTCTTGCTTGTGCTTAAAAATTTAACTCGTGGCAAATCCTCACGAACTCTGTTTCTATGGACGCATGTCATTGTCATCTTTCTTGACTATTCTCTGTTTAATTTCAGATGTATACCGCTGGCAAGATGGTGCAATTGTTGCCAACAATCCTACCATTTTTGCCATACGAGAAGCACAACTATTATGGCCAGATGCAAGGATTGACTGCATGGTCTCAATTGGTTGTGGTTCTGTTCCCATGAAGGTATACTGTTGATTAGCAAAGGGTTGCCCATTATGATACAGACTACCATCTTTTTTCCTTTTCCCAGGCTTTAAATGGTCTTGAACATGCTGTTGGAACTTGATGTATTCATGAACCGCATTTGCTTACCTGTGCTTTTCCATATGTTTAGATTGGAAAATCTGGAAATTTACCTTCGAGACAGTTCTTACCTAAAATGTCGATTATGACACGCAAAAGTTTTGGTGTGATTTGGCAACTTTAGTCAGCTGCAGATTTGTTCATTATTGTTAATGTGTCATGATGTCAGCAAGTACTTTTACTAACTGATAATTTCTTTTTTCTTAGGGTGTTCCCTGGATCATAGCATATTTTTACGATATTCTTATCTTCTACTGCTAATTCTGGAGTTGAATCCACAGTTAATTACTTTTAAGAAAAAAAGAGAAACACCGTTTTTTTATATATATAAAAAAATATATTTAAAAAAAAATTGAAAAAATGTGCATGAAATTTTATTGCAAAGGTTTGGGGTTTACTCTCCATTACTACTGGAAGTTTTCATAAATTCAAGATAACATTTACTTCAAGCCATTTTACTTGGGTGTTCAATTTATAGGTGTTCTGCTGTTTTTCCTGCTGTGTTAGGTCCGCAAGGGTGGATGGCGTTACCTTGATACTGGCCAAGTGTTGATAGAGAGTGCATGCTCAGTTGACCGGGTGGAGGAAGCTTTAAGTACATTGTTTCCACTGCTTCCTGATGTGCACTATTTTCGCTTTAATCCAGGTGAAGTTACTTTACAATTTACATGTCACCTGAGGTGAAATATTACAAGCTAAAGATTGCTTTTTTTCCTTTAGGGAAACCTTCTTTTCTTAATTCTTCTTTTTCTGAACTTTTGGCATTTCATTAACAGTCCAATTTTTAGGAATCAGCCAGAACTAAAGAAAATGAGTTAGGAGTATGATCTAGTCTTGCACTGTAGTGATATTGAGTATTAAGTTTCTTCACATTCTTAACATGCCTTCTACATATCTGGGATGCAGTTGATGAACGATGTGATATGGAGCTAGATGAGACGGACCCCGCTGTCTGGTTAAAGTTGGAGGCTGCAACAGATGATTACATCCAGAACACCTCTTCCGCTTTCAAGAATATTTGTGAAAGATTGTTAGAGAGGCCACATGATGAGAAATCTTCAGATAATTTCAAGCCCCATCAGATTCTCAAAGCGAAGATTTCTAAAGCTGGTGTGTGTGGAAATTGGACTCAATTTTAATTGCTTGCCATGATATTCTTTTGTCTCAGATGGATTGAACTTTGAATGATTCAATTTATTTTCAGATGAGAGCAGTCCTTCTTTAGGTTGGAGGCGGAGCGTGCTTCTTGTCGAGGCCCGAAATAGTGCAGATGCTTTAAGAGTCTTTCACCATGCTCGCTCACTCGAGTCATTTTGTGCACATAATGGAATAAAACTCAGTCTTTTTAATGGCATATCAAGCACTCAGAAAGCAACTCCGGGATCAACTTTTCCGACACCTTTTGCTTCTCCGTTGTTCACTGGTAGCTTCCCCTCAAGCCCTCTCTTCTACAGTCCTGATATTGGGGCTCATAGGGTTGGTAGAATTGATTTAGTTCCACCACTAAGCTTGGATGGATTACAATCTGCGAAAACAACTGCCTCACCGCCTGCGTCTCCTCGAAAGCGTCGACAGCTTTCGTTGCCTGTGCAATCTTTGTATGAGAAGCTAAAGAATTCACCTCAGGTTGGAGTTGTGCACTTGGCTCTGCAAAATGATACATCTGGCTCTGTACTGAGGTTAGATATTCCTTATTTTTTTGGTTATTTATTAGAAATGCTGCTTATCATGCTAATGTCATCTACTTCTACGAGATAGTTGGCAGAATGATGTTTTTGTGGTTGCCGAACCTGGAGAACTAGCAGATAAGTTTCTGCAGAGTGTCAAATTCAGCTTGCTGTCTATGATGCGAGGCCGCCGGAGAAAGTATGCATCAGTCATCAGCGACATCTCAACCGTTGCTGATCTTGTTAGGTGTAGGCCATGCTTCCAGATTGGGGGTGTAGTCCACCGTTATATTGGGCGTCAGACACAGGTATGTGCCGACGTGATGTCTTCCATCCTTTATTTGATAAGTGCCTTTGCTTTCGGAAACCATGAATTTATGAATTTGCTCTTGGTCAAAGGAATTTATGACTTTCCTATTTTTGTCTTTTGAAGGTCATGGAAGATGACCAAGAAATTGGTGCCTATATGTTTCGTAGGACCGTTCCTTCAATGCATTTAACCTCAGAAGATATTCGGTGGATGGTATACCCTCTGAGCATTTATGTGATTCAGTATTTTTTTTTTTTCATTGTGAGATTTTATGTTTGTGAGAAGGAACTTATCTCTTCCGAATGATGTTATATGGAATGAACTAGTCAACACCAATCTGGTGGGTTTAACATATGACCAATCTGGTGGGTTTAACATATGACAAGTGAACTTACTTACTTGGGTTCAAGTATCTGTGGCAACGATAAACTCTTCAGCATTCAGAGCTCGCAGGGGATTTTTGCTTCGGCCCTGCCAACGGGAGCAGTGAGGTCTTCTGCAGATTAAGCTCTGTAGTGCTGATGCTCCCTAATGGATATGTGGGAATAGCCCTATTCGTATATTCCTTTTATCCTAAAAAATTGATTGAACAAATATATCTCTGATCTGTCTAATACTTCATCTGCATCAGTCCGAGATCTGCACTTGATTTTGTAATGACAGGTCTATTTCTGTCTCAGGTTTAGAGAACAAGAGCCCTGTTCATTATACTACATATTTTTGAATGTATATCTTAGTTTTATTATAAGACTTGGTTAATCTCTTGCTTTCGGTCATTCATCTTTCGAGAAAATTGGGTTGCTTTTCTTACATTTGTCATGATAGATGGCTTAATACACTGTCAGTGAGAATGTTGATTCATTTCGTGTCATCTCTGCAATAGCTGTGCTTGTGGCCTATTACTCAATGTCTACACATTTACCCTAGAAAATAAAAGATGCATGAGAAAGGAGGCAGCACTGACTCTTTTAGTATTTGTTAAACCTTCTAGATTGGAGCATGGAGGGAGAGAATTATAATCTTCACTGGTTTCTATGGCCCTACCGAACCAGTAATCAAGGCTTTTCTAGATTCAGGAGCTAAAGCTGTTATATGTCCTTCCACTGAGCCTGATGATGTGCAGTTGTCTACATTTCACGGGTCAGGTGATTTTAATTCTTTCGATAATGGGAAGTTTGAAATTGGCGAAGAAGAAGCAGAGGATGACGATACTGAACCTTCTAGTCCCGCAAGTGATTGGGAAGATAGTGAACCAGAGAAAAGTGAAGGACGCTCTCAGTTATTTTGGGATGATGACGAGGGGGAGTTGTCCCAATTCATATGTCAATTCTATGAGTCACTTTTTCAGGGCGGTTCAAGAATAGATGATGCATTACGACATGCTCGTGCCTCACACCGGAGCCTAAGATATTCATGCCATCTTCCCAGCATACCATAGTTAGTCGGTTGTCTCTGACCATGATAGTTCCAAGGGAGGCGCGAGTCAGCTAATGCTTATGCTGGCTACATGTTACTTGATTAAGGCAATTTGCATGGCCTCCTCATTATTCCATACTTTGTAAAGAAAAACTATACTTGTACAAGAAAAGGAAAAGGATTGCAGAAAGAAGCGGTGGCGAGAGAAAAAAACAGTAGATATGAGTAAAAATTCAAAGAAGCTAGAGAAACAACCAATTTTGAGGCTCTGAAATCAATTTTTGTGCTGTTAGTCATTGATGGATGTTCTTTTTTCCCTTTAGGACCCAGTTTTGCAGAATTTTCCTTATAAGTTGCTTTCAGATTTAGAAAGGTTTTGAGTCCCAATAAGTAACTTGTATAGTGAAATTAATTTAGTGGATAAAGCAGGGACAGTTTTTTAACCACCCTTCTCCCACAATGGGGTTTATCTTTTTTGTCTTATTGTGAAAAGCAGGTTCATTTCTTTGTTGTTCTACTTGGACAGTGTTCAATGGTGACACAATCAGAAACTGACATGCTATTAGAATCAGATTTTCTCAAGTGCTCTCTGCTCTCTGCAATTTTTTAGAAGATGAATCCATGAGATGTTAGTGCTTGTTATACAAAAACTTGTTTGGATCGACTCATGCGCTCTTGTGACTTCATATTTTACGAAAATGGAGAAGAATATTAAGGTTCAAATAATCTCAGTGGATATACCTTTGATAGACACAGTTAACCGGAATTTGTGATGTAAGGTAGTAGCTACCTCATAGTGACAATATAGCTTGCAAACTGGCCTAACACTACCTTTATTGAAAAAGGAAAAAGAAAAGAATATAGAGACATAAGAAGCAGTTCAATATTGTATTTTTATAAGTTATATCCTCTGTTATAATTTACGCGGAAGAGTTTGACTAGATACGGAGTTTAATAGGTAAAGGAAGATTTTGAAACTCGTTATCTAAAATAAGTCATAGAAATTGATGTGATTATAAATAATAAAATGGAAATTCAAAGTTAAATTATTATTAAATATAAAAAGATAATATCTCTTTTTAACTGGACAAAAAAGAAGAGTCTTTCAATTTAATGATTGTATTTCAGGTTGAGCACAATATCCTTATTCACCCATTTCACATCTTAGCTTAGTTGGTGTAAAAGGCGGCTCCCTAGTCAGTGCTATGCATGCTTTCTTGGTAACTTTTAATTTGATCGGGAAAATAAATCTGCTAATGAAGGTTACCGATTCGGTCAAGGCAATGCACTAGACATAAATAGAAGAAAATAATATCTATAATTGGAAATGAGGGAGTACTTGGTAATGTTATCTTTAGCTTAGTAAGCATTGCAATCTGTACTGTTCTCTTTAGTGGTTGTATAAGTACATCAATCTATAGTTATACCAAATAATTAATGAATCCATTTCATTGTCTCTTGTTCCGATTTGGTAGAAACAGACTAAACTCATTTCATCTCATTCATAATTTGGCCACCACCAACACCAATCACAAGATAATAGCCACCCAAATATCAAATTGCAACAATCTACATCACCTCGACCAAATTTACGCCCAAATAATCCGAAACAATTTCCTTGAGTTTGTACCCTGTGCAATTTCAATGGAACAACATAATCAGATCATATACTAGGCTTAATTCCCCAATCAAAGCTCTACACGTGTACATCATTATGTCAAGAACTAGTGTTCTTCCAGATACTTTTACGTTACCCATTGTTTTAAAGGCTATTTGTCAGGTTTAAAATTATGTTACGGCAAAGCAGCTACATGGGGTTGCTATAAAGAATGGTTTAGAAACTAATATGTATAGT
This sequence comes from Anisodus tanguticus, assembly GCA_034509755.1. Taxonomy (NCBI): domain Eukaryota; kingdom Viridiplantae; phylum Streptophyta; class Magnoliopsida; order Solanales; family Solanaceae; genus Anisodus; species Anisodus tanguticus. The sequence goes on along the minus strand of CM067548.1, from coordinate 37,226,620 downwards.
GAGAGTGGTTTTATTAGTTTGTATTCAAAGGTTGGTGATTTTGGGAATACCCGTAAGGTGTTTGATGAAAATACGGAAAGAAAGTTGGGTTCTTGGAATGCGATTATAGCGGGGTTGTCGCAAGGTGGGCGTGCTAAGGAAGCGATTGAGATGTTTTTGGAGTTGAGAGAGAGTGGGTTACAGCCAGATGATGTGACTATGGTTAGTGTGACGTCGGCTTATGGGAGTCTTGGTGATTTGGATTTGGCGTCTCAATTGCATAAATGTGTGTTTCAAGCGAAAGAAATGGAAAAATCTGATCTTTTGATGATGAATTCTCTTATTGATATGTTTGGTAAATGTGGGAAGATGGATCTTGCTTATAGGGTGTTTTCCAGGATGAAAGAAAGAAATGTATCATCGTGGACTTCTATGATTGTTGGTTATGCGATGCATGGACATGTTGGGGATGCGCTTGAATGCTTCCGTTGCATGAGAGAGGTAGGTGTTAGGCCTAACCATGTGACGTTTATTGGTGTGTTGAGCGCTTGTGTACATGGTGGCATGGTGCAAGAAGGAAAGTATTATTTCAACATGATGAAGAATGAATATGGTATTGCACCCATGTTGCAGCATTACGGGTGCTTGGTGGATTTGCTTGGCAGGGCTGGGTTGCTCTAGGAGGCAAGGGGGACGATTGAAGGGATGTCAAGGAAAGCAAATGTTGTGATTTGGGGGTGCCTAATGGGGGCTTGTGAGAAGCATGGGCATGTGAAAATGGGAGAATAGGTAGCTAAGCACCTGCAACAGTTAGAACCGTGGAACGATGAGGTGTGTGTGGTATTGTCCAACATTTATGCCAGTAATGGCATGTGGGAAGAAGTTAGGAGGATGAGAGAAATTATGAAGGAGAGAAAACTTGGCAAGATTCCTGCTTATAGCTTGTCAACAAGTTCAGATTGAGAGTTGAAGGTGGACCTGCCAAGGATAAAGGATCAGAAACATTGCTCTCTTATAAGAGTGAGTGCACAAGATGGTTGCCATGTGTTGCACCTCACGAAAGTGGTTCTTATCAGAGCAATATATAACATATTTTAACTTACTCGTTGACCCTTAATTTTGATCCACTTAATTGCTCTATTGTCAAAAAAAGAAAATCAATATTTAGGTATATGCTTTGATTGCAAGTGGTATTGATGATTATATCTCCATCCACTGCTACACTTGTGCACGGCCTCACACTGTCCACTTCAACACTAACTCTTTAAGTATTTGTTAAACCTTCCAGATTGGAGCAACGAAGGAGAGAATTATAATCTTTACTGGTTTCTATGGCCCTACCGACCTCTGATCAAGGCTTTTCTAAATTCAGGAGCTAAAGCTGTTATTTTCCGGATAAAATGAAAACTTGATTCATGTAACAGGAGAAAGATTTCTCATTCCTTAGCCGGAAAGAGATGTTGCCATGATATTAGTAGCACTCAAGTTTTGAGTGATATCATTGCTCTTTTTGAGCAACGAATGGAAGTGGGAAAGAATTAACACAGAATGGAGTCCAATAGAGTTCTGCCAAGCGCGCCCCTGCCGATACACTTCCATACCAAGAAATCGTGGAGAAGGCCCAAGTACGGTTTATGCCGGAAAGGTACGAAGTTGGACTAATTTGGAAACATTGGGCAATTTACTTTATACCTACTATTTCGTCTGGTTTTTGGTTTCTAGTCTTATTTTATTAGTAGCCATATGTCCTTCCACTGAGCCTGACGAAGCACAGTTGTCTACATTTCACAGGTCATGTGATTTTAATTCTTTTGATAATGTGAAGTTTGAAATTGGCGAAGAAGAAGCAGAGGATGATGATACTGAACCTTCTAGTCCAGTGAGTGATTCGGAAGATCGTGAACCAGAGAAAAGTGAAGGACACTCTCAGTTCTTTTGGGATGATGATGAGGGAGAGTTGTCACGATTCATATGTCAATACTGAGTTTCTTTTTTCAGGGAGGTCCAAGAATAGGTGATGCATTACAGCATGATTGTGCCTCACACTGGAGCCTAACATATTCATGACATCTTCCCAGCGTACCATAGTTTGTCGGTTGTCTCTGACCATGATAATTCCAAGGGAAGCGCGATTCTGTTAATGCTTATGTTGACTGCATGTTGTTGCTTATCAAAGCATTTGCGTGGTCTCATTATTCCATACTTCGTAAAGAAGGATTATACTTGTATAAGCAAAGGAAAAGGATTGCAGAAGGAAGCAAACAAGGAGAGAGAAAAAAGTAGTAGAAATAAGTAATAATTGAAGTGATTGTTTATGTTCTTAGTGATTGATGGATGTTTGGTTTTTCATTCAGGGCTCAGTTTCTGCAGATTTTTCCTTAAAAGTTACATCCAGATTTACCATGGTTTCGTATGCCAAATGAATTTAGTGGATAAAACAGTAAGAATTTTTTACCTTCTCCACAAATGGAGGTTTATCTCTTCATCTTATTTTTCTTGTAAAAAGCAGGTCCATTTCTTTGTTGTTCTAGTTGGACAGTGCTGGATGGTGACACAAGTTGAAACTGACATGCTATCAGAATATGGTGTTCTCAAGTGCTCCATGCAATTTGCAATTTGTGAAGAGGAATCCATAAAATGTTACACAAACTAGTTGGGTTCTAACTCACGCGCTCTTGTGACTTTATATTATATGAAAATTAGAGACATAAGTATGAAGTGTAGCAGTTGATGAAGTCAGTGAAAACTATAGGATGTTAGGATTCAAATCTTAACAATACAATAATTTAAGTGATTTCTTTCCATTTGTCCAAACCTAGAGGTAGAGTTATTCGGTAGTTGGAATGATGGGAGATGTGATAGAATAGCTCGCAAACTGAAGTTGATACCACCTTTATCAACCAATAAATAAATAAATGGAGACATAAGAATTTTATTATAAGAATACTTGGTAACGATCTCTTTAATTAGTTTAGCAAGCATTCAATCTTAGACTCTTAGTAAAAGTCGCTTTAGAGAGACTGCGCGTAGTACCCACTCCTTATTGTTAAGTGCATACTTAGGTTGTATAAATCAGGCAATAGAAAAAGCCATCATTTCTTGGTTGGCCCAGGTAAAATCAAACCTGGCCTCCCCCACAAGGATAAATATAAGGTCATTTTAAATTTAATGGGGCGGCGTAGGCATGATAATCTTTCCGAATTATCCTATGATTATTTGCAAAGCATAGGGTAAAAAAAGCCTGGATATTGATTGCTAAAGGACCACAGAAGCACTCTCTGCTGTCATAGTATGATTATGTTCATTTTTAGCATTAATTTAACAAGAAAAAAAGGCAGTCCGGTGCAATAAGCTCCCGTTATGCGCGGAATCCGGGGAAGAATCGGACCATAAGGGTCTATTACAAGAGAAAAGGGTCAAGGGTGTAACTATTATATACCCCAAGTTTTCCTTCTTGACTTAATTAGAACGTAAAATGGGGTTGATCATGATGACTAACTTGTATGAACCAATTAAGCCAAAGAGACAGAAAAAGGTAAAATAATAGTAGTAATTTATATATAGGTGTATGCTTTGATTGCAAGTTTGGTTGATGATTACATCTCCCATCCATCCACTGCTACAATTATGCAGAGCCTCACGCTGTCCACTTTCTACAAAAAAAAAAATAACATAAGTCTATAATAAAACACTATCATTAGCACTATAGAATAGTTGCCCCTTAATGCAAGTTAAAAGTACCACCAATTCATTCTTCACAAACAAGCCTTCTTTGTTTTTTTCCAAGAGAACAGTATGTTATACAGAGCTAGGAGCATTACTAGTAGGTTCTCTGATAAAATGAGTGCAAGTGTGCCGGTTGAGATAGGCACCAGGGGAACTGTAGGATCACTTTTGAAGAAAGAGATTGAGTATTTCAGAAAAATTGAGTTGGATTGTAGTAAAGGGAGTTCTAATAATAAATCCCAGAAGAGTAAAGTGGAAATAGATTCAGGTAGTGGCAATTCTTGGCCTAGTTTCGGGTTCTTGACGATGAAATGGAAAAAGAAGAAGAGAAGAGGCAATGGTGGTGGATTACCAGCAATGTGTTCTATGGTTGAAGTTTCTGAGAGTTGTAAAATGAATGAAATTCCGGGGTTCGGTTATAGAAATCTTAAAGTTGATTCTAAGAGATTTGAGGAAGAAATATCACTCTCATAGGACCTTTGAATTTTTGTGTCATTCTGAATTCAGCCATATTCTTTAGCCTCTTGTGTTTCTGATTGCCTTCAATTGCAGGTAATACCTTGGCAGTTAGGCCTGGGCTGTTACATGTATAGAGCATAGACGAGCACGTATAGAGTATGATTGAAGATGTATCATTGGACTATGTTGTTCATAAGCAGATCATCAGCAGGAAGAAGACTTGTCTTCATTGCTAGGCTGAAAGAAAGATTTTGTTTATATCTTTTAGTATTTTGATTTCCTGTCAAAAGTAAGCAAGAAACGAAACATAAAACATGTTTGTGCAGAGTGGAAAACTCTTAAGTTATTGTGATTGAAAGAAATTTGCAGTTTTCCCTGTATCTAACAGTGGAACTTGAACATAGTTGAGGTGGATGTCAAAAAAAAAACATAGTTGAGGTGAACATTTGCATGTTTAATGCTTTAGCCTGCAGGAAGGCGAATTTTTGCATAGTTGAGGTGAACATTTGCATGTTTAATGCTTTATTTCTAAGCAAATACAACTTGTAAATCTAGAGAAATCATCAATAAAAGTCACATAGTATTTTTTACCACCTCTATTCATAGTCCGCTTTAAATCACCTAAATCAGTGTGAATTAAAGATAATAATTCAGTATACACGACTTTTTAATAATTTTAGCCTCAGCACATATTTCACACTAGTCAAAATTATTTTGTGTTGGCCATGTGTACATACATAGCTTAAAGATTACCGAAAATGAAAGGGGATTTGGTGATAAGAAAGTGGATGTATTGAGTTTGATTGTTCTTGTTTTAAGTGAATGACATTGTTGAGTTTGGTAATTCTTCTATTACTACCTTCGAATTGATTTCTCTTGTTATTTTTATTTTTGATGCTATAAAAAAGTAATTGATTAAATATGAGGATTAAGGTAAATTTTAGTTGCAATAATAATTGCCTCTGAAAAATATTTCCTTTACTGGCAATTATTGCATTTTTATCGACAATAAAAAAAATCGTAAAGTATGTTTGATATCACATTTCTAAGGTAGGCTTACTGGCTTAAATAAATGCCGCTAAAAGTAATTAGTTTTAGCGGCAATAATATGGGTATTTACCGGCACTAGATATAAATGTTGTTAAAGGCTTTAGCGACCTTGGATCCAATGACATTTAATCAATTGCAGATAAATATTTTTGTGGTAATAAATTATTACCGCTAAAAGGAAAATGTATTGACACTAAAAGCCTCTTTTGGTGTAGTGCTACAGAATCAGAGATGTGGGCAAATAAAATTGAAAAAAATCGGAGTGATGAATCAAGCAGAAAGCGGCAACAAAATCAAGTTCCTTTTTAACTTCACTTATTACTCCATCCGTCCTATTTTAATTGTGACTTTAACTCTTTTCACAAACATTAAGAAAAATAATAAATACAAAATAATTTTTTAAGTTATCATATTTATATTAGATAATTTATAGAATTATAAGTATTAGAAAGAGATACGTATTTAATGTTAAGGCTATAGTTAAAAATAATTACTAACTTTAGTTTTGATATCCAGAAATGACTTAATTCTGGACTTTTTTTTTTATAAGCGACAACTAAAATGGAACCTAGGGAGTATTGATTTGTCAGAATTTATGATTATTTCCCCTTTCTTTGTGAATAAACGCCAGTCTCACCGCTTGAATGTAAATAGGTTGAACTGCACACTTGAGTTCTCTCGAAAAATATCTTTATGTTTGTAAGAAACATAATCTATTTATTTAATAGTGTATATGACTTTTTTTGTAATGATCTTGAAGTGCACGTTTGTTGTAGACTTATTGTAGTTTAATTGTAGACTTTTTTTGAATATTTAAAGTGTAAAGATATTTGGCTAATGAATAAAGGCCAATTTAGACTTATTGTAGTTTAATGAGATAGTTTGATAAAATCAAAATATAAACAGAGATGTTGACAACAATATAGGACCTAAGTGGTGCCTTAAATAGGTTTCTTTACCGAATAAAACCTATTCTATGAAAATTTATCAATCTGATCAGAAACAAAGTTACTAACAGACAACTAAAAACTAAAATAAAAAGTTAAAACATAGATTACCATTTCCTGTTTCCGCTATTAACATGTTGATGAGAGAGCAAAGATTTATTTGTATTATACGTTGCCCTGTGATCAACGGGTTACCTAACCATAACATCAAAACAACTCCAACAACTGATACAACAATCACACCCGAAAACTATTGAGATGGAGAGCTCAAGGCTATATAAACCACATACCAATTTCACATTTAACCGATGTGGGACAAGTCTCATTCCTTGCAATAACATCATAACAAAACATCATGCTCCGCATCTGTCATCCTCGACGGCTGTGCGCTAGATCATTTCTAGCCTTGAGCCAACACTGCAATATCGGCATCACAATCCAAGGCACGACGGGCATGAACGGCGGTGGATGGCCCTAATACCATTGATACAACCTTAGAAGAACCACACCCCAAAAGCTAGCTATTGAGGTGGGAGACTCCAAGGCTCACACATCAGTTTTCCATTTAACCTATGTGGGACTCAAGTCTCATTCCTTACAATAATATCATAACAACAACACACGTATTTAATTACATTTTATTTTTTAATCTTTGTAGGTTCATATAATAGTCAATTATTTGATCTCGACAAACAAATTACTATACGATGATTCATACTGGTTACTCACAAAAATGTACACCTTATTTTTTTCATGATCGATAACAAGTATTTCTTTCTATGTTTACCTAACTTTTTGTGTACATGTTTCTCATGATTTTCCATATTTAATTTTCCTATATTAGATATATTATTTCATTGTTCAGACGATATGCAATTATCAAAACATCATTCAACGATCAACATTGATCATTAAAAAATCTCTTACGTTATTCATTCGTGTATAATAATTAACACAATCTTTAACTTGATAATATTGATATTAATTAATAAAAAATGTACACTCCAATGTCAAATGATATACGATCAACTTTGATATATGACTTGTAAACTACGTGCAACGCACGTACCGAGAGACTAGTTTCTAAAAAGAGTCATTAAGAATAAATGAAAACAGTAAAATTACCTTTTTCACATATTTATTTAAAATATTTTTTATATATGCGAAGCGGGTGTATTTCGCGTTACGTATCAACCTTTAATAAAATTGCATTTCTTACTATACGTTACTTGTATTGTATGTATCATATCATAATGAATAGTGAATTTAGTCTAGCGAAATCCGCTATTATATGCATGTTTCATTAACAATGCCATTGGCTCTAATGAGATAACTTCAATTACGAAAAAGATTTAACATAAGATTTTCTATAGAAAAAATTCTATTCTTATTGAATATCCGAGGGTTATGCTATTTTTCCTTAAACGATCAACTTGTAGAAAAATTCAGATAGAAACTATTGATTATTTTACGTTAGCACTAAGTAAGGAAACCACTTAAAAATTGAGACACACTAATTGTATTCCGAAAAACTTTTGATTTTCAACATGACATATTATTTCTATAGAAGAGTCCTTAAGACAACAACAACATCATACCCATTGTAGTCCCATGACGTTTAAGAATATAACAAAAATAGTAAAATCACTTCTTCACAGACTTATTTAATTTATTTATTTATTTATGCAAAGCGAGGGTGTATTGTGTTATCAACTTTTACTAAAATTGCATCGTTTATTATAAAGTCTGCTCATATGTATCAGATCAAAATGAAAAGTGAATCTGATATGCATATTTCATTAACTGTTAATGAGATTGCTTTAATTTGAGGAAAAAAAATCTAAAGTAGAATTCTCCTATTCTTATCATGCAAGGGGGTTATGATATTTTTTTTCTAGGCAATCAACTTGTAGAGAAATTTAGATTGAATTGATTGTTTTACGTCAGTTCTAAAGTAAGAAAATCACTTAAAAATTCAGACACATTTATAACTGTACTAGTTTTAGCTACGTGCGTTGCACCTGTCAATAAATTAAATATTCTACTAAAGAGAATAAATTATGTAAAATAGCGATAGGCGTTAAAATAGATGCAATATTCATTTAAACGATAAACCAGCGTTACTCTTATTGCATTGATTCAATTGCTGAATTCAAAATAATTGGATAACTTCTGAACTTGTAATAAAGAACAATTTAGTTGAATTAATTAATTATATTGTATTTATAATTATAGTTATTTTGTTTTATGAGATAATTAAATGTTATGTTTGCTGCATCTAATCTAATATCTCTTTATAATTACGTTTTTAGTGTATGAAATTTTATGTGATGAAGAAAATTAAAATCTCTAGGCTAAAAGTTAGGTTGACAACCCTCTGTTATTAGAAATAACTAATGGATTTTAAACTTGCACGGAGAAGTTTAATATTGATATGGTAAATTTAAACTTGCATAAAAAGAAGGAATTTAGCTACCTAAAACATTGTTGAGAATATAATCAAATATTAAAAGTGTGTTCTATCTAACCGTTTAAGCTTTTAGATCAGATGGTCACACACTTCATTATGGTATCAAAGCAGGTCAAAGGTCCTGGGATCGAACCTCACCGCCACCCATTATCAAAAAAAAATTCATGTGTTTGGACCATGAAAAAAAATCAGACCGGCACGTCAGGGGGCGTGTTGAGAATATAATCAAATATTAAAAGTGTGTTCTATCTAACCGTTTAAGTTTTTAGATCAAATGGTCACACACTTCATTATGGTATCAAAGCAGGTCAAAGGTCCCGGGATCGAACATCACCGCCACCCATTATCAAAAAGAATTTTCACGTGCTTGGACCATGAAAAAAAATCAGGTTGTTCTATCTAACAGCTTAATCTTTTAGATCAGATGGTCACACACTTCAATATTATATTTTTATTCTACTTGGACACTAACTATACAATTATGGTAAGTGTACAATTCCAATAAGTAATATTTACACTAAAAAAATACAACAAACAATACCAAATTATTAGCTCAAACTGTGTGTTCTATTTAACAGCTTAAGCTTTTAGATCGTCACACACTTCAATATTCTATTCTTATTCTACTTCTAAAATTTTATTCCACTTGGACACTAAGTATACAATTATGGTAAGTGTACAATTCCAATAAGTAATATTTACACTAAAAAATTACAACAAACAATACCAAATTATTAGCCCAAACCGTGGGCATAACAGTGACCATTTATACACTATTAGTTGATTCCGAGTTCGTAAATATTAGGAAATAGTTAAATGATTATTCCTAATTTACTTTCCTGACAAGAGGTTTATGCGACTATACACACCTAAAAACAACAAAATAGGTGGGGAGAACCTAAGAAAAAATACAAATAAGCCATTAAATCATTCAAATTCTACGCCATTAAATAATTCAAACACTACATGCTTAGATAGTTCAAACTTCAAATCAAAACCCTAGAAAGTTATCATTAAAATATTATTAAATAATGATCACAAATTCTGTCAATATTTACAAGAAAAAAAAAACATAATAGTAGTACAATATAGATAGTTTGAGGTAGAGTATTAAATTTAAAACCTTGATGAGAATTGTATGTCGATGGGTATAAGACGATAATAGAGTTATCATTGTTGACCACCTCGTCTACGATGAGCCTATTCACAGCTTTCTTCCTCTGCAGAATCGTCGTAGAACAATAAATACAAGTGCAATATAGAGAGTTTCAGTTAGAAGATTAAATTAAAAATCTTGATGAGAATTGTATCTTCACGAAAAAACTGAAGTTTCTTCGTAGTATCATCGTTCACCGCTTCGTCTACGATGAGCCTATTTGCAGCTTTCTTCCGCTCTAAAATTGTCATAAAAAATCCTTTTTCACATTTTCTCTCTAAAAAAAAGAGTAAAAAATTGTGAATCGAATTACAAATCCATACAAAATTCAAAGCGAAAACAGCAGATGAATAGCATAATCGAGCAGTACGTTTAACGTTTTTATAATGGTAAGAGGTGGTTATTAGAATTCTTATTCATGTGAGATTGTTATGGCTTTAGGAATTCTTGTTCATGTGCGATTGTTATGGCTTTAGGACTTCAACAATTTATAATTAAGAAATAATTCCAAATTTAGCCATTTAGGCTATTAATGGCTAATTAATAATGACAGATAAAAGGACTCCTAAACCTAAAAGGATTTTAAAGTATTAAATAATTTCATATATAAAAAAAATTAGGAAAATAATTTATTTGAGAAAAATAATAAATGATGATTTTGTCTATTACAGAGTCTTTTAATGAATGCAAAATGTTCAATCAATATTTCTAAGATACTTCGTGATTTTAATATAATATAGATTAAAAGGATCTTCTGATTTTCAACATGGCATGTTATTTTTTGTAGAAGTCCTTAAGAGTAAAACAAAAAAAATTTGAATATTTTCAAATATAAAAACAACAACAACAACAAACTTAGTGTAATCCCACAAACAAAGTGGGATTTGGAGAGGGTAAGATGTATGCGGACCTTAACTTTACCCATTTGGGATAGAGAGGCAGTTTCCGATGGACCCTCGACTTAAAAGGAAAATAATCGATGCAGGATTGCAAGAAAAATAAGACAGTAAAATATCACGATACAAGGAAAAGAAGCAACACATAGTAATACACACATAAAGAGTAGGATCAACGCGGTACCTAAAAAATACTACTAGGAAGAGGAGAAAAGGAGATGAAGAGGCTCGCCCCCTACCTCCCCCGCACAATGTGACAAAAACTTATTACCCACTAACATTCATCCCTAATTCTCGACATCTAACTCTTCATATCTAAGGTCATGTCATCAGTCAGTTGAAGTTGTGTCATGTCCTGTCTAATTGTCTCCTCAGTTCTTCTTCGGCCTATCTCTACCTCTTTTAACCCCTGCTACCGCCAACCTCTCACATCTCCTAACTGGCGCATCATCACACCCTCTCTTCACATGTCTGAACCATCTCAGTCTCGCTTCCCTCATCTTATCCTCCATAGAGGCCACTCCGATCTTGTCCCCTATAACTTCTTCCTAATCATATATCTCAGAGTATGACCACACATCCATCTGAGCATCCTCATCTTCGCTACCTTCACCTTCTAAATGTGGACATTCTTGACTACCTAGCATTCTTCCCTATACAACAATGTCGGTCTAATCACCACTCTATAGAACTTATCTTTCAGCCTTGACGACACCTTCTTATCACACATCACAGCCTCAATTTCATATATCCTGCTCCAATACGATGTGTGACATCATCGTCAATCTCCACATCACCTTGTATAATATATCCGAGATACTTAAAGTTTTCTCTTTTAGGTATAACTTGTGCCTTGATCTTTACTTACACATTTTTCACTTGCATCAAATATAAAAACATATCAATATATTTCACAAGACACAAAACGATAGGATCTTATACTATAAAATAAAAGGAAATGAACAATAATTATATCAATCTCCCAAAAGAACTTGAATATCTATAGTAGAATAATTAAGAAGAACCTATAATGGTCTCTAACTAATTTAACTTAATTATTTAAACCTTTTTAGTTTGATGTACACATTCAAATTCACACCAGGTAAAAGTATGGCTGGCCAGTGGGTCGGGTTCGTCGGGTCGGGACCGGCGGGATCAGGTCGGGTGGGATTCACCGTCGTCCCGTTCCGTTTCCGATTCCGTCGGAATCGGGTCGGGCGAGATCGGGCTGGGGCGGGATCGGGGCGGTTTTTTTTTCCAATTAATTTAAAAAATAACATATATATATTTAAAAAACTCAATAATTAAACAAGATAGTGTAATAAAAACATTACAATGCTATTTTTGCGCCTCTTATATTATTTAATAGACATATGATTTTTTTTGTAATACAAATAAAATTGTCAAAATTATAACTTTGTGGTGTTGTTCAAAAATTGCAAATTACATAGTAAAATTGCTATTAAAAAAATTATATTTTGAAAAAAAACTGTTCTAGTTTCTTGATAATTTCATGTGGTTCTTCAGTTGGAATTGGCATTTGTTGGTCAAATTGCTCCACATCGCTTCCACCACATTCGGATAAGATTTCGTTATAGTTTTCGTCTTCTTCTTCGTTGATCTTCGGTTGACCGCACCTTCTCCGCTCTGCTCGTATCCAATCTCTGAAATACTACAATCTCCAAGCTGTCTCCGGCTAATGAGTGTCTGTACTCTCCTATTTGATATCTGCCGGCAGAAAAAGCGCTTTCAGACGTCGTTGATGACGCTTGAATGTTCAAAACATCTCGATCCATCATTGAAAGTGTCGGAAAGGTCTTCTCATTCCCTCTTCAGTATTTCAGCAAGTCTTCGCGTCCTTCTTCATTGAGAACTGTTTGGTACGGTACAGAACCCTGCAAAACAAAAATATTCAACTCGCTAATTTGGTTAGTAGTAGAGGTACAGCCGCACATTCTATTTCTGAGGCTTTCAATACTAGCCGCATAAACAACATGTCTTTTGTGAGGTTGTGTTGAAGAAGGAGAAGATGGTATGGAAGCCGGCAGGTTACTAGCACTTTCTTGTTAGTAAAACCTATATACTTTTTTGCATTTGTCTTCTACGCTAGACAACACTTCTTCTTTAGTTTATTCAATAGGTGTGGGTGATTTGGATTTTTGGGACTTGGATGTGGTAGTAGTGCTATATAATCGTAAATAGTTTCAATAAGTGATTTAGTACCGTCTATTTTAATAGTCGGATTTAATACAACACCAATAATATAAATAGTGGGAATATGAATAAAATATTTTTTTATTTTGATAAATATTTTTTAATAGCTGCCATATAAGCTGATTTTTTCATATATTCACTAAGTAATAAAAATATTAGAGCTATATAAAACAACATAGTTGAAATAGTAGGATAATATATACCGGAAAATTCTTTTGTTGCTTGAAAAAATTTCTCTAAAAATACAATAAGTTCGGAAATTTTTACCCAATCGCTATCTACAACCATATCAGTTGGATTTTGATTATGAGAGTTAAAAAATAAAGTTATAGGTTTTCTATAGTCATAAGCAACAAGTAGTTGCTCGAATAAAGAATTCCACCTAGTGGGTACTTGTTCTGAAATTTTTCTATAAGGTAGTTGGCAATCGTGACAGGTTTTTTTATATTCTTTTCTTCGTTGTATTCTATTATTTTTAAAAATAAAGTTTATAGCAAATTGTATTTTACTAAGAATGTCTTCAAAAAGTGATAGGCCATCCTTTACAACTAAGTTATATATATGGCAAACATTTTATATGAAAATGATCTGAAAAAGATGTAGTTAAACTATTTTTTAAAATTGTAATAGCGTAATTGTTAGAAGAAGCGTTATCTAATGTAATAGTCATAATTTTATCAGTTATTCTGTAATAATCGCACACTTGATAAATATTTTTTGCAATAAAAGTATCAGTGTGCCTATCATCTATAATACTATACGCTAAGATACGTTTTTGCATAGACCATTTATAATCTATCCAATGACATGTTACCGTTAAATAATCATGGTCGTTAGTACTACAGCATATATCAGAAGTGATAGTCACTTTGCCATTAAAATTATATAATGAATAACGTAAATACTGTTGATATTCATGTGCAAATTTAAATACATCTCTCTTAACAGTTGGTCTAGAAAAACCGTTAAAAGCAGGATTATACATATCTCTAATGTAATGAATAAAATCGAGAGATGGAGTAAATGAAAAGGGCAAACCCTCCACAGCAACTAATTTTGCTATTGCTTCCCTATCTCTATGTTTATTGTAATTAAGGCCTACAATCCCCCCCCCTCCCCCCGTCGTGGGGTTAATTTGACCATGTACTTGGTCAGAGACAGTATGTGAACCTTGTCTCAATGGAGCGGCCGTTTGCGCACTCGGTTTTAAAGCCTCGTATTAGGCATACCTAGCAGGATGAGCCCTTGCTACGTGTCTCGTTAAAAACCCCGTCCCACAGTGACCTTTTCCAGTTTTAAATTTTAAAACATTTTTACAAATTTTACATCTAGCTACTTGATTCTCTACGTCTCTATCAAAAAATGTTCATGCATCTGATTTTAATTGTCGTTTTGCTGGACCTCGTCTCATACTAGGGGAAATAGGAGGCATTTCAGTTGAAGGTGCACTAGTGGGTGTGTTGTCATCTATATTAGTGGGTATATCATCTAGATCATCGTCTAAATTAAAGTCTTCTTGAGTTCCAGAAAATAACTCCTCGTCTAAATCTAATGGTATTGTAGAAAAATATTTAGTATCAACAAAATCATCTTGTGTAGAAATATGATTCTGTCTAGAAATAGGATGATTAGAAGAAGTACCCTTGTCCTTGTTGCCCCTACTAGAAGAAGTCTGACCCCTACCCGTAAGCATACGTTTAAATCATTCCATTATAAAATTATAATTATACTAATAAACAATTAAAGTAAATGAAATTAAGTGCGCTAAATAAAATAAACAGACAATAATATTTAATGAAGGAACGAATGTATCAAACGCCGACGTAACGTCGACGTGTAATCGAGAGGTTGAAAATTGAAACTTTGCTCGATGGAAGATCCTAAAGCTAGTTGCCAACTTCACTCCCAAATGAATAAATAAAATTCAATATTTAGTAGACAATGTAGACTTGTAGAGAGATAGATTGAGAGAATAGAGAGATTGTACGAAGATTTGTGAGAAAGATGAAGAGAAAAATTAGGTATTTATAATTGGAAAATTGAGTTAAAGTGTAAATATAATAATTTATGGGTTAAAAATAAATATTAAGGGGTAAGGGGGTTGGGGGAGGGGAGGCCAAAAATGGCCGTGGCACAACGGCCAAAATGTAAAATCACCGTTGTACCAACGTTTATTTGTGCAAAGAGGGGATTTTGGGGGGATCGGGGGCAGGACCGCGACGGGACCGGATCGGACCTGGCGGGATTGGGGCAGGGCGGGACGAGACCATGTCCCGTCCTGGTTCTAGTCCCGATACCGTAATTGTTTTTTAAAAAGTCGGATTCGAGGCGGGACCGGGGCGGTGTCGGGGCCGGACCGGGCTGACCCGGCCCACTGGCCAGCCATAGGTAAAAATAACATACTATACAACAAAGGTTCCCCATTTATGATTAATTGTACAGTTTGTGTGCCACTATATTTTCATGTGTATGGCACCTCAGCACCTTCCTTAGTTGTTCTTTTCTTCTTTGTTTGTTTTATTCCATCAGTTTCTTGACTTCTTTCAAGACAAGAACACAAGTTAGGATAGGTGAAATGACAAGGTTGGCACTTGGGTTGTCGTCGCCGATTGACATGGCCGGTCCGGCAACCAACTGGTGGGACCAGGTCAACGAGTCCGTACAGTGGCAAGATGGGATTTTTTACTCTCTTTGTGCTTCCTATGCTCTAGTTTCAGCTATTGCTCTAGTAAGTTGTTTACTGTATTATTTTTACACAAATAAGACAAGACTCTCTTGGGTTTTGTGTTTTGTATGGAAATTTGATGTGGGTGTGTGTCAAGATAAGGTTTTTTTGTTCTTTTTTGTGAATTTGATGATCAAAGTAGAGTTTGGGAGCTGGAATGGGACGATCAAAGGGGAGTTGAGGTAGATGATTTGTATAGTCCACTCCAACTAGTTTGATATTGAGATGTATTTGATTGGATTGATGATATCATTGCTTGGTCTAGTTCATGTTATAAAGTTCAATACTTGCTGCAAGTTGGGATTTTTAGTAACTTCTGTTAGAAATGCCTCTTGGATTTTGTGTTTTGTATGTTAATATGATGTTGGGGTAGGTAAAGATACGTTTTTTTTTGTGAATTTGATGATCAAAGTAGAGTTTAGGAGCTGAAATGGGATTATCAAAGGGGAATTGAGGTAGATGATTTGTATAGTCGAGTCCAACTAGTTTGATATTGAGATGTATTTGATTGGATTGATGATAGAATTGCTTGGTCTAGTTCATGTTATAAAGTTCAATACTTGCTGCAAGTTGGGATTTTTCGTTACTTCTGTTAGAAATGTAAAATCTTGGGCAACTGTAGGAATGAAATAATGGAGTTTAGTTTTTACCTTTTTCTTTCTGTGTGAATAACACAGAAAAATATGATTCAAGAATGTTTGGTTACGAAGTTAATTTAGGGGCTTCCATTAAAAGAAATTACGAGGATATTTGGTGCTTTTAGTATGTCTCTGAAAATTTGTAGCAGTGGACTAACTGGTTAATCATAGAACATGTAGGATCGGTTAGACTGTTAGCCTATAACTACAGAATAGCTATAATTAGGGTCAAATTCAATACTTTTTCTTTTTGTACTCTCCTTCCTTTCCTCAGGATTCTGTGCAGCCTTTAGATGTTTTCCTGGCAATTTTTGTCTTTCTCTTGAGCCGAAGGTCTTTCGGAAACAGTCTCCCTACCTTGGGAGGTAGGGGTAAGATTTGTGTACACTCTACCCTCCCCAGACCCCACGTTGTGGGATTTCACTGGGTATGTTGTTGTTGTTGTTGTTCATCAATTATCGTGTAGATGTTGTTCATTTATCTATATCTTCAAAATTTTGATCTTTCGTCAAAGGTTTGAAGCGAGTATTAGGGAGTACTCGGTTGTGTAGGCTTGGGGGCTTGTGACCTTTCCAATAAGCATATGAGTTTCATGGAAGGATGGTTTTTCATACTTTTGTACGGCGGGGGTGGGCCCGGCGAGACCGGTCCTCCGGCGGGACTGGCAGGATCCACCGATGTCCCGTCCGGTTCCTGGTCCTGTTGGAAAAGGGGATCGGTCTTATCGGGGTGGGACGGGATCGGGTTTTCCAATTTTTTTTTTTTTTTTTTGCACTTAATTTTTAAAAAATAACATATATAAACACCTCAATAATTGAACAAGATAGTGTAATAAAAACATACCAAGGCTTTTTTTGTGTCTCTTATATTATTTAATAGAATATGATTTTTTTGTAATACAATTTCAAAATTGCAACTTTGCGGTGTTGAAAGTTGCAAATAACATAGTAAAATTGCAATTAAAAAAATCACATATTTATAAACACCTTTTCTAGTTTCTTCACAATGTCTTGTGGTTCTTCGGTTGGAATTGGAATTTGTTGGTCAAATTGCTCGTCGTCGCTTCCACCTCTGTCGGATAAGATTTTGTTGTAGTTTTCATCGTCTTCTTCATTGATCTCCGGTTGACCGCACCTTCTACACTCCGCTCGTATCCAATCTTTGAATAAAACTGCAATCTCCAAGTTGTCTCCCGCTAATGAGTGTCTGTGCTCTCCTATTTGAAATCTTCCGGCAGGAAAGCGCTTTCAGACGCTGTTGATGGCGCCTGAATGTTCAACACATCTCTGGCCATCTTTGATAGTGCCAGAAATGTCTTCTCATTTTCCCTTCAGTATTTCAGCAAGTCTTCACGTCCTTCTTCATTGAGAACTGCTTGGTACGGTACAGCATTCTGCAAAACAAAAACATCAAACTCTCTAACTTGATTAGTAGTGGTACCACTGAACATTCTATTTCTAAGGTCAGTACTAGCCGCAGAAATAACATGTCTTTTTTTAGGTTGTATTGAAGAAGAAGATGATGGTATGAAAGCCAATTGGTTGCTAGCTCTTTCTTGTTGGTAATGCATATATACTTTTTTACATTCATCGTGTATGCTAGACAAAACTTCTTCTGTAGTTGGTTCCTTAGGTGGTTGGTCATTTGGATTTTTTGGAGTTGGAGGTGGAAGTACTGCTATGTAATCATAAATAGTTTCAATAAGTGCTTTACAACCGTGTATTTTAATAATCGGATTTAATACAACACCAATAATATAAATAGTTGGAATAGAAAAAAAATTGATAAACATTTTTTTAATATGTGTCTTATAAGATGGTTTTTCCATTTATTCACTAAGTAACAAAAATATTAGAGCTATATAAAATAACATAGTTGAAATAGTAGGATAATAAATACCGGAAAATTCTTTAGTAGCTTGAAAAAATTTCTCTAAAAATACAATATGTCCTAAAAAAAAATCTCAATCGTTATCTACAACCATTTCAGTTGTATTTCGAATATGGGCGTTACAAATAGAGTTATAGGTCTTCTATAATCATAAGCAACAAGTAATTGTTCATATAAATAATTTCACCTAGTCGCTACTTATTCCGAAATTTTTCTATAAGATAGTCCACAATCGAACAAGTTTTTTTATATTCTTTTTTCTTTGTATTCTATTACTTCTAAAAATAAAGTTTATAGCAAATTGTACTTTATTTTGAATGTCTTCAAAAAGTGATAGATCATCCTTTACAACTAAGTTATAAATATGGCACACACATTTTATATGAAAATGATTAGGAAAAGATGGACTTAAAAGATCTTTTAAAAGTCTAATAGCATAATTATTAGAAGAAACATTATCTAACATAATTGTCATTATTTTGTCAGTTATACCATAATACTCGCAAATTTGATGAATATTTTCTGAAATAAAACTTCCAATGTGCCTATCATCAATATATTTATATGCTAAAATATGTTTTTGCATAGACCATTTATAATCTATCAAATGACATGTTACAGTTAAATAATCATGGCCATTAGTACTACGGCCTATATCAGACGTGATAGATACTTTGCCAGGAAAATGATATAATGAATACCGTAAATATTGTTGATATTCATGTGCAAATTTAAAACCGTCTCTCGTAACAGTTGATCTAGAAAAATCATTAAAAGCAGGATTATACATATCTCTAATGTAATGAATAAAATAAGGAGAGAAAGGAAATGAAAAAGGCGAACCCTCCACCACAACTAATTTTGCTATTGCTTCCCTATCTCTATTTTTATCGTATTTAGGACCTACAATTCCCCCCGTCATCGGATTAATTTGACCCTGTACTTGATTTGGGACACTATGTGAACCTTGTCCCGACTGAGAGTGCATTGGCGCACCCGACTTTGTAGCCTCGTATTCATCCCACCTAGCTTTGTGAAAACTTTTACATGTCTCAATAAACCTCTCGTCCCACCCTGACCTTTTCCCATTTTATATTTATAAACATTTTTACAAATTTGACATCTAACTACTTGATTCTCTTGGTCCCTATCAAAAAAATCTCATGCAGCAGATTTTAATTTTCATTGTCTGGGGCCT
Organism: Anisodus tanguticus; assembly: GCA_034509755.1. Classification (NCBI taxonomy): domain Eukaryota; kingdom Viridiplantae; phylum Streptophyta; class Magnoliopsida; order Solanales; family Solanaceae; genus Anisodus; species Anisodus tanguticus. The sequence continues at coordinate 37,207,272 of CM067548.1, read as the reverse complement.
CGTCTTATACTAGGGGAATAGGAGGCATTCCAGTTTCAGTTTGAGGTGCACTAGTGGGTGTATCATCTAGATTAGCTTCTAAATTAAAGTCTGGTTGAGTTGCAGAATATATCTCATCGTCTAATGGTATATCATTAAAAATTCAGTTTCATCTATATGAGTGTAATCAATCAAATCATTCCGCCGAGGAATAGGATGACTAGAAGAAGTACCTCTGCCCTTGTTACCCCTACTAGATGAAACACTCTTACCCTAATTCTTAAACATACCTCTTAATCCTTTCATTTTAATTATGCAAACAAATAGTTAAAGATAATAAAATTAAGTGTGATCATTAAGATAAAGTAACAATAATATTTAAATAAGGAACGAAGGTACCAAACGCCGACGTAACCTCAACTTGTAATCGAGGTTGAAAATTGAAACTTTGTTCGATGGATGATCCTCAAGCTAGCTGCCAACTTCACTCCCAATTTTTTAACTTTGATATAAATGAGCAAAAAATATAATATTTAGTAGGCAATGTAGAATAGTAGAGTGATAAATTGAGAGATTGTTGGAAGATTTGTGAGAAAGATGAAGAGAAAATGAGTTATTTATAGTTGGAAATTGGGTTAAAGTGTAAATATATTAACTTAGGAGTTAAAAATAAATATTAAGGGGGTTGGGGGAGACCAAAAATGGCTGTTGCACAACGGTCATTTTTGCAAAGGGGATCGGGGCGGGCGGGACGAGCCCAGGTCCCATCCCGGGTTCGAGTCCCGTTCCGTTTTTTTTTTCGTTTTGGCGGGATTGAGTCGGGACCGGGCCGACCCGGCCCACTGGCCAGCCCTACTTTTGATTGATATATGTGTTTTGGATACAGTATTTATTTAATGCTGCATGTATACAAAACTGTTTTCCTTGTGATGCATAGTTAGTTTTTGGGACTTTGCGTTGAGTGTATGAGTTAATTATGTGCAGATTCAATTAATAAAGATCGAGTTGAGGGTACCTGAGTATGGTTGGACAACACAAAAGGTGTTCCATCTGATGAACTTTGTTGTAAATGGAGGTAAAACGGACCCAGACTAAACAAACCGTCCTGCTGTTTGTTTTATCTGGAATTTTGTTTTAAATGCAAATCTTTTTTGTTTCAGTTCGTGCAATTGTCTTTGGATTTCACAAACAAGTTTTTCTGTTCCATCCTAAGGTATGTTCTCTTTTCCTGAAAAGTAACTTTTCAATTGTCAATCTTTTTTCTTAATTATGTTCAGTTTGTTTTGCAATGAACACGACAATGTATGTCAACTTGAATGTGTTGCCTTGTTCTTATCCTCGTTAACCTTTTCTTGGATTATTTATTCTTTTCTATATGGTATTTCAACTTATGTAGGAATTATCAGAATTAGGTTAGAACTGTACCTAGAAAAGTTTTCACCTGACGGGACCATTTTCAAGTGCAAGTGCTAATTGGAGCTGCAGTCTATCTTATATCTTTGACTTTCTTTATTTTGAGCTTAATTTGACACTTCGGATTCCTTACCTTTTAGGGTGTGTTTGGTATGGTTTTCCAATTTTCCCATGTTCGGTTGGTCAAAAGTTTTGGAAAATATTTCCTCTAGGAAAACAAGTTCCTTAAAAATGCGGAAAATAACTTTCCTAGTGGAAGTAGGGCAAAAAGTTCCACAAGTAAAGTAGGGCAAAAAGTTCCACAAGTGTCATTCCACATTGATTGTGTCATCCCCACCCTCTAACACACCTCATCTTCACCCACCCCCGTAGGCCCCATTCCCAAAAGCCCCCACCCCATTCTCTACCATAGTATTTGTCTAGATTATATAAATATTTGTCTAGATTATATACAAATGCTTTTATGGTAATATTTTTTTCTTACATACCGAACACAAGAAAATAAGTAAGAAACCCACTTATTTTCCTGAAAAACATTTTCGTTCATACATGTTAAGAGTCCCACATCGGAAATGGAATGGGAACATAGACTCCTTATATGTACAAGCTAGCTTTTGGGGTTGAGTTAGGCCCAAGATCCATTCTTTACATGGTATCAGGGCCAGGCTCATTCTAATTCTTTGTTCGTCGATGTTGGGCCCCCAAATTATATTGTCCACGTTCCAGTTAACGAGGTCTGGGCATGCGGGGAGTGTTAAGAGTCCCACATCGGAAATGGAATGGGAACATGAAGCTAGCTTTTGGGGTTGAGTTAGGCCCAAGATCCATTCTTTACAATCCAGAACACATCCTTAATTTATTCATTCAGAAGTTCATCTCGCTCTCGACTGCTTATATAGTTCTCGACTGCTTATATAGTCTAATAGCAGTAGAGCAATAATGTCGTGCCTTGTTTGTTTAATGAGTGAGCTAATTTGATTGAAAGCTCACTAGTAGATTTTTTCTGTATTTCCTACTTCACTTTGAAGCTTACCACATAGTTATCCCATCTTTTACTTGCTCTAAACTTTTGGTTTGACTGCGATGACATCGTTCAAGTGCTTAGGCTTATAGTTTCTCTGCCGGCAGCAGCACTGTATTGTTTCCATGTCAAACATTTAGTTTTGACTATCATTTTATTGTGATGAATATTCTATTAGCAATAAATTAATCGACTGAAGCACATCCCGAATTACGGCTTCTATGATATCTCTCCGTAATTTGGGTGGGCTACTGATGTACCGTCACTTTTAGGCTGATGGCGTGAGAAATACAAATAAATAACATGCCACAACTGCCTCTTAAGCTGCTGCTTAATTGTTTACTGATGTTATATTTGCTCCATGATACACCAGGTGCTGACTCTTGCAATATTGGACCTACCAGGGCTCCTTTTCTTTTCAACATTCACACTCCTTGTTCTATTTTGGGCTGAGATATATCACCAGGCAAGTGAAGTTGTAGCATCTTGCTGGCAAAAACTGTTGATCTATTAATTCTAACTCTTGAATTTATGTAATGGCAGGCTAGGAGTTTAGCAGCAGATAAGCTCAGAATTTCTTACATTTCAATAAATGGTGTGATATACTTCATTCAGGTTTGCTACAAACTTGTCCCTTACTCGTATGCTATTGCACATCATGGTTGTTCATAGTGAAATATAGTCGATCAAGTGTTACTGTTTAACAGTTATATGTGAATTCTTTCAGGCGAGTCAAACCCATCTAATGTTGTGTTTCTAGTTGTTAACCCCTTGCGTTTAGGTGGTCTCATGCACAGGGCGGATTAGTGTAGAAGTTATGGGTTCACCTGAACAGACTGAACCCAACAGATTTAGCTCAAACCCTGTATATGTGTGAAAAAATCCAGTAAACAAGTAGAAATAATAGATTTCGAACCCGGAAAATCAAATGGTTGTGGTAGAATCTCAAAGACGCATAAAGTTTATATCCTGGATCCACCTCTGCTCATCGATATGCAACCATATGTGTGCTGCTTACTATGTTGAATTCTGAGATATTCTTCTGTCTCCAAATGTTATACCGGGTTCACCTGGGGTAACATGCTTGGAGAATAGTTTCATGTCGGAGCCTCTCCTCTCCTCTCAGCTCTCCATGCCCTTCAAACTGATCTGACTTTCATTATCAGATATTTTTTTCTAAAGCAGTTGGAATATCTTTCCAAGATCTTGCAAAAGATGTTTCAGAACCACATGCAAATTTAGCTTTGAAATAGGGCTAGATTCTCCTGATCCCCAGCCCCTGAAGACCCTAGCTTTTTCCCCTTTCCAAAAGTATAGATCTCTTCTAAATGGATAAAGATGTCCGTTATTCATGATTTCCTGTAAATATTCCCGACCGTGCTTGTCTCAAAAGCTAACAAGCTGCTTGAGTCTTCTAGATCTTATCTCAGGCGATAAGCTAAATACAACTGAAAAATGGTTTTGGTCAGGCCTGTATCTGGGTTTACATCTGGCACAATGACAATAGCACAATGGAATTCATTGGGAAGATATTTGTAGCAGGTGAATCTCTTTATATTCATTTTCTCCTTTTGCCCTATTTCACTGAAGGTTAGATCTCCTTTCAAAGTTCCTTGCTTTCTTTAACCTTGCATGTTTATTTGGTGCAGTTGTAGCATTTATTGCAGCATTGGGCTTCCTACTCTATGGTGGAAGGTGAATTTAACTGCTATTTCTTTGTGCAACTATCTTCTAAAGCATTATTCACCATTCGTAGTTGGCCTTAGACATGACTAAATTTTCATTGGTTTTCCTTGTGGAATTCATTTTTACAATCATCAGGTTATTTCTCATGCTGCGGCGCTTTCCTATTGAATCTAAAGGGAGGAGAAAAAAGCTTCATGAGGTTCGTATATTTACACATTTTTCTTCTTTTTATTTTTATCACGTAAAGATGTGCACACATTTACCTTCGTACTTTATACTGACCTTGTTTAGTGCTTTGATCTGGGATAGAACATGTTTACATGTAAGTCTTAAGATTTGTCCTCGCAAACTTTAAGTCTCCTCCCTAAACACCAATGGGGGAAAAATTCTTGAACTTGATGTCTGGTTCTGTTGATCAATTTCCTTGTCCTAGGATGCCCTCTGCTATATTATAATCTTAGCTTGCAGTGAGTGACTGCTAGATTTAGCCCACATAACATTAAAGTGGCCGGATGGAGCAAGACTATTCCTGAGATCGTATCTATACGTGAATCAAATTCTGAAAATGATAAAGAAACAAGGATAGGATGAAACCTTTTAATGACATTCTTATTCAGACAGTTTTATTCCGTGCGTGGAAGGGGTTTAACATTTTGATCATGGAACCACTAAATTGTCAAGGCTGATAGATACCATCTTCTCTCTATTTAATTGTGTCACATCATGTGTTTGACCATACGTACTTCAGTGAATTATTAATTTATGTATCAGTATTCATGATGCAACTGTTCAAGATTGATTGGATGTACATATATGGAAGATGCCAAATTACCTATCAAAAGAAATATATGGAAGATGCCAAGTAACAGATAACTCTGTGCATTTATTGCCCAACTAGACGAGCAGGAATGGAGCAAATAATAATGTACAACATTAGGAACCAGCTTTTGGTGTCTCCCTTTTCTGGATTCCTCTTTTTTGATAACTAAAGTAAGATTTTATGAACAATCTGTAGCACCAACAAGGTAAGATTTTATGAACCATCTATAGCACCAACAAGGTACTAAGAGTGTACAAAAGTAGCTGTGGAATTTTCTCCTTTAAGAATGTAAGGAGACAATGAACTTCATTATATGGTAAAAATCAGTTACAGCATTCCTACTGCACCAAAAATTTCATTGTAAGCATTGAAATATTACAAAAGACAAGGATTATGCTATATCCTGAAAGCATTTACAGTTCCTTTCTATCTAAACCATCCAGAATTTACATCGAGGGATCATTTTCTGTAAGTTCCTGTGGGTTTTTTTTTGTTAAATAAGGTCCTCTGTTTCTTCTTCATTTCTTGTCTGCCAACTGTTTACTGCCCCTACCAGATTCCCAGCATGGGTGGAGCCACATTAGGCGAAGGGTGGTCAGGTGCACACCCTTCGCGGGAAAATTATGCAGTGTTCAGAGGTTAAATGCTAAATATTATGCGTATATACTTAATTTTGCACACCCTTAACACAAGTGAGAAGAAAATATGCACACCCTTCGCTAAATTCCTGTCTCTGTCACTGAATTTCCCAGGCATATCCAACAATCCCAAACAGGTTTAGAAACATACACCAAGTTAGCCAAATGAATTTACAGCGTAGCAGTAAGTGTCTAAATGATTCAGCGCCTCTTGGCAGTACTAGCATCTGCTGCAAAAGTGAAATCTTCCTCTGTGCTGGCTATCATATGTTACACATGCTTCATGTAGGGCTACTATCCAAAACCAGCCACTTTGGGAGTAGCTCTGATCCTCCAAGCCATCTTCCATGGCTATTGAGCCAATACACACATTCTTCCTTAACAACTAACCATAGTATGCTTTAACTGAGAAATTACTGTCATACAGAGGAGGGAGTCAGGCTAATGATCCATTACCATCAGTCCTCCTAATTTAATTATTGGCACACTAACAGTCCGTACCTAGTGTTGATGAGTTTTTTAATGAAATAAATTGATGATTTATTCTATATTGAAGATTCCACCATTCTCCTTTGAAGTGTTCTTCAATGGTACATCAAATACTCTTTGTTGATGATAAGATTTTATAAATTTAGGAGAGTTCTTTCAAACTGCTGGTTTCCGGTCGTTTGTCTTGCCATAGTCTTGTTCTTCTGCTGGATTTCTGATTTGTCTCCCTATTACAACTCCATAAGATGTGACTGCTTTAGTGCATCACTGTCCATCATTCCATATTAAGCTTTAAATCACCCCTTCCACATCTTTTGTTGGTATTCAATCTCCATAGACATTTGAACTTGAGGCACTTATTAAATAGTAAGCTCTTCGCACCTAGTCCCCGATTGTTCGCTCATAGTTGACCATCTAATCAAATGCATCCTCTTCGTCTCACAATAAAATCCCCATAAAAAGTTTCTTTCAACTTATTCATTTGTTTATCAATTTTAGCAGGAATTGCCACTAGTGATATTAGATATGTAGGGATCCATGCAATACCCTATTTATAAGTTCATCCTTTAACCAGTATGAGATATATCGCTTCTGTCAGGGGGCTGGTTTCCTTTCACATCTTTCAATAACTTCTCGCCATATCTCAGTAGAGGCAAAAAAATTGGGTGATTGCTAGTCATCCCTGTACCTGCATTGGTAGGAGGATACAGTTACCCGGTAGAATAGTCCAAGTGTGTGCAAGTTGGTCTAGACACCTCTTCTATCAAAAACTTTAAAAGAAAAAGAGAACTCCCCATAACACCCTTGAGTCCATATATTCAGCTCCTAGTCACAGCCCCAAATAAACTTGCAGAGAAGAACTCCACTTTACATCTCAGAATACTTGCTAGACTCATCTCCGTAAGCATTAGCCGGAAACAAATTATTCTTGGCTGATTTCCTTTTCTTCTCTGTTGATGAATAAACAGACAAAATTATATCTTAGATTGTAATGGAACACAATTTTAACATTTGATTTTTTTGTGAGAGAAAATGTTTGTCATTATTGGTGAACCAAAGGAGTGTGTGTTTTTTTCTTAATTGATAATTGGTGGTCAACCTCAAGAAAACATTTTCTTGGTCTATCTGATTGTTCTAACAACCTCTTCTGCATCACTGAAAATGATTCTGTGTGGATATGTTTGTGTTATCTGAAGTTCAATTTAGCTCAATGTTGCTAAACACGTGCATAACATGATAGATAATGCATGGCTTTTCGTTCTTAACATCTCTTACTGTAAATTTGTTCACATGATATGATGCATGCATATGCCTGCAGGTTGGATCTGTGACCGCCATATGCTTCGCCTGTTTCCTCATTAGATGCTTTGTGGTAAGGCTTTATGTATCTGTTTCCTTTTCTCCGGTCAACTTTTTATCATCCCAAGTATAATAGTGTCCTAGTTCCATTATTAAGTTTTGCAAACTCTATAGCTTGCCTACGGGGAGGTCCAAGCAGGCTAATGAGGTTTTATACTATCGGTGCTTTACAGTATGAAGTGAAAACATTGAGGCTATTTTTATGAAATAAAAGGCTGTGACTTATGCCTTCCTTCAGGCTTCAGCCAAAAACAACCCAAACTACTCTCGGAAACAAATAAAAGAAAAGAAAAACAAGACCTTAGGATAGGAACATGATCAAGAAAAGGGAAAGTGTATCAGGTTTAAAGTAATGTTGCTTTGGACTAGGGAGCTAGACTTGCCTCAAATCTATAAACAGCAGTTACTCTCATGCGCATGAACTTCTTTGCTATGTCTAATCTGGCTCACTGCAGGTTGTGTTATCTGCTTTTGATGCTGACGCATCTCTTGATGTCTTGGACCATCCTATTCTGAATTTGATATACTACCTGGTATGTCTTAGTCCGTAATTCCATGCTTCTTGTGCTTCTCTCCCTCCCTCCCTCCCTCTCCCTCTCCCCCTCCCTCTCCCCCTCTCTCCCCCTCCCTCCCTCTCCCTCTCCCTCTCCCTCCCTCCCTCTCTCTCTCTCTCTCTCCCTCTCCCTCTCCCTCCCCCTCCCTCTCTCTCTCTCTCTCAATGGCATTCTTCTCTGGGGCAGCTGGTAGAAATTCTTCCTTCAGCTCTTGTGCTCTACATCCTGCGAAAATTGCCTCCGAAAAGAGTATCTGCACAATACCACCCAATCAGTTAGCTGCAGCAGACTTTTATCGTCAGTCGTACACTTTCCCATGGTTGCCGCTGCAGAAGCTAAGTGGAGTTCTTCAGGAAAAGTGAAACTGCGAAAAGGATCCAGGTGCAATAATTTTGTGGAAAGGCCAAAGATGTCAACTCTTTCCCCAGTTGTTAAACAGAGGTTAAGCTGTTTTACGTACATTATATCGTGGTTGTGGCGTGAAGCATCAGACAATAATTGTTCGACAAGTTTGTGAAAAATATCTCAGTTATGATGCAATGATGCAGATGGTTATCTCAGCTTCATCACTGTACTGTTTTATTCTAACTGTGATGTTCTGCATTCCTATACTGTAAGATTCCGTGGATGTAACTTGGACCATTTGATTGATGGCAATGCCGCTTTAGTGACTTTGTTTGGTAAGTTGTTTCTAAATATTATTATTTTTAACAAAGAAATTCTCAAGAACCAGTGGCGCACATTCGAAATTTGGTGGATAATAGTTTCGATCTTCTATCCTTCTCAACTTAAATATCATGTAACAAGGTTTAATGATGCGCTCGTGCCAGCTAAATCGAAACCCTGGGTTGCGCTGCCGTTTCTAATTTACAGCAACAACAATAACAAAACATTTTTGGTTTTTCTATTACGGCAAACTGATTATGGAACTCTTACATTTTTCCTTTTCTGGTTCTCGAAACTTTTTTGCTTTGCCACTTATTTTGCTCTCTGTATTGTTCTTTATTAGCCTAAAGTTGATATAATTGAGACAACACAACATAATGCGGGCGCGCACACATATTCCCCGCACGTTCACAATCTTCATATATAAGATACGTTTTTGTATTTTTTTTTTTTTTTTTTTTGGCCACTAGTTGTTGCATAGAATACTCTGATCTTATCGAAATTAACTTTTTGGCCATTACAATGTTACACTTGGCTTCTTTTTTCCGAAAAGATTTTCTGCTTCTTAAGATTTCAAGATTCCGTTTATAGATTCTCGAAATTAACTTTTTGGCCATTACAATGTTACACTTGGCTTCTTTTTTCCGAAAATATTTTCTGCTTCTTAAGATTTCGAGATTCCGTTTATAGATTCTCGAAATTAACTTTTTGGCCATTACAATGTTACTTAGCTTCTTTTTTTTTCAAAAAGTTTTTCTGCTTCTCAAGATTCCAAAATTCTGTTTATAGATTCCAAGATTACGCTTATAGCTATACTATATAGTAATATTAGAACATCGTTATGCGAAAGTAGGAAACTGAAGTTTAAAGTTTCAGTTCTACCAGTTCTCTTGGTTAAAACTTAATAGTGCATAACTCTAATAGCAAAAATCAGCAATTGGCTTCTCAAGGGAGGAAAAACAACAGCAAACAATCGATTTCTAAGACTGAAGAAAGGAAAAGAACACTCCATTCATGTATGTAATTAATCATTCATGATAGAGAACTAAGCCTTGATTTATCTAATGCTTGCACAAAAGTTGAAAGGAGTAATAAATTCACTCATAATGAAATATACACTAACGAATGTATTTCTGTTAGATAGGTGAATTTTCTCTACCAGCCAGCAATTCTCCAATCCAGGTCTAAATTACAAAAAGCATCTTCAAACCCAAATTGCCCAGTGTAAACAACACACCAACAATTTGACAAGGACCGAAGACGGGATAGTAACCAGCACAATCATCATCAACAAGACCAACTATAATCTTGATTCCTTCCAACCAAATATCTAGGTCAATTTACAGAAACTGAAGCCAGTGCCACTGGTTTACTTATAAAATTATCTCATTGATTTTGTGGAACTTCCACAGGAGGAGCGAAGCGAACATTAGCGGGCCGAGCCACCACTACTGGCTCGTCAGCAAACAATGATTTGATAACTGCGGGTGTTTTCAGGGGTCTACGACCAGTCATTCGTGGATAGACGTCTTCTAGGAAATAATAAGCATGACCTGCAATCATTCCCTGAAACAAGAAAAGTTCACTTTATAGCACCATAATTCCATGCAATAAAGTACGAAAGGAAATAGGAATATTCAAACCTCTACAGGAATTCTAAAAAGCAAGGTAAACGAGTGCTGTCATAAAAACAACAGGCACCATCGCAGGTAGAAAGGTCTAAACAAAAAAGCATCCTTTAGCATAATACTACATTGCGACAACAAAAGGAAAATAGTCAAAGCTGGGTGTACAATAATGCATGAGTTTTACTATCCGTTCCTTATCTTGTTACATAGACATGCGCGAGAAGAAGGTAAGCTAAACAGTATTATGCCTTAAAATGGTACTCTGCATTCCCTAGCACAAAAAGTTGCTTTGCTTTGCCAACAAGATGGGATTGGGTGGGATAGGATGGGATAACTTATCCCACCCTCTATATGGGATAACTTATCCCACCTTTTATCTCATATAGATGGGATTAGGTGTGATACCAAAGGAGTTATCCCACCAACCAAACATGGGATAATTCCAATCCCACGGGACTAATAATCCCATCCCATCCTATCCCTCCTACCAAACAACTCCTTAGAGTTTCATATTGTAGCATGAATCAAGTAAAACCTAATAGAAGCACATGAGTCACCAGAAGTGTACCAGTAGATCCACCCAAGCACTGGCCCCAACAAGCACAGAGAAGCCCAAAAGAACCTGCGACAAGGAGAATGAAGTGTGATGAGGTTATCCGCCACAAACACAACCAACAAAATTCATTGAAGCGAAACTACAAGTAGTTTGCCACTTCAAGAAACAAGATATGAAAAAGATTGTTACCCTCGTGTAAATGTTAGTATCCTGGATTCCTTGTTGTATTCAAATTCAACAATTAAGTGTTTCTATTTATATGTCAACATTCTTTTAATAGTTCTCCCAAATAAAAACATCATTGTCTACCAAATATCCGGGTGCTTTGAAACACTAATGAGTGAGCTGTTTGTAAGGAGCAAATAGGTTTTTGGATTTCTCTGTCTTTCTTGCACAAGACTATGTTGGTGAAGAACTCCATACTATGTTCCAGAAAAGCTTTCGAACCAATTAGATCCTAAACTGGAAACATGAAAGACTACATAAAAACATAGCTCTGCAAATAGCCCCTTCACATAATAATGATGGTCAATGAGTAGAGTGCGTCAACATTGATTTTCAAAATTACCATCTTGAATGCAAAACACCACCTAAGATTGCATACACCCAAAGCAAAATGGAGAAGGGGCCTGCCGCACAGAAAAAGCTTTCCTGAGACCCAGTTGATGCTCTTCCCAACCAAATCCCCAGCCCATTTGAATAGGAATGAACAGGAAAGATATTTGAGTAATGGATCTGTTGTTGCCGTTCAGGTTTGACAGCTCACATTATGCAACTAAAAAATACTTTACCCAAGCGTAACCTATGAAGTCTTCTTTAAACAGAGTTTATGATGGCTGATTTATTAACTTGATACTAATACCTTTAAAGGTTTATTCCAAGTAGTTAAACTCTATGTAGCTCAAACTCTCCAAAAATGTTGCCACCACCCATGTCAGATCCTCCAAAAATGCACTACTTTTGGAGAATCCGACATGCCACCCAGTGGGATTTTTGAAGAGTTCGAGCAACATAGGTTAAACTCATCCTCCACACGTAAGTGGACCATGCAACACAAGCCCTCTGTACCACAAAGAACCTAAGTGGTTTTCCTTGTTCATATGTGCATACTAAATCCTTCTTAGCACATATAAATAAGGAAAACCAAATACACTAGGCATGAGCTTTGAAGTGCAGCTATTTCTGTAAAATGTCAGATGAAAAAAAAAAAAAGGTTTCTGCAATATGTCTGGTTCCAGCATATACATCTAGAGTGGATTTAGCAGCTTAGCTCTAGCGAGGAAACATCAGGAGTAAGTGTAGCCTACTTCAGGATTGCATTAAAGAAATATAAAATTGCTAATGTCATACCTAGCAGAAGAAACACAAAGATGCAAGGGGACAAACCACAGGTGAAGCAACTCTTGCAGTTAAAAGCTAAATATTTGTGAAGCAAAATATAATGGATTAAGTAAGAGACACTAACCCATGGGAGGTAAGCTGCTGTGAAAGTAAAGAGACCCACAAAGCTCATGTGGATAAACGGATTTTGCTTGCTCCATACATAAACCTACAAACAGAAGGAAGCAGAAAGATGAAAAAGGAAAGGCTATGACAAACCACAAAAGCTGAGTAAAAAATTTCTACTGCGGAAAAGCTAACCATCATAAACGTCAGTGAATTGCTCAGGAATATGATCTTTGCAAATGACTCTGAGACATAAGGTATCATCCCCCCGACAAGAACAATTCCTGTTAAAACAGTGGCACCAAATAAGAGCATGTAGAAGAAATCTGCCGTCCTTCCCCTGAAGGAGTTCTCTTCTAGAAGCTTGCAGTACCGAGCTAGGAAAAACATGTGAAACAGAAAGTCCAAGTCTGGAAAAACATTAAGAAAAAGGATATCAGAATAACATAGAAAAAAAGCAAGAAAGTATCTTCTCATGTTGCTGTATTCCTCAAAACAAGTGACTGCCGACATCTCATAACCTCAGATGCACTCACAAATAAAAACATAATTGAAAGAGAAACTTGTATGGACGATTTCAGGAAATCGGTATTTACAAAATGCACTAGATAGGAGGCAAGGATAAGCCTAGTTTCCATTTTGGATTTAATCTAGCATACTGTTAAGAACTACAAAATTCATTTCTGTGACTTATGTCTTCTCTTCTCTAACTTCTCATCCTTCTTTGTACCAAACTTCTTTTTCCAAGATCAGAAAGAAGTGAATATCAGGAAATTGACTACTACCAACATATTCCAATTCCAATGATCGTTGGCAAAAGTTATTAGAATATTAACCACAAATGAGAAGAGAGTTTATTGAACAGAAGTGGGACAAAACAATCAGTCAGACTACAAAGTACTAGTTGAACCCCGTATTTAGCCACCATAGTTGTTAACAAAAGAGCATGGCCATTAAATACTACTCAACTGAAGTTATCTTTTAGGAAATAAAAAGCTAGCTGCTGGGAGAGGAGAAATTACCCATCTTCCGGAAGTAGAGAAAATTTGTAATCAGGCGCCAGACTTGGTATTGCTCCACCACTAAATTGGGGTTCAGGTACAAGTTATAAGGTGATATAATCTGCAACATATACCCAAAAAAAAAAAAAACCAATCAATCAACTAACCAACTAAATCTCTATCCTAAACTAGTTAGGGCAAGCTATATGAATCCTGTATATACATTCTGCTTAATTCAGGTCCATTTCAACATCCCAAAATACGACAAATGCCCTAATGCAAGTCAATCAACTGAGCTGATGGTATATCAGAAAAAGTCTGTGTGATTACACTGGGTAAGTTATTGTTGTTAATCAACTATGCCCTAATCCAAATTAATTAGGATCAGCTATATGACTCCTCTGTAACCATTATGCTCTAATCCAGGTCCATTACAACATCCCAAATTACAACCCCCACTAAAAAAAGAATCAACTTTTAAACAACCCATGATATTTATCATTAATATCTCGAAAAAAATAACAAATTCATTCATACCCAAATAAAGAAATCCTCCAAAAATGATAACAAAACAATAAAAATTCAATCTTGAAAATATAATGCTTTGGATCATATTTATACCTCAAGAGAACAACCGATGGTGGTGACTATTGCAGCAGTGAGATAAGAACGAGTGATTATTGGCATCTGTTTGTACCATTCTTCCACAGCTTGTGCCATTCTTTACCCAAATTCAAATTTTGCCCCAATCTTTAAGTTATCTGGAAATTGATCAATTAACAGATATATATATATACACAAACACATGCATATAATATAATATATGAATGGCAAATATAGAGAAAGAACGAACGAAATGCTATTGAAGCTTTTAAAGGATTGTGGTTTGTTCTAATCTTGTTTCGTTTAGGTGTGCTGTTACACATGCGGTTCTGAGCGCGTATTATTCACGGACCAATTAAATGATACAGTGACGAGTAATGGCCAATGGAATTGTTTGGGAGAACGGTATTGATGTCAGAGGCGCGTTTGTGATGGCACTCGCTGTTGGATTTTATGGTTTAAGTTTCCTTTAAAAGAGGAAAGGGAAACCCTGTGATTTTAACTTTAAATCTACTACTAGTATTACGAGTATTATTATTATTATTGTGATAATCACACTTATCTATATTTCTTAAAATTATCTTATTTCTGGTTGAAATACTCTTTTTAATTTTTTTAATTGCGTGGAGAGGATGAAGGGAATCGGGGATAAGAGTTATGTTTTGTGTTCACGAGTCTACACTTTATTCAGTTGTTCTTGCTCTTAGGATCGAGCTTTAAGATTATTATTGTTGGGTTATAGTTCTTTTACATAATATGAATGATTATTATTGTTGGGTTATAGTTCTTTTACATAAAATGAATGATATCGATATATTCATTTTAAGACTTTCGTGAGAATAAGATCAATTCATGTGTTCTTTTTCCAAGTGTTGAGCTTCCTATAGTTCAGTATACTCATATGATGTCGAGTTTTATAAAAACTACTCTCCTATTGTGTAGAGCTTTTTATAAGAAGTTAGGCTTCTGTCGTTGTCGAGTCTTCAATTCCTAGTTATTGTGTCTATGTATGGTTGAGCTTTCCATAGACAGTACACTCCTCCGGTTGTTAGAGAAGATGCTCCAACATTTATTATTGTTAATCTTTCGTATGATCTTATTATGCTCCCGATTGCAGACGAGTTTTTAAATTTCCTCAAGATCGAATACAGTATCTTTGTGATAAGTCTATCAGGCTCTTACTATTATTGAGCCCTCTGTAGCTATAATTGCTCTCGTCTGTCGTGGAGCTTTCTAGATTCCACAGACTGATAGTAGTATCTCATTTGAGATGTCCATCAGTATATTTATATAGTTGAAACTTTATTCAAAAGCTTACGCTCCTAGCAAGCTTCATAAGAAGAATATGACTTTGAGATCTTACAGTTTGGACCTCTGGAGTCTATTCAGATATGCTATGCATATAGGTCATGTCTAGCCGTTTACGGAAGATAATCTAAAAAGCTTAAGAAGAGGATTAGGATACTGATTCTAAACGTCTTGAGTTTAAGAATCTTAGAATAGTAAACATAAGGTGTTGAGTCTTTCATAGACTCGTATGCTTCTAATGAATCAAGTTGTTTATAGACATCATACTTCTCTTGTTGTTAAGCCCAACATAGGTGTTATGCTCATGTCATGTTGAGCCTTCATATGTTATTATCAGAATGATCCAAAAGAAGTAAAAAAAAAACTTAACTACGGTAAGACTTGACATGTGATTCTACAGATTGTTTCTTAGCTTTTTGATGTGCTCATATGATTATGCTCTTCATTTGTTTTTTATATGAGCTTCATTATTTTCATACATTATTGATTATTATGTCTTCCTTATGTACGAGTACAATTCTTTCTGTAACGGTCTAACATGAAAATTATGTAATGAGATTCATAAAACACTAAATAGTCATATTTGGAATTTAAAATTATTTTTGAACCCCCTTTATAACTACACTACAACTTTTTTTTATATCAGAAATATTCAATAATTTAATTATAAATTTTAAAATTTTCTTTTTTTTGATATGTAATACAAATTATCGATAAAGGAGGTTAAATTGAATTCCTTGACGCTACATAATTTTGCCCTTTCAGTGCGATACTCTCACTAATCCCACTAAATCATATCTTTTGATGGTAGTTGAAATTAATTCTGTGTGTTTATTGATATGTGGATTGTCATCCAAGACAAACATCTCTTTTTTTTTTTATTGACCTCCTCTCCTTCATTATAGTAAATGCAAGTTCAAATGGCTTTCCACTTCTTGGACGTTTAGGTTTGACAAATAAGATAGAAAGGGGCAAGCCAAAACCCACTCTGCTGAGTTCGGCTTTCGAGGCTATCTACTTTAGGGCTTATGTAATAACATTTTGTTCCTTCGGGTTTGATTGTGTCGTAGCTCTATAATTCGGATGTTGTTTATCGTTGGATGAACTGCTGATATTGATCCCAAAAAAAAGACGGTAGGTACAGCTAGGCCGTGAACAGCCAACCATCGTACTGTAAAAATTGAATAGGTTCGATCTATAGTCATTAGGGCCTCCTAAAACGATCTACTAAATTCATCGAGTTGTTCCAAATGATCAAAACGGCCAGTTATTAATGAAATTCCTTGTCGGCTCTCTGTAAAATACGCGTTTGGCCTCCTCTTTTGAGGAATTCGAATTGTTCTTTTGGTTATGTACATATAAATTTTAATCTATATCTCGCTTGTAGTATAATTAACTCTTGATTATTTATATTTTTCGACTTGAAAAACAATAGCAATAATAATAAGTATTATTGCTAGCAGTATTTTTGTTGTTATCATATCAGGTTTATTTTAAAGCACGGATCAGTATCTTGTTCCATTTTTTTTTTTTTTTTTGCAAAGTAGAGTAAATTTTAAAAGTTTACTTCTTCTAATTATTTATTAATTGATTTACTTAAGGGACTTTTACAGATACATACTATTATTATATTGGATAATTACTTGAAACCTTATCTAAAATGGGCAACTAGTAATCATTTCTTATACGTGAGCAAATTATTTTCACTTAATTTGTGCAGAAATTGCAAGGTTTCCCCATCAACAAGAGTTGTGCCGTAACTAGGGGTGTTCAAATGAGATCGAAGTACCCAACCGAATCGATAAATCGAGTCAAATCGATTTAGTGAATCGAAAACCAATTTAGTTTGGTTTGATTTGGTTTTAAATTTGAAAAACTCGATAACATTTGATTTGATTTGATGTTAACCCAATAAAAAACTAAACCAAACTGATAAATATATGCATATATAAAATATTATGTGTGTATATATATATATATATATATATTATTGTATATTAATTAAAAATTATCTATCTTCTTCATAATTTTGGCTCATTCCAATTTTCAAGTCCAATATTAATTCAAATAATTAGAAAGAAAGGTCAAGTCCAATGTTCCCCTAGCCCATTTAAGTTTAAATTAAAATAGGTTTTTTTTCTGAAATTAAAAAGACAAAAGTTAAATCCCTAGTCTAAAAAGAAAATTGTGAAACCACTCACTTCAGTGAACTAGCAAAGCTTTATCGGCAAACACATAATTTGAAATTTCAACCTAAGTTTCACATTATTGCAATTTTTAAGTTGCTTCAGTGCATTTTTCCGATGTATTTGTAGAAATAGAAAAAATAGAGAAATTGAGTGATTTTATTTTTATCCTAATAAAATTTACTGTATTCATGAATAAATAAATGAAATAAATAATTTATTTTTTTATTATGATGCTACATTGGTAATCTGTGTGTGCATAATATTTTGGGATAGAAAAGTAGCAATTTAGCCATAATAATGTGCAAACATCTCTCTAAATTAAGTTGAGTAACCCAAATTATTAATGGTTTTGGAATTCAAATAAGTATGGCATGCCTCGCGTTTTGATATACATAATGAAAATATTGCCTATTGCAATTTCAGCATCGAGATTAGAGACCAATTATTATATGTTATGTCACTTTGATAAATAATTTTAAATTTTAAATAGATGTATAATAGTTGAATAAGTATATCATTGAAATGACATTCAGTGAGAAAGTCTCCAACTTGGCGTAATCTTAAAAAAATTGTTAAATAGAAGAATAAACAAGAGAAAACAAACTAAAATATTATAATATTAATTATTTATTAAGCACATAATAATATGTCCATTTGTAAGAATCATATTGAATTAAAAATAAGACTTCATCGAGATAATTATTGTATCTTCAATTTTTTTATATTATAATTAAAATACATTCTTAAGACCTGCAAAAATCGAACCAAACCGATAAAATCGATAAAATTTATACTATAATGGTTTGGTTTAGTTTGGTTTGAATATTAAAAAAACCAATTTAATTGATTTGATTTTAACCAAAATCTGAGTCAAACCGGACCATAAACACCCCTAGCTATAACATTTATAGTATTTTAATTATGTGAGTATTTAACATTGATCATTATTATATATTTAACATCACGTTTTAGAAAGTAATAGCATGTGAACATTTTGATCAATGCATATTTAACATCACGTTTTAGAGGGTAGTAGTATTTTAACTTTTTTTTTTTTGGTCATTTGAGACTGCATAATTGTTAAGTATGTGAATATTATCTCAAAAAGAGCGTTCTCGTAAACTAGGAAGGGCTCTCTTTTCTATTTTACAATGAATTATCCTTTAGTAACCTAGTAAAGAGATTAGGTTCACACTAGAGATTGACAGTGGATCCTGGACCCTGTCCAGATCCGGTGGATTCAGATCTATTTTTTAGGATATAAATCTTTAAAATTTGAACTCGACGAATTCGGATCGGATCCGGATCCATTTCTGACGGATCGAATCTAGATCTGGATTTTGTATTTGAGATCCGTATTCGGTCCAGATCCGACCAGTGGATCCATTTTTTATTAAATATATTCATAACCTATAATGTAATTTTATAAGTATTTTCTTAAATTTTTTCATAATTTATGTATTTTATCCCTTCAATTCACAAATTTCAATTTCTTGCTAGACCAATTTCGGATATGGGAATTTGACTCCGAGCTGAATGATCATAATCATCCGATACCAGTAAGTTCACCATCCTCAGAAACTATTAATTCCTCAAAAGGAAGTAACGACGAAGAGGTGACATCATATTCAATCAAGAGAAAAGACGCAAAACACAAAGAAGAAAAAAATATAGGGTCAGAAAGAGACCATGGGGAAAATATGCTGCAGAAATAAGTGATTCAACAAAAAATGGAGTTAGGGTATCGCTAGGAACATTCGATACTGTTGAAGAAGCTGCTTTATCTTATGATCAAGCTTCATTTGTAATGCGTGGTCCTTTAGCACTTCTCAATTTTTCTATGGAAAAAGTCTAAGAATCACTAGAAAATTTTTTTTTTTTTTAGCCAAGATGGATTGTCTCCGACAGATGCTTCAAAGGAAACACATAAAATGAGAATTAAAAATGTGAAAGAAGGAGAAATAGGAAAAAGAAAACAACTTTGATTTTTGAAGACTTAAGTGCTGACATGTTAGAACTTTTAATAAATTCATTTGAAAATAATGACTCTACTTATTAGTAGTAGTAAGTTTGCTTTCTCTGTTTTATTTTCTTTCACTTTTTGTGTTGTAGAACAATTGTTGTAAATTATATATTGTAACCATAAAATCCATAATAGCATGCATGCCTTCTTTTGTAGATATTATATTTAAATTTGAATGAGTGGAGTATCTTTTTTTTGTTGTAGTTTATCTTTTGTGCCCATAATTCTCGATTATCTTTTGTGCCCATAATCAATTAAGGATGAGTCCTTTATTTTGTGCCCATAATTTATATATTTTCTTATAATGTAATTTTTTTATAAGTATTTCCTGTATTTTGTGCCCATAATTTTCAATGAGATTGGGTTTCATTTTGTCAAAAAAGTTTCAACATGTGGGAATATTATTCAACACAATTTTTTTTACAGTGGATCCAGATCCGATCCGTGGATCCAGTGGATCTGGATATGATTTTTATGGACCCGATGGATCTGGATCAGGATCTGAATCCAAGTATGAATAACGGATCTGGATCTGAATCTAATAGGATCCGGTCCAGATCCGATCCGTTGCCATCCCTAGTTCACACGAACAAAAATTGAAGCTATAGACTGAAATTATCATTACAATCACTAGAAGTACTTGTTGAATCTCGAAAATACACGACAAAATATTATTAAAAAAAATGCCATTGACATATATCAAGCTACAAAAAATAATTGTATTTTTTTTTTTGAACAACCTCAAAGATATAATTTTATTATTATGAAATTCGGAAACGAACATAATACCGCCATTCTTATTGATGTCACAATATTTGTGCAACCTATCCCAAATATCCTTCCTTAATGTCTTAAAAGTTAAATGTATTCTATGCTCCTCAGGTCTAATTTAGTTGTCACATTTCTCTTTATGATATCCTTAAAAACTAACTAATTAAATTATTTTTATTTATTTTAATCTCAATTTAATCATGCTCGTCCTTTCACCGCAATAATCTGACAAGTAAACTGGACCAGCCAGGGTAGCAGTTTTTTTGGTAACTTACATAAATCACTACCTTTTAAGAGTTTTTAACAATCAGTAGCTACATTTTATGTATTTACATTTCGTAGTTAGTTTAAGACAATTCACTGTATTTGAATACAATGTTCAGTTGTATCCAACTTTATTTGGTGTCGCATGCATTTAAATACATGATAGAGATGTGTATTTTAGTGTATTTATATATTGATCTATCTTTTATTTTTGACTGTATATGAATGTATTCAAGCTCCGATTAGCAAGATCGACGTGGGACGTCGCAAGGTTGAACGTATTCTACTGTATTTGAATGTATTTACACTAAAAAATGACGAATTGAAAAATACAGTCAAATCCGATCAAATCTTCGGTGAAAATACAAAATACATTGTAGTTAAAAAGGAAGAATACAATCAAAATTGATCGGATCTCTGACGAAATATAAAATACTACTATATTTATACTAAAGATGAAGAATACATTCAAATCTTTTTAAAAATACATTGCATTCGGGTGTATTTGATTATTCAAATACACCATTTCTCCTTCGAAATATAGAAAAGCAATGGAGAAGGAAGAGACGGCTTCGATTTCCGGCGTGAACAGGCAACAAACAAATGTAGTATCTACTGGCCTTCAATTAGCTTTTGGAGATCAATCGCATCATCATCAACGACAATTACATCAGCAACAAAAACACTCTGTTTCTGCTCAATAGGTCATATTATAAAAAATAATTACTAATTATAAATATCTCTTAAAGTTAGCTGCGAAATAAATATTAATATAGGGTAACATCTTCTTTTTACCTTCATTTTCGGGAGCCTTTCACCTTTTCTGGATTCCTTTCCTTTTGGAGTGGGCCGGAGGCCCAAGAATCCGAGGACAATTCAAATTTTCACTACTAATAAAACCCCCGCCTATCTCCACATTCAAATTGAAATAACATTTTCAATTTCACACAAATCTTCACAGAGATCGGAAAATCGACCGGAAAATGGAACAAAAAAAACCGTTACAAACTTCATGCTCATCACCATTCCAGAACCTTCTCAAAGACATATCCAATTTCAAAACACCAAAGCATTCACGAAAAACAACCTTCACTTCTACTTCTCCTTCACCGTACCGCCAACCGGAATTCTTCACCGCCTCGAAATCCAAACCGGTATCCTCCTCGGTACGCCGTTGTGGAAGCGTAAAGTCGAGTGCTGCTAGAAGATTAAAAGCGTTCGAGCTCGAGCAATCGAAATCAGCACGAAAGGCGTTGAATGACAAAGAGAGATCGTTGAAATCACTCGCCAAGTCGCTAACTGTGTGGCTTAATTTCCTGTTTGAAAATCCTAGCTCTTGTGGATGTGACGTGGCGGAGTTTACTGGAGGATTTGAGAGGTCTAATAGTAGGCATGTACTTAATGGGAAGAGGGAGAGTGGGCCAGGGTATACTGTTGGAGTGGATGTGCTGTGGCGAGGGCCGAAAAGGCAGAAGCATTTGTTGTCGAATTTCGAAGAGGGAGAAACGGCAGTGTTTTCGGATTCCATGTTTTCTGGATTAAGAGGTTCGTTGATGGAGATTTGTAGCTTTGATGATTTAAAAGAGAGGATGAGTGGTTACTTAAGCTTGGGAAGCTGTAAAGAGGTTTTTGTTACAATGACTCAAGTAACAAAGGTCTGTCCTTTTTACTTACTAGTACATATGGAGATGCTAATTCTGCAATTTAATCACCTTACAAATCCATTTTCTGTTCGAGTGATTAACACTCTGTTTGGGTGGTTGTTACATATTAGTTCGTAATATTGTATCGTATTGTATTGTATTGTTTGATGAATACAACGTTTGGATAGATTGTATCGTCTTCCGTCGTTATATAATGTCACACATCAACAATTTGAAGCAAAAACCTATAAGAAAAGTGGGGTACGGGGTACACCTACTATAAAAATGTAGGATAAAGTATAAATTAGGATTATTAGATAATAAGTAAGGATGAAATGAGGGGGGGAAATAAGGTAACTACGTGATCATGCCAAATTGGTCGTTAGACAAAATGGGACTTTTCATCGTTACATAGCTATGGATTTAACGATACGATATACTAAAATTTCAGTAACAATCAAAACAAACATTGTATTTAAACTAACAACACAATACAATACAATAGTAACAACCATCCAAACAAGCTGTAAATAATGCGCTTACTCTACTATACAACTATGAGATGCTTTCTGAAAAACTCCGCCTTCACAAAGTATGGTTGGTCTCAGGTTTGAACGAATGACGAGGGTTGTGGACATTGAAGCTAAAAAGTAGTCTAACTATGAGAACCTTCAGTCTCAGAGATCTCTAAATCCCCTTGAAGACATTATTTGGTATTGGATGAAATAGGCTGAAAATAAAAATGTAGGCAATTCATATAGCCATCCCAACTAGTATGGATAGGAGGCACAATTGATTGATTGGTTTGATGTTGCTTTTTAAGTACTCTTCTGCTCTATTTACTCAAGGAGATGATAGTGTGTTAGATATTGGAATCAAGATTTTAGGCACCAACAAAAGTTATGTGAAGCTTAACGTGTATGTGAATTCCTTTGAGCCATAGCTGCAATTAGTGCAAAATTGGAAACTGTAAAAATGCAAGCTTTAGGTAATAATTGCATGATTCAACCAAGATATTATTATTACAAGGTAAATTTATGGCTACTTTACTGTGGTTTGAATTATGGTTGTTAGTTTAATTTTCTCCTATTTTGGTTATCATTTTCAGACCATTGATGAAGGACGGCTGAAAATGAGAGCTCATTGTCCAATGATAACTGATGTTGGCATGAAGGAGAAAGCCTTGAGAATCCTTATGTGTTATAACCCTACTTGGCTTCGGATTGGATTGTACATACTCTTGGGGGGTGACACCTTGTTACCGAACGGAGATGTCAATTCTGAACAAGAAATTGCTTTCTTGAAGATGGTGCTTGAGAGACAGTTTTTCTCACATGTTGGTCTAGCAAAGGCTTATGCTTATAACAAGTTAGTGGAGGGTTTATATAGACCTGGTTACTATGAAAAGTTAGGCAACATTGTCTTGAAGAGATTTTTGCTGCTTGTTCTCATACTAGATAGAGTCAAAACTCAGAGTAGTCTGCCACTTAAATATGGTATTGATGGACTAGATGGAGGATCTCCTCTACTTTTCTCTTTGCAATCAGATGTTAAATCTACCCGTCAACTGATCAACAGTAATTACCTGTTTACTCTTCATAATTCTTCTTGTCTACCTTGTTTATTCTTTTTATTTTAACTCATGTATTAACATTTCTACTTAAATACATGTTAGAATTCTTGTCATCGGATGTGATGCATGGTGAAGGTAATCTACTTGCGCATCTTGTCATCGTAGGCTATAAAGTGACATATCAACAGGTAAGCATGTCGATTAATGATCTGAGTTTGCTAGTGTATATGCTTTTACTACATGATTGAGTTTTTCTGGTTACTGGGTCGTCTCTTGTCTAATTTGGACCAAATAGATTCCTTGTCTAGCAGGTTGTCTCTTGTTTTTTTTTATACTTTTACTGCATGTTTGACATCATTCATATGTGTTGCTTTATAGGTTCTGACTATTGTGACAACTGATATTGCCTGGTGCAGAATCCTTTGCTTGAGTATCGGTTTGGTGTGGCTGATTTATTTGAAGTCCTTGAAGATGGCATTCGACTTTGCAGAGTCACTCAGCTCTTGCGACACGATCCTTCTGTCCTCTCGGTTAGCTTATGAATGATTGTCTTTCTCTCCATTCCTTTCTTATATTCTAGTTTCGTTCCTTTTAGTAAAAAAATGTCATGTAGTGAATAGCTATATAAGCTATATTTAACAATAAATTAAAAAAAGAGCTGTCACGAAGTGAATAGCTATTTCTCTAGATTGGTAACATAAGTGTTGTTGTTCTGTTCTATGTCAGAAAATGGTAGTTCCCTCAGATACTCGCAAGAAGAGCCTGGCGAACTGTGGCACTGTTCTACATTTTCTCAAGGAGGCAGGTGTGCCATTGTGTGATCAAGATGGAACAATTATTATGGCAGAAGACATAGTTGACGGAGACAAGGAGCTCACCATTTCATTGCTCTGGAACATGTTTGTGCACTTGCAGGTGAAATGTAGTATTATTAGTAATTAAATTATCCCATCTATGTCATGAAACACTAAAAAATTTAACCTTATTTCTAACGAGTTATGATCAATTACCTGGTGGTTTTATATAAAAAACTAATTATGCAATAAATCCTTTCTCAGTTTACTCAGATGTACCAGTTACCTAACTTTTATAAAATTTCTTCTTATCTACATTAATATGAAGCTAAATCATTGGAAGTTGAATTTTAAAGTCCTTTACTTCTTTTATATTCTTATGATATATTCTGTCCATTCTACAGTTGCCACTTCTAATCAACAAAGCACTTTTGTCAGAGGAGATTTCTAAAATCCGAGGAGTTGTTGAGGTATGCCAGTTTGGACTATAGATACTAATTTCATTCTACTTTCCAGAAAAAAAGCATTCACATAGCAAGGTGCTGGTTGAAATCAAAATGTCTTTTAAGGACTTAATAAGTCTATAATGTGAGTAGTACTGGTGTAAATTGGGTAAAATAGGAAATCTATGGACAGGTTTCAACCACTAATACTGTTTTTTGTTAGTCTATGCGTTAATGCTCATTGTGTCTAAAAGAGCGTGTGGTTTATATTTACACACTTAAAGTCCCGCATTATAACCGAGTCAAATTAGGTAATGCTTTTCATATTTCCCCTTACAGCAAAACTCAAATGGCTGCACTCACTTGGACATGCTCCTGAATTGGATCCAGGTATTGTTGTTATTAAATGAACTCTGTGACAATGGCAGTATTTTTTTCTTTAAATCAACTCTGTGGTGATCCTAGTATTATTCTCACTTGATTTTGTGATGATGCTTTGCCATTCTTTCAGTATTGTTACTTGGTAATCTAAACACTGATTATTTCACATATGGTTATGTGATGCTTAGAGGTTTGATTAGTTGATGTAGATGACTGAAAGAAATTAAACTCATACGGGGTGTGATTCTATACAGGCATTTTGATTGCGCTACTCTCTTGGATTTTCCTTTTGTCTCCTTTCTGGAAAACATAGCTCTTCAACTGTGATGCGAAGGAAACACACAGGATTTAACACGGTGAATATGCCCGGTTAATCAAAATATAGCTAACTCCAGTTATTTGGATCTTTTGACACATTAACCCCTCAGTCTAGATACCAAATTTCCAGTAATTCTAGAGGTGGTAGTAACACTCATGCTTAGTTCTCAAATAACCCTGGCTGCAGAGTGTTTAGCTTCTACCGCGGAGCACCCTAATCCTCTTAATGTAGTAGGCTCATTAGAAGATTATTGCTGCCTGTATCATTAGGGTTTGGATTTTGCATATGAACGTGATTACTTGACTGTTTCAGGCAATTTGTGGAAGTTATGATCTCAAGGTTGAAAAATTTTCATCATTGGTTGATGGAAAAGCTATGTGGTGCTTGCTTGATTATTATTTCCGCAAGGACCACCGCTGTTCCTGCTCTTATCAGGTGCTTTAATGTTATCCATGAATCTATCGTTGTTTAACATTCTACTAATACAATTTTGCAGCTCAATATCATTTTGTGATGATATTACAGGCACTCAGTGAAACAAAAGAAGAAGTTTCCATAGTATCTGCAGTTGATTACACAGACGCAGTGCACAATTTTATTCTATCCCAAAAGCTGCCATTGCTATTGGGGAAGTTTCCAGAGGTGAAAATATATATATTTAGTACAACAACAACAACATACCCAGTGAAATCCCACAACGTGGGATCTGGGAAGGGTAGAGTGTACGCAGACCTTACGTAGTCTTAAAGATATTTGAACAATCTATAATTCCATTATCACCTTGGTAAAATAATTGGTTTAGGAGCATATTAATTCCGTGTGCCCCAATGCAATGCTGCTAAATGTTGTTTCCAGAGGATGAAGTTTCCCCTTGCAAATAAGAGTACTGCTACAAGTACTTAATTTTTTTACAGAGTAAGAATATGCCAGGTTTCTTGTTTGTCCTATAAGTGTTTCAAACTATTTACATGGCTTCTGCACTCACATATAATCTGAATGAAGTACCTTTTAATCAAATCAGCATTCGTTCTTCTTTCAGGCAAATTATATGTTAAAAGGGCCTCTATAGTGACCAAACATTAACTGTGGCTCAAATTGTTGTTATATTTTCCGGGATATCTCAAGTAACAATGTGTTGCAGGCATTTGCTTGTAGAGTTTCATGTATTGCAAGCATTTGCTCCTAAGAATTTGAGGCAAACAAGGATTTTCTACTACTAAACACTCCACAGGATATGCCTGTTTGGGGAGCAAAGCCTATGCAAAACAACCAATAGCTGTAATCTACATATGCAGTTACAGTATCTGATAATGGAAGTTTGTCGGGTAGTTTCCCTCTTAGTCTTTTCGTGCCAGTAGCGCATGCTTCCTTAATCAATACTCCTAGTGACTGGATATGACACTGTACATACTTCATCTGAGCCTTTATCCCTTTTTATGTTCTCTAGTCTTCTGTTGAAACAATCTGTTGAACTGACAAAGAGAGTCAATTTGTAGAAAAGATCCTGTCCTGACCTTAACCATTTTTTTTGGTGTTCATTTCAAAAGTGGAATAAACCATTTGTCTGCTACTATATGACACCTAATGCTTTTAACCCAAATACATTACCTTCTGGAGGTTGCAATACCATTTATGCAATTCTATGAATTTGGTATTGTTGTTCACTTATCGATCTACCTTTATTGTCAAATCCCTCCGTCCCAATTCCTTGTCCATCATTCCCTTTTGGTTGTTCCTACTAGGAAAGTCAAGTTTTACTGCTTATTATGCAAACAGAAGAATTCATTTAACCAAAATGATTTTTCATAGTTATTTTATTTAAAGTGGGCCGATTAAGTAAAACCATGCCAAGCTAAACATCCTAATTCATTTCGGGATGGTAGGAATAATCTAACTTTATACTTGTGGGCGGAAAATTGTATGATTGCAAAGTTATATATTTCTGCAGGTAATACAAGTCAGTGATATACTGGAAACAAACGGTGCATGCAATGGGCAGAGTGTCATTATTCTCTTGGTGTTTCTCTCGTTTCAACTACTAGTCAAAAGAAACAAGGTATTATTCATTGTAGATTATATGCAACTAACTAGTGTCAGTATTAATTTGGGAAAGTCATGACCATTGATGCCTTTTAACAGGATCAATTAAATTTCCACAAGTTATTGGGATTTAATTGTCAAAGTCCTGATAGGAGACGGCTAAGCACAGACCAGTGGTTTATGCATCCTGAAGCAGCTGTAGATAAAGAACAAACGCAGTGGAAGGATGGTGAAGGTCTCTGATGGTTCTATAGGGGGATTTTAGTTTTAGAAACTTTATTGTTTATTTATTTCATATGTTTGGCCAACGAACGACTTGAAACATTCATGAGTATAGCTGTTTCTTATGAACTAGAGGAAGTAAAGTTTTGGCTAACACCATGCAGCAAAAATCTTTCCATAAAACCAAATGGTAGTGAATGCTGCAGACACTGTTTATATAAATTACAGAGAGCATAGTTTTGACTGATACCATACCGCAGAACCCTTTTCTTGGAACCGTAAATACTGAAGAATTTTTTGTTTTCCATCAGAATTATTTACTTGTAGTTTCATCAAAGTTGGTTAGAATAAAGTCTTAAGTTTTAGTTTTATTTTTTCCAATGAATTCGAATTTAATAAAAAAGGTCCCACTTCTTAGCCTGAAGGCTTCTCTCCTTTGTAACAGCTTTATGTCCATGTCATCGACAGCACTTTGAACAAATTTAATTTCATTGTCTTTATGATCGTTTTGATAACACAGATGCTGCCAGAAATTTTAAGGCTGTAATGGCTTGGTGGCAAGAGATGGCTCAACAAAATAACAAATGCACTTCTAAGGAAACTTCTAGCAGTCCAAAGCGGTCTTTCATTTTTAGAAGGAGCAATGATACTCAAAAAGGTAATAATCCATGACATTGTGGATTTTCTCTGCGATGTTTAGTCCTTCAATTTATTCTAACTTGGCTGTGATACAGATTTGAAACGACGTTAGCAACTTCTACATCTGACAATTATGTACTAGTGTGTAAATCTTTTGCTGTAACTATTTTTGGGAACATGTCAATATTCCCTTAGATAGCTATTCTTCTTGTATATAACGACTTTAATGTGGATGTCACTCCTATCTATCTTCGTTCCGTGCTTTGTAATCTGAGGATGAAGATTTGAATTTATGCTTCAAGTATAGTTTTGCCGGCCCTCAAGCCAGCTGAAAGATGTTTGTTTCATTGTTTCAGAAAATGCTGCAAAAGTAATACAGACACATTTCAGACAGTCAGTGCAGCAACGCAAATATTTGAGGATTAAGAGTGCGGTTTGTATCTTACAAGCTGCAATACAAGCATGGCTGTGGGTAAAGAAGGAACCATCAATTCAGCTCTTTGGTTCTCGAACATATCTGGCATCACTATGCGGTATATGCTTACTTTTTCCCACCTTTCTCCATTACTAGATGTTAGAATTTTAACCATTTACTGTATTGCTACAACTTGAACAGGTACAAGGAGTCGTTCAGCAAATTTGGAAAAACACGCAGCCTTTGTGATTGATAGACATGCTTTTCTTAAGTTGAGAAGATCTGTAAGAATCATCCAGCGTGCTGCAAGAGACTGGATTTCTCGAAAACATGTGACTGGAAACGCGTTGCCGCAAGATTTGTCCACTCCAACTTTCATCGATGCTGCAATTGTCATACAAAAGTGTATTCGTGGATGGATAGCTAAGTCTTCTCTTGTAAACACAGAACAATTTCCTGAGGTTCCTAAGGAATGCGAAGATAATATTCATTATATAAATGCTGCGGTAACAATCCGGCGTGCTTCAAAGGAATATGAATTAAGAAGCAGTTCTCTACACACTCATCACTTTGCAGCAACTAAAATTCAAAGTTACTATCGTGGATGGTTGATGAGAAAGGATTTTGTGGATCAGAAGCAAGCAACAATAAAAATACAGAGCATTTTCCGATCTGCAAGATGTTTGAGGGATTTTCATTCCTACAAACAGGAAACTCTGTCAGTGATTACAATCCAGGCTTATGTCCGCAGATGGATTGCTAAAAGAGATGTTTATAGGCAAAAAGCTCAAATTATTTTGATTCAGGTAAATGTTTCTTGAAATATTAAAGACTTAAAGCATAGATTGATTCATTTTTCTATACTTCTGTGATAGGATCAATATTGACCTGCCATATGTTGTACTTGAGTACACCTTTTATTTGGTGCCTCAGGCTTCTTAAGTCGCTCAATTTGAAAGTACATCCTGTTGAGGTCAACATCTAGTCAAAGGACTTAGCGGTGTATCTTCTCTTTTTCATGCATTTGCCATGTGTTTTCTGTTAGCTGTATCCTTTCAGAAATCATCGATCACATGAGGTGCAGGGTTCCAAAATGTTTGTAACGCAAGTCAAAATGCAGAATTTTATGTCATTTCCTTTCATGAACAGATTGAACTTATAAATATTGTTGAATCATTAGCCTAATGAATAGGCTTAGGGTTTCTTCAGGGCTTAAATAGCGATTTTGCACCAGTTAGCATGAGGAGACATGTAGATAGACAAACCAGAAGCATTATAATCTTATCTAAGAAGATATGGATTTTATAACGAGTTTGTATTTCTAAACATTGTTGCCTTAATTTGGCAAAAATGTTGCAAGTGCAATACTTTGTTTTCACACTTCTTGCCGCTGTGTGCAGACAGCCAATTGTTGTGTCATTTCTGGCCTCCGTATCGTTAACCTTTATGTTACCCCTACATTAACTACTCTAACAAGGATTGCATATAGCATCTCATGCAACTTTATCGTGATATGTCATTGTGCCAGAGCCATTGTTGTGGCTGGTTAACAAGGAAGAAACTGTTCATTGAAAAAGAGGCTGTTATAAGGATTCAAACTGCAGTTCGAAGCCTGAAATACCGGAAAGCATTTCTTCGCCAAAAGCACTCCATTTTGGAAATACAACGGTTTGCAAGAGGATCCATTACCAGAAAGAGGCTCCTAGGTGCCTTTATTTTCAATCACAAGTTTCATTATTGACTTCTCTTATTCGTTCCTATAATCAACATAATGCATGCTATTCCAGGGGCCTCTTGCTACTGTAGCGTCTCAAAATTGGGCTACCAAACTCCCGAACTTAAAATACTACTGCAAGCAGTAGTAAAGTTGCAAAGGTGGTGGAGGGCTAAATTGCTTCATGAACAGAGAACAAAAGCAGCAGTTGTCATCCAATCGCATGTCCTAGGATGGATAGCCCGGCAAAATGTTTCAAGAAACAAGGAACGATCACTGCAAGCAGTATCAAAGTTGCAAAGGCGGTGGAGAGATAAATTGCTTCATGAACAGATAACAAAAGCAGCAGTTGTCATCCAATCACATGTCCTAGGATGGATAGCCCGGCAAAGTGTTTCGAGAAACAAGGACCGATTACTGCAAGCAGTATTAAAGCTGCAAATGTGGTGGAGAGGTAAACTGCTTCATAAACAGAGAACAAAAGCAGCAGTTGTCATCCAATCGCATGTCCAAGGATGGTTAACCAGACAAAGGGCTTCAAGAAAGAAGCACCTGATACTGCTAGCAGTATTAAAGTTACAAAGGTGGTGGAGAGGTAAATTACTTCATAAACAGAAAACAAAATCAGCAGTTGTCATCCAAGCGCATGTCCGAGGATGGATAGCCCGGCAAAGTGTTTTAAGAAACAAGCACCGAATTATTGTGATCCAAGTAGGTTATTGATCTCTCTAATAGCACCGTGCTTTCTTAACATGCTTGGGCAACTTCTAAAGTTTAAATGTTATTAGCTGTTAATTTATAACTATTTTTTACAAGAATAATTCTTCTGCGTTGTTTATGTCAAGAACAGAGAAAAACAAGAGAGAAATTGAAGAATTACTATCTCAATTTATGTTTCTAATATTCATAATATCATGTCCATCATGCTAACATTCCCTTCAAATTGATGCTGGTGAATCAAGAAGCATCAATTTGCCTACTAGAAACTGATGATGTTGCCGTGTCATGGATTTTGTGAACACATCAGCTATTTGAAGATCACTAGACACATGTGGAGAGTAATGAATCCCTTATCTACAACTTCCCGGATATAATGACAGTCCACCTCAATGTGTTTGGTCCTTTCATGGTAAACCGGGTTTATGGCAATCTGAATGGCACTTGTGTTGTCAGCGTGGAGAGGAGTAGGATTAGATTGAGGAAATCCAATCTCTGCAAGTAGACCCCGAAGCCAAACAATCTCGGAGCAAGCAACATGTATGTCTCGATATTCAGACTCTGTTGAAGATTTCGAAACACGATCTCGCTTCTTGCTCTTCCAAGATATCAAGGAATCCCCAAGAAACATGCACCAACCTGTGACGGAGCGACGAGTATCAGGACATCCAGTCCAATCAGAATCACTAAATGCATCAAGCCGAATTGGAGAACCACTAGGAAAGAATAATCCACGAGTAGATGTGCCTAAGAGATATCGAATGATGCGACGAACAACCACCAAATGTAGATGACGGGGAGCCTGCATTTAGTTCATATTCAAAAGAAGGCCTTGAGTTGATATTTAAAAGGAGTTCGTCCTGGTGTGTTGCTTCCTTTCCTGCCACTACTTTTTGAGTAAAAAAATCCTCTTTGGTTTAATTAATCTTCAACTTTCTCTAGCGGAATTAGACTTTCATTTCTATTTCTTCAAATCCAGCATGACATGTGTCAAGAAGCGAACCCATCAAAGAAAAGTTCGAAAATCCTGTTTTGGCGAATTCAATGTTTCCATATAGATGAACTTCCCTCCGGCAGAAATCATATATTGAATAGAGGGTACCCCACCTCTCGTAGAGGATACAACACATTGAAATAAAGGAATTGGTGGATCTCTCCCATCGACGGATCAACGGCACCGGGCATGGGATACACGACGGAGAGCCGATTTGACCGCGCATACTAAATGAGCGAAATTTATTTAAAGCGAAAGCGCTGTGCCAACTTGCGTACAAGATTTATATGTGGATTTGATACTATAGTCAAATCATCTTCATAAGTCCTTTCTTACCAGCTATTCAAGGTCTATTGGCTTTCTTGCTTATGCGGTACTTCGAGGGCTAAGCCTCGTTTATGCACCGAGAAAGATCGTCGGTAGGAAAGCTTTGTTATACACCAACGACGACTCCTTCTCTTTACCTTTCCCGTGCCCTACCTCATTCCTTTGCTGGCTTGAATTCCATCTCTTTTCTTCTTTGTTTGCGAGAGTTACTCATAGGACGATCCCACCGCTGTCGATGCCGGTCCTGCTTGCTGACGGCCCTTCGCTTACTTCTCTGGAGTCAATGATGCCTTTTCCGTCACGGAAACTGCTTGCTGTGCCGGGTCAAGGAGATTCGATTTGCTTGCTTAGTCCACTTCTTAATCATCCTTCATTTCACTAATTCGTATTAACATGGACCTAAGATGAATTAGATAGGGTTTACACTTTTGTCAAAGAAAGAGGAAAGGTTGGCAGTTCAGGCTTCAGATGGAATTCAAGGATACTCACTTGTTTAACTGCAAAAGAGATATCAGGCAGAGTAATAGTAAGATAATTTAGGCTCCCAACTAATTGCCGAAATAAAGTTGGATTAGGAAGATCTCCTTCCTCACGCCGATAGTTTACATTCAATTCCAATGGAGTATCTACAGAGGAAGATTCTTGAAGACCAGCCAAAGCAATCAAATCCTGAGTATATTTGTGATGGTTTAAGAATACACCTAAAGAATCATAATGAACTTCCAACCCCAAAAAGTATGTAAGAGTACCAAGATCTTTCATATGAAAAGAATCCTTAAGCTGCTGCTGGAGGCTAGTGATTAATGAAGAATCAGTTCCTGTAATAATAATGTCATCTACATATACCAAAAGAAGAACACAACCTGTAGATGTTTTACGAAGAAACAAAGATGAGTCATATGATTGGAAGTGCCAGAATCAACAAGCCAAAAATTAGATGTAATATCATTACCTTGTAGCCCCAAAGCTGAAAATGTTGACACGATCATTTGTTGTACCATTTCAGGAGTAAAAACTTGTCCTTCTATCAGTAGTGAAATCTTTTATCCCAGCTTGAAAAGCATTGACTCTACGGTTTTGAGGGCGCGTAGGACACTCTTTGATCACGTGTCCTTTTCGTTTACAATAATTACAGAACTTCTTGCCACAATTGCTAGCAATATGACCATATTCCTTGCACCTGTAGCATTGAGTTCTAATCATATCTTTGCCCTTTCCTTTTCCTTGAGCAGCAAATGCAACAATGACAACATTTTGTTGTTTGAAAGCGTTTTGTGTGACAAGACGCTGCTCTTCACGACGTAATTCCCTAAAACAAATATCCAAGGAGGGAGACGGGTCACGATTCATCAAGTTAGAGCGAACACTCTCAAACTCAGATCGTAATTTCATAAAAAATTGGCGCTTGCTTTGCTCATGAACTGCCTGAATTACAGAGAGAGATTCGACATGTATTTTAGCATAAATAATATCAATAAATTTAGCCCATAAGTTCTGAAATCCAAAAAAAAAAATAATCTTGAACAGAGAGACCTCCTTGAGAGTAATTAGCAATTTCATGTTCTAACTGAAAGCGTCTTGCGGCATTGTCTTGGTTGTAAACCTTTTGTAAATAATCCCACATGGCCTTAGCAATCTTGTACGGCCTGAGATTAAGAACTATCAGAGGATCAATTGACCCTAAAATCCATGTCATCACCCGAGCATCTTTAACCTTCCATTGACCTAACTTTGTGGGATCAGTAGGTGCAGGATCACTTCCATCAATATGGCCCCATAATTCTTTTCCAGTGACAAATAGTTGAAACTGAAATTCCCAGAATAATTTTTTCCAAGAACATTGAAGGATTCAAACTGATGTGACGTCATGTTCTTAACTAGCTAAGAACACCAGAAACACAATGATCCAAGAAAATAACTAGAATGACCAAGACCAAAAACCCTAGATGTGTAGGACTGACTCTTGATGAATAGTCAAGAGAACAAAGACTTTAAAAAAAATCACAGATGAAAGTAGGGGTGGCCAGTGGGCCGGGACGGGGGGAATGGCAGGGTCGGGTCGGGCGGGATTTGCCGAAGTCCCGCCCCAATCGGGATCCCGGCGTTTTTTTTTTTACTTAATTTAAAAATAACATATATATATATAAAAAACTCAATAATTAAACAAGACAAGATAGTGTAATAAAAACATCCCAAGGTTGTATTTGTGCCTCTTATATTATTTAATAGACATATGATTTTTTTTTGTAATACAAATACAATTGTCAAAATTGCAACTTTGTGGTGTTGTTCAAAAGTTGCAAATTACATAGTAAAATTGCAATTAAGTTGTAGTTTTCGTCTTCTTCTTCGTTGATCTTCGGTTGACCGCACCTTCTCCGCATCGCTCGTATCCAATCTCTGAATAATACTACAATCTCCAAGTTGTCTTCGGTTAATGAGTGTCTGTGCTCTCCTATTTGATATCTGCTGGCAGAAAAAACGCTTTCAGACGCCGTTGATGACGCTTGAATGTTCAAAACATCTCGGGCCATCATTGAAAGTGTCGGAAAGGTCTTCTCATTCCCCCTTTAGTATTTCAGCAAGTCTTCGCGTCCTTCTTCATTGAGAACTGCTTGGTACGGTACAAAACCCTGCAAAACAAAAATATCGAACTCGCTAATTTGGTTAGTAGGGGTACGATCACACATTCTATTTCTGAGGCTTTCAATACTAGCCGCAGAAACATTATGTCTTTTGTGAGGTTGTGTTGAAGAAGAAGAAGATGGTATGGAAGCCGGTAGGTTACTAGCACTTTCTTGTTGGTAAAACCTATATACTTTTTTGCATTTGTCTTCTACGCTAGACAACACTTCTTCTTTAGTTTGTTCAATAGGTGTGAGTGATTTGGATTTTTAGGACTTGGAGGTGGTAATACTTCTATACAATCGTAAATAGTTTCAATAAGTGATTTAGTACCGTCTATTTTAATAGTCGGATTTAATAGAACACCAATAATATAAATAGTGGGAATATGAATAAAATATTTTTTTATTTTGATAAACATTTTTTAATAGCTGCCATATAAGTTGGTTTTTCCATATATTCACTAAGTAATAAAAATATTAGTGCTATATAAAACAACATAGTTGAAATAGTAGGATAATATATATACCGGAAAATTCTTTTGTTGCTTGAAAAAATTTCTCTAAAAATACAATAAGTTCGGAAATTTTTACCCAATCGCTATCTACAACCATATCAGTTGGATTTTGATTATGAGAGTTAAAAAATAAAGTTATAGGTTTTCTATAGTCATAAGCAACAAGTAGTTGCTCGAATAAAGAATTCCACCTAGTGGGTACTTGTTCTGAAATTTTTCTATAAGGTAGTTGGCAATCGTGACAAGTTTTTTTATATTCTTTTCTTCATTGTATTCTATTATTTTTAAAAATAAAGTTTATAGCAAATTGTATTTTACTAAGAATGTCTTCAAAAAGTGATAGGCCATCCTTTACAACTAAGTTATATATATGGCACGCACATTTTATATGAAAATGATCTGAAAAAGATGTAGTTAAACTATTTTTTAAAATTGTAATAGCGTAATTGTTAGAAGAAGCGTTAGCTAATGTAATAGTCATAATTTTATCAGTTATTCCGTAATAATCGCACACTTGATAAATATTTTCTGCAATAAAAGTACCAGTGTGCCTATCATCTATAATACTATACGTTAAGATACGTTTTTGCATAGACCATTTATAATCTATCCAATGACAAGTTACCATTAAATAATCCCTATATCAGAAGTGATAGCCACTGTGCCATTAAAATGATATAATGAATAACGTAAATATTGTTGATATTCATGTACGAATTTAAATACATCTCTCTTAACAGTTGATCTAGGAAAATCGTTAAAAGCAAGGATTATACAAATCTCTAATGTAATGAATAAAACCGGAGATGAAGGAAATGAAAAAGGCAAACCCTCCACATCAACTAATTTTGCTATTGCTTCCCTATCTCTATGTGTATTGTATTTAGGGCCTACAATTCCCCCGTCATAGGGTTAATTTGACCATGTACTTGGTCCGGGACAATATCAGTATGCGAACCTTGTCCCGATGGAGCGGACATTTGCGCACCCGGTTTTGAAGCCTCTTATTGGGCATACCTAGCTGGATGAGCCCTTGCTACGTGTCTCATTAAACCCCCCGTCCCACTGTGACCTTTTCCAGTTTTAAATTTTAAAACATCTTTACAAATTTTACATCTAGCTACTTGATTCTCTACGTCTCTATCAAAAAATGTCCATGCATATGATTTTAATGGTCGTTTTGCTGGACCTCGTCTCATACTAGGAGGAATAGGAGACATTTCAGTTGAATGTGCACTAGTGGGTGTGTTGTCATCTACATTAGTGGGTGTATCATCTAGATCATCGTCTAAATTAAAGTCTTCTTGAGTTCTAGAAAATAGCCCATCGTCTAAATCTAATGGTATTGTAGGAAAATGTTCAGTATCAACAAAATCATCCTGTGTAGGAATAGGATTCTGTCTAGAAATAAAACCCTTGCGCTTGTTTCCCCTACTAGAAAAAGCATGACCCCTACCCGTAAGCATACGTTTAAATCCTTCCATTATAAATTTATAATTATACTAATAAATAATTAAAGTAAATAAAATTAAGTGCGCTAAATAAAATAAACAGACAATAATAATTTAATGAAGGAACGAATGTACCAAACGCCGACGTGTAATCGAGAGGTTGAAAATTGAAACTTTGCTCGATGGAAGATCCTGAAGCTAGTTGCCAACTTCACTCTCAAATGAATAAATAAAATTGAATATTTAGTAGACAATGTAGACTTGTAGAGAGAGATAAATTGAGAGATTAGAGAGATTGTAGGAAGATTTGTGAGAAAGATGAAGAGTTGTGTTCGGGCCGGGTTCGAGTCCCGTTACCGCGATTTTTTTTAAATAGTTGTGTTCGGGGCGGTGTCGGTGTGGGACCGGACCGACCCGGCCCACTGACCAGCCTTAGATGAAAGTGAAGAGATGGTTCTGATACCATGTCAAAAACAGAGAAAAACAAGAGAGACATTGAAGAATGACTATCTCAATTTATGTTTCCAATATTCACAATATCATGTCCATCATGCTAACAGTTTATTTCCTCTGACTCTGGCTGGCGAATTAGATTTTACTTCCAGCTTCTTTTGTCCACGTTTTGAAGATTAGCAAGAACTATTCTTTATATTCTCTTTCATATTTATCTCTTCCTGCACAGCAGATTGTAAAAAGTTTCACTCATCGTCTGAAAAACACCCTATAGTGAGTATGACCTTTGCATCCAATCATTTGCTTCTAATCTTCCCTTTGTAGTTGATGACATACTTTCGAAGATATTCTTTACCTGATTGTGCACTTCTAGATCATCTGGAAACTCGATTTTGTTCATGGAGCAAAGCTGAACGATAATGCCTTAAAATGTGATTGCTAGTAGTTTTATTTAATATAACAGGAATGGTCCGGAGCAAGTCAAATTAAAAACATTAAAATCTCTGGAATGCAGCAGGGTGAATTAATAGGCTTTGTTGCATTATGTGTACGTTTCAAAGCATTTGTATCATCACAGATAGAACTGGTGTAGTGAATTTTGAAGCAGGGTGAATTAAAAACAACTCCTGTAATTTTCCATCCACTCTGCATTCGAAAGCAAAGGTGAAGTTCTTGTTATGATCTTATAGCAATTTCCTATGTGAATGTAAGAGCTACGAGGAAAGCAATTGGGAATGTATGAAGGTGAGAAAGATGAGAAAGAAAAAGACTCTTGTCTGAAGAAATGGAGTGGGTGTAGTATTTAACCATATAGAGAAGGATGGTCATGTAGTACCATTAAATAAAATATATTGCTCATATATGCTTAGGTAGTTCTTTGATTGCATAACCAAGTTACACATCCAGATTTTATGTGGAGGTGAAGCAGCAGTATCTGCATTTCTTTTTGAACTTTCTTCTTTCATGCTTTTTTTTCACTATGCAGGCATACATGAAAGGTTACCTTGCAAGAAAAGATTTAAGAGGGCAGCTTCTTGATTTGCGTCTGAGAGTACAAAAATCTGCTGCAAATGTTGATGATGGGATGCGCATAATAAACAGACTTGTCGCAGCACTGTCAGAACTTCTGAATATGAGAAGTGTCAGTGACATTCTTCATATCTGTGCAACTCTGAGTATGTTTCCTGTGCATCTGCACAGATATCTTTGATCATCTCTTGTTTTTCAATGTTCATTTACTTATCAATGTTGGCTTTATATCTCATATTTCGTTGCTCTTAACTGAGTTGTGCAGTCTTGCCTGTCCGTGTTCTCCTCTTATTTGCTGTGCAGCTCTCTTCTATAGAGACTGGGCTTTAATTTGACAATAAGTGTGTAGAATGGTGCATGTTCACAAGTTTGCATTCAGTCAAGATTGTTCACCTAGGGATCACAAAGCAATAATTTCCTCTTTTTCCTACTATAGATATGGCAACACAACATTCACAAAAATGCTGTGAAGAACTTGTCGCTGCGGGTGCTGTTGGTACATTGTTTAAGCTGATCCTCTCTCTCAGCCGGAGCATACCTGATCAAGAAGTTCTTAAACCTGCTCTCTCCACTCTCAGAAACCTTTCCCGATATCCACACTTGATTGATGTACTAATTGAAAGCTGTGGATCACTGGAAACAATCGTGTCAGAGTTTTTAAGGTTTGCTATTGAAATATTGAGAATTAAAATAAAGTTGCCAATGTACTTTAGATAATATAAGCTTTATATGTTTCTGCTTTGCAAATGGTTGTTCAGAAACAAAGATGAGGGATATTTCATTGCTTCCGACCTTTTGAAGAAGATATTCACAGAGAAAAAAGGTGTTGAAGTTGTGCGCAAGTCGCCTGCTCTTTTGAAGAGGCTACACAATCATGTGGAAGAGCTTTCAAGGAAAGCAAAAGCTGACAAGAGGTCTGCTCTTTATTATACCAACCCCAGTTTCTTAATCTTCTCTCCATACATTAGATTATAGTGTGCTAGGGATATTGTCTAAAATTGAACATAATTTCTGCAGGAATAAACCTCATGCACAGAAAGAGCTGGTGCTGCTGGACAAAAGATTGAGAGAAGCTGTTGAGATATTGGAATTGATTAAAGTTTCCATGGGAAATCCAACTAGACGACTCTCTATGAAGGTGTAAGAATTTTCTTACTAGTTGGATAGGAGTCAGGAGTCCTTAGTCTTTCTTGTTATTGTTATACATGCAGTTTGTACATGGTGTTTAGAAAGAAGGAACAGAAACCTTCCTTGCGGTTCAATTTCTGAATTGTATCTTAACTTCCCATTTTCCAACACCATCATTGATCTGACTTTTAGTTGGTCCATTTTGGACTCTTAAGTGATTGCCTGAGAGTAGCTGTTAGTATTAGGATTGTTGGCCAGACAGAATAGTAGTGTCTGCTTTATTTTTGAGGTAACTACTTCCACTTATTCTGATTTCTGAATAGTTACATGTTACTTTTTTAGATAGTGTCAAAATTATTTTTACACTGACCGTCTATAGAAATTAACCTCACTTCATAAATGAAGATAAGAGTCCGCTCAATTGGTTCTCAAGGGGATATTTGAAAAATGAATGAAGATGGGAAATTGTTAACTTTTTACTCTGAATCCCACTAAGTTGGTCCATTGCCTTGTGGGTCGCATTGAATTTGGATAAGATATTTTGATCACACTCAGTGTGTGGGCCTTTTACAAGTTGCAGCCTTTTGCTGAACATCATGCAAGTTGTAATTTTAAAAATCATTTGGCAGGGGCAAGTTGCAATTCATTAAACTAGGATTTTTTTTGAAAAAATAAACTAAGTTGGTTAAAGTAGCCGTGAAGTAAAGGGGACCGAAGGGCCACCCTATGGCTGCCCCAACCTTTATTCATATTCCATGGCCAAAAAATATCTAACACCAACCTACTGATAATTCTTCCCTCTTTTTTCACTGTTCTGTCCGTTTTATTTAAGCGAGGGGTTAATAGAGAATAACAAAAAATATAACAGAAAAGAAGGATACTAAACTATTTGTTTTAGGTTTTCCTTGAGGTGGAGATTAAATTCAAGATCAACTGAAATATTAATTATACTAAAGATCTCAGGTTGAGCTCTTAGAACTGAAAATCTCTTGGTAAAGAATGTTTTATCTTCCTTAACGAGCCTTATTCGCTACAAATTCAAATTAATTGATCCCTTTTGGATAGCGGATGGCTAGAGTAAAACCCCATTTGTTCATGATGGAACATGACATGATAGAGAGATTACAATTCAAACCAAACTCTCACATGTTTAAATCTGAATCTATATTATCCCCTTCCCTGCTCTCTTGGAAAAAGATAAAGATATTTTGCATCTTTCCATGGTTTTCTGCTTTCTGCAACAACAAATTGAAATGGACGCAATTGTGCTCTCAATGAATGGATCATCTTCTTAATTAACCAAATTCAACTTCCAAAGGTGCATTAAAATCTGAAACTATCATCCCATTTTCCAAATATCCCCTTGATAACCAATTGAGCTGCTCAAGCGGACTGAAACTATCATCCCAGATTTTACTTGCAGAGCATTCATAAGATTTGTTTTTTCTTCTTTTTTTTGTTGTTAAAATAGGGAGGATGGACCATGAAAAGGAGGAGATTAAAACCTTTTATCTTACCTCAGGTGATGCATGGTAAATTGACTGCAGCTCAAACTTTTGTTACAAACATATAGTAATTCACAAGCTTAAAAGTTTTTAAAATGACAGCAAATTCAGTTTAAGGATTACCATTAATCTAACTATGTACATACTCTCAAAGAGAGCACAATCTTGAAATCACTGTTTATTCCTGAGCAATGACCCCCCCCCCCTTCCTCCTCCCTTCCCAAAATAAAAAATAAATATCAATGCTTACAATATTAAGTTTTAATTAATATCAACCAATCTTGCTTGAAATAAAATAAATCAAGCAGCTCTAGCCCCAAGATTCACCATCCTTTCTGGCAAGTCATCTGGTTCAACGAAGAATCCCCTTCTCACAAGTGTTCTTGGAACTGTGACTGTCAAAACACCATCTCTATAACTAGCAGAAATTCCATCCATATCCACCATTCCAGGCAACCTAAATTTCCTCATAAAGCTCCTTATTGGCTCTGTGGTTTCATTGGCAGCTTCAGTTCTTATTATCAGGTATCTTGAATCATCAACTTCCACCTTTATTTCCTCTTTCTTCAAACCTATCCAAAGAAAAAAACATTCATAAAAAATTCAAGAAAACTAATACTCAATTCAGAACAAAGCATAGGGTGTCCAAAAAAGAGTCAACTTTACACAGTTCAACAATTTTGACTTTTTTGTGTGTGTATTTACCTGGAAGATCAGCAGAGTATATGTGAGATTCAGGGGTCTCTCTCCAGTGAACATAATTCTCAGGAATGAACTGAAAGGGAAAGAGAAGAGGAGAGGTGAAGAAAGAATTCCATGTAGAGGGATTGAAAGTTGAGAACTCCATGTTCTTGGAAGAGAGAAAGGGGATTTGGGAGGAAATAATGGTGACTGCAAGAGAGGTGGTTGGTTGTTTTTAGGGGATGAAAAGAGAGTTGATTTTTGACCTTATATAAGCCTAGTCAAGTTGGTGGCATTGGTGAACTTATTAGGCTTTCTAATAACGATTGGCTCCTCAATTCTTTTGAAGGGAAAAGGCAAATATATCTATCTTGGATAAAGAGATACATGTGAGTTGCTACTGGCTAGTTTGGGTATCAAATAGTGAAGTGACAAATCCAACCCAACGTTAGAAGAATCAAATACAATACTAACTACTTTGACAAGTGGGAAATGTTTCCTCTATTTTACTTTTTTAAAGGACTTTAGGAGATGATTCTTTTTTATTTTATTTCGTGAGATCCTTACTTTACTAAAACAAATAAAATTGGCAATGAAGTAAGACACCCTTTTCAACTTGGCCACTAACATGGAAAACTTTGCACAATTTCAATATTGAGATACTATTCATCTATACCTAAGAGTCTTATCACTCATAGAAGGATTACACTGTGAATAAACTGGCGAACCAAAATCACTTTTGAAATCATATTTTGTACCACTAAAATCCAAAAGAAATATGCACCACAAACAAATGAGTGCTCCTGTCACTAGATCAGACAAAAGATCAATGTTAAATAGAATCGAACAATTGAACCTGCAATTCATAAAGTGGGATGTTAAAAATTGCAGCTGTTGCCTAATGTTGTCAACCGGATTCAGCGGTGTTTGATTCTGCTTTAAGGCAATCTTGCTTAAAAGTTTAGCAACTATAACCTCATTTTATATATTCGTTGTTGTTAATATTATGTAAGATTTTTGTACAACCCTTAATCAGAGCTCTCTGGTTCGAGCTTTGGGTATGAAAAAATTCTTGACAGGGAGCACTTCCCCCGTATAGGCCCTACGTGACGCGGACTCGAATATAATCGAGCTCTAATGCAGTTACTGGATACCGGATGAGAAATCAAAAAAAAACTTTGAGAAATATTTATGATTTAACTATAATAATATCTTTTAATCTTTTAAGCATCTTACTTAGTTAATACTCACCTAATTGAAATAACAAGAATAAATTTACGAGACTATCAGGATCAACAAAATTTAAAGGAAAAAGAACTCGTGATTAAGTTAGGATGTGCATGTGCATGACAACAGTGGCGGGCGCCTGATATTTGATCAAGTTGGGTTGTTTTCTTAATTTTCAACTTCCAAAGCGTAGGTAAATACTTACCCGCATATTTACATCCAACTAGTAATAAATATAAAATATATATTTTATATATATATATTATCACTTAACTGTTATTAAGTGATATATGTTTTAACAAAAAAATATTACTAGTTAACTAAAATTAAAATGATTGGTTAGGTATAAAATATCCGGTAATAAATTTTTACCTAAAACGTGTATCGGTCATCCTTAGGACACAACTAATATTAAACAAAAACAAAACACTGCATATAATTTAAATACTACTGTCGTCACTTATGGAAGAACACACTCATTGTTATTCAATTCAAAGCCTTAAATACGAAGCAACGGATTATTGCTTCATGGGGAAGCCATGATGAAGCTCAAAGTAATCTCAATTAAAAGCCATTGGTTCTTAAATTTCAACTTTGAAAAATCAAATTAACATGAATATTATTACATATTAGATGTTGAAATGAATTAGAGTACATATTCTATTGAAAATTGATTACTACAGCACTAAATAGACGTGTTTGTGTACCAAAAAAGAAACTACATAGATGTGTTTGGTCCTTTTAAAAAAATTCAGTAAATTTTGCTTTATTTTAAGGAAATGTGTTCTTCGCTTT
This sequence comes from Anisodus tanguticus, assembly GCA_034509755.1. Lineage (NCBI taxonomy): Eukaryota > Viridiplantae > Streptophyta > Magnoliopsida > Solanales > Solanaceae > Anisodus > Anisodus tanguticus. The sequence continues at coordinate 37,163,226 of CM067548.1, read as the reverse complement.
TCTCTTCAAGCTCGACGGACTTTGTTGTTGGTCTTTTTCGTTTTCTTTTTATAGTCAGATAAAGTGCTAATTATCAATTACAACATTAGCATATTACTTAAACATATATTTACATTTTTTTTCTTTTGTTGTATAATGGTACTATTTGTATGTTTTATGTACACAATCTACGTAACAATATTTAAATCATTATATGTGTTGAAGTGGCTCGAAGAGTTCAGTTCATTCCAAAGAGTTCTATCAGTCACATTTCCCTATCTTGAAACTTCAAATTCTGAGCCCCAAAGTAGATGGCGAAGCTCAAAGGAGGAAAAGAAGAAAAGAAATTTATGAAATATATCTACAAAAGTAAATAATTAAACATATATGAAAGACTTATAAAATGATATGCATATTGGAATGATATGGGCCCAGATTGAGTGAAATAGACCGTGATGATTCATATAGCTAACCCGAACACATATTAGTGTAAGAGTCACACATCGAATATGAAATGAGAACATGAACTCCTTATATGGATTTGACAATCCTCACCCTATAAGCTAGCTTTTGAGATTGAGTTAGGCCAAGATCCATTCTTTACAATTAGTTTAAGATTCGTATAGCTAATTCAAACACCTAATTAGTTTAAGATTGAGACGTAGTTATTCGTGTTAGTAGATACTAGATAGATTGTCAGTTTAATTCGGTTCAACTTATTTGTGTAAATGCCAAATATTCGGTTATCACCAATAATACATATCAGACCTATGACTAGAAAAAAGTTAAGGTGATAAATAGCAATTACTTGATGAAAGAAACAACAGCCAGATTTCATATAGACTGAAAGCAATTTTACGTTAGGCATTCTCCAACAAAGTACCCCGTTTAACTGAATTTTGACAACAGTGTGCAATAAATAATCTCCTTAATTATTTTTATTAATGAAAAAGTATATATACAATTTACAATTTTTTATAATAGAAATCCTATTCCTATTCTCCAAAACCCTATTCTAGTAGTACAAGACTCCTATAATTATGCTAAGTGTATAATACTAATTAATACAATATTTACCCTAAATAATTACAACAACATTATCGAAAATGCTGCCCTAAACCGTTATATACACGGAGTGTATATCACGGCTGAATATGTGCAAAACCGAGACCAATCACGTGATAAACAATTATTATGGTAAGTGTATATCACGTGTATATTTAACACCACAGTCATAGCGGTCGGTCTTCGTACGCTGAGACTGTCCTTAAAATCTTCAAAAAGGACTGAGGGAAGACCCTTTGTAAAGATGTCTGCAATTTGATACCTGGAAGGGACATGGCAGGCGCATACTTGTCCACGAGCTACCTTTTCGCGAACAAAGTGAATGTCCGTCTCGATGTGTTTAGTGCGCTGGTGTTGAACTGGATTACCAGAAAGGTAGGTGACACTAACATTATCACAATACACCAAGGTAGCTTTCTAAATAGAACAATGAAGCTCTAAAAGAAGATTACGTAACCAACATGATTCCGAAACCACATTGGCCACCCTTCGATACTCGGCATCTGCACTAGAGCGTGACAATATTGACTGATGCTTAGCAGACCATGAGACCAAGTTATTACCAAGAAACATGCAATAGCCGGACGTGGAACGTCTGGTATCCGGACAACCACCTCAATCAACATCTGTATACGAGACAAATGTAGATGTCGAAGACGGATATACATGTAAGCCATAGTCAAGTATTCCCCGGATGTATCGAATAATGCGTTTTGAGTACATTTATGTGCTCAACCCTGGGATCATGCATAAACAAGCACACCTGCTGTACGGCATACATAATATCTGGTCTCGTGAAAGTAAGTTACTGAAGAGCCCCTGCAAGACTGCGATAGCATGTCGGATCCTCGTAAGGTGAGTCAGCCGCATCACCCAACTTGGGTTTAGTATCAACTGGAGTAGAAGTAGACTTGCATGAGGACATACCAGCTCGCTTAATGATCTCAGTTGCATACTTACGTTGTGATAAAAATAACCCACCTGCATGACGAGTGACACCAATCCCCAAAAAGTAACTCAATGGCCCCAAGTCTTTCATAGCAAACTCAGAACCGAGCATTGTCATGATAGACTGACGTAATGTATCAGAAGAGGCAGTCAAAATAATATCATCCACATATAATAGTGTATAAGCCAGGGAAGAACCACAACGATATATGAAACAATGAATTATCATATCTGTTGTGAGAAAATCCAATCGTCGAAACATAGTCTGCAAACCTCTTATACCAAGCCCGTGGGGACTGCTTAAGCCCATACAAGGACTTCTTCAATAAACAGACATGATGAGGATATTTGGGATCCCGAATCCCCAATGGCTGATGCATATAGACTGTCTCCTTAAGATCACCATGTAAGAAAATATTCTTCATATCTGGCCGATGAATGTACCATGCTTTCGAAAGAGCTAAGCTGAGCACAGAGCGAATGGTAGCCAACTTGACCACCGAACTAAATGTCTCACCACAATCCACACTAACACGCTGAGTCTTACCATCACCTACAAGACGAGCCTTATGCCTCGCAAAAGAACCGTCAAAATTGTCCTTATGAGCAAAAATCCACATAGACCGAATAATATTAACACCAGATGGACGGGGCACCAACTTCCATGTCTTATTATCAATTAAAACATTATATTCGTCGGTCATAGTAATTTTCCAATTCGGGTCATTTAAAGCAGACACAGGATTACGGGTAGGAGTGATTTAAGAACATTAGAATTTAAATTAAAATGTCTTTTGGTTAAAAAAATACCCCGTTGACTACGAGTGAATGGTCTTTAATTCGGGGGAGAATTAGGCGGATTTAGGGAAATATCGGGACATGTGACGGACTGGCCAGCAGGCAGTGGGTATGATGTCCCAACACTGTAATTGGCAGTGATGGAAGAACCCGAGACTGGACCAGTTTCGGTATTGGGCTGGGTAACTGGCTCAATTACCGAAACTGGCCCAATCACTGGACTGGGAACAATGGACTGTGGCGGTACTGTAGACCCAGCGGGCAGTGGGCCCGCTGGTGGATTTTGGGTATGAGACATGTCTGATAAATGGTGGATAATATACGGGGAGACATCGTCATCCAAAAAATTATATGAACTAGGCACGGGACTACTCACTTTAGCAAACGGAAATTGGGATTCATAAAAAATAACATGGCGACTAATGATGATTTTAGTAGACGATAAATCAAAATATTTATAACCACGATGATTAGACGGATAACCCAAAAACACACAAGGGGTAGACCGGGCCTGATGTTTGTTAATTGTTGTGGATGAAATAGTGAATAACATAAGCACTCAAAGACCCTAAGATGTGAATACAAAAGAGTCTTATTATATAATATTTAAAGAGGGGAAGAATATGTCAAACCTTTGGTAGGAAGAATTTTAATGAGATAAGCAGTCATTTGTAGAGCATGATGCCAAAACGACGGAAGGGCGGAAGAATGAACCAATAAAGTTCGGACGATGTTATTAATGGTACGAATTTTGCGTTCGGCTTTCCCATTTTGTGAGGACGTATGAGGACAAGAGAAACAAAAATTAATACCATTATTAGCACAAAAATCCATAAACAACCCATTATCATATTATTTCCCATTATCACATTGAATATTCTTAATGTCCCGTTCAAATTGGGTACAGATGAAAGCTCTAAATTTTAAAAAGGTGAAAAAATGTGAGATTTTTTCGCTAACGGAAAAGTCCATAAAAATTCGAATAATCATCCAAAAAAAGAATATAATAACGATGGCCCAAAGAACTGATACTGGGAGATGTCCATAAATCACTATGAATAAGATCAAATGGCATTAAAGTACGAGAATTAGAGTCTACAAACGACAATCTAACATTTTTTCCTAAAGAACAAGATTGACAAATCGGAGTACTACGCGTACCCTTATAAGAAATAAAATTATTTTTATCTAAGGAAGACAAAATAGATGACACCGGATGACCTAGACGAGCATGCCATAATGAAGGAGCAAGGGCTGCAAAAGATGATGGCAAGGCTGGACTCGAAAGATCGGAAGTAGGCGTGATAGGATAAAGATCTCCCCAACTATCACATCTCATGAGAGAAATCCCCGTCTTGAAATCCTTCACAAAAAACTCAAAGGGATCAAATTCAACAGAAACAGAATTATCAGTGGTGAATTTACAGACATACACCAAATTTTTAATTAACTTAGGGGCATGAATGGTATTTTTCAAGTCAAGAGGTGGATGGGGGGAAACAAAGTTTTATGACCGTAACCACGAATTGGAATTGAATTTCCATTACCAATAATTATACCACGATTACTGCTCAAATTGGAATAAGACAAGAGAGCACTTTGGTCGGACGTCATGTGGGTAGTGGCTCCAGTGTGTGCATCGCGACTTTAATGTCGGTAGGTGTGGGGGCCACTGTATGATGGGCTTGCGGAGGCCAAGGCCCAAGCACACTGGCCTGCTGCCCCAGCCTAGAAAATTGTCTGTTTGCCGAGACTAGACCTTAGAAACTAGGCCTGGGCTGTTGGGAAAACTGGGCCCAGTTTCCCGGATAATGGCCTGGAAAATAGCCAATGTATGGGCCATATGGACTGGCCCAGTTCCACTGCATAAGGCCTACTGTTGGGCCCAAATTTGTTGTTGCAGCCCACTGCCCCGAAGGCCACCGCCGCCGCCACCACTGTTTCGGCCGCCACCATTATTTCCGCCTCGTTCTGACCCTTTTTGCCGTCACCGTTGTTGCGATTTTGGCCGGAATTGTTGGGATCGAAGGGCAAAAAATTGGACTAGTCATCATGACGACAGGCGGGCCCCCAGTGGCTGCTTTCTTAGCCAATCCAGCTTCTTCGAGCGTGAGCATGGAACGGACCTGATAAAACTGCAGAAGAGGACTGCTCTAACGAAGAAGTGTACCGATGCCATTATAGGCCTCAGATAGGCCTACAACCTTCTGAAGGACAAGACGATCGTTGGTAACAAGCGTACCAACGTTGCGAAGTTAGTCCGCTAATTCCTTCAACCTTTTACAGTATGCTGAAATGTTGGAGAAATCTTCCATATTGACGTGGGAGAATTCCCGATCCAATGAATTTTAATTATAGCCTCGAAGGAAGTGTGTTTGAATAGCCTCGAAGGCAAATGAATAGCCCCGAAGACAAGTCTATTTGAATAGCCCCGAAGGCAAGTATATTTGAGTAGCCCTGAAGGCAAGTATATATGAATAGCCCCAAAGGCAAGTATATTTGAATAGCCCCGTAGGTGATAGCAAGACTATTTACCTTATCAAGATTTCTATCATCTCGAATGTATGACTAAACTTACACACACACTCTCTCTCTCTCTCTCTCTCTCTCTCACACACACACACACACACACACACATATATATATATATATTGTCATATTTCAGAAGATTCAAATAATGTTCCTTTCTTTCAAATTTTCATTCTTTCCACTTGTATGGGTTATAACTCTCAAACCGTAACTTCAAATAAGGTGTTTCTTACGCCAAATTGAAGGTAACACAGGGATCTTGTCACTATGCTAAGTTTCCTATGGAAATACTTAGTGTAACTAGTACAAATTCATGTAAAAACAACCCTATGAAAACTGTCTCGCCATGATTTTTTATAAAAAGGCCACAATCTTAAAACATTCGTTGCTTTTTATATGTGGATTAATCTCTTTAAAGTCTCAAACTATCAGGAACAAAGAAATCTAGAACTTTTATTCATCACAACTTTTCAGATTCCTCACCTAAACATTCAGTTATGTTATTTTAACAACTCTCAGAAAACTATTTCGCCAGATTTTTTTAAAACAAAACACAATCTTAAAACAGTCATAACTTTTTATTCGTAAGTCGGATTAATCTGTGTAAAGTCTCAAACTATCAAGAACAGAGAAATAGAACTTTTAATTAGAACAACTTTTCATATTCCTCACCAATATGTACAGTTATTCCGTTATACGTTCTGCCCTCCGGATTTCATTCGATCCGAGGCAGAAACTGTGAACTGCGATAACTCTCAAACCGTATGTCAATTTTTAGCCCCGCTTGGGCTCAATCGGAAATTTCATCCAATTCTAACAAACATAACTCAGCGAAACAGATTGTAAATCTTATGACCCAAACTAGTTATTAAATAACCTACTAATAATAATTTCATGATCATTCTTTCAACATCCTGATCATATTCTAATATGTGTTGTAACTTAAAAATAAGGGATTATACTAAGAGTTATGAGTGAGAGAAACTCACATTTTGTTGCTTCGTACTGCAAATGAACTTTCAAACTCCAACCAATCCTTTCCCTTATTGCTCTCTTGGTATTTTTATGATATTTGTTCTTTGTGCTAAGTGCTTTATTTTGTGCTATGTTTTATATATAGTGAGTTGTGTGTGTGTAACATGTGAGAGGTGAAAGGAGAAGAGGTTGAGAGAGATGAAGGGGTTTAGGGGGGGGGAACGTGCAGTAATGGGTGGGTTGATATTTATTTTTTTGTTTTGTTTTGTTTTTGGACTTTACATTCTCCCCTCCTTAAACAACATTCGTCCTCGAATGTGAATAAGGTCGTAACACAAACACATAGACACACTCGAATGTGAATAAGTTCGTAACATAAACACATTGACACGCACACTGCACACACATGAAACACAACTAACACATTTTATTACCTTACTCGAACATAAATGGATATTTGACTTTCATCGCGTCTTTGGCTTCCCAAGTTGCTTCTTTTATGGAGTGATTTCTCCATAAGACCTTCACGGAAGCAATATCTTTATTCCTAAGGCGCTTAATTCTTCTATCAAGTATTTCTACCAGAATTTCTTCATATTTAAGCTCTTCGTTCAGGACTATCTCTTGGGTTGGATGACGTGACTTGGATCGTGCAAATATTTTCGTAACATTGACACATGGAATACCGGATGCACCACTTCTAGTTCTTGTGGAAGTGCTAGTTCGTAAGCCACATTTCCCACTCTTCGTAAGATCTCATATGGTCCAATAAACCTCGGGCTCAACTTTCCTTTCTTGTCAAATCGCATCACCCCCTTCATTGGAGAGACTTTTAAAAATACTTTCTCCCTTCCTGAATTTCGAGATCTCTTTTGTGATGATCCGTATAAGACTTTTTGTGGCTATGAGCTGTCTTGATCCGCTCCCAAATTATCTGCACTTTGTTGTTTGTTTCTTGAATGACTTCGGTCTGAACAGTAGTGTTTCGCCCACCTCGAACCATCCAAGTGGAGATCTACATTTTTGCCCATACAATGTTTCGAACGGAGCCACATATATGCTTGAATGGAAATTATTGTTATATGCGAACTCAATTAAACATAGGTGGTCCAACCAGTTGCCCCGAAAGTCCAACTCATAAGACCGTAACATGTCCTCCAATGTTTGAATTGTTCGTTCAGCATGTCCATCTGTTTGCGGGTGGAAAGTCGTGCTCAGCTTAACTTTTATCCCGAGGCCCTGCTGAAAACTTTGCCAAAAGTGTGAAGTGAACTGGGAACCCCTATCCAAAATAATTCGTAGTGGAATCGCGTGTAACCTCACTATTTTCTTCAGATAAATCTACGCATATTGCGGCACCCAATACGTAGTCTTGACCGGTAGGAAATGGGCTGACTTTGTAAGCCAATCTACAATCACCTAGATAGAATCGTAACCTTCTCAAGTTTTTGGTAGACCAGTCAAAAAATCCATATGAATTGCCTCCCATTTCCACATGGGACACCAATGTCCTGAAGTAGTCCGCCGGGTTTTTTATGTTCCTGTTGACACGTAAGACATCTTCCGATAAACTCTGCAACATCCCTCTTCATTCCGTCCCACCAGTAATTTGCCTTGAGATCATGATACATCTTCGTTGATCCTGGATGAATGGAATACCTGGTGTTGTGACCCTCATCCAAGATCTTCTTTCTTAGGTCTCTTACCTTAGGAACACATAACCTACCCTTATACCGAAGGGTATCATCATTGTCTCCTAACGTAAACTGTGAAGGTTTTCCCCATTGGATCATCTCTCGAAATCTAACAAACTTCGTATCCTCAAACTGACTTTCTTTTATTTCCGAAGCTAAGGCAGACTGAGAGGTATCATGCACCACCACCCTGCCTTCACCAACCTCAGTTAAACTAATCCCGAGGTTTCCCAATTTTTGTACCTCACTTATAATACCTCTCTTTTGTATTGTCAAGTGGGCCAAGCTGCCCATTGATCTCCTACTGAGTGCATCGGCCACCATGTTAGCTTTTCCAGGATGGTAAAAAATGCTAAGGTCATAATCCTTAAGCAATTCTAACCATCTCCTTTGTCGCAGGTTCATATCCTTTTGCGACATAATAACTACACTGATAATGTAAAAATATATAAATTACCTAAATTAAGCGTTAGTGAGTCTGATACGCAGTAATAGAAATATCATTTACAGAAGTTCCAACACTAGTTGATGATGAATAAGGAAGTGATGAAGAATTTCTTGATCTAACCACAAAACCAGGTTGTCCAGGATCAGCAAGTTTTGTTTCATTGTAGAGCATGAAGACAACTTTAGACACCATTGGTCTGTCATTTGCAAATGATTGTACACACAATAGTCCAATTTGGATGCATCTCAAAACTTCACATGTTTCATATCAGTCCCCTAATGAGAGATTAACTATATCTAAAGCTTTGTCATCATTTCATGAATCCCAAACATATCCAACTAAATTTAAGGAATGATCCTGATAATGTGTAGTGTTCTTCCTGCCAGTGATGATCTCCAACAACAGAACTCCAAAAATGTAAACATCAGAGTTCACTGAAAAATGCCCTTCCATTGCATATTCTAGTGACATATAACCCTATGTTCCAACAACTCAATTCGTGTTAGCTTCAATTTGATCACATATAAATATTCTAGCAGTTCTGAAATCTGATATTTTCGGGTGCATTGAGGCATCAGACATTGATGGCTTTTAGATCCCTATGTATGATTCTCACTCGAGGGTCGTGGTGAAGGTATGACAATCCTCGTGCAATTCCAACGATGATTTCAAGTCGTTTTCTCCAATCTAACTGAGACCCTTTAGTTCTATTAAAGATAAAACTGTCCAAGCCTTTGTTTGGCAGGTATTCATAGACCAACATATTCTCTCATCTTTGTATACAACATCCTAAAAGCCTCACAAGATTTATGTGTTGTACTCTTGCGATTAATGTTACTTCATTCTTGAATTTCACCACTTCTTGCCCTGAATTGTTTTTGAAAGCCTTTTGACCGCTACCTCTTGTCTGTTGTTTAGTTGGCCCTTGTAAACGCTGCCAAAGCCTCCTTAACCGAGTTTATTATTATCAGTGGAAGAAATGATAGTGCTTAGATAAAAGATAAACACATCTACATGTTCACTTCCATCCATCTCATTTCCTCTTGAAGAGTTCTCATGGGATGCTAAATTCCTTCTCAAAATATTCAAATCGGTGAACTGGTCCTCCTTATCTTTTATCCTTTTCCTTTTTACCAAACAACAAGTAAACGAGAGTCCGACGAGTATTGCAGAAATGCACACTGTCACAATTTCTATGGTTCTTTTTATGTGATAACCATTGTTGTTCTTCAAGAATTGAGCCAAAGTAGATGCAGATACTCTGATATACAAATCTTGGCCTCCATCTGTAAACTCTCTTGTGTCTATCAAGTCACCATACCAAGTGATACATCCAATTCCTCCTACACTAACATTAGCACTTGCATAAGCAGTGCAAGAACAATCTCAAACACAATTTCTCACATTCTTGCAACCCGACACTCCTATTCAATCGCCCAGTGTAGGTGTTCGGGATTTTCACGTTACTCAATTTGGAAAACCCCTCGCCATTTTTGCACACATTTTCGTCCTTCTTCCTTAAGCACCCGTGGGAACTGCCTCTCAAGTACCATGACCTATTATCCCTTGGCTCATACCCGATAAGGCACTTACACTCAAATTCACCCAAACTGTACAAGTTGCAAGTACTAAATTTCCCACAATGTACATAATTATCACACGAATCCTTAGGCGCGAACCAAAATTGTACCCATTTTTGCTTGCTTTCTTGCCAATTCAATATATTCAGCATCCCCCCGATCCTACATCGGACCATTCTTTCCTTTATCTTCCAGACTTTCTTCACTTGACGTAGAAATTTGAGCAAGGATCCTTCTTTACTATCTCCACATAGCATCTTTGCTCTTTTAAACGAGGAGTGGAAATCTCCCGGGATGGAGTTGACTATTATTTGTAGTAGGACTCCAATCGGATAGTCGAAAAAGGTCAGGTCAAATGAGCGCCTCTTCCGTCTAGCGCTAAGCAAATCTGTACAACATGAGATTGTGTCATCCATATATGCACCAAAATCGTTTCCTGAGTCCATCCTACGGTCCATGAACTCTTTCTGAGCTCGCATTATCCTTTTCATTTCTATGAGCACTTCCCTCTTGGTTGGAACTCGTATTGTAACCATATCTATAAAAATAACTGTTAGTTAGTTTATCATTGCACATTTCTCTTCCATAATCCTTTGAAGGAGGTAGTACGGAACCAAATCTTTGAAAAGACTCAAGATAGGCACGAGAAGAGTATGAAGGAAGTGACATTGTTTAGGATGTTATTCTGGTAACTTATTACTAAGGTGGCGCGCAAACCGTCGCAATAAGTAACCGTTCAAACACCCAACTCAAAGAAATTTCATAGAATCTCCTAACCTGGTTTAGCTCTGATACCAACTTGTCACGCTTCGACTTTTCTCAAGTCTTTCCTTAGGGCGAGATGGCACCTGGACGACCATCCCTTCCCAGGCGAACCATTAACTTATTTTCTTCCTAAATTAAACATGTATTTAGGTGCGGAAATAATAGAAACATGTACTTCTTTAATGAAAGCACGAGCCCATACTCGTGCATCCACCAATCTTCTAGGCTCGATAGAAGTTCAAATACAGGATAAAAACATTTGAATCTTAAAAGAAAATAATCTCATGTGGGGCATTCCCCGAGATAACGAAAGCCTAATTCTTCAACCTACTTAATCAAGAAAGACCATCACCAAATCCAGAGCAATGGATTGGTGGAACAGTGAGGCTGTGGGACTATCGCTAGCCCTGTTGCGGAGCTTTTTCTCTATCGCGCTTTCCTGAAACAATGTTAAATAAAAGAGTCGGCCCTACCATACGGGGTTGAGTGATAACCTCGCCCTACAATTCAAAGCAACCTCACAATATTTTAAGTACATTCATATTATGAACATAATAAGCATTTCATGAAAACAGGTTTAAACACTGTCGGTGTACAAGCCCGTACATATTCACACACACAAAATCTCCTCCCAACTCATCCTTGGGAATACTTAGTTAACCAATACACCTACCTTATCTCATATCACATATTATGTATACTTGTTGAGGTGTGTGCAACCCGATCCAATGCATTTCAATTATAACCCCGAAGGCAAGCGTGTTTGAATAGCCCCAAAGTAAATATATATGAATAGCCCCGAAGGCAAGTGTATTTGAATAGCCCCGAAGGCAAGTATATTTGAGTAACTTCGAAGGCAAGTATATTTGAATAGCCCCGAAAGCAAGTATATTTGAATAGCCCCGAAGGCAAGTATATTTGAATAGCCCCGTAGGTGATAGCAAGACTATTTACCTTATCAAGATTTCTATCATCTCGAATGTATGACTAAACTTACACACACACACACACATATATATTTAAGAAGATTCAAATAATGTTCCTTTATTTCAACTTTTCGCTCTTTCCACTTGTATGAGTTATAACCCTCGAACTGTAACTTCAAATAAGGTGTTTCTTATGCCAAATTGAAGGTAACACGGGGAGCTTATCACTATCCCAAGTTTCCTCTGGAAATACTTAGTGTAACTAGTACAAATTCACATAAGAACAACCCTATGAAAGCTGTCTCGCCAGGTTTTTTTTTATAAAAAGGCCATAATCTTAAAACAGTCGTAACTTTTTATCCGTAAGTCAGATTAATCTCTTTAAAGTCTCAAACTATCGAGAACAGAGAAATATAGAACTTTTATTCATCACAACTTTTCATATTCCTCACCGAAACATTTAGTTATGTTATTTTAACAACTCTAAAAAAACTATTTCGCCAGATTTTTTTTTAAAACAAGACACAATCTTAAAACAATCATAATTTTTTATCCGTAAGTCGGATTAATCTGTGTAAAGTCTCAAACTGTCGAGAACAGATAAATCTAGAACTTTTATTCAGCACAACATTTCAGATGCCTCACCAATATGTACAATTATTCCGTTATACGTTCTGCCCTCCGGATTTCATTCGATCCGAGGAAGAAACTTTGAACTGCGATAACTCTCAAACCGTATGTCAGTTTTAGCCTCTCTTGGTATAAATCTAATCATGAAGGAGATATGTAAAACCCTGTAAAATTTCATCCAATTATAACAAGCATAACTCATAGAAACAGATTGTAAATTTCATGACCAAAACTAGTTATTAAATAACCTACTAACAATAATTTCATTATCATTCTTTCAACATTCGGATCATATTCTAATATGTGTTGTAACTTAAAAATAAGGGATTATACTAAGAGTTATGAGTGAGATAAACTCATCTTTTGTTGTTTCGTACTGCAAATGAACTTTCAAACTCCAACTAATCCTTTCATTTCTTGCTCTCTTGGTATTTTTATGATATGTGTTCTTTGTGCTAAGTACTTTCTTTTGTGCTATGTAGAATATATAGTGAGTTGTGTGTGTGTAACTTGTGGGAGGTGGGAGGAGAAGAGGTTGAGGGAGATGAAGGGGTTTAGGGGGGGGGGGGAACGTGCAGTAATAGGTGGGTTGGTATTCTTTTTTTTTTGTTTTTGTTTTTGTTTTGGGACTTTACAATAAGAATATACTAATTAATGTAATTGATCTAATTGATACTAATTTACATGTGATTGATTCTAGACTATTCTTGAGTGATTGTCGAGATAATTATGGGATTGACCCATAATTATTCTTACAGTCCCCCGCAGTCTTAGCGGGAGATTCTCGTATGCTGAAACTGTCCCTGAAATAATCAAAAAGTATACGCGGAAGACCTTTTGTGAAGATGTCGGCAATATGATAATGGGACGGTACATGGAGAACACAGACTTAACCTCAGACAACCTTTTCTCAGACAAATAAGATATCCCTTTCAATGTGTTTCGTGCGCTGATGTTGAACAGGATTTCCGGATAAGTATATCGCACTTACATTGTCACAATAGACCACATTTGCCTTTTCAATCGGACAATGTAACTCTAACAGGAGATTACGAAGCTAATATGACTTAGCAACCACATTGGCTACTCCTCGGTATTCTGCCTCAACACTAGACCGAGATAGTGTGGATTGTCGTTTTGACGACCATGAAATGAGATTGTCCCCAAAAAACACACAATAACCTGAAGTGGAACGACATGTGTCCGGGCAGCCACCTCAATCCGCATCTGTATAGTATGAGAGACTCGAGATGGAGGACTTATATAGATGCAAACTGAAATGAAGAGTACCCTTAACATACAGCAGAATTCTTTTGAGAGCCCCCATATGTTCTTCATTCGATTCATGCATGTGTAAAATAAACTTGCTGAACCACATAGGAAATATCGGGTCTCATAAAAGTCAGTTATTGCGAGGCCCCTGCTAGGCTGCGGTAATGTGTAGGATCGTTGTGGCCGAAAAAACAAAGAGGAGAAAAGAAAAAAAATCGGTTAAGGGGAAGAAGAGTTAGGGTTTAGGGCAAAAGATCTTTGGCTCTGATACCATGTACGAAATTGATTTCTTGACTTAATTTATTCTCAACATTACAATATATACAATCACAATAATCAACTCTTGCTATCTATAAGAATATACTAATTAATGTAATTGATCTAATTGATACTAATTTACATGTGATTGATTCTAGAATATTCTTGAGTGATTGTGGAGATAATTATGGGCTTGACCCATAATTATTCTTACATTGAGGAAATGGAAATCAGAAGATCATTGTTGATTAAGCTGAATGAGCTTTTAAGCTTTCTTTCTTGTGTCGCTTTCACCCGAGGAATACTTTTTTGTTTCCTTTTTACCTCCATATATTATTAAAGATATAAATACTCCCTTAGTCTCATATTAATTGTCACATTTCTCTTTTATATGTTCGAATCATAAATAAGGAGTATTTTCTACTAATTTATCTTTTAACTCTTTTCAATGCATATACACTTTATTTATGTGCCTTATTCTTTAAAAAATAATTAATTTTAAGAGCAAAATGAGAAAATATTAATTAATTTTATCTTAATTTTATAATTGACAAGTATTTTGAAACATGTACTTTTAGCAATATTGACAACTAATGGCAAAAGCTTTCTCTTTGAGTCGGAGTTTCAAGAATGATGTATTTTTTTAATTTAATTACTCAAATCAGTAAATTTTGATTTCTTTTTTAAAACATGTAAGCATGTGTCATTCAATTCTATTTTAATATTTCTACAATGTATAACTTAAATTAGCAAATTTATTAAAAGTCTATTAATTTTAACACGTATCCAAATTGTTCATAATAATATTGAGCTAATTATATTTATTGTAAAATAATTCAAGTTGGACTTTAATCACAAGAAACGTCCCTACATGTGTTAGCGCTTAAACAAAAATAAATGTTGTAAGTTCCTTTGGCTCTTTAGTATTCACATTAAATTTTCCTTCTCAATTACATGATTGAATCAAGTTAACTAGTCGAGCCAAATCGAATTCAAGCTTAGTCTAGCTTAATTGAACTTCAATCGAAATTGAATCAAGTTTCCAAGTAAACTTTGATCAAAATTAAAGTAAAGTTTTTTTTTCCAATCAAGTCTGTGACCTAGTGGTTAATAAAGTGGTTGAGCACCAAGTTATCTTAGATTCAATTCCTACCTTAGATAAAATACTAGATGATTTATCTTCTGACTCGAACACCACGATTATATATAAAAAATTAAATAAAATTTTAATCAAGATCGAATAAAGTTTAAGTAAGAAATAAATTCAACATTTAAAAAATTAATTTTATATTACTATACAGTACTCTCTCCCTTTCAAAAAATTGACCTATTTTTCTTATTAGTTTATCTAAAAAAGATTAATTTCTTTTTATACAATTACAAAAATATATAATATTTATTTTGAATCACATATTTTAAAAAAATTTATTTATTTTTTAAATTTTATGTCAAATTAAAGTAAGCGCAATTTTTTTTAGAACAGATTAAGTACTATATATTTTTTGCACGTCTTAGCAAAGCAAAAACCCAAAAAGGACAGAAAATATCTCATCCTATATAGGAAGCAATAAAAGCCCCTTGTGCATCCTCCCATCCATCCATCCATCCATCCATCCCGTTACATCCTTCTAGGGTTCCGCCGTCCCCATTCGCCACGATGCAACCAGCAAATTCCATGGTTCCACCACCACAACACTACCAGCAGACACAGCAATGGCCTCCGCAGTATCAGGTTGCTCCGCCGCAGCAGCAATCAGGATATTATTACCCGCAGCAAGGCGGAGTTCCTCCACCGCAACAACAACAACAACCTCAGTACAACGCCTCCGGTGCTGATGAGATCCGAAGCCTTTGGATCGGAGATCTCCAGTTTTGGATGGACGAACAATACCTCCTCAACTGCTTCGCACAAACCGGAGAGGTATGCCACGTGTACCAAAACCTGTTATTGTCCCCTTTTATTATATACCTGTATACTTCTTGCTAAGTTAACGAATAGTTCATGTTCATGAATTGATTCATTGATCAACAGGGGGAACAAAAAAGATATGATTTTCCTACTGAGTGTTTATTGAATAATGTGAATTTGCTGTTCTCTATATTTAGTAGTATGTGAATATGTTGTTCATTAGTATAAAATACAGGGATGTGAATATGATGTAGTAGTTTATAATAAGTGACTTTTGGGTTACATTGTTGGTAAAAGGGTCTTTTCTTGAGCCGAGTGTCTATTGGAAACAGCCTCCCTACCTTCACAAGCTAAGTGTAAGGTCTGCGTACACTCTAGCCTCTCCATACCCCACCCGATAGTAGGTTATGTTGTTGTTGTTGGTAAAAGGCATGTGAATAGGCTGTAATTTGTTTTCTTTTTTTTTAATTCCATTGACCCAGGTAACTTGTGGTGCCGGGGGTTGGAATTGACCCCTGCCTTGTGAATTATCTCCAAAAAATGTTTTACATAGGGGGAGTAGAACTAGCCCCTCCCAACTCCTATTGAGGATTGAGATCCTATACAAGACTAGGGATTTTAACACTATTAAATCCTAGCAAAAATTTAAATTAGTAGCTCCTATGTCCCCAGGTTCTATACAGATTATGGTACATCAAAAGTAAAGACATCAAACTTCTTAGATATCATGCCACAAGAATGATTGAAGCTCTTCACTAAAGATTTAGCTTTTGGAGAGACATCCTTCTTGAAGAGCTTAGAATTAGCTGTAATTTGTATTCAGTAACTTGTTTTACATGGTTGGTAAAAGGTATGAGAGTATGCTGTAATCGTATTCAGTAACTTGTTTTACATGGTTGCTTAAAGGTATGAGAGTATGCTGTAGTTTGTATTCACTAACTTTTGTTATATTGTCTCGCTGTCTGGTAAAAAGATATGTGAATATGCTGTAGTTTGTTTCAGTAAATTATATTACCTTGTTGGTAAAAGTATGTGTATATGCTAGTGTGTATTCAGTGAATTGTATTACCTAGTTGGTAAACGTATGTAAATATGCTGAAGTTTGTATTCAGTAATTTGTATTACAATATGTATTCAATGTACTGTAGTTTGTATTCACGAACTTGTATTACATCGCTGGTTGAAGGGATGTGAATATGCTGTAGTTTGTGTTCTGCAATTTGTATTCTTGCCTCTTGTACTGTATGAGCAGTAGTGTTAGTACTATTAATGGTCTTCTCTCTTTCACTTGTCTTTTTGTTTTTTACTGAATATAACTGTTTGTCTATTACGTAGGTGGTCTCTGCTAAAGTTATCCGTAACAAGCAAACAGGACAATCAGAGGGTTATGGGTTTATTGAGTTTATTAGTCATGCTGCCGCAGAAAGGAATCTGCAAGCATATAATGGAACCTTGATGCCTAATATTGAGCAAAATTTTAGACTTAACTGGGCTTCACTTGGTTCCGGTGAAAAACGGGCTGATAATGGTCCTGAATATACAATATTTGTTGGCGACTTGGCAGCTGATGTCTCTGATTATATGCTTCAGGAGACATTTAGGGCTAACTATCCTTCTGTGAAGGGTGCTAAGGTTGTAACAGATAAGGCAACGGGGCGTACCAAGGGTTACGGTTTTGTTAAATTTGGGGATGAAAGTGAGCAGATACGTGCTATGACTGAGATGAATGGACAGTTTTGCTCAACTAGGCCCATGCGGATTGGTCCTGCAGCTAACAAGAAGAGTATGGGTGGTCAAAGTCAAGGTATGCCTCAACCTAGGTTGTATATGTACTTTGTTACGTAGTAATCCTTACAGCAGTTAAGTGAAACAAATCCAGCTTGCAGCTCGATTGCTTGCTTCAGTCGGCTTTTAGATTGTGGATCTTTCGTCTTGTGTTTAGTTGTCATAAATTCCTTTTAATGGTCGAGTTTTGATAGCTTGAGGATGCTGTTTTATTTTGGGGTAAAGTGATGTCTATATTTGTTCTGCTCGCCTATTCGGGCGTCGTTATGTTTCCTTTCATTCCATTATGCTCTTGAATTCTTGATGAGTACCCAGCTATCGACGTCATTTCGTTCCAGTAGTTAAAAGCTTCCCTTGAATATTAAATCTCATAAAACTCCGCTTGTCTCCAAGCAGGATGATTTGGAGGCTCTATGATAAGGGCCTGGACGCTTGTTTCAGCGGAAATGAATACCTTTTAGGACGTGGTGTGGCGTAAGTCAGTTCATTTAAATGTGGTTAAATTTCTCTTTGTAGGATCCTCGTGAAATTAATCCTTTTTAAGTTTTGCAATTTTTTCCATTACTCCATACTCCAGTCAGATTACTTTATCTTTACTTTTCAGCCATTTTGCTTTGTCTTTACTTTTCAGCCATTTTACATTATCATTACTTTTCAGCCATTTCACTTTATTATTACGTTTCAGCCATTTCACTTTAGCGTTACGTTTTTCCAATATACGAAACAGGGGATTTAACTAAGTTGATTCTTAGGAAATGTCGAATCAAACCTTTCGGTCGTCTAATTCTTTAACTTCGATATTATGTTAGTGTGCCACGAGTTGCACTTTGATCTTCAGTATACCTCTACACTTTTGGCAGTCTCGTTCACTAATTTAGTTATCCTAGTCCTGGATTCATCTCTTAGTTCTGCTCCATTTACCGTGTGAATCTGTTCAGTAAATCCCCTTCACAGGGGCAAGAAGTTTCCTGCCACAATTATAATCTAATGCTGCCATCAAATGTTTCTGGTTGGTACAAGATTTTGGTACCCATTTTTTTTATGTGATGTTATTGCTAAATGGGGGTAGTCAAATCATTTTTCTTGACTACGATTTTTTCTTATTTTTAAATTATGAACTATTGTGACTTGAAATAGGTACTTCTTATGTAGTTCATAAAATCTGTAAATTTTATTTCAAGAACTTGAAGAATCTATGCCCAAATGCATACAAATATTAGGTCCTTTGACCCTTTATATTTCGTTCCTTTGCACATGAATGTGTCAGAGGGATTAACTTTTTATCTGCTGGAGTGCTGGTAGCTGTATGTATAGTTACTTGTTACATTATTTATGGAAACTAGCACCTTCCTGCCTTCTCTCCTTTCTTGTTTAACAGCCACGTGCTAAAGCATTAAAATTATCTTAATGCACGAGAATGAGATAGGATGAATAAGATAATGCCGTGCGCGCTGGTAAGTTCATGATATTATTCAGAAACCGCAGGACAACCTGATGGTGTATATACATCATGTAAATTATTTTCTATTTGCTTACTCATACCTCTTCCCCCTTTGCCAAACTATGGCCCATCGTTCACAAATTTGAAACATAAATATCTTCTTGCTTCTGAACTCCCTATAGCACATTTGAATATATTCATTGTGATACGTGAAGAACCTTTTGTTTGGTGATCCAACAGTTGAAAAGTGTGTCCATTTCTCAAATGCCTTGATTGCCTCTCTAAATTGTTAGACATGCCTCCTGACTTTCTTAAACCTTTTAGTCAAATGTCTGTCAGCTTGTGTTCTCAACTCATGCATATTCTTATTCTTTTGAGGCCTGTAAGAGCTAAGCGTTATTATCCTCCTTGCACTGTTGGAGCAATGCAATCATCAGTCTGATGCTTGATCTATTTAATTGTGAAATGACAGTGCAGTCTTGTCTCTTGAATCACATGTATTAGTGTTCTCTGAATAGGAACTTGTACACTGATTTGTTTAATGATGGTGATAGTGACAGTCTTCTGAGTTCTGTCTGACTTTTGCCTTGTAGTGATAGTTTATGGTACATATGCTTTGTAGTTTTGTATTCCTACTGTCCTGTCTTTGCTAAAACATACTATGTACTTCTTCTTACTAATGGAGCATAAAGTTCTCCACCCTCTGCTCACATTTGTCTCTTTCATTTGCAGCTTCTTATCAAAGTTCACCTGGAACTCAAAATGAGGATGACCCTTCTAATACCACTGTCAGTACATTTCTTTTTGGCGTCATTTGATGTTCTGTTAGCTTGTACTCATAACCAAATGAATTTGGTTGCAGATTTTTGTTGGGAACTTGGATACCAATATAACGGATGAACATCTAAGGCAGATCTTTGGACATTATGGGCAGTTGCTTCATGTAAAAATACCAGCAGGCAAGCGGTGTGGCTTTGTTCAGTTTGCCGACAGGTATTGTAATATGCCTTCTGAAGATTATCCATCTCATTGCTTGGAGAATTAACACATGGTCCATCCTTGTTATTGCAGAAGTTGTGCTGAGGAAGCTCTACGGGTATTAAATGGAACTCAGCTGGGTGGACAAAGCATCCGTCTTTCCTGGGGTCGTAGTCCTGCAAACAAGCAGCAGGTAAGTAATGCCGAAATTATAATTTCTGGTTTTGGCACTCCCCGATACCAATCTGAATTTTATGTCCCATCTCTGGCTTGTGCAGCCTCAGGCAGATCCAAACCAATATGGTGGATATTATGGGTATGCAGCTGGATATGATGGCTATGGTTATGCTCCTCCTGCTCAGGATCCAAATCAGTATTATGCGGGCTATGCAGGATATGGAAATTACGCACAACCTCAACAGCAGCAAATTTTGCAACAGCCCCAGGTTTGATGAACCCTTTATGCTTATTTATTAACTAAAGCTTTTTACTTAATACCCACATCTCCTTTTCGGAGTGGAAATGAATCCAACATTCCTTTAGGTTATTAATATCTTTTTAGTTTTTGACTGCTTTTAGTCCCTTCTCCACGTTTTGTTACTGGTACTTGGAAGAACAAAATTATTCATTGAAGAATTTGATATTTGAACTGATAACAGTTGCTAAAAGAATTATAATGTTCTTGAATACTCATCTCACTTCCTTTTTGCAGTGATCTGCTGGTCAAAGGAATTCAAGGGTGCTTCGCGGCATGATTATGTATTGATGTTAGAAGCGGTGCATATGATCTTCTGTTGGAACCCGGATGTATTATATTTCACCAATTTATGGTTATGTTAGACTGTTGCTTATCTTGCGTGTTTTTTTTTTTCATGCTTCTTTCATGTTGCCATTTTGGTACTTAAGATATGAGATCTAGATATACTTGAAGACCTCAGAGAAGTGTAGGCATGTATTTGTACTTGTGCTTTTTGGCTATCCCAACAATGCTTAATACTTTACTTTGCTCGTTGCTCCATATTGGTTTTGCCGTTCAGCCTGTTTTTTAAAGTGGTTTTCTGAAATAATTACTTGCGTATAATCATTTGGATGACTCGTCTGGCGTCTCAGTTGTAGTATTTGGTTAAGATGCGGTTACGTATCATTTGGATGACTCAGTGTCTTCTATTATATTTTAGATTCCCTGGTTGTGATGCTACTCTATCACGTTTTATCTCATTGGTTAATTCACTGTCTCTTGATTGATCTGTTTTGTCTAACCGCTCTGTAAGTTCGCTAGCAATACACGAGCACTAGCTACTCCATTGCGTTGTATGTTTAGGTGATGAATATTATTCAAATTTTGAGATAAAAAAAGGGTTCCTTTGCTTTCAACACATCCAATATTTTGAAAAAAAAACACTGGTTACCGATATTTGGATTGACGCCAATTGCCAGATGATGTGCGATCAAAATTTTAGTCATGACGTACGTCAGCTGTGTTTTAAGTGCCACCCTATTATTCAACAAACCAATCGGATTGCTAGGGAAAACGCCATCAGATTTTGATCTAATTCAAAAACTAACTGAATTGAGCATGTCCAAATTCATTTTTTCATAGTTGTAGGATCAGAAATAAGCCAGCAAATGAATGCAAATAATTCTTTTTATGCCTGCTGATACTTGTGTCTCCGGCGCTATAGGTTCTCTAAATATTGAGTATGTTACTTTCTTGATGGCCTTCTTCGATCCCTGCCACTTCTACGTTCAAACCAATCAACAGATCTTGTAAGGTCACTCAATTTGGTAACATCTGACCACTGCTGCATCCTAAAAGTATCTCGACAAGTAGAGTGAGATCGTTACCCCCAAAAAAATGTCACCGAATTAAAACCATCAATGCGTTGGGAAAGTGGGTGTTTTTGTATACTCAGTGCCAAGTTTTGGGATCACATTTTCAGGAAGATGCAAAACTTTTTATAACACAAAAGTGCTGTTGCTGGGAGTTGACTGAAAGCGCACCATTTATGCAATCTGAGCAATTTCAACAAAATATTGATGCTTTCTTTTCACAAAACTTTTTATAACACAAAGTGCTGCTTTCTTTTCAAATGAACGCAATCTGAGCAATTCAACAAAATATTGATGCACCAATTGTTGCTTTTGACGGGGAAAGGACTGTGATCATCAGACATGTAAAATATGTGATTTGTTCCATAGTTTTTGGGTGTCAATAAGATTTTCCCCATTATTGGACCTAGAGAACTGAATCTCTTCTTTGATCTGCCGCTTAGGGTTGATAGAGGTAAACTTAGGTGTAGAAGCAAACATAGTGGATTATTAGTGCTCTAAGTAAAAAGAACTTGGATGATTTCAAGTCCAAACCCAAAAATAATGGACTATTTTGGTCCTTTTCTCGACAGATGACACGAATATTACAGTTGGATGGAAGGAATATGAGGAGACAAATAATTGCTGATTTTGCTTTTAAAACACATCATTCCTATCTTCTCTTTCCATTCTAAATAAACAATGATCTTAATCAGATATTTGTTATACTGAATTCTTTTCTGCAGAAGTAGCCGAGAACTTCAAATGGAAATGCCAGAACACACAGTTCAAATATAACCAGTTAGTAAATGTACCCATAAGAAAGACTGACACGGGCGACTTGTTGTTCCTCCAAGGCTATCCCAGCAAGAATGGGTTCCTCATGCAAATTCTGTTCGCTTAGATCTATCAAACTGAAATATCTACTGCCTTTAATTCATTCTGGCTTCTTTAAGTTCAGGCAGTTATCTGTTGCTTGGTTGAATAACTCCTGAACCTGCTTTAGCTCCTTTTCTAAATCACCAAAATCAGCAAACTGAGTCTCAGAATAACCAAAAAATTAATAATATAAAGAGGCACATGGGTATTTGGCCAAAATCACCAAACTGAGTCTCAGAATAACCAAATAATTAATAATATAAAGAGGCACATGGACATTTGAACCTTAGCCTAACTAGAACAACTTTCACTACTCTCTCAAAAGGAAAACTAATACATGAATACTAACTTTCCTCCATCACAAATTGTGCAGTCAAGTAAAAGATAAGGTTGTGGAAGTAGTGGCTCAATCAGTTCAGTTCAGAACCATCTCGGTCACTGTATGCGTATAGCCATGTATTGCATAATAAACACCTATTCCAAAATCAAAGCTATGTCAGTTACACTAGGAACAAATTCTTACCTGCAGCTTCCAGTTGTTTTTGAAGTTCTTGGCCAACTGCATCGTTCTCAGCCTACATCACATACATACAATGATACAGAGTAAGAATTATTGAGTAAAAAATGTAGATAAAACACTAAGCCCAAAAACATAATGACAGATTAATCTTTATTTATCCTTTTTAGTTTTTCAATTTAACTACGGTAGAGCTTTTGTAACTCAGCGAGAATATGGCATTGAATTAGAGGAAGACGGACCATCACCTTGTTCAAATATCATATGTCAAAAAGTTATACACAGAAAAGTCTGTACCTGGAGTTCTGCAATTCTTTTCAATTGGTCTTCTTCGCCCCCATCCGATAAAGGAAGAGCAGCAACCAACGCATCAAACTGCCCAAAAAAAGAAAAAAAATATGATCTGTTGTCAAGAATACAATGAGATTGTAGCAAAGCTACACTTTAGGAGCACATGGCAATTGGTCCGAATTAAAGCCACGTAATCTTCAAGGCTTTTAAAAGGAAAGTTACGTCATTCTTTTCGGAATAGATTAAAAAGGAAAGAGTGTCGTATAAAATGGAACATGAGTACTTTTTTTCACGAGTAAGGCCCAAAAAGAAAAAGGAAGAGCAGATGATATCTGCTATCTAGATGGCAACCTAGATATCATCTACTCATTATCTTATCAATAGCAATCTTGATGTATTATCAATCAAGTCTCAGCTCCAGTTTAGTTGGGGTCAGCTGAATGAAGCCTCTATAGCCATTTCACTTTTCATGTCAATTTCATCTACTAAATAATTTGTATTTTAAGGTAAATTTGGGGTTCTCTCAAACAGGCTCATACTTCCATAGGCATGATTGTCTTTAACCAGGGAAAAATAGCTTCTGGACGACACAGGGCTAATACAAGTTAACAACAACTAAGCCTTAATCCTAACTAGTTGGTGTCGCTTATACGGATCTTTTGTCTCCAAAATCTTATGTTCTTACTAGTTGTATTACTAAAACAGGAAAAAAAGATCAATCGTATTAGCATTGGTAACAACACGCTGTTCACACAGTGATAATTCCTGTCATACGGATGCAAGGAATAAGTCAAAAAGCTGTTTCATCCTTTCTTTTCAAGGAAAAAAATGGGAATCGGGTCTCAGAGTTCCATTAATCTGTTTCTAGATGTTTTTTTTTTGGTGTTGTATGTCTTTAGGTAGGGAGGTCCAATAGATACTGACAATGACAATATTTGATGTCTTTGGTTGACCAGCACTTGGTCAACAAGTCATTCTAACTCGAGGTCGTAGGATATTGACGATAGTGATTATCGCTCGGTCAACATGATTGTGAGGCCAAGAAGAAAACAAGGGAAATATAACTGTGAAGAAAACAAGGGAAATATAACTGTCGGAGACATAAGACCGTATGGCAATTGATCATCACGGGTGTCACTTCCTTGTTTACAAACTAAGGGACTACCCAGAGATCAAGTGTTCTGCCTGTCTAGGGGAATGGGCTTAAAACCCAAAATATACGGACCAATACAGTGGAAACCCAACCTTACGAACTGGAGATCCCGGTAATTTGGTTCAATGGGAAAACTAAGTTGTAAAGGTTCGGTTGATCGCTTCGGTGGAAGCATGAGCACTTCGGATAGTGATTTCGAAAAGAAACACCAAATCCAAAGCCGTTCCCGCGATAGACGTTAAGTGCTACTGCCGCAGTATGGGTAAAGGTTAAGTTTTCAAAACTCGTAATGATCCTCAACGATTGAGGTTAGGTCTTTGGGAAACTTTTAATGGTTCCTAACATTTGTGAAGTGGGGTATAGCAGGATACCTTGTAGGAGACCACCTATTTAAGTGCGAGGACGGGCCGCCTCAAATTGAACGCACTTAAGAATCCAAGACGTTGTCCATGGCCAAAACGGACAAAACATTACGAAGAAGAGAGTAAGGGAATTTGTTGTGTTGGTACTTGTTGTCTTGGCTTACACTAAACACCGACGGTTCAAGACATCACGTTCACCGCGCGGTAAGTAAGTCCGATGGTATTCAACTATGGAAGGTTCAAAGTGAGGCTACCTCTCCTTATGCAACATCGGTCCGCTGAAATATTGCTGGAAATGAAAAGACACCATGTGAGTGCGCCAAAATCTCTTTCAAGAGGGGATTGTTGGAAATTTGCCTTTGGCGGGAGTTGCGACCGACCAACTTTAACGGCTTAAACACTAGTGTAACGTATGTTGGAGAATCCGGTTCTTCACACATGCATGATCTACTAAGTACGTAGATAACCGTAGGGCCAAGAATCGTCAAATTTCATTGAGAAATGAAAGAGATATTGGTTCACGAAGTAAGGTGTTTGAAGCATGGAAAGTGTGGTATTGTGTGTAATTCTCCCTCATCGGTAGAGGAAGAAAGAATTGTTGTGTATATAAGATTCGAAATTGGTTAGGGGTTTGGGACCCCAAGGGGTATCCCATGTGTTTAAAGGAGGGAGGACCTAGATGTGCTTCGGTTCGAGGAAAGACCACACGCGCGCCGCCGCCGCCCGCCCGTCCCGTCCGGTTCCGAGTTCCGGGTTCTCGGGTTCACGGGTCGTGGGCTGTGGGTCTTCTGATATTATCTTTTTGGACCAGAATTCTTTCAGATGTGCAGTTTGGCCCCTGAAGTTTCAAGATGTACAGTTTGGTCCCTGAAGTTTCCAGAAAATCAGAATTTCGACGGTCAAAAACAGAAATGCCAAGCACTCAATTCAGCCATTTATTTTGGCTGAATTACTCCTCCTATAATGGCCAAAACAGTTGGTCTTTCTCCCATTTATGTTGGTGACTTTACTACCTCCATAATGGCCATTATTTGGCTATTATGGAGGCAGTTTTCAGGCAGTAAACAGCCCCTCCCTCACCTATATAAACACCCCCTTACACCATTGTTGAGCACTAAGACATATGCACGAAAATACATAAACAGATGCAGAAAAACAGTGCACGAAAATACACAACCGAAATAGTTTTCTTCCTACAACTTCCAAGCATCATTTCGTTACTCAATATTCTTCACGGTAGCTCTTGAGTTTCCTTTGCTCAAGGGTTCCATTGCTGTTTTATCTTGGGAGACAAATTGTCCAGGACGTATAAAGGATACATACGGGGCAATATTGTCTTAAGGACAGAGTGCTACACTCGACTCAGCAAAAACCAATTTATATTTTTCCGTCTTCTATAAAACTGGAATTTCCAGTTTTTACTTGTGTAACTATTGTAATTTTCAGATTCCATGTTGAATTATTGAATCTTTGTTTATCCTTTCGAATACTTGTAATAGTTAAATACTTCCCGTACTGCTTTATAAAGTACCATAGAGCAAAATCTCCCAACAGAAATAATGACTGGATTGTCCATATACATTTCACAGAAGACAGCTAAAGGGCGATAAACCAGAATTCAGTTTTCCGGTTTTGACGAACAAGGTTTACCCGGTGAGACTTAGCCTAGATATCAAGGTTTCAGACCTGAGAGGCTGAGAGCAAGTTCTCATTTCTCAAGCAAAAATGCCTAGAGGTATAGATTCTGTCGTTGGAATTTGCCCACCAGTATGCGATTCAGTCAGGTTTTAGTTTGAGTAGTTGGTGATGATAATAGGATAATTGTATTTGTCGTTAAAATAAAGGACAAAGTACTTAGGTATTTGAACTCAACCACACTGGTTTAGACTTAGTGTTATCTAATATAGAATTGCATGTACACATTAGATATAAAATATCCCCATATATATAATCTAAAGATCTGATGTTTCAAAAAATAAACAGACTAGTCAAAGGAAGACAGAGACATTATTTTGACCAAAAATGAGACTTTTATATTATAGAATCCTGAATATTCTCGAAGTACATGCAGATGATCGAGATACTGTGTCTTGCTAATCTTAGCTGATCTATGGGCAAACAAGGGTGTAATAGAAAGAAAATGTGAAGGTATGAGGTTTACCTGCTTGGCAGCCTTTACAAAAGCAGCACTCATTTGCTTTGGTTGCTCTGCGACATTAGTTGAGTCTTCTGTCGGATTAGCAGCAGGAGGTTCCGGATAATTAGGTGACAGACGAACAGGAGGGGCATCCCTCTGAAGAGTACCAAAGGTGTTGAAAGCAAGAGCTGCGATTGTATTTACTTGCTCCTGTAGCTGCGATATGATATCCATCTTGCAGATCCTTCTCTAAATTGCTAAAAAATAGTGAACTCAGATTTTCAGCCGATTGCAGATATATAATTGGATGCCAAGGATTCAGGACCACTGTTATTTTCATAAACTAACTATCGCTCACACAACAGCCACAGGTAGACTTATCTAGGAATTTCTTCAAAGAAGATATAATCAAATAAGTCAATTCAAATTGCTTTTGGTAGAACATACCACAACACCAGAAAAGGTTTAAGTTTTTATGGCACTAACATAGATTTCACCACAAACACAAAGTTGCCCGATTGTTTCTAAAGCTATCAAACTCTACCAGAATTGGACGTATAATATATCTCACAAGACTTGAAGCAGTTGATGGTTACTCAGTCACATGAATTTCTGTTCTAGACAATATCTTATTGTAGTAGTATCAGAGCGCACACAGTTTAACTTCGGTTTTAGTAGGTTATCATGCGCAATATTCTAGTAGTTGTTCCTTTCGTGAAATGTGCTTAGTCACGACAACCCAACTCACCAGCACAAAGAGGGGGTTGCTATAAGTGTTATAAAATGCAATAGAATTAAAGAGCAATGACTTCCTGGTGTTTTCAAAAGCTCATAGCTTGAATACATGCAAAATATACTACAATAATTAGTAACTAACTCTAAAACCAAACTCACGGCATAACTCAAGAAATCTTGTCGTCAGTCATCTAAAGTTTTGGAAAAATTGATCCTTACTTCTCCAAGCAAAATTTTATGCTCATTAACAATGTAAGCTATTATCACATGGGAAGCAAATAAGACCACGTAATTGTCACGACCGACCCACCTAGGTCATGACCGGCGTTCAATAAGCCTAAGCCAATCGAGCAAGCCTGAACCATTTCAGGCTAAAAATCCGACAGAGTTTCCACTGTATCGGGAGCAATCCATAAACTCAAACCTGTCAGCACTCAATAAACAAGAACACAATGTACTACAATAACAACATACTAAATCTAAAGGACATCAGAATCCCAAATAAATGGCTTTTGCAAAAACTTAATAAGTTCCAAGCCACTACTTTACTAACACAAGCCAAAACAAGATTTACAAGATCGACCTCAAGGAGTAAAACTCTAAGATTTGAAAGACTAATTTACTGCAATAGTCAACAAAATGATGGCTCACGCAAAGCAAGTGCGGGGCTTACTGGACACGTCGTCGGCTCAGTCTATTACTCTGTCTGAGTCAAAACCTCACCCTCAGCTAAGTTATCTGTAGGAAAATAAAAACAAAGGGAAACGGGGTCAGTCACATCGATTGAGTGAGTAATAATATCAACCATAGCGTTTTATGTGGGACAAGCATACATAAGAAATCATGTGATTTATAATCATAAATGATATCTTATTTCAATCAATATAACAATTGTATGAAAACTGAGTAAAAGCTGGTTAAATAATCACTTTGTTATGAAGTTGGAGGACCCTAAGCCAGAGTGGAGTATACTTTCTGACACTATGGATTTTCCATAGCCGTGTGACTACCCTGTCGGCTAGGTTCCCTTCTAGTGGGTCTTTGTACAATACTAGTTCTCCTACAAGGTGCACCAGGTCTAACGATCCTGACGTTAGATAACGGCGATTATGGCAAAGTTTCTTCCTGAAATATTCTCTTTATAACCCGATATGTCTTTGTACTTCCTTGCTGACAAGAATCAAATCTAAAAATATATGAAAACTTGTATATAAACCCAACTTAAGAACATATCACTTTAAGCAAAACTCATATTTTAAAGTATGTCACTAATATTATAGCTTGTCCACATGCGGATAATTAACATTTATAATGCAAGAAAATCAATTTTCCAAACCAACTAGGGAAGAGTCATCACTCACCGAATTTCCGGCGAATAGCTTCAGTTTGCTTCCAACAATTATCTAAGCTGAAGTCATCAAATACCAATTAAGTTAAGTTCATCAAGATATCTGTCTAGGCTGAGCATACCAAAATCAATTTATTTTGTTGGTGAGTGAAAATACTTTAACATTGTTTGGTTGTTGTAAGGTGAAAAAATAGCTAAATAGGGATTGCATTTTCCAGCTTGTAATTAGCAAGTATTCTTCATTATCTTTTATGTGAGTAAAAACAATTCCTTGGACAAATTGCAAGTTGTAATGCCATATTATTGCAATAAACAAAAAAAAACAAGCGTTAACAGCAAAGGAAAACACTGAAGAAAATACGAACTTGAAAACTTAATTGTTAACTCGTGCAAATGCAATCCACTTGTATTGTTGTACCTTTCTGGAAATTTAGTTCGCTAGTCTGAGAGCAATTGGGCGCAAACCTGGTACTACTTGCGCTTAATTTGGTTGTGTCTCATGGACCCCAATTTCTTTAATCTTTGCTCTTCAAAATTTGACATTTTTTATTTTTATCCTTCAATATAGTTGACGCGGTATAATTTAAATTTTGAAAGGCATAATTTATAGTATTTAACTTTGATATATGTACAATGACAGAGTCAAAATTTTTATTAAGGAAATTAAAAAATATAGATAAGTAACACACGAAGACGTTAAAGAGGTTCAACATATACTATATATACGTAGAAGTTAAAGAGGTTCAACATATACTATATATACATAGAAAATAAATTTAACCTTGTATATACATTATAATTTTTCCCATGATGCTTTACTGGCTCCGCCCCTGCATATATATCATAACATGCACACAAATTATGTCGGACAAGGCAAAACTTTCAACACTCAATATAATCTGGATAAAGATATAATCTTAGATTTCACAAGGCATAGTTTAAGTTTTCGGCATATGTATCATAACATCCACACAAACTATGCCGGACAAGGTAAAACTTTTAACATTCAACATAATGTGAAAAATATTACAAAACTTATACCAGATAACTTAATTTCTTCAGGTTTATGTCGAATGATGCAAAAGTTCAGTTTCTGAAGATAAAAATATTACAAAACTTATACCAGATAACTTAATTTCTTCAGATTTATGTCGAATGATGCAAAAGTTCAGTTTCTGAAGATAAAAATATTACAAAAATTATGTCTTTGCGAAGCAGGTATGAATATTTACATTAAATAAATAACATGGACAAAAATTAAAGATAGCATATGAGGGACAAAAATTAAAGACCAATGCAATTGAAGGGAAATTCGTCCAAAAAAAATGAAGAATTTGGGTTTAACCGAAAGGTCCTCCCCTCGAATGGGGCTCAATTGGTTCAAAATTAATTTTGTAGTTTTTTTTATAAATTTATTTTAAATTTTATGTCTTTTTTATAAGAAGTCTTTATTTTGAGATTTTAAAAAAGCACATAAATTTTTGAAAAAATATAATCCCTTCATTATTTTCATTAATGAAAGAGTATATATACAATTTACAATTTCCATAATAGGAAAACCTTATTCCTATTCTGCTCCTAAAATTTTATTCTATTTGTTCAATAATTACATAACTAAGGTAAGTGTACAATTCTAATTTAACTACAATAAAATCTTACCTAAACTAGACCATTAAACTGTGATATACACGGTATGTATACACCGTGTATATCACGGGTTCAATAGTCCTTATTTGCCTAAGTCGGCCTGTGATATACATGACAAGTATACCGTGCATATCACGGGTGTTTATCACACCCCCACAATCATAGCAGGCGGTCTTCGTACGCTGAGACTGTCCTTAAAGTCTTCAAACAAAACGGAGGGAAAACCTTCGTAAAAATGTCTGCAATTTGATACTTGGAAGGGACATGTAAGACGCGTACTTGTCCACGAGCTACCTTTTCGCGAACAAAATGAATATCCATCTTAATATGTTTAGTGCGTTGATGTTGGACTGGATTCCCAGAAAGATATACTGCACTAATATTATCACAGTAAACCAAGGTAACTTTTTGAATTGAAAAGTGAAGTTCTAAGAGAAGATTACGTAACCAACGTGATTCAGAAAACAACCTCCTTGTATGACGAGTGCCAACTATCCCCAAGAAGTAACTCAAGGGCCCCAAGTCATTCATAGCAAACTCAGAACTGAGTAGTGTCATGATAGGCTTGCGTAAATCATCATCAGAAGATGTCAAAATAATATCATCCACATAGAAGAGAATATATGTCAAGGATGTACCACGACGATATATGAACAATGAATTATCAGACCTACTGTGTGAAAACCCAATAGATGAAAAATAGTCTGCAAACCGCGTCTACCAAGCCCGTGGGGCATGCTTAAGCCCATATAAGGACTTCTTCAATAAACAAACATGATGAGGATATTTGGGATCACGAAAACCCAAGGGTTGATGCATGTAAACGGTCTCCTTAAGATCACCATGTAAGAAAACATTCTTCACATCTAACTGATGAATAAGCCAACCTTTCGAAAGAGCCAGACTGAGAACAATGCGAATGATAGCCGGTTTGACCACCAGACTAAATGTCTCACCACAATCCACGGCAACCTGCTGAGTCTTACCATCACCCACAAAACGAGCCTTATGCATCGCAAAAGAACCATCAGAATTATCCTTATGAGTAAAAAATCCACATAGACCGAATAATATTAACACCAGAGGGACGGGGTACCAACTCCGACGTCTTATTTGCAATAAGAGCATCATATTCGTCGTTCATGACCAATTTACAATTTGGATCATTTAGGGAAGACATTGGATTACGGGTAGGGGATTTAAGAACATTAGAATGTAGATTAAAATGTCTATTTAATTTAAAAATACCCCGTTGACTATGAGTGACTAGTCTTTGACTCGGATGAGAATTGGATGGATTTTGGGAAAAAGGCGGAAGGGTGACGGATTGGCCAGCAGGCAGTGGGCCTGCTAGCCCAACACTGGAAGCCGAAACAGAAGCTGGACCGATAGCACAAGCAGGGGCAGAATTGGGTTGAATATTCAGCCCAGTTGCTTTGGACTCGAGATGGTAGAACTGGGCAGATGACCCGAAACAGTGGCAGGAGGTCCATCAAGCAGTGGGCCCGCTGGTGGATTTTCGGTGCCAGATAATTCCGAAAAATGGTGGATAATATACGGAGAGACGACGTCGTCCAAAAAATTATACGAACTAGGCACGGGACTACTGACGTTAGCAAACGGAATTTGGGTTTCATAAAAAATAACATGGCGACTAATGATGATTTTATTAGATGATAAATCAAAACATTTGTAACCGCGATGATTAGATGGATAACCCAAAAATACACAAGGGGTAAAACGGGCTTGAAGTTTGTTAATTGTGGTGGACGAAAATAGTGGATAACATAAACACCCAAAGATCCTAAGATGTGATTACGAAAGAGTCTTATTATATAAGATTTGAAGAGGGGATGAATATGCCAAACCTTTGGTAGGAAGAATGTTAAGAAGATATGTAGTCATTTGTAGAGCATGATGTTAAAATGAAGGGGGAATGGAAGCATAGACCAATAAAGTTCGGGCGATATTATTAATGATACGATTTTTTCGTTCTGCTTTCCTATTTTATGAGGACGTATGAGGACAAGAGAAACGAAAATTTATTCCATTAGTACCACAAAAATTCCGATGGCCCATAAAAAATTAGAATAATCATCCAAAAATATAACATAATAACGATATTTCCGTCCACCACAATTAACAATTTTTAAAATAAACAATTTTCTCCTCGTTAAATAGTAAGTGATCATAAAAGACCATTTCCTCCTCAAATAGTTCACACCTATTTTATAATTTATAAAATATATCACAAAAAGACATATTTATGTTTATATTCTATAATACTAATCTAATAGCATGGTTCAAACTAAATGTAAGAAAAAAGTCTCCTGTTGTATTATCTAAACATATTATATATTGTGGGTTACAACAATTGCAGAAAACGGAAAGTAAGTAAATATTACAATCGCTTAGAAATGATAAACTACTAGAGACTACTAAGATTACAACAAAAACTTATAATCTTCAGTTAGCAAAACTGGAAACAAGAACAAACACGAACTCTTTGTCTTGACTGAGTCGAATGATGACACTCTGTCTTTAACACAAGATTGTCCCGTATATATATCCTTTTACGTTAAGGGCAATAGTCTCCCAAGATAAAATAACAACTTAACAAATGAGCAAAGGAAACTCAAGTGTTACTCTTGAAGAACTTTGAGTATTGAAAGGATGCCTTCCGCCGTGAGCTGGAACGTTGGCGCCACGACTCTTCCCAATTTTATCTTTCCTGAAACTTCAGTGACCAAACTGTAAATACTCAGCAATTTGGGAAGAAGCCCCACAACCCCTCAGAAGAAGCCCCACGGCTTGGCCCAGCCCGGGCAGATGGTGGTGGTGGCGCGCGTGTGAGCCTAGCCTTGAACCTAAGCACACCTATGTCCTCCCTCCTTCAAATACATGGATTACCCCTTGGGGTCCCAAACCCTTGTCCACTTTTGAGACTTATAAAATGAACAATTCTTCCTTTCCCCACCGATGTGGAAGATTTGTTCCACACCATATTTTTTCATGCCTCAAACACCTTACTTTGTGGATCAATATCTCTTTCATTTCTTAAAGAAATTTGACGATCCTTGGCCTTATGGTTCATCTACTTACTTAGTAGATTATGCACGTGTGAAGAATCAAAGTCTCCAACATGCAGAACCCTAATATTTAAGTCATTAAAGATTGGTGGACGCAATCCCATCAAGATAAATTTTCAACACATATATCTTTCAATAATTTATTAGTAAAATTGTCACCTTATATCTAAGAGGAAGTTATAAAATTTCTAATTTTATCAAGCTATTTCCATTTTTTTCACATAGATCTCTGCGTTCCTTTAAAATATATTTTTTTCAAATTTCTACTCACTGTTTAATCACTTATAGAGGTGAGGTCAAGAACAAAAAGCTATATAATAATATATTTGTTATTTTGTAAAAATAAAAAAAATATTCTCCTTTTCCTAATTAAATTTGTCAACTTATGCGTTGGTGGTTGTGAGATAAACGGCTAATAATACTAGCTTTAATTATTCACACTAATTGTTTTTTTTATACTAGAGGGAAATGGTACGTGTTGAGCTTGGCCCCGACATTTAATATTTCCAGTATACTTTGTATGGTCATAATTTGGTGATGAAGGATAGCAGTAAATAACAAAAATAATATGAAAAAGTAGAACATGAAAAAGTTAAAATTAATCTATCGCATAGGCTCGGTCGCAATTATATTTATATTTTATCATTTATTTATTTATTAATACTTCAAATAACTTAAAACCCTTCATTAAATTTAAATATAAAAGACAGTTCAACTGAACATTTTATTATAAAATTCTCTCCCATATCTGATTCATATTTTAATTGACATGATTTTTGAGTAAATTGATGTCATTATGTATTATTTGAAGAAAAAGGCAAAGTATAGTCCATACAAGCTAGTCAAATACATAAAAATAGATTGTTTTTTTTTTCAAATCGTGGATTGAAACGATCTACAATCAATTCAAGGATAATAATGATGATAATTACTGCATATCGTAAAGTGGCAAAAAGTACATATTTTAAATATTGTTTGGGTCTTTGGATTAGAGTTGATTATGTGCTCATTTATCATTGAATGTTGCTGTTTTACATCTTTGATTCATTTTCGGGAGGTGCTGCATACGAATTCAGTTCAAAAAGTCATTGAAACACTGACAATTATGATATCACTCTTTTTCAATAATATTGAATTTTATGGCAAAAAAGGATGACTGAACCAACGTAATGGATAATTAACATCCAGATTCAAAGTATGTGTCTTTATTTTTTAAATACGATTTTAAACACATATGAATAGTGTTCATAATTGAAATTCCAAAGGATCATTTTGTGGGATTATGAGAGAGAGAGCTATTAGTGAGGGTGAGGTCACATGAAATGTTACCGGCTGATTTGGTAGTCCAAAAATTTACAAAAAATCGGTACCGAAAAGTTCAAAATTAGCTATTAGATTGACTAGTCATTATATTTTTGTTGGTGTAAGATGATTTTATTGGTGACTGATTAATTAGGTGACTTATTTTGTTGGTGAATTCAGTTCCTTTAATATAATACTTTCATATTTCATACATTTTTTTTTTAATTTTGAAATTTGTTTTTGATATTTATCAATGTACTTATGTATTAATGCAGTTGAGAATAAAATTACAGATTCATAAAATTAGTTCAGGTAATAAATTTAAATATATAAAAAGCCATACAATTTTTTCATTTAATTTGATAATACTGAATGAGCCTGTTGCATACATTACTTATACAAGATTCATGTAATAATTAGCAAGATTTCGGACCTAATGAAATTTCTATTATAACCAACCACATATTTGTTGACAGCAAGATTAAATTTTCAACAATGGAATCACATCAGGTAATACACTAATTATACAGTTTTCATATACTAATAAAACACTTTTCATACACTAATAAAACACTTTTCATACATGTGTCTGTTACATGCATTTTTATACAATATTGATACACTAAACATATAGATTTCAGACCAATAAAAAATTTATACAATATTCATACAAAAAATAGAATGTCTTCTCTAGAGAATGATTTAGAGACTAAAATTCTGCAGTCAATTATTTTCAGTCAGTTGATGCAGTCAGTTGATAATACAAAGTGGCTTTGTATCATTAAACAAACCAATTTCAGTATTAATTAACTCTCTGAATGTGCAAAAAGTAAACTCAACAAATGACACAGAAAACAAGTGTATCCTTTCAATCAACAAGCAATACAAGCATTTTCTATCTCTGCAATCAACAAGGAATACAAGTTAGTATCTCCAAGCGTAGATTAGATCAGATAATAAACATATCGTTGATAGCCACATTTATATAAAAAATGCAACGTTATCTTTATTTAAATTGTACTCAAGTAACAAGTGTCTACTCTTAATAAAGAAAAAAAAAATCTGAATTTTTAATTTCTCTTTGGATCATTGTTACACGTCTTCTTGTTGTGCCCCTCTATGTCACATCTGCTACATGTCACTTTTGATCTCTTAAATTTCACCTCATGAAATGGTTTTATTCTCTTCATTTTTGGCCTTTCCGGTGGCAACACAATTTCTTCCGATACATTCAATGGTATCTCCCATGTACTCTCGCATGGAAAAGGTTCTACTGGTATGGCATACATATCTTTGAAATTTGAGCATTAGTCCTCTCCATGTTGGTGCCGGTAAGTGATAGCAGTCAAATCATATCCACACGATATCTCATCTAGTTGAAAATTTTCAAAACTACAGATCCTACTTCGAAGTCACATAGTAAATCTCTTCAAAAAATCAGTCACACATAACATACATAAATCATACACTTTTCATACAATTGACAGTTTTCAAACTTACAGTCACGTGATTTGATAATTCCTTGTTATCCAAGTCAGGCAGCTAGCAAAGCGAAAGAAGAGAAGGTCCGGAAAGAAGTCAAGGTGAAGTGTGATTCCTGGTCTTGCTCGGGTTCACAAACTCATTCCTACGCGAACAATTTCATGGGGGGGGGGGGGGGAACCGAAAAACTCAGCTTTTCGGAGCGGACCAATCTTCTGTGCCCCCTTACTCTCTCTCTATAAAAAATCCTACGGGAAGCGCGAAGAGCTAAGCCACTAATGTCGTGGCAAAGGTTAGACCTCATAAAGTCAGCAAAGCTAAGGTTTCGTATGTGTTATATCCTTTCGATCGAGCGAGAACTTATAAGGAAGGCCTTCATTGCCCTTTGAAAGAAGTAAAAAAAAAAGCGCTAGGGAAGAGAGAAAGTTGCAGAAGTGCTTCTAGATCTCATGGAATAAGGCAGAATTTCTAACAAAACTTTCCACTTCTTGCTTTCATAGAAAAAATAATTTAGGAGATGAAATCCCGATTACATTACTGCAGGCCAAAATTGGATTTGAATCCGATCTACCTTTATTTATGGGATATTTGACGGAGAGCTTTGTAAATCTCCAAAATTCTCTTTAGCTCGAAGAATTCGTTTGATTCTCCCTATAACAATAGTGAAGGAAAAAGCTAAAAAAAACTTTCTTTCATTAGACCAGTCAATAAAGGAATGGCAGAGTAGTTGATCCCGACTCTTGACGGTAAAGAAGCTTCTTTAAGACACTGAGTTGCGTCAGGAAGAGTAGAGTCAAAAGAAGAGCTAAAAGCTTGAATTGAATCGGCTGAGAGTTCAAGCCCAGAAGCTAGCCAGAAAGCAGGTCAGACAGGGGAGCGATAGTACAAGCAAGCTAACACGCGGGCGAGGTTGAAGGGGTCTTGCGCAATCTTCAGATTATCGCAAGCGCAACCTTTGACCCCTTCGTCGACAACTTCTCATTTGTTCGACTACTCGCGTGGCCTACTGCATTTATGTATAAGAAGCCCCACCCGAGAAAAGAGTGTAAAGCAGTACTCATGTGAAATTGTGTCCCTTGTAAACGAAAGAGCTCATGCCATAAATTGCTAATGAAGATCGGGTCCCCAATCGCCTCGTAACTTTGGGAGAAGGGGTGCCTCTTTACAAAGGGGGTCGAAGTGACCAGGCCCCGGCGACTATTTACCAAAAACACATGTCTCCTTTCAAACCAGGAAAAAAAATAAGGAAAGAAAGCGAAGTCAGCATCCAACTCTGGTACTAGCAAACGATGACTCAGGAAAGTAAGTGAAGGATAAACGATTAGTGAGCGGATGGTGCAGCCTTAATCCTACGTTGTTGCTAAAGTAGCTTCTTAGAAATTGAAGAGAGATGTAGCAGTTTGAGAATAAGATATATGACTATTGCCCGAAGCTTCGCCTTTCTCTACCGGTCTCTCATTAGGATGAAAACTTCCTAGTTTAGATAGTATATTGAGAATCATGTCGAAATACACCAAGACCTGGGCCCAATGAGAAAAGACCCGCCCTTCCACTCTCTCTCATTTATTCAGCAAAAAAAAACTACATAATGGGGGCCCTTCCGTTAAAAGGAAGCGAATCGACTTTCTTATGTTTTCTGGGGGATCCCTTGCATGACCAAGTCCAAAGTAAAAAGTGTTGGGTATTACAAAGGATTGCAGGAACGAAAATTACAAGTAACTGCGTATGTAAGAATTGAAATTACAATTCAACTATAAAACTGAAAATTACAATATAACAACAAAACTGAAATTACTATTTTGTTGAACAAGAAAACTGGAAATTTGTTTTTGCTGAGTCGAGTGTGGCACTCTGTCCTTAAGACAATATTGCCCCGTATGTATCCTTTATACGTCCTGGACAATTCGTCTCCCAAGATAAAACAGCAATGGAACTATTGAGCAAAGGAAACTCAAAAGCTACCGTGAAGAATATTGAATAACGAAATGATGCTTGGAAGATTAGGAAGAAAACTGCTTTGCTTTGCTTTCTGCTTTGTGTATTTTCGTGTATCTCTAATGTGCCTCAATAATGGTGTAAGGGGTGTTTATATAGGAGGAAGAGGGAATTTGTTTGACTGCCTCCATAACACCATTATTGGCCAAATAATGACCATTATGGAGGTAGTAAAGCCACCACATAAATGGAGAAAATTGCCAACGGATTGGCCATTATAGGAGGTGTAATTCACCAAAATAAATGGCCGAATTGAGTCTTTGGACGTTTCGTTCGGGACCGTCGAAATTCTCGCCTTTACGAAAAATTTCGGGGACCAAACCGTACATCTTGAAACTTCGGGACCAAATCGTATATCTTGAAACTTCGGGGACCGAACTGTACATCCGAAAGAATTCGGTCCAAAGCGCACATCTGAAACTTCGGGATCAAACCGTACTTCTGGCAAAGTTTTCTGGCCCAAAAAGATAATATCAGAAGGCCCACAGCCCACAGCCCGCGACCCGTGAACCCGTGAACCCGAGGACACGGAACACGGAACACGGAACACGGAACTCGGAACCGGAACCGGACGGGCGGGCGGCGGCGGCGCGCGTGTGGTCTTTCCTTGAACCGAAGCACATCTAGGTCTTCCCTCCTTTAAACACATGGGATACCCCTTGGGGTCCCAAACCCCAAACCAATTTCGAGTATTATATACACAATAATTCTTTCTTCCTCTACCTATGAGGGAGAATTGATCACACACCACACTTTTCCATGCTTCAAACACCTTACTTCGTGAACCAATATCTCTTTCATTTCTCAATGAAATTTGACGATTCTTGGCCCTACGGTTATCTACGTACTTAGTACATCATGCATGTGTGAAGAACCGGATTCTCCAACATACGTAACACTAGTGTTTAAGCCGTTAAAGTTGGTCGGTCGCAACTCCCGCCAAAGGTTAATTTCCAACAATCCCCTCTTGAAAGAGATTTTGGCGCACTCACACGGTGTCTTTTCATTTCCAAAGAATATTTCGGCGGACCGATGTTGCATAAGGAGAGGTAGCCTCGGCTTTGAACCTTCCATAGTTGAATACCATCGGACTTACTTCTCATCGCGCGGTGAACGTGATGTCTTGAACCGTCGGTGTTTAGTGTAAGCCAAGACAATGATACCAACACAACAAATTCCCTTACTCTCTTCTTCGTAATGTTTTGTCCGTTTTGGCCATGGACAACGTCTTGGATTCTTAAGTGCGTTCATTTTGAGGCGGCTTTGTCCTCGCACTTAAATAGGTGGTCTCCTACAAGGTATCCCGCTATACCCCACTTCACAAGTGTTAGGAACCATTAAAAGTTTCCCAAGAACCTAACCTCAACCGTTGAGGATCATTACAGTTTTGAAAACTTAACCTTTACCCACACTTCGAGATAGCACTTAACGTCTATCGCGGGAACGGCTTTGGATTTAGTGTTTCTTTTCGAAAATCACTATCCGAAGTGCTCATACTTCCACCGAAGCGATCAATCGAACCTTTACAACTTCGTTTTCCCATTGAACCAAATTACTGGGATCTCCAGTTCGTAAGGTTGGGTTACCACTGTATTGGTCCTTATATTTTGGGTTTTAAGCCCATTCCCCTAGACATGCAAGCCATCTGATCTTTGGGTAAGCCCTTTGTCAATGGGTCTGCTATATTATCCTTTGACTTAATGTAATTGTTGACACCCAATTTTGTCCCATCTTT
Source organism: Anisodus tanguticus (assembly GCA_034509755.1). NCBI lineage: Eukaryota > Viridiplantae > Streptophyta > Magnoliopsida > Solanales > Solanaceae > Anisodus > Anisodus tanguticus. The sequence continues at coordinate 37,122,765 of CM067548.1, read as the reverse complement.
TATGATTTTTATTCGTAATTTTTAATATTTTGACACTTTTAAAATAATTTAAAATATAGGCATATATGTGTGTATCTTCGTATTATTATTATTATTCGCATATTTTATATCATTTGCATTTTATAATAATCATAAGTTATCCGAAAATTCTATGTTATTTTATTCTCGCAAAATTGCATCGCATCTCCTTTTTATTAAGCATTAAACATTTTGCAAATATTATATTTTTTCACATCGTTACGCTATTTTAAATAATTCACATCTTTTACAAAAAATATATATATAAATATGTTTTAATATTAAACCCCTTTTATATTTTTTATCCATAACCCATTTTCATTTTCCCAACCCAAAACAATTTCTACCCAAAAACAATTCAACTCTCCCTCTTTATTTCGGCCCAACCGGACCAGCCCAAAACTCCCCAATTAAATTCCCTTATACCCAAACCCAAAACAATTAAACCCAACACCACAAGCCCAAACTCCCCCAATTAAATCCCCATTTCATCGCCCCCCCCAACTCCCGTCGGCCCACTCACCCGACCCGTCGCCCCACCCCAAAACCCCTTACCCCTTTTAATTCCCCCAAAAACCCAAAACCCAAAAAACCAAAAATCGAAAAACAAAAAAAACCGAACCCTACCCCCCTCACAAATCGCCGCGACCGCACACCCCACGCCCCCGACCCCACTCGCCGGTCACCTCGCCCCTGCCACCACCGACCCCAGACACCACCAACCCCCCTCTGTTACGCCGACACCCACAAAATCCGCGACCCATACCCACAAAATCCGTAATTGTTAGCCCCTTTATTTTGAATTTCAAACTCGTTCTTGGGGGGGGGGGGAGGAAATCCACCTATAAATACCCCATGTTGTTCTTCATTTTGAAAAAGAGATTTTTTTTGGTGGATAAAAACAGATTTTCGAAGGATTTTTCGGAAGACTATTCCATATATACATAAAATATTTGTTGTGTTCTAGATTTTAAATCATTTGCCGTCTTTGTTGTTCAAGATACAAGTCCGAAATAGGTCCAAGATTCGAAAGAAAGGAGGTGAGTTTTGTTCTTGAACTTGAGTCCGAAAATCTGTTTGCATTTTTTGTTGTTCTTCACTGATTTCGGGTCGGGTCGATCCGACCCGGGTCGACCCGGTTTGGGTATTATTTTCAGAATTCTTGCATGCTCATATTTCTGTATGTTGGTTATCTGAATTTGGTGTTAAAATCTGTTTCGGGTTTGGACCACTGATTCGGGTCGGGTCACTAACCCGGGTCGGGTCGACCCGGTTTGGGTAACATTTTTCAGAATTCTTGCATTTCATATTCTTGTTATTGGTTATCTGAATTTGGTGTTGAAATCTGATTCGAGTTTGGATCAACGATCCGGCCTCGGGTCGACCCCGATTTGAATATTTTTAGAATTCTTGCATTTCATATTCTTGTTATTGGTTATCTGAATTTGGTGTTGAAATCTGATTCGAGTTTGGATCACTGATCCGGGTCGGGTCGACCCCGATTTGAATATTTTTAGAATTCTTGCATTTCATAATCTTGTTCTTGGTTATCCGAAATTGGTCTTTGAAATCGATTTCGGGTTTGAATCAACGACCGGTCCAGGCGACCCGATTTGAATATTTCCGAATTTCGAACTCGGGTCGGATACTTTAATTGCTCACTTTGCTCGTTGCTTTTCTTTTTATTGTTTTATTAATATTGCATTAAGGCCGACGAAATTGAATTCAAGGTCGCGCTTTTCTTTCGTTTCATTTCTCTGTTTTTCACATTGTTTTAAGTATCCGGGACAACGGATATTTTATTTTTCTTGTTTTGAATAAATACCGTGTATTTTCGGGTACTGCTTTCTATTTCAGTTCACTGCTCGGTTCAAAATTACCGTTCTACTGTTTTACTGTTTTAAACTAAACATCGCGTCTTTTTCGGAAATTGCCTCTGTTCTTTTACTCGCTTCTTCTTGCCTCTCCTCTCTGTTTAACTTCTTACTCGCTGCTTCTTCTTTGTTTCATTTAATTTTGCTGATTTGAACACGATACTACACTGGCCAATGAAAAATATCCGTCGATTTTGAGGCCTCCATAGTTGTAAAGACGGAAATGTAACTTCTGGGCAATGATGAAGACTTAAACCTTTTTCATTCGAGATCAACATGTTTAGTAGGCGAGGTGAATTATATATTCGCAGCCACGATGTGATTATAGTGATCTTTTCTATTTCACCCGAGAGACCAACACGTTTAGTAGGCGAGGCAATCAAAATAAACCACATTAGTCATATGTTTGCAGCCACGACGTGATTGGAATGTTCTTTTCAAAATTTAAGTCTGAGCCCTCCGTGATCAAAACATTCACCGTTTTGAATACGGATATGAAGTTATTTGTTTTTAATCTGTTTGTTCTTGACAAATTTGCGGGGATTAAAGTAAATAAAGGCGATTATTCCTCGGTGTTTATTTATTTTATTTCTTTCTTTAATTCACTTTTATCCCGCTTTGTATTGTAATATTATTTATCGCACTTATGTAACTATTGAAATGCTTAGAATAGGCAAACTTAGGATTAATTCATAGGGTAGTTTAAGATTTGAAACCCGTCGCTAGCTTATTTATTTGTAGGCTCGGTTAAATTCAAACTTAGAAATCCTTCGCTAGTTTATTTATTTTAGGCTCGTCACGCGTATTCAAGATTTTCAAAACAACTTTTGTCATCTTTTATTTGCTTTATTAAATCATACCGAATAAGTTTATCTTTTGTCAATTTACAATTCATTGATTCCCCAAATTTTACTTCTTTGGCATTATAAATAATTTGTTTTACTATCAATTGTCAAATACATATTTTTTCAACTCTACATGTATTTCTCTTTAAATACCATACAAATGCATATTTAAAAAAATCTCTACATGTATCTTTCTTTTTAAAATGCATCATTTACTAATTATTTGCAAACATCTTTAAATCTGTTATACTTGTAAAAACATATATTTTCTAGTAATAATTAACCTGAGTTCGACCGGATAACCGCAAGTTAGCGGATCTTAAAGGATGCCTAACCCCTTCCCTTTAGGATAATAAAGAACCCTTACCTAGAATCTCGTTAGTTTTGCAGACCTTAAAATTAGAGTTACATTGCAGCATTTAGTTTAAATATCTATGTGTCCTAATTCACCATAAAAATAATTAGGTGGCGACTCCTCAATTCTTTACCCAGGAATCACCGAACACGTCCGTGCTCCGCTTTTGACCTGCAGAGCGGGTCGAAAATAGGGCGCGACAATAATCAATGGATATTATACCCGTGGTGATCAGTTGCCTAACGGTCTTATGCCTCCGTCGAATGTGACGAGACTTGCCGTTGTACATAGCATTCCGTGCCCTTCCTAGAGCCGACTGACTGTCGCAGTGGATCATTACCGAAGGTACGGGTTTGTTCCAACACGGAACATCCTCTAAGAAGTCATGAAGCCACTCAGCTTCTTCTCCTGCTTTGTCTAAAGCGATAAACTCCGATTCCATCGTGGATCGGGCGATGCAAGTTTGCTTAGAGGATTTCCAAGACACGGCCCCCACCACCAATTGTAAATATATACCCACCGGTGGACTTGGTGTTCTCTATATCGGATATCCGGTTTGCATCACTTGTACCCTCTAGTACAAATTTGGATATCTCGAATAGTGCAACCCGAAGTTTAACGTGTATTTCGGGTATTTTAATACCCGATTCAACGCCTTCCGGTGATTATCACTTGGATTACGGGTGAACCTAGCCAACTTATTGATTGCATAAGCAATATCGGGTCGGGTGCGGTTTGTGATATACATCAAACTACCGATCACTGTGCATATCGCTCCCGGTATACGGTGCACCAAGATTTTTATCAAGCTTTTGATTTGTATCCATTGGTGACGCTATCGGAGAACTGTCTAACATCTTGAACTTTCTCAAAACATCCTCGATGTAGTGAGACCGAGATAAGACCGATCCGTCGACGTCTTAGAGATTTTAATCCCTAGGATGACATCTGCGATACCCATATCTTTCATGTCGAAGCATTGTTTCAACATGTTCTTAGTCTCTAGGATTACCCTAGGATCGCTTCTGTGATCAACATGTCGTCTACATACGGGCATATCATAACAAATGAGTCGAGTTACCTTTCGTGTAAACACATTTATCACATTCATTAATGGCGAACCCCTTCGATAGTAGAGTACTATCAAATTTTTCGTGCCATTGTTTCGGGGCTTGTTTCGGCCGTACGGAGATTTGATAAGTCGACGGACTTTCTTCTCTTGCCCTTGAACCACGTACCCCTCGGGTTGGTCCATATAAATTTCTTCTTCCAAATCACCGTTTAGGAAGGCCGTCTTAACATCCATCCGGTGTATCTCAAGGTCACGCAAAGCTGCGATCGCAATAAATACCCGTATGGATGTCATCCGGATACTTAGGAGAGTATGTGTCAAAGTAGTCAAAGCCTTCGTCCGTCGATAGCCCTTGACTACCAACCTGGCCTTGTACTTGTCTATAGACCCATCTGCCTTGTATTTCCGTTTGAGTATCCATTTACAACCCAACGGTTTATTTCCGGAGGAAGATCAACCAACTCCCAAGTATGGTTATGCGAGAATGGAGCTTATTTCACTCTCAATAGCTTCTTTCCAGAGCGGTGCTTCTGGAGTTGACAACGCCTGAGCAATTGTCCTTGGTTCATCATTAACCATATAAGCTACAAAGTCAGGACCGAAGGATTTATCCTTCCTGGTCCTTTTACTTCGCCTTAGATCCATCTTTGGAGTCTCCAAGTTCTGAGAATCTGGAACACTAGATTCCGATGTTCGACCACCTCGAGATTCGCTAGATCGAACCATTTAGATCCGGACGGTCAAGGACTCCGGTTCTTGAGAGCTTTGTGCATAACTTCGCTTGCGGGAGGTTATGTCTTTCTCCTTTCTAGGAAAGGTACTTTCAAAGAATAGAGCATTCCTTGATTCCATTATTGTACCCTGGTGGATATCGGAATATCCGACTTATGCACTAAGAAGCGATAAGCACTATCGTTATTTGCATATCCGATGAATATGCAATCTACGATCTTAGGCCCAATCTTGACTGCTTTGGCTTAGGTACTTCAACCTTTGCCGGACAACCCCACACCTTAAAATACTTGTAGGTGGGTTTCTTTCCTTTCCATGATTCATATGGAGTTTTGTCCTTACCCTTATGTGGGACTCGTTCGAAATCGTGTTAGCGGTAAGGACGGCTTCTCCCCGCATGTTTTGGGGAAGTCCGAATTGATAAGCAAGGCATTCATCATTTCCTTTAATGTGCGGTTCTTACGTTCCGCCACACCGTTTGATTGAGGTGAGTATGGAGCCGTCGTTTGATGAATAATGCCTTCTTGGGCACAATATTCCTCAAAAGGCGCTACATATTCTCCCCCTCTATCGCTACGAATGGATTTAATCCGTAGGCTAAGTTGATTCTCAACTTCGCTTGTAACGTCGGAATGCTTCAAAGGCTTCATCCTTACTTTTCAACAAGTAAAGGTAACAATACCTTGTGCTATCATCTATAAATGTCACAAAGTACTTGTTCCCCCCTCTAGTTTGTGCAAACTTCAAATCACATATATCTGTGTGAATAAGTTCTAGAGGAGCGGTATTCCTTTCGACGGATCGAAAAGGAAGCTTGGTGAGTTTTGCCTCTACGCACACCTCACACTTATGTTGAGGGTTTATGTCGATAGAAGGCAACAACTCCATCTTTACCATCCTTTGAATAGACTTGTAGTTTACGTGTCCTAATCTATGATGCCATAAATTAGAAGACTCAAGCAAATAAGAAGAAGACTCAACTTTATTTCCTTGACGCAATACAGACATGGCATTCACTTTGAAGAGGCCTTCACGACGAAGCCCCTCCCCACAAATGTGCCATTTTTAGTGAGTACAAATTTATTTGATTCAAACACTAGCCTAAAACCAAAGGCATTAACCAATAAAGGTCCGAAACTAGATTTCTTCTAATATCTCGGACGTGCATCACTTCCTTCGAGTGAGTTCCTTGCCGGAAGTCATCTTCGGGACCACCTTTCCAACCCCTAGCACGTCCGAGGAAGCGTTGTTGCCCATGAACGACTTCTTGTCGGAGACCGGAGTGTACGTGGAGAAGGCATCTTTGTTGGAACAGATGTGTCTTGTTGCACTGTGTCCACCCACCACCGCATCGGATTCTCCACCAAGTTGGCTTCTAGCACCACTGCAGAGAATTCCTCGATCATGTCATCCAGGAGCGTGTGCTTGACGACGTTTGCTTGAGCTTTGCCTTTTGACTTGGCTTTCTGTTGTTGCTCAGTCTTGAGCTTGCGGCATTCCTTGATCCTATGACCAGGTTTCCCACAGTGATGACAATTACCTCGAACATCTCTGCTGCAGGGGCTTTGCCGTCTTTCTCGGAACTTCCGCTTCTTGCTTGAGTTCCCTTTGGCCTCAGCCAGATTCGCCTTTGCCTCAGCATGTTGTCTACCCTTTGGCAAGGTCTTCTTATTATCTTCCTGGATTTGCAGTTTGATAACAAGCTCTTCAAAGGTCATCTCCTTTGTCTTGAGTTTCAAGTAACTCATAAACTCATTCCATGACGGAGGTAACTTTTCAATCAGCGATGCAACCAAAAACTGCTTATTTGGTTTCAGTCCTTCCAAATCCAGGTGATGTAAAATCATTTGAAATTCCTGGACTTGGGACATCACTGTCTTACTGTCCACCATTTGGAATTTTAGAAATTTCCCAACGATGAACTTCTTAGACCCGCATCTTGTGCGTTGTACTTCTTTTGCGCTTTTCCCACGGCTCTTTTGGCGGTGCCAACGGTGCAATAGACCGTGTAGAGAGGGTCTGCTAAGCGATTCGATATATAGTTCTTGCACATGAAATCGCTATGATTCCATGCGTCACGAACCATCTTCATGCCATTAATGACATGGATACCAAGGCCCCTTCACCCGTTTCATTGGGCGAAGAGTCCATTTCATCTCCACTTGTGGAGGATCTTCCGTAAGGAACCGGGCCATGCCCATAATCGTTAAGTAAAACGGCATCTTTTCTTTGCCATCTTTTGAATTCGATCCCATGAATTTTTCGGGGCGATCATGGTGGTGTGATGAAGAGGGTGGAGCTCCAACGGTCGGGAAGGCGGCGGTGTTACGCCTTGAACGAGAGCGCGCGGCGGCGGCGGTGAAGCCGGCGGAGTTCTTGCCTTGGGCGATAGTGGCGGTGGCGGGGAAGGCGACAACATTGCCTCGAGAGGCGGCGGCGAGAGCAACAACATCGGTCATATTTCCGGTCATGTTATTGCGATTCTACCGTAAGCAAGATATTGTCTTAAGTTGTTGGGTATTACAAAGGATTGCGAGAACGGAAATTACAAGTAATGCGTATGTAAGAATTGAAATTACAATTCAACTATAAAACTGAAAATTACAATATAACAACAAAACTCGAAATTACTATTTTGTTGAACAAGAAAAGCGGAAATTTGTTTTTGCTTTGAGTCGAGTGTGGCACTCTGTCCTTAAGACAATATTGCCCCGTATGTATCCTTTATATGTCCTGGACAATTCGTCTCCCAAGATAAAACAGCAATGGAACTATTGAGCAAAGGAAACTCAAAAGCTACCGTGAAGAATATTGAATAACGAAATGATGCTTGGAAGATTAGGAAGAAAACTGCTTTGCTTTGCTTTCTGCTTTGTGTATTTTCGTGTATCTCTAATGTGCCTCAACAATGGTGTAAGGGGTGTTTATATAGGAGGAAGATGGACTGTTTGACTGCCTCCATAACAGCCATTATTGGCCAAATAATGACCATTATGGAGGTAGTAAAGCCACCACATAAATGGAGAAAATTGCCAACGGATTGGCCATTATAGGAGGTGTAATTCAGCCAAAATAAATGGCTGAATTGAGTGCTTTGGATGTTTCGTTCGGACCGTCGAAATTCTGCCTTTCTGAAAAATTTCAGTGACCAAACTGTACATCTTGAAACTTCAGGGACCGAACTGTACATCTGAAAGAATTTTGGTCCAAACTGCACATTTGAAACTTCTAGGATCAAACTGTACTTCTGGCAAAGTTTTCTGGCCCAAAAAGATAATATCAGAAGGCCCAAGGCCCACGGCCCACGGAACACGGAACTCGGAACCGGACCGGACGGGCGCGCGGCGGCGGCGCGCGTGTGGTCTTTCCTTGAACCGAAGCACATCTAGGTCTTCCCTCCTTTAAACACATGGGATACCCCTTGGGGTCCCAAACCCCAAACCAATTTCGAGTATTATATACACAACAATTCTTTCTTCCTCTACCGATGAGGGAGAATTGATCACACACCACACTTTTCCATGCTTCAAACACCTTACTTCGTGAACCAATATCTCTTTCATTTCTCAATGAAATTTGACGATTCTTGGCCCTACGGTTATCTACGTACTTAGTACATCATGCATGTGTGAAGAACCGGATTCTCCAACATACGTAACACTAGTGTTTAAGCCGTTAAAGTTGGTCGGTCGCAACTCCCGCCAAAGGCTAATTTCCAACAAAAAGAGCTAAAAGCATTCTCCACATAAGAAAGCACCAAGTACATTTGCTTATGAAAGAAGAGCAGTTTATTCTGTAACAGATTTTCAACCTCCATTCGGGAAGTAAGAGCAATTTTCCCTTGCCTTGCGCCAGTTCCATTCATGAGATGACTTTTCCCTTACTCTTTTCATTCACAATCTCTCTCTGCCCACCGCTCTCCATATGGGTCGCAGATCTGGTGGTCGACAATCGTTCGGACTTGGTAAAGGTTGTCGCAACACCTGTAGTAGGACAGAGGACTTATCGCGATGCCCGCGGACCAATTTACGATGTCTCCGTCGCTGAGATTAGTCACTGAAAGACTTGCAGGTTTTCTCCTTCAAAATAAGGTGGCTAAGACGGGTGGCATATTGGAATACGGCTATTACGCCTATTCAATATATTCCATCCCACGCTTCATACCTTCTCTTTCTTCTTAAGGTAAGATAAAGGGCCAGGCATGGTGGGGTAGGAGCATCCAGTCGGCAATCTGCATCCTCTTCTTTCTCTTTCTTTTCTCCATCATTTCCTCTTATTAAGAATGTATGCCTACGTATTGTTGACTCTAGGTGTTCAATCAAGGCGGATGCGCGAACACATGCACGCTGGTCTCTCTTACTTAGCCACCTTTCGAGCTAAGAGCACCATCTTCTTCATCTACAATTTCAATCTGGCACGACCGCCTTCCAGTAGACAGTGGGGGGATTAATTCTTCTCAAGGTATTCTCATTGCTTTTCTAATGGAAATTTATGGAAGCGGGCTAAAGAGATAAGGAGAGAAGGAATGAAAAGAGAAATGAGTAAGCCACCCCGAGGGGGGAGACTATCCTTCTCAGATTCAGATGCGGGATCTCCTCTGCATTAGAAAAAGTCTTTTCCAATGAAGCACTCCGATCTTTGAAGGCTGTCTGACTAAATAGTATATCAACAGTTGTTACAAGAGCACACTAACTAGTGCATTAAGGCACTTCTACAATTGCTACAATAGGGCATGTCAATTAAAGAGATATTTGTTCATAGAGCCACAAATTATCAAAGAAAAATACGTTGCTTAGCAGAGAGAACTGCCTAAGAGTGCTGCTTTTCATTTTGATAGGAGTAGGCTCTTGCAGCTCTCTCGCTGTCTACTAAATGAGCCTTCACTGCCCGCCCGACCCCTATCTTTAATCTTAAGTAAAGTGAAGTCAAATTAATGAAGTGAACAGCCTGAGATTCCCTCTCTATCTCTTTCGATCTATTAGAACAAATCAGACTATCTATCAATCGATTTGAAAATAGCACGCTCATCTCGCTTTTCGTATATTTTCTCCACGAAAACATAGCCGCCACTTTTCTCTTTATAGGTCTACTTCTTTCACTATTTATGCCTTATAGCGATAAAAATAAGCTTCTTCCGGGACCGGAACATGGAGACCAAAAAGTTTTGACATACCGCCACATGGTTGATGCTTCTTGGGGCTTCTTTGGCGACCGTGAAGTCACCGGATGAATTGCCGAGTAAATAGATCAGATCCGGACGCGACTGTTGCTCCGCGGCGATACAGACTCGACCCTTCATTATAATTGTCAGTAAGTACTAAGATCTGTGAATGTATTTCTCCCCTTTTCACTGTGATTTTATTCCAAGTTTCAATCACTTGTATCATATATGTCATTAATTTTACTACATGCAATTCCCTAGCTTTGGCATCACTGTTGTTTATAGATTCAGCAATGTTTGAAGTCAACGTCCATGTTTTCTTCACTGTTGCGTGTATCCGAGACCATTTATGATATCCACTATCGAACAAGTATTCCCTCAACTTCTTATCTATTGTGTTCACCATTCTCATGAGTTCGTTAAACTCTTGAAGAGTGTATGCCTTATTCATTGCAAAGAATAATTGTCTTACCTGTTATTGATTTCAGTAGCATTTCTTAAGTAGATTGTTCCACAAATGCCAAATACATGCATAATGAGGCAGCCCAGGATATACCACTGCAGTAGCATTTCATACTATCATGTCTGTCTGATACAATGCACATATTCTCCCTTCCACCAAAAGCATCCCTGAATCGCTCAATGAACCATATCTAAGATGCATCATTCTCATAATCAACTATGACATATGCAAGTGACAGTATACTATCTGTTTTCGTTCACAAGTTATTGATAAATTCTACCATCAACTATAAACTTAATATAAAAATAAAAAATTACTAACCTCCTGGATCCAATGTACTGACTATGAGGATAGTCCTTTGATAAGTTGATTTTATATGAGTGTCGTCAACCACTACTATAGGCCTACAATGCTCCCGTCCTCTAATACAAGCATCCAATGCTACAAAGGCATACAAGAAATGGTCTTACTATGTTTTTTTCAAACTAACGACTGACCCCGGATAGGTCTTCCCCACAATGCATAAGTAGCCTGACAACTTACTGTAAGATTCAGTAGGATCCTCTCGCAACGTGTTTATTGCCTTTTTCTTCCCTCTATAAGCTTGCATGTAGGTCATTGTTAAATCATGTTGTTTCCTCATGCATCCTTCGGGGTGTGTATTCTTTTTGGATCTTCATACTTATCCATTATAACAATTCCAACAATTACGAAAGTTGCTTGACGTCGTGAATAAATTCTATCCCTTAACAAGCAAGAGTGTTGATCACAAAATTTTTTAATCTTGAAAAGCCCCGAATCATTTAGACTTGACGAATTTAAATACCAAAAGAAGTCGTCCCCGGGGCATACAAGGCAATAACTATTGTTGAAAAAAGTTGAATATCAGAGACACAATATATATATATATATATATGATCTCTTCTATTCCAATAGTAGAAAAGGAGGAAGAAAAAGGGGATTCTCTACCTAGAAATTAAGAATCATTCGCAAGAGATGAGTTAAGGTTCAAACAAATGCATGATACTGTTGTTAGTTCTTTTCGAGAACAGCTGCCAGAAGAAGTCAGTAAGCTCCATACTGGACAGTGCTTGGAAATTTATAGCTGGACAGCAAGTCAATAGATAGCCTCTCTTTCATTGTTGTCGGAGAATGTCTCCCCTGCTTAATGCATAAATTAGTGGGTCGTATAGTTACCTTAGCTTAAGTTCTTCTGGAGTTAAAAAAAAAAGAAAGGGGGGGGGGGGGTTCGGGGTTTGGGCCGGGGAAGTACTGCTTTAGCTTTGATCAATGTATGGTGCCTTGAGGTTCATTGGCAAAAGAAGATGTGTTGTTTTATTATTTCCATAGACCTGTGTTGGACAAATGCAATTACCATGGTATCCCCATCTTTACCGAAGTATAGTCTCTACTACTGTATGGGAGAAAATCGTAATAGAAATTGTTAGGGCCTTGCGGGTGTGGTGTATGTTTTGGGAAGCAGTGAACTTCTTTTTGATCTGTTTGAATAACCAACCTTTTTGCTTGGTCTATATGAAATATAATTACTAATGAATGTTATCTCATTCACTGATGACCATCTTAAAGTTTATTAACTCTAGGAAAATTTACCTGCATTAAATTTGGGATGTGACAGTTCTCTTTCTTGTGAGTTTTTCGCAGGAAAATACTTCCATACCTTGTGATTTCTTGGAGAATTTAGTGTAAGCTAATGTTCTCAACAGCCCGTAGGCTCTTAAATTCTTGATTCGTGTCAGAAAGCTTAAGTAGTTTCGTTTTAGAAATAGACTAGTGTATAGGGATCAAAAGATTCGAACATTTGTTTTTTTTTGGTGTGTCTTTTAAGCTCTAAGACTGAAGCTACATGAATTTTGGAATTATCCTTGGTAAATGGAATTAGTAAAGATTAAATTAAACACATGATGTGAGATCTATAGTTTGTTTGCCCAAGCTTCCAAAATGTGTTTTTCAAGGAAATACTTTTGAAGAGTAGTAGTTTGTGTTTGACTAATCAATTTCATAAAAACTTTTGCCAATATTAGAGATGTTATTTGTGTTTGGTCAAGGTTCCAAAAGTGCTTACGAGGAAAACTACTTTTTTAGCTTCAGAAAAACAACTTCTGCTAGTACTCAAAAACACTTTGTTCCTAAAAACTTGGCCAAACAGCTCAACTCTCTAAAATAAACACTTTTTTAAAAAACAATAAGCACTTTTGGCTTCCCATAAAGCTGGGCCAAACAAGCTATTAACTTGGTCAAGACTTGTTGTTGATGCTCCTGCTGCATGCAAATATGTTACTTCTGTGCTAATTGGAACTCAGGTAAGTTTGATATTTGAGAATTTAATATACTCGTGTTTTTGCACTTCCGTCTGTATATTTACGTATGCCATCATTTAACAGGCCAAGAACCCCTCTGCCCGGATAGAACATGAAGCCACAACGTCAAAGATCGGTGAAGACCAGTTATTCTACTTTCAGCAGAGAGGAATCGACTATGAGAAAGCAATGGCTGCAATGATTTCTGGGTTTTGCAGAGATGTTTTCAATGAACTTCCTGATGAATTTGGTGCTGAGGTGAACCAATTAATGAGCTTGAAGCTTGAAGGATCTGTAGGTTAAGCACACCTTTCATTTGGGTCAGTAAAGCTGATTGCTGGTGTGAAATTTTTGACTTAGTATTATCTGTAAAGTTGTAATAGTATCATACCCAAACTTTTGCTATTTACACTTATGTAAATAAAGTGTCAAGTCATATCTTTTAATCCCCTTTTTCATCCATCTCAACAGTTCCATGTTTTCTAATTGGTTGTACCTGAGAAAGTTACATAATTTCAATAAAAAAATTTGATAAAGGGAGAATATCGCTTTAGAAAAGATACATTAGTTTTCGATTCCTCAAGCTTAGGGGTCAATTATTGAGGAGTCAGTCTATCTCTGTAGTCTATTGCTGCATGTCTAGTTCTTCCTCAACCCCAAAGCCCCAAACTATGGGCTAGAAGAAATTCTTCCATATGTTATCCTAATACGTAACTGCTTAATTATAAATTCAGCTCTAGCATTTGATGCTTAAATTCAGCTACAACAAACAAGCTCTTAATCTAACCTTTCAGCAAACAAGAGAAAAAGGACAGTTGAAAGAAGAGAACCAAAAATGACCAAAAGGATCTGATTATTGTTTACCTAGGCCAGGCGTATAATCTCGCATTGCTTGTTCTTGCAGTAATTGATAACAGTACAGTAGCTCAATCATATGTTTTTGTTGGGAATATGGCCTCCCAAAACTGTTTTGCTCAAGCAAGCTGATCTTTCCTCGAACCGAAGCACATCTAGGTCCTCCCTCCTTTAAACACATGGGATACCCCTTGGGGTCCCAAACCCCAAACCAATTTCGAGTCTTATATACACAACAATTCTTTCTTCCTCTATCGATGAGGGAGAATTACACACAATACCACACTTTCCATGCTTCAAACACCTTACTTCGTGAACCAATATCTCTTTCATTTCTCAATGAAATTTGACGATTCTTGGCCCTACGGTTATCTACGTACTTAGTAGATCATGCATGTGTGAAGAACCGAATTCTCCAATATGCGTAACACTAGTGTTTAAGCCGTTAAAGTTGGTCGGTCGCAACTCACGCCAAAGGCAAATTTCCAACAGAACTAGCCCTGGTTCTCCTGTGAGCCAGGTTTCTGTCTCTGATTTCCCTTTTAGTTCAGCAAGGTCTTTTCACTCATGTCATACATATTATTCTGTAAATAGTTCTCTTCCAAACAATAAGAGTGAAGTTAATTATGTGAATTTCCATGTATCTCATAGAAATGATGTGAATTTGTTGTGGCATAATAGACTTGGTCATGTACCTTTTGTTAAATGAGGGAAATATCTTCATTACCAGTAAAATTTTCTCCTAAACAACCTTTCCTTTGCACCATATGTCTTATGGCCAGACAAACTAGGCTACCCTTTCCCAAAGCACCATATATTCTACAAAAATTTTTGAGCTCTTTTACTTTGATCTATGGGTTCCATACCATGTTGTAACATATGACAACCATAAATACTTTCTCACCTTAGTAAATTATTACACTAGATCCACTTGGACACATTTTTTTAGTTGCAAGAGAAGTGCTCTTCATTTAATAACAAGTTTTTCTAGCGTGGTGCAAAGTCAGATAATGAATTGGAATTTACTAGCAATGAAGCTTCTCAAATTTTCCAATCCAAGGGCATTATTCACCAGAAAAATTGTCCATACACACCACAACAAAACGGTGTGGTAGAAAGAAAATACAAGTACCTACTTGAAACTGTTAGATCCCTCATGTTCCAGTCCAAACTACCCCTTATATATTGGGGTGAATATGCCCTAACTGCCACTCACATAATTAATAGACTTCCAACCATGCACTTGAAGGATAAATTCCCTTTTGAACTCCTATACAAAACCAGACCAAACTATTTTCACCTAAGGAGCTTTGGATGCTTATGCTATCCCACCATATCAAAAGTACACAGAAAATAAGTTTGACCCTAAAACCGCTCCACATGCTTTATTCCTTTGGAACCAAAAGACACAAGATACTAAGTCTAGCTATTAAAAAGATACATATTTTCTGGGATGCGATTTTTCATGAGAATGTCTTTCCTTTTGCATTGCCTTCTAGTACAAGTACTTTTCCTTCTACTCTTGGTTCTGTGCCTTTTGCTGATTACTCTAAAATATTTGTTCATTCTATTGATCATTCTATAACTCATGATAATGTATTTCCTCGTTCATCAGTAAATGATTTTGATCATGTAAATGTCACCACCGATAACAATTCTCACAATCACCCTGCACCATCACCTAATCCCACTGTTGACCACATGGCTCCCAATGTTCCTCTACCTCAGTGACACACACCTGATTTTGCACCCAGAAAGTCCTCTAGAGGACATCAAACACATAGTTATCTCAAAGACTACATTTGCTCACTACCTTCTCTTAAGCGTCCTCAGTCATCATCATACTCTTCCCAGTTTATTTCCTCATCTCCCTTGAACCTTAATGCTATTTTTTCCAAAAACAGTCATGTTTCCCTCAATACCTTAAATCCTGACAGTCAGCAGTTGGCCTAAAATATTTGTCATGATAGTGAGCTATTATCTTTTGAAGAGGCAGCTATCAATCCTGCATGCCAAGTAGCTATGATACAAGAGTTTGAAGCACTCTATACAAATAGGACATGGGTTCTTGTGGATTTGCCTTCTGGAAAACAAGCTATAGGTTGTAAATGGGCGTATAAGATAAAACATAAAACATAAAATATATGGTAGCATAGAAAGATTTAAGGCTAGGCTAGTGTCAAAGGATACACACAACAGACATGTGTGGACTATACAGAGACATTTTCACTAGTTGTCAAAATGACAAATGTTAGACTATTAATTGCTACAACAGTAAAGAAGGGTTGGAACCTTTATCAATTGGATGTAAATAATGCATTCTTGTATGGTGGCTTACATAAGGAGGTATATATGGAATTGCCCCCTGGACTTGCTGTCAGCAATCCCAACAATGTCTATAAGCTAAACAAATCCCTCTGTGGGCTCAAACAAGCCAGCATGTAATGATATGCAAAACTAACTGAGGCTTTGTCATCTAAGGGAAATTCTCACTCCATGAGTGACTATTCTTTTTTTTAATATGACAACATGTTCCATTATTTTTGTAGCAGTCTATGTTGATGATCTAATCATAATAAAAACATATTCAGTAGAGATTGCTCAACTTAGGCAGTTTCTACATGATACTTTTAGAATCAAGGACCTTGGGTAAGTTCATTATTTCTTAGGCTTAGAGGTGATCTACAAAGATGATGGAGTTATTGTTTCTCAAAGAAAGTTTGTCCTTGATCGACTCAATGAATATAATTGTCTTCAACTTAGTGGATTGTCTTCACCACTTGATCCCAATATCAAATTGAAATCCAGAGAAGGTGTTGCCTTGTCAGACCCTAGCTTCTACAGGAAACTAATTGAAAATCTCAATTTCCTCACCAACACTAGGTTGGACATAGCCTATAGTGTCCAACACTTTAATTCATAAAAGATCCTAGAGAGTCACATCTACATGCTGCTTTTCACTTTCTGAGATATCTCAAGTCTGATCCTACACTGGACATCTTCATATCCTCAGACCTTGATTGCTCAGTGCATACTTATTATGATTCAGTTTGGGCATCCTGTCCTAACTCCAGAAGGTCTGTCACAGGATATTTGGTACATCTAGGCACCAGCCCCATTAGCTGGAAATCTAAGAAATAAGAAACCATCTCATTATCTTCAGCAGAGACATAGTACATATCTCTGAGGAAAGTTGTGGGTGAAGTGGTCTGGCTAGAAAGACTTCTACAAGAGCTAGAGGTTCTGAAAGAAATAATTGAATAGATATATATACAAGTTACAAAATAGGAGAATCCTATTCCTAAAAACTTATTCTACCATAATTCTAAATATACAATTATGGTAAGTGTATATCCTAATTATGGTAAGTGTATATCCTAATCTAGGTAACAAATATACTACAATATACACAAAATATACTTTCCTTAATATACAAATCTTGTCCACTGTTTTGCTGCCCCAAATCCCGTGATGGGTTGGACGAGTTGGGCCAAATCCCGTGATGGGCTGCCACTGTTTAACACACCCCCGCAGTCATAGCGGACGGTCTTCGAACGCTGAGACAGTCCCTAAAATCTTCAAAGAGAACCGCTGGTAGACCCTTTGTAAAGATGTCTGCAATTTGATAA
Source organism: Anisodus tanguticus (assembly GCA_034509755.1). Classification (NCBI taxonomy): domain Eukaryota; kingdom Viridiplantae; phylum Streptophyta; class Magnoliopsida; order Solanales; family Solanaceae; genus Anisodus; species Anisodus tanguticus. The sequence goes on along the minus strand of CM067548.1, from coordinate 37,105,443 downwards.
CGAGACGGGACATGGCATACGCGAACGTGACCCTTTGCAACCTTTTCACGGACAAAGTGAATGTCCATTTCGATATGCTTAGTATGTTGGTGTTGAACTGGGTTACCTGAAAGGTAGATGGCACTAATGTTATCGCAATATACCAAGGTTGCCTTCTGAATGGGACAATGAAGCTCCAAAAGCAAATTACGTAGCCACATGATTCGGAGACCACATTCGCTACCCCTCGATATTCTGCCTCTGCACTTGAGCGTGATAGAGTTACCTGACGCTTTGCCGACCAGGAAACCAAGTTGTTGCCAAGGAACATACAGTAGCCAAAAGTCGACCGTCTGGTATCGGGACAACCACCCCAATCAACATCCGTGTAAGAGACAAGTGTGGATGTAGATGAAGGATACAAGTGCAATCCATAGTCCAGTGTCCCCTGAATATACCGAATGATGCGTTTGATTGCATTCATGTACTCAACTCTGGGATCATGCATGAATAAACACACCTGCTGAACCGCATACGTAATATCCGGTCTGGTAAAGGTAAGATACTGGAGTGCCCCTTCAAGACTGCGATAGCGGGTCGGGTCCTCGTATGGTGCACCTGTTGCGGCACTCAGCTTGGGGTTTGCATCAACTGGCGTGGAAGTGGACTTACATGAAGACATCCCGACCCTCTCTATGATCTTAGCAAAGATACTTTCGTTGAGACAAAAACAAGCCACCTGAATGACGCTTGACGACAATCTCCAAAAAATAACTCAAAGGCCCTAAGTCTTTCATAGCAAACTCAGAACTGAGCATGGTCATGATAGACTGGCGCAAAGGCATCGGAAGAGGCAATCAAGATGATATCATCCACATACAACGAGAATGTAGGCCAAGGACGAACCACGGCGGTAGATGAACAAGGAATTATCGACTGCTTTGTGAGTGAACCCAATAGTTGAAACAAAGTCGCAAACCTCGTGTACCGGCCCTTGGAGACTGGCTTAAGCCCATATAAGGACTTCTTCAAAAAACATACATGATGAGGACGGTTTGGATCCCGAAACCCAACGGTGATGCATATAGACTGTTTCCTTGAGATCACCATGTAGGAAAGCATTCTTGACATCCAACTGATGAATTGGCCAAGTCTTTGAAAGAGCCAAGCTAAGCACAATGCGAATGGTAGTCGGTTTGACCACCGGACTAAACGTTTCACCACAATCTATCCCAACCTGCTGAGTCTTACCATCACCAACAAGTCACGGCTTATGTCGAGCAAATGACCCATCTGAATTCTCCTTATGAGCAAAAATCCACATAGACCTGATAACATTAATACCGTATGGACGGGGCACCAACTCCCACGTCTTATTATCAATAAGAGCATTATATTCATCAGTCATAGCAATTTTCCAATTAGGGTCATTTAATGCGGACACAGGATTGCGGGGCAAGGGGGATTTAGAGACATCAGAATGTAAATTAAAATGTCTTTTAGGTGTAAAAATACCCCGCTGACTACGAGTGACCGGTCTATGACTCGAGGAAGAATTGAGGGAATTTTGGGAATTTTACTGGGCTCGGGACGGATCGGCCGGCGGGCAATGGGCTTTGTTGGCCCAAATCGAATCGGAAGCCTCGTCGGACCGGTTCCGAGTGTGGGGCTGGACCGGCGGCCCAATTGCTTTGAACTTCCCGATCCACCGGAATTGCTGGGCTTGGCGGTACTGTGGGTCCAGCGGGCAGTGGGCCCGCAGGAGGATTTTGGGTACGGGAGATGTCCGAAAAATTCTGAATAATATACGGGGATATTTGGTCATCCAAAAAATTATACGACTTAGGTTTGAGAGTATGAACTTTCGTAAACGGGAATTGAGTTTCATCAAAAATGACATGGCGATTGATTATGATTTTCTTGGAGGATAAATCAAAACACTTATAACCATGATGATTCGACGGATAACCCAAAATACACACGGGGTAGACCGAGCCTGAAGTTTGTTAATTGTGGTGGATGAGAATAACGGATAACACAAGCACCCAAAAATCCGAAGATGAGAATAAGAAGGGTTCTTATTATATAGGATTTTGAGGGGGGAAGAATATGTTAGACCTTTAGAAGGAATTATGTTAAGAAGATATGTGGCCATTTGTAGAGCATGATGCCAAAAATATGGAGGTATGGAGGCATGAATTAAGAGAGTTCGGACAATGTTATTTATGGAATGAATTTTGTGAATATGTATGAGGACACAAAAACCGAAAATTGATCCCGTTTTTAGCACAGAATTCCCGAAACTCCCTATTGTCATACTCTTTCCCATTATCACATTGAATATTTTTTATTTCTCTTTCGAATTGAGTACGAATGAACGCTCTAAATTTGATGAAGACGGAAAACACTTGTGATTTATTCGCAATTGGAAACGTCCACAAAAATCTAGAATAATCATCTAAAAAGAGAACATAATATCGATGACCCAATGAACTAAGAACAGGAGACGTCCATAAATCGCTATGAATAATATCAAATGGCATTGAAGTATGAGAATTGGAGTCTACAAATGGCAACTTAACAATTTTCCCTAATGAACAAGATGACAAAGTGGAGTACGACTCGTACCCTTACGGAAATAAAGCTATTTTTATCTAAAACGATAAAATAGAAGATCCCGGATGACCCGGACGAGCATGCCACATGGAAGGAGAGATGGTCGCAAAAGGCGACGCAAGGTTTGACTCGATGGACCGAAACCGGCATGATAGGATACGATCCCCCTACTATCACACCTCATGAGATGACTCCCCGTCTTGAAATCCTTCACAGAGAAACCAAAATGATCAAATTCAACGGAAACGGAATTGTCAGTAGTGAACTTCCGGACAGACACTAAATTTTTAATCAATTTAGGAGCATGTAAAGTATTTTTCAAGAGAAGGGGTGGATTGGGGGGAGACAACGTTTTCTGACCATAACCCTGAATTGGAATAGAGTTGTCATTACCAACAATTATACCCCGAGGGGTGTTCAAATTGGAATAAGAGGAGAGAGTACCTGATTCGGAAGTCATGTGAGTAGTGGCCCCGGTGTCCATGTACCAATTTGGGTCCGGTTGAGTCAACCCCAACGTGTGCATCGCGGCCTCGATATCAGTCTAAGTGGGGCCTGCTGCATGATGGGCTTGCGGAGGTCGGGGCCCAAGAACTCCTGTCCGTGATGGAGTTGGGCCGTATCCGCTGGAGTTGCTGTTGTTGGGCCACTGCTGGGTGTTGGGCCTGGACTGTTGGCCAACCCACTGGCCGCTGGAACTTGCTGCTGGATGGTAAGGGTTGTTGGCCCACGACCCACTGCCCCAGCCTTACTGCCATGGGCCCCACTGCTGGGGCCAGGGGGGTGGTGGGCCACTGTTCCCTGGATGGGACCCACCGCCTGCTTGTTGACCACCGGAACCGCCACCAGAACCGTCGCGTTTGCCCCCGCGGTTTTTGTTATTATTCTTGCGATTATTCTTGCCGCCACCATTATTATGGTTTTGGCCTGAATTATTCACAAACCCCGAAGAACTAGGAGAGGACGCCACCATGACGACGGGGCTTGCTCCGGTAGCCGCCTTTTTAGCCAAACCCGCTTCTTCCAAAGTAAGCATGGAGCGGGCTTGATAGAAGTCAGGAAGAGGGTTGCTTTGGCGAAGGAGTTCCAACCCTATTATAGGCCTACGAAAGACCGGTAACCAACTGTAGAACTAGACGATTATTCGTTATTGGTGCGCCAACATTACGGAGTTGATCCGCCAACTCCTTTAGTTTCTTGCAATATGCAGAAACGTTCGGAAATTCGTCCATTCGAACGAGAGAGAATTCTGCTCGAGTGTGACGACACGTGAATGTTGGTTGTCTTGGAATATGTCACGCAGTCTATTCCATGCAGCCATAGCCGTGGTATCCAGCTCAATAATCGTCTGTAGAAGGTCCACTGAAATAGTGGCGTAGATCCACCGGAGAACGGTAGCATCAAGTGTAATCCATAACTCAGGATCCTCCGCAGGAAGGGGTCTAGCGGGAGGAATGATGTGATGAAGAACTTGATAAGAGATAGCGTGAATTTTAAACAACTCCGCCCACGTCGCATATTGGACGTTTTCCATCTCAAGGACAATAGGGATACAACTCTTGATATTGGAAACCGTGAGGGCAGGGTGATAATTGTTCTTAGACGTATTGAAAGAACAAAGAGGGAAGGGAAATTTAAGAGAGGTTTTGGAGAGCGGAAGACAAATATTGGAAGAGAAACCCGAGGGGGGGTGGGGTGTCTCGGCCAACACAAAGAGAGGACAAAAGTTGGGAGAGAAAAACTTTTGTGAAACCTAGTCTCTTGATACTATGAAAGAAATAATCTCCTTGATTATTTTCATTGATTGAATAGATATATATACAAGTTACAAAATAGGAGAATACTATTCCTATTCTATTCCTAAAACCTTATTCTACCATAATTCTAACTATACAATTATGGTAAGTGTATATCCTAATATACTACAATATACACAAAATATACTTTCCTTAATATACAAATCTTGTCCACTGTTTTGCTGCCCCAAATCCCGTGATGGGCTGGACGAGTTGGGCCAAATCCCATGATGGGATGCCACTGTTTAACAGGTTCATTTTTCAAAACTTATAATTGTACATTGTGATAGCCAGTCTGCTTTGCATATTGCAAGGAACACTATCTTTCATGAAAGAACAAAGTACATTGAAGTAAATTGTCATTTTGTACGAGACAAGATTCAAGAGGGTCTTAGTTCACTCCATCATGTTCCCAATGCATATCAGTTAGCAGATCTCCTCATGACCAAGGCTCTCACAGGGGTTAAACATTCTAGCATAATATCCAAGTTGGTTGTGAAGGCCTCTCATCCAACTTCGGGGGGGGGGGGATTGAGAATATTTATTTATCCTTGTATTGTTATTTCATAATGTGAGGTAAGACTGTGTACAATAGACCCTTGTAGTCCGATCCTTCTCCGGACCCCGTGCATAGCGAGAGCTTAGTGCACCGGGCTGCCATTTTTTGTTATTTCATAATTAGTTAACAACTGATTAGTGAAGTTAGTTTTGTTCCTAGCTTAGTCGGTTAGTTAGCTTAAGTTTGTTAGGTAGTTAGTAGTGTCAGCTGTGTGCAAATTGACACTTGTAGTAATTAGTAGATATTATAAATTGAACACTGTAGATATTTTGTAGTTGATCGATCATTTTCATCAATACACAAAAATGAGATTCTTTTCTCACTATTTTCTCTCCTTTTTCCTAGAGTGGGTTTGTTTCCACTATTGAAGCTTGCTATCAAGCTTTACTGTGTTTGTTCTCTATTTCGCAAATGGTAAAAAAGAACCTCTACTTTAATAAATTGGCTACTTTTATCCTCCGCTACAAGTTGGGGCAAAATTTATCCCTCACATTACAAGTTGGGGTCAAAAATACCCCTCCCGTTAGTAAAGTTTCTAAAAATATCCCTTATTTGATATAAACTTCCAAATCAACCCAAATAGCCCAATTTTAATTGAAATTACACATCCCCTCTTTTAACCCGAACCACAGCCATATAAAATTAAACCCTCCTCCAACGAACTGCTGCCCTCCTCCTTGTCTCATATCTGTCACCACCCCTCTACTGCTCCGACTAGAAAAACCATCAAAAACCCCATCACAGCCACCATCATACCCAACCAAACCACCCAGCCACCACCGCACAAACACCCCATTTTCACTCACTTCTCTCCATCACCACCTCTACCACACCACTACATTCCCTCTCCCTTCTCTCCTTGAGCTCCGCAACACCACCACCATTCCACCTAAACAACCCTCCTTATCCGGCTAACCACCGTCTCCATCAACCCATAATACCAACAACAACAACCCCAACCTCTTCATTCTTCCTCACCACTGCTAGAACAACTAGCAACAACAATCAATCCCCACCAGTGAGCTCGACGCCGACGAGCAGCAGCAACAAAACCCTTTTCCCCCCTTTTGTTCTTGTGTTCTGATTTTCCGGTGAAAATGGAAGCTATTACTTTTGCGGTTTAATTTGGTATGGGTCAATTTCATTTAGTGGGTCATAGGTCAGGTTAAAAAAGGGGATGGATAATTTCAATTGAAATTGGGTTACTTGGGAGTTTCTGTCAAATGAGGAGTATTTTTAGAAATTTTGCTAACGGAGGGGGGTGGGGGGGGGGGTTATTTTTGACCCCAACCCCAACCCCAACCCCAACTTGTAACTGGAGGGGTAGATTTGGATCTTACTTGTAATGGAGGGTAAAAATAACCAATTTATGAAAGTAGAAGGGCATTTTTGACCCTTTTCCCTTTTAAAATATAAATATAACATTATTGCATAGCGGGAGCTTAGTGTACCCTTTATATCATTATTTATTCACCTATGAGTCTACTACTTTAGTTAAATAATGAGTTCTTTCAACTGCCTGGTTGAGTAGGACCAAGACATAATATTTGGAGTGCAAATTTAGCAACGGGAGCGACCCTGAGACAGGCGTGGAGGTAAGGCTTGGTACTCAGGTCATTCAAAAGAAAGGAAGCTTCAAGTACCTAGGGTCTATTATCGAAGGGAATTGAGATATTGATGACGACGTCACACATCGTATTGGGGGAGGGTGGATGAAATGGAGGCTTGCATCTGAAGTCTTGTGCGACAAAAAGGTGCCACCAAAACTTAAAGGCAAGTTCTATAGGGTGATGGTTAGACCGACTATGTTGTATAGGGCGGAGTGTTGGCCAGTCAAGACTTCGCACATACAAAAGATGAAAGTTGCGGAGATGAGAATGCTGAGATGGATGTGTGGGCATACAAGGAGAGATATGATTAGAAATGATGATATTTGGGAGAAAGTGGGAGTGGTCTAGGTGGATGATAAGATGCGGTTAGCGAGGTTGAGATGGTTCGGGCATGTGCAGAGAAGAGACACAGATGCTCCAGTGCGGAGGTGTGAGAGGTTGGCTATGAAAGACTTCAGGAGGGGTAGAGGTGGGCCGAAAAAGTATTGGGGAAAGGTGATTAGACGGGATATGGGGCAAGTGCAACTTACTAAGGACATGACCTTAGATAGGGGGTTGTGAAGGACACGGATTAGGGTAGAAGAGTAGTAGGTACTCGAGCGTAGTCCTACCTATGCTTACAAATTGATAGTTGTAGTGTTACTACTGTAGGCCCGATTAACCTATCACACTTATAGGCACATTATTGATTTATAATCCATTGTAGTTTGATTTCTGCTGCTATGTGTTCTTTAGTGTAATTTGTTTAGCTTATTTAGTTGTGTTAGCTACTGCTCCCTTTTGTTCGAATGTACTTTATAATGCTTTAATTCCTTATCTGAGTTTGACCGTTTCTCTTGCTTTGCTCTTTACTCTTACTCTTGCTTTGTTTTGACTGTCTTGCTTGTGATTATGCTTTGCCTTGAGCCGAGGGTCTCCCGGAAACAGCCGCTCTACCTACCAAGATGGAGGTAAGGTTCGTGTACACTCTACCCTCCCGAGACCCCACGGTGTGGGATCTCACTGGGTATGTTGTTGTTGTTTGTTGTTATGTTGCAATTTTAGTAGACTTTTATTTACAATTATTTGAGATAACCATTTAATTAACTTGTTATGTTTATCATGACTCATAACGTCCCTAAAACAATATGCATGCTCGAGAACACAACTCTTAATTAATTAGGGGTTCTAGGTGTTGCTTTCAGATAATTAATAACCCTAAAATATAGTACTATATAGTACTCCATTATATATGGAGTTTCATTTAATTTAAGACCACAAGATTTAAACGTCTCCTTTTATTTCTTAAACTTCTGTGTCAAGTCAAACTAAGACACTTAAAATGAAACGGAAGAAGCAATATTTACAATTTTATCATGCAACTTGGTAATTTTTTGTTTTTTAAATGAATTTTCTAAATTACCATTATTAGTACTTCCGGGTCCTTTTTAGTTGTCATATCATAGTTACTGAAAATAATTGGTCCAAAATATTTGTCAGGTAAAAAAATCAAGAAAACATTAACTTAATATTTTCTACATTTACCTTTCTCAAATAATTGTGTGGAGATATTAATATAGTGAAAGCAAGAATAATAAATTGAGGTAAAAAACTAAATAAGAATAATTTATTCTTAATTTATCCTCTTAATTAATAACTTTTTAAGAAGCCTGCACAAGTAAAAGAGAGAGTATTACATTTTTATTGCTCTGGTACCTATATTTACTTTTCTTTTAGTTTACTAAACTTCACAATTTTTTAATGTTTTGGTAAACTTAAACATCTAATTCAACCAAGTTCCAAAAAGCATTTTAACACAAGCTTCATTCAAAGGTCAGTTAGTAGGGGCTCCCCATTTAGTACACATCTCCATCATCTACTTTGCAAAATGGTCCAGTAAAAGATGTGGTATTATTTATATACTATAACATAGCAAAAAATATATCGTAACCAATTTCTTTTTTATTGGTCTAATTTTTTTGGACAAATTTAATTAGTCGATACAATGTTACCAGATAGAAGGTAGCCTATATCCAATGAAAGTAAGTAATATTAACATAGGGAAAAGGATCTTATTTATTTTTACTCAGTCTTATAGGGTTGACAAAATGGGCAATATTTTCCTGCACCTCCATTATGCTATTCCTAATTCCAGCTCAGTCCATGTTTTTCATTAAAAAAAATACAATTATTTTTTCCCAAGTTAAATTTCAAAGAAACCTTCATGGCACATGCAACTGTTTCAGCACACATTACTTCTTCATTGACCCCACAAAAACCAAAATTTCCACTATATAAATGTTTCCTCATTTCAGCTTCACTACATCACCTCTGCACAATTTCTCATATAATTTTCTCCACTCCCTTAGAGAATTTTTTTTTAATGATGAATAGTTTTTTGAGTAAACAACCATATGGTTACTCAAAGATGGAAATTGAGGACCCTGAAGAGATGCAACATAGGAAAGCACAGTTCTTGATTTACAAGGCATTGAAGAAATCAGATATTGTTAGAAAGCAGCCATGGCTAAAAGTGAGGGTGTGCAAGTTGAAGATCAAGATTGGAAGGAAATTGAAGAGGTTTAGAAAGAGCATATTGTTGACACTCAATGTTAGTAAAGGTCGAGTTTATAAGCAATTTATGTCACAATTGAAATCTTGGAAAGGTTTGCTTAAGGGTAGAGAGACTATGGTTAGTAATACTCTTCCACCCATGTTTACTTCAAGTTTAAACAAGTTGAGGTCGACGGTATGAATCTCAATATTTATGTCGCTCAAAAAGAAAAGAAAAAGAATGAAAAAAAGAAACAAAAAGGGAGAGCTTTTTGATTTGTGATTTTTTTGGCTTATGTATGTTAACAAGAGAATGGTGAGACATGATTAATATGTAAGACTTTGAAAGTATTTTCCTCAATGTATTCATCCTTCAAGGGTACAATATATACACCATATACATTAATTAAGAAGAGTCAATCATGCCTAATCTTCCTAATCAATTCCTAATAATCTTCTACCTAATTGACATAATATTCCTAATTAACATTTTACTACCTACCATATATAAAATGATACTACATTAATACATAATAATAATATGATTGCATAATATTCTAACACTCCCCCGCAGTCGAAGCTGGAGGGCGGTGAATGCTGAGACTGTCCCTAAAATCTTCAAATAATATCAGCGGAAGTCCTTTTGTGAAGATATCTGCGATTTGATGACGCGTTGGGACATGTAGCACCCGAACTTGTCCGCGAGCCACCTTCTCGCGTACAAAATGAATATCTAACTCAATATGTTTAGTGTGTTGATGGTGGATGAGATTCCCTGAGAGGTAGATTGCACTAATATTATCACAGTATACTATTGTTGCAGTCGGAATAGGGTAATGAAGTTCAAGTAACAGGTTCCGAATCCAACATGAGTCAGATACAACATTGGCCACATCACGATATTCTGCTTCAGCACTTGAGCGTGATACAGTGGCCTGCCTTTTTGAGGACCATGAGATTAAATTGTCACCAAGGAAGACGCAATACCCGGAGGTGGATCGTCTTGTATCCGGACATCCTGCCCAACCTGCATTAGTGTAAGTAACAAGTTTGGAAACAGATGATGGGTATAGATGTAATTCATACTCCAGAGTGCCCTGAATATATCGTACAATGCGTTTCAGAGCATGTATATATTCCTCCATTGGATTATGCATGAATAGACACACTTGTTGCACTGCATAGGTAATATCTGGCTTAGTGAATGTGAGATACTGTAAAGTTCCTGCTAGGCTGCGGTATAATGTTGGATCAGCAAAAGGTTTGCTAGAGATGTCACTCAATTTTGACTTCATGTCGACCGAAGTTGCCGAAGGTTTGCAGAAAGACATCCCAGCTCGTTTCACGATTTCTGATGCATACTTCTTCTGGGAGAGAAATAATCCACATGTATGTCGGATCACAACAATCCCTAGAAAGTAGTGGAGTGGGCCAAGATCTTTCATAGCGAATTCAGAACTGAGCTGTGACATGATATTCTTGCGAAGAGAGTCTGAAGATGTTGTTAGAATAATATCATCAACATATAGAAGAAGATAAGTAATATGATTATCCTGACGATAGATAAACAGAGAATTATCTGAACGGCTGTGCGAAAAACCCATGTGTGACACAAAATCTGCAAACCGCTTATACTAAGCCCTGGGGGCCTGCTTGAGGCCATATAATGATTTGTTGAGCAAACACACATGGTTGGGATAATTAGGATCCCAGTATCCCAACTGTTGGTGCATGTAAACAGTCTCATTAAGGTGTCCATGGAGAAAGGCATTTTTGACATCCAATTGATGAAGTGACCATCATTTTGAGAGAGACAGGCTGAGAACTGTTCTGATAGTTGCAGGTTTGACCACTGGACTGAATGTTTCCCCGCAATCTACACCAATCTGCTGTGTCTTCCCATCACCTACAAGACAGGCTTTATGCCGCTCAAAAGTTCCATCAGATTTTTTCTTTATGGCTGAAAATCCACATAGATCGATATATATTAGCATTAGATGGACGAGGTACTAAATCCCATGCCCTATTTGTAATTAGAGCATGATATTCATCATCCATGGCCATTTTCCAATTCGGGTCTTTTAGAGTAGACACTGGATTACGAGGCAAAGGTGATTTCGAGACCTGGGTGTGAAGACTATATTTGGCATTGGGTTTGACAATTCCATATTGACTACGGGTGACCGGATGATTTGTTGGGCCAGTGGACTGGACGCCACTGACCGAGGAGTGAGAAACCGAGGGTTCAGTGGGCTGCATTGCTGGAGCTGGAATTGGGCCTGTAGTGGTGGACTGACCCAATGGGCCTGAATTACGGTGTTCAACACTAGTAATAGGTACCGAGCTGTGAAAAAAATGTGTTAGATACGAAAGTTTATCATCATCCAAAAAATCATAGTTATGAGTCCCGGTGGCATGTATCTTAGCAAATGGAAAAATTGTTTCATCAAAGATTACATGACGACTTATAAAGATTCTTTTGGAAGAAATGTCGTAACATTGGTAACCGCGATGATGAGTAGGATATCCCAAGAACACACATGGAGTAGACCGGGCATGGAGTTTTGTGATTATGGAAAGAGGGGGTAGCAAAGATAACCAAACACTCTTAAGTGATGATATGTGGGTTCTCGTAAGTAAAGCATTTTTAGGGGAGCTTGGTATGATAGATTTTTATTAGGAAGGACATTCAACAGATAAGTGGCCATTTATAGTGCATGATGCCAAAATACAGGGGGAAGTGAAGCATGAGAAAGAGATGTTCTAACAATATTGTTAATGGTTCTAATTTTGCGTTCCGCCTTTCCATTTTGTGATGAAGTATGAGGACAAGACAAACGAAACTGAAGACCATTTGTTTTGAAAAAATCCCAAAACTGTTTATTGTCAAACTCCCCCCATTGTCACATTTAATATTTTTGATATCACGTTCAAATTGAGTTCGGATGAATGCTCTAAAAGTGAGAAAAGTGGAAAACACTTGTGTTTTTTTCGATAAAGGGAATGTCCACAAATAATTAGAGTAGTCATCAAGTATAAGCAAATAATATCTATGACCAGAAGAACTCAAAACATGTGATGTCCAAATATCACAATGTAAATATCAAATGGCAAAAGAGTGCATGAAGTAGAGGAAATAAATGACAACTTAACATGTTTACCAAGTGTGCAAGAATGACACTTATTTAGAGTCTGTGTTTGGGTACAAGAAATAAAATTATTTTGTTTAAGAGAAGCCAAAACAGCCTCTCCCGGATGTCCCAAACGTTGGTGCCATAAAGATGGTGCCAAGGATGCAAAAACAGAAGGAAACTTGGATTGTTGTGTTGACGGATTTATTGGATAGAGCTCCCACTTGCTATCACATCTCATGAAAAGCTTTCCCGTCTGAAAATCATGCACGGAAAAGCCAAAGGGATCAAACCGGACAGATACCCAATTATCAGTTGTAAACTTTCTAACAGAAACCAAGTTTTTGATTAATTTGGGAGCATGAAGGACATTCTTTAAAATTAGGGGCGGGTTTGGTGGTGACAATTTGCTAGAACCATAACCTTTTATTGGAATTGAATGGTCATTTCCGACAATTATTCCATTATCATTGCTCAAATTAAAATAGGACGAGAGATTACCTTAGGAGGACGCCATATGTGACGTCGCTCCGGAGTCCATATACCAATTTGAATCCGGTGGATTAAGTCCAAGAGTGTGCATAACAGACTTAATTTTCGTGGGGTGGCCCCCTGTTGAATGGGCCTCATGCCATTGGGTCGGCTGAGGCCCACTACTATTGCATGTGTTAACAGACCTAGCGAAATGGGCATGTTGGGCCTGTTGCTGCTGGTGCCAATTCAGTGGAAATACCCAATGTTTTGCTGAGGCTGGCCAATAGGCCTTTGGGGCTGCCTGGCCCAATTGTCTGTTGGGGCTGGGCTGGGCGGTATAACCCAAGGCCACTGCCAGCCGGTGGGTTGCTGCCACTGTCCACCGCCCCTGCTGCCATGTTGCTGACACTGTCCACCACCGAAGTTGGTGTTGCCGCCATTACCGCCGCCACCGAAATTTCGATGGCCTCCACCTTTGTTATTTCCGTGATTTCCACCCTTATTTTTATTGTTATGACGTCCTTTTTGTCCCTTATTTTGTTAAGAAGGGTCAAAAAAATTACCATCATGTGAAGGAGTTGCAAGCATGGCGGAATTTGAAGTAGTTGAGGCTTTTTTCACCAAGCCCGACTCTTCAAGTACAAGCATGGACCTTGCTTGATAAAATTGTGGTAGAGATTACTTTGACGGATTAGAGTTCCCACATCGTTATACACGTCGGTGAGACCGGCGACCAATTGTAAGACTAACCGGTTATTAGTAATCGGTGAACCAACGTTTCTTAATTGATTGGCCAACACTTTGAGTCATTGACAATATGTAGAAACATTTGGGAAGTCCGCCATGTCAATGGTTGAGAACTCATGTTCCAATGTAACAACGCGAGAGTTTTGGTTATCTTGAAAAATATCTCACAAGCGTTCCCACGCCGCCATGGCTGTGGAATCCGGTTCCATTATCGTATGCAACAAGTCCGTGGAGATTGTTGCATAAATCCAACCAAGGACTGTGGCATCAAGTGTATCCCACAATTCCCTGTCTGCATCGTTTGTTATGTCTTTTCCTTTACCATCTTTTGGAGGAATTATATGATAAAGAACTTTGTGAGCACGCCAACATATTTTGAACAATTCCGCCCATGTCGCATAATGAACGGTTTCCATTTCTAGTTTGATGGAAACATGTGTTTTGATGTTTGAGACAACAAGGGCAGGGTGAAGACATAATTGGTTGTGATGAAGGATAATCAATAATGGAGTAAGAGAGAGAAAAAATTGAAGAAATTTCGGCCAACTAGGGTTCTAGGGAGGAAGATGACCGAAAATTTGAAAGAAAATAAACTAATTTTGGATCTTTCCTTAAGCTCTTAATTAACATAATATTTTTAATTAACATTTTACTACCTACCATATATAAAATAATACTACATTAATACATAATAATAATATGATTGCATAATATTCTAACATAATACATAAAGCAGGGTTTTCACCCTTTCTGAAACTATAGATTTTCATTACAATCAATTTTCCTCATGTTCTTTTGGAAATTTAATTCCATTAGTTTCATCTGTTTTGTTGATTTAAGTTAGAATTGAAGTTTAATATGTTAAATAGCTGATTTTGATGGGAAAAACTGACGAAGAGCATAGTAGTTCATATTCAAAGATAAATTCAAAATTTGAAATTTGTAGATTCTGAATTTGTCACAGAATTCATAATTCGTTTTAATTATTGAGTTCACAAGAGATTATATATATTTAATGAATTTCTTATCATAATGTTAGTTCAAACGCCTGCCTAGTAGCTCGCTCCTGTAGATACCAAGAAAAAGAAACATCAGCAAATGAAACAGCAGTAGTCTATTTCTTTTGCTTACCCACCAATGGGTTGCGCGGTCAATTTTTTGGGGCCTTCCAATTTGATTTCTTTAATTAGGTAAATAAATTCTGGGGCATGGTGAACTAATAAGTTTTGTCTGGTGCCTTTTATTTGTTAATTTGTACCATAAGCTTTTGCCCTTTTCTTTTCATGGTTGTTGTACTTGGTAGGAACATGGGCCAATTGGTTGGTATTTTCTTTCTTTTAATCAATACCATTACATCAGTACCATATAAGTTCACCGGTAAACTGTCACTCAATTTTCAATTGATTAGCTCTAAGCTCTTATTTCTTTGATAGACTAATGATAAATTCTCAAGTTAATTAATCTGCACCTGTATATTATCCGATTATGAAAAAGAATATGGTGAAAATTTGTAGCTATTTCGTGTCGTGACAGTAAGGTTTGGGCAGCTGGTTTAATATTGACTTTCTTTAAATAACTAGCTAGTACTAGTATAGCTAAAAGAGAAATAAGAACATGGCTTCCATGATTAATTCCAACTTGTGAAAACGGTTGGAAATTTACTAAATGTGGATTGAGTTTATTCCGTTTTTAATGACTTAAACACGTGGGTCCTGCATGTCGGAAACATCGTTTCTTCGCGCATGCCTAATCTACTAAGTGAGTAGATGACGCTAGTGCCAAGTATCGTCAAATTTTGTTAAGAAATGAAAGAGATATTGGTACACAAAGTAAGGTGTTTGAGACATAAAAAAATGGAGGGTCTTTGGCCAAAAAATGACAAATCTCCCTCATTAGTAGAAGATGGAGAGTTTATGCAATATATAAACTCTAAGTTTGAGTAAGGATTTGGGACCCCAAGGGGTAACCCATGTGTTTAGAAGGGAGAGAACCTAGGTGAGCTTGGGTTCGTGGCTAAGCCCCACACACGCACTGCCACTCATTCGGCTCGAGTTGTTGCTTTCTTCCGAAACTTTCTTTTTGGTCCCTAAAGTTTTCAAAACGTTACAACGGTTCTAAAAGACACCAACATACATGACTATTCAATTGCCTCCCTTTCTGCTCTTATAAATTGAAAATTTATGTTCAAATTAAGAGGGTAGAACACACATCACACAAAATCTTCTCTTCTCTTCTGTTCAGAAAATCAGTCTTCTGTTTTGTTCGACACAAACAGAGAATCAGAAACTCAAACAAGCAATCTGTTCTTACTTATTTCTTCGACAGAATCAACTATATTTGCTTTGTATAGTTGATAGTTGATGTTGTATCTTGGGAGACTATTGTCCATCACCGTAAAAGCATCTATACGGGACAATTTTGTCTTAAAGACAGAGAGCTATCTCTCGACTCAGCAAATCATTTGTTTTGTTAAACCTTTCAAATACACCAATTTTAAGACAAAATTCCAGTTTCTAAGTGTTCGAAAGATGTCTATTTCAAACATTGCTTCCGCTTTTGGTTTCACTGCTATGGCTAAAGGGAATGATGTTGTCCCTACTCCTGCCAGTTTTCAAGGAGAACGCCCAGAAAAATTTCTGGGTACCAATTTTAAGAGATGGCAACAAAATATGTTGTTCTATCTTACTACATCAAACCTGTCACATTTTCTAACAGAAGATCCTCCTTCTGGTGGGGATGCAATCGACACTCAATCTAATACAACGACTGAAGTGGGCGACGATATCCAGGTCACAAATGCCCTAAAGTTAACATTGGATGTTTGGCATCATAGTGATTTCATGTGCAAAAACTGCATTCTGAACGGTCTGTCGGATACACTTTATACTGAGTATTGCACCGTCAAGACAATAAAGGAGTTGTGGGAAAAACTCAAGAAAAAGTACAGCGCACATGATGCGGGTACTAAGAAATTCATCGTTGGAAAATTTCTGAAATTTCAAATGGTGGATGGTAAATCAGTGATGTCCCAAATCCAAGAGTTTCAAATGATTCTTTATCATCTGGATTTGGAAGGAATGAAGCCAAACGAACAATTTCTGGTTGCGTCTTTGATTGAGAAACTGTCTCTCTCATGGAATGAGTTCATGAGCTATCTCAAACTGAAGACAAAGGAAATGGGGTTTGAAGATCTTATTGTCAAACTACTAATACAAGAGGACAATAAAAGGGCTATACCTAAAGTAAAACATCCAATGGAGGCAAAGGCGAATCTAGTTGATTCAAGCGGAAACGCCAACAAAAGGCGCAAGTACCATGGAGACGGCAAAAGCTAAACGATGGAGAAGTTCAAAGGAAACTGGCATCACTGTGGAAAGGCTGGCCATATGATCAAAGACTGTCGCAAACTGAAGCGAGAGTAGAAGGAAAAATCCAAGAACAAATGCAAGACAAGGATGACTCTTCTAACCTTGACGACATGATTGTGGATTTCTCGGTTGTAGTGCTGGAGGCTAATCTGGTAGAGAGTCCAAAGCAATGGTGGATAGACACGAGTGCAACCCGTCATATCTGCAAGAGTGCATTCTCCTCTTATGCCCCATACTCAGGCAAGAAGTTGTTCATGGGCAACGACGCCACCTCTAAAATGCAAGGGGTTGGAAAATTTATCCTCAAAATGACTTCAGGCAAAGAGCTTACTCTGAAGGAAGTGATGCACGTCTCTGACATCTGCAAGAACTTGGTTTAAGGGCCATTGTTGGTCCAGGCTGGTTTTAGACTAGTTTTTTAGTCCAACAAATTTGTAATAACTAAGAATTGTATATTTGTAGAAAGAGGCTTCACGTGTGACAGACTCTTCAAAATGAATGCTATGTCTGTAATCCGCTCATCTAATGAAATAAAGCCTTCTACCTACTTGCTTGAGTCTTCTAATTTATGGCATCATAGATTAGGATACGTTAACTACAAATCCATTCAAAAGTTAGTAAAGTTGGAATTGTTGTCTTCCTTCAACATAAACCCTCAACATAAATGTGAGGTGTGCCTAGAGGCAAAATTAACCAAATCATCTTTCCATTCTGTCGAAAGAAGCACCACTCTACTGGAACTTATTCACACCAACATATGTGATTTAAAGTTGGTGCAAACTAGAGGGGCAACAAGTACTTTGTGACTTTCATTGATCATAGTACAAGGTATTGTTATGTTTACTTGTTGAAAAGTAAAGATGAAGTGTTTGAAGCATTTAAACGTTATAGAGCAGAAGTTGAAAATCAACTAAACCTACGGATTAAGACAATTCGTAGTGATAGAGGGGAGAATACGTAGCACCATTTGAAGAATATTGTGCTCAATTCGGAATTGTTCATCAAATGACCGCTCCTTACTCGCCTCAGTCTAACGGCATTGTCGAGCGCAAAAACCATACGTTAAAGGAAATGATGAATGTTTTACTTATCAATTCCGGTTTAGCCCAAAACATGTGGGGCAAAACTATTCTTACCGCTAATACAATTCTCAATAGAGTTCTGCATAAGCGTAAGGATAAAACTTCATATGAATCATGGAAAGGAAAGAAACCCACTTACAAATATTTGAAAGTGTGGGGCAGTTTGGAAAATGTTGAAGTACCTAAACCAAAACAGGTCAAAATTGAACCTAAGACTGTAGATTGCATATTCATCGGATATGCAAATAACAATAGTACTTATCGTTTCTTAGTGTATAAGTCGGAGATACCTGATATCCACGAGGGTACGATCATGGAATCCAGGAATGCTGAATTCTTTGAACATATCTTTCCTAGAAAGAATTTTTTTTTTGCGCAAATGAAGTTATGAATGCTCAAAATCAACAAGACCCGGGAGTTTCTGATTATCCAGAACTAGACGTTCCAGATCTACATGACTTAAAAGTTGCTGACTATCCAGAACTTAATGTTACAGACCTACAAAACTTAGGGGTTCTAGAGGTTGAACCAAGATGGAGCAAAAGGGCAAAAAAAGACAACATCTTTGGTCCAGATTTTCTAACCTATATGGTTGAAAATGAACTGAGGACAATTAAGGAAGCATTGTTAACTCCAGAAGCACCGCTTTGGAAAGAAGCTATAGAAAGCGAAATATATTTCATCATGCAGAACCATACTTGGAAAATGGTTGATCTTCCTCCGGGAAGCAAACCTTTGGGTTGTAAGTGGATACTCAAAAGAAAGTACAAAGCAGATGGAACTATTGACAAGTATAAGGCCAAATTAGTAGTCAAAGGCTACAGACAAAAGGAAGGCCTCGATTACTTCGACACATACTTTCATGTGTCTAGATTAACATCCATAAGGGTATTCATAGCCATTGCAGCTTTGCGTAACCTTGAGATATATCAAATGGATGTTAAGACAGCCTTCCTAAACGGAGAATTGGAAGAGGAAATATACATTGAACAACCCGAAAGGTATGTAATTCCAGGACAAGAAAAGAAAGTATGTCGTCTTGTTAAGTCTCTAGACGGACTCAAACAAGCCCCGAAATAATGACATGAAAAGTTTGATAATACTTTATTATCAAAAGGTTTCTCCATAAATGAATGTGATAAATGTATCTATATCAAAGGAAACTCTCACTTATTTTTCATGATATGCCTTTACGTAGATGACATGCTCATCACCTGAAGTAGTCTAAACTTGATCCTGGAAACCAAGAACATATTAAAACTATGTTTTGACATGAAAGATATGGGTATTGCAGATGTAATATTAGGAATTAAGATTTCTAAGACATCTGACGGGCTGGTCTTATCTCAATCTCATTACATTGAAGATGTTTTGAGGAAATTTGATATATTTGACAGTCCCCATATGAAGTCACCAATGGATATGAATCATAGAATTCATAAAAATTGTGGTGCACCAGTATCCCAAGAGCGATATGCACAAGTCATTGGTAGTTTAATGTACATTACAAACTGCACCCGACCCGACATCGCTTATCCAGTCAATAAGTTAGCTAGGTTCACTTGTAATCCTAGAAATGATCACTGGAAGGCGCTAAATCGGATACTACGATATCTGAAATATTCGCTGACTTACGGATTACATTATTTAACATATCCAGCCGTACTGGAAGGATACATTGATGCAAGTTGGATATCGGACATAAAGAACACCAAATCCACCAGTGGGTATGTTTTTACAATTGGTGGTGGGGCTGTGTCTTGGAAATCCTCTAAGCAAACATACATCGCCCGATCCACGATGGAATCAGAGTTTATCACTTTGGACAAAGCAGGAGAAGAAACAGAGTGACTTTATGACTTCTTAGAGGATATCCCTTGTTGGGATAAATCCGTACCTTCAGTGATGATTTATTGTGACAACCAATCGTCTTTAGGAAGGGCTTCCAATAATATGTACAACAACAAGTCTAGACACATTCGTCGGAGGCATAAGACTATTATGCAGTTGATCAATACGGGTGTCATTTCCATTGATTACATCAAATCAAAGGATAACTTAGCAGATCCATTAACTAAAGGCCTACCCAAAGATCAAATATTCTGTTTGTTTAGGGGAATGGTCTTAAAATCCAAACAATAAGAATCTTTATGGTGGTAACCCAACCTTACTGACTGGAGATCCCAGGAATTTGGTTCAATGAGAAAACTAAGCTATAGAGGTTCAGTTCAGTTTAGCGCTTCACTTGAAGTAAGAGCACTTCGGATTATCATTCTTTAAAGAAAGATAACTCCAAAGTCGTTCCAGCGATAGACATTAAGTGCTACCTGCATAATGGGTAAATGATAAGTTTCTGAAATTTTTAATGATTCCTAACACTTGCGAGTGGGGTAGAGCAATATACCTTATATGAGATCACCTATTTAAGTGCGAAGACAGGCCGCTCCAAATGTATGCACTTAAGAATCCAAGCGTTGTCCATGGCCACAACGAACAAAACAATAAGAAGAAATGAATAAGGAGTTATTATGTTGATATCATTGTCTTGGTTTACACTAAACACTGACGGTTCAAGACATTGCGTTCACCGCGTAGTAAGTAAATCTGATGGTAATCGACTAAGGAAGGTTCAAAGCCGAAAGCTACCTATCCTGATGCAATATCTTTCCGCTAAAATATTGCTGAACTTTGGCACCCTGTGTGCACCAATTCTCTTTCTAGAGGGGATTGTTGAAATTTTACTAAATGTGGGATTGAGTTTATCACGTCTTTAATGAGTTAAGCACGTGGGCCCCGTATGTCGGAAATATCATTTCTTCGTGCATGCTTAATATACTAAGTGGGTAGATGATATTAGTGCCAAGTATCGTCAAATTTCGTTAAGAAATGAAAGAGATATTGGTACACAAAGTAAGGTATTTGAGACATAAAAAGATGGAGGGTCTTTGGCAAAAAAATGACAAATCTCCCTCAATGGTAGAAGATGGAGAGTTTATGCAATATATAAACTCGCATAAACTCTAAGTTTGAGTAAGGGTTTGGGACCCCAAGGGGTAACCCATGTGCTTAGAAGGGAGAGGACCTAGATGAGCTTGGATTCGGGGCTAAGCCAACACGCGCGCCACCACTGCCCGCCCGTCCGGTCCGGTCCAGGCTCGGGCTCGGGATCGAGTTCGGGTTTGGGTCACGAGTCGTGGGTCAAGAACTTTCTTTTTGGTCCCTCTTTTCAGAACGTTACAACGGTTCTAAAAAACACCAACATACATGATTGTTCAATAGAACATAACGTGGAAGACACCAACAAACATGACTGTTCAATTGCCTCCCTTTCTACTCTTATAAATTGAACATTTCTGTTCAAATTAAGAGGGCAAAACGCAAAACACACGACAAACAAAATCTTCTCCTCTTCTGTTTAGAAAATCAATCTTCTGTTTTGTTTGACACAAACAGAAACAAAGAATCAGAAACTCAAACAAGCACTCTGTTCTTATTTATTTCTTCGATAAAATCAACTATATTTGCTTTGTATAGTTGATAGTTGTTGTTGTATCTTGGGAGACTATTGTCCATCACCGTAAAATCATCTATACAGAGTAATTTTATCTTAAAGACAGAGAACTATCTCTCCATTCAGCAATATCATTTATTTTGTTTAACCTTTCGATACCAATATTACCAACAAAAACACATGCACCTATATATGTTGGCTTTCCCTATTCTCCAAAGCAATTAATTCTAGAGTATATTGCGGATACTGCTGATATCACTTAATACTTGTTCTATACATAGCAGTGTAAGTAGTTAGCATGTGTTTAGCTGTAGTTAATTACCGTATTGAGAGTTAGTTAGAGTTTGTTATTTCTGTTAAAGTCAGTTAGTAGTAAGCCTGGCCAGTGGGCCGGGCTCGGGTCTGGCGGGCCGGGTCTGGCGGGCCGGGTCTGGCGGGGTCGGGGTCGGGTCTGGCGGGGTCGGGTCTGGCGGGACTTGCTCCAGTCCTGCCCCGATCCCGATCCCGTCGGTATCGGGTCGGGGCGGGGTCGGGGTCCGGCGGGTTTTCATTTTTTTTTAAATAACATATGTATAAAAAAAACTCAATAAACAAGATAAGATAGTATAATAAAAACATCTCAAGGCTGTTTTTGTGCCTCTTATATTAATAGACATGATTTTTTTGTAATACAAATACAATTGTCTAAAATCTAAATTGCAACTTTGTGGTGTTGTCCAAAAGTTGTAAATTACATAATAAAATTTCAATTAAAAAAATTACATTCTCAAAAAAACCTGTTCTAATTGCTTGATGATTTCCTGTGGTTCTTCGATTGAAATTGGTATTTGTTGGTCAAATTGATCCACGTCGCTTCCACTACATTCGGTTAAGATTTCGTTGTAGTTTTCATCTTCTTCTTCGTTGATCTCCGGTTGACCGCACCTTCTCCGCTCCGCTCCGCTCGTATCCAATCTCTGAATAATACTGCAATTTCCAAGCTGTCTCCGACTAATGAGTGTCTGTGGTCTCCTATTTGATATCTGCTCGCAGAAAAGCGCTTTCGACGCAGTTGATGACGCTTGAATGTTCAAAACATCTCGAGCCATCAATGAAAGTGTCGGAAAGGTCTTCTCATTCCCTCTCCAAGATTTCACAAGTCTTCATGTCCATCTTCATTGCTAACTTCTTGATACGGTACGAACCCCAAAACAAAAATATCCAACTCGCTAATTTGGTTAGTAGTAGAGGTACGGCCGCACATTCTATTTCGAGGCTTTCAAAACTAGCCGCGAAACAAAGATGTCTTTTGTGAGGTTGTGTTGAAGATGAAGAAGATGGTATGGAAGCCGGTAAGTTACTAGCATTTTCTTGTTGATAAAATCCATATATATTTTTGCATTGGTGTTCTACGCTAGACAACACTTCTTCTTTAGTTTGTTCAATAGGTGGTGGGTGATTTAGATTTTTGGGACTTGGAGGTGGTAGTACTTCTATACAATCGTAAATAGTTTCAATTAGTGATTTAGTACCGTCTATTTTAATAGTAGGATTTAATACGAAACCAATAATATAAATAGAGGGAATAGGAATAAAATATTTTTTTATTTTGACAAACATTTTTTAATAGTTTGCCTTATAAGCCGGTTTTTCCATATATTCACTAAGTAATAAAAATATTAGAGTTATATAAAACAACATAGTTGAAATAGTAGGATAATATATACCGGAAAATTCTTTTGTTGCTTGAAAAAATTTCTCTAAAAATACAATAAGTTCGGAAATTTTTACCCAATCACTATCTAAAATCATATCAGCTGGATTTTGATTATGAGAGTTAAAAAATAAAGTTACAGGTATTCTATAGTCATAAGCAACAAGTAGTTGCTCGTATAAAGAATTCCACCTAGTGGATACTTCTTGTGGAATTTTTCTATAAGGTAGTCCACAATCGTGACAAGTTTTTTTATATTCTTTTCTACGTTGTACTTTATTAATTTTAAAAATAAAGTTTATAGCAAATTGTATTTTACTAAGAATGTCTTCAAAAAGTGGTAGACCATCCTTTACAATTAAGTTATATATATGGCACGCGTATTTTATATGAAAATGATATGAAAAAGATGGAGTTAAACTATTTTTAAAAATTGTAATTGCGTAATTGTTAGAAGAAGCGTTATCTAATGTAATAGTCATAATTTTATCGGTTATTCCGTAATAATGGCACACTTGATAAATATTAACTGCAATAAAAGTACCAGTGTGCCTATCATCTATATATCTATACGCTAAAATACTTTTTTGCATAGACCATTTATAATATATCCAATGACAAGTTACAGTTAAATAATCATGGCCATTAGTACTACGACCTATATCAGACGTGATAGATACTTTGCCATTAAAATGATATAATGAAAAACGTAAATATTGTTGATATTCATGCGCGAATTTAAATACATCTCTCTTAACAGTTGATCTAGGAAAACCGTTAAAAGCGAGGATTATATATATCTCTAATGTAATGAATAAAACCGCAGAGATGAAGGAAATGAAAAAGGCAAACCCTCCACAACTAATTTTGATATTGCTTCCCTATCTCTATGTTTATTGTATTTAGAGCCTACAATTCCCCCGTCATAGGGTTAATTTGACCCTGTACTTGGTCCGGGACAATATCAGTATGTGAACCTTGTCCCGATGGAGCGGGAGTTTGCGCACCCGGTTTTGAAGCCTGGTATTGGGCATACTAGCTGGATGAGCACTTACTACGTGTCTAATTAAACCCCCGTCCCACCGTGACCTTTTCCAGTTTTAAATTTTAAAACATTTTTACAAATTTTACATATAACTACTTGATTCTCTACGTCCCTATCAAAAAATGTCCATGCATCTGATTTTAATGGTCGTTTTGCTGGACCTCGTCTCATACTAGGGGGAATATGAGGCATTTCAGTTGAAGGTGCACTAGTGGGTGTGTTGTCATCAACATTAATGGGTGTATCATCTAGATTATCGTCTAAATTAAAGTCTTCTTGAGTTCCAGAAAATAGTTCCTCGTCTAAATCTAATGGTATTGTAGGAAAATGTTGAGTATCAACAAAAACATCCTGTGTAGAAATAAGATGACTAGAAGAAGTACCATTGCCCTGGTTGCCCCTACTAGAAGAAGTAATGAAATTAAGTGCGCTAAATAAAATAAACAGACAATAATAATTTAATGAAGGAACGAATGTACCAAACGCCGACGTAACGTCGACGTGTAATCGAGAGGTTGAAAATTGAAACTTTGCTCGATGGAAGATCCTCAAGCTAGTTGTCAATTTCACTCCCAATTCCCAAATGAATAAATAAAATTAAATATTTAGCAAACAATGTAGACTTGTAGAGAGATATATTGAGAGATTAGAGAGAGATTGTAGGAAGATTTGTGAGAAAGATGAAGAGAAAATGAGTTATTTATAGTTGGAAAATTGAGTTAAAGTATAAATATAATAACTTATGAGTTAAAAATAAATATTAAGGGGTAGGGGGGTTGGGGGAGGCCTAAAATGGCCGTTGCCCAACGGCCAAAATCTAAAATGGTCGGGACGGGCTCGGGTTAGGCGGGCCTGGGGCGGGCTCGGGTCTGGCGGGACGAGACATTGTCCCGTCCCGAGTTCGAGTCCCGCCACCGTTATTTTTTTTTTACGTGGGTTTCGAGGCGGGACCGGGATGGACTCGGGACGGGGTCAGGTCGGGATCGGGCCGTCCCGGCCCATTGCCCACCCTTAGTTAGTAGTGGAGATAGGAACAATTGTATATATACACCTCTGTACTCTCACTTTCATATATGAAAATCATTTCACTGCTTCACTTCCTTCTCGCACAAGATATGCGTAGATATTTTCATCTCACCCAATTTCTAGGGTTGGATTTCTTCGGTATGAGAGCTTAGAATCAATCGATGATTCAAGCATTACGATCCGATATAGATTTACTCTGTTAATCGTTCGATTGTGCAGAAATTGTGAAGAACAATTGTGGTGAGCACTGATACAATCGATGATGTGGAGAAGAATGTCAATCATCCACTTCATCTCCACCATTCGAATAA
Source organism: Anisodus tanguticus (assembly GCA_034509755.1). NCBI lineage: Eukaryota > Viridiplantae > Streptophyta > Magnoliopsida > Solanales > Solanaceae > Anisodus > Anisodus tanguticus. Next base: position 37,079,963 of record CM067548.1, on the reverse strand, counting down.
TTTAGGAGTACCTTTGACCACGATTATACTCACCAGTGTTGAAAATTATGCACCGTGGAGCAGATCGATGTTGCTTACTCTAAGAACTAATTAAGAGTAAATTGGGCTTTGTCAAATGAACCTGCAAAAAGAGCGATTATAGTCCCGATTTGGAGGAACAATTGGAGAAATGCAACGCTTTTGTGTTGTCTTGGATTATAAACTCGGTTTCAAAGGAATTGATGTATGGGATCATGTACGCTTCAGATGCAGCGATCGTCTGGGCTGACCTAAAGGAGAGGTTTGACAAAGTCGATGGATCCAGAGGTTATCAATTGTACAGAGAGATCTGCACTATCACGCAAGGCACTTCATCTGTTTCAGCTTGTTTCACTAGGTTGCGTTTGCTTTGGGCTAAATTTGATGCCCTAATTCTTTCTCCATCATGTGGTTGTCCAAACTCTAAGGATTATGTAGGACATTTGCAGTTTATGCGATTATATTCATTCCTGATGGCCTCAATGAGTCATACAACTAGGAACACAGTCAAATACTGATGATGATCCATTTGCCATCGGTTAACAAGGCTTATTCGATGATCATGTCTGATGAAAGCCAAAAAATAACAGTTGGTTTTTACTCATGAGGAGATACATGAGAGTTATCAACAACTTTATATGCTGGTAAGGGATATATGAATGAAGCATCAAAATTATCAACAACTTTGTATGCAGGAAAATATGCAGGGAGAGCACCTACTTATCAGAAGTCAATGAGGAAATTCAATACACAATGTGAGGTGTGCAGGAAGAAAGGCCACACAAAGGAGACATGCTACAGAGTTGTTAGTTACCCATCTGACTTCAAATTTAAAAGAGAAGCCATTTAGAGGAGGAGGTAATGCTAGGATGGCTAATGCATCAGTTGAAGATTGTGATCCTTTTGGTGCAGTAGCAAGATATGTGCAGGATCAGGATTTGGACTACATGTTTACACCTCAACTTGCTTTCACAAATGAACAATATAGTCAGATTCTAGGCTTGTTGAATAAAAAGGTCGTAGAACTGAATCTAAAGGTGATATGGCAGCCAATATGGTAGGTATTGACACTGCTCTCTTAGCACAAGGTACTGAAATTGATATTGAAATTGCATTGACAATACTTATTAGTAATAGAAGTTGGATAGTAGATTCAGGAGCTACAGAACATATCACTTCTGATTTGAATAAATTGCTAAATGTGTCATCAATACCTGAAGGATGTAGGAAGAAAGTACATCTGCCAAATGGACATTCAACTACAATAACTAATGTTGGTAGTTATAGATGGAATACAGGTGAAATTTTGGGAGATGTTCTAGTTTTACCTGATTTCAAGTATGATCTGTTGTCAGTATCACAGATTACTAAGCAATTGAGATGTTCTGTTAATTTTTCCCTGAGTTCTGTATATTTCAAGACCTCTCAACTGGGAGAGTCAATGGAATTGGAAGATAATCAGGTGGTCTGTAACTGTTGGTAGAACACACATCTAAGTCACATGATAATGGAGAAGAAAAGTTGTTGGCAGTGGAGACTAATAAAGTATAAGAAAGCACTTGGCACAGGAAGCTGGGGCATCCCTCAACAAATGTTCTCAGGAAGTTGTCATTAGCAAATAGTAAACCCAATAAATGTGCAAGTTATGAATGTGTAATTTGTCCTTTAGCCAAGCAAACTAGGCTAGTTTTTCCTTTAAGTAATATTAGAAGCAAGGCTGTGTTTGACATGGTGCACTTGGATATATGAGGGCCATATAAAGTACCTTCATTTACTCTTGTTGATGATTGTTCAAGGATGACATGTTTGTATTTGCTCAGGCTAAAGACAGATGTTATCACAGTTTTAAGAAACTTTCTTTTGATGGTAAAGACTCAGTTTTCTAATACTGTTAAAATTCTTAGATCTGATAATGGTGGTGAGCTTTTTAATAAAGAATGTAAGTTGTTATTTGATTCATGGGGCATAATACATCAAAGTAGTTGTCCACATACTCTTCAACATAATGGAGTAGTGGAAAGAAAGCATAGGCACATATTGAAAGTTGTTAGGGCCATCAGATTTCAAGGAAGTATTCCAATAAGATTCTGGGGTGAATGTGTCTTATCTGTAGTGTATTTGATAAATAGGTTACCTACAGTAGTGTTTAAAGGTAAATCCCCATTTGAAGTGTTTCACAAGACTAAACCCAAACTTGATCATTTAAGGATAATATGATGTTTATGCTATGCAACCAAGATTGTTAAAGAAGATAAGTTTTCTCCAAGAGCCACAACATGTAATGGGATATTCTATGACACAAGGGATATTTGCTCTATGATTTGAGTGACAAGAAGATGCTAGTAAGCATGGATGTCATATTCAAGGAGGAGGTGTTTCCCTTTTCTACCTCTAAAGAGAAACATCTACCTTTGTTTCCAGTTGCTTCACCACATTTGGGGTCTTATTCAGAGAATGTTGATATACCTATGGAAGAGTTAGAAGCTGATACTGATGGGGTTGCACATGGCAATGCACATGAAGACCTACATGATGCTGATGATCATGTTATTATTGACACTTCATCAGGTGGAGAAATAGATGCTGCTGATATTGTATCACCTCCTCTTATCTGTGCAACATGATGCTATTCTTCCTGTTACCAGGAGATCTGCCAGAGTCACATAACCTCTAGTTTGACATCAAGACTATATTATTGCTAAGAAGAAATCTGCAACACAGACTCATTCCATAGCCAATTGCCTCACATATGATCATATTTCACCAGCCTATAGGGCATACTTGGGCAAAGTATCAGTTGCTGTGGAACCTACATCCTATGAGGAAGTAGTCAAGGATGATAGATGGGTCTTACCAATGCAACAAGAGTTACAGTCCTTGAAAGATAATAGTAGTTGGCAGATCATACCCTTGCCTCATGGGAAGTCAGCTATAGGGTGCACAAATAGGTGTTCAAAATCAAGTTCATAGTTGATGGTGAAGTTGAGAGATATAAAGCAATATTGGTTGCTAAAGGTTACAATCAAACTATTGGCATAGACTATCAAGAAACATTTTGTCCAGTAGTGAAAATGGTGACAGTCAGGACTATCATTGCCCTTGCAGCTGCTGAGAATTGGAGTATCTACCAAATGGATGTTTATAATGCATTTTTGCAAGAAGACTTGTCAGAGGAAGTGTCCATGGAAGTACCTAAGGGTTTGCAGATTCATGTGGAACAACCAGTGGTCTGTAAGCTTGTGAAGTCCCTATGTGGACTAAAACAAGTTTCTAGACAATGGAACTTCAAATTGACTGAGGTATTATTGAATTCTAGTTACAAGCAAAGACATTTGGACTATTCTCTATTCACAAAGAGAGAAGGCAACAATGTGGTAATGATTTTAGTATATGTAGATGACCTGATCATCACTGGGAATGATCCAGTGTTAATACAAGCTACCAAAGATGTTTTACACAATAGCTTCAAGATCAAGGACTTGGGGCAGCTCAAAGTTTTCCTTGGCATTGATTCCAGAAGATCACAAAATGGGATTTTGATGAATCAAAGAAGATATGCACTAGACCTTATCTCTGAATTTGGTTTGACTGGTGGAAAGACTGCCTTGACACCATTGGAGTGCAATATGAAATTGACAACTGATCATAAAGGTACTGATGATGATGCATTATTTCATGATATTCCCCAGTATCAAAGAATGGTGGGCAAGTTACTATACTTAACAATTACTAGGCATGACATTGCCTATACAGTACAAACCTTGAGCCAATTCCTTCAGAAGCCTAAGGTGCAACACTGGAATGCAGCTTTGAGGGTACTTAGATATATCAACAATCAACTTGGTCTAGGTTTGCTGATGTCTTCTAAGAAAAATATGAAGCTCACAGGGTTTTGTGATGCAGACTAGGCTGCTTGCCCCAATACCAGGAGATTTGTCACATGGTACCTATTGAATTTGGGTAATTCTCTCATTTCTTGGAAGTCCAAGAAGCAAGCAATTGTCTCTAAGAGTTTTGTAGAAGCAGAATACATGAGTTTAGCAGCTCTGACGGCAGAAATTGTTTGGGTTACTAATTTATGCAAGGAATTGGATATCAAGATAGAAGGGTCTAGATGTATTTTGTGATAGCAAGGCAGCTATTCAGATTGATGTCAACCCAGTATTTCACGAGAGAACAAAGCATATCGAGATGGATTGTCATTTCATTCGAGAGAAGGTAACTCAAAGGCTAATCCAGACCATCTACATCAACACCAGAGATCAGCATGCAGATATTCTAACCAAAGCTCTTGGAATGAATCAACATGACAATTTATTATCCAAACTAGGAGTTCTAAATATCTTTAGTACACCTAGTTTGAGGGGGAGTATTGCGGATACCGCTGATATCACTTAATACTTGTTCTATACATAGCATTTTAGGTAGTTAGCATGTGCTTAGCTGTAGCTAATTATTATATTGAGAGTTAGTTAGAGTTTGTTATTTCTGTCAGAGCCGGTTAATAGTGGAGATAGGAACAACTGTATACATACACCTCTGTACTCTCACTTTCATATTTGAAAATCATTTCACTGCTTCACTTCCTTCTCGCACAAGATATGCAGTAGATATTTTCATCTCATCCAATTTCTTGGGGGTTAGATTTCTTCAGAGTATTTATTTTATTCTCAGACCACATTTGGCCTTTAGATGAAGGGGGGAAATGACTAAAGTTGACATTTCGGTTAATATAATCCACGTGGGTACAAAATGAAGAAAAGAGAAGAAACTGTAACATGCTAGACATGAATGGCAAGAGAAACAGAAGCAAAAGCAATTACCAAAAAAGAAAAGAAATAGAAGCAAAAGCATTGGCAAATGCTGAGCATGTTTTTGCTCTAGAATTCACAGTGGTGGCATTCCACAAAACGCACAATGTTTAGAGTTCTTTTTTTATTGGTTTCTGGTATTTCCATATTGATATTCGCATTGGGGCCGACGATTAATCCAAATTCATGCCACATAAACCCCTTTAAGGAAAAAGTGTTCCCTAACATAAATAATATTTAGAGTCCGGAAGAAGTGTAGGAATCTATTTTGCTCATCTTTTGTAAATATTATAGTCCTCTTCTTTTCCGAGTAGTCTAGGGTGTTTGGTTCAATCTTCAATATTTCATTTGAGTATCTAGCTATAATTTCGATATAAATATTGAATAATTTTGTTCATCAAAACTTTTGGTTAATAAAAAAGAAATCATTTCACTTTTTTTATTCTAAAGCACGAGGGGTTGTTCGGTTGACGAATAAATTATATTGGAATTATAATCATGGACATAATATGAGGATTAAATACTGACGAGATTATTTAGTGGATATATATATTTTTATATATGTTTGATTCATTGGATTAAAAATACAATATATGTTTGATTTTACACTAGATAAGTTGGGATAAATTCTTATTTTCAATTTAAACCTTAGATTAAATGAGCATCTTGATTATTTTGGTAATTTATCTCAGAATTGTTATCCCCCATTAAGTAGAATGAAATAATACTATAATAATTATGATATAACTAATTCCAAAAATACTAATAAAATAGTCAACTAACTACGAGATAAAATGATCATGCATTTTATCCCATAATTATTATCCCTAGTCCCTCAAACCAAACACCCCCTTATATTTCTGGTGATCATGTGTTACAAAATGATCCTTAATTAGTAGGAGTAGTACCTTAGCCTAACATACGTAATCTTCCTTTTGGTTTCTACCAAACTTCCTATTTTATAGGCAAAGGTATCAACCCAACAGTTAACAACCCTAAAAGACACACCTCTTTAGAAAAGGTGATGACTTATCACATAATTTCTTCTTATTAATTATTATTATTATTATAATCAAATAATACTTATATATATATATATATATATATATATATATATAATAATCCCCCATTTATTATTTTATAATAATACGAGGACTCAAAAATGCACGAAGAACGTTATTGGATATTTGTATAACACATAACTAAAAGTAGCTAACCAGCCTTGAACTTTAGCTTGAATATGAATATAAGATCCACATTCATATTATACATGAGTTCTTGTTCTTAAATGGCGGCGCCGATTTAATATGGGTCTTGCACTCAATCATGTTCAGCAAGTCCTCTAGGGTTCACCATTAAAATCCATAAAAAACGGTCTCTCACTTTCTTACTTGCATAGACAATCTCATCAAGGGTGTCCAAAACCGCTCTATCACCCCACTTTATAAGCTTGAGACTGTTAAGAACAAAGTTCATCCTTCCCGTTGTATGGAAAAACAATGCATTAGTCAAACATGAGCTTTAGGATAATAACAATATAATTGAATTTACCCCCACTATTTCTTGAGTATATTTATGCATTAAAAATATAACATCTACGGTAATATTTTTTGGATAATTCTTGAAGACTAATTCTTGAACTTTTAAAATATGAATTTTCAGTTATGACTGTCATTCACATAAATAGTAGACGTCATTCAAGATTATCTCTATTAAAATGGTAATAGCTTGATTATAAGTTACATTTAATGTAATGTCATAATACATAAGAATGATTAGCATCCCTTGTGTGGCCACACTTTATATACTAACCATTCTCTTCTCTTTAATCTCAAAATATGCTAATATTTAATTAGCGGCAGGAAGATACTCACAAAATAAACTTTGCTTACTTTTTCTTCACAAGAAAATGAAATTTATTCTTTATGAGGAAGAACTTTTGTCATCCTTCAAAACTTCATCACTAATATTAATGCTAAAGCATCCATCTTGTTCACCAAGCACGAGTCATTTCTCATCATTATTTTCAACAAAAAGTACGTACCTCATACCGAAAGAATGTTTAGAGCAAGAATCACGTAAAATAAACCTCAAAATATAGTAATTTACAAGTGCAAATAATTGACTCTAATATTTTACAACATTTTATTAGTTCATAAGTTGAACATGAATGTCTTCGAGATATATATACCATTTTCTAAATACTCATCAAAGTAACTTTTAAAGTAGATTCTATCACCTTATTCAATCTCTTTGGATTTGAAAGAAATACCTCAGGGTACTATTAAAGCACATTAACAAAGGAAATAAAGGTATCCTTGTACTAATATAAATATTCTCAATTGTATTAAAATATGAATGTATAATTTCAAATTTAGAGAAATCACCAAAACTCACTTTTGTTTCAAAAGATATCAAATTCATGATAAACATATTCAAGTATAAATATAATTTATCCAACTTAAATACTTCACATCGTTCCACAATTTAAAATTAAACACCACGTGATATTTTCTAATGTACTAACAAATCACTATAAGTATGCCAACATAGTTGGTCATCTATTCCAATATTTATGAAATAAATTTTACAAAAATCAGAAACTCATAAATAAGTGGAGTTAAGAAAGTAGAACCTGATTTTATTTCTACTTTATCCTTGAATTATCATCTTAATTAACCGTTGCTCTTACAGTTGTTGGGCTGCAACCTTTATATATGAACAACACTTGTTAAAATGTTCTCATGACTCTTATTTGTACCATCTGTTTAAAATCTAACATAGACACACTATCCATGTGAGAAAAAAGATGATCAGTGGCATCCGTTGATCCAAATATGGAAGCATTGCGTCCATCAAATCCAAAATCGTGCCATCTAGCACTTGCTAAAAACTGGCTACAAGAACTAAACTTCATTATTGAAATTGAGCCCTCATGTGCTAGGAACTCTTGCCCTGTGTAAAGTGACTGACAATTCTTTTGACTCCTTACCACAAGTGTGGACCTGGACTCTGTTGGACTCCTTGCCCTTCACTTTGTCCCAATTAACTTCACCTTATTATGAGTTGCAGAATTGTTAAGAGTCTTACATCGGATATGAAATGAGAACATGAACTATTTCTATGGACTTGGACAATCCTCACATTACAAGCTAGCTTTTGGGGTTGAATTATGCCCAAGATTATTCTTTAATGGTATCAGAGCGAGACTCATTCAAATTGTTTGTTCACCGATGTTGGACCCCTAAATTATATTATCCACGCTCCAGTTAACAAGGTCTGGGTGTGCGGGGAGTGTTAAGAGTCCCACATCAGATAGCTTTTGGGATTGAGTTAGGCGCAAGATGCATTCTTTACGGTTTTTGAACCAAATGCGATGACCAAAGATTTAACAACCTGTTTGAACCTACTTCACGTACGTGGTTAAGCATACCATCCTGACAACAAACTCTACTCCGTTATCCAAATTCCTAATTTTCCAATGCGAACTCGCCTCTCTTGCGTCATCCTCATCCAATTCCAAAGCTTCACTAAACTTGGAAGATTGAGAAGACTGACTTTTCCCGTACGTTAACATGGTCACTGCAAAATCTTCTTGCAAATTTAATTGCGAATCAGAACAATGTCCATCGCACCCTTGATTTGTTTTTCCCGCACAATAAAGAAGACTCCATTAAAATGGAAATTACTATCCTAAAATTGTTGTAGAATATTCAAAATAAATATAATGGAGTAACTTTGTGCAAGACAAATTCAATAAACGAATTAAAGAGAGAAATCATGAAGAAGAATTCAATGAAAACCACGGAACGAATAGGCAAGACGCTTCCAGAAAAGTATCTCTAGGATAGTAAATTTTCCACGTTGTGCAGGTGTTTAACAAGAAAGTACATCACCATGATACAATGCCTATTCTGAAAATTAAAGTCGCACTCTTTGATTTCTTTTACCACAAGAACTCAACCCAATAGAATGAAGGATTTGGAGGAAGAAAATAATAAGAAATGGCAGAATATGTTTTGATGTCGAAGATGACAAAATGTTGTTGAACAGAGAGTTGTATGTAATCTTCCTTTTGGTTTCTACCAAACTGCCTATTTTACAGGCAAAGCACCTCTTTAGAAAAGGTCACGACTTACTATTATTATTATTAAATAATACTTATATATATTTATATATATACAACAGATAGATCAACTTCACTGTTCACACTAACAGTAGTACCAGTAGGAGCAAATGCTGCAAAGGCAACCAACCCCTTCCAGTTCCAGCTAGGTTTTGGCCTTATTTTTTTGTTCCCACTTAGTATTCGGTACTATATTGAGACCTTAATTAATTTGAATTCGCGTCGCATAAGGTCTATTTAAAGAGTTAGCATTTTTCATCAGATTTTTTTCAGATCCAAAGTTTAAATCTGAAACCTCTATTTAAAGGGTAGTTCGGTGCACTAAGCTCTCATTATGCATGGAGTCCGAAAAAAGGCCGGATCACAAGAATATATTATTTAAAGGTGTAAAAATTATATCCATCCCTTCCCAACCCGATAATTTTTTCTCTTTCATCAGTGTTCCTCTTCCAACACATTTGGGACTGGGACTGTCCCCCTACATTAATTTTGCCCTAGTGGGTACAGCCGTACATATGTCTCATTAATCACCTACCCTTACCTAGGGATGGCAACGGATCGAATCTGGACTGGATCCTACTAGATTCAGATCTATATCCATTTTTCATACCTGGATCCAGATCCGTATCCAGATCCATCGGGACCATAAAATCAGATCCAAATCCTGATCCACCGGGTCCACGGATCGGATATGGATCTACATGTAATTTTTTTTACTTGAATAATATTCTCACATGTTGAAACTTTTATGACAAAATGAAACGCAATCTGATTGAAAAAAATGATTGAGTTCATTCAATCAACCTACACAAACATAACACCATTCTTCCAAAATACTGAACAAAGTTTTAGCATCACAAGAAAATAAAGACGATTGACTTCATTAGTGATGCTGAACATGTTGCAACTTTGAGCTAATTTTTGGAGGCTTTAGTGATGCTCCACTTGTAGTTCTACTGATTGACTTCATTAAACAACATAAAACAATGTCAATCATATATCAAAAGTCCACGTTTTTTTTGCTGATCAAACAAATGAGAGAAAGATACTTAAAGCTTACGACTAGCAGATTCAAGAAAGAGAAATTTAAAGAAGAGTGATAATTTTTTTTTTATAGAAATGAAAATATGGGAAACTGCAGAGAGCATATAGGTAAAAGAAATGAAACTTCAAAGACAAATTACATGGTTGTGTGACTTGTGCCTTATCCTGGTTCAACCCTTTACCCAATACATAAATTATGAAATTTTTTTTTAAGAAAATACTTATAAAATTACATTCTAGGTTATTAATATATTTAATAAAAAATGGATCCACGGATCGGATCTGGACCGGATACGGATCTCAAATACAAGATCCAGATCCAGATCAGATCCGTCAGAAATGGATCATGATCCGATCCGGATCCGTCGGGTCCAAATTTTGAAGATCCATATCCTATAAAACGGATATGGATCCACCAGATCCGGATCGGGTCAAAGATCCATTGGCATCTCTACCCTTACCCATTTATTATTGTCCAACTCCATTAATACTCTATTTAAAAAAAAAAAGTTGTTCACACCCTTTGCCAAACCTATCCATAATTAGAGATGACAGTGGATCTTGGATCCGGATCCGATGGATTCAGATCCGTTTTATAGGATATGGATCTTCAAAATTTGAACCCGACGGATCCGTTTCTGACGGATTGAATCTGGATCTGGATCTTGTATTTGAGATCTGTATCCGGTCCAGATCCGACCCGTGGATCCATTTTTATAAAATATATTCATAACCTAGAATGTAATTTTATAAATATTTTCTTACAAATTAAGATTTTGCCCCTATTATTTATGCGATAAGCGGAGGTTATCATAAAGCAGATGCTTAGCTAATCCTGAAGTAGAGCTTGAAATGTCAATAAATGGTGGACGAGCTAGTAACCAACTTAAATTGGATTGTCTTGTGGATAATTTAAATTTAAGTAATGAAGATATTGTTCAATAACGTCGAGTTGATGAGATTTGTTGTTAACTTAATTTTAATCCTTTATGGATATCATAGTGTCTTTTAGGAGATTTGAGTCAAATTTGTCTTTGGAGACTGATGTATCCTCTTTTGTCTTCTCTATTGATCATGTTTTGTTCTTCCTTTTTTGTTTCAAGGTAAAGAGAGAGTCAACTACCCCAATGAGTGTTTGCTTCAATTGCAGATGGCATGGAAGGTATAATAGCAGCTGGAGAACAAAATTCATGTTTTTAACAATCGCATAAAATAATTGTACATACAGATTATCTTTTGACAAGATCTATGTACACTCTACCCTCCTCAGACCCCACGGTATGGAATTTCACTGGTATGTTGTTGTTGTTGCAGATTATCTTTTTGTGGTCTGATAATAGAATGGGCTATGGGCATATGATAATAGAATGGGTTATGGGCAAATTTTTTCCGATCCGTGGATCCGATGTATACGGATTTAGATATGATTTTTATGGACCCGATGGATCTGGATCTAGGTATGAAAAACGGATCTGGATCTGAATTTAGTAGGATCCGGTCCAGATCCGATCCGTTGCCATCCATAATCCATGTTCTAAAATCATTCATCATGTGCAATAAAAATGATAAGAAAATAAACTTATTTTTCTCTTAATTAAAATCACGTGCCACATGGGTTTAGGTGGTTTCAATATTACCGTTAAAATTGACACCGAATCGCCTAATAAATTTTCTATTTATTTTTCCTTAATTTGTTGAATTATTGCATTCTTACTCGGAGAAAATCTTGTCTAAATAATTTACTACATTGTTTCTCTTTTTGAACACAAACAGCTTCCCAGCACTACATGCTTGTGGGGTTTTGTTAATTGAATTTGGTTGGTGGACTCTATTTGTGAGTTGTAGAGCTGCTTCATCAATTTACTTGTTTATTTCAATTGGACTTCACACTAACTACATTTTTTTTAAATAAAAGAATTTATGGTCAAGTTTTGAGTATAGTGCTCTGTTAATAAATGGGTCATGTCCAACTTTAAATTTATTAGGATCAAGACTGATTAAGTTAAAATCATAACTCAATCCGTTCAATTCAAAATTACTTTTGCAATGTTAGTTTTGATCGCTTGCTTTTTCTTTTTTCCCCCTTAACGTGTGGCTACACTTTAGGGACCCTAGCTTCCTCATGCTATGTATCAATCCGATATATGCTCCATCTAATGCAAGTTTACAATCTATATAGCTGACATTGTTTTGAGTGGATTACCCTTCATACGGGTTGATCTTTAAGTTTTGCCCCTCAATTCGCTGGTTTTTTTTTTTTATTTCTATTTCTCATTTAATGAAAGTTTGTGAATCAAAATATTCTTATTCGCCGGAATATTCTTGATGCTATCTCCAACAGAGTAAATAATAATTTCGCAACACTTATTTTTCTATGAACCTATGCTATTCGCTATGTAGTTACCTGGAAACTATGTCTTAGCTCTGTAGGATAACTTAAATTTCTGCATAACTATGCCGGACAATGCATATTCTACAGAACTATATTTTAAGGTATAGTTTCTATGAAATTTTGCACGAATAAATATAGTTTCTATGAAACCTTTGTCTTGCGAAACTATTTTTTTACTCTGCCGGGGGTTCGTTACCCAGAATACGAATTTCTTATTTTGTTTTTTTAATATCAAGAATATTTTCGACCACTTTAAAGTATTGAAGGGTAAAAATTAAAGACCAGCTATTTGAGGGACAAAATTAAAGCACCTGAAATAGGGCCATTCCTGCGAATGACCCAATAGATGACTACTTTCTGGCCCGATAATTTTAATTCGGCCTCATGGATTCGTAACCCACAAATCTTCAAATGTGTTTTAGCTTTTTAATGATTTTTGGGTAATTCGCACGATTGATCCTATTTTAGGGTGGTTTTTAATTTTGTCCCTCAAAGTGGTGGTTTTTAATTTTTGTCCTTTGTCTAAAAAAATGATTAAAATATCCTTGAGGTCGTGGTTCTAAATCTCAACAAAGTAAAAAATAAAAAAAAATCGCAAAACAAGATTTCATTAGAAATATATGTCTATTCGGCCACCTTAATGACGTAGTTTCTATGTAATTATGCCTCTGAAAATAACTCTTAGGTTGTGGGTTCGAATTCCAGCAGAATAAAAAAATACAAGACAAGATTTCATAGAAATTATGTCTATTTTACCAAAGTTGTATAAAGATTATGCCTTAAGGGGTATAGTTTCTATGTAACTATGTATGAAGACAAAGTTTAGTTACATAGAAACTATGCGCCTTAAGGCATACTCTCTATATAACTTTGACCGAATAGACATATTTTGAGATTATGCCTTAAGAGTCATAGTTTCGATGTAACTATGCCTGAAGGCAAAATTTAGTTACATAAAAACTATGCCCCTTAAAGCATAATCTCTATATAACTTTGGCCAAATAAACATAATTTCTATGAAAAAATTATGACTTGCAATTTTTTTTTTGTCTCTGCTGTAATTCGAATACAGAATCTTTGATTTAGTAGACCCGCGAATAAATAGTACTTTGACCCACAAATTTTTATTAAATGAGAAATAGGAGCAAAAATTAAAGACCAAAATTGAGGGACAAAACTTAAAGAACATCCTGTATGAAAGACAATTCACCCAATTTTTTGATGATTTTTCCTTCTTCCAAGTTTCCTTTTCAGTGTTCTTTTCCCTTCTTTTTGTCACGACTATGGATAATGGTGATCTATGATCATCTAAAGATAGACATGGTCGACTTTTAACTGATAATATGCTGTGTAAAAAGTAGCGACAATTTTGCTACTTTTTTATGCCACTCTGATTTTGGTTTATGGACATTGTTACGAGCCACAGGTCTATATGAAACAATCCCTTTACGTGTCAAAGCAGAAGTAAGATATGTATACACTCTATCCTTTCCAGATCTCCACTCGTAAAATTACATGGGATATATTTTTGTTGTTGACGTTAATATGTTGAACATCAAAGTAGAATGAAAACTTACACTAAACATGTTAATGATTACTGTTGGAATTTAACCTATATTTTCGTTCTCTACGTCAACAATACATGGCAAAATACATTTTTCCTATTCATGAAATACCTTTTTTTATACAAATTTAGCAAAAATTGTAGAAAAAAGTCCAATCAAATTATAGTGATTATAAGATGAAAAGACCATCATTTTTATAAGTATTTAATAAAAGCGCATCAAAATGAGAACTTTAACATATAAAAAATATTATTTTCTAATAACGCTGAGCACTTCAAAGACGCTTAGTTTAGCGTTATAATGTCTATTAAAAGATTTACGTACCACTCAAATATCAAGATTTACTAATTTGAATGAATTAGTTCTCACATAACAACATGTAGATATAATTATATTATGCAATTAAATTGGACAGCTGATCATTCTAAATAATGTTAATTATATTTTACATTATAAATACAAGTGTTCATCTCTAATAATTTAAGATCTTATGTATGGTGAATTGATTCAATTATACATAATATTAGATGACATAGAAATTCTAAATTTTATGTTTGCATGTCATGATCATATATATCAATAAGCTAATTTTATTTTCACTAAATAAAAAAATAATTTCAGATAAGACGTTCACACAATCTAGATGAGACATATTACACAATTTAATCACATTTTTTGTCTTGTTAATTTTTCATTTTCAACTTCGACTTTCCACTTAAGAAAAGGGAAATAGTAGTATATGGTAAGAAAAAGTACAAGGTCAGACAAAGGAGAGAAGAATATACAATACTTGTAATTTAAATGCAAAATGTCATTTTAATTGTTTCTTTTTCCCAAAAAATAAAAATGCAGGAGTGCAAAGCGTAATTCGGAGATTTTTGCTATTGTTAGGATTTCATCTCAAATCAGGTAGCTCCCACATCCAGGTTGAATACGTATTAACCAATTTTTTCTTTTTCTTTTGTTGCTCCATTGATTTTCATCTTCAAATGAATGGTATCAATGTAATTTTAGTGAGTTTCACGTTTAATTTTGGTAATTATACTTTTGTTTGTTTAATTTTTTCCAGATAATTATGTGATGTGATGATTTGGAGATAGGTATTAGGTCAGCTTTGATTTGTTGTTTTGTGTGGTTGGAATTTTGGAAGGTTATATTATATATATATATATATAGCTAAGTTGTGCTGGAAATGAGTGTAGTTGGGTTTGATGTTGGAAATGAAAACTGTGTTATAGGAGTTGCCAAGCAACGTGGAATTGATGTGATATTGAATGATGAATCGAATAGGGAGACACCGGCGGTGGTGTCGTTTGGTGAGAAACAAAGGTTTATTGGCTCGGCTGGAGCTGCATCGGCTACTATGAACCCGAAATCAACGATTTCACAGGTTAAGAGGTTCATTGGTAGGAAATATAAGGAGCCTGCTGTTCAGAAGGACCTGAAATTGCTTCCATTTGCGACCTCGGAGGGACCAGAGGGTGGCATTTTGATTCATTTGCAGTACATGGGTGAGAAGCAGAGTTTCACTCCTGTTCAAATTATGGCGATGCTATTTGCACATTTGAAGCAAATTGCTGAGAAGAATCTTGAAACGGATGTTTCGGATTGTGTTATTGGCATACCTTCGTACTTCACAGATTTACAGAGACGTGCTTATTTATATGCAGCGGAAATCGCTGGGTTGAAGCCGTTGAGATTGATGCATGACGGCACTGCAACTGCACTGGGTTATGGAATTTACAAGACTGATTTTTCAGCTGGGGGTCCAACTAATGTTGTGTTCGTTGATGTTGGTCATTGTGATACACAGGTTGTTGTAGCATCTTTTGAACCTGGTCATATGAAGATATTATCTCATGCTTTTGATAGTGACTTGGGGGGTAGAGACTTTGATGAAGTTTTATTCAGACATTTTGCTGCAAATTTCAAGGAACAGTACAATATTGATGTTTATTCAAATGCTCGGGCTTCTATAAGATTGAGGGCTGCATGTGAGAAACTGAAGAAAGTTTTAAGTGCAAATCCAGAGGCTCCGCTTAATATTGAGTGCTTGATGGATGAGAAAGATGTAAAAGGTTTCATCAAAAGAGAGGACTTTGAGAAGCTTTCATCAGATTTGTTGGAGAAGATCGGCATTCCTTGTCGTAAAGCTTTGCATGATTCTGGTTTGACTGCTGACAGGATTCATACTCTCGAGCTTGTAGGATCAGGCTCTCGAATTCCAGCTATGGGAAGAATTTTAAATTCTGTATTCAGAAAAGAACCGGGGCGGACAATAAATGCTAGTGAGTGTGTTGCACGTGGATGTGCTCTTCAATGTGCAATGCTCAGCCCTATATTTCGTGTTAGAGAGTACGAGGTTTGTGATGTAAACTAATACACTAATACTTATGATCAATATGGCTGTGAATCCCTTTCTGTTTCTTAGTCCTATTTGCATTTAATTTGCCCAAATTTGTTTAGAAGATCAATATGGATAGGCTTATTCCTTCTTTAAAAGGGGGTATTTAGTTTTAATGGCCAGAAACAAGAATTTCTATGCTCTCATTGGCTGGTTTTATTTTGATTTCTCAATTAATTTGATGCATGTGGTTATAATGTACACGACTCAAGTTTTTCTTCTCTTTTATTCTCTTTGTTTTTCAATTCACTTCTCTTTTTATTGGGAGTTTGAAGTACTATGATGTAAAATCTCTATTTGTATAATTATTAATCAATCTCTTCCATGGCTATAGACCATTCGTGATAGTATTCCAGCAGTTCATAGAATAAATATCAGAAATGAAAAAATCATTAGACTACAAAGACCATAGAAAAATTACGTGACTTTACAATGGAGGATTTTTCTGATAGGTACTAAAAAGAGAAAGAATTTTTGTGCATCCTGATAGCTTATTATATCTGTGTCATAATGATGCCTTTTACTGCTTAAGGGTCGTCATGCATAGGTATCCAAAGACTAAAAGTTATCTCACAACCACTATCTTGAAAAGCAACAATACAAAACAATGTCCAGAGAGTAACAGGAACAGAACATAAGTGTACCAAGTCCTAACTTTGGCATGAACATTGTTTAGTGCATGAAGTTTTATATATCTAATTATTTGAAGTATGATTAATGGTTTCATCATTATTGTGAGTTCGGAAACCTTTCATTTGCAGGTTCAGGATTCATTTCCTTTCTCCATCGGGTTTGCATCTGATGAGGGCCCAGTTTGCACCCTATCAAATGGCATATTGTTTCCAAAGGGCCACAGTTTTCCAAGCATGAAAGTGCTCACATTGCAAAGGAGCAGCAGTTTCCACTTGGAAGCATTCTATACTAACCAGAATGAGTTGCCACCTGGTGTATCCGATAAAATAAGCAAATCTACGGTACATTTTACTTTGCCTCTTTTAACTAATAGGAAAACTTGTATCCTCAAGCTTTATTTGGAAGTTCTAGACATATTTTATCTCATTTGATCTAATTTTCTTGATTATGTTTGGAATGATTTTAGATAGTTGGATTACTCTAATCTAGTTGTAGCTAAAGTTCTAGTTGCTGAGGTTATGACTTAAAGATCTCTCAGCATCTGAGTTTGTTGAAGCCCATGAAACCACCTTTGAAAACTTACGTACAGCAGAACATTGTATCATTTGTTACATACTTGTTCTTCTAACCCAATTAGTTGTTCACTTCCCTGTTTGGTTTGCTCCCAATAACACATCCCTTGAAAGAGAAGTTTTCTCATGATGGATTTTTCAATATATGTGAAAAGGTAGGTAGACAGCAAAAGAAAAAGTAAAATTCAACAAGTCAACTTTATGTCTACAGGGGGTATTAGATATTGTACTGTTTCATTGTATGTTTAAATGCTACATGCACTATCCAGCAGCTTTGCATATTCTATGTCGTAAAATCTTGGTGATCTTCTCTATCTAATGAATGAGGAGCTCGCTTTAAAAACGTCCTCCCTGAACCAGTCCCAAAAGCAGTTTTTCCCTCCAATGTGTGCCCCCCCAAAAGCTAAATTTGAACAATCTAGGGTATAAAATTGGACCACACGTGTAAATAGCAAATGCACATCAGCCAATTTTGATATTCAAGATTTTCAAAACTAGAGGTAGCTGATGAGCCACTACATAAACCTCTGATCTGTTGCAAAGTTTGTACTACAACTTCAGTCTTTTGCGTTGAAGATGAGCTAGGGAGTCAATTATAATTTGCAGGGTTTCATTTTCTCCAATTTACTTGAAAGAAACTTTCATATCCTCTGTTATTATCTAAATTAGTATCACACATGAGAGGATAAATAAAAAGGGATGTCATTGGTATGAACTATGAAGGAATGTAATGTTGATAAGCTTTATAGTGACCGAATGTCTGCAGCTGTGATGATTTATCATTAAATGAGAAAGAATTATTTTTTGATATTTTGGAAAAATTAAGTTCTTCTAGTACATTCACTTTTCTAATTGGTAGAATAATATATAGTTGCTAAAATACCAGAAATGGTTGTATCATGATTTATGCAAATAAACTATGTGTACATCTATCCAAGAATGATTTTGTATCCTGAAAAAACACACTTTGGGTGGATTCTGTGACATTAAAGAAAAGGGCAGTAATTTGGAAATCATAATTTTGGTGGAATATTGCTACTGGTGTTTAAATAAACATGGTATTGAGGGACGATGCAAAGAGATACATTGGTGTTAATTGTAGCCGTGATGCAACCTCCAAAATTTCTTAAATATTTGGCTTTTGGTTTACCTTCAACTGTTATACTTTTCCTATAGTTGAAATATGTTCTCAAAGCTTCTTTTTATGCATTCCCTTGAAATTTTATGGGCTCACAATTGAAAACTTGCGAAACACCCTTTTTTTTTCTCCCAGATGTTAATTAAATTTTGTTACATTATTAAAAAAAATGATAGAGAACCCAGGATTGACCGATTCCTTGAGGAGTTTAGTTGACCTTATTTACCATTTCAAAGATCAGTTAAATTTGCTCGCTGTCTGACTTGGATAGCTTCAACGTATAAAATAAGAGGGGGGGGGGGGGCATTCATGGTCTAAATCTTTTTTTTTTTTAAGATTAGGACAATTGGGGCTTAATTGTTTATGGAAGGTTTCTGGACATCTGAGACTAATTCAGAGCTAATAATGATTTTTGTTAGTGTTACACAAGAACTAGCAAGAAAAGTTACAGTCGATGTTTGTGATAGTCTTTTAAGCATGCTAATAAAATGGATCTTGGGTCTAACTCAATCCTAATAAGTAGCTCATGAGGTGATTTTGATTGTTATGAGGTGAGGATTGCCTAAAGCCATATAATGAGACAACTCATTCTCTCAACCAATGTGGGATACTTTAACATCCCTTTGCACGCCTAGGCTCGGACATCTGGAGCGTGAACAACATAATATAGGTGCCCAACACGGGGTAAACCAAGAACATAGATGAGTCTAGCTCTGATACCGGGCCGAATTGTGTGACCATCTTGTTTAAAAGCTTAAGTTGTTAGAGAGAACATATTTTTAATTAGTTGTTATAAAGATTCCAAAATCTTCAATTGAAGGATAGGATGATGGCTCTCCGCTAGCCTATTTCCCTGGGAGTTCACTAACATGTTGCATGTTAAATGTTATTCTCATGTTGAATATGATCAAAGGACGCCTTTTAATTAGGCCCTTTTATGCTATCATGCATCTACCAGGATCTAATCTTATGCTGTAGAAGGAGTTATCAGATATCTGTGTCTTTTCAAATCTCCGTGGTCGGTGAGTCTAGAATACTGAAGAAATTTGTAGCACTAAATCTCATTCATTCCTTGCTTAAGAAGGCAGGTTATCCATTTTCTGCTTCCTTGCCGAATCTCGATATGCATCAGTTTGAGGAGAATGCTAACCTGTAAAACATAATTTAGTTTGGGCAGTTCTAGTAACTAAAAGTGATGCCAGAGACATGCCGTTGCTAAGTGTCTTACAAATTTGAAATTGATGCTCTCATCCTTGGTGCCAAGTTGACTCCACCAATTTGTCAGTCCATCTCACACAGTATTTTTTTTCTTTTGTCAGATTGGCCCATTCCAGATTCCTCATTCTGAAAAAACAAAGATCAAAGTCAAAATTCAATTAAACCTCCATGGAATTGTTACAGTAGAATCGGCCTGTGTAAGTACCAATTTTCATAGTATGGAAATTCATTATTGCATTTTGTCATCCCTTCAGCTGATCAAACTTACTTGAAGATGTAACCAAAGTTGTTACTGCATTCTGTTGTCTCTTCAGCTGATCAAAGATCAAACAAGTCATTCTACGTCGGAAAATAATGTTGATACTCATGCCGAAAATATGGAGGTAAGCACTCGCGAAGCTTCTGGTGTTATGCATGGTACTGATTGCACATTCTTCTGTATGATTATTAGAACTTATATTATCTTCTGGTACTTCTTGAAATCACTGCTTAATTTGTGTCCTTTTTTTGGTTCCGTTTGGACCATCGTGTTAAGAAGACTGGTGGTTTTCTTCTTGTGGTTCGTTGGGCACTCAAAGTTATTAGTCCCTTCTCTCTAAAAAGAATGACACAATTACTATATCGGGACTCAAGCATTTCTTTCTTTTGTTACAATTGTCAAACATTTTAAATATTTATAACTACAAAATTGTAAATTCCTTATCAAAAAAATAAAAAATAAAATTGTAAATTAGGAGTACCTTTTATTTTATGTACTTTTTAAATAAATAATTTTATTTAGAGATCCCGTGGAGATGGTTGGTTGAGTTGTTAAGGCAAAGAATAACAACCTGAATATTATAGATTCAAATTCAAGCTGTAACACTCAACATGAATCTGTTTTAGCGTGAGTGATCACTGAGCAGGATTACCCAATACTTATGCTTGTAGGATATCATAGGTTGTTCAAGTGGGTTGTTCAAGGTGTAAAGCTGGTTTCGGCACCATCGTCATTTAAATAGAAGTAGCGTATAAAAGAGAGATTCATCTTGTTCTTTGCTTTTGCTAGCCAAGCGAAGTAGTCCTCCTCTAGTACCTTAGCCTTGTGTGACTTCAAATGGTCGTCAACAGTCAGGACCCAGGACACAAATCCTCAAAGATAAAAGCATTAAGAGAGCTGATCCCTAGCATAAGTCCTCAAGCAGTTCCGAAAGTAGCCATAGCTTTACACGGTGAAAGCAACAAGTGGCTCGATCAATTTCAATCTAGTACCTGACTGTACTGCTCCACATTCTTTTAATAATACTTTAAAAATTGAATACTGCATAAAACATGACCTTTTATCTTTTGACAAATATATAAGAAGTTAAAATCATGCTCTAAGGTCTTGTTTGTTTGACACCATGAATGCCGAATTGACGATCAGGTGAGACGAAATAAGAACAGTAGCAATGATGGTCGACATGATAAATAAACGAATGATATATGCAAAATCGATGTGCCATAAATAATTTGACAGTCTCCAAATTGATATGTCAAAATTCATGTTGAAATCCTAGATTTTTCTGCTATCAAGTGAAATGTTAACTTTACTCCTAGCAAGTAAATGTTAAAAATTCGTAAAATGAATCAACACAATAGACTTGCTTAATGATGAATGTAAATGTTCAGTGAAACAACTGAGTTATAATAAATCAACACTTCGAGAAATGATTAGACTTTTGATTTTACTTTTCAATTGATAAAATCTTAGTTACTGAATATTTAAGTTGCAAATATTCCTCTTCTTTACAAATAAAATTGTCTGTCCCAAACATTGAATGTACTTTTATACTTGAATTTGCTATGGATTTCTTTAGATAATTGGTAGAAAATGTGAAGAAGCTATATATGCTGTAGACCTAAATAAATAAATAAAGCATCCCCTCTTTAATTGTTTAAGCTTTTAAATGAGGCGGTTTGCATAAATCAACATGCCATTAGAGCAGGCTGAAATCATACATTGGAGTCTCACCCCCATCCGTCATAGAAATTATTTCCACGTGCTTGACTTACCTAAAAGAATCAGATCTGCACGTGAGGTGGCATGCTGCAGACCTAAATCAACAACAACAATATACAGTGTAATCCGACAAGTGGGGTCTGGGGAGGGCAGAGTGTATGCCGACCTTACCCTACCTTGGGAGGTAGAGAGGCTGTTTCCGATAGACCCTCGGCTCAAGGATGTTGCAGACCTAAATAAATAAATAAAATCATCCGTTTAAACTTTAGCACTTCGTATTCAACATAATATGAACTAGTGTAGTGTTAGTTTATCTCTTTGGAGCTTGTATACTTTTCTGTTAAAAGAAAGAGTCCTCAAAATTGGATGGGCTAAGTTTAGATTTGGAACTGAATGGAGGTAGGGGAGAAGTATCCGAAAGTTGTTAGATAACTTTATTTGTTGTTTTTTTTAAAAATATTTAATGAAGACCAGTACTCAATTTGTTCTATTTTGTAACAAAACAACCAGGCCTAAAAATGAAAGCTTAAATTGAAGTATCTGTAGCAAGGTAAGTATTATTAGAAGGCACTGACACCAAGTAGGAAACATTCCTAACTCAGAGATCGGTTTAGAAAGGCTCTATCAAGAACAGATCCCCACAGGTTGCATACTTTTCAATTTACAGTCGTTAGTGCTAGTACAATATCTGTTTTTATGCTTCATACAACTAGATATAAAATGCTGATCCATTTAAATGTTATATTTGACATTTTAATCTTTTCTGGGGAAACACAATACAATTTTTATGAAGATAATGATTTTAAGATATAAAAACAAAAGGATTCAAGCTATTGCATTTCTTGAATAAGATATAGTCATTTTGATGATTGACCATGTACTCGATCAGTAGCCATGTTTTACATGGAGGCGTTTGACCTTTTATGACTGAATTATTTACACAGTAGACACTTTATTTTTACTTTTAGTCATGGTAGCATGCCTGATTCTGTTTTTTAGTTATTTAGGATGAACTTAATGAAGGGATCAGTGTGATTCATGTTGCTTCATTAGTCTCTAGTACAGTAATTAATAGGCTTGGATGTTGAACAACTAGGCAAGACTACAGGTGAAGTGGAAAAAGTTCCCAAGAGCTTTTGTGCTGGTCCTGTTGTGAATATCTGAAGACACGTCTTTGAGTACATGGAGGAACCATGTACTGAATCTGCATTTATGGAAGTGGCGAAACTGCATATTCACTCTTTCTCTTCCTCATTGATGTTGCACTGTTGCCATTACTTTAATTAGGGCATACTCTAGGGTAATTGATTATTTATTTTCCTTGAAAAGAAGTATACTTATCTGATGTCAGCTGATTGGACAATTTGGTCATAACTGGGACATTACACTATGACGTCACGGAGTTCTTATTCCATTTGTGTGCCGTTTATTGTTCTTTGGTTGGAAACGTTTTGGTTATTTGAAATGTGTACTTGGCTACTTATAAATGGAACCCTGTGGTTCTTTATGCAGGGACATGATACAAGGAAAAGTAAGGCTGTTAAGAGACAGGATATTCCTGTCAGTGAAAGTGTTGATGGTGGAATGACCCTCATGGAGCTATCCCAAGCTCAGGAAAAGGAATGCCAGTTAGCTGAGCAAGACATTAAGGTGGAGCGAACTAAAGATAAGAAAAACACCCTGGAGGCGTACGTCTATGAAACTCGTAATAAGGTATAACATCAAACTTTAAGTCTCATAATTATCTTATAACATCAAACTTTAAGTCTCATAATTATCTTTGCTTGAAAGACTGCCAGGAAAGTAGGTTAGGTTGTGCTAATTTATTGAACTGATTTGTTTTACAAAAAGGATATAATGTTTTCATCTTTAAAATAATAAAGTTTCATACTGAAGGAGAAGGTTGAGGAATGATGAATGCATCAATGCATAAAAGTGAAATTTAACTTTCTACTTATCTTTACCTTTACAAGTCACATTCTTTCAGTTTTTGCGGAGCGTTGAATTTGCAGTTTCACATTCTGAGTAAGGTTGTTTTGCAAATACCACTATGTGAGACTCATAGCTTTAAGATCTTTCTCTGATACCTTGTCATTTGTTACGGAAATTTGTGTCCTTTTCCAAATGCCAGTTTAAATACACCATTTGCCAATTTGGTTTTGGTTTAGTTAATTCTCATCAGTATCTTGGTCCATTTCCTTTACTTTATGCATCTATTTGAATAGCTTTTGAATACCTACCGGAGCTTTGCTACGGATTCGGAGAGGGAGGGTATCTCTTGTAATCTACAAGAGACTGAAGAATGGCTTTATGAAGATGGAGATGATGAGTCTGAACATGTTTATGCAGAAAAGCTAGAGGATCTTAAAAAGGTTCTTGTCATTTGGTATTAGTTGCAGAATTTAGTTTTTCTTTCCAATGCCTATTAACTGTTTGAAAGTGACTGAACCAACCATATGCTATTAGATGGTGGATCCCGTGGAGCATCGATATAAGGAAGAAGAGGCACGGGCACAAGCAACACAAAATCTATTAAATAGCATTGTGGAACATCGAATGGCTGCAGGATCACTTCCTGCCAGTGAGAAAGAGACTGTATGACCTTGTCTATATTACGTGCTACAGGTCACGATTCCTTATGACATTGTGATTAACCTGAACTTTTTCTTCGCAGGTCATTAACGAATGCAATAAAGCAGAGCAATGGCTTCGAGAGAAATTCCATCAGCAGGAGGCATTGCCCGGAAATGCTGATCCAGTACTGTGGTCTAGTGAAATCAAGAGAAAGACTGAAGCTTTTGAAGCGTAAGTTCTTCATCTTAAAAACCTGCCTAACGAACATATGATTCTTGTTTTTCACATCACGGTTGTTAGACATCTTAGAGTTGCATGTTTTCCGTACTTCATTCACCCACAAGATTGTTCCGAAACTTGATTTACTCTTTGTTCCGCCTTCACTGAGTCCATGCTTAACTGACAAATTCACATGGTCATGACGTTTTTAACTGCATTCTTGGTTGTACAATGTTTTGCTAGTCATCACAGAGGTGGAAAGTTTTGATTGACCAGTGTTCATTGATTAGGGGTTTAAACAACCAGGTTGCTTTGTTGACCTGATGAGAAAATATATGTTACTACTATATATTGAAATTCTGAGCAGTTCAAGGTTTAATAGATTGAAATACATGTTATGCGAATGACTTCTGAATTTATCTCTAGTTTCGGTTTAGAAAAACAACCAAAACCCGTCAGTAGTTTTACATGATAAATGTTATAATCGTAGATATGTGCACATGTGTGTATGTATACTCTATATATGTTAGTATGTATTTAGGTATACCACACACAGATACACTTCCACTCTTTTTCAGACTTACAGAACACTTCATTATTTTAAATTGTCTACACTTATCATATATACGTAGAAGAGGCGTCACTTCCCTGAAAGCAAGCAACTCTAGTCTTACTCCTTATCACTAGTTAGAATTTACGATTGATTGGTTCAAAATTATGGTTTAGATCCAATTAGAAGATTCTAGCAAGTGCTTCTTGAGAGAAATGCAGCTAATTGGTTTTACTGCAGCTTTTGTGTTTTCGAGCATCATCCTTTTTCTCTTTGCGTGATGTGCGATAATATTGTGAAACACATTTCAGGATGTGCAAGCATGTAATGAGGCACAAGTCATCGCCCCAAAAAACTGAAGATGGCTCAGGTTCAGACCACAGAAGTAAAAGGGAGGATGATATGGATGTAGATTAAGCTGCATCAGAGACAAGTATGAGAGCAGGCATGGCATATGATCAGATTAATTGTAAATGAGGCTGAGAAAACCTCAGCTACTAGAGGCTTATTGCGAGTTATCTCTGGTACTTAAATCAAATCACATTCTCTATTTTGGGTTAGTATCATTTGTTATCTATGCAAATTTTGCGTTTTTCATGATGTGGATTCACTTCCCCAAGTCATTGTGTTAACTTGGTGGCGTCAAAAATATAAATTGATTATGTGCAGAGTTTCTGGTGCTTTTGTAGTTTTTAACCCCTTATAGGAGGCAACACATGCTGGAAACATTTTGTACTTGGACATTAAGAAAAACTAAAAAAATTTCATCCGTTTTGTTCTGATTGTTCTTTGTTGTGAGTAGTGCAATAGCCTTAGGGGTTGTTTTGATTACGGATAAAGCTAGGCAGGAATTGTAATGCAATGATTGTACCACATGGATAAAGAATCATTTGATTATCTGGTGCATATGTTTTCTTTGCAAATTTTTGGTATATTGTGTTAAACATGGGATGGACGATATATAATAAAAATGTTTGCAATTTACCCTTGTTTGTTAAGTAAATATAAAATAGAAAGATGAAATCAAAGTTATTTTGATCTCTTAGGTGTTTTATCCCCGTAAAGATAATTTCTATATAAGTTATCCCTTGTTGGATCCGGTATAAATAATACCGGAATTGTGGTATATTATATTGTGTTAATTATATCGGGAACACAATGTTAACCAAACACATACTAAAATAATACCAAAGTTAATGTAGGGAATGCTTTTCTGATTTCGGTAACCAAATTGTAAAAGATGGATCTTGGGCCTAACTCAACTCCAAAAGCTAACTTGTAGGGTGAGGATTGTTAAAAAAGAGTCCATGTTCACATTTCATTTTCGATGTGGGACTCTTAACACTCCTCCGCACGTCCAACCTCGTTAACTGAAGCGTGAACAATATAATTTGGAGGTCAATATCGACGAACAAACAATTGGAATGGGTCTGACTCTGATACCATGTAAAGAATGAATCTTTGGTCTAACTAAATTTCAAAAGCTAGCTTGTAGAGTGACGATTGTCCAAGTTCATATAAGGAGTCCATGTTCTCATTTCATTTTTGATATGGGACTCCTAACACAAATGACTCCTTGGCATATATGATGAAGTTGCCTTTTTTATTATCTCTAGGCTATTACACGAGTGCTGGAGCAAAATCATAAGCATTGAACGTTACTGCACGTTGTTGGCGTAATTATAGAATTGAAGTTCACCCTCTTTATAACACAATCAACTAAGAAACATGCAGATACAGAATGGTTGTGACAGATTGTGTGATGTGAAACTAAACTTTAAACAATTCTTTTTTCGTTCAGCCATCTCTGTCTACTTGAATCAAATATTTCAAATAGTACGTACTAAGATAGAATACTAGTAATAAATCACAGAATACCACTAGTTATTTTTCTCTCTTTTCTAAAATTCAGAAGAAATAGTAAGCGATTCCGAATTCGACTTTTTTGGCAGATATGCCAGAACCCTTAACGTGAACTGTTGATAACTTCTTTGCCCTTGCAGGTACTGCAAGAATTACTTGGAATTTTATGTCCCCATATTATTCTTAAGTCATACTAATCTTCTTCAATCTTCACCACATTCATTCCTTGTTTAGAGGTTCTTTTACATTTTCCCATTTGTCCAGACGTTTTTTAGCTTTCTCCACCTGAAAATAAAAAGGAATCCCAAATTCAGTAACAAACTTTTAATTGATTTTAAGTTTAGAAGTTATAGTTGAGAAGAATTTAGTTAATTACCTCTTTATTCCAATCAGTACGGAATGTGAACCAAAGGAGAATGATGGTTTGCATCACAGTCCCTCCAATCATCCCAGTCCATATTCCCTGCCATAATATCCAGTTAATACACGTATATGTGTTTGTTCTAAAATATTTACAGATATAGAAGGCTTAAAAAATTAAGAATTGTTTATTTAAAAAACCTTAACACCAAGGTCATATTTGAAGCCAAGAAGACATCCCAATGGAATTCCTACACCATAATTACACCCTACATTCACGTAGGCAACAAATGCCCGCCATCCACAGCCAACAGCAACACCTGAAATTTCAGAAAGAAACAAAATTGTAAAAACTTCTACAGATTTTGTAATGAAGTAAATCCGGTAACCACTTTAATCCACAAAGACTAAAATATATTCACATGAACTTGTCAAAGGAAAGCATTAATTGGTAGGACATCTTCGGACATGTGAACAATATGGAGTTACACCTAACAATTCAATCTATCTATATAACAATTCGTACGTAGATGAAATATTTTCCACATGCAAGATGGTACTAAGTTTTGTTGTGAGATTTTGCTCTATGGTACTTTATAAAGCAGTACGGGAAGTATTTAACTATTACAAGTATTCGAAAGGATAAATAAAGATTTCAATAATTCAACTAGAAATCTGAAAATTACAATATGACAACAAAACTGAAATTACGATTTTGTTGAAGACTGAAAAATGGAAACTGGTTTATCTTTGAGTCGAGTGTGGCACTGCGTCTGTCCTTAAGACAATATTGCCCCGTATGTATCCTTTATACGTCCTGGACAATTTGTCTCCCAAGATAAAACAGCAATGGAACCCTTGAGCAAAGGAAACTCAAGAGCTACCGTGAAGAATATTGAGTAACGAAATGATGCTTGGAAGTTGTAGGAAGAAGATTTTTTCGGTTGTGTATTTTCGTGCAATCGTTTTGCAAAGCATCTCTTTTTTCATTCTTAGTGCTCAACAATGGTGTAAGGGGGTGTTTAAATAGGTGAGGGAGGGGGCTGATTACGCCCTCCATAACGACCAAATAATGGCCATTATGGAGGTAGTAAAGCCACCACCATTAATGGGAGAAAGACCAACGGATTTGGCCATTATAGGAGGAGTAATTCAGCCAAAATAAATGGCTGAATTGAGTCTTGGGCATTCTGTTTTTGACCGTCGAAATTCTCAAGTTACGGAAACTTCGGGGACCAAACTCGTACATCCGGAAACTTCGGGGACCAAACTCGTACATCTTGAAACTTCGGGGACCAAACTGCACATCGAAAGAATTCGGTCCAAATCGTATATCTGAAACTTCGGGATCAAACGTAGCACTTCCGGCAAAGTTTTCGGCCCAAAAAGATAATATCGAGAAGACCCGCGACCCACGCGGCCCACGACCCACGACCCACGACCCACGACCCACGACCCACGACCCGTGACCCGTGAACCCGAGAACCCGGAACCCGGAACCCGAAACCCGGAACTCGGAACCGGAACCGGACCGGACGGGACGGGCGGGCGGCGGCGGCGCGCGTGTGGTCTTTCCTCGAACCGAAGCACATCTAGGTCCTCCCTCCTTTAAACACATGGGATACCCCTTGGGGTCCCAAACCCCAAACCAATTTCGAGTCTTATATACACAACAATTCTTTCTTCCTCTACCGATGTGGGAGAGTTACACACAATACCACACTTTCCATGCTTCAAACACCTTACTTCGTGAACCAATATCTCTTTCATTTCTCAATGAAATTTGACGATTCTTGGCCCTACGGTTATCTACGTACTTAGTAGATCATGCATGTGTGAAGAACCGGATTCTCCAACATACGTTACACTAGTGTTTAAGCCGTTAAAGTTGGTCGGTCGCAACTCCCGCCAAAGGCAAATTTCCAACAATCCCCTCTTGAAAGAGATTTTGGCGCACTCACATGGTGTCTTTTCATTTCCAAGCAATATTTCGGCGGACCGATGTTGCATAAGGAGAGGTAGCCTCGGCTTTGAACCTTCCATAGTTGAATACCATCGGACTTACTTCTTGCGCGGTGAACGTGATGTCTTGAACCGTCGGTGTTTAGTGTAAGCCAAGACAACGGTACCAACACAACAAATTCCCTTACTCTCTTCTTCGTAATGTTTTGTCCGTTTTGGCCATGGACAACGTCTTGGATTCTTAAGTGCGTTCAATTTGAGGCGGCCCGTCCTCGCACTTAAATAGGTGGTCTCCTACAAGGTATCTGCTATACCCCACTTCACAAGTGTTAGGAACCATTAAAAGTTTCCCAAAGACCTAACCTCAACTGTTGAGGATCATTACGAGTTTTGAAAACTTAACCTTTACCCATACTCTGCAGATAGCACTTAACGTCTATCGCGGGAACGGCTTTGGATTTGGTGTTTCTTTTCGAAATCACTATCCGAAGTGCTCATGCTTCGACCGAAGCGATCAACCGAACCTTTACAACTTAGTTTTCCCATTGAACCAAATTACGGGATCTCCGGTTCGTAAGGTTGGGTTTCCACCGTATTGGTTCGTATATTTTGGGTTTTAAGCCCATTCCCCTAGACAGGCGAGAACACTTGATCTCTGGGTAGTCCCTTAGTTTGTAAACAAGGAAGTGACACCCGTGATGATCAACCGCCATACGGTCTTATGTCTCCGACGGATCCCGACGGATATGTCCAGACGCCGTCATCCGTGTCCTTCCTAAAGCCGATCGGCTAGCCACGATGTATAACCTGCTGAAGGCACGGGTTTCTCCCAATAAGGGACGTCCTCTAAGGATCCGTGAAGTTACTCAACTTCTTTCATGCTTTGTATAAAGCGATAAACTCCGATTCCATCATGAATCGGCCGATGCAAGTTTGCTTAGAGGATTTTCCAAGAACCACCATACACATTTACTTGTGGCTTTGGTGTTCTTCGGATCGATGTCCGGTTTGCATCACTGTGTTCTCTCGAACCGCTTGGACATCCGAATACTATAATCCGTAGATAAGCGAATAATTCGGATATCGTCATATCCGACTTAACGCCTTCTATTGATCATGCATTAAGATCATCGGTGAACCTTAGTTCAACCGATCATTTGTTGGACGATACCGGGTCGGTTGTAGTGTGTACAATACATTGAACTACACGTGACCGAGCATATCGCTCCTTGTCTATGGGTGCACCATGATTCCAATCAGTTCTATGATTCATATCTATTGGTGGCTTCAACGAGATCGTCAACTATCGACCGATCCGTTAGATGTCTTAGAAATCCAATTCCTAAGATGTCATCTGTGATACTCATATCTTTCATATCGAGACTTTGTTTCAATATGATTTTTACTCTAAGACCGTTGGTTTTCCAACTGTTGTCTTTCTAACTTCGAGTCAATGTTTCGTGATCGGATTCATTGTTTCGTTTTATCTGAGACTTTCGGGACCAAAATGTTAACATTTCGGGGACCAAAATGAAAGTTCGGAAAGAAGCCCAACAGATTCGGCAAACCAATTCGATCCTCTTCTTCCAACTCTCCGATTTGGAAGGTCATTTCAACACCCATGCCATGTAAGATTACAATGGCCCTGGATGTGAAGCTACTCACGAGGGGAGCACTTTTTACAACCCAAAGGTTCTTTTCCGGAGGAAGATTAACTATTACACACTTATGGTTCTATATATGGAATCTATTTCTCCCTTTAGCTTCTTTCCAAAGCAGCGCTTTTGGAGATAACAATTATTTGTTAATTGTCCATGGTTCGTTCTCAACCATACAAGCTAGAAGGATTGGAACAAGTCTTTGTCCCCTCTTTGCTCCGTCTTGGTTCAACATCTAGAATCCCTGAGTTCTGCAGATCTGGAATATTAAGTTCGGATAGACAAGCAACTTTCGAGTCATGAAGATACGGAACGTCTAGTTCGGGACGATCGAGCCCTCGCGGGTTCTTGTTAACCTTGAGCAATTACTCCTTTTTCCTTTTTCAAGGAAAGTTATCTCCAAAGAATTCGACATTCTTTGACGCCAAGAGGCGATCAACACTCTTCGTTATTTGCGGATCCGGTGGATATGCAATCTACGATCTTAGGTCGAACTTGACCTGTTTCGGTAGCCCATCTTTTACCAAGTTACCCCTCATAATTTGGGCGTACAACTTCGCGCTTGGCTAACACCGTTAGACTGAGGTGAGTAATGAGCAGTCGTTTAATAAACGATGGTTCATATTCTCCCCTCTATCACTACGAATTTCTCAATCCGTAGGCTTAGTTAATTTTCAAGTTCTGCTTTGTAGCGCTTATCCGCTTCAACAACTTCATCTTTGCTTTTCAACAAACAAAGGATTCCATACGTTGTACTATCATCAATGAAGATCACAACGTACTTGTCTCCCCCCTCTATTTTGTATAAACTTCAAATCACCAAGTAGGTGTGACTAGGTTCTAGAGGAGCGGTACTTCTTTCGCTATTCCCTTGACGGAATTTGGAAAGGTGATTTTGCCTCTTCATCTACCTCACATTTATTTTGAGGGTTTATGTCGTCAGAAGGCAACAATCTCAACATCGTTAGCTTTTGAATGACTTGCTATTTAACGTGTCTTAATCTATGATGGCATAGATGCACGGATTACAAATATATCATTCATTTGGCTACAGACATACTGTACCATTGTTAGTTATTACAGACCTGTTGGACTAGTCTCAAACCAGCTTGACCAACAGCGTCCCTTAAACCAAGTTAGGGATATGTATCACATCATCTTAGAGTGATCTCATTCCCTGAAGTCCTATTGAGGACAACCTCTCCAACCCCTTCTACTTTAGAGGTGGTGTTGCTTCACATGAACAACCTCTTACCGTGGTTAGGGCGTAACCGGATCATATATGATCCGGATACTCAGCCCACTCCGGTTGCTTTGGCGGATCGAGTGTCCAATTTCTTTATCGCCTTTCTTTAGGCCTTTAGATCATTAAGACACTGAAACTCGGCCCACCTTACTAGGTGTCCATTACTTTTCCTATGAAATGAATTCGGCACCACTCCAGTCGCCCGGAGGCTTTATATGACTGAGTGTCCAATATCATCATATCAAAGGAATTTTGGCCCACTCCAGTCGCCCGGAGGCTTTGTATGACTGAGTGTCCAATATCATCCTATCAAAGGAATTTTGGCCCACTCCGGTCGCCGGAGGCTTTATGTGGCGAGTGTCCAATATCATCCTATGAAGGATCTTCGCAAATAGTATGACGGGCTCGGCGTCATCAATTTTTAGACTTCTTCCGTTATGATTGGTGCCCAGATAATTCTTGGCGCTTACTTAAGAGTGGTAACAGTTTTCGCACAGTTAGTGGATCTTTCTCCATCGTATGTGCGAACATACTTTACACACTTTAACAATTACACTTAAAAGAACGGATCTTTTTAAGTCATTTACAATCCAATCTTTAAACGGGAAAGAAGATAAGATTAAACTTCTGATTTTAAAGCGTAAGGAATATAAATTATTTTCATATTCCTCCTTACTTTAATCCATTTTTAATCAGACATCATTTAATCTTTATTCTTGACAAGTAAGAAAAACTACTTATCCCAATTTCGGATTCTGGCTCACTTCAGTCACTTCATCAGACTGAGTGTCCATTTCCTTCTCACCATTATTCGGATCCTTTGTCTGGGACAGATATAGGCCTTCTGCTACAAGATAGAATAACATCTTCACTCTTCTCCTCTTGTCCCAGTTGACATCCTCAGGCTCTCGAGAGCGCTTGTTTCCACCAGTCTTGGTAGCGGTGACACCATGAACACGTTCATCATCATCACTCTCTTCTACCAAAAAACCATTTCCATATCCAGATTTGGTCACACAATTTTTGACCGACATCTTTCGAATACTAATAGTAATACAATACAAATATTGTCTTAAGTTGTTGTGAGATTTTGCTCTATGGTACTTTATAAAGCGAAGTACGGGAAGTATTTAACTATTACAAGTATTCGAAAGGATAAATAAAGATTTCAATAATTCAACTAGAAATCTGAAAATTACAATATGACAACAAAACTGAAATTATGATTTTGTTGAAGACTGAAAAATGGAAACTGGTTTATGCTGAGTCGAGTGTGGCACTCTGTCCTTAAGACAATATTGCCCCGTATGTATCCTTTATACGTCCTGGACAATTTGTCTCCCAAGATAAAACAGCAATGGAACCCTTGAGCAAAGGAAACTCAAGAGCTACCGTGAAGAATATTGAGTAACGAAATGATGCTTGGAAGTTGTAGGAAGAAGATTTTTTCTGGTTGTGTATTTTCGTGCACTGTTTTGCAGCATCTCTTTTTTCATTCTTAGTGCTCAACAATGGTGTAAGGGGGTGTTTAAATAGGTGAGGGAGGGGGCTGATTACTGCCCTCCATAACAGCCAAATAATGGCCATTATGGAGGTAGTAAAGCCACCACCATTAATGGGAGAAAGACCAACGGATTTGGCCATTATAGGAGGAGTAATTCAGCCAAAATAAATGGCTGAATTGAGTCTTTGGGCATTCTGTTTTTGACCGTCGAAATTCTGAAGTTACGGAAACTTCGGGGACCAAACCGTACATCCGGAAACTTCGGGGACCAAACGTACATCTTGAAACTTCGGGGACCAAACGCACATCCGAAAGAATTCTGGTCCAAACGTATATCCGAAACTTCGGGATCAAACTCGTACATTTGGCGAGTTCTCTGTCCAAAAAGATAATATTAGACAGGCCCACAGGCCCACGACCCACGACCCGAGCCCGAGACCGGACGGGACGGGACGGGCGGGCGGCGGCGGCGCGCGTGTGGGCTTAGCCTTGAACCCAAGCACATCTAGGTCTTCCCTCCTTTAAACACATGGGATACCCCTTGGGGTCCCAAACCCTTTACCACATTAGAGACTTATATAGAGAGCAATTCTTCCTATTCCCACCGATGTGGTAGATTTGTCCCACACCACATTTCCATGTCTCAAACACCTTACTTCGTGAACCAATATCTCTTTCATTTCTCAACGAAATTAGACGATTCTTGGCCCTACGGTCATCTACTCACTTCGTAGATCATGCATGTGCGAAGAGACAAGGTCTCCAACATGCGAAACACTAGTGTTTAATTCATCAAAGATGGGTGGACGCATCTCCCCGCCAAAGGCTAATTTCCAACAAGTTTGTTATCATGGGTGCTGCTTCAACATAGGCAGATATGAGCCGTGGCGGATCCAGAATTTTTATTCAGGGGTTAAAAAATAACAAAATCTAAATATAAAAAATAATATTGTCATTGAGAAGCAAACCTAGGATGTTAGAGATAAATTTGAACACACTGGACCACTTGAGCTAACATTTAACATTTATTTAGGATGTTTAAAAGTTAATTTATGTACATAAACACATACCTATTAGCTAAAGTTGAAAGGGTATCGATCAAGCACGTCTATAGGGAAGCTAATGGAGTTGCGAACCAATTAGCAAAAAGAGGATACGAGCTAGAGATTTTTGGAAGCTTGATCATATACCCCTCCCCCTTCCCCCCGCATTTATTATTTCTATATTAGGAAGAGACAAAATTGGCATTATGTTGCCTAGACAATATCTCTATGTAATGACTCTTAAGTTTGCTTAATGAATAAAAATATCCTCTTTATAAAAAAAATTACATAAACACACAAAATCTATCCATATATACACTGTAATTTTTTGCCGAGGGTGTTCGGGTGAACATCCTGGATTCCCACTAAATCTGCCCCTGGATGCGAGATTTAAAATTTATGTGTTTCTACAGCAACATCAAGTTAATATTATAGTAATAACTAGGTCTATTTCAAATATTTACCAATATTTAGTGGATTTGTTAATATACATATGTGATTTAGACAAAAATTATTGAGTTCACATGAACCCTGTAACGAATCCTTTAGGTCCGTCACTGAGCTACAATAATAGGGATGGTTTCGATCGAACTCAATAACTAAAACGAGTTATGAGTTTTATGACAAATTAAGTGTTGTATATAGTCTTCAATTGTGTTTGTTAGGAAGATGTGTATGGGAGTTTGTCCCACATTGGAAGAATAAGAAAAGCTTGATGTGTTTATAAGTATTTCTGTACTTGGTATATTAAATTGAAAAGAGTTCATTTAGTTGGGCCAAACATGCATTGGGTTTGGATGTGCTTATAATTGGATTAATAATATGCTAATATATTATTAATCAAAGACTAGCACTTAGCACGAACACGAGCTTAAATATCATTTAATCTTTTGCCGTTATCAAGTATTGCGTCTTTCCAGCCTCTGAAGTATCGGCGCCGCGGCGCTGTCCTGCAGGGCCGCGGCGCCACTCTCTGAAGTTACAGCGCCGTGGCGCCATCCTGCAGGGCCGCGGTGCTTTGCGACGGTTTCAGTCTGTTTTGAAGAACGTTGATTTCATGAAAAGTCACAATTGTTCATGAAAGATTACAATTGTTCATGAAAGTGTACTTGATTCCTTTAAATATGGAATGACACATGATTAAAGGATCACTTGGAATCTATATCTTCCAACCAAGAAAACCTTCTTTCTTTCAAGCAATTCATATTCATGAAGAACGAATAAATTGCTGTAAAATTCGTTCTTAAGATTAAGGAATCCTGGGGTAATTAGCAAGTTAATCCCATCAGCAATATAGTGGGGGCTAATATTATCCTAAGGACAGAGAATCATCTCGTCCTAATCTAGTTTCTACAATTCATTTCTTATCATACAGATCTCATTTTCTAACATTAAGAACCCATAAACTTTAAATCTTAGTTTCATCTCTGCTCCATTTGTTATGAAAGTCAAACAAACTGTTGATTGCCAAAGGAAAATATGTTAGAATGAAAAAAACTTGTATTAGATGGGCATGATAATAATTAAAGCACTACATAATTATGAGATGAGATGGGTGGATAGAAGGAAAGAAGAAAACAGGAAAGTTTGAAAGTCATTACGTACAGTCTCCTAGATTATCTCATCGCAATAAGTCCAGATTATGGGCCTTTCACGTGATTCTTATCTTAAAAGGAGAAATAGGGCTGTCCCTTCATGGCATCACTTTTATCATTCTCAGGCAAGTTGATTAGTTTTTTGGACTGAACAGGTGGGATGCACCCATTGCCTTTGGCTATAGTTTCTCTAATGAGAAAATTTAACTTAGACTTAATTGTGATGATAGTCTAAAATCATATAAGAAAAGACGGCCCTTGTTTTTGGTTTCTCACCCTTTGTTTATATAGTAAGTAGTGTTCCTTTTGGGTTCGACTAATGTAAATTCGCGCAGAGAAGTCACGCATTGGAGGTAAAACACTCTTCGTCAAACAGGATGTCATTCTAAGTGCTTGAACTCGAAATCTCTAGATAAAGAAGAAAGTTACTTACCACCTCATCACAACTTTGATGTTAGTTCTTATATCATGACAAGAAAATAGAATTTTAAACCTAACTCAATATAAAAAGTTAATTTATAATATGAAATTTGTCCAAAATCATATTAAAAAAAAATAACAATCTATTGTTTTCCCAATTAATATGGGACTATATATCTAACAGTGACACGTGAACATGAGTAGTCGCTGTGTTGAAAGATGGATGCAGCAAGGCCTGTGATATCACTTTTTGGTCAAGTGAAAATTTGACGATCCAATTTGTTGTGTATGGTGTATTTTTCTCCAATTTCTGACTCATCTGAGCAAGTGATGACAAGCTTCTTGATCATTTTAAGAACAAACAACAAGAAAGTTCTTTGGACATTTAAGACCAGATGGGTAAGCAAAGTTCCTTCCAACTACTCTATTATTTGCAAAAATAGGAATTATCTAAACTAAAAACAAAATCATCACATTAGATCAGCTTACGCACGTGGCTCTTCTTTCAATGGAAAGAAACAAAGAAAATATCTTCAGAATAGGAAATTTTCATCTATTTACTAAGTATAACTTTTTGATCAAGGATGTTCAAGTGATGACCCTTCATGGTATGTGGTTACGCTACTGCTCTCATGAAACAACGGGCGGAGCCATATAGGGTCAAGGGGTTCATCCAAATTTCATTCTGCGGAAAATTACACTGTTTATATATAATTAGAATTATTTTATATATAGATAATAGATGTCGAATCCCTTAGATTTCTTCGTGTGTTTACTTCTTCATCTTTTGAACCCTCTTATCGCAATTCTGGCTCTGTCACGGCATGCAACATGTAATTAATGTTGACATGACGTATCTAGTTAGAAGTAGATTTAGAGTTTAAGTTTTATGAGTTCAATTTTTGATGTTTTTAGTATTAAGCACATTGTATTTTTAAAATTATGGGTTTAGACCTATTCTTTGTTTTGTTGTAATTTTTAGTACATTTTTATACATAAATTTATGTTCAGCATCATAAGTACTAGATTCAAATGAACCCAGCGGCACAACACTCTATTAGCGAATATTCTCAGAATATTCTCCGTATATTTTGTAATAATGGTAGATGTATAATTAAGGTAACTTAGGATTCTAACTGTATTAGGAATCAACCTTTGTAAGGTAAGTTAGGATTCGTACCATATTAGGAATCAACCTTGTACAGCTATATATATTGTGAATAATGAAAGGAATCCCCAAGGGAAATTATTCCATCTTTCATGGTATCAAGAGCCTAAAACCTAAATCCCTCCTCTTCCTTATTCTTGGCCGAAATTAGCAATTTTTTTTCTGATTTCGTAGAATTTTTTTTTCCTGCTTTCTTCCTCTCTTTCTCGGCCAAACCAGAAAATTCCCTTCCCTCGACAGGCGGCAACCATGTCTTCCCCCCCAAATTCCGGTTCATCCACCGGCACAATTGACAACCCTCTCAACGTTCGGTATCTTCTTTTCATCGGCATTCGCCGTTAACAACATCAAGAATTTTATCCCTATAATTCTTGACCAAGAAGACATCAATATTCCATGTGGATGGAACTATTCTACATTTATGCATGTGCATACAACGTGCTCGATCATATTGACGAATCGCTCCTCGTCCCACCGATGTTACGGACTCAATCGGCGTCGTCTTGACGCCATCGTCAAATAATGGATCTACGGCACCATCTCCAAAGACCTGTTGTGCACTATCATGAAAACAGGTGCTACGGCACGTGAACTTTGGGTCCGGCTAGAAGAAATCTTTCAGGACAATAAAAATACTCGGGCCGTATATTTGAAAGAGCAATTCAATAATACCCGCCTCGAGAATTTTAACAACATGTCCGAATATTGTAAGCAACTGAAACTCATAACCGATCAACTATCCAACGTCGGACTTCGTTTCGAAAACCAAGATGGTGCTTCAACTTGTTGCGGGTTTACCAAAAGGTGAATATGACACACTCGCAACAATGATTCAACAAGCCGACCCTCTCCCAAGTTTTAACAAGGCTCGTTCACAACTATTGTTGGAAGAAACTAGACGTGCTAAACAAGAGGAACATAATCAAAAGGCGTTAGCCGTTGACGGGATGGCAACACTGCGACCGGCGGCAACCGGCGATTCCGCGAAGGCGGCGGCGGCGAAAGAAGAGAGTGGCGGAGGTCGTGGCGGCGAGGTCGCGAACAACAAAGGCAAGGGGCGCGAAAGGGCCAACGCACCCGGTGGACGGACGGCGAAGCGGCGACACCTGCAGCGGTGGCCCAACCAAAGCGGAACTAGGCCTCGCTGCATGCCCGTACCCGACCGTAGGGGCCCGTTCCGGCGGCCTTGGTCGGCGGCCTCTTGGGCCATGCCCCGGCCACCGAGCGGGGCCACCAAGAGCAGCGAGCCCGCAAAGGCGGCGGCGGCTACGGCGGCCCACGCAAGAAGAGCCCGCGGTACATCAGACCAAAGAAGAAGAAGCAGCTGGCAAGAGCTGTCAAGCCCCGGATTTGGGCGGGCATACACCACCGTGAACCTTCAACGGCCGACGAAAATTGTAACATAGACACCGAGCCACATCTCACCTCACCCGGTCGTCGGGTAACATATCTCAACTACGTCGGCTAAAGTGTCCTCAATTTATTACGTCGGCAATGGTCATCGCATTCCAATTGAAGGTTACGGTAATACACACACCAAACATCCACACCCACCTTTCTCCCTAAACCACGTCCTATACACACCTAACATCATTAAAAACTTAATCTCTCGTTAGAAAATTCACTAGCAATAATTACGTGTCATGTCGAATTTGACCCTTTTGGCTTTTACGTGAAGGAACTCAATACGGGGAAAATTCTTACACGCCGCAATAGTGTGGGAGATCTCTACCCATTCACTCAATCTTCCGCCGACGGACCGCAAGCACCTCTATCCCTTGCGGCGATCTCTCCCTCAACTTGGCACAACAGACTCTGGACACCCGGAGACCCGCTTTTACTTTTCTTAAGACTTCTAAGCGTATTCAATGTAATAATGGAAAAATTGCCCAACACTTTTTTTCTTGTCCACTAGGCAAACATACTCGTCTTCCCTTTATGTCATCAAACAAGTTACTTTTTCTCCATTTGATATTGTTCATGCTGATTTGTGGACATCTCCGATTGCTAGCTCTTTGGGTCATAAATTCTATCTAGTATTCTTGGATGATTTTTCACATTTTGTCCGGATTTACCCACGAAATTCAAATCGAAGTTTTTGCAAAATTCCTCGAGTTTCAAAAATTCATAAAGACACAATTTGAAAAATCTATTAAATCATTCCAATGTGATAATGGACGTGAATTTAATAACTCGGCATTTCACAATTTCTGTTCTAAACAAGGCATGGTTTTCCATTTTTCTTGTCCCTATACTTCTTCCCAAAACGGAAAGGTTTGAAAGAATTATACGTACCATCAATAGCATGGTCCGCACACTTCATTTCATGCACGCCTACCACCGCCTTTTTGGGTCTATCTTTGTCAAAATGGTAGAATCCCTTCTAAATATTTTACCAACTAGCACACTCCAAAACAAAACTCCTACAAATCTTATACCGTAGGCGACCATCATATGATCACCTACGTATTTTTGGATGCTTATGCTACCCCAACATAGCCTCCACCGCACCCCACAAACTTGCCCCTCGCACTCTTCCATGTGTCTTCCTTGGTCTATCTCCTAATCATCGGGGCTACTTATGCTATGACATTGCTACTCACAAAATCATCGTCTCCCGTCACGTCACCTTTGACGAGACAACCTTTCCTTTTTCAAATCTCCGAAATTTCGGACCACCGATTACATCTTTCTCGATGAACCAAGTCTGTCCCCGGTCATCCAAAATCTATACCAACAAGACGACCACTTTGTTTCGACGGTCCCAACATCCCGGCACCACCCCACCGCCCCTCCTGCTCACCCCTACGGCCCCCGGTCGAGTCACTGCGCCACCGGCGACACTGCGCCGCCTCGGTCCCGAGAACCGGTGGACCGGCAGACCTCGCGGCCCCGACCCACCACCACCGCCCTCACATCGCATGGAGACTCGTGCACAACACGGGATCTTCAAACCCAAGGTTCAATTCAATCTCTCCACACAAACCTTATCACCCATTCCAAAAAATCCAAAACTAGTAAAACTGGACCCAAATTGGAATGCGGCCATGCGCGAGGAATTTAACGCTTTAACCAAGCGAACACTTGGGATTTGGTACCTAGACCAAATTTGGTGTGAATGTTATCCGGTGTATGTGGCTATTTCGTCACAAGTTCAAAGACAAGTGGTGACTTAGAGAGGTATAAGGCAAGACTAGTTGCCAATGGCACTAATCGAGCGGGAGGGTATTGATTGTGGTGAGACATTCGATCCGGTTGATAAACCGGTCACTATTCGGACTATTCTCGGTATTGCTATGGGCATGCATTGGCCGATTCATCGACTTGATGTCAAGAATGCGTTTCTTCATGGGGATTTGAAAGAGGCGTGTACATGCATCGACCTCACGGCTTTGTTCATCCGGCGACTCGGCGGTTGTGTGTCGTCTCGGAAATCATTGTATGGATTGAAACGGGCACCCCGCGCTTGGTATGATCGGTTCGCCGGTGTATCTTCTGCAGATTGGTTTTGTATGTAGCGAGGTGTGATACATCTCTCTTCACGCTTCACCGAGGTAGCGACCGCATATTTGCTATTATATGTCGATGACATTGTTCTTACTGCCTCATCTGACGGGTTGAAGAATGAAATCATTGCTCTACTCAAAACTGAATTTGCTATGACTGACTTGGGCAAGCTAAGTTATTTTTTGGGTATATCGGTGACAAGATCTGCAGCCACTATGTTCTTGTGTCAGCGTAAGTATGCATAAGAGATAGTGTACAGGGCCAAGAATGCAAATTGTAAAATTATGCCAACTCCGGTGGACTCAAAATCCAAGATTAGTGCTAATGACGGTGCGCCAGTTTCTGATCCCACTCTATATCGGAGTCTAGCGGTGTGCTCATCGATATCTTACATTCACTAGGCCCGATATTGCATATGCCGTTCGCGGTGTGTGTCTGTTCGTTCATGCACGATCCCCGAGAGTCCCATTTTGCCGCCCTCAAACGTATTATCGGATATGTTAAGGGCACACTAGACTTTGGTTTACATCTATACACCTCTGCCCCAACCAAGTTGCTAGCCTACACGGATTGCAGATTGGACGGGATGCCCCGACACACGTCGCT
Organism: Anisodus tanguticus; assembly: GCA_034509755.1. Classification (NCBI taxonomy): domain Eukaryota; kingdom Viridiplantae; phylum Streptophyta; class Magnoliopsida; order Solanales; family Solanaceae; genus Anisodus; species Anisodus tanguticus. The sequence continues at coordinate 37,037,786 of CM067548.1, read as the reverse complement.
CACCTCAGGGTACTGTGTATTTCTAGGGGATAATCTTATCTCATGGTCCGCCAAGACGGCGAGCCACACTATCCCGTTCGAGTGCTTTGAAGCGAATATCGCGGAGTTGCTAATGTTGTCGCCGAGATCCGTTGGCTCAGAAATCTTTTTTGGAGCTCCGGTGTCCATTGCGCAAGGCGTCTATAGTCTATTGTGACAACATATCTGCTATCTATATGTCTCATAATCCAGTCCAACATCGGCGGACTAAGCATATTGAGATGGATATCCACTTTGTGCGAGAGAAGGTTGCCGTGGTCGGTCAAAATTTTACACGTGCCTTCCTCTTATCGGTATGCGAGACATTTTCACAAAGGGACTACCGCGACGGCTCTTCACCGACTTCCGATCCAAATTAGCATTCGGCCTCCTCCCGCTCCGTCGAGGGGGAGTATTAGCGAATATTCTCCGTATATTTTGTAATAATGGTAGATGTATAATTAAGGTAACTTAGGATTCTAACTGTATTAGGAATCAACCTTTGTAAGGTAAGTTAGGATTCGTACCATATTAGGAATCAACCTTGTACAGCTATATATATTGTGAATAATGAAAGGAATCCCCAAGGGAAATTATTCCATCTTTCACACTCTATTCGCCGTTGTATGTATAAAGCTAGAAAAAGTAGTGACTTCTGAGTTTAGCTTTTAAACACTGACGGGGTAATTGAAAACTCATAATAAGCGAGATTAGTAAGACAACGACTTGCTATAACTTGTTAGATCTGATAGTGTAAAAACTTTACCTTGTCAATGTGTATCACTTGTATATCCTGTAATTAAGGAGATTAAGGGCAAGAGATATATCTTACCAGACAAGACTGGTTGAACACCATTGAGAATGAGGGTGACAGATAAAAAAGGACACAAATCAGAAACTGCACAGTTAAACAAAGCAATATACATGTGATATACACTGAATATACATCAGTGTATATCACATATATATCACTGGATTTAATGAAGCGTGTGGGCTGTCCCCCAGAGTCACGAAATTGGGCCTCTCGGCCATTGGGCCTCTCTCGGCCATTGGGCCTTTCTCGGCCGTATTGTACATATCCAAGTGATATTAGGATAGTGTATATATGGTATATATATTTGTAGTATATTGTAATAAAAAGGATACCTTAATTAGTGTTATACACCTACCATAATTGTATAGTTAGAATTATGGTAGAATAAGGATTTAGAAGTAGAATAGGAAAAGGATTTGTAGTATTATGGAAAGATGTAACTTGTATATATATCTATTCAATCAATGAAAATAATCAAGGGGATTATTTCTTTCATGGTATCAAGAGACTAGGTCTAAACCAAAAGTTTTCTTCTCTCAAACTTTTGCCTCTTTGGCCGAGAACCCCCCCCCCCTCGGGTTTTTCTCTCCAAATATCTCGTCTTCCGCTCTCAAAAACCTCTCTTAAATTTATCCTCCTTCTTTGTTCTTTCAAATATGTCTAAGAACAATTTTCACCCTGCCCTCACGGTTTCCAATATCAAGCTCAGTGTCCCTATTATCCTTGAGATGGAAAACGTTCAATATGCAACGTGGGCGGAGTTGTTTAAAATTCACGCTATCTCTTATCAAGTTCTTCATCACATAATTCCTCCCGCTAGACCCCTTCCCCGCGGAGGATCCCGAGGTGTGGATTACACTTGATGCTACCGTTCTTCGGTGGATATACGCCACTATTTCGGTGGACCTTCTACGACGATTATGGAGCCCGATACCACGGCTATGGCTGCATGGAATAGATTGCGTGACATATTCCAAGACAACCAACATTCCCGTATCGTCACACTCGAGCAGAATTCTCTCTCGTTCGAATGGACGTATTTCCGAACGTTTCGCATATTGCAAGAAACTAAAGGAATTGGCGGATCAACTCCGTAATGTTGGCGCACCGGTGACAAATAATCGTCTAGTTCTACAGTTGGTTGCCGGGCTTTCGGAGGCCTATAATGGTGTTGGAACTCTCCTTCGCCAAAGCAACCCTCTTCCCGACTTTCATCAAGCCCGCTCCACGCTGACGTTGGAAGAAGCCGGTTTGGCTAAAAAGGCGGCTACCGGAGCAAGCCCAGTTGTCATGGTGGCATCCTCTCCTAGTTCTTCGGGTTTTGTTAATAATTCGGGCCAAAACCATAATAATGGTGGCGGCAAGAATAATCGCAAAAATAACAAAAACCGCGAGGGCAAACGAGGTGGTTCTGGTGGCAGTTTCGGTGAGCAACAAGCAGGCGATGGGTCCCATTCGGGGTACAGTGGGCCACCACCACCGTGGGCCCAGCAGTGGGGCCAGTGGCAGTGGCACCCGCACCCTCCAAAGAAGGCGGTTTACGCCGGCGGCGGTGGGGCAAGGCCGGTCCGGCGAGCCCAATACCCAGCATTGGCGGCCCACTGGCCAGTGGCCCAGCAACGGCCCCCACAGCGGTAACAGCCCAGTTCCAGCACGGCCAGGAGTCCTTGGGCCCCGTCCTCCGCAAGCCCATCATGCAGCAGGCCCCACTCAGACCGATATCGAGGCCGCGATGCACACGTTGGGATTAACTCAATCGGACCCAAATTGGTACATGGACACCGGGGCCACTACTCACATGACTTCCGAATCAGGTACTCTCTCATCTTATTACAATTTGAGCACCCCTCGGGGAATAATTGTTGGTAATGGCGATTCAATTCCAATTCTAGGGTATGGTCGAAAACGTTGTTTCCTCCCAATCCACCACTTCTCTTGAAAAATACTTTACATGCTCCTAAATTGATTAAAAATTTAGTGTCGTCCGAAAATTCACAAATGACAATTACATTTACGTTGAATTTGATCCTTTCGGTTTCTCTGTGAAGGATTTCAAGACGGGGAGTCATCTCATGAGGTGTGATAGTAGGGGGATCTATATCCTATCATGCCGGTTTCGATCCATCAAGTCCGGCCTTGCCATCGACTTTTTGCGGCCATCTCTCCTTCCATGTGGCATGCTCGTTTGGGTCATCCGGGATCTTCTATTTTATCAGTTTTAGATAAAAATAACTTTATTTCTTGTAAGTGGTACGAGTCGTACTCCAATTTGTCGATCTTGTTCATTAGGAAAAATTGTTAAGTTGCCATTTGTAGACTCCAATTCTCATACTTCTATGCCATTTGACATTATTCATAGCGACTTATGGACATCTCCTGTTCTTAGTTCAATGGGTCATCGATATTATGTTCTCTTCTTAGATGATTATTCTAGATTTTTGTGGACGTTTCCAATTGCGAATAAATCACAAGTGTTTTCCGTCTTCATAAAATTTAGAGCGTTCATTCGTACTCAATTCGAAAGAGAAATAAAAAATATTCAATGTGATAATGGGAAGGAGTATGACAATAAGGAGTTTCGAGAATTTTGTGCTACTCATGGGATAAATTTTTGGTTTTTCTGTCCTCATACATCTTCACAAAATGGGAAAGCCGAACGCAAAATTCGTTCCATAAATAACATTGTCCGAACTCTCCTAATCCATGCCTCCATACCTCCGTATTTTTGGCATCATGCTCTACAAATGGCCACTTACCTTCTTAACATAATTTCGTCTAAAGGTCTGACATATTATTCCCCTCTCAAAATCTTATATAATAAAAACCCGTCTTATTCTCATCTTCAGATTTTTGGGTGCTTGTGTTATCCGTTATTCCCATCCACCACAATTAACAAACTTCAGGCTCGGTCTACTCCGTGTGTATTTTTGGATTATCCGTCGAATCATCGTGGTTATAAGTGTTTTGATTTATCCTCCAAGAAAATTATTATAAATCGTCATGTCATTTTTGATGAAACCCAATTCCCTTTTACGGAAGTTCATACTCCCGAGCCTAAGTCGTATAATTTTTTGGATGACCAAATATCCCCGTATATTATTCGGAATTTTTCGGACAACTCCCGTACCCAAAATTCTCCAGCGGGCCCACGCCCGCCGCGGCCCCAACAATCGCGCCACACCCAGCTCTTCCACCCATGGAACAGTTCCGAAGAATCGGGCCGGTCCGGCCCGGTTAGCTGGGAACCGGTCCGAGCGAGTCCACCATTTCCGATTTGGCCCAAGCGGGCCCACTTGCTTCGCTTGCCGGCCGTCCGTCCCGAGCCCGAGAAAATTCCCATAATTCCATTAATTCTTCCTCGAGTCATAGACCGGTCACTCGTAGTCGGCGGGGTATTTTTACACCTAAAAGACATTTTAATTTACATTCGATGTCTCTAAATCCCCTTGCCCCGCAATCCTGTGTCCGCATTAAATGACCCTAATTGGAAAATTGCTATGACCGATGAATATAATGCTCTTATTGATAATAAGACGTGGGAGTTGGTGCCCGTCCATATGGTACTAATATTATCGGGTCTATGTGGATTTTTGCTCATAAGGAGAATTCGAGATAGGTCATTTGCTCGGCATAAGGCGCGACTTGTTGGTGATGGTAAGACTCGGCGAGGTTGGTATTGATTGTGGTGAGACATTTAGTCCGGTGGTCAAACCGGCTACCATTCGCACTTGTACTTAGCTTGGCTCTTTCAAAGACTTGGCCGATTCATCGGTTCGATGTCAAGAATGCTTTTCTACTGGTGATCTCAAGGAAACAATCTATATGCATCAGCCGTTGGGTTTCGGGGATCCCAACCGCCCTCATCATGTCTTTTTGTTGAAGAAGTCATTATATGGGCTTAAGCGGTCTCCACGTGCCTGGTATACACGATTTGCGATTTTGTTTCGACTATTGGGTTCACTCACGGCAGTCGAGATAATTCTTTGTTCATCTACCGCCGTGGTTCGTCATTGGCCTATATTCTCGTTATATGTGGATGATATCATCTTGACGGCCTCCTCCGATGCTTTGCGCCGATCTATCATGGCCATGCTCGATTCGAATTTGCTATGAAGGACTTAGGGCCGTTGAGTTATTTTTTGGGGATTGCCGTCAAGCGTCATTCAGGGGGCTTATTTCGTCTCAACGGAAGTATCTTCTTTGAGATCATAGAGAGGGCTGGGATGTCATCCTGTAAGTCCACTTCCACGCCGATTGATGCAAACCCAAAGCTAAGTGCCACGGCGGGTGCACCATACGAGGACCCGACCCGCTATCGCGAGTTTGCGGGGGCCCTCCGATATCTCACCTTTACCGGACCGGATATTACATATGCGGTTCGGCGGGTGTGTTTATTCATGCATGATCCCGAGTTGAGCACATGAATGCAATGAAACGCATCATTCGGTATATTCGGGGAACACTCGACTATGGGTTGCACTTGTATCCGTCCTCTACATCCACACTTGTCTCTTACACGGATGCGATTGGGGTGGTTGTCCCGACACCGGACGGTCGACTTCGCTCTTGTATGTTCCTTGGCAACAACTTGGTCTCATGGTCGGCAAAAACGTCAAGCAACTCTATCACGCTCCGGTGCGGAGAGGCGAATATCGAGGGTAGCGAATGTGGTCTCCGAGTCGTGTTGGCTACGTAATTTGCTTTTGGAGCTTCATTGTCCCATTCGAAGGCAACCTTGGTGTATTGCGATAACATTAGTGCCATCTACCTTTCGGGTAACCCGATTCAACACCGGCGCACCAAGCATATCGAAATGGACATTCACTTTGTCCGTGAAAAGGTTGCAAAGGGACAAGTTCGCGTATGCCATGTCCCGTCTCGTTATCAAATTGCGACATCTTTACAAAGGGTCTACCGGCGGTTCTCTTTCAAGATTTTAGGGACGATCTCGGCGTTCGAAAACCGCCCGCTATGATCGCGGGGGTGTGTTAAACAAAGCAATATACATGTGATATACACGAATATACATCGGTGTATATCACATATATATCACTTTGGATTTAATGAAGCGTTAGGGTACGTCCCAAAGAGTCACGAAATTGGGCCTCTCGGCCATTGGGCCTCTCTCGGCCAGATTGTACATATCCAAGTGATATTAGGATAGTGTATTTATGGTATATATATTTGTAGTATATTGTAATAAAAAGGATACCTTAATTAGTGTTATACACCTACCATAATTGTATAGTTAGAATTATGGTAGAATAAGGATTTAGAAGTAGAATAGGAAAATGATTTGTAGTATTATGGAAAGATGTAACTTGTATATATATCTATTCAATCAATGAAAATAATCAAGGGGATTATTTCTTTCATGCACTGGCCACAATATCACCCTTGGTGAATGCAGAGCTGATAACATTGCGCAAACAGAGCACAATAATGGCTTCGACCACAGCTATGAGAAATGAAATGAATGTCACCACAAACACTGAGAATGCTGCTGACTTTGGGTGTGCTGCTCCTAGCTCATTGCTCACTCTCACACTGATAAAAGAATTTAACTTTTATAAACTGACAGTATATCCGTTGGTGGGGTTTGAGGTACCGCAACGCCATCAACCGGTATATCCATTTTTTCTTCGGAGGAAGTAATCCATAATATCGGAGGGAATTAAATTTCTTAAGCACACACAGTAAATTCTATAATCTCGAATATTTTCAGTTATTTATTTTAGGTTTTTTTCAAATTAATTCAAAATTTTAATTTACTAGTTTTGAACACAGGATACTAACAGAGTTCATATCAATGACATTAATATATGTTCCTAAAAGTAGCTAACATTTACCTGCCAATTCACCGTCATCGATCCTTTCACATGAATGAACGCATAGATCCCACATCTCAATTGATACCTTATGTTTTGGTCAATTTTGCTTGGTATTTATTTGCCATATTAGAGCTCGAATATCTTTCAATTATGAAGGAACAAGATTTATTACACTGATAATATATTATAACTTAATTTCATTAATTATTGGTTGATGATTGGATACTTTTTATATGGTTATTTATATTCCAGAATCTGTTGAAATTGTAAGCATCAAAGAGCACAATAACTCATGTAGGACTGTGAAATTGTAATTAATCCGATAGTGTTACAATACTTAAGATTTGAGAAGATTATCATGGTTAAGAAGAAAGGATTCGGTCTAAAGCAAAACGACATGATGGTATATATACTCGTTGAATTTTCACCCGTTGTCTCTTTTTGGGGATAGCTATTTAGTAAAATAGTTTATTTATTTATTTCTCTGGCAACTTATTCCATCTGTTTCATAATAATAAGTGGTGTTTTTAACTTGGGCACATCGCTTAAGAAAATTAATCACTTCTAGAAAGTAAGAAGTTTTTTACTAACTTACCCTTAATCAACTATCTTGAAAAAGAAGTAGCTCTTTAATGATTTCTTGGTTATGTAAAATTTCATTTATTTAAATAAGGGTAAAATTAAAAGAAAAAACTAATGCATTCTTGATTTTATGAAAGATCACTTATTTTCAAATAAAATGAAAAGGTAAAAAAGCCACTTATTATGAAACAAATGGAGTATAAATTCTTATACCTAAAGATCTATAGTTGATCGAACTAAAAATATTATGATAAAATGTTAGATATAGAAATAAACACAAGTAGAAGTCTAAAAAAGAAAGGCAAAGAACACTGTGTAGCCATCATAAATCTTAATGGCCCGACTTTCACCCAAATAGCCCCAAATTAAACATTCAATCTAAACTATTAACACAAATAGCCCACCGTCCAAAAGCCCAACAAAGCTTTCTATCTTCTTCTTTGAAAAAAGATAGCATGCATTCTAATCACAAGGCAAGTTTTATGGAAATGGGCAGAGAGGAGTCAGTTCACAAATCTCATATATATAGAAGTTATGCTTGAACATAAGAGCAGCACCCGCAGACAGTTTCCTCAAGTCGGCCCCCCAATCCTTGTCAGTCACCCTGCAAAATAAGATGAACATCAAAAAATAATTATATAAAAATGCAAAACTAATAAAATTGCAAAATAAAAAAATTATGCCACAATCATATTTGAGGATGGAGGATGATCTTTAATTTTAATTGTTAAAAAAAGAGGTATTAATTGAAATTCTGACTGATTTATGTTATGATTTTGTGTTTTTGGAATTAGAGATTCTTGGGGTTTCTAATTTGTGTAATGTAATTGGGGTTAACTCCACATTCTATACTGTTGCTGTATATTATTGGTTCGTTGATGTATAAGAAGAATAACGGCAAAAATGTTAGCAGTGAAATTTTAATTTCTTTTAAGTCGACATTGACGAGGAGGAGAAAGTGGAAGAAGTAGGAGAAGTGGCGGAGAAAATTGAGCCTTTAAGAAATATCCTAAAATATATATAATTTTTGTATAATAATTGTATACTATGTGTATAGTTAGTAAGTATACGTCGATTTTATATTTATTATACATAAATTATAGAACAATGATACATTTTCTATATATATACTAAAGAGATATATACTCTATACAACAATGATACAATGTCTATATGTACGATACAATTTCTATACATATACAATATTGATACATATTTTATACAATAATGATACAATTTATATACACATACTGTAGAGATATATATTCTATACATATACAATATTGATATATATTCTATACAACAATGATGCAATTTCTATACACATACTGTAGGATACATATTATATACATTAATGATACAATTTCTATACATATACAATATTAATACATATTATATACATCACTGATACAGTTTCTATATGTATGATACAGTTTCTATACATATACATTATTGATACATATTCTATACAACAATGATACAATTCGTATACACATACTGTAGGGATACATATTATAAACATCAATGATACAATTTCTATATGTATGATACATTTTTTATACATATACAATATTGATATATATTCTATACAACAATGATACAATTTCTATACACATATTGTAGGGATACATATTATATACAATAATATTACAGTTTATATATGTGCTACATTTTCTATACATATACAATAATGATACATATTCTATACGACAATGACACAATTCTATAAATATGCTGAAAAAACCTAAAAATTATCATTGACAAAAAAGGAAAAAAAATAAATCATTACAAAAAGAAAAACATGTGAAAGTTAATTAAACCATACAAAATGGGACGAAGATATTATTGTAAAATTATAATTTAGCCCTTAATTAAAAGTAAAGAAAGGTGAAACAAAAATAATACATTACAACAACAACAACAACAACAACAACAACAACAACAACAACACATCCAATAATTCCACAACTGGGGTCTGGGGAGGGTAGGATGTACGTAGACCTTACCTCCACCGTTGCGAGATAAAAGACAAAAATAATACATTAATATTTTAATTAGTTCAACGGTTTTTTCAGTTAAACAAAATAGTTTTTCAGTTTTCTCATAATTTGTTGGTTAAGAATTAAGATGCTCTGAAAATATTTTTTGAGAAAAATAAATTTCTAAAAATTAGAAACATTATTTTTTTGTACAACAACAACAACATACTCAGTGAAATCCCACAACTTGAGGTATGAGTAGTGTAGAGTGTACACAGACCTTACCTCTAACTTGGTAGGTAGAACAATTGTTTTCGAGAAACCAACGGCTCAAGACAGAGCATAAGCACAAACAAAGCGAATAAGCCATGATAGCACATTCCGAAAAAGTAAGCGGTAACTAGCGCATGTAAATAGGCTAAACAAAGTACAAGAAATGACACATAGCAACAGAAATCAAACAAGTTTCATAATTGATATCCACGTTGATTATCTCGTCTCCACCCTCCAACCCCACTTCGCCCTTAATATTTTCCTAGATTATTTATAAATATTTTTTGATCAATATTTTTTGCTTACTTACTCAATACCAAAAAAATAAAAAAAATTATGCATTTTTTAGGAAAATATGTCCGTGAAAAATATTTAATCATACCAAACACACCCTAAAGCTAGAATATGTTCCTAAGGTGATAGATTGGTCAAGATTGTGTCGATTGGGTATAACTCACTTATATTCTTACTCCAAAAGATTTTGATATTAGCTATCTTTGAGTGCTAATTGAATGTGGTCATGGGAAAGTAGGTGTGCATCAATATTTAATTCCACTTGACTTAAGAGAGTAGAAAAAAGGAAGTGATATATCGGCTATGAAAAGAAGATTTGAAAGGAGTCCACTATCATATGTTTATTCGTGTCTGTTCCATCTCCAATTGGTATATGCTATCTGGCCGTTACCATTTGTTTACTATTTTTTAAGTTGCAACAAGCAATAGAGAGAACTTATGATTCATATGTTATTAGTGATTAAATAAGTAGTAACCTATAATTATGTCTAGGCATAAAAATTGCACCAAATGGTTATTATGGTTACATAAACAATATAAGTAGGAGGAGTAACTTATTTTTAAAGTTTTATAAGTTGGCATAATGATTCTAACATTCTTCTTTGATACTTAATTAGTAAAATTAAGCTCATCTGTAGTCTCTCTCTCTCTATATGGTCCTTAAAAGAGCTTGCGCATCCATCCCAAAATATTAAGACAATAGATGACATAACTCAAGATTATTAAAAACTCCCTTGAAGACGTTTATACAACCAATATATTTCTGACACATGTATAATTCGATTCTACAATTTTTATGAATTGGAAAAAAATTGACAAAATTGTACACTAGTTTGTTCCTATTTTTTTTTTCTTTCTCAACAAGCTGACATGGTTAGTAACTCAGTGAACTAAATTGAGTGAGAAGCCAAGAATAATGAAAGAAGTAGAGACAGCAATATACCTCACTAAATGGAACAAAAGGATGTGCTTGAAATCTTAGAGGATCAAATTAGGCATATATGGTCCTTCTCACGATTCATTCAACAATGGCGTTTTACTGCTATCTTGCCACTTAACTAATCGATTTTTCGCTTTCTCCACCTGAAAACGGAAAGGGAGCTAGATTGGTCAGAGCCAATTTTCATAGTCATTTTTTTCTGTTTTTGAAAAATAGAAGAAGATTATTAGCTGAAGCTATGGCATTGGAATCGCACTTCAAGAGAGTACTCTTGGACCATGCATAAAGGGCAAAAGGACACCTCGATGCACTAAGCTCCCACTATGTACAGGGTCTGAAAAAGGGCCGGACTATAATGATCTATTGTACGTAGTCTTACCATGCATATCAAATACAAATTAGAAATTGAGCCAAAACATAAGAGGGACAATAATATGAAGCTGATTTTAACAGAAAATTATCAAATGTTCTAGAGCATTAAAACTTTCTTTTTATAACCATCCGAAATAAATATCGTTCCCGACTAATCCGAATTCACACCGCTTTCCTATGGTAACTATTAAAATACAAGCTAAGGTGCTCAAAATCACAACACAAACATCTTTTATTGACTAGTTGTGGAGTTTTCGGCTTCGCCCTTTTGCTTCTGCCTTAGATGAAGGTAAATAGTAAAACTCGAAGAGAGACCTTATTTCTAATTAAGGATTAAAGAAATCTTATATATCCATCCATCATATCCCTCGGTGGTTTAGATATTAAAACTTTCACTTGAATTTCAAACCCAACATGGAGCACTTGTTTGGTAGACCACATAATTCTTGTCCATGTAAAGAAAAATCATTTTAAGGGGACATAAGTTGATATGTGTAGACCATTTAATTATTTTTCAAACATAGACTTTCATAGAAGCTAACAATTTTGTTATGTTACGTGCAATGTTGGATAGGTAAAAACCTGTTCTGCATTAATTATTATAGATTAAATGTATTAAAAAATCATTGGACGAAAGATTCTCTCGCGATTCAATAAGGATAAGGATACGTAGGTTTAGATTGAAGTATGAGAGTTGAAATATTTAATTTTATATGTAAATTTAAAAATTAATTTCTTAACAATTTTAGAAATTAAATCTGTATAATTATAAACTACATTAATTTATTATATTTTACAATTATATGAATTGGAAAGTGACTATTTGAGAATTTTACTCGAGAAAGAGACTGCACTTGTAGAAAACGTACCTCTTCGTCCCAATTGGTTCTAAAAGTGGCCCATACTAAGATAAGAGTTTGCATGGCTGTTCCTCCAAACATGCCCAGCCATAATCCCTACAATATTTAAGTAAACAAACTTGTTTTAATTTTTAATAGTAGAAACTAAAATCTCAATAACCTTTTATCCATTCTTCCACATTATTTCAAATGATTTCACTAAAAAGAGGATATCGAAGATCAAATTATTAAAAAGGATAAAACATATTAAGGAAAACAAAAAGAAAGTAAAGTGGGGAGAAAAATATACCTTAGCTTCGAGTTTGAAGTAGAAGCCAAGAAGAACACCCAATGGAATACCAACAACGTAGTAACATCCCACGTTAACGCATGCCACAAAACCTTGCCATCCACACCCAACAGCCACCCCTTCAAACATATGCATTTCATATCATTACTCAACATCCATGCATTTAACTTTTTTCTTTTGATAAATGGAAAATTATATCACTGATAAAACATTGCGACCGGTGGTATATATCACCCATAAAAAAACAAATTAGCTATAACATTCTTCGTTAACTTGTTAAATAACCCGTAGCTTATAAATTATTTTAGAGAGAGACAAAAAATTGCCCATTGCTATTTTTTTTTGTAGTGACCTGTTAAACAACGCAATATACCCGTGATATACACCCAATATACATCAGTGTATATCACAGGCTATGTACTTGGTATTCTCGGCAGTGGGCTTTCCAACAGCCCAGCAACAAGCTTCAGAAATAGACAATGTAAGAATATTGTATATTAAAAAAATATATGTGTAGTATATTGTAATGTATTTGTTACCTAAATTAGGATTATACACTTACCATAATTGTAGAGTTAGAATTATAGTAGAATAAGATTTTAGGTCTATTTTGTAACTTGTATATATACCTTTTCAATTAATGAAAATAATCAAGGGGATTATTTCTTTCATGGTATCAAGAGACTAGGTCTAAACAAAAGTTTTTCTCTCCCAACTTTTGCCCTCCCTCGGCGTGACCCCCCTCCCTCGGGTTTCTCTTCCAAATTTCATCTTCCGCTCTCAAAAACCTCTCTTAAATTTCCCCTCCTTCTTTGTTCTTTCAATATGTCTAAGAACAATTATCATCCTGCCCTTGTGCTTTCTAACGTCAAGAACAATATCCCTATTGTACTTGAAATGGAAAATGTCCAATATGCGACGTGGGCAGAATTGTTTAAAATACACGCTATCTCCCATCAAGTTATCCATCACATAATTCCTCCCGCTACACCTCTTCCCGCGGAGGATCCTCAATTATGGATTACGCTTGATGCTACCATTCTCCAGTGGATCTATTCCACTATTTTGATTGACCTTTTACAGACGATTATTGAGCCGGATACCACGGCTATGGCTACCTGGAATAGATTACGTGACATATTCTAAGATAACTGACATTCACGTGCTGTCACACTCGAACAGGAATTCTCTCTAGTTCGTATGGAAGACTTTCCAAACGTATCGACATATTGCAAGAAACTCAAGGAGTTGGTGGATCAACTCCGTAATGTTGGCGCACCTGTAACCAATAATCGTCTGGTTCTACAATTGGTTGCCGGCCTTTCGGAGGCCTATAATGGAGTTGGAACTCTCCTTCGTCAAAGCAACCATCTTCCCGCCTTTTATCAAGCCCGCTCCATGCTTACTTTGGAAGATGCCGGTTTGGCTAAAAAGGCGGCTACCGGTGCAAGCCCCATCATCATGATGGCGTCCTCCCCAAATTTTTCAGGTTTTGTTGATAATTCGGGCCAAAATCGTAATCACGGTGGCGGCAAAAATAATCAGAAGAATAATAACAAAAACAGCGGGGGCAAACACGGCGGTTCTGGTGGTCAGCAAGCAGGCAGTGGCCCCCGTCCAGTGAACAATGGCCCACCACCCTACTGGTCCCAGCAGTGGGGCTGGGGCAGTGGGCCGTGGGCCAGCAACCCTTATTCTCAAGCGACAAATTCCGGCGGCCGGTGGGTTGGCCGATGGTCGAGCCCGGCAACCGGCGGTGGTGGCCCGGCCACGGCCGGTGGCCCGGCGGCGCCGATTCCGGCGGCTATGGCCCAACTCAGTCACGTCCTGGAATACTTGAGCCCCGACCTCCGCAAGCCCACCATGCAGCAGGCCCCACTCAGACCGATATCGAGGCCGCGATGCACACACATTGGGGTTGACTCAATCGAACCCAAATTGGTATATGGACACTGGTGGCACTACTCACATGCCTTCCGATTCAGGTACTCTCTCATCTTATTCCAATTTGAGCACCCCTCGGGGTATAATTGTTGGTAATGACAACTCTATTCCAATTCAAGGTTATGGTCAGAAAATGTTGTCTCCCCCCAATCCACCCCTTATCTTGAAGAATACTTTACATGCCCCCAAATTGATTAAAAATTTAGTGTATGTCCGAAAGTTCACCAATGACAATTCTGTTTTCGTTGAATTTGATCCTTTTGGTTTCTCTGTGAAGGATTTCAAGATGGGGAGTCATCTCATGAGATGTGATAGTAGGGGGATCTTTATCCTATCATGCCCGGTTTCAGTCCATCGAGTCAAGCCTTGCCGTCAGTTTTTGCAGCCATTTCTCATTCCGTGTGGCATGCTCGCCTTGGTCATCCGGGATCTTCTATTTTATCAGTTGTAGATAAAAATAGCTTTATTTCTTGTAAGGATACGAGTCGTACTCAACTTTGTCAATCTTGTCCGTTAGGAAAAATTATTAAGTTGCCATTTGTGGACTCAAATTCTCATACTTCACAGCCATTTGATATTATTCATAGCGACCTATGGACGTCTCCTGTTCTAAGTTCGTTAGGTCATCGATATTATGTTCTATTTTTTGGATGATTATTCTAAATTTTTGTGGACGTTTCCAATTGCCAATAAATCTCAAGTGTTTTCTGTCTTCATAAAATTTAGAGCATTCATTATAACACAATTCGAAAGAGAAATAAAAAATATTCAGTGTGATAATGGGAAAGAGTATGACAATAGGGTGTTTCGGGAGTTCTGTGATAATAATGGGATCAGTTTTCATTTTTCGTGCCCTCATACATCTTCTCAAAATGGGAAAGCCGAACGCAATATTCGTTCCATAAATAACATTGTCCGCACTCTCTTACTTCATGCTTCCGTACCCCCGTATTTTTGGCATCATGCTCTGCAAATGGCAACATATCTCCTTAACATAATTTCGTCCAAAGGTCTGACATATTCTTACCCCTCCAAATCCTATATAATAAGAACCCTTCTTATTCTCATCTTCGGATTTTTGGGTGCTTGTGTTATCCGTTATTCCCATCCACCACAATTAACAAACTTCAGGCTCGGTCTACCTCGTGTGTATTTTTGGGTTATCCGTCTAATCATCGTGGTTATAAATGCTTTGATTTATCCTCCAAGAAAATCATAATTAATCGTCATGTCAGTTTTTATGAAACCCAATTTCCTTTTACCAAAGTTCATACTCCTCGAGCCTAGGTCGTATAATTTTTTGGATGACCAAATATCCCCGTATATTATTCGGCATTTTCGGACATCTCCCGCACCCAAAACTCTCCAGCGGGCCCACTGCCCGCTGGCCCCACTGTACCGTCCCATGTTTCAGTTACTAGATCAGTCCCAGCAATTGGGTCAGTCCTTCCCAATTCTGGAACTGGTCCAGTGGATCCTCCAGGTTACCGATTTGGGTCAGCAGGCCCACTGCCTGCTGGCCAGTCCGTCCCGAGCCCCGAAAATTCCCAAAATTCATTCATTTCTTCCTCGATTCATAGATCGGTCACTCGTAGTCAGCGGGATATTTTTACACCTAAAAGACATTTTAATTTACATTCTGATGTCTCTAAATCCCCTTGCCCCGTAATCCGGTGTCCGCCTTAAATGACCCTAATTGAAAAATTGCTATGACTGATGAATATAATGCTCTTATTGATAATAAGACGTGGGAGTTGGTGCCCCGTCCATATGGTATTAATGTTATCAGGTTTATGTGGATTTTTGCTCATAAGGAAAATTCAGATGGTTCATTTGCTCGACATAAGGCGCGGCTTGTGGGTGATGGTAAGACTCAGCAGGTTGGGATAGATTGTGGGGAGACATTTAGTCCGGTGGTCAAGCCTGCTGTTGACACCCAATTTTGTCCCATCTTTTATGATTTTATTCGTAATTTTTAATATTTTTGACACTTTTAAAACAATTTTAAAATATAGGCATATATGTGTATATATCTTATTATTATTATTATTCGCATTTTTTTACTATCATTTGCATCTTTATCATAATCATAGTTTTATCCATAGATTTTATGTTATTTTATTCTCGCAAAATTGCATCGCATTTCCATTTTTTATTAAACATTAAACATTTCGCAAATATTATATTTTTATTATTATCACGTCGTTATGTTATTTAAAATAATTCACATCTTTTACAAAACAAAAATATTTTAATATTAAGCCCCTTTTCATATATTTAGAATCCATAACCCATTTTTTATTTCCCTAACCCGAAACAATTTCTAACCCATTTCATTTTCCCAACCCAATACAAATTCTACCCAAACAAACAAGCCAAAACTCCCCAATTAAATTCCCTTATACCCAAACCCAAAACAATTAAACCCAACACCACAAGCCCAAACTCCCCCAATTAAATCCCCATTTCATCGCCCCACCCAACTCCCGTCGGCCCACTCACCCGACCCGTCGCCCCGACCCAAACCCCTTACCCCTTTTAATTCCCCCAAAAACCCAAAACCGAAAAAAAAACAAAAATCGAAAAAAATCAAAAACCCTAAACTAAACCCTACCCCCCCCCAAGTCGCCGCACACCCTACACCCCCGCCCCCGACGCCGCACCCTACACCCCTACCCCATCACTTCGCCACCGCTACCACCCTACCCCCGACACCGCCGAACGCATGCCCCAAGAACACGCCCCAAAAATCGATTTTGTTCCCCCTTTATTTTGAAATTCGAATTCGTTTTAAGGGGGGGGGGGGGGTATGAGGGGGTTGGAGCGTTGGGGTGAGTACCTATAAATACCCCTTGTTGTTCTTCATTTTTGGAAGAGATTTTTTGGGGATAAAAACAGATTTTCGAAGGATTTTTCGGAAGACTATTCCATATATACATAAAATATTTGTTGTGTTCTAGATTTTAAATCATTTGTGTCTTTGTTGTTCAAGATACAAGTCCGAAATAGGTCCAAGATTCGAAAGAAAGGAGGTGAGTTTTGTTCTTGAACTTGAGTCCGAAAATCTGTTTGCATTTGTGTAGTTCTTCATCGATTTCGGGTCGGGTCGACCGGTTTGGGTATTATTTTCGAATTCTTGCATGCTCATATTCTGTATGTTGGTTATCCGAATTTGGTGAATATTTGATTTCGGGTTGAATTTCGATTCGGTCGGATTCTTGACCGGGTCGGGTCGACCGGTTTGGGTAACATTTTCGAATTCTTGCATTTCATATTTTTGTATGTTGGTTATCCGGAATTGATGGAATTATTTGATGTCGGGTTGAATCTCCGATTCGGTCGGGTTCTTGACCGGTCGGGTCGACCCGATTTGAATTTCCAAATTTCTTGCATTGTTGTTGTTGTTATTGGTTATACGAAATTGATGAAAATCGGTTGATTCCGGTTGAACACATGATTCGGGTCGGGTCGACCCGTTTGAATTCCCAAATTTCTTGCATCCCGTATCTTGTATGTTGGTTATCCGAAAAATTGGTGAAAATATTTGATTTCGGGTTTGGCACCGATTCGGGTCGGGTCAACGACCGGGTTGGATAATTTCCGGAATTCTTGCATTTTTAGTGTCGTTGTTATCTGAAAAATCTGAATTTCTCGATTCCAATTTTGGTCATCGATCCGGTCGGGTCGACCGGTTTGGATATTTTCAGTTATTGCATTTTTCCATATCATTCTTTGGTTGTCTAAAAATTTGAATTTCGATTTCATTCGGGTCACCGTTCATAATCCGGTCGATTTTTTCATAAATGCTTCTTAGCCTTTTTTGGTTCCGAAATTTCGAATTCGGGTCGGATAGTTTAATCATTGTTTCTTTGGCATTGTTATTATGATATTGATGGAATTAATACCGCATTCTCTTTGTTGTTTTATTGCGTCCATCTTCGGAAGACGTTTCTCGGTTTCATATTCTTGTTTTTGTTTTAAACTAAACATCGCTTCTTTTCGGAAATTGCCTCGCCTTTTTTTCGTTTACCGCTTCGCTTCTTGTCTCTCCGTTTTACGCTTCTGCTGCTTGCTTGCTTACTTCTTGCCTCGCTCGCCACGCCACTTTATCATACGCTTCTTCAAACATCCATGCAACGGATATTTAATGTTTCTTGTTTTAAACTAAACACCGCATCTTTTCGAATTTGTCTCTCTCGTTTTTTTCTCGCTTTCGATTACGCCTCTCCTTCTTGTTTCATTTAATTTTGCTGATTTGAACACGATACTACACTGGCCGATGAAAAATATCCGTCGATTTTGAGGCCTCCACGATTTAAAGACGGAAATATAACTTCGGGCAATGATGAAGACTTAAACCTTTTATTTCATCCGAGATCAACATGTTTAGTAGGCGAGGTGAATTATATATTCGCGACCACGATGTGATTATAGTGATCTTTTCTATTTCACCCGAGAGACCAACACGTTTAGTAGGCGAGGCGATCAAAATAAACCACATTAGTCATATGTTTGCGACCACGACGTGATTGGAATGTTCTTTTCAAAATTTAAGTCTGAGCCCTCCGTGATCAAAACATTCACTGTTTTGAATATGGATATGAAGTTATTTGCATTTAATTGTTTTTAACCGTTTGTTCTTGACAGCTTGCAGGGATTTAAAGTAAATGAAGGCAGATATTCCTCGGAGTTTATCTTATTTTATTTCTTTCTTTAATTCACTTTTATCCCGCTTTGTATTGTAAATATTATTTATCGCACTTATGTAACTATTGAAATGCTTAGAATAGGCAAACTTAGGATTAATTCATAGGGTAGTTTAAGATTTGAAACCCGTCGCTAGCTTATTTATTTGTAGGCTCGGTTAAATTCAAACTTAGAAATCCTTCGCTAGTTTATTTATTTTAGGCTCGTCACGCGTATTCAAGATTTTCAAAACAACTTTTGTCATCTTTTATTTGCTTTATTAAATCATACCGAATAAGTTTATCTTTTGTCAATTTACAATTCATTGATTCACCAAATTTTACTTCTTTGGCATCATAAATAATTTGTTTTACTATCAATTGTCAAAAACATATTTTTTCAACTCTACATGTATTTCTCTTTAAATACCATACAAATGCATATTTAAAAAATCTCTACATTTATCTATCTTTTAAAATGCATTTCTTTTCATTAATTATTTGCCAACATCTTTTAACTTCATGCTTCAAACATGCATTTTTTCTAGTAAATAATTAACCTGAGTTTGACCGGATAACCGCAAGTTAGCGGATCTTAAAGGATGCCTAACCCCTTCCCTTTAGGATAATAAAGAACCCTTACCTAGAATCTCATTAGTTTCGCAGACCTTAAAATTGGAGTTTACATTGCAGCATTTAGTTTAATATTTAGGTGTCCTAATTCACCGTAAAAATAATTAGGTGGCGACTCCTCAATTCTTTACCCAGGAATCACCGGAATAAGTTCGTGCTCCGCTCCGACCTCTCGCGGGGGGTCGGGTCAAAATCGGGCGCGACAGCATGGCGACTCCGCTGGGGATCTTTCAGGTTCTTAACCATAGCAAATTCAGGTTAATTATAATTGTGCTTTACTTTCACTCTTTGTTTGATGTAATGCTTTGATTTTTTGCATGCATAACTGCTTTAATTGCTATATTGTTTTACTGCTTTCCTTAAATTGACATTTCGCTCATATTTCTTCCACTCTGGAAAATTGACACTATCACACACTACACGCGAGGTGTGTTTTGCGCACCCGCAAATTTCTTTCAATCTACCAAATTTTAGGAGAGTTGGCGTATGCGCGGAGTGACCGGACCATCCGGTGGCCGCGTAGCCTTCTCACTCGAGTAGTCCGCTCGGGAACCTTGTGTCTAGTCAGCCAAATCTTAGAAAATTTAGGATAGAGCTATACCACCATTTATTTTAAGTCATGCATGCATAAACCTTAGGTGGGTCAATCCTTGGCATCGACTCCACAATTAAGAAATCCGCCAAAATTGTCTACGGGTCTCACAACCCAACGACCAATCAGCATATTATGTGTAGCGTGATAATGATAGACTATTCCAAGCCTAATCATGACATGCCGAAATTGGGAAATGTACATTCATTTTGTCTCATTTCCGACAAAAGCATTGCAGTTTAGCAGCTCGGATCAATCTGTCATAATCCCGCATATCTGGCGTTTAGGCCTACCTCTGGCATAAGAGAGGCCCCATGTATATTAGGACGCGCATATACAATTTGCTTGTTATTCTGTGCTGCTTTCCACTCCGTTCATATTATTTGAATCAATAATTACTCACTTTATACTAATTTGGTTTTCTTCATTTTTCAGGAGGTTCATTTTTGCCTTATTTATTTCCCCAAAGGTTGATTTGTGTTGACTAAAACTGGCGGGGCACCCCATCTTTTATTTCTCAATCATGTCTACCCAAATTGTATTAATATTTAAATGAAACAATGCGATTCAGATTGAGGCCTGAATCACATTTATGCATTTTAATGTATTTTTGCCTCCACCTTTTGAAAGCTCAAAATGACAAATCTGCATTGCTTTGCTATTTTAAAATCTGTTTTGTTCAATAATTATCTTTCTTTTTCATCATGCAAACTAATTTGTCGGCAATATGTGACATATAATGAAACAAGCAAACAAGGTCCCAAACAACAAGCAAGGCTTCGAAGAATATGAGGAAGACTCACAACCGGAAGAATGGGGCATTTTTGGAATAATGTCCAAAACCAGATTTGGATGAAACATCAAGATGGTTGATAGTTACAAGCATTGGCACGGACGTTTGCCATTTGTACTCTTTGGCTACCATACTACAATCAGGACTTCTACTGGGGCAATGATATATTCTTCGCAGCCAAGTGGATACAGAATCATGTACAGACACATTTTGTCTGGGGCAACAACATGAACTACGTCATGACCTGATTCCCTCGGCGGGATACGTAGGCGGCCACATCGGCTTCGGTCCCATTTTTAGAAAAACCCATACAATCTCCTTTGCTTGTAATGAACTACGTCATGACCTGATTCCCTCGGCGGGATACGTAGGCGGCCTAAATCGGCCTCGGTCCCACCATTAGGAAATATTGTTTTTTCTTTATATCACATATGACAAAATGCACCCATCTGATCGCCTCGACGGAGCCGAGGCAAACGGCCCGCTCAAGACTCGACTTGGTCCAAATTGAAAGTTCAAAGCATCCTCACATATCGAAAACTGGGGCATTTTTTTTGGGATCACTGCCAGAGGACGCCAATAAACATGGAAAAGCATCGGCAAACTAAGCCTTCAGCCAGAAGAAGGATTTTGGATTAGACGTTTGCTTTGTTTCACGACATGTCACTGCTCGACATAACTTTTTACATATATGCCTACTTTCTTATAAGTAAATTATTTTCAACAAATATTTTCATTAGAGTTCGACAAGAACTTTCTTACTGATATGCCTACTTTCTTATAAGAAAATTATTTTCAACAAAAATTCTCATTAGAGTTCGGCAAGAACTTTTACTGATATGCATACTTTCTCATAAGCAAATTATTTTCAACAAAAATTTTCATTTGAGTTCGCCAAGAACTTTTACTGATATGCATACTTTCCCGTAAACAAATTGTTTCCATTAGCAGTTAGCCAAGACTGGGAACTAGATAGGGGCGCCAGGTCCGAATCAGCAGGACATGCAACTATCAAGAGCCAAAGCTACAAAGTCAACGCGAATCAACTCCCCCTCCCCAAACTCATAAATTTATTTGAGTATAGGTTCTTCAGGTGGAAAGCAGCAGGGAATCTGCAACATTTATGAGCAAATTCGCAAGGGATCTCCGCATCGCAGCTCACCACAAGGATCACTTTCCTGTTTGGAGATTGTACAAAGACGTCATGCTAAACTACATGTTCCCAACCGTATTGTATCCACGCAAAGAACGGTATTTCGACTTACAGGGTCGCATTCTCATCGACTCAACTTTTGCATCGCTTATGTCCACACTAACTATCATGGCATGGCAATAGGGCCACACTTTACATTACGTCAACACGATGTTTTAAATCAGGCGCCCACCTTCTAATGCGGGTATTTAAATTTCAGTCAGGCGCCCACCTTCTAATGCGGGTATTTAAATTTCAGTCAGGCGCCCACCTTCTAATGCGGGTATTTAAATTTCAGTCAGGCGCCCACCTTCTAATGCGGGTATTTAAATTTCAGTCAGGCGCCCACCTTCTAATGCGGGTATTTAAATTTCAGTCAGGCGCCCACCTTCTAATGCGGGTATGTTTTAAATCAGGCGCCCACCTTCTAATGCGGGTATTTAATTTCGTCGTCGGCGCCCACCTTCTAATGCGGGTATGTTTTAAATCGGCGCCCACCTTCTAATGCGGGTATGTTTTAAATCGGCGCCCACCTTCTAATGCGGGTATGTTTTAAATCAGGCGCCCACCTTCTAATGCGGGTATGTTTTAAATCAGGCGCCCACCTTCTAATGCGGGTATGTTTTAAATCAGGCGCCCACCTTCTAATGCGGGTATATTTTAAATCAGGCGCCCACCTTCTAATGCGGGTATTTAATTTCTGTCAGGCGCCCACCTTCTAATGCGGGTATGTTTTAAATCAGGCGCCCACCTTCTAATGCGGGTATGTTTTAAATCAGGCGCCTACCTTCTAATGCGGGTATGTTTTAAATCAGGCGCCCACCTTCTAATGCGCGGTATGTTTTAAATCGGCGCCCACCTTCTAATGCGGGTATGTTTTAAATCGGCGCCCACCTTCTAATTCGGGTTTTTTAATTTCGGTCGGGCGCCCCACCTCATAATGCGGGTATTTAATTTCAGTCAGGCGCCCACCTCATAATGCGGGTATTTAATTTCGGTCGGGCGCCCGCCTCATAATGCGGGTATTTAATTTACGTCGGGCGCCCGCCTCATAATGCGGGTATTTAATTTACGTCGGGCGCCCGCCTCATAATGCGGGTATTTAAATTTACGTCGGGCGCCCACCTCATAATGCGGGTATTTAAATTTACGTCGGCGCCCACCTCATAATGCGGGTATTTAAATTTACGTCGGCGCCCACCTCATAATGCGGGTATTTAAATTTCAGTCAGGCGCCCACCTCATAATGCGGGTATTTAATTTCGGTCAGGCGCCCAAGTCATATTCTCATATACACATTGTATGCAACAGTTATACACTAATTATATCTTAAGCTTTAGTTTGCAGAAGTTTTTAATTTGCGGGAACTTCATCACAACGTGGAACTATCTCTTACGGCGAACCGAGGCAAAATGGTCAACGACCTACTTCGAACGTCGATCCGCTCTTTCCCAATAGTTTTGTCACATCTCGCGACCGGTGTCATCATAACTCGACAACGGGGCATTATTTCCCGAATCTGCATTATGTTTTGCAACTTCTATACCCCTCGGGATTCTATTTCTTACCATGCAGTCCCGACGATCGGGACAAAATTGGCTACTCGGTCAACTTCTTTGTCCGAAAATTCTTTCATCGTTTCCGGCCAAAGAGGGGCATCTGTTGACACCCAATTTTGTCCCATCTTTTATGATTTTATTCGTAATTTTTAATATTTTTGACACTTTTAAAACAATTTTAAAATATAGGCATATATGTGTATATATCTTATTATTATTATTATTCGCATTTTTTTACTATCATTTGCATCTTTATCATAATCATAGTTTTATCCATAAATTTTATGTTATTTTATTCTCGCAAAATTGCATCGCATTTCCATTTTTTATTAAACATTAAACATTTCGCAAATATTATATTTTTATTATTATCACGTCGTTATGTTATTTAAAATAATTCACATCTTTTACAAAACAAAAATATTTTAATATTAAGCCCCTTTTCATATATTTAGAATCCATAACCCATTTTTTATTTCCCTAACCCGAAACAATTTCTAACCCATTTCATTTTCCCAACCCAATACAAATTCTACCCAAACAAACAAGCCAAAACTCCCCAATTAAATTCCCTTATACCCAAACCCAAAACAATTAAACCCAACACCACAAGCCCAAACTCCCCCAATTAAATCCCCATTTCATCGCCCCAGCCCAACTCCCGTCGGCCCACTCACCCGACCCGTCGCCCCAGCCCAAACCCCTTACCCCTTTTAATTCCCCCAAAAACCCAAAACCGAAAAAAACCAAAAATCGAAAAAAATCAAAAACCCTAAACTAAACCCTACCCCCCCCCAAGTCGCCGCACACCCTACACCCCTGCCCCCGACGCCGCACCCTACACCCCTACCCCGTCACTTCGCCACTGCTACCACCCTACCCTGACACCGCCGAACGCATGCCCCAAGAACACGCCCCAAAAATCAGATTTTGTTCCCCCTTTATTTTGAAATTCGAATTCGTTTTAAGGGGGGGGGGTATGAGGGGGTTGGAGCGTTGGGGTGAGTACCTATAAATACCCCTTGTTGTTCTTCATTTTTGGAAGAGATTTTTTGGGGATAAAAACAGATTTTCGAAGGATTTTTCGGAAGACTATTCCATATATACATAAAATATTTGTTGTGTTCTAGATTTTAAATCATTTGCTGTCTTTGTTGTTCAAGATACAAGTCCGAAATAGGTCCAAGATTCGAAAGAAAGGAGGTGAGTTTTGTTCTTGAACTTGAGTCCGAAAATCTGTTTGCATTTGTGTAGTTCTTCACTGATTTCGGGTCGGGTCGACCCGGTTTGGGTATTATTTTCAGAATTCTTGCATGCTCATATTCCTGTATGTTGGTTATCTGAATTTGGTGAATATTTGATTTCGGGTTGAATTTCTGATTCGGGTCGGGTTACTGACCCGGGTCGGGTCGACCCGGTTTGGGTAACATTTTCAGAATTCTTGCATTTCATATTTTTGTATGTTGGTTATCTGGAATTGATGGAATTATTTGATGTCGGGTTGAATCTCCGATTCGGGTCGGGTTACTGACCCGGGTCGGGTCGACCCGGTTTGAATTTCCAAATTTCTTGCATTGTTGTTGTTGTTATTGGTTATCTGAAATTGATGAAAATCAGTTGATTCCGGGTTGAACACATGATTCGGGTCGGGTCGACCCGGTTTGAATTCCCAAATTTCTTGCATCCCGTATCTTGTATGTTGGTTATCTGAAAAATTGGTGAAAATATTTGATTTCGGGTTTGGCACCTGATTCGGGTCGGGTCACTGACCCGGGTTGGATAATTTCCGGAATTCTTGCATTTTTAGCTGTCGTTGTTATCTGAAAAATCTGAATTTCTGATTCCAATTTTGGTCACTGATCCGGGTCGGGTCGACCCGGTTTGGATATTTTCCAGATTATTGCATTTTTCCATATCTGTTGCTGGTTGTCTAAAAATTTGAATTTCTGATTTCATTCGGGTCACCGTTCATAATCCGGGTCTGATTTTTTCATAAATGCTTCTTAGCCCTTTTTTGGTTCCGAAATTTCAGAATTCGGGTCGGATAGTTTAATCGCTGTTTCTTTGGCATTGTTATTATGATATTGATGGAATTAATACCGCATTCTCTTTGTTGTTTTATTGCGTCCATCTTCGGAAGACGTTTCTCGGTTTCATATTACTGTTTTACTGTTTTAAACTAAACATCGCTTCTTTTCGGAAATTGCCTCTGCCTTTTGTTCTGTTTACCGCTTACTGCTTACTGTCTCTCCGTTTTCTGCTTACTGCTGCTGCTTGCTTACTGCCTCGCCTACTGCCACTGCCACTGCTACTGCTTACTGCTTCAAACATCCATGCAACGGATATTTAATGTTTTACTGTTTTAAACTAAACACCGCATCTTTTCGGAATTTGTCTCTCTGTTTTTTTCTGCTTTCTGATTACTGCCTCCTGCTTACTGTTTCATTTAATTTTGCTGATTTGAACACGATACTACACTGGCCGATGAAAAATATCCGTCGATTTTGAGGCCTCCACAGTTGCAAAGACGGAAATATAACTTCTGGGCAATGATGAAGACTTAAACCTTTTATTTCATCCGAGATCAACATGTTTAGTAGGCGAGGTGAATTATATATTCGCAGCCACGATGTGATTATAGTGATCTTTTCTATTTCACCCGAGAGACCAACACGTTTAGTAGGCGAGGCGATCAAAATAAACCACATTAGTCATATGTTTGCAGCCACGACGTGATTGGAATGTTCTTTTCAAAATTTAAGTCTGAGCCCTCCGTGATCAAAACATTCACTGTTTTGAATATGGATATGAAGTTATTTGCATTTAATTGTTTTTAACCGTTTGTTCTTGACAGCTTGCAGGGATTTAAAGTAAATGAAGGCAGATATTCCTCGGAGTTTATCTTATTTTATTTCTTTCTTTAATTCAGCTTTTATCCCGCTTTGTATTGTAAATATTATTTATCGCACTTATGTAACTATTGAAATGCTTAGAATAGGCAAACTTAGGATTAATTCATAGGGTAGTTTAAGATTTGAAACCCGTCGCTAGCTTATTTATTTGTAGGCTCGGTTAAATTCAAACTTAGAAATCCTTCGCTAGTTTATTTATTTTAGGCTCGTCACGCGTATTCAAGATTTTCAAAATAACTTTTGTCATCTTTTATTTGCTTTATTAAATCATACCGAATAAGTTTATCTTTTGTCAATTTACAATTCATTGATTCCCCAAATTTTACTTCTTTGGCATCATAAATAATTTGTTTTACTATCAATTGTCAAAAACATATTTTTTCAACTCTACATGTATTTCTCTTTAAATACCATACAAATGCATATTTAAAAAATCTCTACATGTATCTTTCTTTTTAAAATGCATCATTTACTAATTATTTGCAAACATCTTTAAATCATTATACTTGTAAAAACATATTTTTCTAGTAATAATTAACCTGAGTTTGACCGGATAACCGCAAGTTAGCGGATCTTAAAGGATGCCTAACCCCTTCCCTTTAGGATAATAAAGAACCCTTACCTAGAATCTCAAATAGTTTCGCAGATCTTAAAATTGGAGTTTACACTACATTGCAGCATTTAGTTTAATATTTAGGTGTCCTAATTCACCGTAAAAATAATTAGGTGGCGACTCCTCAATTCTTTACCCAGGAATCACCGGAATAAGTCCGTGCTCCGCTTCCGACCTCTCGCGGGGGGTCGGGTCAAAATCGGGCGCGACACCTGCTACTATTCGCACTGTGCTTAGCTTGGATCTTTCAAAGAATTGGCCTATTCATCAGTTGGATGTCAAGAATGCTTTCCTACATGGTGACCTCAAAGAAACAGTCTATATGCATCAGCCGTTGGGATTCAGGGATCCCAACTGTCCCCATCATGTCTGTTTAATGAAAAAGTCCTTATATGGGCTTAAGCAGTCTCCATGGGCCTGGTATACGAGGTTTGCTGACTTTGTTTCGACTATTGGTTTCACTCACAGCAGGTCAGATAATTCCTTGTTCATCTACCGTCGTGGTTCGTCCTTGACCTACATTCTGTTGTATGTGGATGATATCATTTTGATTGCCTCTTCCGGTGCATTACGTCTGTCTATCATGGCCATGCTCAGCTCTGAGTTTGCTATGAAAGACTTAGGGCTCT
The DNA here is from genome assembly GCA_034509755.1 of Anisodus tanguticus. Lineage (NCBI taxonomy): Eukaryota > Viridiplantae > Streptophyta > Magnoliopsida > Solanales > Solanaceae > Anisodus > Anisodus tanguticus. The sequence continues at coordinate 37,009,982 of CM067548.1, read as the reverse complement.
TGAGTTATTTTTTGGGGATTGCCTTCAAGCGTCACTCAGATGGTTTGTTTTTGTCTCAACGAAAGTATGCTGCTGAAATCATAGAGAGGGATGGGATGTCATCCTGTAAGTCCACTTTCACTCCAGTTGATGCAAAATCCAAGCTCAATGTCGCGGCAGGTGCACCATACGAGGACCCGACCCGCTATCCCAGTCTTGCAGGGGCCTTCCAGTATCTTACCTTTACCAGACCGGATATTACGTATGTTGTTCAGCAGGTGTGTTTATTCATGCATGATCCCAGAGTTGAGCACATGAATGCAATCAAACGCATCATTCGGTATATTCAGGGGACACTGGACTATGGTTTGCACTTGTATCCTTCATCTACATCCACACTTGTCTCGTACACAGATGCGGATTGGGGTGGTTGTCCGAACACCAGACGGTCTACGTCAGGAAATTGTATGTTCCTTGGCAACAACTTGGTCTCCTGGTCTGCAAAGCGTTAGGCGACTCTATCTCGCTCAAGTGCAGAGGCAGAATATCGAGGGGTAGCTAATGTGGTCTCAGAATCATGTTGGTTACGTAATTTGCTTTTAGAGCTTCATTGCCCCATTCAGAAGGCAACCTTAGTATATTGTGATAATGTTAGTGCCATCTACCTCTCAGGTAATCCGGTTCAGCACCAACGCACTAAGCATATCAAAATGGACATTCACGTTGTCCGTAAAAAGGTTGCTCGGGGGCAGGTACGCGTATGTCATGTCCCGTCAAGTTATCAAGTTGCAGACATCTTTACAAAGGGTCTTCCCTCGGTACTCTTTGAAGATTTTAGGGACAGTCTCAGGGTTCGAAGACCGCCCGCTATGACTGTGGGGGTGTGTTAAACAACGCAATATACCCGTGATATACACCCAATATACAACAGTGTATATCACGGGCTATGTACTTGGTATTCTCGGCAGTGGACTTTCCAGCAGCCCAGCAACAAGCTTCAGAAATAGACAATGTAAGAATATTATATATTAGGAAAATGTATGTGTAGTATATTATAATGTATTTGTTACCTAAATTAGGATTATACACTTATCATAATTGTAGAGTTAGAATTATGATAGAATAAGATTTTAGGTCTATTTTGTAACTTTTATATATACATTTTCAATTAATGAAAATAATCAAAGAGATTATTTCTTTCATGACCATTTTGGAACTAATTCATATACATTAGTTAGCATTTTCTTTTTGTACCAAAAGAACATATGAAATATAATTGAAAAGATGTTTTCAATACAACTAATATCCATCACTCTTTGAAACTCTCTATTTTTTTTTATATCCAGCTTCCCGTCTTACGCCAGACTATTTCTGAAGATAGTAGTTCCGGTCCCTCAGCACTACTACTAGTAAATTGCGGAATGTGCCTGAATGACCAGTGTTTGAGAATAAAACAACTGATATCACCTACAAAATCGTATCCCAGAAGAGAGCAAATTGATCCCACCAGAATTTGAATTCACATTGCGCCTACGGTTAGATTTTAAGTTCCTCTCATTTCATAAAACTATCACGGGGGACTTTAAGAAAAAGACATAGGGTACGATCTTTCCTTTTTTCCATATTATATTGTCCTGTTTTCCTTGTCAAATCAAATTTCTACACAGTTTATAGCATATCCAAACAAAAGTCACATGCTAGTGTTCTGATTGAATTTCTCTTTTCTATAGAGTATAGAATAATACTTGCACGATCTTCCCTCACTGTTTGTCCTTTTATGTGTGCTTCAAATATCTAAGCATACAATTTGCGAAAAACTGTGCAACCTCTATTTGTTTGAATTGTTTTTACAAAACAAGGAAAAAATATAAGATTAAAGAATGATGTCCTAATTACCGAGATTTCTAGTATCAAAATAACGACGTTCGAGATATTCCAATTAATTGTATATATATTTAACCTAAACATATAATTAATGTGAATCTACATATATATTCCACGATATAATAATTATATTAATTCTCTTGGCTAATACTACAAAAAGAAGGATTAATTTCATAAATGGACATCCAACTTTTTTCCTATTGCACTAAATCATTAATCTATTTATTTTTGTTATTGGTGAGAAGTCATTCAATTTTATTTAAATATCACTAAAGTTACTACTACTATTTTTATAGGCAAAAGTAACTCAATTTTGACCAAGTATCACTTAGTTATCAGGATGAAACAAAAAAGACCTTCTTTATATGATACTGAAGCAATGTTGAATGACTTTTTGATGGTAAAAAAAAATTGTTTTGTGCCTTTCTATGATACTCAGTTAAACTTGAATAGTAATTTTTTTGTTATAGAAAATAGTTTAGTAACCGAAAAAAATAATTCCCTTAATTATTTTTATTAATGAAAGAGTATATATACAATTTACGATTTTAATAATAGGAAAATTCTATTCCTATTCTACTCCCAAAACATTATTCTACTTGTACAATAATTATACAATTATGGTTAGTGTACAATTCTAATTTAATACAAAACCCATGTTACCTAATATACACCAAACAGTGATATACAAGTTATGTATATCATGGCACGAACTGCTCCTATTTATCACACCCCCGCAGTCATAGCGGGCGGTCTTCGTACGCTGAAATTGTCCCTAAAATCTTCAAAAAGGACAGAGAGAAGACCTTTGGTAAAGATGTCTGCAATTTGATACCTGGAAGGGATATGGCAGACATGTACTTGTGCACGAGCTACCTTTTCGCGAACAAAGTGGATATCCATCTCTATATGTTTAGTGCGCTGATGTTGAATCGGATTACCAGAAAGGTAGATGACACTAATATTATCACAATAAACCAATGTAGCTTTCTCAATATGACAATGAAGCTCTAAAAGAAGACTACGTAACCAGCAGGATTCAGAGATCACATTGGCTACCCCTCGTTACTCGGCCTCTGCACTAGAGCGGGATAATGTAGACTGACGCTTCGCAGACCATGAGACCAAGTTATTACCAAGAAACATACAATAGCCAGACGTAGAACGTCTGGTGTCTGGACAGCCACCCCAATCAGCATCTGTATACGAGACAAGTGTAGACGTCGATGAAGGATATAAATGTAAGCCATAGTCAAGTGTCCCCTGGACATATCAAATAATGCATTTAAGGGCATTTATGTGCTCAATCCTGGGATCATGCATAAACAAGCACACCTGTTTTACGACATACGTAATATCCGATCTCGTGAAAGTAAGATACTGAAGAGCCCCTGCAAGACTGCGATAGCGGGTCGGATCCTCGTAAGGTGAGCCAGCCGCAACACCTAGCTTGGTTTTAGTATCAACTGGAGTGGAAGTGGACTTGCATGAGGACATACCAGCTCGCTCAATGATCTTAGTTGCATACAAAGTTTTATGACCGTAACCACGAATTGGAATTAAATTTTCATTACCAACAATTATGCCACGATTGTTGCTCAAATTGAAATAAGATGAGAGAGTACCTTGGTCGGACGTCATGTGAGTAGTGGCTCCAGTGTCCATGTATCAATTCGGGTTCGAGGGATTTAAACCAAGTGTGTGCATCGCGACTTCAATATATGTCGGCATGGGGAGTGGATTTGGGCCGGTAGCATGGAAGGCTTGCTGGAGCCGAGGCCCAAGCACGCCTCCCTGCTGACCCAAACCGCTACTGTTTCTGTGGGCTGGAGCTGGAGCAGAAAATTTGGGTCAAAACGGTGGGAGATACTTAGCCCAATTCATTGGAAACTGGGTTGGCTGAACATAGGGGCTATTCGGCCAAGGGCTACCGATCTAGCCCCATTGCCAGGGGTCCACTGCTGGGACCAGGCAGCCTGGGCCCACTGCCACGAAGGCCACCATTATCACTGTTTCGAGGTCGTCTACCGCGATTTTTGTTATTATTTTTTCGAGAATTCTTGCCGCCACCGTGAGCACGGTTGTGGCCCGAATTATCAACAAAATCGTGAGAAGGAGTGGATGACATCATCATGACCACATGATTTACACTAGTAACCGCCTTTTTAGCCAAGCCGGCTTCTTCCAAAGTAAGAATGGATCGGGCTTGGTTGAACTTCGGGAGAGGATCATTTTGACGAAGGATAGTTCTAACGCCACTATAGGCCTTGGATAGGCCGGCAACCAACTGGAGAACAAGATGATCGTCGCTAACCGGCGCACCAACGTTGCGGTGTTGGTCCGCCAACTCTTTCAGCCTTTTACAATAGGCCGATACGTTCGGAAAATCCTCCATGTTAACATGAGAAAATTCCTGCTCAAGAGTAACATCATGAGAATTTTTGTTATCTTGAAATATGTCACGCGGCCTATTCCAAGATTTCATTGTCGTAGCATCGGGTTCAATAATCGTCTGTAACAGGTCGGTAAAGATAGTGGAGTAAATCCACTGAAGAACGGTAGCATCAAGGGTTGTCCCTAACTTAGGATCATCCTCGGTTTAGGCACCTCCGTATCCTCAGGAGCCGCGGGGATTATGTGATGGAGAACTTGATGCGAGCATGCGTGAATTTTGAATAGCTCGGCTCACGTCGCATATTGGACGTTTTCTATCTCAAGAATGATAAGGATGTGATTCATGATGTTAGAAATAGTAAGGGCAGGGTGAAACGTGTTCTTTGACGTAGACATAACGAAAGAACAATAGGTGATTGAGGGATTTTGGAAGAGAAATTTGGGAGGAGAGGATTTGAAGAGGCTCGGATTTCGACGTGATGCACGGAAATCGAGAGGGCAGCGGAAGGAAGTTCTAGGATTTTGTGAACCTAGACTTCTGATACCATGAAAGAAATAATCTCCTTGATTATTTTCATTAATGAAAGAGTATATATACAATTTACAATTTTCATAATAGAAAAATCATATTCCTATTCTACTCCCAAAATCTTATTCTACTTGTACAATAATTATACAATTATTATAATTGTACAATTCTAATTTAATACAAAATCCATGTTACCTAATATACACCAAACCGTGATATACAAGTTATGTATATCACGGCACGGACTGCTCCTATTTATCAGTAACATGTGATATATAAGCAAAGTGGGTGACCTTTATATTACAAAAATAGATTACTGACTCTAATTTAATAAGCATAAAAAGTTGAGTGATGATTCATGAAATTAACTCAGAAAAAAAGAAAAACAGGTTGATGGAAGACTCACCAGATAAAACAGGTTGAATGCCATTAAGAATTATAGAGGCAGCCAAGAGTGGTGCTAGTTCTGAGGATGCTTTAGCAATTGTTTCGCCCCCCGTGAATGCATAACTAATCACATCGCGAAGCATCATCACTGTTATGGCAATGACTACGGCAATCACGAATGAGCTTAATGTCACCACCAATACTGAAAATGAGGCCGATTTCGGATGCCCAGCTCCCAACTCATTGCTCAACCTCACACTGCAATTTAAAAACCAAAGTTTGTAATTATTAGCAAGTGTATCATGTTTATATTTACTATATTTAGTGTTATGTAATTATGATAAAATTAGGACCCCTTGTTGTATAAGGATTTCACATTGTACACCTATATATATTGAGTATTAATGAGACAGGCTCTCCAAGAAACATTACTACAATCTTACATGGTATCAGAAGCCAAAACCCTGCAAACCTAGAAAATCTAAAAGGTGCTGCCGCCGTGACCCCCCCCCCCCCCCCCCCAACTTTTTTCCGTCGGTTGTCGGTGACCAACCCCCCCAAATTTTCTCGGTTTTTCTGCTTGGGTTTATCTTTACCCGAAACCACTTTCTTGTTCACTGTCCCTTCTCAGTGCTCTGCCCAAGAAAAGTTGTTGCACCTTCTGGTTTCCTCCAGAAAAGCTGTCGCTGCAGCACTTTCTTTGTTGTCTAATTGTGTTTCTGTCTTTTCCTTTTTCCCCAACAACTCTTCGGAAATTTAAATGGCTTCCTTGACCCGTCGACAACCCGATAGTGCATGGTATATGGATACGGGCGCCACATCTCATCTCACTAACAATTCTGGTAATCTTACTCAACTGCGACATTTAACTACTCTGCAGTCTATTACTCTATTATGGTCGGTAATGGTCATCGCATTCCAATTCAAGGATTTGGTAATACCCTTACCCCACCACCGCATCCCCACTTCTCTCTCAAAAACATCTTTTATGCCCAAAACATCATCAAAAATCTAATTTCCGTTAGAAAATTTTCCATTGATAATTCTGTCTCTATTAACTTTGATTCGTTTGGATTTTCTGTAATGGACCTCCATACCGTAAAACTCCTTACGAGATGCAATAGTGAAGGGGACCTATATCCTTTCCTAGCCACATCCGCTGCTAGTGTCACTCCTCCCACCATTCTAACAATCATATCTCCCTCTACGTGGCATAGTAGACTTGGTCATCCGGGTTCCCATGTTTTTTATTCTCTTAGAAGTCAAAATTTAATCCAATGCAACAAAGGGAACCTTTCTCATAGTTGCTCCTCGTGTCAATTAGGAAAACACGTTAGACTACCATTTACGACTTCTATAAGTACAACTTTCTCTCCCTTTGATATTATTCACACTGATTTATGGACCTCTCTCATAACTAGCAACCTAGGCCATAAATATTATTTAGTATTTTTGGATGATTTCTCCCACTTTCTTTGGGTCTATCCACTAAAACTCAAATCTCAAGTGTTCTCCAAATTTGTAGAGTTTCATACACTAATCAAAACACAATTTAAAAAAGACATAAAATCGTTTCAATGTGATAATGGTCGTGAGTTAGTAATTTCATATTTCATAAATTCTGTGCGGTTAACGACATATTTTTTTGTTTCTCGTGCCCATATACCTCCCCTCAAAATGGAAAAGCCGAAAGAATTCTCCGAACCATTAATAATATGATTCGTACCCTCATTTTTCATGCGTCTCTCCCTCCTGCCTTTTGGGTATAAGCACTAAAAATGGTAGAACACATTCTCAACATTCTACCTACCTGTGTGATTCAAAATAGGACACCCACAAAAATTTTGTACCGTCTGACCCCCACCTATGACCATCTTAGAATTTTCGGTTGTCTGTGTTACCCTAATCTGACATCCACGACCCCCCATAAATTGGCACCCCGCTCTACTCCGTGCGCCTTCCTAGGCTTCCCATCGAACCATAGGGGATACCTGTGTTATGAACTATCCACCGACAAAATCATAATCTCACGTCACATCACTTTTGTCAGGTATGTTTTCCCGTTTGGCAACATTAAAAAATTCGGAGTCACTGATTACAAATTTCTTGATGATTCGGACACATCACCGCTTGTCCACCAAGCTATCCGACATGCTACCACTGTTCCGGCTGAAGTCAGTACTCTGTCACCACCACTTTCCATCACTGCCACTACCGGTTGTTTGTCCTCGACCACCAACTCTACCCCGTCTAAAAAATACACCGGTTCATCCCTTTCCCGTATACATGTCATCTTCACAGTATCACCACCACACCGCAGTCATTTTAACCACCGACAACCACCCACCCAACCCCATTACCGGACCATTCCCATCTCCGTCATCGTACCCCACTTCATCGTCCACAGCTAAGCTCGATATACCGAGACCGGTGACCACACCCAACCCATCAACTACAACCGACCTTGACCCATCCAGACTGACAACCACACCAATCGTCACTGTACCGATCAACCATAATGCCTTCCCCACCTGACATAGTATTCCGACCCTTCAATCTGCACCACCCACAAGTTCGACCACCAACAGTACACCGGATCCGACACCAACCAAACCCAACCCACAAAAAGCATACCAGATCCGACACCCAACAGTACACCCGACCCGACATCCAACACCCTTACCCAGTCAGCACCCTCAAACCGTATGGAAACCCGTGTCTAACACAGAATTTTTAAATCCAATGTCCAATTTAATCTGTCCACCCAAACAATTTCCTCTATTCCCAAAAGCTCAAAATTATCCAAAATGGACTCGAATTGGAATGCTACCATGTGTGATGAGTTTAATGCTTTAACAAATCAGCGTACTTGAGATTTGGTTCCTCGACCGGAGGGGGTGAATGTGATCCGTTGCATGTGGCTTTTTCATCACAAGTACATGTATAGTAGTGACTTAGAGAGATATAAGGCAAGGCTTGTGGCAAATGGTACTAATCAGCAGGAGGGCATTGATTGTGGTGAGACATTCAGTCCGGTTGTTAAACTGGCCACCATTCACACAGTTTTGAACATCTCTATGGGAAAGCATTGACCGATTCATCAGCTTGATGTGAAAAATGATTTTCTTCATGGAGATTTAAAAGAAACCGTCTACATGCACCATCCGCCCGATTACGTCCATCCAGCAACCCGTTAGTATATATGCCATCTCCGTAAGTCACTTTATGATTTAAAATAGGCCCCTCGAGCGTGATATGATCGCTTTGCATAGTTCATTTTGCGCATTGGGTTTACATGTAGCAAGTGTGATAATTCTCTGTTTACTTTCCATAGAGGCAGTAACACTGCTTATTTATTGTTATATATGGATGATATTGTTCTTACTGCTTCTTCCGATGTGTTGAAAAAATGAGATAATTGCGCTGCTCAAAACCAAATTTGTTATGACTGACTTGGGAAAGTTGAGCTATTTTTTTGGGATTTCAGTGACTAGATCTGCAGATACTATATTTCTTTGTCAATGTAAGTATGTAGAGGAGATCGTGTATAGGGCTAAAATGGCCAATTGCAAGATCATGTCTACTCTAGTTGACTCTAAATCAAAGCTCAGTGCTTTAGATGGTAATCCAATGTCAGATCCCACTCTATACAGGAGTCTTGCTGGAGCACTATAGTACCTTACTTTCACCAGACCTGATATTGCTTGTGTTGTTCAGTAGGTATGCTTATTCATGCATGCCCCTAAGGATCCTCATTTTACTGCCCTCAAACATATCATTCGATATGTTAAGAGTACACTTGATTATGGATTGCATCTCTACCCCTCAATACCGACCATGTTGTTATCATATACGGATGCTGATTGGGCAGGCTATCCGGACACGCGACGATCCACCTTCGGCTATTGTGTGTTCCTAGGGGATAACCTCATTTCTTGGTCAGCCAAGAGACAAGCCACATTATCCCATTCGAGTGCAGAAGCAGAATACAGAGGTGTTGCTAATGTTGTTGCTGAGATCTGCTGGCTCCAAAACCTTGTTTTGGAGCTTCAGTGTCCCCTCCGTAAGGCGTCTTTGGTCTATTGTGATAACATATCCGCTATATATCTATCTCATAATCCGGTTCAGCATCAGCGAACTAAGCACATTGAGATGGACATCCACTTTGTTCGTGAAAAAGTTGCTCTCGGTCATGTCAAGGTATTGCATGTGCCTTCTTCATATCAGTATGCGGATATATTTACAAAGGGCCTTTCTAGACAACTCTTCATAGACTTTAGATCCAGTCTCAGCGTCCGGCCTCCTCCCGCTCCGACTGAGGGGGTGTATTAGCAAGTGTACAATGTTTATATTTACCATATTTAGTGTTATGTAATTATGGTAGAATTAGGACCCCTTGTTGTATAAGGATTCCACATTGTACACCTATATATATTGGGTATTAATGAGAAAGGCTCCCCAAGGGAGATTAATACAATCTTACAATAATATTGACCGCGTTGTAGTTCTTGAATAACATAGTGTAGCATTTCTTTCCCTTATCTCTCGTTCCCTCCTAAGATGTAGTTGAAAAAAGGTTGGATACCTCGATAACTCCTTAAACTTGTCAGTAAATCTCATTTAGATACTCGAACTATATGGTATGTTCCAATTGAGTACCTGGACATATGATAAAGTGTTTCTATTAGACACTTATGCCTCAAATTCTGGAAAACTTTGTGTGTGTTCTCAAGCGCCTATTGCATACTCAGATAAAATATGACACCTCATTTAATTATACACATCAACATCAATATTGGAACATGCATGAGATTTTACGGTTTGTTAAGGCTAATGCGTATAATTAGGGAAGCGTCGTATTTTAAGTGGTTAACTTATCTATGTGATGGACGATTGAAAACATGCAAAGAAACTCTTCCAAAATTTTAGTAAAAAATGTCTAATAGGAACACTTTATCATATGTTCAAGAGCTTAATCAAAACAGGTCATAGTTTGAATATCTAAATGAAATTTATGGCAAGTTTAAGGGTTATCGATGTATTCAGCCAAAAAAAAAACAGAGGATGCCTTTCTAATTTTGAAAGCCTTTACTAACTACAATTTGGAACAATTTCTAGTGTTAAGAAAAGGAGACAGAATTATGTAGTAGTTCAGTAATGGATTGCTAACCTTGCTGCCGCATTGAACCCAACAGATATCATGAACACCCATCCAAGAATCGTATTACTGCAACAAATTCCATCATCAACCAAGAGGAAAATAAAACGCAGAGGTAACAAATTTATAACAAGATATTCACTCACCAAACAGCTAGAGAGTCCAATGCCACTTCAGGATTTGGAAGCAAACCAGCAACTAAAACCAAAATCTGAAAGTACCACGTCTCCAAGCACAACATGACAGATGAAGCAGCTGACAACTTAAAGAAATTCCACAACCCGGAAAATGCTTGCGAACTAAATCCGTTCCACGTTTTCTTGCATTTTTCGCTCCACAATATGTACATAAATTGAGCAATGACTACTATCCACCATGAAATACTTAGAACTAAAGCTCCTCCAAATAATCCCCACTTTAATACATATAGCACAATCCATGTTAGAAAAAGATGGAGGACTAATGCGGCTGCTGCTATATACGCGCTAGGATTTACGATGCTTTGGGCTTGCAAGAACTTTTGGATGGGGAAATTGGCAGCGTAAGCAAATATTTGAGGAATTAGACCATAAACGAATAATGCAGCTGCTGATGCAACTTTTTCTGATTCTCCTAGTAAGATTAAAATTGGCTTTGAAAATAAGTAAGCCACCATGATTGGTATTCCAGATAACATAAGGAGAATTGTCGATCTTTGAAGATATATTCCTAGTGTTTCATATTTGTGAGCTCCATATGCTTGCCCACATAGTGTCTCCACTGCACTCCCCATTCCTAACTGCTCCAACAAAGTTGATAATCAACACAAAATGTCTACAATCATTACGATTTCTTCAGTAAAATTTAAAACTATTACTCCAAAGAAGTTATGCTCATATGCTATGTCGATTAACAACAAGGAAAAGTATAGTCTGTTTGGCCAAGCTTTAAAAAATCTTCTTATTTTGGAAAATATTTTGTCAGAAGCGGGCGGAGACCCGTGCGTGCAGCAGGTGTAGAGTCAGTCGAACTAGTCCTCGAAAAAATACTTTAGAAGAATAGCAGTTTGTGTTTGACTAATCAATTTGGAAAATATTTTTGTCAATATCCTAATTTTGTGCTTAGCCAATGTTCCACAAGTAATTATGGAAAAAGCTATTGCTTGCCTACAAGTACTTTTTTTAGCTTCTCAAAAATAATTTTTTGCTCCTACTTATTAACACTTTTTTTCTCCCTAAAAGCTTGGCCAATCGTCTCAGTAATCCTACTGCAACTGTAAGAACAAAAAATCATATGAAGGTGAGGATGCCACATGAGACTTAGCAAACGGGAATGTAGACTCATCAAAAATCACATGACGAGAGATAATTATTTTCCCATTCGTCCAATCATAATATTTATAGCCCCTATGATTTTGTGGGTATCCCAAAAACACACAAGAAGTTGAACGAGCCTACAACTTGTTAATTGTAGATGATGGAAACAAAGAATAACACAAACACCCTTAAATATAGAAAAGACGGGAGACGATGATACAACATTTGTGTGGGAGACACATTAGATAGCAATTTACTAGGAAGAATGTTTAAAATATATGTGGCCATTTAAAGTGCATGGTGCCAAAACTTTGGTGATGTGGAAGAATGCACGAGAATAGAGCGAATCATATTGTTAATCGTTCGAATTTTTCTTTCGGCTTTCCCTGGTGATGTATGTGGACATGAAAGACGCAATGACATCCCATTTTGGTGACAAAAATCATTTAATTGGGCATTGATGAACCCCCATTGTCATATGGAAAACATTTAATATTTTTGCCAAATTGAGTTTTGATAAAAAAAACACTAATTGTTTTAAAATGTTATAGGTTTGTGATTTATGTCCTAAGGGAAAAGTCCACAAAAAAATCGAATAATCATCTAGAAGTAGCATATAATATTTATGACCTGCAGAGCTCAAAACTGGTGATGTCCACAAATCACAATGCACAAGATCAAATGGCATAAAAGTATAAGATGTAGAAGAAAGGAAGCTTAATATGTTTACCAAGCACACAAGTCTGGCAAACAGAAGAGTCCGAAAGTTTGTTACAACCAAACAAATTATTCTTCCTAAGATTACTAAAAACATGTGCTCCTGGGTGTCCCAACCGACTGTGCCATAGAGTAGGAGAAATGGCAGCAAATATTGATGGTTTGGTAATGCTATTTTTGGAAACAGAGGTGACGGGATATAAGTCTCATGTGCTATTGCATCTCATAAGTGGCATCCACGTTTGAAAATCTTTCACAGAAAAGCCAAACGGATCAAAATTCACATAAACATTGTTGCCAATGGTAAAACGTCTAATAAAGATCAAGTTTTTAATTAGTTTAGGTGCATGTAAGACGTTTTTAAAGTAAAATGGTGGGTGTGGGGAGGGTAGTTGTACCTGACCAATACCACGAATTGGAATTTTTCTGCCCACTACCGACAACAATATTTTTATTATTGCTCATATTAAAATAAGATGAGAGATTACCTTGAGATGCCGTCATGTGTGACGTAGCCCCTGTGTCCATGTACCAAGACTCATCCGGAACACTTATATTCATGTTGTCATGGCTTGTTCAATGAACGTGGGTGCATATCCAACCGAGGACTGTGTTTGAGCCGCAAACGCATGTTGTGGGCCCACTATGGAGCCCAAGCCCATGGTGGGTACTGCCCCCACTGGTCACCGCTACTTCCAGCCTGGGTGCCGCCACTTCTAGCCCGCCACTGCCGCCGGCGGGTTGGCCCCCGCCCCGTCCACGTCCCTTTCCACCATTATTTTTTGCCTTTATTGTGTCGGTTTGAACCCCATTTTTTGCCATTATTTTGATGAGTATTATTGCCCTCCGAACCAGAATTTTGGGACTCCAAATCCATGGAAAATGACTTGGTGGAGAAGAGAGCAGTTCCGGCGGTGGCTGCTCCAGAAGATGCATGTTTTTCCTTCCGTGTCTCTTCGAAGATCAACCTCGAATGGGCCTCATAGAAATGAGGCAATGGATTACTTTGTTGAATGAACGTAGCCGCTCCATCATACTGTTCATTTAACCCCGCAATCAACTGAAGAACCAACATTTGATTCATTACGGGTGAACCAACGTTGGACAGTTGGTCCGTTAGCATCTTCAATTCATGACAATAAGCGGAGATGTTGGAAAAATCATCCAATTTAACATTCGTAAATTGGTGTTCAAGATAAATGGCTCGAGAAAGTTTGTTATCTTGAAATATATTTTGTAGTCGTTCCCATGCCTGTTGAGCGTAGAATTTGGCTCCAATATGGTGTGTAAAAGATAATTGGATATGGTGTCATAAATCCATTGAAGAACAATGGCATCCAAACGAGATCATAATTTTTTGTTCGTCAAACTGGCATCAGATGACGATTTGGAAGGAATAATATGGCCAATCACCTCATAAGCACGACAATGAATTTTGAATAGTTCCGCCCAAGAGGTATATTGCACTTTCTCCATTTCAAGAGTTATTGAGATGAAGTTTTTGACGTTATTAACGGCAAGAGCAGGATGAAAAGTTTGTTTTCCGGCCATAGGTACCACAAGAAAACAAAACTAGAGAAGGAAAAAAGTCTTGTTTGATGTTTTGAATGAGTGAAACAAAACCCTTAGGGTTTCGAATGGGAGTAGTAAGCCAGGGGGAGGGGTTGTCGGCTAGGGTTTTATGTAATTTAGGGAGTGGTTTAGAGTTTTGGTGTGGTGGACCGAAAAGGGATGAGAAAGAGGAGAGAAATCGGTAGAAGGAGGGAGAGTTTAGGGCTAAGAATATTTGGCTCTTGATACCATATAAGAAGATAATTCCTTGAGTATTTCATTTCATCAATAGAATATATATATACAATCATGGTATATAGTAATAATCTAGGTTACCTAAAATATAAGATGTTAATTACTAACTAATTGATTTGTCTAATAATTACAATATTACTAATTGACTATAATTATATAATTTATGATGGAGAATAATAATATGAGATTTCTCCCCTAATTATCGTGGGCTAACAGGAACTTGTATAAGTTTAGTCAATCAAGTTAGTAAAACAGTACTGTGATCCAGAAAAAAATTATTGATTCAGTTTGTAGCAAATCACTCTACTACCATGTAAAGTAGGACAGATAAATTTATGATACAAATCTTAATAGGGTGGGTGCTAGGACATATTTTTAAATTGAAAATTTCGTGATTTGAAAAAATTATTTGATGTCACGAATCATAATTAATAATGTAGGTGATAGAAAATTTACCATGACGCCATAAGCCAAGAGTTGAATACCTTCATTGCCAAGTGAAGCAGCAGCCAGTTCAAGATTACCAAGATGGCCACAGAATATCTGAGTAGACATAGAAGTTACATTGTTGAGCAAATACACGATGATTGCTGGAGCTGCTAGGCGAAAGAGGTTTCTAGATTCTACGACAGAGGCACGTCCAAGCCGCTGGAAATTGGACAAACTTGTGTCGGACAATATGTCTTCAAGCTCAGAGCTAACATGTTCCACTGCCATTACTGGTTCTTTGGGTTCTAGCAGAGGTTTACTTGGCCCCTGTGAGTCATCCATGCTTTCTCTTCACTAGACTCTTAGCTCCCCCAAGCTCAGATTTGGAAGAACAAAAGTTTCTGAATAATAACCGTACCCACATTAAAATAGTTTTACATGGAACTAAGAGTAAAAACAACAACAATATATCTAGTGAAATCATACAACGTAGGATCTGAAAAGGGTAGAGTGTATGCAGACTTTATATTTACCTTGATAAGTAGATCGATTGTTTCCAAGAGACCATCGGCTCAAAATATTATTAAAAATAATTTCTAAATAAAATTATTATTTTTTACATTTTACATGCACAGAACGCGCTGGCTGCTCTGGGAATGTGACCGATGATAGAAAAGGGATATCTACCAAAGAATAACGACAACCATGACATAGTAAAAGGTGCCCCACTTTAAGCCACCTTTTAATTTTAATTCCAGGGAATATTATTCCATCCCTGATCCCACAGTTTAATTTCAAGTAATACTAGTATTATTCCCTCACATTCTTTAAATTTCAAAATCATAAATTTAAAGGGAAACTAAAAAATGATCAATACAATACAATAAAAAAAATCCTGTAATTAGGAGATGAAAGAAAAACACCATTTACGCAGCGCAAAGGGATAAAGCAAAAATTTTATTTTGAAACTAATTATATGTAGGGGGTGGGCAAAAAACCCGAAGAATCAAAAAAATCGAACCAAACCGATATAAACTATGCCCACCCTAATGATATGAATCCTTCTGAAATGAAAGAAAAAGAAAACAGATAGATATTGGACAGAAGAACAGTACTCCTTAATTATTGGGTTCTCCACTTCAACTTGCAGCAGTTCAGAGCTGAGCAATGGCCATTTGCTATTTAAATTTGGTATGCTAGCTGCTTTGCACCTCGATATTATATAGAAAAAGATGTGATAGTAACGTTTCGTTCCCGTAATTTGACTAGTGTCAGTCGATTTTTCTAATCTAATTAATAATTAATCATGAGCGACCCTAAAAATGCGCAATATAGTCCGGGATACATATATGTATGAGAATAAATAAATATAGAAAATGTGTTGTTATAAATATTATTTATTATTGTGAATGTCTAAAGATTAGAGTTAGTAACTTTAAGATCAAGTTAATTTTTCTCTTTTCTCCGTTGTATATTACATTTCAATAGAAATAAAGAACTCTCCTCTCTTTTCTCTTTTTCCACAATATTCTGCATCTGGCTTTGTTATTTCATAACACGTTATCAGTACGAGACTCTGCTTGAGCACTTATTTTGAAAAGATCAGAGGTACGTGTTCTACAAATCCACCTTAACAGTGGTATCATATTGATTTCTCCATCTTGTGGATATCTGCAATTGTTTGATTTCAATATATGAAACTCATCAATATGAGTGTGCAGAAGTAATTAAATAATGGTCCTTAATTCACACATAGCTTGATTCTATTTTATATATGTTGATGTTTACACCGTTACTATTTAAATATGACGATGGTAATGATTACGTTCCTATATATTGAGATTTAGAAAGAACTGTTTAATTTCTTTTTTTCCCCAATGCAACGAATGAATGTCTTGAAATTGTTTATGAAAGACTTTTATCTCCGTATCAACATGGTTGGTCACTTGATATGATAATTTTTGTTACATTTAATACTTAGATAAGTTTATGAACACCGAACGTGATAATATTTTCATATATTTGTTGTGATTACAATTGAAGACGTGTTAGAGAATAATTATCTACATGATATATATGCATGTCTCTATTTGCTTCTAAAGTAGTAATATCTTAAAAGGGGTTATAAGTTATAATTTGATGTCGTTAAAGCACGTTCGGATGATTACGTTTCAATCCTGAAAAGTGAGAAATTTTGATAAATGTTACAAATACAAATCAATTTCCTAAAGTGAATGTGATGATATTTTGTAAAGATTGTAAATAGCGAGGTGCTCTAATTGACTGTAAAATTATCACGACTCACCTCCATAAGAGGTAGAATAATTAAGAAATAATACTCTAAATATTTCGTGCTTTAATAAACTCATAAATTTACTCCTAAAGTAGTAAATTCAAAATTTTGCTCCCGAATTAATAAATTTTTAACTCTACTCCGCAGAACATTTAAGAATGTGGACCATTAACCATTTCTGTAGAGGCAGATGGTGCGTTTAATATTTCTGCTTTTGTGAATGGCCGTTCGACTTTGTCGAATGGTCAAAAGTTTGTTTTTACTAGTAAAGAGAAATTACTTTATGGATGTCTAATACCCACTCCACGATAATTTCGTAGTGTATTTAGTATTTTATTATTAGAACTGGCATGCTGGAATTGTTGTTACAATGAAAAGATATGTGGTTACTTTGTTGGTAGTTACAGAGTATTCCTTTTTAAAAGTTATTGAACTTTTGAATATTATAGATTATTACTATTGATCCGTGTGTGACATTTCATGGTAGCTGTATTAAATTTCTGTCTAGTAGATCAATACTTCTTTTAAGATTGTTGCCTGGATTACTGTCGTTATTATGGGCAGTAGAAATTTCTGAAATTTACTCCTGAATTATTGGAATTTTGAACTTTACCCTCGAAATAGTAGAACTATAAAATTTACTTCTGTAGTAATAAAACCTTAAAAATTATTTCTGAAGTAATTATACTTCGAACTTTACTCCCGAAGTAATAAGATTTTAAACTTTACTCGCGAAAACATTTATCTTTAAAATTTACTTTTAAAGTAAACATTTTCTTCCCAAAATCTATTGTAACTTTATAATATATGTAAAAGTTTTTCTTATTTTTCTACAAGTTACGATTTTAGTTATTTAATGTGGCAAATTAACGAATGAATGTTTATATTTAATTTGGTGCAATTTTCTTAATGTGTTGAGATGTACCGCTAAGGAATGGTCCTCTGTGTATTTTGGTGATCTAGAAGTATTGTTAGGTCTTTTGACAAGCTAAAAAGAGTTTGAGAAATATATTGAAGTATGTTTTCTTGTGATTGAGAGAAATAATGGACTATTGAAAACTATGCTCATCTAAATGACCAAGTTTCATTCCCTGGAGTGAATGAAGAAATACCACAACACACCTCCTGAAGAGATAAAATTACAAAGGATACAAGTGTTATTTTATGGTATGAAAATTATTGTTGCACGTACATGTCGTACGTCAAATCATATTGGATACTTTTATTTTGTATCATTATAAGGCAAAAGGATATAAATTTTGTGGAATACTTTTTACTATAACCACATTAATATATTATGTTTACTTACTAATTTTCCGAAAGTAAATTCATACAAAAAATTTCTGAAGAAAGAAATAATTATGTGGTTGCCGCTTTGATACGGAATATTAAGATGTTAATGCGTATCCTCCCTGAAGGAGATATTTACCGTAGAAGTATCAAAGACTGTATAAATAAATATTTATTTTTTGTCATTTATGAATATAAAAATTGTTGGAAATTTACTAATGTGGAATTAAGTTTATCCCATTATTTATAACTCGAACAATTGGGGCCCCGCACGTCGTTTCTACACACGTGCACACGTAGTGCCAAATACCGCAAATTTCATTAGTAAAAGAGATATTGGTACATAAGTGAAACGTTTGAGACATAGAATGATGGACGGTTATTGGCCAAATGACAAAGTATTCCACGTTGGTAAACGAAGGAAGAAATGTACGAAGTGTAAGATGAAACGAGTCGGAAGTCGCCGCGGAGCCGCGAAGGGCCGAGGCGCCGGAGCGCCGCGAAGGGCCGAGGCGCCGAGAGCGCCGCGAAGGGCCGAGGCGCCGGAGCGCCGCGAAGGGCCGAGGCGCCGGAGCGCCGCGGCGCTTCCCAGGGAGCGTTGCGTCGCTAATTGGGTCTTCAGCCACTGGAGCCGCGACGCTAATTCGCAGAGTCGCGGCGCTTCGGAGGCAGAATGCTGCGACGAGAAGATGGAAAGTTCTGACTTTAGGGCTGGTTTTGGAGCATTGAATCTCCATTATTTGGCATATGAATTTATCCATTATTTGGTTGAATGTAACCACTAAATAAGTGTCATTACATGGCTATTAAAGGTCATTAGTTGGCTAGATGAGGGGTCATCTCTATTAAAGTGTGTGGTCATCTGATCTAAAAGCTTAAGCTGTTAGATAGAACACACTTTTAATATTTGATTATATTCTCAACACGCCCCCTCACGTGCTAGCCTGATTTTTTTCATGGTCCAAGCACGTGGAAATTCTTTTTGAGAATGGGTGGCGGTGAGATTCGATCACATGACCTTTGGCCTGCTCTGATACCATATTAAAGTGTGTGGCCATCTGATCTAAAAGCTTAAGTTGTTAGATAGAACACACTTTTAATATTTGATTATATTCTCAACAATCTCCTTACACTATAAATTGAGGCATTTGGCTCAATTGTTCAACACACTAAAAAAACACTACAGAATTTTTTGACATCTTCTTCTTCCTCTCTAGCAAGTTTACTATACTCAAAGTTCTTCAAGAGTAACACTTGAGTTTCCTTTGCTCATATGTTAAGTTGATGTTGTATCTTGGGAGACTATTGCCCGACAACGTAAAAGGGTATATACGGGAAAATCTTGTCTTAAAGACAGAGTGTCATCACTCGACTCAGCAAATCACAAGCAGTTTGTAACGTTCTTGATTCCAGTTTTGTTGTAATCTTTCGTTTATCCTTTCTAGCAATTTGTAATATTTACTTACTTTCCGTTTCCTGCAATTGTTGTAACCCACAAAAATGTCTTTAAATATTCATTTGATTGCAAATTTTGTCATGACAACAGCGATGTCAGGTTAATATTTGATAGTACAAAATCAATTAAGGGCTCCAAAAGAGTTAGTAGTGTCCAAACAATATGTGATTATGGAGAATAAATTAAAGACCCTTGAAGAGCTTAAATACTACTTCGTCTGTGCCAAATTATATGATGTAGTTTGACTGGGCACGAAATTTAAGAAATAAAGGAAGACTTTTGAATCTTGTGATCTAAAACAAGCCAAAGATATTTGTGTGGTTTTAGATCATCTCGTTAAGCGTAAAAAGTAAAGTTTAAAGTTAAATTATTGTCAAATAAGGAAGCGTGTCATTCTTTTTTGGATTGACAAAAAAGAAAAGTGTGTCATATAAATTGGGACAAATGGAGTATTGTATAATTCATTTTGGATTGTAATATACGAAATCGGGTTGATTGAAACACAAGTTATAGTAAATCTGAAGTTTACTAAAGTAAATGGCTACAATGTTGAAGCTATAAATGATTGGAGGATTAAATAGCTACAAAATCATAGTGGGTAAGAAATATGTATGTGAATGGTTACCCTCTTTATTAAATATCTACAAAATCACATGTCACGGTAAACCAGAAGTTTATTGGTACAAGAAAATAAAAACAATTCATGTCATAGTAAACCAAAAGTCTACTAAAACAAATAGCACATGGCGTGGTAAACTTGAAGTTTACTAGTATAAATAATTTTATTAGTCGGCATGAGCGATTTGGCCATCCCGATTCAAATATGATCTGCAGATTGAGTATTTGACATATATTGAAGAACTAGAAGATTCTTCAATAATTTATTTTTGTTGCTTGTTCTCGTGATAAGTTGATTATACTGGCTAACGTTGGAATTGAATTCCCTAAATTCTGAAAAAATATATAAGGTGAACATGGGCCTATTCACCTGTTATGTGATGTCTTTAAATAGATGTATCGATAAGACGGTCACATGTGCGTTTATTGTCAACCCGCAGTTTGACATATGCAAAGTTACTTGCTCAAAATAATTGAGTTGAGAGCACAATTTTCAAATTATGTAATCAAGATAATCCGTCTTGTTAACACTGGTTTATATCTAACCTTATTTAGAACTGAATGCCTCCAATAAATAGCTAAATCATTGCTAATGAGAACAAAGTTTCATGTGTTGATCTGAAATATGATATATTGCATACAACACTTGTATACTTCAAATCAATAAATTATGATAATTTCTCCCCTCACAATTGATTCAGGGTTAGAAACGAGATATTTTCATCTAACAGTTTTTATGTATGGTATATGATTAATTAATCTACCATGATGCACACATATGGATTCCCTCAAAGAAAATGAGATATGTGTTAGTTTTTCTAACATAAGGAGGAGAGAGTAAGCAGCTAAGAAATATGTTATGAATTATAATTGGTATGATCCTTATTCAAAGATAATTCAAGTCAAGTGCTAGAAGCATTTGCTGACCCAAAATTAATTTTTAATTTCAGCTGCAACATGCTCCTATTAAATTAATGTCCCTGAAGGACAGAGTCTACAACATGCATGAAGTGTGGTAGACCAATTGATTTCAAATAGATAATTCTTGAAAGATGAGTGGAGCAAATGACCAATGTGGTTATAATAAGGAGGCAATGTACTCTTGAAAAGCATACGATATAACATTACATTGAAATCTCATGAGAGGTTTAGGTACCTAAAATAATAAAAGTGATGAGATCTCAATAAATTATGTCACATTGAGACCAATACAAATGATCTATCGTCGACGATATCTTTGGTACAATATAGCGCAATACTGCAAAAGATTGAGGATATGAATTCTACGTCTATAAAGCATGCTAACGTAGACATTATTACCAAGTGAAATAACGCATTTTAGTAAGCTTCAAGCTTATTAGACTTGTAGACCAGACAACAGAAAATGTCACACATTTATATATTAATGTATATTGTCACTTGATAAAAAATTATATGAAAATTCTTGAAGAATTATAAATGCATGAAGCATATACATGTTCTAAAAATTCGTTCATAATTTTTATATGGGTTAAATCAAGCAAAGCGAATGCAATTTTATCATAATGAATATTCATTGACTAAGGGTACATATGACTCTATTATCCTTACGTCTTTGTGAGTGTAAATTTATTACTTGAAAGAAGTTGACATGAGAAACTTGCGAAATTCTTGGTCTTGAAGTGTCATATCTTTATGCAATTGATGCATTTATATATTTTTCTATGCCTATGAGGAATTACAGTCATACGATATTGTTCTACATGATAGTCAAATCATATAAAGATAACATTTGTTTATAAAGCAAGTCATGGATGCACTTGTAGTGATTTCAACAATATTATATGTCGATGCAACTCTATCCAAAGACTGAAGACGCAACAGCATACATAATCCAAACTAAAGGGATGATTCATAAAAGGAGATAGAACAAATCATGTTTTATCAAACTTTTTCTTCACACGAACTCCAGAAGAAAGATGATATCAACGTGCAAAAGATTTGTTCGAGTGATAATATGACTGGTTTATTCACCGAATCTCTACCAATTGTAACTTTCGAGAAAACGGTGCACTGGATTGAGATGTGAAGATTCAAATTCTTGAATTAGAGTTCTCATCAGGGGAATTTAATACACGTTGTACTCTTTTTTCCTTTCAAGGTTTTTGTCCCACCAAGTTTTCCTTATAAGATTTTTAATGAAGCAATCAAATGACGTATTATTAGAAATGTGTACTCTTTTTCTTCAATAGATTTTTTTAGTAAAGTTTTAATGAGGCACAAGGAAGAGTGTTATAAATCTTAAACAAGTGACAAGTATTCGTCATTTCGTTGAGTAAACGGAGTAGCAGTTTCGGACCATTTTGAGTAATTTTAACATCATTATCCAGAAAAAGAATGACAAGATTTAAAATGCGAGGATCAAAAGCGTAATAGCTGAGAAGACAACAACATGAGACATAGAATTCGACTCTGTAAATGTGCAGTACTTCAAAATAACAATATCATATGGACTGCTATCCCGAATACGACTCAGTTGTAAAACCAATATCCTTATATTTGATAAAGCTTAAAGGTTAGTTGTTTTTCCTTTTTTTGCGAAACTTGAGAGGGATCATGTACTCATCACCAACAAATGAGGAATTGCCAACACTTGAGGGATCATGTATTCCTCACTAATTTAAGCAGGCCTGTTTAGTGTAAGTCATGTGAGCAAAATTCATAACAGCAAGAAAAATCAACCATACAATTATGATCCCACATTTTATCTCATGAACCAAAAGACCCCTAAAAGTTGAAATTCGATGCATTGACGGTGTAAAAAGTATTTACACAATGAAATCACTTATAAAATAAAAAGAACTAAGTGATAAGGAGCTATGTAGCTAATTAAATAGGAAGTTACTAATTACACAGTTATAAAACAGAACATTTATCACTTGAAGGTAATGCAATTTGCAATACCCTTAATTTGTGAACTGGACAGAAACTGAGACAAGTTTGGTATTGAAGCATCAAAGGGTTCTGATGCATAACTGGGGAATACAAAAGAAAATTGACAACGAAAATCAACATCCCAACCCCTATAAAGTCTTACTCATACAGACCTACCTAATACATTAGTTGAATTTCAGACATATACAAGGCAAAGTTTTTCTAAGTGGAAATAATTACACGGAATTCAACCTCCTCTGAAGTAATCACACAAAATTTTCTTATTATGCAAGAATGGCGAATAAATATGGTCGGAGAACTCAAACTTGGAATCTTCTCCGAGTGGAATTCTTACTTGGGAGCATGATTTTTCAGCTTTTGTACACAGTAGACTTGAGGAAAATCAGAACCTTCAGCACTGTTAACTTAAAGAGATTCGTTTCTCGTATCATCATTTCACAAGATTTGCTCACCAAAAAGTTTAGCTGAGCAGTAATGGCAGTATCAAGTATAATAGAGGCTTCCAAGAACCGTCAAGGCCAAGAGACACAGATGAGACCCGATGCTTAAGCTGTTCATACCTGACAAATTAACAAGAATGTATCAATGAAAAGTACATCTTCATAAAAGATAAACTGTCACATTTCCGTAGATTTCAAGCTAACAAATTCAAGTGAATCTGCAACTAAGTATAAGCAAGTTGCTGAGTTGCAAACTAGCAAGCGATAAGAGGGAAATAGTTTCAACTATTTACATTTGTGAAGGCCATGGATAAGATTTTGTCAAGATGCTCAACACAAATTAAGACGGAATTCTACAGCCCCAATAGATCTTCAGAGAACAGAAGGTGAGATTTTCCATGAAATAATTGAAAGCCAAGACTAACCTTGGTTCTCATGGAACAAAACACTGGTGAATGGTGACCACATAGGCAGAAGAAGTCTCCCGTAGAATCAAATGAAAACAAAATTACATCACAGAAACCGGACCATGACAGTGATTAGCTATCTTTATCAGACTTCAGAATTTAAGCACTCTTATTTTCGGAACTGCATTTCACACCCTGAATTGCTGCACACTGGAACAAATGATTTCTAAATGGATTTTAAGAGGAAGTTGAAATATTTTCTTTCTGGATTCTAGCACTTTGCATGGTTGGGATACCTATTAATTGTATTGTACATACTCAGATTTACTTATCTTGTTTCCATTCCATAACTTGGTGGACTGTAAACTAAAAAAGAAGAGTAAATACTCTAACACAAGTAAATAGCCTTACATATTAAGAAGGAAAGAACCCCTAAACCCCACCCACTAGCATGGTCACCTCTGTCCCCGTGACAGCTGCTATATTCTTCAACATCATTCTATCCACCAACATGATTCTCATCATCATCATAGATACTGAAGAAACTATCCTCATCAGGCTGTCATCAACCACCACCTCTTTCATCTCCATACAACCAGCACTACCATTTTTTGTGTTCTTCATCAGCAGTCTCTAGATTCTAGTGTTTCCAGATGGGTAACACCAACATCGAAATTATTTTAAGAATTAATGATGCACCTAAAACCAAAGTCGCCGGGTATATCTATGTGTTCGTTACAAAGGAGAACTATGGGAACTTCTGATGATTACAATGGTTGCAGCTGCAAGTATGTAGGGAGAAAGCTACAGTTTCAGTAAGGATAAGGGAACACAATTTTATGGCAGCTGAAAGCTTTAATTTGTCGAAGATCATCTAAGCGAAGTCTAAGTTTGGGATGCACCAATTAGAGGTTCAGATATTTGCTGGTCCTTAGGGGTGTAGGGAGGAAATACTCATAGGCCGGTGTCGGTGGCAGGTATGGTTGTCTGATAGGTCAATTGGAATGACTGTTCTCTGCTTCCATATCCAAGTGAAAAGCATTTTATAAAGCTTCCACCCTTCTACTCATTGCATAAGAATAATTTGATTTCTTAATATGGTAGTGTTGAAAACATTACCTGATGTAACTTTTGGCACGATCGGAATGAGACCGGAATTAAATGGTCATTCCAGCTTGTATTTCCATTTGTGTTTTGGTAAGTTCTAAATTTCAGATATCCTATAGATTCTAACAGAAGGAACTGAGATCTTATTGTTTTGTGTCACAGCTGTCCCCAAGTAAGTTTAGTTAATATGATTTTAATCCTTTCTTACTCATCCATTCTTAGCAATGTCATGCAAGCAGTATCACAATTTAATATATACTATGACGTGACTAGTGTTTAGTGGTTATTCCAGCCCACAATTCCATCTGTGTTTTACCAAATTCAATTAGCAGTTTCAGACATCCTAAGGTAATAATGGTAACACACTCCAATCCCCCTGGTCACTTGTTGTAATAATCCCATCTGAGATTCTAACAGAAGCACAACGACCTTGTACTTGTATGTCACAAAACTTTCCCTAAATCAGATCAGTTAATACGACTTTAATCCTTTTTATTCTTTATCCATTCTTAGCAGCTGGCTCAATGTCATGGAAGCAGTAACACCATTTGATATTATCCATTCACCTTTTCCATCAACAAGAACTTTCTGGTAAACATTTATTTGATTGTTAAAACTTATCCATTATGATTCACCTTTTCCATCAACAATACTTTCTGGTTAATATTTTTTTAAAACTCTAATAGCACATGAGGGGAGGATTTGCCCAAAACCATATAAGGAGACCAAATTCCCTCATTTAATGTAGGAGTTAAAACTCCCCAGCACGATCAACCCAACATTGAGAAACACACCAACAAAGGTTGATGAGTCTAGCTCTGATACGATGTCAAGATATGGCCATTGGGCCCAACTTAACCCAAAAGCTAGATCATTAGGGGAGGATTGCGCAAAACCATATAAGGAGACCACAACCCATTTCCTCAACCAATGTGGGACTTAACAATGATATATCAAGAAATGTGAAATTGAAAACTATGTTAGCTTCCAAATTTTCTTTTACCCCTCGTGTCCATATCCGGAGTTTAAACTTATTACTAACCTAAGCACAAACTCAGCATACTATGAAACTGTAAGCGACAGAGGTAGATAGTCTTACTGGTCTGGCCAGATGCTGCCGCAGGAAGTGCAGGAATTTTCACAGCTGCAATAGCAGAAAGTCGTAATAAAGATCAGCCATTAGTTATGTAAGAAGATAAATTTTGGCCACTGGAAATAATAGGAAGCAAGAGATCTAACATACTTTTATTGCATGACGAAACTGGTAAGTGAGAGAGAGATGGCCAAGGGGCTGGAATGTTATCATTTAAATCACAGACGAAGCTGATCCCCGTACTTTGGTCAAGTACAGCATCTGATGGCAGACTAGGCAAAAGACACCCAGAAACTACTCCCATGCGAAGAGCAAACAAAAAAAGTAATTAATTAAAACTATCACAAAGAAGGTGACATAGGTAAACACACAAGGAACCTCATCCAAAGGAGGAAAAATAAACATGTAGTACTTTGACGGTTTGACCCATGTAGTACTTCAACAAAAACAATGTTTTCCAACACAATATGTAGATTTTCTTCTCTCAGGCATGAGACGACAACATTGTAATTTCTAGACCTTACAGACACAGAGTCACTGTGGACTAAAGGTTCAAAAGTTGCCTCCTTATTCCAATACATTGATCTTCAATAAAACAGCCAATGCTCTATTAACTAATACTGATATTCTTCTAATCCATGATCATGTAATTGAATATATTGACCAACTTCCTTCCACGTCCCATAATTGAGTTTCTGATACTTCAACGAAAGTCTTTTAGAGGGGGAGAGACTTTAAAATTATATTTCTTAAGGCAGAGCAATGCTTCAAAAAATGCTAGTGATAAAGGAGGCATGGAGATGAAGTAAAAAACAAGCAAGTAGGTAAATTACCTTCGGGTGCGACTGGTGCAGTCATTTGAAGAAAACCAGCCACGATGGATATGACAAAATAGAAATTCCAAGTTAGCTTGGTAGATTTGCAGGCAGCAAAATGCTCAAAAAGTGGCATTTAAATAATAACTTACCTTGCACAGAAAAGTCCTTGAGGCTAATGTGACAAAGATTGTATATGTTTTTGCTCACATTGGCTTTCTGTAACTTGACTCCAAGTGAAGCAGCACAATCCAAAGCTTGCAAGTTGGTTACGAAACTCTGCCTTTGTAAGTGGGACACATAGCTCTCAATGGAATTACAGCATGCTGTTCGGTTATTCATCCCATCTCCACAAGCCTTTATAACATGGCTCGTATTAGCGAAAACGAGAGGGCACACTGAAGGAAAGGAAACAGATTGCTAATTTTATAACTATATTATGCCCAAGATAGAAAATAACAAAAATCAATATAAGAGATTCTAGTTCCTTTAGCAAGCATGAGTGCATGACAATTTTGGTAAGATGAGTAGCTATTAGGATCGGGCTACTCCTATGCACTCTAAGAATCTGGTTCTTAGAGTAACTATGCAAGAAGGTAATGCAGCGGCATAAATAAATCAACACAAGAATTTTTACGTGGGAAACTCCTTGCTCAAGGGAGTCAAATACCACGACATATCTCTTATAGGGCTTTGCTCAAAATCCACTAAAATCAGGAGCCATACAAAGGTTACAATAACCTAAAGGACTTGTTTATTATCGTCCGTTTCTGACAACTATTTAACCAACGAACACCTATTACACAATACTTACAAAGGTAAATAGATGGAACTACAACAGAACCTAACCTAGACAACTAAAGAACTTAATGATAAATCTTGACTGCGCTCACTTAGCCTCTCGTTGGAATGTTGTGATTTGTGGTTGTGGTTAAGCTCCAAAGCTTGTTCGTGTTGTGCATATATATAGAAGTAGTTGCCGCCCTTGAATTGTTGAATCCAACCAAGTTTTGATTTCATAATTGTACTCGAAAACCCAACCTTGTTTGACTTGGATCTTCCTTCTTTCCTTGTAGGTGTGCCAACTATTGTTCTCCTACTTCAATACTAATACCATGGTGATCAACTTATGGTACTTATGGAAATATTACCATAACTTGAAATCCAACCTTTCATCAAATAGGAATCAGTCAATATTCTGTCTTCCTTCACGTCGGCATGAAATAGCTTTTCAGTCTCTAGTAGCGTGATACTAAGGATCAGATCCTTTGAGTAGTTCCTTTGTTGATATGATTACTCCACCGAATCCTTTAGAGATCTATTTGGATATATGGTTAACGGCCAGTTATTAATGGAATTCCTTGTCGGCTCTCTACAAAATACTCGTTCCCTCCTTTTGTCACCCTTGATTGTCATTGGGTACATTGTTTGTCAAATCATCAAAACTTCAATGTAAACTCATATCTATCATTGAGTCAGCAGCTACTCAACAGTAGCTAACTCAAGTAAACTCAAGGATAATCATATAAGTACAAATATGCTTGGTTGGATTGACACTTGAAGGACAGGAAAAGAGTAAGTAGATGAATAGGTACTTGTCCAACCTGGTTTTGGAATAAAATAGAGTGGCTTAAAACTAACTAAGAAGCTATTCCAAGTAAAATATTACAGGAAAGCAAGAATCTGTCTACATTCTTCATTTCCCCCCTTCAAATAGCATGAACGGCAATGAACATTTGACAAGGAAGTAAACAATCAGCAGCCTTCTCTCTCTTTCCTAGAGCACAAAATAGTGAAAAACTATTCACCATTAACTAACCAAAGAAAATTAATGATAATAAAATCTATAGCCGTTAATAGAAAAGTGTAATGCCATTGATTTATAACAAATACAAACTCCAGACTACATATTATAGACATCTTAAGAAGGTTGTTTTCTTAGAAAAGCTCCCAACTAAATTGATCGAGTCCCATTTTGAAACCATGTCCAATCAACTATACATCAACCCAAATTAGTGGGAATGGCTACTTAATCATGTCCTCAATACATCACATCACGTGCGAGCCTGATTCTTTTCCATGATCCAAGTATGTGGAAATTCTTTTTTTATATGGATGGTGGTAAGTCTCGAACCCAGGACCTTTGTCTGCTCTGGTACTATGTTGAAGTCTGTGATCATCTCCCCTAAGAGTTTAATCTACTAGAGAGACACCCTTTTATTTACTTAATTATGTCTTCAACACGTGAAAAATAAGCCTATTCCCCTATTAGCACATGAAATCGTCATAGTTCGTTACTGAGATCGCTAGAAAATAGACAAACCATCTCAAGCTACCTTCTCATTATATTCCCCATGTGTGCTACTTGAACTATCTTTTAGACATGATTATTACTAATCTTATCCTATCCCGTGTAATCGTAAATGTATTCTTGTGAATATGTTCGACCTTAAGTCAGAATATTTACTTGGATACTACCATCTGCCATTTTAAAAAAATTTAAGCATCTCCTCTGAACATTGGCATTCAGACTTAAAATTTGTTGTTCATTTACAAATGTAAGTACATCTTCCTAACATGGTCTTTTACATCATCAATGCAAAACTTAAGAACATATATAATGAATAGTGAATAAGCAACGCAAATGTTAAGATGCAGAAGAAAAAGGACTTGTACGTTCTCCTCACCTTTATTGTTTTTGCAATTAGATAGTCCTCTAAGAACATTTTTTGCACCATTAGGATCGAGTTTACTTCCCAGCCAACGGTGTACAATACTTCTGCAATCATTAACCCTAGTCGAGTGGTAAGACAGCACCTCAGCGCCTTGCATGCTAAGAAGATCATATGCTTTTAGTGCAAGTTTTTTAGCAGCTTCTGATATAGCATTTTGGCAAGTTTGCTCACAGCATTCATTCACAAGGTCAATCTCCCTACAGGCAGCAAGCAGGCTAGATGAGTCCACTGTGGTTTCAAACTCACGAACATCTTTGACTGGGCAAGAACCTTCTGTAAGATTTGATGGATGGAGAGAGCATATGTGCTGTAAAGTGTCATTGGCACCCTGGCTCACCAGAATTTGCTGAAAATCTGAAAGGCAATGCTTTGCAAGTGTGCCATTTAAAGCAAGCATATTTGTATATTTACTAGACTGCCCAATAAGAATAACAAGAGTTGCTTCCAGTTGTGGGCAACACATGACATTAGCCAGATACTCTGCAAATGGAGCAACACAATCAATTGATGTCACACCCATCATGCTTTCCACGGCATCAAATTTCAGCGTACAGAGTCCTGAAGAGTATGAAAGGAAAAGTCACTGACTGCGCTGACAGAAAATCAAGATCTATCTGAGCTGTTTTTGTATTCCAACTCTAAATTGCTGTAAAATTTGAAGTTGTCCCAGTTTTCAAAAATTTCGATCCTGCTCAGGCCTAAGAGATTATCATAATTAGATACTGAACCAGACCTGATAATTTTGGTAAAGTGCTGTTTGTGAAAGGTGACAAGGGAGAAGGTGCCAGAAGAGGGAGAAAGGGCTGAGGAGAACCAGTTGGGGAGATTTCAGGCAACAGAGCATCCTCCTTCTTGTCCATGTTTAAAGAGCCCTTGAGAGAATTCACTGAACTGCAACTGGAGTCCTGGAGGTCTGGACAATAAGAAATTCCATCAGAAATTAGAAATAGCATTGATTCCTTTTAGGAGATGACCAACTAAAATGCTTACAACCAGCAAAGACATATATACAGTTACATATGGATCAAAGCTACAAGCACCATTGTGGGCATGTGCTCCCTTGCACTAAATGGAAAAGATGTTAAGTGGCCAACAAGAAACCACTAGCACCATCAGATAATACAGCCACCCAAAGAAAACAGTAGCAGCACCACGCAATCAAACCCTTTCTTTATGTGATTTAACATCCTTAATGTCTAATGAGATCTTGAAGATTCAGGAAAGTTGTATCGCTAGAGAAGCCAGTATTTCTAGAGCTTCATGTTTCACATTGTGTAACTGACTTGGTTAAATCTTATTGTCCACAACAGAAACTGCTTCACATCTCACTTTGTTGAAATGTAGCCCATCAAACCATCCTATTTTTTTTTGTTTTTTGAGTAAGAAACCATCTTATATTTGCTTTTAACAACATTATATGCTCCCATTGTTTAAAGCAACACTATATGCTCCCAGTTGGTTCTGTTCAGGGAGGGACGGACAACATTGGTTCGGTTTACGCAGCCTTACCTTCCATTTCTGCAAGAGATTATTTCCACGGCTTGAACCTGTGACCTCCTTATCATATGGCGACAACTTCTTTGTATCGTTGTGCCAAGGTTACTTTTATAACTTAATTCACTTATCACAAAAGACAAAATCAAAAAGAGTTCACAAACTTAATTCATCTCAAGTACATGAATTTACTTAGTTCATGAATTAGGAAGATTAATGTATTTGTTTGGAAGGTGCACGTACTCGTATGGCTTTTCAAGTACTTTGGAAAAGAAGTCTAGAATTAAATAAATGATGATTTATGTACGATAAACTAAATACATGTCGTAGATCACCTAAAAAAACTTGATCAGTGGAAAAAAACTGCCTTAAATACTAACCAAGGAGCTGAATACATTGTTCATTTGGTGACAAATCCGCATATGAGCATTTAAAATCAAAATACATATAAAGAAATTTAACCTCCAGTGTATCAACTCAAACCCTAGAGTAGGCCTAAAGAAGTTCAATTCCTATCATCCAGTACACGTCTTAAGATCCATACATCTTCAACCCCTTTACAGAAAAAAACACTTCCCACTACTGGAAAGTCCCAATTTCACATTACAGTAATCAGTGAACAGTGAATAAAAAAATGTTTCAACAGAAAGCTCGAGCTAATAGCATTTTCTTATTATATTAAACCCAATCACCCAACACCCACATAAAGTTGAAAACTTTATAGAAACCCAACTAGATTTATAGCAAAATTGAGCAATAATACTTACAATAGCTACATATAATCCAAGATAATAGCAAATTAAAGAGGAAAAATTCAAGAATACTTACAAAGAAGTAGTATAAACACATCTAGAAGGTAAAGCTTGAAACTTTGAGACACCCCACCTCTCATCTTGCTAGCCTTTGAAACAAAAACCCAAATATGATGAGCAAAAAAAAGTGTTAGTCTTTGAGGTCACAAATGATGATGGTGGTTGTTGTTAATGTGAAGAAAGAGTGTATAGTAGTTAGCAGTGGCAGAGTGCCATGAATGAGGTTGCTTAGTTGTGTGGGGACAAAAAGCAGTAATAAAGGTATAGCTGTCACAAATTGTGCATATGACCCTACTAATTAATTTCCACACTATCTAGTAGAAGTGTGAAATCTGAGATATTGACATGAGAGAGCATTAAAATCCATCAACTGCCTTTTTTTTAAACTCTAGCCACTTCCTTAGGTCACGTGCTACTCATGCGACATACCCTACTCTTCTCTGTTCCATAATAAGTGATTTTTTTTATATTGAGCTTCCAACGTACGCCAGACTATTACTAGAGATAGTAATTTCGATTCCTCAGCACTACTATCAGTAAATCACGGTATGTGCCTGAATGACCAGGGTTTGAGAACAAAACAACTGATACACGTACAAGATCCTACCCAGAAGAGAGCAAATTGCTCCCACCAGGGTTCGAACCCACACTGTAGGCCTCCAACTGAATTTTAAGTTCTCCTTCTTTGCCGTCCAGCTATGACCTGGGGGACAATAAGTGATTCTTTTTAGGACTGCGTATCGGGTGGTACGATCGAGTTTGAAAGTTATCAATTAAACTTATTGGCTATCGATTTGTAGACATGTTAAACCGTTAAGATATCGGTTATTGGGTTATTGGTTAATCGATTGTTGATCGTTATCGGTTCGGTTATCGATTTAACCGTTAATAATTCACAAGAAAAATTTCAAGAACAAAAAACCCATTTTCAAAAATGAAAGTAGTTTCGAACAAAATTATCCAATTGAAATATGAAGGACATAAACTTATCACTAGCAAACACAAACAGAAAGACTTTTAATTTTATCATATGGCTCACTCCAAACAGCCAAACACAAAATGCATCAAGAAAATAATAAACACAAACAAAAAGAAAGAGACAACATCAAACAACAAAATTCTTCCAGATGTGTCAACTCATATATATCTAAATGAAAAAACAAAACAAAGAGACAACCAATTTGCATGTGATTGTGATGTTCATCCAGCTTATTCATATATCAGGATATAATTGTAATTAAATAAATAGTTATCGGGTTATCGGTTCACCCGTTAACAAAAGTGGTCAAACCGATACCCCAATAACCATAGGACGTCACCCGAACCAATAACTTATTAACCCGAATCATTAACCCAATTACTTAATAATCGGTTCAGGTTATTGGTGTAACCGTTAATTTGCACAACCTTAATTCTTTTAGCTTGTACACACCCCTTAAGAAAGTGTTCACTCTTAGAAAATTAGAAGTCCTTTTACTAATTTACCCCTAATTAATTTTTACCACTTTTTAAGTTGACATTAGGTATTGAAATTTGGATATTAATAGGTGATCATTATCATTAAAACCTCAAGTGAAACACTTAACAAAACATTAGACTTCATAATTAAATGACTAAAAATGTAGTTAATGAATATTTATTATTTTAATAAGGACAATTTTGAAAGAATCTACCCAATGTATTCTTAAAATTATAAACAATCACTTATTTTAAAAAAAAAATTGAAAGATCTAAACAACCACTTATTATGAAACGGAGGAAGTAATAATATCCTTTCTCTTAGTTTTGTGGTCCGGGTTGTGAGCGGTTAAGGCAGGGACACGTAGCACCTTCATTTCCTAATTAATTACAACTTCCTTTCGTATTAGTTGTCATGTTTCGCTTTTCAAGAGTGAAGTTGACTATTCTTCAAAATTAAAGAGGATTAGATAAATTTAATATTTTATGATTATAATTTAGATATTCAAAAACTATGCGAAAAATACTATAAGTTACAATTCTTTTCATATCAATATAGTAAAAATCAAAATTTATATAATTTAACTTTTTAAAACAGGAAAGTGGACAAATAATATGAGACGGTGGGAATATTTATTTCAGTGGAATCTGGTACTCGATCTCCATATTTGCGCATAATCTTGGTCTGTGCTTAATAGATTGTAATTTAGGATTTCTTGAACTACCAATGGAGATTTAAGGGCCGCATTTGCACAACTTGCATTTAATGATGTTATTATTTAAATTCAGTTCCTATTAGCTTTAAATTTTCCTGCAACAAAGGAAGGTGAAATTTAACACACTAAACTATAGAGACGATTCATAAGAATGACCTCCAATAAGACGTGGTTCTACTTCTTCAACCTTTTGATTTGCTTAACAAAAAATTTAAAAATGAGCTTCGACCAGCAAAACTTTTATTGGTTTTTCTTATTAGGCAGGAGTTTGAATAGAGAGTCTCAAACCGTGAACATGTTTAATTGTTTGGAAGTTCACAGCTCAGTACTATTTATTCTATTTATCGTGTTAAATTAATTACAAATTGTGATGTAATGGTAGATATTGTATGTGTTGTTCAATTCCTCACAATTTTTTCTTTAATTTATAATAATTATTCGTATAATCCACAAAATACTATTCTAGACCTTTTAATTGTAAGTGGATTCTAGATTTTTGTTGGAAAATATAATTGAAACTGATCATATGATTAAATAATAAATTTCTTTATAATAAAGTAAGTCAATCAATACAACTAAAATTCATATCCAGTAGGCAACACATTACAATATCTTCACATGCTATAACTTATTGAAATGTCTCTAGCTCCTGCTAACTTAGGCTTACATTACAACTAAAACTTACGCTTATCAAGCAACAAAAGTATTACCCAAAGAATTTTGTTAAATTGAGCTCATTATTTAAATATTTTATTAAGTGGGAACAAAAGTTGAAGATCACCCCCATCTTATTTCTGCAATTTATACAAACTATAGGGAATAATTAAAGTTTTCTCGAAAACGGTCATATGGTGCAAATTGTCCGATTCAAGGGCACGGGTTACATGGTTTGCATGGATAATTAAGCCCAACTTGGGTGCCAGTTGCTCTACCTATAAAAGTAGAGATAAAGTCTGTGTACACTCTATCCTCTCCAGATTTCATGTACACTCTATCCTCCTCAGATTTCATATTATAAGATTTCACTAGGTATGTTGTTGTTGTTGGGGGGCAGGTGGACTGGGTTCAGAAATTTCCTTTGGGACCCAAACAAGAGGCTCACTTTTCTTGGGCCATTGAAAAGAGCCCACATAATTATGCTATCCTTGGGAAACAAAACAAAACAAGAAACTCCAAGTACCTCAGTTGTTCAAGGAAGAATTTGCACGATTTGTAATTCAAATGCGTTGGACTTTAATTTTTGCCCATTAGTAAATGAACTTATGTCTAGTGGGACACAAGTTCTTTAAGAACAAAAATCACGTGGAGCATAACTCTTATAATATTATGATGTAAAAATATAAATTTATGTCTCGCAAATTTTTTTTATTCACACAAAGTAGGGAAATAAATGTCAATGACGCTTGTTTAAGCGTCAATTTGAAGCAAGAATTTTCATGAAAAAATGCAACACGCAAACAAAATTATTATCAATTTGTTCTAATTATTAATTATCTATCCAATTTAGCTATATTCCATTTTTATACCGAGTAATTAAGTGCACAAAAAAAATCACCATTTTCCCACCACGTAATAGTACCCACCATTAACACTATTGACGGCTTGCCGCCTTCAATCACTGAAACATCATCGAAAAGCCAATGAAATCACCAAATTTGGAAGAAGATCTTGAAACCCATCATTATTGAGCTTGACACTCTTAGATCTAAAATTCAAAATTCGAAAAGTGTTGTAATTCGAAGTAGGTGTTCAAAAATCTTTTTAGTAACACTTGTGTAAAGCTTATACTAAATTTTGAGCTGATTTTGGATTGATTTGAAGAGTTGCTAAGCGAATTTTGAAGATGGTGCAGTGAAGAAGATAAGTTGAAGCAATGTATATCTGTTTATATTCCCTCTACATTTATATAAAAATGGCAGTCTGATGCACTAAACTCCCTCTACATTTATATATTCCTCCTATATACTTGTGTATATATCTCTTGTCATCCCGTGTCTGTGTATCTCATGTATATCCATGAAAAACTGGTGTGTCTATAATGATATCTATATATATTGTCACACTGGAATTAGGTATATTTCAACTTTAAATTTTGAATCTAAATCAATTCAATTCACCTCCAACTTTTTGCTTCATGCGTTTTCAACAAATTCTAATTACACCCAATCAAAATATAACTAGTAGTAAGAATTTTCAAATTTCGAATTGAAATGTTTTAAATGACTCTTTAATGGTGATTTTTCAATTATTCTTCAAATCAAAGATTATTAACGATATATGTGTATATGCGCTAGTATTTTTTCCCAATTTTAACCAAGTGTTAAACCAAAATCAAATGATCCAAATCAGTGTTTTAAGAGGTGGGGGCGTGAGCCGAGATGTTTTATGGAGCACAGAGCAAGGCGTAAGCCCTATGTCTATGTTATATTAAAAGTGAGAAACCCTGAAATCAAAGCGTAAATTACTAAAATACCCTTTTCATTTATCTAATATCCTATTTGTTTATACAATAAAAAATAATAATTTATTTGAAGAGGTGTAATTCTTCAAATTAGTTGCTAA
The DNA here is from genome assembly GCA_034509755.1 of Anisodus tanguticus. NCBI lineage: Eukaryota > Viridiplantae > Streptophyta > Magnoliopsida > Solanales > Solanaceae > Anisodus > Anisodus tanguticus. The sequence continues at coordinate 36,973,174 of CM067548.1, read as the reverse complement.
TAGTCACAACCTTGTTGGATATGTAAAGCAGTACGGAAAGTAAATAAATATTACAATTGTTCAAAATGATAAACAAATAGCCAATATTCAGAACTGCCGCAAGGTTGTTGAGTGTTGAATCTTGATAACCTGAAATCAAGAAACACTAAATCTGGATTGTTACAACTGTGGTTGAGTCGAGAGATGGCTCATTGTCTTTAAGACAAGATTGCCCCGTATATATGTTTTTACGTTAACGGGCAATAGTCTCCCAAGATAAAACAACAACTAATCAACACTACAAAGCAAATAGGTTGATTCTGACGAAGAAAACAAACACGAAACAGATTAATGGACTTCTAACGTTCCAAAAACAACTTTCTGCCTTCCGTCATTCCCAATTTCATCTTTTCAGAAACTCCAGGGACCAAACTGTAAATATTAAATAATTTATGGGTCTATCAGAAAAAGCCCAACGCCCAAGACCCACGACCCACGACCCGTGACCCGAGATCAGACGGGCGGCGGCGGCGCGCGTGTGAGCTTAGCCTTGAACTCAATCACATCTAGGTCATCCCTCCTTCAAACACATGGGTTACCCTTTAGGTCCCAAACCCTTAACCAATTTTGAGACTTATAAAGAGAACAATTCTTTCTTTTCCCACCGATGTGGTAGATTTGTCCCACACCATATTTCCATGTCTCAAACACCTTACTTCGTGGACCAATATCTATTTCATTTCTCAACGAAATTTGACGATCTTTGGCCCTACGGTCATCTACTCACTTAGTAGATTATGCACGTGTGAAGTGACAAAGCCTCCAACATGCGGAACCCTAGTGTTTAAGTCATTAAATATGGGTGGACGCACCTCCCCACCAAAGGCAAATTTCCAACAATCCCCTCTTGAAAGAGATTTTGGCGCACACACATGGTGCCTACTTTCAGCAATCTTTCAGAGAAAAAATATTGCATCAGGATAGGTAGCTTCTGCTTTGAACCTTCCCTAGTTGAATACCACCGGACTTATTTACTGCGCGGTGAACGTGATGTCTTGAACCGTCAGTGTTTAGTGTAAGCCAAGGCAATGATACTAACATAATAACTCTCCTTATTCGTTTTCATTCTTATTGTTCTGTCCGTTGTGGCCGTGGACACACTTGGATTCTTAAGTGCGTTCATTTGAGACGGTCTGTCCTCGCACTTAAATAGGTGATCTCCTACAAGGTATCCTGCTATGCCCCACTTCACAAGTGTTAGGAATCATTAAAAGTTTCCCCAACCTTAACCTCAACCGTTTGAGGATCGTTAAAGGTTTGGAAGCTTAACCTTTACCCACCATGCAGGTAGCACTTTAATGTCTATCGCGAGAACAGCTTTGGATTCATGTTTCCCTACAAAAATCATCATCTGAAGTGCTCTTGCTTCCACCGAAGCGCTCAACTGAACCCTTTACAGCTTAGTTTTTCCATTGAACCAAATTCTTGGGATCTCCAGTCAGTATGGTTGGGTTACCACTGCAAATATTCGTATTGTTTGGGTTTTAAGCCCATTCCACTAGACAGGCAGGACACTTGATCTCCGGGCAGTCCCCTAGTTAAAAGGGTCTGCTATATCCTTTGATTAGTAATAAAGGAAGTCACACCCATGATGATCAACTGCCATACGGTCTTATGTCTCCGACAAATCCTGATAGATATGTCCAGATGCCGTCATCCGTGTCCTTCCTGAAGCCGACCCATAGCCACGATATAAGCTGCCGAAGGCACGGGTTTCTCCCAATAATGGACGTCCTCTAAGGAGTCATGAAGTTACTCAACTTCTTTCATGCTTTGTATAAAGCGATAAACTCCGATTCCATCATGAATCGGTTGATGCAAGTTTGCTTAGAGGATTTTCCAAGACCCACCATACACATTTACTTGTGGCTTTGGTATTCTTCATATCTGATGTTCAGTTTGCATCACTATGTTCTCCCAGAACCGCTTGACATCCAGAATACCATAATCCGTAGATAAGCGAATATTTCAGATATCGTCATATCCGACTTAACGCCTTCTATCGATTATTTCCAGAATCACGAGTAAACCTTAGTTCAACCGATCTGCTTTGTAGGCCGATACCAGGTCGGTTGTAGTCTGTACAATACATTGAACTGCATGTGACCTGCGCATATCGCTCCTTGTATATGGGTGCACCATGATTCCAATCACTTATATGATTCATATCCATTGGTGGCTTCAACGAGACTGTCAATTATCTCACAACTGAGTTTGGAGTTAGACCAATTCGTTAGATGTCTTAGAAATCCAATTCCTAAGATGTCATCTGTGATACCCGTATCTTTTGTTTCAATATAACTTCCACTTTCAGACTGTTGGTTTTCCAATTGTTGGCTTTCTAACTTCAGAGTCAATGTTTCTGTGGTCAGATTCATTATTTCTGTTTTATCTTAAACTTTCAGGACCAAAATGTAAACATTTCAGGGACCAAAATGAAAGTTTGGGAAAAAGCCCAACAGTCCAGCAAACCAACTCTGATCCTCCCCTTCTAACTCTCCGTTTAGGAAGGCTGTTTCAACATCCATGCCACGCAAGACTGCAATGGCCCTGGATATTAAGCTATTCATAGGGGAGCACATGTACAAGTCGCCGAGGCTTTATACTCGTCAGTAGATCCATCTACTTGGTACTCACTAGTAGAATATGTATCACTAATGTATATACGTATAGAAAATATATTACTAATACGTATAAAAATTATATCATTATTGTATAATTTATGTATATTCACAATATGTGTACAGAAAATATATCATTCTTGTATAATTTGTGTATAATAAATGTATACACATTAATGATACACATGTTATACATTCATTATACACTATTTACACACAAGCAAGGATTATCAGAGAAAAATTAGAGATTGTCGGAAAAGTTTATTCGACAAGATCTGTACCAAACAACCATAAATCTGATGATTCAAGGCGTTTCTATGAATTTCAGTCACGGATTTAGCCGGAGGAGTAAGATCTCGTCCTCCGTTGACCGCGAGCTTCAAAAGATAGGAGAAAGCCACCAAATCTGGTGGCTCCTCCGGTGACCGTGAGCTTCAAACTCCGGAAAAGCAGTAAAACCCACAGATCTAACTGGAGACGAGTGCGAGCTTCAAGCTCCGACGAAGCAGCGAAACCCACAGACTTGCCGGTGGTGTTCGAAGATCCTAACCTCCGGCAACCGCGAGCTTCAAGAGAGTAGAGAATCACCAGATCTGGTTGCTCATCAAGTGACCGCGAGCTTCAAGCTCCAACGAGCATGGCGGTGTCGGGGTTGTGATTGGCGGAGGAAGAAGGAAAAAGGCCGTGGTTGGCAGAGGAAGAAGGGAAAACAACGATGAAGTCAAAAGGGGAAGAGAGAGAGATTGCAGACTCTATTTCTCCCATTTTTTCTCTTTACCAGTGAGAAATATTGGCTACCGCTTGTCTTTAGTTTGGACTTGAGGGATATTTCGGGGCATTATTTTAAAATAAGATATTTTTTGGGCTTTTTTTTATGGTGCTACACCATGTCTTTTTCCCATTGAAATCCTACTTTAAGCTATGGTTTTATTGGGTTAAGAACTTTATTCTTCGGCTTTGACTTTGCTCGAAGAATTCAAGAGAAAACATTGTTTCAAGAAGGTAATGATATTGTCGATGTCTCTAATTTTATTCTTCTTCTGTGCTCTTAAGATGCATAATATCAACACTATTTAAATACAATATGTAGATGTATTATTTGAAAGAAATTATAGTTGTCATACTTTTGAATTAGTAAAATGGTAGATCACTAGCAGAAATCACCAAGCAAAAGCAAATAAGTTTTTTTCTTTTAAAAAAACATAAATACGGTTTTATCATAGGGATTATTTTTTATGCTGCAGAATGAAAAATTTAAGTACTATCCCAAGTAGGTGTTGAGGCAAGATAAATATTTCACCTTTTTGTCGTTTGTGAAGATTGATAAAAAAATAAAAAAAATGAAGAAAGAGTTTTATTGCTCAAAAAGTTCATCAACTTGAAGTATGCAACTATAGTTGAAGAAGAAGATAAATCAACAAAAACATGAATAAAGAAGACGAAAAGAAACAACGAAGATCAATATCCAATAACTAAGAAAAGTTAAAGTCGAAAAAGAATTAGTAGTTTTTCTGTAAGGTGAAATAAACTATGAACTAATTTGATTTTTGAAGTGGTATTTGTTAAAAAAATTTTATAAATTAAATATTATATAAATCACCATACATGTACAATGCACGTGCCGAAAAACTAGCGAAGGACAAAAATGTATATAAATCACCATACATGTAGAATGCACGTGCCGAAAAACTAGCGAAGGACAAAAATGTATATAGTATATTTAAGGGGTGATTTTAGACCTTTTCCCTTTTAACTATATCGATGTTAAGTTTTTTTTATCAATAAAGTACTATTATTTTTATCTTAAACTAGTCAGATCGGTATATGAATTTTTATATTCGTTTCGTCCATTTAATTTCGATCCATATGGAAGAACTAACTCTATCCCGTGCCTACTAATATTATTTTTTTTATTTCTCACTCGTTATCCGGTACACGCATTGGAGCTCGACTATATCTGAATTTACACCACGTAAGGCCTCATTTGGGGGAAAACGCTCTTTATCAAGAATTTTCCCATAACCAGGGCTCCAACCCGAGACCTCTGGTTAACCGAGGAGCAGCCCCATTCGCTGCACCACATCCTTTGGTGGTACAAACTAATATTTTTTTACCAAACAAAGATATATATATATATATATATATATATATATATATATAAGTCAGTACAAACCATATCAGTGTCTTGTAGGACACTGAGATTATCAAAACAAGCTAAAACTTAACAATACTTAGCATCTAACTCTTTCCTGATGGAAAGAGAACTATCCGTATCATAGTCTAATATCTTCATAACATAAGACGGTGGGATAACAAAACGATTGATGTGATTTGCAACAAACATGTGAAAAACATTTTTTGGCCAAAGAATGAGCACCTTGGTTTTCTTTTCGAAAATTATGTCGAAGTAGCAGATCCTTTCGCCGGTACATCAAGCATCTGCACATAGAAATAAGAGATATGCAAGCATCATTACCATTCACTAATGATTTTATTACACCAGTGCTGTCTGTTTCAATTTCTAAGGGAAACTGTTGTCAATCGGAGGCCAATTGTAACCCTTCACGTAGTGCCTGGAGTTCAGCATGTAGAGGAGAACTATCAGTGATTTTTTCATTAAAGCCTGCTATCCAGTTTCCTTTAGCATCTCTTAATATTCCACCTATACTTGCGTCCTGTGTCTGGCTGGAGAAGGCTCCATCAACATTTAACTCGTACCACTTATCAGGTGGCTTTTTTTATGATATGAAAATAACCTTCTTGGGATTAAAGTGAGTTTCATTCTGTGAGAGCATATGGAATTCTATAGCTTGTTGAATGATATGAGAGTAATTAACTGCATGGGAGGTGTTATTATGATTATTATTATTCCTGCAAAGCCATATATTCCAAAGTAGAAATGGGTATAGAAATTCCCATTTGGGAATATAATTAGGAAGGGATGGAGAGCTATTCTTAACCATGTCTAGCCAGTGAGAATTATTATTGTTAACTTCTTCATCTACCCATTTTTATCTTATCTCAATATAGCATATGTTTAGTTTAGGTGAGCATATTTCGATCCATATGAAGAACTAACTTCTTCATCTACCCATTTTTTGTCTTATTTCAATATAGCATATGTTTAGTTTAGGTGAGCATATTTTGTGGAATTCAATGTTTAAACACTCATTATATTTTAATTATTTTTACATTAATTATCAATAAAGGGTGCTTTAGTATTAGCAAATATTATAAAATATTTTTTATATATTTTATAATATTTAGTGTTGTATAATTATGATAGATTTAAGATCCTTATTATATTAGAATTCCACATTGTACACATTATATATATTTATATTAATCAGAAAGACACCCGCCAAGGAATATTAATACATTCTTACGTATTGTCTACTTTGTCTCTTTCCAGAGAATACTTTTCTCAGTGGCGGCCAATATCGTCTTCTGTTTCTCTTCTTTACTACAACTTTGTCTATTTTTTCTTTCTTTCCATTGAATAATTTTCCCTTCGAAAGCCATGCAGTCCGCTCCAGACCATTTGATGGGCCACAGTCATACGACTCTATTTTTTGCTGCCCAACAGTGGCCCAACAGTCTGAGAGCACAACCAATGGGCCAAAACAATCATGCCCAATTTCCTAGACTACAATCCGCTCCGGGACTTCCCTAATCCAATTTGGGTCAGGCTTTTGGCACTTTGACTCCTCGGCAGCCTGATAATGCATGGTATATGGATACGGCTCAATCTAATTTGGGTCAGGCTTTTGGCACTTTGACTCCTCGGCAGCCTGATAATGCGTGGTCTATGGATACATGTGTCACGTTTTACCTCACCAACAATTCTGGTAATCTTTCTCAACTGCGAATTTAAATATTTCGCAATCTATTATGGTCGGAAACGGTCATCGCATTACAATTCAAGGGTTTGACCACATACTAACCCCACCATCGCATCCCCACTTCTCCCTAAATAACGTCCTATATGCTCCTAACATTATCAAAAACCTAATCTCCGTTAGAAAATTTGCCACCGATAATTCTGTATCAATTAATTTTGACCCGTTTGGATTTTCAGTAACGGACCTCCGTACCGGGAAACTCCTTAAGAGATGCAATAGTGAGGGTGATCTCTATCCTTTCCTATCCACACCCACTGCTAGTGCCAACCCTCCTACATCTCTAACTGCCCATATTACTCTGCTCACCGCTTTAGCAACAATCTCTCTGTCAACCTGGCACAATAGACATGGACACCCAGGAGCCCATGTTTTTAATTTTCTTAGAAACAATAATTTTATTCGTTGTAATAATGGAAAATTTGCCCAACATTGTCTTTCTTGTCCTTTAGGCAAACATGTTCGCCTTCCGTTTCAGTCTTCTTCAAGTGTTACATATTCTCCATTTGACATTGTTCATGCAGATTTATGGACATCTTCCATTACTAGCTCACTGGGTCATAAATTTTATCTCGTCTTATTAGATGATTATTCTCACTTTGTCTGGGTTTATCCGCTCAAATTCAATTCTGAAGTGTTTGCAAATTTTTTTGAATTCCGTATCTATGTCAAAACGCAATTCAAAAAAGACATAAAATTGATTCAATGTGATAACAGTCGTGAGTTCAGTAATTCTGTATTTCATAATTTTTGCTCTACTAATGGCATGATTTTCCGGTTCTCGTGTCCCCACACCTCCTCCAAGGATGACAAGGCCGAACGAATCATTCGCACTATCAATAACATGGTTCGTACGACCCTGTTTCATACCTCCCTCCCCCATTCATTTTGGGTATATGTTGTTAAAATGACTGAATATATTCTAACTATTTTGCCTACCAACACACTCCAAAATAGAACACCTACCAAAATTTTATTCCGTAGAATCCCTTCTTTTGATCACCTACAGATTTTTGGTTGATTGTGTTACCCAAATCTTACGTCCACGACCCCCACACAAACTTGCTCCCTGCACCACCCCTTGTGTCTTCTTAGGTTTCCCATCCAATCATAGAGGGTATATGTGTTATGACCTACCTTCACATAAGCTCATCGTGTCTCGTCATGTCATGTTTAACGAAGCAATCTTTCTATTCGCCAACCTCTAAAAATTATGGACTACCGATTACACATTCTTCGATGAGTCTGAACCCTCCCCTGCCGTCCGCTACCTGCTCAGTCATCTAGTTACTATACCATCACTGCCACCTTCGGCAGCTACGACCATTGTGTCACCACCAACGTCTGCCAATGTCAGCCCAGTCCAGTCCATTAAACCTACTGGACCTCTCCCCGACAATCTGCCGGACATTTTCTCGGCAACGACTATCAACCCAGGCATCAACACTCTCACCCACCAGTCACCCCTTTCGCCGACCCCAATGCTACAGTCACACACCGCATCTCCTACCATCGGTTAACCATACCCAGTGATCAAGTCATCCCCACATCGGACCCGTCACTCAAACCTGGCACTATCGCCCTTACCAAACCCAAGCCCGATCCAGTCACCCTTACCGACACCACCACAAACCCTCAGTCTGACCCGACACCATCTCTCACCAGGTAACTTAATCCACATCGATCTACCCAGGTCGCCGCCCCAACCCGATGTTACACCCAGATACCACACACATCGTACCCAACCTAACGTCGAACCCTCCACCAGTACCCTACCCTATCACCCAAACTAGAAATTAACCCGGATACGTCACTATGACCCGTAACTCGGAACAAGTACCCTACCTTGCCCCCACGCACCACATGAAAACTCATGCCCAACACGGGATTTTAAAACCCAAAGTCCACTTTAACATATCTACCCAAACCATATCCCCAAAAACCAAAACTATCCAAACAAGACCCTAATTGGAATGCGGTCATGCGTGGGGAATTTAATGTTTTAACAAAATAGCACACTTAGGATTTGGTTCCTAGACCAGAGGGGCTGAATGTGATCCGTTGCATATGGCTTTTTCATCACAAATACAGAGACAGTGGTGAGCTAGATAGACATAAGGCTAGACTTGTGGCTAATAGCACTAATCAGCAGGAGGGTATTGATTGTGGTAAGACATTCAGTCTAATTGTCAAACCGGCTACTATTCGCATAGCTCTGAGTATTGCTATGGGTAAGCATTGGCCGATTCATCAGCATGATGTGAAAAATGCATTTCTACACGGGGATTAGAAAGAAACTGTTTACATGAACCAACCACCTGGTTTTGTCCATCCAGCAGCCCCTCAGTATGTATGTCATTTTCGTAAGTCACTTTATGGTTTGAAACATGCCCCTCGAGCGTGATATGATCTCTTTGCACAGTACATTATGCAGATTGGGTTCTATGTAGCAAATGTGATAATTTTCTATTTATTTTTCATCGAGGTAGTAGCATTGCTTATTTGTTGTTATATGTGGATGACATTGTGCTTACTGCCTCCTCTGATTTGTTGAAAAATTAGATCATTGCATTGCTTAAAACTTAATTTGTTATGACTGACTTGGAAAAATTGAGTTACTTTTTGGGGATATTAGTGACTAAATCTGCAGATACTATGTTTTTGTGTCAGCGTAAGTATGCAGAGGAGATAGTGTACACGGCTAAAATGGCAAACTGCAAGATCATGTCCACTCCGGTTGACTCTAAATCAAAGCTTAGTGTTGTTGATGGTGATCCAGTGTCAGATCCTACCCTTTACAGGAGTCTTGTAGGTGCACATCAATATCTTACTTTCACGAGGCCTGATATTTCTTATGTCGTTCAGCAGATGTGCTTATTCATGCATGCCCCTGGGGAGCCTCATTTTACCGCTCTTAAACGTATCATTCGATACGTTAAGGGTACACTTGATTATGGATTACATCTATACCCCTCAGCACCGACCAGGTTATTATCATATACAGATGCTGATTGAGCTGGCTATCCGGACACACGACGCTCCACCTCTGACTACTGTGTATTCTTAGGGGATAATCTCATATCTTGGTCTGCCAAGAGGCAAGCCACCTTATCCCGTTCGAGTGCAGAAGCAGAGTATAGAGGAGTTGCAAACGTTGTTGCTGAGATCTGTTGGCTCAGAAACCTTCTTTTGGAGCTCAAGTGTCCCTTGCGTAAGGCGTCTTTGGTTTACTGTGATAACATATACGCCATATATTTATCTCTCAATCCGGTTCAACATCAGCGAACCAAGAATATTGAGATGGATATACACTTTGTTCGTGAGAAGGTTGCTCTCGGTCATATTAAGGTGTTGCATGAGCCTTCTTCCTATCAGTATGCAGACATCTTCACGAAAGGTCTTCCTAGACAGCTATTCCTCGACTTCAGATCCAGTCTTAGCGTCCGGCCTCCTCCCGCTCCGACTGAGGGGGTGTATTAGCAAATATTATAAAATATTTCCCATTTATTTTGTAATATTTAGTGTTGTATATTTATGATAGATTTAGGATCCTTATTAAATTAGAATTTCACATTGTACACCCTATATATATTTTTATATTAATGAGAAAGACTCCCCTAAGGAGATTAATATATTCTTACCTTTAGAGTTGCAAGTAAAATATTTTCGTGTGATTAATAGGCTAATAGCTCACGAGTTCGTGTTGTGGAATCACCACAAATACTTGCGTTGGGATGTATTGCCTACATCTCACAATATTCTCTTTGGATACGACCATGTTTGTAGTGGTGGAGCCGAATATTTTATTAAGGGAATGCAACTTTTAGAAAAACTATCAAGCTTTTCGTTCAAGCTAGGGGATTCAAACCTTCCATTTTATCATTTTTCGCTTGTAATATACCTGTATCATATGAATCATCTTGACTCTGTTACCTACGTGACCGCGAGATGCATTGTATAGTACAATCCTCCTCATTTATGCGAGTTCGAACCCGACATACACGAAAGGTAAAAATTTAAAAATTATATTTCCAAATATACAAGAAGTTAAATTCTTATCAATGATTCTCATTGGTTTGAAATAATTATATGAAATACTCCCTCTGTTTTAATTTATGTGAACTCTTTACTATTTGAGGAGTCTACGAGATGGTTCTTTGATCATATTTTTCTTAATTATTTGAATTATAAATTATCATGACTTATAGTACTTTTAATGTAATTTCTAAATATATAAATTTTTTAAAAAAAACTTGAAAAATCTATGTCAAAATTATAAAATTTAACCTTCGTACTCTTAAAAGATTCACATAAATTGAGACGGAGAGAGTATTTATCTTGATGGTGGGTCCCAACTGATATATAAAAAAGGAAGGAAAAACCACTGGCTCACAGCACTCGTGAGCCCATTGAATTGACTCGTGTCCCTTTCTATAAAAAGGTATAGCAAAAGGATATCTTTTCACTTGTGTTTGGCCTTTCTTTTCCCCTTTTGTATTTTTCAATTTTCAATTTACAATTTTTAATTTAAAAAAATTAATATTAAGAATATCATAAATTGAATTCTATTATCAACTCCCATATATTATAAAAGAAAAACAAGGACCAGATGAGAAAATATGTAAATAGCATCAAATTGTTTTTTTGCTATCAAGTCTTCGTATTTTCTTTTTATTTTTTATTTGTTTCTAGTTTAAATCTTGCATTTGTTCGTTAGCGTAATTTTTTCTTATAGAGAAAAGTAATAATAATGGCGTTTGTTTGATTCTAGCGCTAAATCCTATCTATCATCTTCTCTAAAAAGTAATTGGATCCCAATATTCTGGGCTATGGATTTGGACCCCCAACAATTAAATGTCTCTATTACTCTTTTCATATCTTTGATTTTAGATATTCTACCTTCTAAAAGTATTTTAAAAAATATTTGTGGATTCAATTTTCACGATTCTTATTTCCTCCTGACCTTCCTTCTTTCTCTTATTTTTTTATAAAAAACTTTTCCGATCTTCTTATGATGTGGAAAATGCCTCTAGGATCTTAAATATGTTTGTCTAACGAAAAGCTAGAGATTTTCCCGATTTTCATGTTTCAAATGCTTTGTACATGTCTAATGCTATTGGAAATATAATCTTATTTTATTTTGAGTCTAAACTACTTTTACATAATTATTTGATAAAACATCAAATAAACAAGCGTCAAGATTGTACATATTAAATTCTGTGATTCTTTCATTTTGTTCTCTTACAGTTCTTAGATTACGTTCTTTGAGAACTCCATATAAATTCAATAGTTTCTAGATTATGATTCATTTATCCTGTAAAATAATGCTAGCTAAATTTTCCTAAGTACGATAACATTAACTATACATCAAACCTAAATTAGTTAAAGTCAGATTTATAGTTGTTTCATCTAAGCTTGTTGTTCATCATATGTTTACTGTCGACCTACCGCAACTTTCGTTTTTTATTGGACTTGAGGATGATAGTATGCTTAATTTCACGGAAGCGGAGTTAACTAATTTGTTTCAGTAATATCATGGACTTGAATATGTACAAACAAAACTCAAGATAAAAAAATAGAAGAATAGCAATCCAGGTATGGGAAAATTCCATCAACTGTTAAAAATAAAAAAATATCCAAGCGTTCCCTCCAAAAGACTTTGGAATCTTAATTAAGTGTCTAAACTAAATGATGAGGACGTTCTACCAATATGTCACTAGCTAGCTTGATTAAGTATAATAGCCTTTTTATAATATGGGTTATCACAAACATTTGACAAGTGATGTATCTTGCAAATTAATCAAGTTCATTAAAAAGCTATTTCATATTATAAAAATCGATTCTTTTCTATCAAACATTTGACAATTGATAGTTGATTAATCAATTTCTCCATCAGATGATGTGGTGTGGTGGATGAGATTGTTCCTCCCTTAACCAGAGGTCTCGAATTCGAACTCTGGGTATGGAAAAATTATTGGTAGAGAGCGTTATTCCTGAATGAGCCCTACACGGCACAAATCCGAATATAGTCGGGCTCTAATACGGATATCGAACACCGGGTGAGAAACAAAAGAAAAATCAATTTTATTGCAAACAAATTATAAAAATCCATCCTTATTCATTTATCAATTTCATTTAAAAGTTAAAACTATAACATGCATTTGATATAAGTGGTATCATTCTTCCTCGAGATTCTTGTGGTTTTCTTTTTCACATATTTAAGAAAATAGTTTAAGATACAGTAATTTATGGAACAGTTACTGATATTCGAAAAGTGACCATAGACCAATTGCAGCAACTTTGTGGGCGAGATGATTAGGGTTCCCCAATTCTTAATTAAAAATTTTGGATTCGAGTTCTGAAAAGAAAAAATATTAATTGTTGGTAGCGCTGCCCCCAAAATAGGCGCTATAATATGTGATTTGAATATAGTGAGACTCCAATACGGATATCGATAATTGTTCTGATGGAACCTTCTCTTCTACCGTAAATTGGACGTAGATACACGACCCACTTCATTGATTTATTCAGACAACCTCTTTTTTTTCTATAATAATACCGATCCGGATACCCGATGAAAAACCAAAAAACAAACTTTGTGGACTATTAGTACTAGTTTTAACTTTTATCCACGCACTATTCAGTGGGACTACATTCTTGCACTCAAAATTTCACCATTATTGACATCTGAAAATGACAAAAGAACATTTTGCTAAAATCCACCATAGTAAAAGTACATATAAAATAGAGGGAATATATTAATATAAAGTAATAAGAAAAATAAAAAGATTAAACTTAGACTCAAAAGGAGCTAGTTGACTCACTGAGTTTGTATTCATTCAACCTAAATAATTGCCCAAGACCAAAAATTTATCTTGCAAAATCAATAATTATCATCAATTGCCTCTTTCATTCTCCAAACAGCTACTAATACTTATAAAATCTTTAATCTAAAAACGATAGCTATGTTCATTGATGAACTCAACCATCGAATCCGGTCTGACTCCACACAGCATCTCGAACCCGGCTCAAATCCCGACCCTTTAATGTTCGTCCAACGCCTTCGAACACCGAGTGAGCGTTGGAATTCCGGCTCCGTGCAAGGTATTCGTGTGGCGGAATCATCTCGGGGTCGTGATTATCGACCCCGTCATCCGAGTCGTGCAACGACTCGACCGAGTTAACTCGGTATATCTTGGACCAATCAGGAACATTCACAGGTGCCGACGTGGCCATGTGTAGCACACGTGGGGATGGTGCGTCTTGTCCGCGAAACTGGTGCAAGATCCGAGGAGATGCTGTTTTACCTGAATCATCAAACGCCAATGACAAGCCACCCACCTGGCTACGGCGGCGGCCGTGGTGGTTGGATTGTGCCACTGGCTGCCTACGGTGCACGTACCCGCCGAAGCTTCCGTTATTACTCTCCGTGGCGGCGCGTGGACTCCACTCGCTCCTTGAACCATGATCATCCACCTTGACCATGTCACCAACTGTTGACCAGACATCATCTTCACCTAGTTCTGAGGAACCGTTGACTGTTGCACTTCCATTTCTATAGGCGTAGTTACCTAACAACATATCACTACGGCTAGTGGTCAATTTCCGACCCTTTGCCATTTTTCATCACCTTTTTTTATTTCCCGGCGACAGGAAAGAATTTTATGTGTATACAAAATGATTGTTTGGGGATTACCCGAATCTTGATTTTCCGGCGACCCAAGTAAGAAAATTAATAAAAATAAAATAAAAGAGTTGTGAGTGACTTTTTAAAAATTTAATATAGCTCCATGATGGGGAGAAAAAAAGGCTATAATAAACGGAGACACAACTTCGAAGGCAGGAAGTGTATATATAGATATGTTGATTGGGAGATGGGGAACTCGGTTTGCATTTCATGTGAATGTGGAGTTCATTTTGTCTGCATTTCATCATTGAATTAATAACGACAAAGAGTGTATGGCCAAATTGAAGATGAGCACCAAACTTAAAACGAAAAAGAATATACGAATTTAAGTTTTTTTTTTTTACCTAATTAGTCAAATTTAACATGTCATATAAGGTTAGACTATTTTATTCGACTTAAATTACGTAATGATGTTCGAAAACAATTTTTGCAGAATTAGAAGCTTTTACACAATTTGCTTATGATCTCGATAAAGCTATTCATAATTAATTGGCCGCAAGAGGTCAACGATTACGTGAATTGCTCTATTCCCCGTATCAATTATCTTAACCTAATTAGGTCTATAAATTTCGCTATCAAGTGCATTGTCATATTCTTTATACCCTCATAAAGACTAAGATTTCGTTACGTCGAAAATAGCAGAGATGGGATTGCGCGTTAGTAATGAGTGAAAACTTACTTTCTGTATGGTTATAATCTAAAATGTCATTTTTGTGGTTATACATCATTTAATTAATGAAAAAGTGTTATTAAAGACACGCGTGCCACATAAAATGAGATAGAAGATTACCGATTAATGCGTATACCTGTAATTACTTAAAAGTTTAAGTTACATCATTAGGTCATTCAAAAATATTTACAAATATTTTTTTTTTAAATATGAGATTAAAATATTAAAACAAGATATATTACCTCTTAAAAGGTGAAGATGAAGACTAATTAGTTAAAAGTGGGGTCCACCAATTTGTTAGATAATTGTCAAGTTAGTTAGTGAGTTGGTTAGTTTGTTAATACAAGCAATTAAAGTTTAATGATGGCAAATGTATAACTTTCAATAGTCAGTTGTAGTTGTGTATATATAAGTCATTGTACAAACATTTCTACTACACAAAATTAATAAAAATATCTCTCTGTCTATCTAAGCTTCTTCTCTCCCGCAACAATAAAGCCATTAATGGCATTGTATTAAGCTTCTGCATGTAGAGATTGTGTCAATTTCATATGGTATCAGAACAACACTCGATACAATTCTGAGCTGAGAAATCAGTAAACCTAAACCACATAGCAGATCTTCAAGCTCGACATCAATGGCAGAAGAACAAATTGCAACTATCAATCATCATCATCCATTGTATCTTCAAGCTTCGGATGCTCCATGATTGGTGTTGATTCTAATTAAACTCACCGTTCTAGAAAACTATGCTCTGTGGAGCAGATCAATGAAAATCGCACTACGAGGTAAAGGTAAACTCAGATTATAGATGTAATGCAATAGTGTTGTCATGGATTGATAGTACTATTTCCACTGAATTGATTTCAAGTATTATTTATGCATCAAATGCGAAGAGAGTATGGACTGAGTTTAAAGAGAGATTTGATAGATCAAATTCGACACGAATCTACCATCTTTAGATCGAAATTGCAACTCTAAGGTAAGGAACAGACTCAGTAACAATTTATTACTACAAAATGAAGGATTTCTGGGATGAATTAGATGTGACGATATCTACACCTCCGTGTGACTGTGAAGAATCTAGTCTATATGTTGAACATTTGAAATCTCAAAATGTTATTGAAGTTTCTAATAGGCTTAAATGAGAGTTATAGCAACATAAAGAGTAACGTTTTGTCTAAGGTATCAAAGGTGACATTGAATGAAACTTATGCTATTGTAACTCAAGAGTAAAGTCAAAGGTGTTTGGAGTGGTTGATGCACAAAAGGATCCATTGGTGATGTTAGCAGGCAGGGCGCAAAGAGGAGGATACAGGCCTAGAAAACAAGTTCCAGGACCTAGATATGAAGGAAAAGGAACTGGCATTCCATGTATTCATTGTGGATACAAAGAACATCATAGTGATGATTGTTACAGAATCATGGCTATCCATCAGATTTCAAAAGTAAAAATGAAAACAACAATAACATCACCAACACCACCAGGAAATTTCAAGCCATATGCTAATGCTACCACTAACTCCAATACAACTATTGGTGCACAACAATATTTAGGAGTTTACTTTCTCACAACAGTATCAAGAGTTATTGAATAAACAAGACAAGAATAGTACAAGTGAAGTTGTATCCAATCTGGTAGGTGTATCCTCATTACTATCCAAAACTATAACACATGAATGGATAGTGAACTCAGGTGCATCTTATCATATTACTACATATAAAGAACAATTATCAGCTATTAGAAATCTATAAGGACAACTTAATAGTAATGTTCAAGTGCCAACATGAGAAAGATCACAAATCACAAGTGCAGAAACTACAAAAGTTTTAGGAACTTGTAGGATAGAAAACGTGTTACATGTGCCAGACTTCAAGTTCAACCTTCTATCAGTGTCTAAGATAACCAAAGAGTTATATTGTGTAGTTTTATTTTCCTTGACTTTTGTGTATTTCAAGGACTCTCCAATGGCAAGGTCTTAAGAATTGATAAGTTGAAATTTGGGTTGTACATATTGCAGGAAGGACTAAGATCCACAATGAATGCTTCTATTTTGAATAAATATGCAGAAGGAACATTATGGTATTTGAGACTGAGCCATCCATCCATTAAAGCTATGCATCATATTCATTCACTCAATAATTCATTAAGCAACAACATCCAGGAGAAATGTGAGATTTGCCCCTTAGTAAACAAACTAGAAATAATTTTCCTGTTAGTAGTAGCAGGTTTCTTTAGGGTAGTCCGGTGTACTAAACTTCCGCTATGCGCGGGGTCCGGAGAAGGGCCGGACCACAAGGATCTATTGTACGCAGTATTACCTCACATTTTTATAAGAGATTGTTTCCACGGCTTGAACTCATGACCTCCTGATCACATAACATGTCTCTTTCTTGTTTTGAATTGGTTCATGTAGATGTATGGGGACCATATAGAAAGCCTACCTATGATAGAAAGTATTATTTTGTTACAATTATTGATGATTACAGCAAATATACATGGATCTACTTAATTCAATCAAAGTGTGAAATTGGTACTGTATTGAAGAATTTTTTGTGCTTGATTAAAACTCAGTTTGATGCATGTATTAAGGTGTGAATGTCAAACAATAGAACAAAATTCTTTAGTTTTTGCAACCAATTATTGGCCTCCTATGTGATAATTCATCAAAGTAGTTGCCCCTATACACCTCAACAAAATGAAACAGTAGAGAGGAAACAAAGACACATTCTAGAAGTGACAAAAGCACTTAAATTTCAAAATTCAATACATGTGAGGTTCTAGGGTGATTGTGTAAGAATTTTTGTGTATTTGATTAACAAGTTACCATTTCAAATTTTAGATGGTAAAATACCTTATGAGTTGTTGTTTGCAAAAATACCCAAATTAGATCACTTAGGGGTGTTCGGATGTCTGTGCTATGCTAGCACATTGTCCAGAGGCGATAAATTTGCAGAAAAAGCTAAAAGGGTTGTTCTAATTGGTTATTCTGAGACTCAAAAGGGCTATAGGCTATATGATTTGGACTCTGGAGCTATTTTTGTTAGCAGAGATGTCAGTTTTAGAGAGTCTGTATATCCTTTCAAGCAAGGGAATAAAGAAGATGCACATAAATGGTTTGTTATGGATCCATCCAATGTAACAACCTTAAATGAAGAGATGAGTGTTTCTACTACATCTGCACCTACTACAATACAATGTGAGGCAGTAAATGAGAGAATGTTGAAGTGGATATTGATGTTGTTGATCCTATTTTGCCACTTGAATTAGAATAACAACAAGGTCTGTATGTACTAGAGCTAGAATATGATAGACTACCACTTATTGATCTTGCACCACAACAGGTTCCAGAGGAAGATGTTGCACCAGATATTGCACCACTTTCTATATCTGCACCACACCAGCCTGAAGTTAATATTCCAGTTGCAGCAACACCATAAGCTAAATGTTGAACTTGATGCTGATGTTGCTGATCCTATTTTACCCCTTAAATTAGAATAGCAGCAAGGCCAACTTGTACCAGAACTAGAATATGATAGACTACCACTTATTGGTCCTGCACCACAACAACCTGTAGAGGAAGATATTGCACCAGATATTGCACCACATCCTATACCTGCACCACAACAGCCTGAAGTTAATATACCAGTTGCAGCAGCACCACAAGTTGAATCTAGGCCAACTAGAGCCACTAAGCCTCCCATATGGCTTAGTGACTATGTCACATCTATGAAGCCTAAAGAAAATTGTGTTTATCCTATTTCTAGTCAAGTTTCTTATGATCACCTATCCAACACCTATCAGGCATACTTAATGAAATTTTCTCCACCAAAGAAATCAACTTCTTTTAAGGAAGCTGCTAAAGATTCAAACTGTATTTATGTAATGTAACAGGAGATTGATGCATTAGAATCCAACAACACATAGGAGTTAACATCACTTTCTGCAGGCAAGCAAACTATTGGTGCAAAGTGAGTGTACAAGATTAAGCGCAAGGCAAATGGAGAATTGATAAGTTTAAAGCCAGATTAATGACAAAAGGCTACACTCAGAGAGAATTCCTAGACTATCATGAGACCTTCTCCCTAGTTGCAAAAATGGTGACTATTAGAACTGTATTCAGTGTTGTTGCTTCTCAAGGTTGGGATTTGTTATAAATGGATGTCAATAATGCATTTCTACAGTGTGACTTAGATGAGGAGATGTATATGGATATGTCATAAGGTTTTCATAAACAAGGGGAGACAAGAGTTTGTAATCTTCTCAAATAATTATATGACCTTAAATAGGCCTCCATGCAATGGACTATTAAGCTCACATCTGCCTTGCTTACTGATGGTTACACTCAAAGCCTCATGATCATTCCCTATTCATCAAGAGACAAGGATAGCACATTGTTCTTATTCTTATCTATGTGGATGATCTTCTAATCACATGTAGCCGTAGTGAGTTGATACTTGCTGCTAAATAACATATTCACAGCAAATTCAAAGTGAAGGATCTTGGTGATCTCAAGTACTTTTTGGGTATAGAAATTTTGAGATCTCAGCATGGCATTTTTCTCAATCAAAAGAAGTATTATTTGGAGTTGAGTTCTGATGCAGGTTTGAGTAATGCAAGACCAGCTTCGACTCCCTTGGATGCCAATACCAAGCTCACCAGCATTGCCTATGATGAGCTTGTAGGGGGGGGGATAGATGATCCTCTCTTATGAGGCATTCACATCTATCAAAAACTGGTTGGTAAGCTCGTATATACTTAACCATAACCATGCCTGCTATCTGTTTTGTTGTACAAATCTTGAGTCAATTCATGCAACAACCTAAGAAGTCTCATTGAGATGCTTCTCTAAGAGTGGTGAGATAGGTGAAACATTCACATGGCTTGAGTGTTCTATTAAAGAAGATGTCTATCAAGGAGTTGAGAGTGTATTCTGACTCAGATTGGGCAGCTTGTCCCAATACTAGGATATCAGTGACAAGCTTTATTTTGCAACTTGGAAGTTCCTTGATCTCTTGGAAATCAAAGAAGCAACATATTGTTATTAAAAGCTCAGCAGAATCAGAATATAGGAGTATGACCTCAGCTATTTCAGAAGTCATTTGGCTTGTTGGTCTATTGAAGGATATATCAGTCTTAGTGGTCACACCTATTGAGTTGTTTTGTGATAACAATGCAACAATGTAAATAGCTACAAATCCCATTTTTCATGAGCGTAGGAAGCACATAGAAATAGATTGTCATTTTGTGAGTGAAAAGCTCAACACAGGATTGATAAAACCTGCATACATTCCCACTAATTTGCAACTGACAGACTTGCTCACTAAGGGCCTGAGAGTAGCTCAACATCACTTCTTATTGTCCAAGCATGGGGTTCTTGATGTGTTTCACTCACAAACTTGAAGGGAGTCTTAGAAGGTGAAGATGAAGACTAGTTAGTTAAGAGTGGGGTCCACCAGTTTGTTAGGTAGTTGTCAAGTTAGTTACTGAGTTGGTTAGTTTGTTAATACAAACAATTAAAGTGTAGTGATGGCAAATGTATAATTGTCAATAGTCGGTTGTACTTGTGTATATATAAGCCATTGTACAAATATTTCTACTACACAAGATTAATAAAAATATCTTTCTTTCTCTCTAAGCTTCTTCTCTCCCACAACAACAAAACCATTAATGACATTGTGTTGAGTTTCTGCATGTGGAGATTGTGTCAATTTCACATTACCTATTATATCATGTGAAAATAATTTGACGATACAAAAACTATTTACAATGATAGTATGTATATCACTTAAATCCGTTAATTTGTAGGGCTGACAATTTCACTCTGACCCGATGAATATCTGATCCACCCAACCTGATTATATGGACGAAAATCTGACAAAACACAGATTTTAATAGGGTGACAGATCGGATCGGATTCGGGTGGACATACATCCAACCCACCACCCGACCCATCCATCCACCCGTTTATAAATTAATTAAAACTACATAATTAAATTCTAGAAAACTTAAATGTATAAGCAAAGAGAGTATGTCTTTCTTTGAATCATTATTTCTAGTCACATGAAAATCAACAGTTAGAGGATCATCATTCTCTTCCATTTTGGCTACAATTAATAAAT
Source organism: Anisodus tanguticus (assembly GCA_034509755.1). NCBI lineage: Eukaryota > Viridiplantae > Streptophyta > Magnoliopsida > Solanales > Solanaceae > Anisodus > Anisodus tanguticus. The sequence goes on along the minus strand of CM067548.1, from coordinate 36,952,135 downwards.
AGGACATAGCTACTTTCAAAGTTACATTAAAAATTTATACCTGCATATGAGTTCTGAAATAGAATATAGGCTATCAAATATTATGAGAAATTTAGTGGCCAAATGACTGCAATGACACATCTGAATATCTCAACACAACAACTTATATTATTAAACTGTCATTTCAAGCACAATTTCTAGAAAGTTTCATGTAAAAACATTTTATAATATATTTTTGAAATACTAAATAAAATAAAATGATCATTGTAATTGGCTGGTTATATTTATGAGGAGGAAGCATGAATATAATATTTGTTTGGACATTTAAGAGTTTTAGAATTGTGACACACATTACTTTTTTTTAAAAAATAACTGGTAACTTGTTGACGCACATTACATTATTTTTTTATGATATTTATTTGATGTACTTTTTTTTTCGTTTTACCAAGGATTTTAGGTGATTGACTGATTGTGCTATAATTTTCATCCGCGAAGCACCCGATCCACTCGATTCACCCGTGGATGATGTGTGAATCGGATGTGGATGAAGAAAAAATAGGGTGATGGATGGGTAGGGTGGTGTATAGATGGTTGGCGGGTGGAGGCCGATTGAGCTCCACCCGATCCACCTCCTATCCATTGTCAGCCCTATTAATCTGTTATCTAAAATTATGCAAATATTTTCTTACACCGTCCAATACCTACAGCTTAATATAATTCCATAAAATTTTAAAAAGGGAACTGAGTAAAATAAAGTATTGGTAGAAGTGATTATGGGGGTAGTGACATTAAAGTATTAAACGCATATATAACGACGAGAGTGGAAGACACGTGCCAATTACTTGAAGGAAAGTGTCTTTGTCAGATTGGAATGATTAGTGAGGATTTGAGTTGTTGGATTCTGATTGGCAGTGTTAACTTTGCAGTAAAAGTAAAAATAAAGTTCACTTTTCGCACTCATCAATGAAAAAGTTATCCTTTACCTTAACCTTAAAAAGGTCAAGACAATATAAGTATGATTGTCCCATCGTTTATTTTCAGACCATTCCAATCAAATTTATTGAATGAGATGAAGATTTGAATAACTGATGACTGCATCAATATCTGCTTGCCAGTACATTTCTGGATTATATGACAAACATCTGGTTTAGATTATGTTTGGTTTAATTTTCTTCATGTCTAGAGTTCCTAAGGTAGTACTCAAGCCGCCTAATCCCTGGAGGATTCATTATTAATGAGGTATTAGAGCAATAATATCAAATTTGTTGTAGATTGCTTAAATTTTGAGGGACATTGACTGATGATAAGTTGATAACCATGTTAAGATAACCACTTGATAGCTTAAGGAGTAAATTCTCACTATTAGTTATTTTACTAGTGAAGTACATATATCATAACAGAATGCATACATGTAAAGAATGTGTGAGCTCAATTGGTTATCAAGGGGGATATTTGGAAAATGTAAAGAATGTGTACATAATTAATTAATCAATATTAAGTAATTTAATGAAGTGAATCATATAATACTTCAACATATGTCATGTATTTATTGATATGTAGTAATCAACCGGTGCAAATAAATTTTATTCACTTTTCATTCATTTGTTTCTCGTTATTATGTATACTTCCCCAGTTCTATTATATATGACATATTATTTCTAGAGTAACATATTTTTTTATCATAATTTTTTATTTTTACTTATAAAAGTCAATTTATTGAGTAGCACCTTTCATCTAATTTCTACTGATGTGTTTTTATTTTCTTTTAAAATTTAGAAATTGATATGCACGGAACTGCCCTTTTTTTATATCCGAGCTGAAACTAAAAATAATAAGATTCGGCCCTCTACTCCGGAGTCCTTTGTTATTTTCATATTTTGGAAGGGAGATAGTACTAGATATGGTGACAACTGACAAGTAGCAAGAGATTTATTTCATAACTATTGGATAATCCTTCATTACTCCAATGATAAAAATATTTGTACTGTCAATGTATAGTACAAAAATAAAGGAGATCTCAAACATTATATATAATACTTCATTATTTCATATCTGCTAATCGTTCATGATTTCATATTTATTTCATTTTATGTTTAAATAAAAGAGCAAGAGCTCAAAAATCGTGGAGAAACCTAGCTAGTCCATATGAGGGATATGACTATAAGTGAGCGACAGATGGAGGAGTTTAATTCTGCAGTCTTGTTCATACAGGTCAATACTAAGTCTTTAATCATTTAGCATGTATTTAATTAGTTTGGGGAATATATTATTGTACGAGAGGAATGTGACTGATTTGATGATTAAATCGCACAATTTGGTAGCGTGTGCGCATAAAATTTTGGTTAAACATAAGTTCTTCATGTTTTCCACAATAATTAATTGTACATCTCCTATATTAGGTAAAATTATATTTCTCTTGTAATTAGAATTGATTATACCTAGTTTGTAGCAAAATAAATATTTCTGTAACGCTATATATATTGTAAATAATTAATGAATAAAATCAAGGAAGAATATTTTCTACATGGTATCAGAAGATTCTAGGGAAAGATATTAAACCCTAAACTTTTCTCTCAATACTGTCGCCCCCCCCCCCCCCTTGTTCATTGCGCCGCCGACTTCCCTGCTCCGTCCGACAGCCATGTCTAACTCGAAATCCAATTTTCACCCAGCCCTTGCTGTCTCCAACATCAAATCACATATCTCCATCACTCTTGAGATGAAAAACATCTATTATGCGACATGGGCGGAACTCTTTAAAATCCATTGTCGCTCACAGCAGGATATCCATCACATAATTTCATCGCAAAAAGGCAAGGAGAAGGTGCCAAAGACTGATGATGAGAAAGAATTATGGTTGACCATTTATGCAACGGTCCTCAAGTGGATCTACACCACAATCTCGAGTAATTTACTACATACTATTCTTGAGCATGATTCCACGCCAATGGAAGCCTGGGGACGTTTACGTGACATATTCCAAGACAATACGAATTCCAGGGCCGTCACACTTGAGCAGAAATTTTCCACCACTGATATGGCGGATTTTTCCAATGCGTCTGCATACTGTCAACGAGTTCAAGGTGGGTTTAGCCAAGAAGATAGCCACCGTGTCAAATTTTGCCTTGGTTGCTGCTCTGTCCGATGCGAATTCGTCACAATTTGAAAAAATTCACCAAATCATGACTAGAAGGGCCAAAACGGCGGTAACGGGAGAAAAAACTACGTCGGTGGCCGCGGTGGTGGAAAAGGAGATGATAACCGCCGTGGTGGAGGTGGCGGTAGGGGCACGCGGCCAGCAGCAACAGTCAGCCCAGTGGCAGCCACCAGCCTAGTGGGGTAGTGGGCCGATACCGTGGGCCTAGCAGTGGCCCTGGGCCGTGCCTCCTTGCCCATTCCCCGCGGGAAATTGGGACAGGCCCACTACCAGGCCAGCAACACATGCATAGTGGACCAGCCAACAGGCCCAACAATCCGGCGTGAGAATCCTTCGGTCACTGCCCAGCCAGTGGTAGCAGGCCCACTCGGCAGTGGCGACCCCGACAAATATCGAGGCCGCGATGCACACTCTTGAGCTTACTCCACTCGACGCAAATTGGTACATGGACACCGATGCAACATCTCATATGACGTCCTCACAAGGTAATCTCTCGTTCTATTTTAATTTGAGCAATAATCGTGGTATAATTGTTGGAAATGGTCATGCAATTCAAATTCGTGGTTATGGTACTATAAACTTGTCTCTCCTGAACCCACCGTTAATTTTGAAAAATGTCCTTCACGCACCTCAATTAATTAAAAACTTGATTTCAGTTAGAAAATTTACCACTGATAATTGAGTTTCTGTTGAATTTGATCCTTTTGGAGTTTTCGTGAAGGATTTTCAGACGGGAATGCGTCTAATGAGATGTGATAGTCGGGGCGAGCTTTATCCAATCACCACAACCATATATCAATCCAAATTACCATCCACTTTTGCAACTTTAGCTCCTTCTTTATGGCATGAATGTTTGAGTCATCCGAGAGCACATGTTTTTGCTTTCCTTAAACAAAATAAATTTATTGAATGTACTAGACCTCGTAATTCTCATGTTTGTCACTATTGTTCTCTTGGAAAACATGTTAAGTTGCCTTTTGTTGCTTCTACGTCTCGTACTGTTATGCCTTTTGATATTATTCATAGTGATATTTGGACATCTCCCATTTTGAGCTCTTCGGGCCATCGATATTATCTTCTGTTGTTGGATGATTACTCTAATTTTTTGTGGACATTTCCTTTGTCTAAACAATCACAATTTTCCACATTTCTATCCATTAGAGCATACATCCGCACTCAATTTGAATGGGATATTAAAAATATTCTACGGGATAATGGTAGAGAATTTGATAATGGGCCTTTTTGGGATTTTTGTAAAACTAATGGTTTGTCGTTTCGTCTCTCGTGTCCAGATACATCATCTCAAAATGGAAAAGCAGAAAGAAAAATTCGAACCATTAACAATATTGTTAGAACCTTACTTGCTCATGCATGTCTACCACCATCCTTTTGGCATCATGCGTTACAAATGACAACCTATCTGTTGAACATACTTCCGAGCAAACACATAGCCTACCAATCCCCACTCAAAATTTTATACCTAAGGGACCCATCATATTCTCATTTACGGGTTTTCGGGTGCTTATGTTATCCTCTCTTTTCTTTTACTACTATCAATAACTTCTACCCCGGTCAACTCTGTATTTTTTTTGGGATACCCGTTAAATCATCGTGGTTACAAATATTTCGACTTATCCTCTAATAAAATCAATGTAAGTCGTCACGTAATTTTTGATGAAATAAATTTCTCTTTTGCCAAATTACATTGTTCTGAGCCTCCTACCTATGAATTTTTTGACGATAGCATACCCCTGTATTTGATCCATAAATTATCCTTCCAAACAGGACCAATGTGTCTCGGTGTCTCGGCCCAATTATCGAACCCTGAGGCTACTGGCCTAGTTGAGCCTCTTGGTGGAAGCCCAGTGGCGGGCAGTCCGCTGGGTCTCGACCTACCATCCGGCTCGGGCAGCCCACCGTCCCCTGGCCCACTGCCCGACAGTCCAGTCACTGCCAGCTCACTGCCGGCAATCCATCACTCTCGTCCAGCTCGACTCCAATTCCGACCCAACGGCTTGTCACTTGTAGTCAACACGGAATTTTTAAGACAAATAAAAAAATTGTCTTCATACCCATGTTGCCAAGTCACCGTTGTCCTGTAATCTTGTGTTTGCCCTTAATGACCCGAATTAAAAAATGACTATGGATGATAAATTTAATGCTCTTATTAATAATAAGGCGTGGAATTTGGTGCCCCATCCACCTGATGTTAATGTGATTTGGTCTATATGGATTTTAGTCATAAAAAAAATCTGATGGTACATTTGAGAGGCACAAAGCCCGTATTGTAGGTGATGGGAAGACTCAACAGGTTAGTGTGGATTGCGGTGAGAGTTTCGGTCTGGTGGTTAAACCGACAACTATCAGGACGGTCCTCAGTCTGACTCTTTCGAAGGCATGGCCGCTTCATCAGCTTGATGTAAAAAATGCCTTCCTGCATGGAGACCTCAATGAAATAATGTACATGTATCAGCCCATGGTGTACAGAGACCCTACTTATCATGATCATGTGTGCCTCCTGAAGAAATTATTATATGAGCTCAAACAAGCTCCTAGGTCCTAGTACAAGAGGTTTGCATTTATATCCGTCTTCGACAATCACTCTTGTTTCATACACATATGCCGATTGGGGTGGTTTTCCGGATACCAGACGATCCACGTCTGGTTATTGTGTATTTCTTGGTGATAATTTAGTCTCTTGGTCCTCACAACGACAAGCAACCTTGTCTAGATCCAGTTCCGAAGCAGAATACCGAGGAGTTGCCAATGTGGTTTCTAAATCTTGTTGGCTACCGAACCTTCTTTTAGAGCTCCATTGTACGGTGCCAAAGGCGACATTGGTTTATTGTGATAATGTTAGTGCAATTTATCTCTCAGAGAATCAGGTTCACCACCAACGCACTAAGCATATTAAGCTGGATATTCACTATGTTTGTGAAAAGGTTGCTCGTGGACAAGTACGTGTCTTACATGTCCCGTCACGTTATCAGATTGCCGACATTTTTACAAAAGGTCTTTCGCTGGTTTTATTTGAAGACTTTCGGGACAATCTCAGCATACGCCGACCTCCCGCTTCGACTGCGGGGGTGTAATAGAATATTTCCACAATAATTAATTGTACATCTCCTATATTATGTAGAATTATATTTCTTTTGCAATTATGATTGATTAGTTACCTAATTTGTAGCAAAGTAAATATTTCTGTAACACTATATATATGTCGTTATACGCTCATTAAAATTTGAATTTGATAATTTCAACCATTATATATGTTCGTATCCTACCTAACTCATCGATTATATACTACATGCGTTTGGTACTTGACATGGACCTGAAATTGTAAATTGTAACTTGAACAAAATCTTTTTTTTATTAAGTAGATTTAGTTAAGGTCCAAAGGTTTCTAACTCTAAAACTAAATCCACTATTTTTTATGTTAATAAGCACTCTCTCCGTCCAGTAATATTAGTTGTTTCGGTAAACTGAATTTGTTTATTTATTTGACATTTTAGAAAAACAAGAACCACATTTTACTTATATTTTTCAAATTCACCCTACTGCTCCAATTAATAAAGTGTTAATTAAACTTACTTAAAATGAAATAAATAGTACAACTAAATGTTTTTCTTTTCCGGTGTGTAAAATCTTAAACGACAGTGACCCAACCTGATGAGTTGATCTATTGAATTCAAAAGGGCAAATAATATTGGGACAACTTATATGTCATTCATTTAGCGAGAAGCCTTCAAGTCTTGTATAATTTCACTTTCAAGAAGTTAAAATTCTTGTCCTCAAGCATCATAAGGTTTCCGTAAAATTTGGACTCATTGATTTCTGAACCAAATACCAAAACAATGAATAAAGAGTCAAATAAAAACCTTCACAAACTTATAATAAAAGAGCACATTGGACGGTTGAGAAGTGTTTGAATATAAACAGGACACAAAATGGAACCCAAACAAAAAAACGTTATCATCATCCAACATTATAGCGCATAGGGGTCCCTAGCTTCCTTATCAAAATTGGAAATAAAAAGGCTATAAGAAGAGGCGAATTTAAAATATAAATAGAAAGAAAATAATATTTTATTTATTTATTATGTGTGTGCCATAAACACTCAAATCAAAAGGGAAAGTTCTATTGTCAACAGTCACTAACCTAAACTAAACAGCTAAACGCTTCCTGTCTTGACAGTGAAGAAGCCAAGAATTCCATGTGTATCTATGATTCGAACTTGCAACCTAGAAAAATTAATTATTATGGCGCATTTGCGGCTAAACTAGGTTTTTTTCTTATATAAAAATATTCAACAATTTTAGAAGGGTAGAAGCTTGAGCAATTTTTGAAATGAATAACAAGCTGTGATGTAGCTTGGCTGTGGTACTTAATGGTTATTCGGTAATTAATAAAAAAGATATTCAACAATATATATATATATAAATTTTTACCAATAGGGATTTACCAATAGGGTGTATTCGGTGGGGTGTTTTTCAATTTTTCCTTGTTCGGTTAGTTAAAAAATTTGAAAATATATTCTCTAGGAAAATAATTTTTAAAAAATGAGAAAAATGACTTCACTAGTGAAACTAAGAAAAATAAGTTCCACAAGTGACTCATATTAATTGTGTCCTCCCCACCCTCCAACACACCCCATCTTCACACCCACCCCATAGCCGCCATCCCCACCACCCCACCACTCTTACCCCCAACCTCACCTCCCATAGTATTTGTCTAGATTGTAAACAAATTCTTTTAAGATAATATCTTTTACTTACATATCGAACACAAGAAAATTAATAAAAATCAAATTATTTTCCTGAAAAACATTTTGCTTCATACTGAATACACTCATACTGCAGTAGTAGTATTTTTGGCGAAGGAATTTCAATGTAACTCTGAAGTTAATTGAAGAATTGAAAGAACAAATTAAGAAACCTAGAATGTGAGTTCATGTGAGGAAGACAATGGAGAAAATAGAAATGTAGAGAGAATATTTTCATATCATATTCATTCAAAATTATTGTAATACATGTGTGATGTATAACATATATAGGAGGATTAACACCTCATGATTTAGCTAACAAAATAAGCAACTAGCCGTTAGGATCATTAACCAACTAACTACTTCTTAACTATAATTTGAACACTGGAATTTACATAATTGTCCTTCCTTCTATTTCCTTTTGTTCTGCATACTTTCACACTCCCCCTCAAGCTAGGTATGAATTTTTTCAAAAATGTTAACCAGACCTAGCTTGGAGCTAAGATAATTGTGTTGAGCTTTGGTTAAACCTTTTGTCAAAATGTCTGCTGGCTGATCATGAGTTGAAATGTACTTTGTAATCACCATTCCTTGCATAATTTTTCTCTAATGAAATAACAATCAATTTTTATGTGTTTAGTCCTCTCATGATATACTAAATTTCAGCAATTTGTATAGCTACTTTACTATCACTAAACATACACACAGGACTGTCAATCTTCACTTTCAATTTTTTTTAATAATCCCAGTAGCCAAATAACTTCTGATAGTGCAGTTGCAATACTTCTATACTCTGATTCTCCAGAGCTTCTTGAGACTGTAGTCTGCTTATTAGATTTCCAAGTAATCATAGAGTCACCCAACTTGATTAGATATTCAGTTGATTTTTCTAGAAATAGGACATGATGCCAGTCTACATCACAATACATTGTCATCACCTGATTGTTCTTGCTTGATAAGTGGATCCCTTATCCAGGCTTATTCTTTAAATATCTTACTATTCTCAGTGCTGCCTCCATATGAGATTGTTTGGGTTATTGTAAGAATTTGCTTAGTGTTTGAACACTATAAGCCACATCTGGCCTTGTCATGGTCAAGTACAATAATTTCACAGTTAGCCTTTGATAGGCTGTTTGATCTGTAGGTGGATCATACATTATTTTATCCTTCTCTTCAACATGCTCATCATATTCTCTTGTAGTCAGTTTCAAATTTGTATTTATAGGTGTAGGAGCAAGTTTAACTGCTGATAATCCAGCTTCAGAAATAAGTTTCAATGTGTACTTCTTCTGATGCATAAGGAGTTCCTCTTTTGACTAGCGAATTCAATATCGAGGAAAAATTTAAGTTTCTCCAAGTCTTTCAGCATGAATGCTACCTGTAGTGTCTCTTTAGTACTTTTGATTAGTTGCATACTGCTTCCTATTATAAGCATGTCATCTACATACACAAGAACTATGATCATACCTTTTGTAGTCTTCTTTATGAACAAGGATTGGTCATATTGGCTTTGGTGAAACTGAGCTTTAGTTAGTGCCTCAGTTAGCTTTGCATTCCATTGTCTTGGAGCTTGTTTAAGCCCATACAAGGATTTGATAAGCCTGCATACTTTTTTCTCCCCTGACTCTTAAATTCTTATGGCATTTCCATATAGAGTCATCATAAAGATCACCTTGTAGGAAAGCATTGAATACATCCATATGATGTACATGCCATTGCTATACAACTTCTAGACTCAACACTGTTCTTACTGTTTTCATTTTCACAACAGGAGAAAAGTCTCCTGATAATCAATGCCCTCTTTTTGGCTGTAACCCTTGGCTACAAGACTAGCCTTGAATATTTTAACTTTACCAAATGCCTTGTACTTTATTTTGAATATCCATTTGCACCTCAAGGTATTTCCCCTTCAGGCAATGCAACAGTTTTCCAAGTATGACTATTTTCTAATGTCTCTATCTCAACCTTCATGACATTTATCCATCTTGAATCTTTAATAGCTTCATCATATGTTGTAGGCTCTACATAAGTTGAAAAGGTTGCAATATAAGCTTGATATTTAGGTGACATCTTGGTATACTTAACATAGTTAGATATGTCATACGGTTTGTCACTTTGGGCTGAACAGGTGATGGAATCTTTCATCCATATAGGAGAATTTTCCCCTACCTGACATTCTCTCAGTCTGTTGAACTAGTATATTTTGCTCTTGCCTTTGATTTGAATTAGTAAGGGACTGAGATGATTGATTTTGAACTTGTATCTGGTTTGTATCATCAACAGTCTAAGATGGTTGACCAACATCATAATGAGTTATAAGCTCACTATTTTGCTCTTGAACCTGATCAGTATCGAGTGTTTGTTCATCATTTGTTGAACCAATACTTGGTCTACCTTGTGTATTTCCCTTAGTGACATCACTTGAACCTGAGTACCAGTCATTCAATTAGGCTTTTGAACTGACATGATGAAATAGCCACTGATCTGTAGTCATGTTTACATCTTTAAAGGAAAATGTATCTTCCTTGAATTGCATATCTCTACTTACAAATAGTATCTTGTTCTAGAGATCATATAAGACATAGCCTTTTTGAGTGGCAGAATATCCCACATGTACAACCATCCTTGATCTTGACTGCATTTTGTCATGTTCTTGCAGATTCTTAGCAAAGCATAAACATCCTATCACTCTTAAATGTGTAATAAGATGCTGCTTGTTGTAAAACTTTTGATAAGCAGACTTGTTATGAAGAATAGAGCTAGGAACTCTATTAATAAGATACACTACTTCTTGTACACACAACCCCTAAAATTCAATAGGATTTTTTTTCTTGAAACCTGATAGCTCTAGTTACTTCAAGTATGTGCACGTGCTTCCTCTCAGCTACACTATTTTGCTAAGGGGTATAAGCACAACTAGTTTGATGAATAATGCCTAGAGATTTGAATAAATTGTCACATACTGTGTTTACAAATTCAGTTCCATTGTCAGACCTTATCACTTGAACTATTTTATCAAATTGAGTTAATACATATACAATGAATTGCTTAATGACCACACAAACATCAGACTTCATCTTAAGCAGAAAAACCCATGTCATTCTTGTAAAATTATCAAACACTGTTAGAAAAATACTTGTTACCATCAAATGTTGTCTGTATATAGGGACCCCATAAGTCTATGTGTACAAGATTAAAAGCAGTAGTAGTTTGAATAGAACTGATAGCAAAAGAGTTTCAAGTCTACTTGGCACATGGACATACTATACATTTATTGAGCTTATTTGATATACTATCTAAACTAGCAGACATAATTTTATTAAGTGTTGTGGTAGAAGCATGACCAAACCTCATATGCCACAACTGAATCTCATATTCTGTAATGATACACACCTTAGCATTGTTGTTTACTTTTCTTGTAGTTAAAGCCACTCTCCTATTCTTGTTGAATGCATGATTGACTAGAATGTAAAGTTCACTTTCTTCCTTATCAATCTCCCTCACCTTCCCAGTGAAGAGATCCTGAAACAAACAAAAGTCAGGAAAGAAATTCATAGAACATTTTAGTTCCCTAGTGATCTTTGAAACTGACATGAGATTATATTGGAATCGTGGTATATAAAACACACTCTAAATTGTACTTCTGCCTGATAGGACACTAGAACCAATATGAGTAACTTATGTTACTCCTCCTTTTGGTAGATATACTTTTTTGAGTTAATAAGTTGAGACGCTGTAATATTTTTTGGCTACCATATGAATAGTAGCATCAGTGTCAATAATCCCTTCCTCCTGAGTTTTCTTTGAAGCTAACAATGCACTACTATGTTCACCAGTAGTTGAGCAAGCAGTAGGAGCTAATAATGAATTATCAGTACTTGCTGCTGTTAAGAATGCATTGCTGGAGTTGCCAGTGTTATTCTTTAACATGTCCACAATCTGTTGATACTGATTTTGTGAAAAATCATATGACATGTTCTGACTGTAGTTAGGATCAACACTTGCATTTGAACCACTAGGAACACCCTGATACTCTTATTTGAGAAATGACCCTTGAAACTGATTATGATTAGGCACATTGTTTACACTTGTAGTTAGTGTACCCTGACCTATCTCATTGCCACCATACATAACATTGTTTGTAGATGAATTCATAGACTAATTATACTGTCTATATTTATTATTATTATCAAACTTGTTACTATTATTATCCACAGTATTATATGGCCTCTTCTTTGCCCTATGATCTATGGATTGAGGATATCCATTGATCATTTAACAGTCTTGGTGACATAATTCCTCATCTTGCACACTTTACAAAACAGATTACCATTATAATTTTTCTTGAACCTCTGAGAGTTGTTATTATTCCTAGTGTACATAGCCATACCCATGCTTCCACCAGTACTTGGATTGGAACCTAGAACACCCGCATTAGCCACTATTGATTTATGTCCTTTGTCACTCAATATCATAGCATATGCTTGGTTGGTAGTTGGCATAGGATACATTAACATAATTTGTCTTCTTGCCTGATTATAAGACTCATTCAATCCCATCAAGAATTGAAACAATCTCAATTTTTGTAAATGTATCACAAAATCTTTGGACTTCTCACAATTACAAGTAAGAGTTGGGATTAAGGCCTCAAATTCTTCCCACAAATCTTTCATCTTAGAGAAATATGTAGATACATAGGAGGTGCCTTGAGTAAGTGTGACTATGTCTTTATGCACATTAAAAGTTATTGAACCATCTACCTTATTAAACCTTTCATACAGATCCTCCCAAATTACTGATGCGCTCGATGTATACATTATACCTCCTAATAATCCTTTCACACAGGGTTCATGATCCGTGAAAGTACTATTGCATTCACTCTCTCCCAGTGATTTCCTATAGACTCAGGGAATTGTTTCTTTGCACAAGATCCATCAACTAATCCCATTTTATTTCTATCTAATAATGCAATTCTCATTGAACGATACCAAATTGAGAAGTTTTCAATACATGTTAACTGAAATGAAATAATTTGTTTGCCACTCTGATCTTCAAGTGACAGGAATAGCAGATAATTATAACCGATCATAGTTCCTTGACTCGATCCGATACTCTGAGAGGAATTGAAATTTACACTATTGTTGATCACATTTTCTTCGATCGCCATTGTTTGACCTTGATCGAATTTGATTTGTTATTGATGCGAAATTGTCCAGAATTGATTTACGATACTACATTAATTAGCAATGCTTTGATACCATGAAGTTAATTGAAGTATTGAGAGAACAAATTAAGAACCCTAAAATGTGAGTTCATGTGAGGAAGACAATGGAGAGAATAGAAATGTAGAGAAAATATTTTCATATCATATTCATTCAAAATTGATTATAGTACATGTGTCATGATTTATCTAACAAAATAAGCAACTAGCCGTTAGTATCATTAGCCAACTAACTACTTAAATATAATTTGAACACCGGAATTTACAGAATTTCCCTTCCTTCTGTTTTCTTTGTTCTGCATACTTCCACAAACTCCTTCAAGATATGTGGCCTCTCATGCACCCATGAGATTTTTGAGAGCCTAGCTCAAAGTGACCGAACATCAAGAGTACTTATCTAGACCCACATGAAGCTGCTTGGTTCAGCTAAGGACGGTGGACCCTTTTCTCAAACTAGACCCCAAAATGCCAACTTGATGGTGCTAGGCTTGACAAAAGTATCCTATGCGGGGATTGGCCTGTACACTGTTCATAGTGGTTAAAATGGACCCTTTTTTCGATCATAGATTTGATTTATTGTGCTTTCTGTAAACTGTACTTTGCTCTTGCATGGGCCTCCTCCCTCGTTTACACTTTACTACTATATTTTTTACTCTTTTTTTTTTTTTTGTGATCTGAAAGATGTTAAAGCTAGTTAATGAATAAAACTAGCCAAGTTGGTGTGAATGAGAAATGGAAGGCAACCTTTCCGAACAGTCACCAACCTATTCCGAAGAGGCACCTTCAAGGCTATATAAACTAAGGCAATGCCTCATTTTAAAGATACCAAAAACCAAAAATTTCTGCATCTGAAATTCTGCATTCTTTTTTCACAAATAAAACTATCGAGTCTTACTGTGTTTCGTTGCCAACTTTGAGTTCGTCGAAGTCGAAGGCGTTTGACGTACCGCTACTCCCGCGACAGTATATCCGTTTTATCCTGGGAGGAAGTAATCCATAACCTCGGGTACAGTGAGGGGATTAAATTCCTTAAAGGACACACAGTGAATTCTGTGGTCTCGGATATTTTCTTACTTCTGTATTATTTTTCCAGTTTCTATTTTTTCTGGTTTTTGTCTTTCCGTTTGGTTTCTGTTTTTCCTGATTTTTTGAACACAGGCACAACAACAAGCTTAAGGAATTTAATCATTATTTCTGTGTTCATTTGTTCTTGTTTAACAATTACAGAACGTTGTCGGAAAAAAAAAGTGTATGTTGTTTGGAGACTAAAATCTTCGGATTTTCTACTCCGGTTGAGATTAAAGTTTTCATAACTTTCTACTCCGTTGGATACTTGATTTGAAGATATAAAAACTTCATCAAGTATACAACATACAATTTACTGGAAAAAAAAGGTGTATGTTTGTTGTTTCGATGTAACGAACTTGTATGTTGTTTGGAGACTAAAATCTTCGGATTTTCTACTCCGGTTGAGATTAAAGTTTCCATAACTTTCTACTCCGTTGGGTACTTGATTTGAAGATATAAAAACTTCATCAAGTATACAACATACAATTTACTGGGGAAAAAAAAGGTGTATGTTTGTTGTTTCGATGTAACGAACTTGTATGTTGTTTGGAGACTAAAATCTTCGGATTTTCTACTCCGGTTGAGATTAAAGTTTCCATAACTTTCTACTCCGTTGGGTACTTGATTTGAAGATATAAAAACTTCATCAAGTATACAACATACAATTTACTGGAAAAAAAGAAGAAGGTGTTTGTTGTTTCGGTGTAACGAACTAATATGTTGTTTAGAGACTAAAATCTTCGAATTTTTTACTCCGGTTGAGATTAAAGTTTTCATAATTTTCTACTCATTTGGGTACTTGATTTGAAGATATAAAAACTTCATCAAGTATACAACATACAATTTACTGCATTTCGTTTCAAGGATTTTAAATCTGTTTGTGTAACCTTGATTCGGTTTGAAGAAATAAAATCTTCACCATTGTGTATTACATCTGCTGCTGTCAAAACTGATTCGGTTTGAAGTCTTCACCGTTTATTAAACTTTTTCTCGTTGCTTCGTTTGCGACGAAATGGGAGACATGACTCCAAATTTGAATGCTACTACTACGCCACACTAGCCCCCATGGTTGGTTCTACGAGCAATGCTTTGCGTCCTCCGGTCGTCTTGCACCAAAGCACCAAAGCTCCGGCAGAGAAGCTTTGGAAAATTCACCGGAATTGATTTCAAACGATGGCAACAAAAGATGTTCTTCTATTTAACTACTTTAAACCTCCAAAAGTTTATTAAGGAGGTCGTTCCGATTTTGCCGAATCAACACCGAGAATGAACGTTTTGTTGTAACGAGGCATGGAAGCACTCGGATTTTTTGTGCAAGAATTATATTCTTAGCGTCTTTGGAGGATGATCTTTACAACGTCTATAGTAATGTGGAAACATCAAAAGATCTATGGGATGCGTTGGAAAAGAAATATAAAACGAGAAGATGCTTTGGATTAAAGAAATTTATCGCTGCCAAGTTTCTGGACTACAAAATGGTAGATGGCAAGTCTGTTGTTACTCAAGTTCAAGAGTTGCGGGTTATCATCCACGATCTACTCGCTGAAGGTTTGGTGATTAGTGGGGCGTTTCAAGTTGCGGCAGTAATAGAAAAGCTGCCTCCTTCATGGAAGGACTTCAAAAATTACTTGAAACACAAGCGAAATGAGATGACACTGGAGGATCTCATCGTCCGTTTGAGAATCGAGGAAGATAACAAGGCAAAATGGAGAAGAAGGCAAATGTGAGATCAACCATAGGGGGAGCACATATTGTTGAAACTGCCCCAACTAATCTGAAAAAGAGGAAAAATGCATCGGGACCAAGGAGCTATCCCAACAAGAAGAAATTCAAGGGAAACTGCCACAATTGTGGAAAAATCGGACACAAAGTTGCAGAATGTCGTGCTCCGAAAAAGGTAAAGAAGAAGGGTCAGGCTAATATGGTTGAAACAAACGAGGAAGTTGATGACTTGTGCGCTATGTTGTCTGAGTGCAACTTAGTGGGAAATCCGAAAGAGTGGTGGATTGACTCTGGCGCCACTCGCCACATTTGTGCTTTGTTAGAGAAGCCTTTGCTTCATATGCTCCCGCCGGCCCGACGATACCATATATATGGGAAATTCGCAACGGCCAAAATTGAAGGTTATGGAAAGATACTGCTGAAGATGACATCTGGCAAGGTGGTGACTCTTAACAACGTCTGTCATGTTCCTGAAATTAGGAAAAATCTAGTATCTACCGGACTTCTAGTAAAGAACGGTTTTAAGTGTGTTTTTGTTTCGACAAGGTTGTAATAAGTAAGAACGAGATGTACATAGGAAAAGGTTACCTCACGAGAGGGCCTTTTCAAATCGAATGTAATGGTCGTTGCCAATAATAATAAAGTTTCGCTTCGTCTTACTTACTTGAGTCAAATAATTTATGGCATTCACGTTTAGGACATGTCAATTACGTAACCTTGCGAAAAATGATTAGTTTGGAAGTATTGCCTAAGTTTGAATGCAATCAATCAAAATGTCAAATCTGTGTTGAGTCTAAGTATGTTAAACATCCTTATAAGTCGGTTGAAAGGAATTCAAGTCCTTTAGACTTAATCCATACGAGATATTTGTGACATGAAGTCAATCCCATCTCGCGGTGGAAAGAAGTATTTCATAACTTTTACCGACGATAGTACGCGGTATTGCTACGTTTATTTACTTAATAGTAAAGATGAAGCAATTGAAGCATTCAGCAATACAAAACTGAAGTTGAGACTCAACTTAACAAAAAGATTAAAATGATAAGGAGTGATAGGGGCGGTGAATATGAATCTCCTTTTGAACAAATATGTTTGGAATATGGCATTATTCATCAAACAACTCGCCCTTTACTCGCCACAATCAAACGGAATTGCGGAAAGGAAAAATAGAACCCGAAAGAAATGATGAATGCCACATCGTTAATAAGTTCGGTTTACCCCGAACTTGTGGGGGAAGCCATTCTAACAAATAGCCGAATACTCAATCGAGTGCCCCATAGCAAAACAAAATCTATTCCATACGAAGAGTGGAAAGGAAGGAAGCCCAATTTGGGATACTTCAAAGTGTGGGGGTGTTTGGCCAAGGTGCAAATTCCTAAACCCAAAAGGGTAAAAATAGGACCTAAAACCATTGATTGTGTTTTCATAGGATATGCCACAAATAGTAAGGCATATCGATTTCTCGGTTCACAAATCGAAAAATCCCGACATTCGAGTAAATACGGTAATTGAATCGGATAATGCCGACTTCTTTGAAACCATATATCCGTATAAAAAGGAATGTGAGTCGTCTAGCAAAGAATCTAAACGACCTCGGGAAGAAACAAAGGAAAATATTCCCGATGAGGAAAAACCGAGACGCGACAAACGTCAAAGGACGTCTACTTCATTTGGACCAGAATTTCTAACATTTTTGTTGGAGAATGAGCCTCGAACCTTCAACGAAGCTATGTCTTCATCGGAAGCTCAATTTTGGAAAGAGGCAATCAATAGTGAGATAGAATCCATCTTAAACAACCATACTTGGGAATTGGTTGACCTTCCTCCAGGGAATAAACCTTTAGGTTCCAAATGGATTTTCAAGCGAGAAAATGAAAGCCGATGGTACTATTGATAAATATAAGGCAAGACTAGTTGTTAAAGGGTTTAGACAACGAGAAGGTCTTGATTACTTTGATACATACTCGCCGGTAACGAGGATTACATCTATTCGGGTGTTAGTAGCGTTAGCCGCCGTGTACGGTCTTGAAATCCATCAAATGGATGTGAAAACAGCCTTCTTAAATGGAGAGTTAGAGGAAGAAATTTACATGGAATAACTGAGGGGTTTGTAGTTCCGGGAAAGAGAAGAAGGTGTGTCGACTTGTTAAGTCTCTTTACGGACTAAAACAAGCACCCAAACAAGGCATGCAAAATTTGACCATACAATGCTTTGTCAAATGGATTCAAGATAAATGAGTGTGATAAATGTGTCTACATTAAGAACACCCCAAACCACGTAGTCATTGTTTGTTTGTACGTGGATGATATGTTGATAATGAGTAACGACATTGCTAACATAAATGCTACTAAGCGCATGCTTGCTAGTAAGTTTGATATGAAAGACTTAGGAGTTGCCGATTTAATTCTGGGAATTAAAATCCATAAGACTCCTCAAGGTCTAGCATTGTCTCAATCTCATTATATTGAAATGGTACTTGAAAAGTTCAAGTATTTGGACTTTAAAGTTGCAAAGACGCCAATTGATATGAACCTTGCTCTTGCAAAGAATAAAGGTGAAAGTCATTCTCAATTGGATTATGCCGAGTGTTGGGAAGTTTGATGTATATCATGAACTCGTACGCGACCTGATATTGCATGTGCTATAAGTAAACTAAGTCGCTACACTAGTAATCCCGACCAAAAACATTGGCTGGCGATGAAACGAGTTTTGGGGTATTTAAAACATACTCAAAACTTTGCTTTGCATTATAACAGGTATCCTGCAGTTATTGAAGGATACGGTGATGCAAATTGGATCACCGGTTCAATCGAAACTAAATCCACAAGTGGATATGTTTTTACCATAGGTGGAGGAGCGAGTGTCTTGGAAGTCATCCAAACAGACATGTATCGCCCGCTCTACAATGGAATCGAGTTCATAGCTTTAGACAAAGCCGGTGAAGAAGTCGAATGGCTCCGGAATTTCTTAGAAGATATTCCATTTTGGCCCAAACCGTTGGCTCCTATATGCATACATTGCGATAGCCAAGCGGCAATAGGAAGAGCGGGAGCCTTATGTACAACGGAAAGTCTCGTCACATACGACGAAGACATAATACCGTTAGACAACTACTTTCTAGTGGAATTATCACAATTGACTATGTTAAGTCAAGAGATAATGTGTCGGATCCACTAACTAAAGGCCTAACTAGAGAGGTAGTTGAAAGATCATCAAGGGGAATGGGACTATGGCCGAGGACAAGTCATCGTGACGGTAACTCTACCTAGAAGACTGGAGATCCCAAGATCTAGGTTCAAAGAGATCAAACAAAGTCATTAATGACGGTTCAACATTGTCACAATAACTCTTTGGTCCATTCTCGTGATGAGACAATGTTCGATACCGGGGATAAAGCATTGCGGCTTTTTAATGGTTCCTAAGTTTGGTACGGGGTATATCAAATAGTGTATCTACGGGATGACACATTTAGGAATCACCTATGTAAGTGTGAAGTGTAAGCCGCTTCAAGGAGAATTATGTAAGGCCAATTCTCTACGCACTTATGAACCGAGCGTGTTCATGGCTGAAACGAACAAAACAATGAGAACCAAAGACGGTTAAAGGGTTAATTGTGTGACATGTGGTTGTCTAGGTATACACCAAAGCTCGACGGTTCAAGGATATCACATCTACCGATTGACCGAGTATATCCGACATATGTTCACTACGGAAAGTTCAAAGAGAAATCTACTTATCCGGATGCGATTAATCCTTGCTTACGAATCACACGGTTTTTGTCATGCATGTTTTTCATCATATAGCCATTCCCCATTCATGTGGGGGATTGTTAAAGCTAGTTAATGAATAAAACTAGCCAAGTTGGTGTGAATGAGAAATGGAAGGCAACCTTTCCGAACAGTCACCAACCTATTCCGAAGAGGCACCTTCAAGGCTATATAAACTAAGGTAATGCCTCATTTTAAAGATACCAAAAACCAAAAATTTCTGCATCTGAAATTCTGCATTCTTTTTTCACAAATAAAACTATCGAGTCTTACTGTGTTTCGTTGCCAACTTTGAGTTCGTCGATGTCGAAGGCGTTTGACGTACCGCTACTCTGCGACGGTATATCCGTTTTATCCCGGGAGGAAGTAATCCATAACCTCGGTACGTGAGGGGATTAAATTCCTTAAAGGACACACAAAGGAATTCGTGGTCTCGGATATTTTCTTACTTCTGTATTATTTTTCCAGTTTCTGTTTTTTCTGGTTTTTGTCTTTCCGTTTGGTTTCTGTTTTTCCTGATTTTTTGAACACAGGCACAACAACAAAAGAAAGTCGTGATCTTTTCACATTTTCATAACCTCCTTAATAACTAATTGTTCCATATTCGTCGTTCTTGTTTCCGAGCCAGGAATGGAGGTAGAGTTTTAGCTACATGTTAGATAAAATTTAATAGCTTTAGCCAAAATTTAGTATTTGTGTTTAAAAATTTACTTCATATATATATAAATAATTTATTCAGAACATAATAATCTGTTTTTTTTTAAAATAACTTCAAAACCCATAAACTCAAAATTCTGGATCCACCTATGTTTCTAGCTAGCCTACGATCACCCTTCTCTTAATCCTTGCAATATCAGTAGCAGATCAAGGAATTTTGAAAAAAAAATTTCAAATAAAGGAGAAAATGTCACCTAAATATGAACATAATATATACATGACAAAAAAAGTACTTTAGTATACATTTCTTGTACAATGTAAATTTTCAACCAAGGAAAATCACAACATCTTCACCAAGGTAGCTATACCATGTGTCTATGTTATACACATACATCTTAAAATTCGTATGAAATGGAGTGGATGCAATTAATATAATTTTACTGTTGAACTTGTAGTAAAATTGATCATTTCACATGCCACTCTGATGAATTGTTTTTATACCGATGTGAAAACCATTCTGCCTGTATATATATATGCAGTGAATTTGTGTTAATTACGAATATGAATTATCTTCCACGTGTTTTTTTTATGAACGAAGTGAATATATTATTTTTAAACAACATCAGATGAATGGTCTTCACTTTCTTGGCTTTTATAACCTGACATGAAGTTGAGGATTTCACAAAATATTCTGCATGTCTATATGCTTTAGTTTTCACTTTCCCTTTGTATAATCATGGCTTCTCTTTTAATATCATCCATTGGTTGGACATTTCCTATTTATGCTTGAACAAATTCTTTGATGAGTACGAATTTTGGACATATATTTCAAATATGGAAATTGATGGTCTATCTTTTTCCTATAAGAATAAAGCACATGAGGTACGTTTTAAGCAATTTTTTCTAATTTTTTTTTATGGGGGTCGACCTATAAAAGAAGGGAAGGTAAAAGCGCAGGATGAGCTTTAGTTGGGTTAGAACAAGAGTTTAATTAATTATATACACCGTCAATTATATATATAAACATTATAATACACCTAAGTAATGTAAGATGGAATTGATTGTTGTAGAATAGTTTAATTTTCCTTGGTTGGAATCTTCTTATTAATGCAATATTTATAGGTGTTTACAATTTACAAACCTAATTGGAGAAGGATCTCTACTTTACATAATTACACTAAAATAATAATTACAAAATATATGGAGAATATTTACATATTCTCTATCACATCCCCTCAGTCGGAGCGGAAGGAGGCCGGACGCTCAGACTGGATATGAAGTCAAGGAACAGTTGCCGAGGAAGTCCCTTAGTGAATATATCTGCGTATTGATAGGAAGAAGGAATGTAACACCCGAACATGGCCCATGACAACATTCTCACAACCAAAATGAATATTCATCTCAATATGTTTGGTTCGTTGATTTTGTACCGGATTATGAGACAAGTAAACAACAGATATGTTATCACAGTAAACAAGAGATGCCTTACGTAAGGGACAATGAAGCTCTAGAAGAAGTTTTATGAGCCAACAGATCTCGGCGACAAAAGTTCGCAACGCCTCTATATTCTGCTTCTACACTCGAACAAGAGAGTGTGGCTTGCCGTTTGGCAGACCATGAGATGAGGTTATCACCCAAAAATACACAGTAGCCGGAGGTAGAACGACGTGTGTCCGAACAGCCTCCCCAATCGGCGTCCGTATAAGATACCAGTTTGGATGGAGCAGATGGATAAAGATGTAATCCGTAGTCAATAGTACTCTTAACGTACCAAATGATACGTTTAAGAGCGGTAAAGTGAGTCTCCCTGAGAGCATGCATGAACAAACACACCTGCTGAACGGCATAGGCAATATCGGGATCTCAATTAACGGACAATAATCTCAAATTGTCATCGAGTTATCTTTCCCGTCCAACCTAATCTAGTCCTTTCGGGGCAAGGTGAAGCTAGACGCACAAGACGATTCATCCCAATCTTCATCGCTGGATAATTACATTGTGTGTATAAACTTTTGGAAAATATCATTTTTACAAAAAAAAAATATAGCTAGTGAAAGTACACTAATCAACCATAGTTTTTTTAATACTTAATAACAGTTTATTTAAATAATTAATGAGAATAAAAATGATTCTCTTTGTAGTATAACAAATGGTAAGAGAAGAAATTGGGTTTGTAACCTTATATATATATTGTAAATCATTCATCAATAAACATCAAGGAACATATTCCTTTATGATATCAGTAGCCTAAAACTACAAACCCTACCCTAGCCGCTGATACACCTTCTCGGCCGCCACATTTGTTTTCCACGTCGGTACCTAGCCCACGTTGGAACCCTAGCCGCCGATCTCTCTCGGCCGCCCACCCCCTATTTTCTCCACGATGGAACCCTAGTTTTTTCAGTCATTCTCCCTCCCTCCTAAATTTCCTCTTCCATGGCTGACAAAACCAAATTTCATCATGCACTTGCCGTAAAAACATTAAAAACTTCATCCCTGTGACTCTTGCGATGGAAAATGGTCAATACTCCTCGTGGGCGGAGCTTTTTAAGATCCATTGTCGTGTTTACAAAGTTATCGACCACACCATCCCTCCCATGCCGAAGTCCACAGACATACCATCTGCTTCGACTTCTGATGATGCACTCTGGTCTCGTTTGGACACAGCCGTCCCCCAGTGGATATACAACACAATATCTAATAATATATTGCACATCATCATTGAGACCGATGCCACTGCCCGCCAAACATGAGAACGTTTGGAAAGTATTTTCCATGACAAAAAACTCAACGAACGTTATACCTTGAAAATTAGTTCAAGGACATTCATCATGACGATTTCTCAAACGTGTCTGCTTATTGTCAAGAACTCAATATGCTTGCCGACCAACTCTCCAACGTCAGCGCACCAGTCACTAATCAGCGATTGACCATGCAACTTATTATAGGTTTGAATGAATCATATGGCGGCATTTCCACCATTCTTCAGCAATGCACACCGTTACATCTGTTTTATGAGGCCCATTCGAAGCTCATCCTTGAGAAAACTAATCTTAAGAAATGTCCTCCATGTCCCTAAACTCATTAAGAATCTAATCTCTGTGCGATGTTTCACAATTGACAATTGGGTTTCCCATGACTTTGATCCTTTTGGTTTTACTGTAAAGGATTTTACGATAGGGAGACGAATAATGAGATGTGATAGCACCGAATATCTCTACCCTATTTCAAACACCGTCAACAATCCAGTCTCACTTCCATCAACCTTTGCTGCTCTTTCGTCTTCCCTATGTCATTTTAGATTAGGACATCCAGGATGTTTTAAGCTCCCTTATGAAAAATAATTTTATTAATTGCAACCATATTTCTGGGACTCCTATATGTGAATCTTGCATTTTTTGGAAACCTGTCAAATTATCATTTTTTGCATCTACAAATTATACTTTAATGCCTTTTGATATCATACATAGTGATTTGTGGACATCCTCTATTTTGAGTACGGCTGGCCATCAAAATTATGTGTTGTTTTTGGACGGT
Source organism: Anisodus tanguticus (assembly GCA_034509755.1). Lineage (NCBI taxonomy): Eukaryota > Viridiplantae > Streptophyta > Magnoliopsida > Solanales > Solanaceae > Anisodus > Anisodus tanguticus. The sequence goes on along the minus strand of CM067548.1, from coordinate 36,928,264 downwards.
TATTCTAACTTTCTATGGACTTTTTTAATTGGAAATAAATCCTAGGTCTACCCCATTTTTTCTTCATTTAGTGCTTTCGTAAAACCACAATTTGAAAAGAGCATTAAATGGTTTCAATGTGACAATGGTATGGAATATGATACTAACCAATTCAAACAGTTTTTCTCCAAAAATAGTCTTACCTTTCGATTTTCCTGCCGTCACACATCCTTCCAAAATGGTAAAGCCGAACGGAAAATCCAAACTATAAACAACTTCATTTGTGCACTACTTGCTCACGCCTCAATTCCCCCTAAATTCTGGCATTACACACTCTCTATGGTCATCTATCTCCTAAACATAATCCCAAACAAGTTTCTAGTACGGTCGCCCACCCAAGTTCTGTTTCGTAGGAACCCCTCCTACCAACACTTGCGTATTTTTGGATGTCTTAGTTACCCTCTCCATCCGACCACTCACAAACTCCAACTCCGGTCTTCCCCGTTTGTGTTTCTGGGTTACCCTGCCAATCATCGTGGTTACTCGTGCTATGACTTGTCAAGCCGTAAAATTATTATTTTACGTCATATCTTATTTGATGAGTCTCAATTCCCCTTTGCCTATCTACACTCGCCACCTCGACATTCCTACGACTTCCTAGATGATGGCCTAAACCCTCTTCTAATTCACCATTTACATAGTCCGTCGTCCCAGACCTCGTCACCCGCCACCACCTCAGCCACTCCGAGACTAGCTGCCCACCCGGTTCTGCTGACGGTGGCCCAAAATAGCCCACCTCAGGGTGATTCCGCAGCCACCTCTTGGAAAACCGAGGTTCAGCCAGCCAGTACCGTCACTCTTCCCTTTCTCCTCTTCCTGACAGTCCCGCGACAAACCCCCCTCCCGTACTGCGTCTTGAAACACACTTTCAGACCATGGGAACCTATGTCATGCACGAAATTCATAAACCTAAATGATTGTTTAACCTTTCCATTTCAGTTGTCCCTTCCCCTGTCCCTTGTAACCCGAAGGATGCCTTGTCCGACCCTAATTTGAAATCCACAATGATTGACGAATATAATACTCTTATTGATAATAAGACGTGGGACCTAGTACCCCATCCACCTAATGCTAACATTATTCATTTTATGTGGATTTTAGACATAAAAAGAAATATAATGGTTCTTTTGAGAGGTACAAGGCTCGTCTTGTAGGCGATGACAGGTCTCAACAGGTGGGAGTGGACTATGATGAAACGTTCATCCCGATCGTAAAGCCTGCAACCATCCGGACCGTCCTCATCATTGTCATATCCAAGTCTTGGCCTATTCATCAGCTTGATGTCAAGAATTCCTTCTTACATGAGGATCTTCATGAAATGGTATATGCATCAGCCTATGGGTTTCAAGGATCCTATTCATCCGGATTATGTGTGTTTGTTACGGAAATCGTTCTATGGACTGAAACAACCTTCTCGAGCATGGTACTAGTGGTTCGCCGATTATGTCTCCTCTATTGGTTTTTCACACAACAGATTCGATCATTCCATGTTCATCTACAAAAAGGGTACAAACATGGCTTACCTATTATTATATGTTGATGACAACATCCTCATCACATCATCTGATGCTCTCCGCCGGTCCATTAGGTCTCTTATTTCCTCTGAGTTTTTCTATGAAAGATCTGGGGGCCTTGAGTTATTTCTTGGGCATCTCTGTCACTTGACATTCTGGCGGCCTATTTTTATGTCAGAAGAAGTACGCCGAAGAGATCCTTGACCATGCAGATATGACATCTTGCAAACCATCCCACACGCCTGTAGACACCAATTCCAAGCTCAATGCTGATTTCGGCCCTTCATATTCATACCTGACTCACTATCGTAGCATGGTTGGGGCCTGCAGTACCTCACACTCATGAGACGAGACATATCCTATGCCATGCAACAAATCTGCTTGCACATACATAGTCCGACGGAAGCAGACATGCATACCTTCAAACGTATTTTACGATACGTCCAAGGTACATTTCACTTCGGATTACATCTATACAGGTCCTCGCTCACTAGTCTCATTGCTTATTCTAATGTTGACTGGGGTAGATGTCCCGACACCCGACGCTCCACGTCTGGTTATTGCGTTTTCCTCGGAGATAACCTATTCTCTTGGTCTTCCAAAAGGCAACCTACACTATCCCGATCCAGTGCAGAAGCAGAGTACAGAGGTGTCCCAACGTCGTCTCTGAGTCTTGTTGGATCCGTAACCTTCTACTTGAGCTTCACTGCCCGATTCAAAAGGCAACACTGGTCTACTGCGATAATATTAGTGCGATATATCTTTCCGAAAATCCCATCCAACATCAACACACTAAACACATTGAGATGGACATTCATTCCATTCGCGAAAAAGTGGCTCGCGGTCAAGTTCGTGTCCTTCATGTTCCTTCCAGATATCAGATTGCCGACATCTTCACCAAAGGACTTCCACGCATACTATTTGATGATTTTCGAGTCAGACTCAGTGTTCGTGAACCTCTCGCTTCGACTGCGGGGTGTAATAGAATATTTCCCAATATTCTTTCATTAATTGTATTAATTGTATATCTCCTACTTTAGGTAGAATTATAATCCTTTTGTAATTAGGTTAATTAGTTACCTAATTTGTATCAAAATAAATATTCTTGTAACTTTATATATTGTAAATCATTCATCAATAAACCTATTCCCTGGTCTATTTCAATGAATTATATACAATAAGAGATTTTTGAGTAGAAAGACAAGACTTTGGTTGGCATTTCTTACACAGAATCAGAATCTCATGAAGGTGCTGTTCTCTCTAGCTAGTGATTCCCATGTGATCTTATGGATTACAGATGTACCATAAATAATTTTCTTCTATAGATAATATCCAAATTATCCAACACAGTGTAGTTGGTAACCAAAACATCTGCCTGATAACTAAAAGATTTTTAAGGATCAATTCAGTGTTAAAGAATTATTTGATACAACATAAAGTTAAATATGTGAATCGCCACGGCAACAAAGTATAAAATTGACAATAAAACTTTAGCAATAATAAATAATTATTGCTAAAAAATATAAATGACAACAAAAATTTAATGTATTGTTGCTAAAAAACATAAATGACAACAAAAAAAAGTAACTTGTTATTGCGAAAACTTTTCACATCAGAAGTTATTGCAACGGTATGCAACAATTTTTGTTATTGTGAAAATATTTTTATCAACAATATCCAATATATGACAATAAAAATATTATTGGAAAATGTGTTTCTTCTTGTAATGCACATGTTTTCCCTTTCTCTTAATTTTATTTGTCAATCGCAAGTCATTTTGTTTTTGTTAATAGCAAGTCATTAGAATCCTAGTTTTGTCAAGATAAGAATAAATCAACATACTTGTATTTGCAGAAGGCATGATTTTTATTACCCAAAACTACATTCATGTTTTCATATATACTCCTCTTGTATACATTAATTGTCGTTTAAGCTTTTGCACATCCTTTGCTATATATTTAATAGCCATAGTCTATGAGTATTTGTCAAATTACTCTTTATTTTTCTTTGATTATTAATTAATATTCAGCTAATTAAAACACGAATGGTAAATTTTTAAGAAAAAAGAAGCAAAAATTACTTTTTATGTTGTAAAATGTCAATATTTTAAAACAAATTCAAAAAATGACGTATAATATTTGGAACCGAAGGTCATATATCATTCATATAACTTGCTACTAACCTTTTTTCACTCCATAAATGCTTTTATTTTCATATTCAGATTATTGTACTATTGACCAGCTGATATACTCAAAAATACGAAATTTATCTCTTAAATACTCCCTATTAAACAAGCATGAACAAAAGAAAATATATTAATTAGAAAGATAATCTAGAGGAAATTACAAAGTGTACAAAAGTCATAGTAAAATGCTTGTTAAGAAAACTTTCGGCAATATTCTAATGTTGCTACATGACACTACTATAGTCAACATATTTAATATTTGTCATTTCATCTTCCGTAAAAAGGAAAAAATGTTACCACTTTATGATAATCAAGATATATCCACTACCTAATAGCTATATCAAGTAAAAATGAAGTCATTTTGGTGCAAGTGGGAAATCTACCTTATCAACTACACTTATTTTTTCTATATATGATAAAAGCAAAGATCCACTTTCATAATACTATTATTATATTATTATATATAATTGGAAATTAAACAGTCAACTTGCTCATCGACCAAGGGGACATTACTGTCCTTTCAGTTAAAATTCGTGTACACAAAATATTTATTTAGCGATGTTATTTGATGGCTATTATTTAATTTGGTTTAAAGGAGATTTAGTGAATCATAGACATGAAATGATTGTACTGTGGTTGGATGGTTCATGTTCTATTTTAGGTGTTGGAAGTTGCATTGCTGATTAATTTAAGAGATCTATTATACTAATGTAATTGTAAATAATGTAATAAGAAATTAAAGGTGCAATGCTATATTTTTAATTTGCTGAAAGGTTTGTTGTAATTATGTGGGCATATTTCAGGGGTTTTATCAGAATGTCAGTGAGTCCAGCCAATTCCCGTGTGCATCTCCGACTCTAGAATCTAGGAACTTGGGTCACGCGCGTTAGTGAAGCGTGTGGGTATTCTCTTCTACACAGGAAGGAAGATTCTTCTTATTGATTCCATACATATTAAAATACGAAAAAAAGGCCCGCATTAGTTTGGTGTAAGTTGATTTATTCCATTAATTATACGGATTAATTATATCACATTAAAAGCGAGTATCAATGAAATGAATTTAATTTTTTATTTCACCATCATGAAAGTTGCACTTGTTTAGTCCTACTTATTTACAATATTTAGCTGATGTTAGTCTCAGTTTTCTTGGTGTCAATTTTTGTGGTACCGTTTGAATTTTGAGAGTCAAACAAAATATTTTTAACTGAAGTTTTTTAATATGTCTTTTAAATATTTTGAACTATCAATTATTATGACTTATAGTTTTTTTTACATAGTTCTAAATATAAAAAAATTATTTAAACATTTCATATCTAGATTCACGATCAAAATTAAAAAAATTGACTTTTGAAATCTCAAATGTGCCACATATATTGAAACAGAAGAAATGTGAAGATGTTGGTTGAGGAGGATGGAGCTACGTAGTCGGATATACATCAAATCAATATATATAATAAAGCTAAAAATAACCAATTCTATGTGGCATCTCTCTGTGACCACCAAATGCATTTATTTTTTATCTCCTTTTTTTGACATTTTCTCAATCATTTTTATCATTAACTATATTTAAAAGCTCATATAAAGATAATAAAAAAAAGAATTGTAGTAATAAATTAAGAAGATGAAGAGTCAATAGCATGAGCATCACCTTCAAAATTAATATTAACTTGTAAATGCAATAAACATATGTATTAAATGTTTGATTAATGACCTCATTTTCTGATAAAAAAATTAATAATGATCAACATTCACAATGTTCATAGCAAAATATGTTAAACATGATATAATGTAACCATAAAGAAATTACTTTTCCAATAATAGTTTTGAACCTTTCATAGTCCTTTTTTATGGAGGAATACTAAACGACGTGACGAGGCCTCTTCCTCTATTTTGGAGTATTAACTCTCATTATTTTCTCCCTCACTTGTAAGTTGTAAGTTGTAACTTACATTGTTAAATATACACAATATACATGTGTATATTGGGCTCTCGGCTGGTTCTCGGATTTTCCCCCTTTGTACCGTGTAGTTTAGGTAAATATTTAGTATCATAGTTTAGGTAATGTTGTAATGTAATTAGTATTGTACACTTACCATAATAATTGTATTACCATAAATGTATAGTTAGTATCCAAGTAGAATAAGATTTTAGGAATAGGATTCTCCTATTATGGAAATATGTAACTTGTATAAATAGTCTTTCAATCAATGAAAATAATCTCGGGATTATTTCTTTCATACATCGCATTTAAATTCATTAAATCTCTTTAATTACCAAATACTACATTTAAATATGAAGATAAAGAACAAGTGTAGACAATCCATGTTGATTAGGAACGACTCTTATTTCCTTGCGTTTTTCTTCCTACACAAATTTTAAATTTCAATGTCATTATACTATGTTCATCCTTTTAAACTTCTGCTTATTTTCAGACATCAATTTTTTCCCAGGCTAATGAATATGAAGGTTGCAGGTTTTTGAGATGAGAAGGTAAGCAAAGAATTCTTTGCTATGAAAATATTAATTATTTTTATTTAACTATCTGTAAGTTTTTTGCTGGTGAGACTATTCAACTCTTTATCATTTCACCTTATGATATTCTAATATTTTTGTTGCTATTTTGGATTTGGTAACCTATAACTCCAGTTTGTTCATAGAATTTCACTCTTTTTTTTCTTCAAAATAATGTTTGGTATACAATATTAGATTCATTGTTTAAATTTTTTTGAAGGTAAAGTGCAATTCAAAAAAAATCAAGTAATGCTTCGAAGTAAGAGAAATCCTGAGGTGCCTTTTCTAAAGTCGACTGAAGAAGATAACCAAAATATAGTAATCAAGTCGTGAAGAAAATTATGTAGAGATGGACTCCATTTTCTTTGTAAGATATTTTTCAAGTCTTTTTTTAATTTGCTTTTTTCTGTTTAGGTTTTTACTATAAGAGCACAAACCATGTTGGTTATTCTCCTATCCTTTGTAAGTTTGTACAGTTTTACGAAGCACTAGTTTCCTTTGATTAATCCTGAAAGCTAACATTAATACAAAACTATATAGAATATTATTTTCCAGAGCTATTGTGTATAATATTGTTGTTTCTTAATTAATAGTCTAATATGTAGATTGTAGCCTGTCAGTTATTTTATATGAATGTTAAACATGTCATAAAAAAAATTATGATCTAAAATATGGGATGAATTTCTTATTGGGTTAAAATCACATCATTAAGAGTAAAATAAAAAAATTAAACCAAATCATATTTTCCTTTATAAATTTATGTATTTATACATATGCACATATATAGATCGCTCCAACGTTTTTAATGACATCCAATATTACAAAATAAAAAAAATGAAGCATTAACACTAACATGAATTAAAACTCAAAATCCAATTTATTTGGATTGAACATTAAAAAGAATCGTTAGAATATCTTTAGCGCTCAAATATTTAAAAATTTGTTTTCTGAATTTAACAAGGAATTTTATAACTGTGCGAAGCGCGGACAAATTCACTAATTTTAAATATACACCACATTCATGATTCAACTTGAATTATTTTTTAAGAAGAAAACACAATGTTTCTAAGGTTGCACTACGCATTCGCTGTTTCTGCCTTGAATCATATATTTGTACATGTATGTATATATATTTGCACCGTACAAATTGGTATAGTGTAATGGTACAGTTATGTTCTGTACATCCACAAACTTAAAAGTCTATACCTACCCTCTTGTTCTAATTAGGAAATAAAATCTCAAGGCTCTGATCATGGAAACAAGTGGGAAGTACTTTTTCATCAGATTACAGATTAAGCAATCGCCTTTGTTATTAAGCAGTTTAATCTCTAGTGTGAGATATCTCCGTGCAAATCCAAATTTAATTAATTTCTAATGCGAGTATCGACCACTGAATGGTAAACAAAAAGGCTGATGATGGAAATCAAGAACACATGAGTAAGTAGGGGGAGTAAACAAGGGAAATGAGAAGTCGGCATCAAATTTAGCCAAAACAAGTTCAACATCAAGTAACACAGAGGACGAAAATGACAACATCGATCTCTCCCACAGTACAAATTAAATTGCACAAGTAACCACTATTGTTTAATTTGCTACTCCTTTTGTCCTATTTCCAATATTTTCAAAGCGTGATCATTCTACAGGAAAGGTACAAGCACTTCTCGCGGAAAGAGTTTGTTGATATGATAACGGAGACAAGATGGGGTTGTTCAGATTATAAGCGTTCTTCACTTTCAATCCGAAAATTGCGAATTCGAGTCGCCAAGGGAGTAAAGTGGGAAACTCCTGAGGAGGGGTATATATATATATATATAAAGATATGATAATGGATCTAATTAACCTTGTGCGCAGAGTAATTAGAGCACACCTACTTTCACCGAAATATAGAGTATTTCATATCACCATTCTAAAGAAAAGTAAATTGCACAGATACTTTAAAATTTAAATTCCCTCAATAGAACTTAATTAACTCTGTCACGTATGATCGATTTCCTTTTTTTATAAAAGACTACCAAATCCTCCACATGAGCACTTAAGATTTCGGATCCACCTATGGTGAAAGGTGATATTTGTTGATAAAGACTAAGAATGAGAGCCTGATCAAGTTGGCTTGTGCATGCATGTGCAGCTCGACACGTTTCTGCAAAGGGGCGAATTCACAAAATTAATTATGCTTCGACAGAATCTAAGTTTTTATTCAAACTCGATATTTATTTATTTGCCTCTGTTTCAACTTCCTCTTTGCTTAATTGATTGTGCCATGACATGAATGCTAGCTGTTTCCCCTTGGATGAATGACGAATTCCCTCGACCCCATTTCCACAATTCGTTCATGTACATCTTGCTGACTGCTGGACTTAATAGTAAGCACGTAATAGTTTTTGCTCACTATTTTAAAATCTTAGAATAGTTGCTAACATATCTTTTCTTGTGATGATAAGTAGGCGTTTGTACATTATCTCATGATTTCACCTCAGGAGATGAAATCAGTGTTTGGACACGCGATTTCATTTCATGATTTTATCTCATGAGATGAAATCTCAAATCATCTAAAAAGACATGATTTGAGATTCCAAATCATGATTTCAAATTTTTAAATGTAAAAGTTGACCCATAAATTTTTATTTTATAAAAAAAGATTCATAAGTTGGTAGATATATTTACGAATTATGTTTGCCAACTATTTATATTTGTTTACCCTACAACGGTACATTTAAATTTGTATACGTGGTCAAGGGAACGTGGATCTCAAGTGACAGATCTGATAATAATTTTAGGTAAAATTATATTATAAATAGACAATAATAAGAGTAAGAAAGTAGCAATTAGCCTGAGCTTTGAGACAACTTCTGGGCAAAGTTTCGACAGCTCGTATGCAAGCACAATAATCAAGAGAATGTGAGCAAGTGTATTGTAATAACTTGAATATGATATCCTTACAATGAAATTATGTATCCTATTTATACATGAGCTACACGGGTACACAAACCACGAAATATGCCCTCATTAATACAGGAGAATTAATGTTGTAATAATTGGACAATTAGTATCTCAGTAAATGCCATCAATGCTCTGTTGGAAGACATACAACTGGTTCAATAACGGCGGTCCGTTGCGATCCAAATGGTTCTCCTGACCTTCTGAGTCACTGGTATCAGCCATGCATATGACGCTCCCGGTACCACTCGTATCTAACTTATAGTGCCTTATGCAGATCTGAACTTGACTCAGCATCGTGTTCCACACGTCACACTATAATTCGTACAACTATCTTATACGAATTTTGCCCTGTACAGATAGTCCCCACACTTTACGAGCGCAAATCTTGCGCGCTCGGAAAGTGGATTTGAACCCCCGACTGAATGAACCTTTCACTTCAGTTGGAAATTTGAAATGTAATTATTACAAGACTTGTCAAGCATCACATCCATTCAATGCTTCTGAAATGACGGCAACTGAACAATCTCTCTGATCGACTTAAAGTATAGCAATGATGATGCACGTCTTTTCACTTCTAAACGTTATATTTTCATACCATAAATAGGAGGCCAAATCCCACATAGAAGGAAACCATAATCTTCCTCAAAGTTACTGTCTCCATAAATTTTCCTTCCTCCTTAAAATTTGTTTCCATAATGTCATCCACAAAATATTCTCCTTCTCGTTCCCCGACCAACAATGACGATCCTCCAAATCGTCGTCCTGGGAACGAACATACTTCCCCGAAGAGGCAAGAGGTTGACTTGCACTCCATTGCTGCAGAAATTCTTTCTTCTGTATTCGATTTCTCTAGGGACCTTCGTGTTCAGAGCAACTTCAAACATGTTGAAAGGATTGAATCTTTGATTACTGCCAAGATTCTCCCCGATGTTGTGAAAGATTGCAACCTCTCTTCTGATATAGTCATTAGAACAGTTGACCGAGTTTACCACAATGTTGAAGGATTTTCTATGACCTACACATACCCTTTTACTATTGGCTTCAAGCTTCGTATCCCCCAAATTATCGAAGACATTTGTCGACGATACAGAGTCTGTTTGGGGCAAGTTGCTCCACAAATCTAGTGATTAGTTTATTGCATACAGATGCTAGCAGATAATGCCAATGCCCCGTTAACCATTGATCACATTTTCCTTCTCTACTACCCCCATTTTTATCGGAGTGGTATTATTCATTTATACCCCCGCGGAATTTGGAGCCTCATTAATGTCAAAGATGATTTTGACCGAGGTTGGCTTACCTGATTTGTTTTGATTAGGACTGGCCAAATATACCCCCGTGTTTATTTTTCTTTTTTGATTAAAAGAACTACCATTTCTTATGCAAACATCGTATTTTTCACAACCATTCTAGTTGAGCCACAACTGATTAAATGGATTTTTGAGCGGGTTGTCAGTCTTTTTCGTGCCTCTCCCGACATTATCCGATCATGAAAGAGTATTACCTCTTAGTGGTGGAAGAGGAAATACCACGATAAGTCTTGACCTAACTCTCTCTTTTTTTATAGGTTTCACCCTAGATTTCTCGGGATTTCTTTTCATCTTATTTATTCCATCCGTAGGACTCCCGACAAGAAAATATGCAACAAAGAAAGTGTCATCCCCCGTAGCCGCTTTGTCTAACATTCTTTAGTCTGCTTCCAGCAACTAAAAGCGTAAAACTCAAGACGAAGCTCTCGAGTCCCCAGTGGGAATTGGTTCTCGGATTAGAAACCGCCGCCGGCTTGCTGAGTACTGGAAAGAGGTACATACATAAGCAAAATTGGTTTGACGATGAGGAGAAGGTGATCGATGAAAGAACCTGCCCTGGGAGTCCCCTGTGGGATGCTCCAGAGACAGAGACAATTATTCATCTTGGTGTCCCTTCTAAGCACAACGCAATCACTACTTCCAGTACTAAGGCCGGGACATCTATTTCTTCCTCTAAAAAATCCCCTAACGCTACTTTTGAGGCTTCTCATGCACACCTTGCAGACTTGCTTTTGCAGGTAACATATTTCTTCCTTTTAATTGCTTTTCATATGCTCATGCTTCCTCACCGACCCTAATTCCTTCATCCAGGGTCATGCCACTGCTCCCTCCACCATGAATTTGGCTAAGGAAATGGGCTCTTCTTAAGAGGAAAAGAAGTTGAAGGAGGAAATTCAGCATCTTAGAGCCAAAATTAAATACCCCGAGCCGATCTTAGAGATTTAGGCTCTCTTCAAGCCTCTACCTGGCTGCATTTGTAAGATGACATTGACTCTCTTCAGGACCGGGAGAATTCCCTTCAGGTTTTAACCACTTTTTATGTGACCCTTCAAGGGAGGACAACAAGGTTAGTAGCAGATTTGGCAGATCCAAGGGTATCTGAACACCTCCGAGCACATCATCACTAAGCTCTAGGTAAATGCCAAATATGAAAGCTTTTGAGAGATCTGGTTGTTCTGAAGAGTAGCGTGGATACCCTTGAAAAGGCCAACAAACCAGGATTTGATATCCCTTCTGAACTCCTGGATGCAGAAATTGACCTCCACGATGCTGAGCTAATGTTGGAAGGTCTATGAGGAGATACATAGGATTCAAATATGGAAACTGGTGGAGAAGTTGGTGATGATGGTGATGAGACCCACCTATCTGATCTTTTGATCTTTTGTTTTTGTTAGTACTATTTAAAACACCTCCGGCGGATCATGGAGCGGGTAGACCGTAATCTTTCGCGCAGATTTTTATTTTCAATATTTTGTCTTGTTACCAGGTCACTTTTTGGACCGATTAGTACCTTTTATAATCTGATCGATTTTGATCTAGAAAATATGAATGAAAGAACTTCTCTTTTCGCAGTTACGTTCTAAGGTCTTCATTTTTCAATCTTAAAAGCATAATTTTACTTCTTTTGCTTCATGAACTGAGATCTTTTGTAAGAACTTAATTTACAACTGGCAATTACTAAACTTTGGAAACTTTTAATAATTTCCTATCAAACTTGATTTTATTCTGAAAGATGAGCTTTCATCTCATATCGGTGCTTCTCATGGTCTTTATAGTTGATTTCAGACTTGACTTGGTTTCAGTCAATATTAAAACTCTGGTACCTTTAGTATCTAGAGCCTTAACTTTTTTGTTAATGTTTTAATAAGAGAGGACCCTTATTTTTAATGATGTTGTAGAAGAGGACGTCTCCTGTTTATTATGACACAATTTTTTTGATATGTTTGAGATAACATACATTTTTATGCTCATGATGGAAAATATTTATTAATTATAAAGAAAATTATTGATTCCTTTGACTTACAAATATGAAGACACGTGCAAAAATAATCCGGCTGCCATCTAGTGTGGTCAGTCCGATTATATACATTTTGAACATCTGAGCAGTCCCAGTATCTGGGGAGTTCCCAGTATTAGGTGCTTTTCCTTGAAGTGCTAAAACTTATGTAAAATTTTCTTCACTCATATCGGGTGTATATAGCCCCCTAGTGTCTGGGAGTTCATGCTATGAAGACTCAGATACTATATAGCTCTCCTCGGTAGTAAGACAATTAACATGCTTATATCGCGTTGCTACCTCATTAAAAATCTTGCCGGAAAAATATGGTACAAAAACCGGACTAAAAGAAAAAAAGTGCAACACATATTTTGTCTCACTACACATAGTACTTCTTCAAATGGCTTACATTCTAATTACTAGGAAGTTTATTTCCTTGTTGGTCTGTCAGCTAATAAGCTTCTTTACCGACAATACCGATGACTGTATATGACCCTTCCCAATTTGCTCCTAATTTTTCTGCATTATGCTCCTGAGTACTTTGAGTTATCCTCCGGAGCACCAAGTCTCCAAGTTTGAAGTGTCGGAGATTTATGTGTCTGTTATAGTAACGTTCTATTCTTTCTTTTTTGGCAACTATCCGGACATAAGCAAGGTCCCAACGTTCTTCTAGCAAATCCAGGTGCATGGACATTGATTTCGCATTTGATTTGTCCTCAGCCCAGAGATATCACAAACTGGGAGTTCCCACTTTAACCGGGATCAAGTCCTCTGCACCATAGACTAAGGAAAAAAAAGTTTCTTCGGTACTCATTTTTATGTGGTTCTATATGCCCATAATATTTCTAGTAGCATAGGCGACCAGTTTCTTTTTACAGCTTCCAGTTTCTTCTTCAAGTTCTGGATTATAGTCTTTTTTGTTGACTCTGCCTGACCATTCTCATTGGGATGATAGGGAGTGGAGGTGGTCCGCTGGATATTCAAGTCATCTAGGAACTTTATGACTTATGCCCCAAAACAATTCCGACTGTTGTCACATGCTATCTCTTTTGGGATGCCAAAATGACAAATGATGTGTTGCCAAATGAAGTCCTTCACCTCTTTCTCCCGAATCTTTGTATAAGTTGCAGCTCAACCCATTTAAAGAAATAGTCAGTCATAAATATAATTAGACATACCTGTCCTGGTGTCGTTGGCAAGGGTCCGACAATGTTCATCCTCCATTTTATGAATGGCCACGGAGACACTATCAGATGAAGTTCTTCAATCGATCGGTGTAACAGTTGCGCATGGCGCTGACATTTATCACATTTCTTTACAAACATTTTGGTATCTTCTTCGATCTGGGGCCAATAGTAACCGGCCCTCATGAGCTTTCTCATTAAGGATTCTGCTCTCAAATGATTTCCACAAATGCCTTCATGGACTTCCCTCATCACATAATTGGCTTAATCAAGGTCTAGCACTGAGCTAGGGGACCATAAAAACACCTTCGATAAAGTTTTCCATCTACGACACAGTATCAGGCAACTTTATTCCTCAAAGCTCTTGATGATTTTGGGTCCTCCAGGAGCTTTTTGTTCACAAGATAATCCAATAATTCATTCCTCCTGTACCAAGTTAGGCTAGTTGAATTAACCTCGTCCTATCCGATGGGATCCAGTGCTGAATGCAACAGTTGAACAACTGACTCGGTCTTAGAACCCTCGGCTTTCGTGCTGTAACCTAAGTTTGCGAGTGCATGTGCCTCTATGTTTTCTTCCTGGGGTATATGCACCATCGTCCATTTTTAGAAATGAGATAAAATCTTTAGAGCCTTCTCAAGGTATCTTGACATGTGGTCTTCATTGGCCTCGAACACCCCATGGATTTGGTTTACTACCAGCAACGAGTCACACTTGACTTCAATAATTTGAGAACCTAAACCTCAGGCTAGTTTCAAACCTGCAATCAAAGCCTCATACTTGACTTCATTATTAGTCAATGGGTTGCTATGTATTGCTTGTCTTAAAATTTCTCCGGTGGGAGTTGGTAATACTACTCTTAGACCGGTTCCCTTGACGTTGAAGGCACCATCTGTGTAGAGTGTCCAGATCCCAAAGGCAGTCCCCGAGATCAAGATAGCCTCTTTTTCCGCATGTGGGGTTATTTCTGGACTGAAACTGGCCACAAAATCCGCAAGGACTTGTGATTATATCGTACTCCAGGGTTTATATTCAATATCAAATTCACTTAATTCAACCACCCATTTAGCCAAGCGCCCGAAAATTTCAGACTTGTGCAACATATTTTTAAGAGAGAATATGGTTACTATGACAATTGGGTAGCATTGAAAATATGACAGAAGCTTTCGCGATGACATTACCAAGGCGAAAGCCAATCTTTCAAGTAACGAGTATCGGGTATCTACCCCTGACATTAATATACTTATGTAATAGACAGGAAATTACATATATTTTTTTCCCATACCAAAACTGCACTTATCGCTAGCTCCGAGACTTCCAGATATATAAGTAGTTATTCTTTATCCTTTGGCTTTGACATGAGCGGAGGACTGGATAGGCAGACTTTTAGGTCCTGTAGGGCCTGTTGGCATTCCGGCATCGAAACAAAATCGTTCTTGGTATTTAGAAGTGAAAAAAATCTGACACTTTTCTGATGATTGGGATATAAACCTGCTCAGGGCTGTCACTCGCCCGATCAACTACTGCACTGCTTTTACATCTTCAAACATGTCTGGTATGTCTTAGATAGCCTTTATTATATTAGGGTTTATCTCGATTCCACTCTGAGAAACCAAGAAACCCAAAAATTTTGGGGAGCCCACCTCGAAAGAACATTTCTCGGGATTTAGCTTCATATTATACTTCCTCAGCACCTCAAAGGTTTCCTGCAAATGACTTAGATGGTCCTTTGCGCAAAAACACTTAACAAGCATATCATTTATATATACTTCCAGTATTTTTTCTATTTGAATATTTTATTTACTAACTTTTGATATGTTGCTCCGACATTTTTCAGTCCAAATGACATAACATTATAACAATAAGTACCAAAAGTAGTTAAAAGATGTTTTCTTTTAGTCTTTCGGATGCATCCTTATTTGGTTATACTCGAAATATGCATCAAGGAAACTCATCATCTCATGCCTGGCCATAGCATCGATCATCTGATCTATATTTGGCAACGAAAATGAGTCTTTCGGATATGTTTTGTTCAAATATTTATATTCAATGCACATTCTAAATTTATTTTCCTTTTTTGGTATTATGACTATGTTTGCTAATCAGTTAGGGTACTTTACTTTCCAGATTTATCCTATATTAAGTAATCCAGATACCTCTTCTTTTACAAACCTACTGCGGAATTCGACGATTTGGCCATTTTTCGGCCACACGGGAGGAAAATTGAGATCCAGGCCCAATTTATGAGTTGTGACTTATGGAGGGATGCCTGTCATATCTTTATGAGACTATGAAAAGCAATCAGCGTTAGATATAAGATATTAAAGAATTAAATTCCTGGGCCCCAGGGTTAACCCTGTGACCAGGTATACCTTTATGTTGGGAGATTCCAGATGTAGCACAATCTGCTCAAGTTTCTTTATAGTGGAATTGGTGGCATCTGACTCATCCGGTACCTGAAAATATCTAGGCACCTGGTACTAGTCTGAATATTCCTTCACCGAATAGATCGATTTTGATTCTACCAGTGGAACCGGGTGGATATCTACTGGTGTCGGCTCTGCTTTCTTTAATTGCTATTTAGGATCTGTCACTACCTCTGGTTCTTCTATGGCGAACATTTCCATGGCAGTGGGTTGTTCGCCTCGGATTTGCTGAATCCCTTCTAGTGTAGAAAATTTAACCAATAAGTGCAATGTCGATAGGATCGCCTTCATATCATGTATCTACGGCCTTCCGAATATTACATTATATATCATATCACCATCGATGACATATAGTTTTTTTTATCTTAATAACTCCTATCGCGTCCATCGGTAGATCCACTTCCCCCTTCGTGGTTCGCTGGACATATTGAAACCTGAAAGGATTTTGGCAGCCGAAACTATCTTGTCTGCCATATTCATTTCCTCTACCATCTTCAGCCGCATTATGTTAGCCAAAATTCCAGAATCGATCAGAACTCTCTTTACCTGGAAGTAGTCGATAGGTACCATGACCACCAGTGCATCATTATGAAGGAAGATTACACCGGCAACATATTCTTCGGTGAATGAGATAAATATGTTCGTCGGGTATCTCCCAGAATCTCTTCTTTCGGGTTACTGATATTTTTGTCTTTTTGGCCGGGATAAATTATGTAACGGCAATCATTGACCCACCATAGATCATGTTTATAACATGAGGTGGTGCATTCGTATTCGATTTACCTTCGATGTGAGGTCCCCACTCATAATTGTTGCGAGCTCCCTCGCTCAAATATTCTTGAAGGTGGCTCCTGCTTAGCATTTCTGCCACCTCTTCTCGTAGATATCTGTAATTCGCATTTTAAGTCCGTGAGTGTCATGGAAATTGCACCAGATGGATTGATCTCTTTTTCTTGGATCAAATCGCAATGGTTTCGGTTATCGGACGCTAGATGATTTCTCAGTACCACCACCATTTGCTCTTCGTCGATGTTGAAGTTATACTCGGATTATTTCGAGTACCCGATACCTTTAACAACGTTAGACGAATTACCTTTATCAAAATTTATCAATTCTTGATTGTTTCGTCTAGGACATCCTTTATTATTCAACTTTTCAAAGGATAAAAAACCTTGTCCACCTCTCTTCTTTTCGGGGGTAAGATAAGATTGGAAGCAATTTTTTGAGGAATTTCGGTCGGCTCCAGCTTATTTGTCAGACTTTCCAAAGATATTACCGGCCTTAGATCCAACATATCATCTTAAATATGGATCTTGGACTCATACAGGTTGTGCACATCTTTCCAAGTTGTAGCCTTGAATTCCAAGAGATTTTCCTTAAGCTTCCGACAGGCATCTGAATTTGAAGGATTCAAACCCTTTGTGAAAGCCTCTGCAGCCCATTCGTCCGGGACTGCGGGTAGTAGCATTCTGGATCCGGGAAATGAAGTCCCTAAGAAGTTTTGTCCTTGCATAATGTGAAAGATACCCGTCTTGTGCGTCTTCACCTTCCGAGCCTCTGCATGAGCTTTTATGAACATGTCAACGAGTTGGGCGATTGAGTGCTGAGAGAGTTGTGAATACCATGTCAAAGCTCTCTTAGCAAGTGTTTCAGCAAACTTTTTGATCAGAACTAATTCTATTTCATGTTCCTTAGATCATTTCCTTTTACGACCGTAATATAGTCCATTATGTGCCCTTGTGGATCAGTAGTTCCATCATATTTGGCTACAAAAGGCATTTTGAACTTTTGGGGGATTAGTTCTAGCGCAGCCTCTATCTTATACGCCAATTGAATGTATCTCTTTGCATCTGGATCATCAACCACATGAGGAGCCCCCGGTATTTGACTGAACTAGTGTTGGAACTCCTTGGAGGATTTTTTCCCACTTTTTATGCATTGGTGTCGACTTTGTTTGTCATATCTTTCATGAATTTAAAGACCATTTCCTGAAATTAATTTTCAGGGACGGCTTCGCTTTCCGAACCATTATTTTTTATTTACCCTAGTCATTACTGGTTTCTCCATTAACATTTGTTGGAGGCACCGATTTGTCTGTTAGAGTACTGCCAACATTTTTAGACATATACTCCGCTTGAAATCGCATCAGACACTCTAACTGCTCACTCATAGCAGTATTCTGCGCCCTCAGATTATGTATGACTTATTTATGTGTTTCGTCATTGGGAGAATCCTTATGCCGAGTCTGTCCGCCTCCGAAAGTGGCTCCATTTGCAAAAATTGGGTCCTCTGGTATTGTGGTTCCTATTGGCAAATCATCCGGTCCGAGTGGAATGTTGCTTGTGTTGTCCTCGATGTTGCCACTACTTCTGTGTTCTCGTACTCTTTTTATCTATTTATTCTAAACAATAAACAAGACTTAAAGAAGAAATTAGGTTAGTAGAGGGGTCACTTGTAACACCACAATTGTCCAGGCCTCACTGTGGGCGCCAAATTGTTTACCCGTAAAAAGGTAGAGTTGAATTTGTATACGTGGTCAAGGACACGTGGATCTCAAGTGACAAATCTGATAATACTTTTAGGTAAAATTATACTGTAAATAGACAATAATAAGATTAAGAAAGTAGTAATTAATATGAGCATTGAGACAACTTCAAGGCAAAGTTTCGACAACTCGTATGCAAGCACAATAATCGAGAGAATGTGAGCAAGTTTATTGTAATAACTTGAATATGATATCCTTACAATGAAATTATGTGTCCTATTTATACATGAGCTACATGGGTACACAACCCACGAAATATGCCCTCATTAATACAGAAGAACGAATGTTGTAATAATTGGACAATTAGTATCTCAATAAATGTGATATATGCTCTGTTGGAAGACGTACAACCGGTTCAGTAATGGTTGTCCGTTGCGATCCAAACGGTTCTCTTGACCTTCTGAGTCATCAGTATCATCCATGCATCTGACGCTACTGGTACCATTCGTATCTAATCGGTAGTGCCTTAGGCTGATCTGGACTTGACTCAACACCGTGTTCCACGCGTCACACTATAATTCGTACAACTGTCTTATATGAAATTTATCCTATACAATATCAAATATTAAAATATCTACAAGTTGGTAGTATATTTATAACAAATTTACTCTTATCAACCATGTGGGAGGATTATATTAAAGAGTAGTTACACTACAACTCATGTTCAATTTTTTTATTTTATTGAATTAAAGTTTGATCAATTGATGTTGTATTTTTTTTAGAAAGGTCTTCTAGTAGCGTATTAATTTTGTTATGAACTATGACTTGCTCAATTGGTAAGATTGTATAAGAACTGGAAAAGTTTTGATGGTTTTCACAAATTGTTAGGGTTTTATGTCTATAAGAAAAAATATAACTTAAGAAATTCAAATTGCATGTCCAAATAAAACTTCAACTTCAAATCATCATGATTTCATCTCATTATTTCAAATCATATCTAAACGACTCCTAAATATATACTATATATTATGGATGGTTCTAATAGTGTTTTAGTAGCCGCATTAGTTGATGAATTGATAATGTGGTTATCAATATTAAAAACATGACGATCGAATTGACAGCATAAACAAATAATTAAACGTAATGGTAGGTTTAAAGATTCCAATTCAATAAACCTTAATAACAATAAAGAAATTAACTTAAGAGAGAATCTTAGCATTTTGCTAAATGTAATCTTTCTTTATTGACCAGATTTCAACCGACTCACACATTTCTCCCACAAGAATAACCGTACGTTAGGTCAGGCCAACTTTTAAGCTGCACCATTGAATTTGCATTTTAGACATTTACCTAATTATTTTTCTTTTCATTCACTTTAATCAACTAGCTACTAACAGTTGGTATGGTCGCTTGTTATTGTTATTTTAATTAGTAGTATTAACAACTTATTTTTAAATAAACGATTATGCCATTGTCTGAACATGTTGCAATTGACTATCATAAGAAAAAATGATTCAGAATTTGAACTTTATCGGTTTGAATTCTATTGAATGAGGAACAGCTTAAAAGAAGTATAGCAAGAGCAGTAAGGTCATTTTGACTCAATACGGAAATTAGTTAGGATTAGTTAGTTTGTTAAGTTCCTTAGGTTAGTTAGTAGTCAAGTCATTAGTGTTAGTTAATGACACAATAATCTTTGTATATATATGATATCAATGTTTATGGAAACACAAGATGAATAATATACAAAACACAAGATGAATAATATACATGAAAATATAATTCTCTCTTTACAAATTCTTCTTCTTCTTCCTCGCTACAATTAGGGTTTAATTCATTTTTCATGGTATCAGAGCACAGGGATACAAAGCCCGTGCTAGTGCGATTTTGATTCTGGTTTATATTCCGCATTCATAAATTCAATTAATTCTTCGCAAATCAATGGTGATCGAAGATAATACACTTAACAATGGTGTAAATGTGACTCAAGTCACTAGTACTGGTTCTTCACAAGGTACTGGTGTTACACAAGATGTAATCGATTACAATCACCCTCTTTTCTTGTCACCGGCATATCAGAGTAGAAACATATAATTTCATTTCAATTGACTAGGATTGAGAACTATGCCATCTGGTATCGATCAATGAGTATAGCCTTATTAGGAAGGAACAAAATTAGGCTTGTTGATGGTACATGCAGTAAAGATAAATTTCCAGATTCGATGGATAATCATTGAAAAAGAGCAAATGCAATTGTGTTGTCTTGGATCATGAGTTCAGTTGTGAAAGGATTATTGGGAGGAATAATGTATGCAACTAGTGCACAAGTTGTATGGCAAGATTTCTTTGAGAGGTTCAACAAGATGGATGATTCAAGAACATTTAACATTCACAAAGAAATTGTGTCTTTGACTCGAGGTACAACTTCAGTTTCTACTTATTTTTCTAAACTCAAAAATTTGTGGAAAGAATTTGAGTCTTTGATCCCAACACCTGACTGTAATTGTGAAAGATCCAAAGATTTTGTGGTACATTTGCAAAAATTGAAATTGTATCAGCTTCTAATGGGTTTAAACGAGTCCAATACTCAATCAAGAAGTCAAATACTTATGATGTATCCCACACCTACCACTAATCAAGCATATGCTATGGTACTGAGTGATGAAGGACATAGAGATATTGCTGCAAATTCAGGTCTGTTAGGGGCTAATCATAGTGATATGGAAAGTATGGATGTAGCAATGTTTACTAGGAATAATGCTAGGCCTACACAGAAGTATAAAAATGCTTGCATACCGAACAACAACAATAATTTGTACTGTGAACACTGCAAGATGAGAAATCATGTCATAGATGATTGTTACAAGCTTTATGGGTATCCACAAGACAATAGAACACAAACGTTTAATAGTAATCAAGATGTAAGGAAGAAGAAAAGGCCATATCCTGCAGAAAATGAGAACAACAATAGATATAGATATGGCAATAATCAAGCAAGGTATACTGATAATCAGGACAGATATTCTGCATATAATGCAATGACTGAGGAGTTTGTTCTTACTAATCAGACAAATGCTACACAAACTCTGAACAATTACAACACAAGCCAAATGCTATCTCAGAACAGTCAAAATCAGATAGGGTCTAGCAGTGAAGCTAGCGTGATGCAACAGTCACAAATGGGACCTAAGATGGGCACTTATCTATTCACAAATAAGCAGTATGATCAGCTTGTCAATATACTCTAAGGATGTGGTGATGCAGCCTTAGCAGCAACTAATGCAGGTATCAATACTGTTTTGTTAGCTTCTAAAATATTCCAAGAATGGATTATTGATGCTGGTGCTACAAACTATATGGTAGAAAATGAGAAATTGTTAGACAAGTCTACTATAGTTTAAAGCAGTAATCCTAAAAAAGTACTATTGCCTAATGAAGACATAGCTTTAGTTACTCATACTGGAAGTAGTATGTCAGAAAGGAGCACCATTAACAATGTATTTCATATACCACAATTCAAGTTCAATTTGATGTCAATATCAAAGATAACAAGGAAACTGAATTGTTTAGTGAAGTTTTTCTCTGATTTTTGTGTATTTCAGAATTCTTACACTAGGAAGGTGAAGGAGATTGGTAAAGAAGAAGAAGGTCTTTACATACTGGTTGATCAGTCCTATAACAATAATAGAGCTTCTGCATTTGTGTCTTGCTTTGGGAAAAAACTGACCATAACAGTAGAAGAAGTAGATCTATGGAACAAGAGGTTTAGGCATGTCTCCACTACTACTTTGAACAAGCTATTACCTGTGAAACTAGATACTATAGGTGGAAGATTGAATAAGTGCATTGTGTGTCCATGTGCAAGACAGACAAGAAAACCATTTTTTATTAGCTTTATAAAGATTGTTAGTGCTTTTGATTTGGTTCATATGAATGTGGGGGGCCATATGAAACTGCAACCTATGATAGTAACAAGTATTTCTTGACAGTAGTTGATGATTTTACTAGATTTACATGAATATTTCTATTGAAATATAAATCTGATGTGTGTGTGGTGATTCAACAATTTATTGATTATGTAAAGACTCAGTTTGACTGACTAGTGAAAACAGTAGGTTCTGATAATAATACTGAATTTACATGCAAAAAATGTTCAAAGGAGTGGAAATTGTACATCAAACTAGTTGTGCTTACACTCCTCAGAAAATGGTGTAGCCGAGAGAAAGCACACACACATTTTAGAGGTAACAAGGGCTATTAAATTTCAAGCTAATATACCTATTAGATTTTGGGGTATGTGTGTACTTGCAGCTGTGTACTTGATCAATAGACTTTCAAGTACTGTGTTATCGAACAAATCTTCTTATGAGAGATTATATAATAAAGTTTCTGGTTATAGTCATTTCAAAGTACATGGATGCTTATGTTTTGCCAAAATCCTAGATGAACATGACAAGCTTAAGTCAAGATCAAGACAGACTGTCTTTATGGGATATTCAGCTATTCGGAAGGATTATTGTTGTATGATAGTTCTACTAAAAGTTTTTATGTTAGTAGAGATGTTCAGTTTAGGGAGGATGTGTTTCCTTTCAAAGAAAGTGCTAGCAATACACCTTCAAGTTTGTGTCCTACTGAGCCATTGGTCTCATATACTCACAGTCACAAAGACTGCATTCCAGTACCTCATAATCCACCTGCTACTACAATTGATATTTCTATACCTACAAATGAAATTCCTTCTCAATATCCTCTTCTACAACCTCTAGTCCCACAAAAACCACAAGAATTACCTCTAGTCTAAAATCAACAAATACCTCTCAACAATGCAGAAAATTAAAACAATAAAATTGTTCTACCTGAGAGAAGATCAGAAAGAGGGAGGGATCCACCTGTGTGGATGAGAGACTCTGTATCTCTGAATATTCATCAAGACAAACCTTATGCAATGAATAAGTATCTATTATATGATCATTTGTCTTCAAACTATCAAGAATTCATATCAACTTCTAGTATGACTACAGAGCCTACATCTTAACAAGAGGTTATCAAAGATCCAAGGTGGGTTCAGGCCATGAAGGCTGATATAGATGCTTTGGAAAGTAATCACACTTGGAAAGTTGTCACACTGACTAGTGATAAAACACCTATATGGTGTAAATAAATATAAAATCTTTCGAGAAGTTGAAAGATTCAAAGCAAGGCTTGTAGTCAAAAGGAAGGCATAGACTATCAAGAAATATTTTCTCCTGTTGTAAAAATGAAGACTGTAAGAACAGTCTTAGCTATTGCTGCCATGGAAAGTTGCATATTCATCAAATGAATGTCTGCAATGTCTTTCTATAAGGTGATCTATATGATGAAATATATATGGATTTTCCACAGGGATTCAAGAGTCAGGGAAGAAGAAGGTGTGTAAACTCATTAAATCCTTGTATGAATTAAAACAAGCTCCAAGACAATGAAATGCAAAACTTACTGAGGCTCTTATCAAAGATCAGTTTCACCAGAGTCATAGTGATCAATCATTGTTCATTAAAAATACAAAAGAAGAAATGGTTATGGTACTTGTGTATGTTGATGATATGCTCATCACTGGAAGTTACCTCAGACTGATTACTGGGACAAAGGAAGTATTGCAAAAGGCATTTAAAATAAAAGACCTTGGAGAACTAAAGTATTTTCTGGGAATAGAATTTGCTAGGTCTAGCAAAGGAATTCTCATGCATCAAAGAAAGTACACTCTAGAACTTGTCTCATAAACTAGGCTATCAACATCTAAACCTGCTATAACACCTATGGATACAAGCATCAAATTGACATCTGAACTATATGATGATCATCTCAAAGAATTAGAGAAATCAGAGGAAAACTTTAGCAGACAAACAAAGAGTTCAGTAGATGATCCACTCATAGATCAAAGCAGCTATCAGAGATTGATAGAAAAATTGTTGTATCTTACAGTAACAAGACCAGACATCTCATACAGTGTACAAACTCCCAGTCAGTTTCTTCAACAACCTAAACAGTCTCATATGGAAGCTGCTCTAAGAATCATAAGGTATTTAAAAATCAACCATGCCAAGGAATGCTATTGTCTAGCATTTACAACAAGGATGTGATAACATTTTGTGATACTGATTGGGAATCATGCCCTATTTCAAAAATATTTGTGACTTGGTACTTCATAAAGATAGGAGAATCACTTATCACATGAAAATAAAAAAAAAAGAGTCTACAGTGTCTAGAAGTTCTGCAGAAGCAAAATACAGAAGTATTGCTTCAACTGTTTCAGAGTTAGTTTGGCTTATGGGATTAATCAAGGAACTGGGAATACAAATAAACCAACTAGTGAAAGGGTTTAGTGACAGCAAATCTGCAATTCAAATTGCAGTCAACCCAGTCTATCAAGAGAGAACTAAACATATAGAGATAGACTATCACTTCATAATGGAAAAAATCATGAAAGGTCTGATCACTACCAAGTATATAAATACTCAAGAACAGCCTGCAGATATGTTTACAAAGAGTCTTACCAGAATTCAACATGAGTACCTAAGTTCCAAGCTAGGTCTTCTCAATATTTTTGGAGTACCTAGCTTGAGGGGGAGTATTGAAGGAGGCATAGCTTAAAAAAAGTATAGCAAGGACAGTTAAGTTATTTTGACTCAATCCGGAAATTAGTTAGGATTAGTTAGTTTGTTAAGTTCCTTAGGTTAGTTAGTAGTCAAGTCATTAGTGTTAGTTAATGACATAATAATCTTTGTATATATATGATATCAATGTATATGAATACACAAGATGAATAATATACATGTTCCTATAATTCTCAGTACATATTCTTCTTCTTCCTCTCTACAATTAGGGTTCATATACCCATAAATTCTTTCTTCAAGTTCGAAATTTAACCGCAACTCATTTGATTTGAAATCAACATTTATACTTATTTATTACTATTTTTTTAAACACATACCCAAAATCTAATTGAACTCAATAACTTACCCTCCACATTTGCAAGTTTGATCAAAATGAATATTACTCTACCATGTCGTCATATAAATATGTTACTATATATTAGATCTCATTTTTCTTAATAAAGACGGAGGAATATTCAAAGATTATTCCAACAACTGCAATATTAATATACGTATGTTAAAGGCAAAAATTTATCAAAAGCCCATCAACTTGTAGGGTATTCGTGCCACAACAAGATAGGGCAACATAAAAAACTCGACTTTACTATACTAATATTTAATTATTAAAAAAAGACTATCATTAAAGATTGATAATCTGATAAATTAATTAAAAATAACAGAACATTCCCTAAAAACATGAAATTCTTCATTTGGCTCGCAAAACAATAACAGAGAAAATAAATTAATCATAACGATCAAATAAATAGTTAAAACTATTGCTATAAATTAAGGAAGAAATTAATCATTGGATCAATGTTTTAAAAGACTTAATAGTTTAACCCTCATAATTCTTTAACAAATGAATGATACTTAATAGTTTTTCATCTATAAAATAAGAAGATTGAGTGTAACTCAAATAACAAATCGTAGTATTGCATATTTACTATTTGAGAACATCGTGATGGTGAATATCACTTACTATTTCTTTTAAAAATACATAGCCAAATTGTACATTTTCACTTGTCATTGGTCTTTTCTCCTATGTATCAAAATTATCATATTTTATTATTTCGCTATTTGAACGTAATTTTATTTTTATTCATGAAGGAGTTACGTTTAAATTATAATACTGATAAAGTTTATTGATTATTTGCTTATGGGGAGATAAATGAATAATATGATAGTAATATTGTTTTAAGAAATTTTGATTTTTCATTGTTTGAAAGTTAATATGTTAGAGTTGATTTGCATTTCATAATAGATTTTATTTCATTGTATTGTTTATACTTGTAAAATTATGTTATATATAATTACAAGTTGTAAGTGGCGTATAATAGATTGCTTTGATTAGTTTTTTTGTGAGGATCAAGAACATCTATCTACCCCCCCCCCCCCCGCCCCACTCTCTATGTATATATATATTAAAAATATTTATTGTAATTATATTAATTTATGAAATACTAAAAATAAGATATACATGGGTCTTAAGCCCCGTGCCTCAAGGCTCACGCCTCGCCAAGGCATATGTAAAACGGTCGCTTTTTAATACACTGCATTGGATAGAAAAAAGGACCAATCAAATAAATTATACTTAGCAAGTAGCAACAATAAACATAAGAGTAGTCTGATTTGAAGTTTCGGGTTTCAATCCACTTCAAGCCCTCAACGATAAAAAAAAAGCTATTTGTAGAAAGTTGCAAGCAGAGACGCTCATAATTCAGTTTCAATTTCCTTTTAATAGAAACCAAAATAGACAAGTGATATCTCTCATTAGACTACTCAAGAGTCGATGCAAGAACTACTTCAATGAAGCTAGCTAGTGGCATCTCTACTTCCCTTTTTTCTTTTCCTCTTTCTTTTGCGCTTGAAAGAAGAGGGGAAGGAGAAATAATTTATCTGCATCTCGTACTTATATCAAACATATGAAAACATGCGTATGTTAGTAACACTTTTATCACTTAACCATGATCAACTTTAGTAAATTAATGTTATTTAATTTGGTGTAAACGTCATATGTAGACAAGTATTTAACTATTTATCAGGTAGAAATACTTTGGATAATAATAAACCTAGCTAGGGGTTGCAGACAAGGCTATCCATTTCTAATGATTAGGTAAGGTTCAGATCAATCAATAATAAGCACATCATTCATGTTGATTAATTCTCATATGGATGTAATACTAAATGAATGATATAAATTTGATGTGTTTGCTTCTTAATAGTAAGATCTAAATAGTACTTATCTAAAGGCATAATGAAACCCCTCCTGGATTAGCTTGTACTATATAATAATTGCCACTACTTTTTAACTATTCTTACTATAATATTCTCGTAGAATAGTGTAATTCTCCTTGGTTGGAGTCTTCTCATTATTGCAATATTTATAGGTGTTTCTAATTTACAAACCGAATCGGAGAAGGATCTCTACTTTACATAATTACACTAGAATAATAATTACAGAATATATGAAGAATATTAATATATTCTCTATCACACCCCTTCAGTCGGAGCGGGAGGAGGCCGAACGCTGAGACTGGATCTGAAGTCAAGGAATAGCTGCCAAGGAAGTCCCTTAGTAAATATATCTGCGTACTGATAGGAAGAAGGAACATGTAACACCGGAACATGTCCCATGACAACCTTCTCACAAACAAAATGAATATACATCTCAATATGTTTGGTTTGCTGATACTGAACCGGGTTATGAGACAAGTAAACAACAGATATGTTATCACAGTAGACAAAAGATGCCTTATGTAAGGGACAATGAAGCTATAGAAGGAGGTTTCTGAGCTAGCAGATCTCGGCGACAACGTTCGCAACGCCTCTATATTTTGCTTCTGCACACGAACGGGAGAGCGTGGCTTGCCGTTTGACAGACCATGAGATGAGGTTATCTCCCAAAAATACAAAGTAGCCGGAGGTAGAACGACGTGTGTCCGGACAACCTCCCCAATCCGCGTCCATATACGATAGCAGTCTGGACGAACTGGACGGAGCATATGGATAAAGATGTAATCAGTAGTCAAGAGTACCCTTAACGTACCAAATGATACGTTTAAGAGCGGTAAAGTGAGGCTCCCTGAGAGCATGCATGAACAAACACACCTATTGAACGACATAGGCAATATCGGACCTAGTGAATGTAAGATACTGAAGTGCACCAGCTAGACTCCTATAAAGAGAATGATCAAGCACTGGATCCCCGTCATCGGCGCTAAGCTTCGACTTTGAGTCGATTGGAGTGGGCATGATCTTCCAATTTTCCATTTTAGCCCTGTAAACAATCTCTTCAGCATACTTATGCTGACACAAGAATATTGCATTTTTTGATCTAGTCATGGGAATCCCCAAGAAATAACTCAACTTACCCAAGTCTGTCATGGCAAATTCAAATTTGAACATGGTAATGATCTCATTTTTTAGCACATCAGATAAGGCAGTCAGAACAATATCATCCACATATAACAAAAGGTATGCAGTGTCATTACCTCGATGAAAAATGAAAAGGGAATTATCACTTTTGCTGCACACAAACCCGATCTGTATGATGTAAGTGGCAAAGCGTTCGTACCAAGCCCTAGGGGTTTGTTTCAAGCCATAGAGTGACTTTTGAATATGACAGACATACTGATGAGTCTTTGGATGCACAAACCCAGACGGTTGATGCATATATATGGTTTCTTTCAAATCACCATATAAGAATGCATTTTTCACATCAAGTTGATGAATCAGCCAGTTCTTTCCCATAGCTATGCTCAAAACAATGCGAATGGTGGTTGGTTTAACCACTGGACTGAAGGTCTCACCACAATCAACTCCCTTCTGTTGCCCCGTTTCATTTGTCACAAGTCTCGTCTTATGGTGTTCAAGCTCACCACTATATCTGAATTTGTGACGATATAGCCACATTCAACGAATCACATTCACCCCTATGGTATCGGTACAAGATCCTAAGTGTGTTGTGTAGTGAGCACATTAAATTCCTCATGCATGGCCATATTCCAATTCGGGTCAAGCTTGACTAATTTTGGGTTTTTAGGTATATGTGAGATGGTTTGAGTGAATAGGTTAAAGTGGAATTTCGGTTTAAAAATCCCGTGCTGGGCACAGGTTTTTCATACGGTGGGTCGGAATCGGGAAGTTTGGGCTTCAGGAAATGGGGGGCAGTGGGGACTGGTTGTTGACGATACCATGGGCAGTATAGTTGGCAGGGGTTATGGGGTCATCGGGGGAAGAGGGGTGGTCGACGGGGGTTGTTGGGCTGTCGATGGGGCATGAGGCAGGAGGCTGGTCGATGGAGACAGGGAGGTCGTGACTGGAGCAGTAGGTGGGGGGTGTTCAGCGGGATTAGGGGCAGTGATGAGACAGCGGGGGGGAGGGGGGGAACCATGACAGGACATCCAGAATATTAGCACTATCTATGGCAGTTTGTAGGAGAGGGGAAGTGTTCGGGTCATTAAAGAAGCCGTAATCAGTGACTTGAAGTTGTTGGACATTTGCAAACGGGAAAACATTTTCCTCGAATGTGACATAACGAGAGACTAGGATTTTATGTGTTGACAAATCATAGCATAAGTACCCCCGATGGTTCGACGAAAAACCTAAGAAGACGCAAGGAGAGGTGCGAGGTGCTAATTTGTAAGGAGTCGTGGAGGCAAGATTCGGGTAGCATAGACAATCGAAAATCTGAAGGTGATCATATGAAGGGATTCGAAAGATTAGAATTTCGGTAAGAGTTTTATTTTGAAGGGTACGAATAGGTAATATATTAAGAAGGTATTCTATCATTTTTAACGCGTATACGCAAACGGGAGGGGAAGAGAAGCATAAAATAGCATTGTACGGATCATATTGTTAATGGTGCGGAGTATTCTTTCAGCTTTACCATTTTGAGGTGAGGTATGGGGGCACGAGAATCGAAACACCATGTCATTATCCGCACAAAATTTATGAAAGGGAGAATTGTTAAACTCACGATCATTGTCACATTGAAATGATTTTATGTCATTTTCAAACTGTGTTTTAACATATATTCGAAATGCAAGAAACGTGGAGTAGAATTGAGACTTATATTTGAGCGGATAGACCCAAATAAAGTGAGCGAAGTCATCTAATAACACCAAATAATATTTATAACCCAGTTTGCTAGTAATGGGAGACTTCCATAAATCCGCATGAATAATGTCAAAAGGAGAAAAAGTAACACTTAAAGATGGCGTAAACGGAAGTCTAACATGCTTTCCTAGAGGACAAGAATAGCAATTTCGGGAAAATTTCCCTTTATTACATCGAATTAAATTGTGACTACTAAGAAAGTTAAAAAATGATGATCTCGGGTGTCCAAGTCTACTGTGCCAAGTTGATGGAGAGATTGTAGCTAAGGAGGTATGTGGATTGACACTTGCAGCGGAAGTGGATGCGAAAGGATAAAGGTCCCCCACACTATTGCATCTCGTAAGAGGTGTCCCCGTATGTAGGTTCTTCACAGAAAAACTAAAAGGGTCAAACCCAATAGATATGGAATTGTCACTAGTGAATTTCCTAGCAAAGATTAAGTTTCTAATGATATTAGGAGCATAGAGGACATTTTTTAGGGAAAATGGAGGGTGAGGTGGCGGTGTTTTAGTGGTGACATAGCCTTGAATTAGAATGCGATCGTCATTTCCGACCAAAATAGATTGAGGAGTGCTCAAATTAAATAGTTGAGGAAGATTACCAGAGTTATGAGTGAGGTGGATGTGGCACCCGTGTCCATGTACCAAGCATCGTCGGGCTGCTATAAGTTCATAGTACTATATGCCTGACTCGGTTCGATAGGGGATATAAGGTTGTAGGGCTGCTGTGGTTATTGAGCCGGAGATAGGTAGGCCTGATGTTGTTGGTCCATGTAGTGAGGGGCTGGAGTGGGCCTAAGAGTCCTGGCTGTTGGTGTTGCCTAGTGAATTGGGCCCGGGCTGTCGGATATGGACATGGACATGGTGGTGAGGTCCAGGTCTCAGGTCTATGGGTTACGGTCGTATGCCATGGTGTTGGGCCGACCCACTTAGAGGGGTGTTGGGCCGGTCATGACTGTCCACTGGTCTTGGAGTTACCGCCACGACCCTTTCCTCAGCTGTTGCCTTGATTCTCGCAGCCACGACCTCTTCCGCCTCCTCGACCATCACATTGAGGGTGATGGTCCTTGTTGTGTCATGGACCGGCAGGTGTGGTGGTGGTTCGAAGTACGTCACCGCCAATGCTTGTTGATTGTGTTCGTCCTGTTTGGCTCGTCTAGTCTCTTCCAACAACAATTGTGATCAGGCTTTGTTGAAGCTAAGGAAGGGATCCGCTTGTTGGATCATCATCGCAAGTGTGTCATAGTCACCCTTCGGCAAACCATTGATGAGTTGTAAAACCAATTTTAGTTGTTTACAATAGTCTGACATGTTGGCAAAGTGTTCAAGACGGGTGTTGTTAAATTGTTTCTCCAAATAGACGGTGTATGTATGTTTGTTCTCTTGAAAGATTTCCTCTAGCTGTGTCCATAATTCATGAGTCGTAGCACCTGTCTTCATAATAGTATGAAGTAAATCCTTGGAGATTGTGTCATATATCCATTGCTTAACAATTACATCTAGCCGCTTCCACGTCGGGTTGTCGACGTCGGGTGGACGAGGCGTGGTGGTATCGATGTGATCAAGGATGGTGTATACATAAGCATGTATTTGAAATAATTCAATGAGTATTGTCCATCCTCTTGATCAAGAGCCTAAGGGATAAAGTTCTTGATATTTTTTACAACGAAGGTTGGATGAAAGGAGTTAGGAGAGGATGAGGGGGGATGAGGATGTGTGACATCGGGGTTAGAGGAGGAACCCTCCGTAGATTCATGAGTAGGCATGAAGGGGCAATTTTCGGTGGTTCAAGATAAGGAAAAAAAATTAGGGTTAGGGGGGGAAGGATTATCGTCGCCGGAAGCAAGGTGGTGGGGGGGGGGGGAACAAGAGTGCTAAGAAGGGTGTTTAGGGTTTGGCTCTTGATACCATGTAGAATAGTGTAATTTTCCCTGGTTTGAGGCTTCTCATTAATGCAATATTTATAGGTGTTTACAATTTACAAACATAATTGGAGAATTCAACCCACGATGAGTATTGTCCACCCTCTTGATCAAGAACCAAAGGGATAAAGTTCTTGATATTTATTACGGTGAAGGGCGGATGAAAGGAGTTAGGAGAGGAGGGAGGAGGAGGATGTGTGACGTCGGGGTTGGAGGAGGAACCCTCGGGAGATTCGTGAGTAGCCATGATGGGGCAGTTTTTTGTGGTTCAAGATAAGGAAAAAAATTAGGGTTATGGGGGGAAGGATTGCCGCCGCCGGAAGCAAGGTGAGGGGGGCGAACAAGAGTGGTAAGAAGAGTGTTTAGGGTTTGGCTCTTGATACCACGTAGAATAGTATAATTCTCCTTGGTTGGAGGCTTCTCATTAATGCAATATTTATAGGTGTTTACAATTTACAACCCTAATTAGAGAAAGATCTCTACTTTACATAATTACACTAGAATAAAAATTACAGAATATATTCTCTATCAATTCTGTTAATCCCTTTGCTTTGCTATAAAAGAGAAAGTTGTTATAATGAAATGAAGAATGCCCTACTTCCCATAAAATGAAAGAAATAGTACACGATTAGAACATTTACACAGCTAATTTATCCGAAATTTCAAATCAAAACCAAATCGAAGTACTCGTGACCACATTTCCTAAGGTCAGTAATAATATAGCTTTTGCATTGCTTTTATAAAGTAATGGGCAAAGGGTCAAATTTGTCCGAACTATGTGAAATAGATCAAATTCAACCTCCAGTAATAGTTGTGGTTAAATATGTTGTCCTTACTGTTACTAAAATAGGATAAATTATCCTTATTTTCAAAGGGCGGAAGTTTACCATCCGGTTATGTCACATGTCCAACAATTAAGGAAAGTAAATTTAAACGTTTCGCATAGTTCAGGGACAAATTTGAACCATCACCCTAATTTTGAGTTTTGTTTGCCTTTTAATTGATTTGATATCACATTGAGTGTCAGTTCGTACCTCCATCCTATATAGTTCTATCCAAGTTTCATTCAGGTTTGGGACCATAAGCAATCGTGTTGTCTTGTGATTCCAGAAGGTTCACATTTTGTTTTATTGGCATGTTTGTGCATCATTATATCTTTTTGTTATCAGTTCATGAAAATTGATTTAATCACTAATCAGTTCAGAGCTCAGCTAGTAAAATGTTGTGTTCGACAAGACGGGATCCATGAGCTTCACTAGTATATTGTTTCAAAGTCTGAGTTCTCTGAGTTAATTTGGTGCAAATCAATAGGAAGCAAACTTTGGAAAATAGAAGAACCCTTGCCACCAAGTTGTGGTGATATGGGAAAACATATGCTGTACTACCTCTCATTTTATATGGAGATATCTGACTGAAAATAAAGCTAAAATTGTTAATTCGACTTAGCAGTATAAATATGGTCAAACAAATATTAAAGCAATTTGTGAAAAGTTTAGTTTAATTCAATTCATGAAAAATCTAATAATTTATGATCAAATTCATTCAGCATATTCTTTTTAGAGGACAATTACTCATATCCAAATTATGTACTTCTCTGTCCCAAAAAAATTGTCTTAGTTTAATTTGACATAAAATTTAAAAAATAAAAGAAGACTTTTGAAATGCGTAATTATAATGAAGGAGAATTGTATTGATAGGGAGAAGTGCAATCACATACATTGATATATGAGTTCATCTCCAAATTAATACAAGCTCTTCCAAGAAAGAAGAAAGAAAAAAGATAAAAGTGAGGTTTCAGAATTAATCTAAACAATTAAGAAAAATAAAGATATAACTTCATAGCATAACCCTAATGGAATATATTTTATTCTATGTATAGGCATCCTCACAAAGTGGACATGCTCCTTCTCAAACCTAATTTGCCAATTTTCCAAATGAGCCATTCATCATGGTTATATTTGTTACACTTACCGTCATCCAAAGCAAGTCTTAAATATAGAAATATTTCAATTTTTTTTTGACAAACTAATAAATAAAGTAATATAATCTTTTTGGAATGGAGTGAGTATTTGATATACTAATTAACTTATGTGGAATTACGTTCCAAATTAAAGTATTGTAGAAACTGCAAAGAAGCCAGTGATTCTACATATAAAATAACACCAAAAGAGAAAAGGGAAGAAATTTAAACAAAAGAATATGGATTTTGTTAACCTATGGGTCTCATTATCTACTTTTGTACAATGTCAAAGCTCCTATAGAAATGGCCTTTAAGAGACTCTCAACCAAAAAAATGGTTACCCAGAGGAGATGGCGGCTGATTTACAAAAATAACCTTGAAGGTGGATGATCTTAACTTTTCAACTCACTTACTTCATGAGAAAAACTTCAAGCAATGCCGGCTAAAGGGTAAGGCAGCCAAAGCAATGGCTTTAGACCCCTAAATCTTGGGGCCCCCATTTTTACTAATAGATTTATGAATTAATTTCAAGAAAAAGAAATTACTTCAATATGTGATATTTTTCGCTTCCCGAGATTCAAACTGCATAAATTTTGATCAATATTTTAAGATATATTTTTTTTTTATCAAATTGATATGAATAAAATAGTAACTTATAGTACTTTTCATGTAGTTTTCAAATATATAAATTTTAATCTTAAATTATTGAGTTAATTTAATACAATTTAGCTTCAAAATTTAATCAAATTGACTCTTGAAGAGCAAAAAGTATCACATAAATTGAGACGGAAGGAGTAGTATTTAAAAGTGAAAAGAAATAATTTTAACTATAAAGAGGGAAGAAAAACTATTGTATTTGTTACTAATGTTGATTGCACCGGTTTGAAAAATAGACTTCATAATAAAAATATATAAGGAGTTTTCTTTAAAAGAAAAGTTAGGGCCTCTAATCAAGATTTGGCTTTAGGTCACCTAGGACGTTGAGTCGGCCCTGACTTCAAGTTTATCAATTTTTTACTTTGGATATTTGCCAACAATATTTTTTGTTGTCATATGTTGGAAGTTGTTGCCAAAAGTATTTTTCGTAACAACAAAAATTGTTGCATGTCATTTCAATAACCTCCGATATGAAAAGTTTTCGCAACAACAGGTTGTTGCCATTTTCGTTTTTTAGCAACAATATATTAAAGTTCTGCTGTCATTTTCATTTTTTAGCAACAATATATTACAGTTTTGTTGCTGTTTAGCTAAAATTTTGTTGCTGATGCTATACTTTCTTGTAGTGTTTCCTAATACTAGTCTCTCTGAAAGTGTGTGACATGTTTATCCCATATCATTATTATAATTTTTGTATTGCATGTTGAACTTTATCATATGCATACTTCAAGAATTTTTGCTTGAGTTATAAAAGCATTTAGACACACATATTATTGTTTTACAAATAGATGAAAAAAATTTAAGACTAAATTTTTTGTTTGAGCATCTCAGGTGAAGTAATGTTTCACTCACAAAAGTTCAACTTCTTCTTCTTCAAGTAGAATTCATGTCAAATATAATTTAAACTTTAACTTAAAATATTAATTTTTTTAACTTCAACCAAATATTGTTCCAACAAATCATTTAAATTAGATACGTAATCGATATTTGTAACTAACAATTATACAATAAATTTCTTTTTTATAGTTTAAAGTTATATGTTTTTCAAATCTTAAAAGATATTTTCATAAGTTTAATATGTGCATTTCAAATTAGTAGGAGGGCTATTGTTTGTGGAAAAAAAGACTAAATGCTAAAAAAGGAAATTGACTCGATGGTGACAACAATATAACCCCAGGTTTTCCTTCACTTCACATTTTTTTCTTTTGTCTTTTCCCTCAAGCTTGTTTTAATTTTTTTTGTTGCAATGTGTCTTTTATAGTTATGAGCAAAAATTACTTTCTATATGACTACCAATCTCGCAGAAGAAATAAGAGAAGACTTTAGTTTATAATATATAGCTTTCAATATCATTCAATCACAAAAATATCGAACTTGTAAAATTATGCATAAAAATTGTCAAGAAATGAAGTACTCAAAATTTATGTGCCAAAAGATGATTAAACTTTCTTTTTAAAGGCTAAAATATTGTCAATTCAAAATCAAACTACCACACTTTCCCCTCATCAGAACATATAAGTATATTATATGATTCTTCAATATATAGATCTTTAAAGGTATTTATCAAATCGGTGAAGATATCTTACCTCAAGAAACTAAATATAAATAAAATATTTCTTCCTTGAATTATACTGTCTTTTTCGAACTAAAATAGTAGCAGCCTGTTGATAATATTATCAAACTGTTTCTATCACACGATAGACACGCTTTCACTATCAGTTGCATAAGTACTATTGTTCAATTTGTTGTAAAAAATATTTAAAACTAATCTAACATAGCAAAATCGTGCAAGAGAATTATAATAAAAATGTGAAAGGAATGGAGACAACGCGTTTCAGAGAAACTATGTTGAAGATGTTAATTTTACTACAATGTGCAAATGATTAATGAAAATCCGATACTCAAGGTACAATGCCTGATTAAAAAATAAAGGTACATTCTTTAATTTCTTTTCCCACAAGAACTTCATCCCATTAAAAAAAAAAATGAATTGAAGTATAAGATTTTCAGAAGAAATAAAACTTTAAATCCAAACCAAAACAGAAAGCTTTTATTTTAAAACCAATGGTAAACCATGTATTAACTACTCCGGTTGAATAAATGTGAAAGAATACATTTGAGAAATCATTTTGCCAATTTGATGGCGACAACCCTTCAAATCAAGGTATAAGGTTTTTTTAAAAAAAATAAAAATTATTTTCTGACAGAGAAATATTTATTAAAAGTATTAATTACTAATGAAAGAACACAACTATTTAGAAAAGACACAACATAAATCTATATATTTTAGGCATTTCTTTAATTATTATCATTAAATATAAATAATTAATATTGAAAATATATTTTGGTAATTCAACTTTTTAGGTATGGACTGTTGGAAATTTGCCTTTGGCGGGAGTTGCGCCGACCAACTTTAACGGCTTAAACACTAGTGTTACGCATATTGGAGAATTCGGTTCTTCACACATGCATGATCTACTAAGTACGTAGATAACCGTAGGGCCAAGAATCGTCAAATTTCATTGAGAAATGAAAGAGATATTGGTTCACGAAGTAAGGTGTTTGAAGCATGGAAAGTGTGGTATTGTGTGTAATTCTCCCTCATCGGTAGAGGAAGAAAGAATTGTTGTGTATATAAGACTCGAAATTGGTTTGGGGTTTGGGACCCCAATGGGTATCCCATGTGTTTAAAGGAGGGAGGACCTAGATGTGCTTCGGTTCGAGGAAAGACCACACGCGCGCCGCCGCCGCCCGCCCGGTCCGGTTCCGGGTTCACGGGTCACGGGTCACGGGTCACGGGTCGTGGGTCTTCTGATATTATCTTTTTGGGCCGAGAGAACTTTGACGAAGTACGGTTTGATCCCGAAGTTTCCGGATGTACGGTTCGGACCGAAATTCTTTCGGATGTACGGTTTGGTCCCCGAAGTTTCAAGATGTACGCTTTGGTCCCTCAAGTTTCCGAATACTGGACAGTCAAAGCGTTGCCAAGCACTCAATTCACCATTTATTTTGGCTGAATTACTCCTCCTATAATGGCCAAATCCGTTGGTCTTTTCTCCATTTATGTTGGTGGCTTTACTACCTTCATAATGGCCATTATTTGGCTGTTATGGAGGGCGAATCGCCCCTCCCTCACCTATATAAACACCCCCTTACACCATTGTTGAGCACCAAAGAGAACACCAAAAACAGTGCACGAAAAACAGTGCACGAAAATACACAACCGAAAACAGTTTTCTTCCTACAACTTCCAAGCATCATTTCGTTACTCAATATTCTTCACGGTAGCTCTTGAGTTTCCTTTGCTCAAGGGTTCCATTGTTTGTTTTATCTTGGGAGACAAATTGTCCAGGACGTATAAAGAATACATACGGGGCAATATTGTCTTAAGGACAGAGTGCTACACTCGACTCAACAAAAACAATTTCCATTTTTCCATCTTCTACAAAACTGGAATTTCCAGCTTTCTTGTGTAACTATTGTAATTTTCAGATTTTTAGTTGAATTATTGAATCTTTGTTTATCCTTTCGAATACTTGTAATAGTTATATACTTCTCGTACTGCATTATAAAGTACCATAGAGCAAAAACTCCCAACATGGACTTCCTACGATTTTGCAAAAATAACATCGATATTGTTAAAATAATATTTCGAGTAAGTAATTATACATGAAAGAAGTATATTAAGTTCAAGATGATCGGATATAATATGAATCTACGAAGATGAACATTCCAAGTTTATCGCGCAGTATGGACAGGAATGGTCAATAGTCCAATATTCTCTATTAGACAAGAAATTAAAAAATAGTGTAATTTCAATTCATAAAATATAATACACTAATAGTATATAAGATTGTTGGCCTAAATACAATACTTACTGAAGAGATTAAAATTATCCCTTTTGATTTCAGTTTCCACAAACACCAAGTCCAATAAGGAGGAGGAATAGAAGATATGCAGAGAGAGCTAAGAGCATTTGAATTTTGGTAGTAATCAAATGGCACAATGCATTTGGGATGATGGCTCAAGTTATGTTTAATAAGGAGAGTAGCAGAGAGGTATTCCTCCCAAAAGAATGACACTCCCTGTCATTATTGGCTTCGAAGCCTGTTAAATGGCAACTGTTGGAAACAGAACAATAAATAGGAACCGGCCAACTAATCTGAAGGATTACACCCCTTTAAATAAATTATTATTATTTATTTTTTAGTAAATAGGGTATTAGATATATAAGAAGGGTATTTTAATAATTTAACTTTTGACTTAAGGGTTTCTCACTTTTAATATAACTAGTCTCTATAAACGTGCGGTTGCATGTTATTTTCAGTCAATCTCGATCATAGTAAGATTATTAGATAATATAATTTGTAATTATATACATATATTTAGTTTAGGACAAAGGTGTAAATATACTCCTCAACTTTGCGATTTATAGCAGATACATCTCGTTTAAAAACTGATGCATATATACACATGTCGTTACACAAATGGTGCAATATACCCTTTTAGCTGATGAAATCTTTTTTAAAAAATTGTTTAACTTATTTTTTAATTAAAAATATCATATGGCTTTAAATAAATAAGTCCTAATATTTAGAATTTTGAAATCAATATTGAAAAAAGAAATATCGTTGAGAAGCCATGACGAAAAGGAGGTTATAGTTTTTAACTTTGTTAATATTAGGAGTTTGTTGTTGTATATGTATAAGACTATACATTGATATCCTTTCTCTTGCACTTCTCTCCTTTTATTCCAATATTATTCGTTGAATTCAAAATCATAATTACACTTTTATCCTATATAAGATTACTTT
Source organism: Anisodus tanguticus (assembly GCA_034509755.1). NCBI lineage: Eukaryota > Viridiplantae > Streptophyta > Magnoliopsida > Solanales > Solanaceae > Anisodus > Anisodus tanguticus. Next base: position 36,888,572 of record CM067548.1, on the reverse strand, counting down.
TTCAAAATTTTAAAAGATATAAAAGTCGTTCAATATTTAAAAAATATTTTGATCAACCAACATTTATATTCATGTTTTTATAATACTAATAAATATCTCTTATAGATTATTATAATATTTGTGTTAAAGTAATAAATTATACGTGCATGTGGTGTGATCAACTAATATCTAAGTTTTACATAATCAGATATTGTTAGAGCCTAAAAGATGAGTTCTCTGATTTTCTATATGGGAGCTTATATTACAAAGTAAAAAATACAGATTTCTTACTGTCTTCTTACCGTGTATAATAGGTGTATACACCATATTCTCTTTATAGTAAGAAGAAGTTGATAGATGTAGGACTACTATCCTATAATCTAACCTATATAATATTTATTTCCTAACCGTTCTCAAATTTGGCTACTACACAATTTATATCACCGAGTGATTGAACACATTAAGATAATGTGTTGTTTAGGCGTGTTAGACAAGACCAAGTAATGAACTTTACAGTTTTGTCTCTATATAGATATCAAATACCAACGAATGTGATTTTACTTGGACTTGGATTTAGAGGGAGGATTTAAATTTATGCGTTCAACTTTTAAAATTCTCAATATTAAACTTTTTACGGTGTTAAAATTATTCATTCAATTATAATATTTATTAAGATTTTAAGTTTTTACATATATATATTTGTACATGCCGTCCAAAGTTATGAGTTCATATGAATCCATAATGAAAAGGCTACATCCGCCTATATGTTTTTACATTTTAACTTCGACTTTATAGCTAATAAAAAAATTTACGTTTTTATGCATTAATATTACACTGATATTTAAACTAATAAAGGGTATATATAGAGATCGTCAACATTTTAAAAGTATTTTAATAGATCAATATTTCATATTTTAATACCCGTCTTTTTATAGCCTTCACATCCCTTTGGTAGTTTCCAATTAATGGACACCATGGAAAACACTTTCTTAATAATCGGACTTCGAGACCAAATAGGAGTTATATCCTAAAGTACAGCAAACTGAGGACACCTATTTTAGTCTTCTTGTTTGAACCAATAGACACCGGTAGAAGTCATATTTCGAAATAGTTTAATTTATAAGCGATTTGAACTCTACAATATTGAAATACATTTACGTTTTTAGACATTACTATTTAAAAGATAATATAAAGTTGAAAGGTATAAAAGTCGATCAATATTTTAATCAACCAACATTTATATTCATGTTTATAAAATAATATAGATATAGATATAGATAGATAAGATAGCGCTTGAGGTGAACAGCCCTTGGAGGATCGCTATTTAAGTATACCCGAAATTTATAAATTATTATAAGTTTAGCCACTTCAAAATCAACTTCACACCTACAGAATTGAAGTTGAAAAAAATCCAGGTTTGAAGTTTTTAAAATCCAGGTTTAAAGTTAAAAACTTCAAACATATAGGTCAGAAATCTGAAATCTCTTGTGCAAGCGACTTCAAATTTGGCTACTGGTCTAGAGGATAAGGAGGAGAAGAGAAAGAGCATCTCTTTTGTCTAAAGTTTGCCAACACTAGTTACATGTTAAATATCTTTGAAAAAATGAATATAACTTAAATATACTCCCAAGTACAATAATTCCAACATATGATGATAGTGAAACTGCCACTCCATGCCCAAACAACAATGATTCTAGATTATGGATCTACCTATGTAGCTATGTCCCTTTCCCCCATTTTAGCTCATCTTCTAATCTTCAAATGTGTTCGTGCTCCCTTCTATAGGGTAATATGTTCTTTGTTCCTTGAAGTGATTCTTTTATGTTTTCCTAATTTCATTTACGTATGTTAATTGGATGGGAATTTGTTGTTTGTGGAGTCTGGAGATGGGAGGATGGATGAAAAACGCAACATGTGGAAGAACAGCAAGCCTAAACAGAAAATTAAAGGACAAAGGAAAAAGACCCCACAATTCTGAACCAACACTAAGCTGTACATGAATGAATAATAACGTGACCTGTTTAGGTGGGGAACTCAAGGAGATAAATTCTCATTTTTCACAGGTCCCAAAATTAACATTAAGAAAAAATTATAGACGCATGGTAGAAAGGATAGAATATGAACCTAATAGTTCTTCTGGGTCACTCCAATACAATGGACCGGGCGGAGGCATACTAAACCAACTTAATGCTAATGTTATGCCATAGTTTAAGGATGCCACTGCACACATTACTGTTGGCTCAAGCTGTATAAACATTTAGTTGAAATATTTTTAGAAAAAATTAAACATATCTATACTAATTATAAAACATAGGTGTTTTCACAACGAAACAATGATGTAACTGTAAGTTAATTTATATTAACCTATGAACATTTCACTGAGTAAGAACGCCATAAAAGTGAGATTAGATATGTACCTATTAAGCTCTCTTGTCCATGTTCATTAGTGCGAAGTGTTCCAACTGAAGTTGGTTAGGCCAAGTCTTCCTCTCCTTCTCCTCTATCGTCATATGATGGTTTCATTGGGTAGTTGCCAAGGTTGAGGAGGGGAGAAGGACCTAGCCATATACTTGTAGGCTTAAAATAACAACATACCCAATGTAATCCCACAAGTGGGGTCTGGGGAGGGTAGAAGTAGAATATACGCAGACCTTATCCCTACTTTTGTGGGGTAGAGAGATTGTTTCCGGTAGACCCTCGGCTCAAAAGAAGTGTAATCAAAGCATGATAGAAAGGAAAACAACAGCGGCAAAATAACAAGATAAACAGAGCAAATGAACAACAGGTAGTAGTGAAAATTTGAAGAATAAACTAATACTACTAAATAAGGAGAAGATGAGACAGGCTCTTAGATCCACAACAATTCATGACGCCCAAGTCATGTCCACCATGGATCCAGGACCAACATGGAATCCAAGATATATGAGGCCCAAGCAATGTCCACCTACTATATTTGTTTAGCACGTTCTATAAACAAGATTTAAGTTAATGTTAAGTCCACATTGAAGATAATTTTCCAATAGTAACAATACTCAATATCTACTGTAAATCTTGGATCTGCTGACTTGTCTAGAAAGCCCAGTTATCTGTGAATTACGCGGTTTGGTGAGGAGGTTTGAAGGGGTGACAAAGGGGAAGTCATCTAGTTGCTATGTAGAATTTTTTTTCCGACTCAACAATTCCACAGTAGGTACTGAAGAGTGTCCCACCTGGAGATCTGGATTGTGAATGATGATGCTAAATTCAAGAAATCTGAGACATGAAATCCTAAGGCATGGGTGTCACCCAGGATGATGCAAACAGAAGCAAGAAAAAAGTAAAAACAATCACCATCCAGCCAACAGTACATCATTCTGTTGGTGAATAATTTTAGCAGTCCACTGAAGAAATTAACAGATATTACAACATGGATATCTTTTGTGCCCCCACCCCTAAATCATTTGTAGGGACAAAATCCATGGTGAATGACTTCACCTCACTATTCAGTGATCTCTCATTTTCCTTGCTTGAGGTCAGTAAATATACTAAAAAAAATTGAAGCGATTAAATCTTCAAGAAGTGTATCATCACTTCCATTAGTAAAGTCCCCATAGTGAGTGAGTTATATACCATCTTCAAGAAATAACAACCATTATCAAAAGGGCATCAATAAAATGTTAGACTAAGGAAGGGCGCGAAACAGTTTGACAACTTGTTGAGTGTTCTTTATAGTCCTATCCTCCCCCCAGTAAACCCTTCTTGTTCACCTTCAAAAGTAGAAAAAAGAAAGGGGAAAGAGAACAGGATCTTGAGGAAAAAGAGAGTTTAACCTCTAAGAATCATGCATAGTTAGAAATAACTCTCTGGTTCATGTTGACTTCTACAGACACAAACTAGACAATAAGCTGCTTAGTTCATTAAAATGACGGGATTGAAATGCCATATTTTATGTAATGGAAGATAACAAAAATAACATATTTCGTGTAACTTTAGGGTGGATACAGTTTAAAGATATCTGGAAGTTCATTGAAAAGATGAACATCATTGAAATCCTTAAGAGACAGCTACGAAGAGACAAAACTGTTACAGCTGCTCCCTACCATGTGAATCCAACTACTAGTTCATGATATTCATGAAATTTGTACAATTACCTAATTCATGTGTTTAAGCACATTGAGCAATTGCGATTTTTGGCTTTCAATTCTTGCTTCCAAAAGCTTGGACTTCAAACCATGCTTTCGGATTCCCCGTGGCCATTCAATACATCCTTTCATGGCTCGAGTGGTATGTGGATTATTTGGGCCACCTGAGCAGCAATGATTCACAAAATCTTCGTAGGCTAGTTCCCTTTCAGCTGGTACATTCTCTGACAAAATAACATCCAGATTAGATGTTAATCCATTTGAAAGTCTTCCACTGTCATCAAATGAGATTGTCTTACAAAAGTCATCACTTGACAGTGAGGATCTCCTAAGCTTGCAAAAAGAGGATCCTTTCCTCTTTGATTTCCTTGGTAATACTGAGGAGATTTCACTGGTCTCAAAATCCAGAGAACCCGATTGTCCAGTGTTTTGGTCATGATTCACTTTGCCACATAAAAGATATCTCCCTCGGTCAATACCATTGACAGAATGCTCAGTTTCACCAACAGTGTTATTTGAAAACTGAATTTCAGCTTGGATCACTGTTTCCCTGCCACTTGCACCTTTGCAACTCTCATCATGATCAAGAAAGCCATTCATACATTCACTGCTGGTGTTCATAGCGCCATTTCTACTCTCAGTACCAACAGTTTGGATTGCAGAGGAATGACAAGGAATACTATAATCAGCGCACTTATTAGTTCCCAATTTTTTAGCTTCACAGATAATAGAACCCTCATTAGGTATATATTTGTCATTTGATATTGGAGAGCTAGAAGAGAACTCCTTTATTTCTTGGATGTTCAATGAGTCAACGACCTGCTTGACCACTTGCACTTCAATTAAGTCAGACATGTCCACAGTTACATTGTTAGACCTCAATAAGCTCTGAAGTTCTGAGATAAGATTACTCATCAGGCAATATTTTTCTTCTAAGAGTAGCTTCGCATCAATTAGCTTCATTTGCACCCGTTCTTCGCGCCAAACCTCAGCCAATTGAAGCATTTTTCTCTCTTCTTCCACTTCCTCCTCAAGTCTGGCACTTTCATTCTTCAATACTTCAATTTCAGCTTTGTCTTCTTCAATCTCCTTGACTAGCTCATTACACGCATCCTCCAGCAACTCTCTAGATTTTCTTTCTCTCTCATAATCATTTTTATATTGTCTGGCAGATAACTTTGAATCAGCTAGATCAACCAGCAATCTGGAATTAACAACATCCAGCTGTTTACAATTTCTTCTTTCTCTTCTCAAATCATCTTTTAAGCCATCAAGTACAGCATGCATCTTCTGACACTCTCTTCTCATCCATGAGGTTCTTTCTTCATTCAGCTTCCTCACAAAGTGCTTGAATTTCTTTCTAAGGTGCCTCCTTTCAGCCTCTAGCTCTTCAATGCAAATTCTTGCTCTTATTAGCTCAACTTGTAAAGCAGGAGCAACTGAGGTATTAGCAGTATGTTGACTTTCGTTAAGCTTTACAAAGGTGTTGGAATGATTAACTTCTTTGGACATTTTTAAGTGGCCAGGATCCCACTTTGTAGCTCCCTCCAACACAGATTTAGGAATTGGTATCCAAGAAGGGAGCTAGCAATAATGAAAATAATCATGCAAATGGTCAGAAAGTATGGATTTTAATCAAAATGGAACTTTCAGTTTGAGTATTTAGTAGAATGAATTAGTGGAAAGAGAGAAAGAAAGGCGACCAAACGTAAAACAGGAATCAAAGTAAAGGGGGATGCGTAAAATGGAACCGAATAGGACAAAGAAGGCAAGTTAAACCATATCTGCATTACAGAAATATAGTGGGATGTGCTTTTGCAATGACCTGCAGAATGACTAAAGAAAAATATACAGGCATCAGTTTTGATCTACTTAGAATTTCAGTTTTGACTTCTTTGCGATGATCAAGGAAACAAGTACTATTTCATTGTGTCGAGGTGGCTATTTACAACCACTGTAATATTATCACAAAAGTTGATGTTTTCCCATGACATCATACATCATACTGATTAGGATCTATTACCTTCCTCCCTGTTCTATTTTAACTTCCCATAATTAGTTGATAAGTATAACTAAAATCCTCGACTCCCCCATAATTACTTGATCAATACCCCAAACATGTCTTAATCTTGTGAAATTGCACGATGCGAGCAAGCTGGCAGTGCAGAAATGAGCCAAGAGTACATGAACCATTGAGTCCAATTCAAAGTTATGCAATTGCACAATATTACTCCTAAGTATCAATTTTTTGGAGCAACAGGTTCGAGCCGTGGAAGTCGTAGTAAACTATCTATGTCATACCCAAGCCCTTGGGGTGCGGTCCCTTTCCCGATCATGCTAACTTTGTGCACCGGGCGGCCGGGCGGCCCTTTTGTAAGTCTCATTTTCTTGTGCTAAGCAGTACATTCAATTCCTCCCCATCCCCAACAACAAAACAGCATATATAAGAAACGAAAGAGGGAGTTGGGGTATAAATAGAAACAGAAATACAAGAAAGAAACAAAGGTTTACATATGAAAACAATAACAAAGAGTTTAATTCAATCACACCTGAAAACCTACCAGATGAATTGATCCACACTGCCGTTTTATACTGCCGCCACCAGCAGCCGCAAAATGCCACAGGCCAGCGGCGAGCTTCCTGGCAGAGACACCCACCTTTGCCTCACCATTAAAACGCTCAAATCCTCTCAAGTCCATTTGGTCATCACCTTTTTCCTGAAACTTGCTCAACAAGATATGATTGACTGAGGCTGGCCCACTTTCACCTTTTACCCTCCTCCTAGCTCCGGTCATCGGAGACCTTATTTTCTTCCGGCGGTGATTCAACTTGTGATCAGTAGTCAATTGACAATCAAATGAACTAGTAGTTGACTTGTAAGTCCCATCTTTCTTGACATTTGCAGTTTTCATGAGGAGCAATCTATGCTCTGTCACAGAAATACCTATGATCATAAATTTGAATTCGAACTATATTACTACATATACTATATAATTATAATAAAAAATTAAACTTATATAAACTGATTTTGGTGAACAGAATTAATAGATAGTAGAATAAAATTGTGTATATTGCATTATATGAATGATCTTCGAAAGTTTGAAACAGGGCGGGTCTTGAAGGTTGGTGGGGTTGTCGGACTTTTGGGTTAGTCGGTCCCCTCGAAATTTTATTAAAGATTGACAATTCCTTTGCTCCAAAAAAAGGTGGAATCTCCCACCCCAGGAGCCTCCACACCCCGGTCCGACAGGTCTGTGAAGGAGGTAAATCATGGTGACTCAATTGATTTCAAAGGTTAGACCACTACCACGCTGCGCACAAGGGGCCCTCCTTTATTTCAAGAAGAAACCCCCACACTGCCGCTGACGGGATTCGATCCTTGGTCTTTGCTCCAAATATCCCCCTTGAAACCAATTGAGCTGCCCAAGCGGACAAGATTGACAATTCCTAACTGTACCTCTGAGTGTGTATGTTTTTTATGTTTTAATTTTTTTTCTTCGTAACTTTTTGTGCACGTCTAATTTTTTAAATGTCAGCAACTAGGTCACATATCCAAATTCCCGCCCGCCCCCGCTTCGTTTCGAGTCACAATACCGATTCCAGTGTTGGGCCAGCAGGCCTGCTGGCCAGTCCGTCACCCATCCGATTTTTTCTCAAAATTCAATCAATTCTCCCCTGAGTCACAGATCGGTCACTCGTAGTCAAATTGGTATTTTTAAACCAAAGAGACATTATAATCTAAATTCTAATGTTCTTAAATCCCCCTACCCCGTAACCCAGTATCTGCGTTAAATGACCCGAATTGGAAATTGGTCATGAACGACGAATATGATGCTCTTATTGAAAATAAGACGTCAGAGTTGGTGTCCCGTCCTTCTGGTGTTAATATTATTCGGTCTATGTGAATTTTTACTCATAAAGATAATTCTGATGGTTCTTTTGTGAGGCATAAGGCTCGTCTTGTATGTGATGGTAAGACTCAGCAGGTTGGCGTAGATTGTGGTGAGACATTTAGTCCAGTGGTCAAACTGGCTACCATTCGCATTGTTCACAGTCTGACTCTATCAAAAGCATGGTCAATTCATCAGTTGGATGTGAAGAATGTTTTCTTACATAGTGATCTTAAGGAGACCGTTTACATGCATCAGCCCTTGGGATTTCGAGACCCCAAATATCCTAATCATGTATGTTTATTGAAGAAGTCCTTGTATGGACTCAAGCAGGCCCCAAGGGCTTGGTATAAGCGATTTGCAGACTATGTTTCGTCTATTGGATTTTCTCACAGCAGGTCTGATAATTCATTGTTCATATATCGTCATGGTACTTCCCTGACTTATATTCTATTATATGTGGAAGATATTATCTTGACTGCCTCTTCTGATGCTTTGCGCAAGTCTATCATGACAATGCTCAGTTCTGAGTTTGCTATGAAAGACTTGGGCCCTTGAGTTACTTCTTGGGGATTGTTGTCACTCGTCATGCAAGTGGGTTATTCTTATCACAACGAAAGTATGCCGCTGAGATCATTGAGCGAGCTGGTATGTCCTCGTGTAAGTCTACTTCCACTTCAGTTGATACTAAACCCAAGCTGGGTGCTGCGGCTGACTCACCTTACGAGGATCTCACCCACTATCGCAGTCTTGCTGGAGCACTTCAGTATCTTACTTTCACGATATCAGATATTACGTATGCAGTACAACAGGTGTGTTTGTTTATGCATGTTCCTAGGTTTGAGCACATGAATGCGCTCAAACGCATTATACGATACCTCAAGGGTACACTTGACTATGGCTTGCATTTATATCCGTCGTCGACCTCTACGCTTGTCTCGTATACAAATGTTGATTGGGGTGGTTGTCCAGACATCAGACGCTCCACATATGGTTATTGTGTGTTTCTAGGTAATAACTTGGTCTCATGGTCTGCCAAGAGACAGTCTACATTATCACGCTCTAGTGTAGAGGCCAAGTATCAAGGGTAGCCAATGTGGTATTTGAATCATGTTGGTTACAAAATCTTCTATTAGAACTTCATTGTCCCATTCAAAAAGCTACCTTGGTTTATTGTGATAATATTAGTGCAATCTATCTTTCTGGTAATCCAGTTCAACACCAGCGCACTAAACACATTGAGATGGATATCAACTTTGTTCGCGAAAAGGTAGCTCGTGGACAAGTACGTGTCTGTAATGTCCCTTTCAGGTATCAAATTGCAGACATTTTTACTAAGGGTCTTCCCTCGGTTCTATTTGACGATTTTAGGGACAGTCTCAGCGTACGACAACGCCCTCTATGACTGCGGGGTGTGATAAATAGCACCGATATACATGTGATATACACGGTATATACACGGCCCTGTGTATACCGTGTATATCGCGGATAACACGAGCAATATAAGGAAATACTGAGACCGTGTATATCACGGTAATATGGGTAGTATGTTGTTGTATTTACTTAGCATTGTACACTTACCATAATTGTAGAATTTTTGTACAAATAGAATAGGGTTTTGGGAATAGAATAGGAATAGGATTTCCCATATTATGGAAATTATAAAGTGTATATATACTCATTCATTAATTAAAATAATCAAGGGATTATTTCTTTCAATTATGACTCAATGGAGGAAGAGCTAACCGAGATCATTCATGTGTATCGACATTGATATTCAACCCTAATGAAATATTCAGATTACTGTCATATATTTCTAGATTATTTTTTTCATCTTAATCATTCCTTAAAATTTCATTTTATTTATTATTTAATCAGCTTCTTGCTATAAATTTTAGGGATGTATATTTAATCTAAAAAATCATTTTGTAACAACTTGCAATACCATATCAAAATAAAATAATTTGCAAGACCAAATAAAACATAATATTATTGCAAATTAAACAGTATTACAAGCAAATTTTCCTGAAATCTTCAATCCAACTACAATTCCAACCAAAAAATAAGCTAGCCTAGAGGTATTTTCATCATGATCCTCGACATTTTTCAGTGCCCCAAATGTTTCTCCAGGTATTTACCCAGATGATTTCTCAGCTACTATTTTAAAATTATATTCTCTTAATGCATCCATGGCTTCTTCATGTGTTGCAAATTGTTTGACAATGTTTTCTCGAAAATTATTTGCCAGTGGTGCACACTCCCACCAATCATCAAAGATACCTTGCTTTCTCCCCTTGGAAACAACATAAAAATCACCCTTCTTGGCCATTTGATCTTAATCCTAGACTAATAAGAAGAAAGAGGAAAGAGGAAAAAAAGAAGATCTAGTTGAATATTGATCGCCTAAACATAAATATAAAGTGGAATCTTTCTATGGATGTTATACACATCTATTTGATGATCAATGAAAAATAAGGAGTGTATAAATAGCGTATATGAAAAGTATTGTATATAAATAGTGTATATGAAAAAATTAGTATTTGGAAAAGTGTATATGAAAAGTATAATTTTGATATTAGGGTTCCACGTTTATCCCAACTGATTGAGTATTGAGAAGTAAAGAGTAATGATGAAAGAGTGTAAAATTTGATTTTTTTTTTACTTTTCCACTCTTCTTTTTTAAGAAGGGTATTAACGGAACAACAAATTAATTCAATGATCAATGCATCCTCAAAGGCCATCTGAAATTACATTAATACCCCTAATTTGGGCGAGTTGTGAAAAAAGTGATTGTGACAAATATAATTATCCATGAGTATATAGTATGGCTGACCAATGGGACGGGACGAGACGGGATTAGGGGGACGGGGATTTGGGGATGGTGGAGTGGGTCGGGATCGGGATTAGGGGGACGGTATTAGGGGGATAGGAAGTGGTCCCATCCCGTCCCACATCCCACTATCAAAGGGAACGGGATTTGGGGGGGGGGGGGGGGGATGGGACGGGAAGGGGAATTTGGGGGACTTTTAAAAACTTTTTTCTATACACTTAATTTTTTTTTAAAATATGCTTAAACACTTAAATAATTGAACAAGATAGTGAAAGAAATTCCAACGCTAATTGCCGCTTATATTATTTAATAGAAATATGATTTTTTTCTAATACAATTTCAAAATTGCAACTTTGTTTCGTAGTTCAAAAGTTGCAAATCACATAGTAAATTGGCATTAAAAAATTACATATGCAACCATACTTTTTCTAATTTTCTGACAATCTCTTGAGGATCTTCTGTTGGAATTGGAATTCGAATTCGAATTTGTTGGTCAAATTATTCAACGTCGTTTCCTGCTCCCTCGGATAAGATTTCGTTGTAATTGTAGCCATCTTCTTCATTGATCTCTGGTTGACCGCACCTTCTACGCTCCGCTCTAATCTAATCTCTAAATAAATCTGCAATCTCCAAACTGTCTCCCGCCAATGAGTGTTTGTGCTCTCCTATTTGAAACCTTCCAGCACAAAAAGCGGTTTCAGAAGTTGTAGATGACGCTTGAATATTCAACACATCTCGGGTCATCTTTGATAGAGTGGAAAATGTCTTTTGATTCTCCCTCCAGTATTTTAACAAGTCTTCACGTCCATTTTCATTAGCAATTGATTCGAACTGTACAACACCCCGCAAAACATAAACATCAAACTCGTTAATTTGTGAAGCACTTGAACCACTATACATTCTATTTCGAAGGTCTTGAATACTTGAAGCAGAAACCGCATGTTTGTTATAAGGTTGAACTGAAGTAGAAGAAGATGGTACATAAGTCGTTTGATTATTTACACTTTTCTCTTGGTAATACATATACATAGTTTTGCATTGTGTTTGTATGCTAGAGATAACATATTCTTTAGTTGGTTCTGTTTCAAGTATTTCTAGGCATTCATAAATTATTTCAATAAGGGCATTACAACCGTCTACTTTAATAGTAGGATTTAATACAACACCAATAAAATAAATAGTGGGAATAAAAAAATTAAATTTTACAATCATTTTTTGTAATAGCTGGAGTGTAAGTTGGTTTTTTCTTATATTCATTAAATAACAAAAATATTAGAGATATATAAAATAACATAGATGAAATACTAGGATAATAAATACCATAAAATTCCTTAATAGCTAGAAAAAATTTCTCTAAGAATCCTCAAGCTAGTTGTCAACTTCACTCCTAATTTTTTAACTTTGATAGAAATTAGCAAATAAAATATAATATTTAGTGTGCAATTTAGACTTGTAAGGAGAGAGAGATTAGAGAGATGGTAGGAAGATGTGTGAGGAAAATGAAGAGAAAAATGAGGTATTTATAGTTGAGAAATAGAGTTAATGTGTAAATCTAACAACTTAGGGGTTAAAAATAAATATTAAGGGGGTGGGGGTTTATGGGTTGTTGAGGAAGGGGGGCAAAATGGCGGTTTGTAACCGTTGCCAACGACTAGAATTGCAAACGGTCGTTTGTGCAACGGCTACTTTCTGACAGAAACGGGACGGGGCCGGGCCGGGATCGGGACGGGGCGGGACCGTAATAGGCGGGACATGCGCTTGTCCCATTCCGATTTCTAACCCGACTAGAGTCAATCCCTATCCCCTAATTTGCCCAACAAAATCGGGACTGGACGGGGCGGGATCGGGATGTCCCGGCCCACTGGCCAGCCTTAGTATATAACTACTAAGTATTATGTATGTATCTTCCGTTCTCTCTTGAATCAATAATGCATCTTTAGTGCTGAGGAACCGGGACTACTATCTCCAGATATAGTTTGGTGTAAGCAAGAAAGTTGGATATAAAATAAAAAATAAAAAAATAATGCATCTTAAGTTACAAGTTACAACCAACTAAATTTCTTGGTTCTTGAGGAAAATTCCAAATTGCTGTGAATTGACAACCCAACAAACATCAGTCTATTTATTTTGCTTTTAATTTTGTACATTAAGTTAGTGGCATTTACCTATCTTCTCTCCTGCACAACATTCATGGCCCTCTTTCTCTTTGTCCGAACTATAAGTATATTAGTAGTACTATTAATTATCATTAGTTTTAGCAGACATGACGTAAGTGATGACATTGTATTTTCTCATGTAGAGAAACTTCTTTTTAGTTTTTCTTTTTAAATTTAAAAAATATTTTCCCTTTGGTTTATCCAAAATATGAGGGGCCTCATTTGCTTTTCCTGCTTTAACTTTCTTCAAGAAGATGCTTCTTTTTATCATTGAATTCCACTAAAGTTGTTGAATCTTTACTTGTACTGTTAAAAAGTGAATCTTTATGCAAGAATCATGTAGAAAGAAGTAGTAGAACCATCAAGATAAACATTCTTGCATTGTAAACACATCAAATTAACACCTCCTTCATAACTTAGAAGGGTAGCTAAAACAGTGAATTTCACACATCATGTAATGGACATGGACATGGACATGGACATGGACATGGACATGGTCACCACCACTTTCATTCCACTACACAAACTTACAACACTGAGAAAAACCATCTTATTCCTATCATTTTTCACTGTCCACTCCCTCACATATACCACAAAGGAAGGGGGAAAAGTGATAAATGAGTACAAGCACATAGCAAGCAAAAGCATGATCTCTTAGTGGAGCTTGTTGGCAAGATTGCACTGCTTTCTGATCTCACCCTTTGTCCCAGTGAGTGGATTATTCTCAGAAAGAATAGTGATGGCTCTTGAAAATTCCTTGAAGAAATAATCTTGGCTCTTTGCCATTTTCTTTACATAGGGCTTAGTCCTCTTGTCAGTTGCTAGTTGGTGGTCAACTAACATTAAGCCCTTGTTGTCCAATATGTTCCTGTAGTAGTTGTTGTCTAGCTTCATGGGTGTGCCTCTGTCATTTCTCACATACTGCACTGCCTTTGGGTCTGGGATTGGGTCTGGACACTTCTTGAGCATGTGGGGTACATGGTCTGGGTTCAGCTGAGGGTCTACTTCTGGATACAAACGGTGAACCAACTTCACACAGTGTGTTCTTCCCACACTGTGTGCCCCTGTTCAATAAGACCACATCACACAAAATTAGCTTTGATTTTTTCACTCACATACCAATAAATAAATAACGGCCTAGTGGACCGTATGGCCTCTACTGATACAGTAAACTGCTGGAACACATGACCTTATGGTCACGTGACAACAATTTTTATAGTTGGGCCAAGGCTCACTTCACTCTCAAATACTAACAGAGGCGGAGTCAAATACTAATAGAGGCGGAGTCAAAATTCGAACTTGTAGCCAACATTCTAGTTCCACCCATGGATACTAAAAGATCAAAGAAAATTGAAGTGCTCTTTTTTGCTTTATTTTTGCTGTGGGGTGCAAGTGGCGTAGCCAGAATTTTTGATAAAGGGGTTCAAAAGTATAAAGAAATAAACACACAGAAGAAGCCAAGATGTTATCTATTAAATAAACATAAAAAATTTCACCTAAGGTTCGGCCCGTACTAGCTCCGCCGCTGGGGGAGGGAGTAAAGGGAGTCTGTTTATAGTACCTAACAAGGCAACAACTCCAGGAGTGTTGATTCCAATGTTGGCAAACCTATCAAGAACAACACTCATGCTTTCATTGTGGTCTGGGAGGTGTTGTTCAAGAATATCTGCTCTGCTCTTCCTTCCATCTCTTCTTCCAGCTTTGAGTGGGATATGTGGCCCTCCTAGCTGTGTAAAAGTCCATTATACATATCACTAGATATTAGTATTACAGTTTTTAACCAAACCACTTTAAAGAACCAAAAAAGGAAACACAGAAAAATATCTGAGCCTGTCAAAAATACATAAATAGTAGACAAGTAGTCGAGTACACAGAGTAAATGCTCACAAAGCAAATGTTTGCTCAAAGTTGGAAAGTTTATGAACTATTGACTAGAGTAGATCCAGATCTACTACTACAAGTACACATAGAAATAAAAGAAGGGAAGTTTCCAGATCTACTACTACAAGTACACATAGAAATAAAAGAAGGGAAGTTTCTTGGAAGTTAAAGATTTTAGTTACTAGTAGTAAAACTTACAGCAACAATGCCATCTCTACCAGACAAAACAAGAATATCAGCACAAGAAACAACACCAGGGCACTCCCTTTCTACAGCTTCCTTAATAGTCTCAATGTATCTGAAGTTTCTCATACCAAAACTCCTGTCTGTCTCCTTCTCAGACAGCATCCTCCTTGTTGAGTCCAACAACAATGAAGCATCACATGACTGCACCAAAAAAAAAAAAAGTTCAGTTGTCATTTCTTCAAAAAGGGTGGCTAAACAAAAGGAAAAAGAGAGTACTATTTGTGTTTTGTGTACCTCAACAAAGCAGTCATGGAAAATGTTTCTGAGCCAAGAAAATGCAGTGTTCTTGTGGCGTTTGTAGAGAAGCTTGACTTGTTCTTTGATGATTTCTTCAGCTTGAGGGCAAGTGTCCTTGTAATAGTCCATAACAAGGCTAGGATTGTTGTCCTCAGCAAAAGCAGAGAGAGCTGAAAAGAAGAGGATAGCAAAGAAAAAGAGAAGTTTGGAAGCCATTTTTCTTTACTCAGTACTGTGACTAAATGGTCAGTAGACCTTGTTCTTTGGATGATCACCCAGCTACTGCTTAAATAAGGAAAAAAGTGCTGAAATTGCCCACAAAGAAATGACCTTTTTCTTTTTAATTCTGTAATGATTTACTCATATGCATTGGCTGCCTAAATAAATTAATCTGCTATTTCTTTGTACTCTAGTTATCATATTAGTTGATATATTTACTGTTCAATGATCTTTTGCTTTACTTTTTTTCACTTTACTTATGATTTCTTTATTTTACTTTTCTTCACTTTCTTCAAACTTTTTCTAACCTTTTGTTGTCATATTTTCTCTTAAGTCAAATTATTTGAGAAACAGTCTCCCTATCTCTCAAGTAGGAGTAAGTTATGCGTACACTTTATCTTTCTCATATTCATCTTATGAGATTATATTGAGTATATTATTATTATTATATTTAATTTATTATACTTCCTCCGTATTAAATATTTATTTGATTTTAATTTAACATGAAATTTAAAAAGATAAAGATAACTTTTGAATAGATATGAAAAGAGAAATCAAAATGTCTTTTAATCTTGTGAAATATATCATGTGGAAAGTTAAAATTAAAAAAAAATTAAAAAAAGAAAGAGACATTTTTTTTAACGAATCAAAATTAAAAGTAAGTCAAATATTTTAAAATAAAGGTGAAAGAAATAATTCCTTGATTATTTCATTGATTGAAAGGTTATATATACAAGTTACATATTTTCATAATAGGAGAATCATATTCCTATTCTATTCCTAAAACCTTATTCTACTTGGATACTAAATATACAATTATGGTAATACAAATATTATGGTAAATGTACAATACTAATTACACCACAATATTACCTAAACTAGGAGATTACAATATTACCTAAATATGTACACCATATACGGTTTACCTATGGAATCTGAGAGCAACAATATACATAATATACACATGTATATCATGTGTATATTATGTATATTTAACACACACCCGCAGTCATAGCGGGTGATCTTCGAATGCTGAAACTGTCCCTAAAATCTTCAAAAATGACCGAGGGAAGACCCTTTGTAAAGATGTTGGCAATTTGATATCTTGACGGGACATGGCAGACGTGTACCTGACCACGAGCAACCTTTTCGCGGACAAAGTGAATGTCCATCTCTATATGTTTAGTGCGCTGGTGTTGAACCGGATTACCAGAAAGGTAGATGGCATTAATATTATCGCAATAATTCAAGGTTGCTTTCTGAATAGGTGAATGAAGCCCCAATAGCAAATTACGTAACCAACATGATTCCGAGACCACATTAGCTACCCCTCAATACTCGACCTCGGCACTGGATCGGGACAATGTCGACTGACGTTTTGCAGACCATGAGATCAGGTTATTGCCAAGAAACATACAATAGCCAGACGTAGACCGTCTGGTGTCTGGACAGCCACCCCAATCGGCATCTGTATACGAGACAAGTGTAGACATCGAGGAATGATATAAATGCAAATCATAGTCAAGTGTACCCTGAATATACAGAATGATGCGTTTGAGTGCATTCATGTGCTCAATCCTGGGATCATACATGAACAAACACACCTGCTGGACAACATATGTAATATTTAGTCTCATAAATGTAAGATATTGAAGGCCCCCTGAAAGATTGCGATAGCGGGTGGGATCCTCGTATGGTACGCCGGCCGCGGCACTAAGCTTGGGCTTAGTATCAACTGGAGTGGAAGTGGACTTACAGGATGACATCCCAGCCCTCTCAATGATCTCAGCTGCATACTTCCGTTGAGATAAGAACAACCCATCTGTATGACGAGTGACAACAATTTCCAAAAAGTAACTCAAGGGCCCCAAGTCTTTCATAGAAAACTCAAAGCTGAGCATTGTCATGATAGACTGGCGTAAGGCATCGAAAGAGGCAGTCAAAATAATAGCATCCACATATAACAGAATATAGGCCAAGGACGAAGCACGACGGTAGATGAACAAGGAATTATCCGACCTGCTGTGAGTGAACCTAATAGTTGAAACATAGTCGGCAAACCGCGTATACCAGGACCGTGGAGATTGCTTAAGCCCATATAAGGACTTCTTCAATAAACAGACATGATGAGGATGTTTGGGATCCCTGAATCCTAAAGGCTGATGCATATAGACTGTTTCCTTGAGATCACCATGTAGGAAAGCATTCTTCACATCTAACTGATGAATAAGTCATGCTTTCGAAAGAGCTAAGTTGAGCACAGTGCGAATGATAGTCGGCTTGACCACTGGACTAAACATCTCACCACAATCCACACCAACCTGCTGAGTCTTACCATCGCCCACAAACCGCGCCTTATGTAGGGCAAATGACTCATCTGAATTTTCCTTATGAGCAAAAATACACATAGACCTAATAATATTAATACCAGATGGACGGGGCACCAACTCCCATGTCTTATTATCAATAAGAGCATTATATTCATCGGTCATAATAATTTTCCAATTCGGGTCATTTAATGCAGACCCAGGATTACAGGGTAAGGGTGATTTAAGAACATTAGAATGTAAATTAAAATGTCTTTTTGGTGTAAAAATCCCCCGTTGACTACGGGTGACTGGTGTATGACTCGAGGCAGAGGCGGGTGGATTTTGGGAATTTTTGGGACTCGGGACGGACTAGCCAGCAGGCAGTGGGCCTGCTGGCCCAAATCGGGAACTGAAACCGGGAATTGGGCCAATACTGGACCCAAAAATAGTACTCGGAACTGGGCCAGAACTGGGTAGAACGGATGGCCCGATTCTTTGGACCCGTATTTGAAGACGACACTGTGTGGGGAGTCCCAACGGGCAGTGGGCCCGCTGGAGAATTTTGGGTGCAGGATATGTCCGAAAAATGGTGAATAATATACGGGGATATACTATCATCCAAATAATTATACGAACTAGGCACGGGAGTATTAACTTTAGCAAATGGAAATTGAGTTTCATCAAAAATTACATGGCGATTAATGATGATTTTATTAGAGGATAAATTAAAATATTTGTAACCACGATGATTAGACGGAAAACCCAAAAACACACACGGAGTAGACCTGGCCTGAAGTTTGTTAATTATGGTGGACGAAAATAACGGATAACACAAGCACCCAAAGACCCGAAGATGAGAATAAGAAGGAGTCTTATTAAATAAAATTTGAAGGGGGGAAGAATATGTCAGACCTTTAGAAGAAATTATGTTAAGGAGATATGTAGTCATTTGAAGAGCATGATGCCAAAAATATGGGGGTATGAAAGCGTGAATTAATAGAGTTCGGACAATGTTATTTATGGAACGAATTTTGCGTTCGGCTTTCCCATTTTGTGAAGACGTATGAGGACAAGAAAAATGAAAATTGATCACATTATTAGCACAGAATTCCCAAAACACCCCATTGTCATATTCTTTGCCATTATCACACTGAATATTTTTTATTTCTCGTTCGAATTGGGTTCTAATGAATGCTCTAAATTTTAAGAAGACGGAAAAAACGTGAGATTTTTTCGCTATCGGAAACGTCCATAAAAATTTAGAATAATCATCCAAAAAAAGAACATAATATCGATGACCCAAAGAACTAAGAACATGAGACGTCCATAAGTCGCTATGAATAATATCAAATGGCATTAAAGTATGAGAATTTGAGTCTACAAATGGCAACCTAACATTTTTCTCTAAAGAACAAGACTGACAATTTGGAGTACTATTCGTACCCTTACATGAGATAAAATTATTTTTATCTAATGACGATAAAATAGATGATCCCGGATGACCAAGACGAGCATGCCACAAGGAAAGAGCTAGAGCGGCAAAAATGGATGGCATTGCGTGACTCGAGAGACCGGAACGTGGCGTGATAGGATAAAGATCACCCCTACTATCACACCTCATGAGAGGACTCCCCGTTTTGAAATCCTTCACAGAAAACCAAATGGATCAAATTCTATGGACATGGAATTATCAGTGGTGAATTTTCGGACAAACACCAAATTTTAAATCAATTTTGGAGCGTGAAGGGTATTTTTCAAAATAAGGGGTGGATGGGGAGAGAAAATATTTTCTGACCATACCCATGAATTGGAATTGAATTACCATTTTCAACAATTATACCACGATTGTTGCTCAAATTGGAATAAGACGAGAGAGTACCTGAGTCGGACGTCATGTGAGTAGTGGCGCCGGTGTCCATGTACCAATTTGGATCCGATGAATTTATTCCAAACGTGTGCATCGCGACTTCAATATCGGTAGGTGTGGGGCCCGCTGCATGATGAGCCTGGTGGGGCCCAAAGGTGACTCCCTGCTGACTGGAACTGCCACTGTAGCGTTGGGCTGGGGCTGGAGAAAAAACAGTGGGCCATTGCGAAAACTGGGCAGTGGGCTGAAACTGTGGTGGCATCTGGCCCAATTTGCTGGTTGACCGTAGGGACTATTGGGCCAAGGTTTATCGGCCCAACCCCATGGCGAGGGGGTCCACTGCTGGGACCAGGCTGACTTGGGCCCACTGCCCGGATGATGTCTACCGCCACCATTACCGGAACCATCGCGTTTGCCCCCGTGATTTTTGCCATTATTTTTCGACTATTCTTGCCGCCACCGTGACCACGGTTTTGGCCAGAATTATCAATAAGACCTGGAGAATTTGGAGAGGACGTCATCATGACTACGGGACTAGCACCGGTAGCCGCCTTCTTGGCCAAGTCGGCTTCTTCGAGCGTAAGCATAGAACGAGCCTGATAAAATTGTGGAAGAGGATTGCTCTGACGAAGAAGCGTGCCAACACCACTATAGGCCTCAGATAGGCCTGCAACCATTTGGAGGACCAAATGATCATTTGTAACGGGCGCGCCAACGTTGCGGAGTTGGTCCGCCAATTCTTTCAACCTGTTGCAATATGCTGAAATGTTGGGGAAATTTTCCATGTTGACGTGGGTGAATTCCTGTTCCAGGGTAACATCACGTGAATTTTGATTATCTTGGACTATATCACATATTCTATTCCATGTCGCCATCGCATAGCGTCCGGTTCGATAATCGTTTGCAAGAGGTCAATAGAAATAATGGAGTAAATCCACTGAAGAACGGTAACATCAATGGTCGTCCATAACTTAGGATCATCCTCGGGTTTGGGCACCCCCGTATCCGTAGGAGTCGCGGGGATGATATGATGGAGGACTTGACGCGAGCGTGCGTGAACTTTGAACAGTTCGTCCCAGGTCGCGTATTGGACGTTTTCTATTTCAAGAATGATAGGGATTTGATTCTTGATGTTAGAAATAGTAAGGGCAAGGTGAAACGTGTTCTTCTCCATAACCGCAACGCAAGACGTGATGTAGGGATTGGGGAAAGAAATTTGGGAAGAGAGGAGGTACCGTCGGGCACGAAATTCGAGAAAGAAGGCTCAGAAATTGAGGCAAAGTGACGGAAATAGGGAGAGGTCGACGGAATTGTGGAGAGAGGAATAAAAGACCTAGACTTCTGATACCATGAAAGAAATAATCCGTTGATTATTTTCATTGATTGAAATGCTATATATACAAATTACATATTTCCATAATAGGATAATCATATTCCTATTCTATTCCTAAAACCTTATTCTACTTGGATACTAAATATACAATTACGGTAATACAAATATTATGGTAAGTGTACAATACTAATTACACCACAATATTACCTAAACTAGGAGACTACAATATTACCTAAATATGTACACCATATACGGTTTACCTATGGAATCCGAGAGCAACAATATATCATGTGTATATTATGTATATTTAACAAAAGCACTTAATAGATAATTTGTTTAATTTTTCATGTTACTAAATTCATTTTATGAACGTGCCATTTAATTATATTAACTTATCTGATAGCGGATTAATTTACACCGATAGTGTAAAAAATACTTATCACTTTAATATAGAGGAGTCATAAATATTTCAAAGTCATGAAGATTGAAGCCGAGTCACATTTGTATACGTGGAGACATTTATTGATTGCTGCCACCATGTTGCCAAACTTTTTCTCTACTCTATCTAGCTAGTCCGAAACACTTTTTTCTTGGAGGATTTTCGGATCTAAGAAACAAGAAATACAACTAGAAGAACAAAACTATTTGGAATGTTAGAAGTAGCATGTGGCCCAAAAATTGAAGAATGTTACGCCCTCCGTCTCAATTTAAATATCTTAGTTTGACTAGATACGAATTTAAAAAATATAGAAATTTTTTTAAATTTTGTGGTCTTAAATTTGTCAAAACTTACTAAATATAGAAAGAAACACTATTTTTGGGATAAACCAAAAAGAAAAATAAGACACTTATATTGGGACAGAGAGAGTATAAAATAAAGATTATAAAGTAAATAAACCAGAGACAAGTATATAGAAAGAACATGATATATTATTCAACTTCAAACTGATGTACGAAAGAACATGATATATTTATAGAAGAAAAGTAGTTGATGGCAAGCTGCCTACTCGCAAGTTGTCTGCTTGATTGCAAGCCTAAGGAAGTCGTTGCAAGACTTTTTCAGGGAGCTGCTTGAAAGCTGCCTGCATGAGCTACTTGCAAGTTGCTTGCTTGATTGCAAGTTTATCCAGTTGCAAGCTTGTCCAGTTGTAAATTATTCAGTTTCAAACTTATCCCAATTGCGGGACTATTTAAATGAACATCCATAAAACAATGTATTTATAACACTCCCCCTGGATGTTCATCAATAGATAATGTGCCTCGTTAAAATGTTATTTGGAAATTCAGTGGAAAAATTCAAGTGCAGAAAAAAGAGTACACATCTAGTAATACGCATTACAAGATGCCTCATTAAAAATATTACCAGGAAAACTCAATGGGACAAAACCTTGAATAAAAAAAATGAGTATGACGCGTATTTTACTCCCCCTGATTAAGACCATGATTTAGATGTTGAAGTCTTCACATTCCAGTCTTGAATACCATCTTCTCAAAAGTTTAAGTTGGCAAAGATTTAGTGAACAAATCAGCAGGATTGTCTATTGAACGAATTTGTTGCACGGTATATCACAAATCTTCTGAAGATTATGTGTAAAGAATAACTTTGGTGAAATGTGTTTCGTTCTGTCTTCTTTATTGAATTTTCTTTTTAATGGAATTATGCATGTAGTATTTTCTTCATTTAATACTATGGGTATTTTTGTATCACACTTCAAGCCACATATTTCTCTGATGAAATGTATCACTAATCTCAATCATTCTCCACTTGCTTCATAAATAGCTATTATCTCAGCATAGTTCAAAGAAGTAGCAACAACAGACTATTTTGTATATCTCCATGATATAACAGTACATCCGCATGTAAACAGATATCATGTTTGAGATCGAGCTTTATGTGAATCAGATAAATAACATGCATCTGCATAACCAATAAGATTTACACTACCATTGTTAGCATAAACACAGACCCATATCAATAGTATCTTTCATATATCGTAATATATGCTTAATTCCATTCCAATGTCTCCATGTAGGAGAAGAATTATATCTTGTTATCAAATTAACAGAAAACGTTATATCAGGTCTTGTAGGGTTAGCAAGATACATAAGTGCACCAATTGCACTAAGATAAGGTACTTCAAAACCAAGAAGCTCTGTATTTTCTTTTTGAGGTCGGAACAGATCTTTACTCACTTCAAGTGAACAAATAATTATTGGAGTACTTAAAGAATGTGCATTGTCCATGTAAAATCGTTTTAAAACTTTTTCAGTATAGATAGATTGATGGATAAATATCCCATCTTCTAAATTTTCAATTTACCGACCAAGATAAAATTTTATCTTTCCAATATCTTTCATCTCAAATGTTTTCTTTAGATATTCAATTGCCTTTCGCAGCTCTTCTAGAGTTTCGATTAGATTATCTCATCAACATAAACAACAAGTATAACAAACTCTGATTTTGTTTTCTTAATAAAAACACATAGACAGATGGCATCATTTATATAACCTTCGTTTATCAAGTATTCACTAAGGCGATTATACCACATGCGCTCTGATTGTTTTAGATCATATAATTTTTGTTGTAATCTGATTGAGTATATTTTTTAGACATTGAATTATATGCTTCAAGCATATTTAATTCTTCTGGGACTTTCATATAAATTGCATTATCAAGTGAGTCATAAAGATAAGTTGTACATTTCATGCTTCTTTTTCTAAAAAATTTATCCTTGAAATTCAATAGTCTTCCACGCTTAGGCGTGTATGGAACTCATTAGCTATGACTCTAGTAGATTGTCCCTTTGTGACATCAATTCGGATAGGCGCATTATTTGCAAAGATATTGACTAAGTTATTCTTTTCAAATTATTAAATGTGTCTGACATTTGATTTGCGATTTTCTGCAAGTATTTGATCTTCTGGATCTTCTGTTCATATATAGGGGTACATGGATCAAAATGATATAGTGATGAAACTGTAACACCCCGTACTTTCAGGCGATGGTTTGAGCATCTAGACGTATGCAAGTAGACTCGAGCTTTGGGGAATTTACGTCATATGTACGTATGCAAATAAAGAGCTTAGGGTATAAAAGGATGTGATCTCTTACTAATTTAGGACTTACCAAGTGGGACAACGATCGACTAATTGATAATTATAGTGGGAGACAAGATTAGTGGGGGTATCTACGTGTAGCATCTAAATTAGTCACCTAAATGACTAAGGCAACATAACGGAATGGTGGCAGCTCGTGAGGATAACAGGGCATGGGGTAATTAATAAGGGGGGGGAGTAAATCGTGGTTTGGTTCATAGTATAGACCCCTCCGACACTTTTGTGTGAAACAATATACTTCATTTTAAGATTTATATAGGTACATCACTTTACCTTTGCTAATTATAGGAATCAATTTATAGGAATTATAGGCAGCAACGTCCAAGCCCTTGCTCTTAAGAACATGAGCATCCAACATTTTCTCCTATAGAATTAATTCAACTTTGTTCTGAGTATGATCGAGCAGCAACATAAGTTCAATTTTGCGATGGTAGTAATTCTTGGAATATAAGACCGGAGTGTTATACGGCGTACACGAGTGTCGACGGGTGATCCGACAAAAGGTATGTTAAGGCAAATCATTTCTTCTTTTGGCATGTTCCATGTAACGAAATGTAAACGTAATATTGTTCCATAAACTATTCTACTCTTAGTAGTTAAGGATGTTCCTGTTATTTATTCCTATGTTAAAAGCATGTCTAAATATGTTCTCAAATCCTTATTGAGGTATGTGGAAAATATGTTAATATTCCTAATGTTAGCCGAAGGTACAAGAATATTATGCCACTCAGATAAACTCAGAATGTTTTATTGTCATTCATGTATTTTATAGATGTATTACCCTGGACCATATATTGGGGATGGAAAATGGGATACACAGGCCACCTGATCATCTAGGATATGATGATGATTATGCCCACAGAGGCCGATATGATATAATGCCCACAGAGGCTGTTATGGGAAGGAAGATGCCCAATGAAGCCAATGGCGTTATATATATATATATATATATGTATACCACATTGTGCATAACATTTAGGCATATTATGGCCCTTAGAGGCATTTACTACTGGTCGGTTGTTTCTGTCGGCTGTTGCTATCGGATGTTGTTGTCAGTTGTTTCTGTCGGTTGTTGTTGTTAGTTATTTCTGTCGGCTGTTTCTGTTTTAGTTTATTTATGTATCTCTATTATGCTATTTCTCATGCTTGACATACTCAGTACATCAATCGTACTGACGTCCCTTTTGTCGGGGGACGCTGCATTTCATGCCCGCAGGTTCACGTACGAAATGTGACGATCCGCATTAGTAGGTTGCTGACTCAGCGGATATTGGAGCGCTCCCCTTGTTTCGGAGTGTCAATCAAATCTTGGTACGGTAATTTTTGCTTGTATATATGGGTATGACGGGGCCCTGTCCCGACCCTTATGATATCATGTACTCTTTTAGAGGCTTGTAGACGGTGTCCTGTGTGTAGTAGTCATGTATGGCCTTGTCGGCCTTGGTATGTATATATATATAAGTTGGGCTATCTGGTTAAGATTTTACGTAGTTACTTTCCAGTGTATAGTTTCTATGTGTTAGCAGAGTACAGGGTGACGACCCTTGTGGCCGTGATTAATTATGATTAGATGTTGACTGTATGATTAGTGGTACTCGGCATGTAAGGTCCGGGTGCCCGTCGCGGCCCTCCGGTTTGGGTCGTGACAGAAACTTTCCACGCACTTTCTATTTTGATTTCTTTTATATCTCCCCCTTATTGTGGAAAATTTATTTCATCAAATCGACTATCTGCGGTAAATGATTCAAGGTAGCGAATAATATAGGGTGATTCAAACCCAATATATATTCCTAACTTTTTTTGCGGACTATCTTAGTGTGTTGTGGTGGTGCCACAAACACATATACAACACAATCAAAAATTCGAAGATGAGCAATATTTGGTTCATGACCAAATACTAATTGTGACGGAGAGTATTTATTATAATGAGTCGGCCTGAGACAAATAAGAGATGTTGCATGTAAAATAGCATTACACCAAACAATAATGGGTAATCATGTTTTCATAAGTAGTGGTCTTTTTATCAATTGTAGGCGTTTAATAAATGACTCAACAATACCATTTCGGTATGAACATGAGCTACATGATATTCAGCTTTTATCCCAACTGATAAACAATAATCATCAAAAGCTTGGGATATAAAATCTCCGTTATTATTGAGGTGTATAGCCTTGATGGGATAATCTGGAAAATGTGTCCTTAAGCGTATTATTTGTGTCAATAATTTCGCAAGTGTCAGGTTGCGAGACGATAGGAGACACACATGAGATTATCTTGAAGATGCGTCTATTAGGATCATAAAATATCTAAATGACTCACAAGGTGGGTGAATAGGTCCACATATATCTCCATGTAAACTCTCTAGAAAGGCAAGGGATTCAATGTAAATTTTTATTGGTGATGGACTAGTTATCAATTTGCCGTGAAAACAAGCAGTATATGAAAATTTACCACCTTCAAGAATCTTCAAGTTCTTAAGTGGGTGCTCATTTGAATTTTTAATTATTCATCTCATCATTATTGCTCCAGAATGGCCCATTCAGTCATGCCAAAACACAAAAGTACTTGAATCAGTAAACTTCCTATTTACGATAGAGTGGGATTCAATTGTACTAATTTTGGCATAATACATGCCAAAAGATAAAGTTGATAATTTCTCTAAAATATATTTTTGGCCGGAGACATTCTTAGTAATACCAAGATATTCGACATTTATTTCATATAATGTCTCAACATGATACCCATTCCGGCAGATATCTTTGAAACTCAACAAGTTTCTTGGGGATTTAGAATAGATCAATGCATCTTCTATAATTGTCCCCTTAGACAGAAATATAGTAGCTCTTCCAAAGCCTTCAATCAATTTTGAATTATCAGAAATTGTATTAACATTTGATTTTTTTTCTAAGAAAATAAGAAAAATATTTCTCATCTTTGAATATGACATGCGTTGTTCCACTATCAATCACGCAAATATCTTCATGATTGATCATTGATCCAAATAAAATTTAAGAAATATCCAAATATTCTTCAAAATGAAAATATACACAAAGTGAACATTATAGTAAATATCATTACCAAATTATGATTTACACTTTATAAAATATCACTTATTTTTATGTATTAACATGATTATACTAACTAATACAAACAACATGAACTAAAATATTTCATGTTTCTACGGATTCATCTATGATTACAGGATCTATTTCTGAGAGTGCAAAGTAATCAGCTACATTCAAATGCATGAAGTCATCATTATCTTCAGAAATAAAATTTGCTTCAACATTATTTTCTGTCTTTTTGAGGGAGGCTTGATAAAGCTCATACTGGGTGCTTTGGTGTATGACAGGTATGTGACTAGTGCCCTTTTCCTTCATATCAGTAACATTTATTTTCTGATTTTTTTGCACCGCTTTATGCTTTTCATCCTTCTTTTTACACTGATGGTGGTGAAGGGTATTATTTGGTGCAGAATGACAATCATGATTAGAATTTCTTTCTCGATCATGGACATGACCACGATTGGAGCCACGACCTCTTCCACGCCTAGATTGGTGACAGTTTGCCTCATTCACTTTAGGGAATGGGATAGTATCAGTAGGTTGATTTTCATGGGTTTTTATCAATAGTTCATTATATTGTTCAATCACTAAAAGATGTGAAATTAGGTCAGAATATTTTTTGAACCTCATCTCTCGGTATTGCTGCTGCAGGAGCATACTCGAGGCAGAAAAAGTGAAAAATATTTTCTCCAGCATAGCATGATCGGTGATATTCTCACCACATAATTTCAACTGAGAAATAATTCTAAACATGAAAGAATTATACTCACAGCTAGATTTAAAATCTTTTAACCGCAAGTGAATCCAATTAAAACGTGTTTGTGGAAGCACGACCATATTCAGGTAGTCATTTCTAACTTTTAAATTTTTCACAGTATAAGAGGATCTTTAACAGTGAGATATTCCAATTTCAGGCCCTCATCAAGGTGATGGCAGAGGAATATCATTGTCTTGACACAGTCCTTATTTGATGCCTAATTTTTATCTTTGATGGTGTTTGGCAGACCCATCGCATCAAGATGAATTTTCGTATCAAGCACCTAAGACATATAGTTTTGCCTGATATATCTAGGGCAATAAATTCACGTTTAGAAAAAATTGTCATTATTAAGAAAAAGTAAGGCAAGACCTTTGAGGTTTTCAAAGTATTTGCTCGTGATGGCAAAGTCTCGTGCTGATAACGTGTTATAAAATAAAGACTATAAAGTAAATACACCAGAGACAAATATATAGAAAGAGACTGATATATTATTCAATTTCAAACTGATGTACAAATGAACTGAATTAACTTCCTATTTATAGAAGAAAAGAAGTTGCTGGCAAGCTGCTTACTCGAGCTATCTGCTTGATTGCAAGCCTAAGAAAGTTGTTGCTGCTGCAAGGCTTTTCAGGGAGCTGCTTGCAACCTGCCTACATGAACTACTTGCTTAATTGCAAGTTGTTTGCTTGATTACAAGCTTATCCAGTTGCAAGCTTATTCAATTGCGGAATTATTTAAATGGATATTCATAATACATTGTATTTATAACCAAGAAAATTTTCTTAAAAAATTAACAAAAATCAGCTATTTGCAAAACCTGTTTTTTGGTCGCTAATAAAGAAAAGCCTTATAGTTTCTGCAAAAAATTGCAAAATCATGTGTAGTATTAATATCCTTAGGTAAAGTTCCTCCCCGACTAGTATGATTGAAGGTTTTAGCAAATAAGTCACATTCACGAAGAAACATTTTGATTTTCTTTCCTACAATCCAATCCGATTTTGGTGATCACTTAAATTTTATCCAATAAAGAATTACAAAAGACTTGTTGAATTTAATTACTTTTTCCTTTCATTCAAAAAAAGCGATGCAGTATTCTTTTATCTAACTTTCTTTCTTGTGTATTAACTTCCCCATTGACACTGTAGATGGTTCAGCTATGTCTGGCGTCAGGAAATGATTGAAAATTACCAGAGTCTAAATGCATTTTGTTCAGATTTTTTTGGGCCTCGCGCCACTTCAAAAATCAAAAGAGAGGATCCCATAGGCTTCTCTAGCGGATATTGATTTGAAAATGATGTGATGAAAGCGAACCTCCCAATGGATACTTGCTTACTCTTCATTAAGTCTTGGTTTTCCATTAATTTCCATGCACGCACTTTAATATATTGTAATAATAATACTAATACTAATACTAATACTTTTCTAGTACTGTTATAGATTATATTATTTAGATTCTATCCAGGAAAATTAGATACCGGATAATAAAGTCAGAGCACAACCAATAAGTTAATATGTACTCCATGTGGTGTTCTTTTCGGTACCATTTGTCGTCTTCACGGAAGACAGTCAGGGATGTCGGTGGGACGAGTAAATGCGGTACCGTCCTGTACTCGCTCCAGTTGAGTCGGGTATGGGGATGGTTTGGTGGGTGGTGGGGCGGGTATGAGTATCAAAAGTGCTATCCGTCATGGATAGTGGAACGGGGTGAATATCATATAAGACTCGCATCGTACCCACACCACACCCGCTACTCGCACCGCCCGTACCCGCACCGCCTAAAATCATTAAGTCATCATCAAAGATAAGGTGAGTCAATTTTAAGAGTTTACACATAGGATAGAACTGAAAATCAGATAGTTCACTCATTTCTTGTAGAGTTCTAGAAAGATATTTCATCACAAACACAAACAATAGTGGTGACATGGGATCTCCCTGCCTAAACAAATCATGATATATCAAGACATTATGAACCAATGATCTTCAGCTACAAAAGTTGTTTGGTTCTCAGCCACAACATTGGGAATGATGTTCTTTAATCTCATGCAAATTAATTTAGAAATGCATTTATATAGGACATTGCAACAAGATATCGGCCTATATTAACTAACATATTGGGGGCTGCCACTTTGGGGATCAGAGATATAGTGGTAGAATTCACTTGTCTTAGTAATTTACCATTCTCAAAGAATTCCAGCACAACACTTGTCACCTCCTGCCCAAAGGGCAGGTAAATGAGGCTACCGCTCCGCACCCGCTCCAGTTGGGTGGGGTATGTGGATGGTTTGGTGGGTGGTGGGGCGGGTATGAGTATCAAAAGTGCTACCCGCCATGGGTGGTGGGGCAGGTATGGGGTGAATTTTAGGTGGCGGGTATGAGTATCAAAAGTGCTACCCGCCATGGGTGGTGGGGCAGGTATGGGGTGAATTTTAGGTGGCGGGTACGGGTATGGGGTACCCTTCCCCCGCCCCGCCCCGTTGACATCCCTAAAGACAGTGCTTGAAAGCAGGAGGTATCATCACATGATGTCGCGGTAAAAAATTAAGTAAAATTATACCTTTTTCATCAATTTTTGAATTAATTAAGTAGCCGTTTAGACATGATTTAAAATCATGAGAGGAAATCATGATGATTTGAAGTTGAAATTTTGTTTCGACATGCAATTGAATTTCTTAAATTGTATTTTTTTTTATAGACATAAAAATCCCATAAATTGTAAAAATCATCAAAACTTTCACAATTCTTATATAATCTTATCAAATGAACAAGTCATAGTTCATAACAAGATTAATACACTAATAGAAGACCTTTCTAAAAAATACAACATCAATTGATCAAACTTTAGTTCAATATAATGGAAAATTGAACATGAGTTGTAGTGTAACTCTTTAATATAATCCTTCCATATGGTTGGTAACAGTAGGAATCCGTTTTCTGAAAGATCCTGGCTTAATTTGTTATAAACATTACCAACTTGTATATCTTATAATATTTGATATAAATGATTGGTAAACATGATTGGTAAATATATCTACCAATTTATGGATCTATTTTTATAAAATATAAACTTATGGGTCAATTTTTATATTTAAAATTTTTTAAATCATGATTAAAAATTTAAATTATATCTTATTGGATCTCATGATATTAAATTATGAAATGAAATTGCATGTTAAAATGCCTACTAAGTAAAAAGAAGAATGAACAGTTGATGGGAAATTTTAGAAGTACCTTTTAATTTTATTAACAAGTTGCCTGGTGAAGCACAACCAAAGGAGGTATGATCACCATCCTGACATGAATGAGTATTTTTCATTTTAATTCAGAAATTTCGAGTTTCACCTTTGAAAATAAAAAAATCTGATAAAAATGATTTCGTTTTAAATAAGACACACAATATGAATGAGTTAGTCGTGTTAATAAATTCCTGATACTAAATTATTCAAAAAAATCGCATTCATTCATGAAAGCATTTACCTTCTCTATTAGATAATTTAGAATTCTTATAGTACTAATAATAATTCAATCATTGTAATCGGCTCTACACATTCTCATTGGCCCTCTTATCTCTTCCTTCTCCGAGTTCTAGTTATGGAAGAAGAAATCAAGGAGATGTATCAACAACAATAGATTTTATTACGTGGTAGCTCATTTTATTCATATCGATCTATTATGTGTCTCTGATTCTAGCATTCGATAGATAATCATACAATAACTATCCTAGCTCTATGATATTTTTCATTTTATTTTTTCTGAAACAATCCCAAAAACTTTTTATTATTATTAATCTACACCCAAAATTCAATAGTGTAATCTCAAAATTTTAATGTGTATTCCTGAATCTAATAAAGGAATATGTTCCTTGATTGTATTCATCAATAATGTACAATATATATAGTAGTACAGGAATATTTAAACTAAATAACTAATTAACCTAATTACAATAGGAAATATAATTCTACCTAAAATACGAGACCTAATTACAATATGAATACAATTCTACATAAAATAGAGATATACAATTAATGAAAGAATATTCGAGAAATATTCTAGTACACCCCCGCAGTCAAAGCGGGAGGTTCACGAACACTGAGACTAGCTCGAATATCATCAAATAGTATGCGTGGAAGTCCTTTGGTGAAGATGTCGGCAATCTGATATCTGGAAGGAACATGAAGGACACAAACTTCACCACGAGCCACTTTTTTTAGAACGAAATGAATGTCCATCTAAATGTGTTTAGTGCGCTGATGTTGGACGGGATTGCCGGAAAGATATATCGCACTAATATTATCGTAGTAGACCAGTGTTGCCTTTTGAATCGGGCAGTGAATCTCAAGTAGAAGGTTACTGATCCAACAAGACTCAGAGACGATGTTGGTGGCACCTCTGTACTCTTCTGACACAGAAATAGGTTGCCAGAATGTCGAGTGATAGAGATGCCTAAGAAATAACTCAGGGGCCCAGATCCTTCATAGCAAACTCAGAGGAAAAGAGAGACATAATAGACCGGCGGAGAGCATCAGATGATGTTATCAACATATAATAATAGGTAAGTCTTGTATGTACCCTTGTTGTAGATGAACAGGGAATGATCGGATATGCTGTGTGAAAAATTAATAGATGAGACATAATCGGCGAACCTCTGGTACCATGCTCGAGGAGCATGTTTCAGTACATAGAGCGATTTCCGCAACAGACACACATAATTTGGATGAATAGGATCCCTGAAACCCATAGGCTGATGCATATATATCGTTTCTTGAAGATCCTCATGTAAGAAGATATTCTTGACATCAAGCTGATGAATGGGCCAAGACTTGGATAGAGCAATGTTGAGGATGGTCCACTCCCACCTGTTGAGACCTGCCATCACCTACAAGATGAACCTTGTACCTCTCAAAAGAACCATCAGATTTCTTTTTATGTATAAAAATCCTCATAGAATGAATAATGTTAGCATCAAGTGGATGGGGTACTAGGTCCCGCATCTTATTATCAATAAGAGCATTATATTCATCAATTATTGCAGCTTTTCAATTAGGGTCGGACAGGGCATCCTTCGAATTTTGAGGGACAAGAGAAGGGACAACTGAAACGGATAGGTTAAACATCCATTTAGGTTAATGAATTTTGTGCATGACACGGGTTTCTATGGTTTGAGAGCATGTCTCGGGATGCAGGATGGGGGGTGCCGTGGGACTACCAGGAAGAGAAGGAAGGGCAGAGGTGGCAGGATCGGCTGGACGATGCTCGGTTTTCCGAGAGGTGGCTGCGGAATCACCCTGAGGCAGTCTATTTCGGCCACCGTCGGCAGAATCGGGTGGGCAGTGTGTCCCAGATTGTTTGAGGTGGGGCGGGTGCCGGAGTTTGGGACGACAGACTATGTAAATGATGAATTAGAAGAGGGTTCATGCCATCATCTAGGAAGTTGTAGGAATGTCGAAGTGGCAAGTTTAAGGAGGCAAAGGAGAATTGAGACTCATCAAATAGGACATGGCGTGAAATAATAATTTTACGGCTTGACAAGTCATAGCACGAGTAACCACGATGGTTGGCGAGGTAAACCAGAAACACACATGGGGAAGACTGGGTTGGAGTTTGTGAGTGGTCGGATGAAGAGAATAACAGAGACATCAAAAGATACGCAAGTGTTGGTAGGAGGGGTTCCTACGAAACAGAACTTGAGTAGGCGACTTGTTTGAGATTATGTTTAGGAGATAGGTGGCCATGGAGAGTGTGTAATGCCAGAATTTAGGGGGAATTGAGGCGTGAGCAAGTACGGCACGAATTAGGTTGTTTATGGTTCGGATTTTCCATTCGACTTTACCATTTTGGGAGGAGGTGTGAGGGCATGAAAAATGAAAAGTTAGACCATTTTTGAGTAAAATTGTTTGAATTGGTTATTATCGAATTCTTTGTCATTGTCACATTGTTGTTCAAATTGTGTTTTTACTAAATCACTAAATGAGGAAAAAATGGGGTAAACCTGGGATTTATTTCCAATTGGAAAATTCCATAGAAAGTTGGAATAATCGTCCAAAAGCATCACATAATATCGATGGTCAGCCGTACTTAAAATAGGGAATGTCCACAAATCACTATGTATGATATCGAAAGGTAGTAAAGTACAATTTATGGATGCAGAAAATGGTAATTTAACATATTTTCCAAAAAAACGGAGGATTCACATATAGGAGTCCTAGATATACGGTTGCAATTAATAAAATTATTTTTTCTAAGGAAGCGTAAAACAGAATCTCCCGGATGTTCTAATCTAGAATGCCATAAGGAAGACGAAAGAGCAACAAAGGTTGATGGAACTGAGGCTGGATTATTGACGGCATTTGAAATAGGGTAGAGATCTCCGGTGGTGTCACATCTCATTATTCATCTCCCTGTCGTAAAATCCTTCACAGAAAAACCAAAAGGATCAAAGTCAAGGGAAACATTATTATCAGTTGTGAAACGTCGCACATAAATTAGATTCTTAATGAGTTTAAGGGCATAGAGGACATTTTTAAGATTAGCGGTGGATGTGGTGGGGATAAGGATGAATGACCAAAACTGCGAATGTAAATTCCTTGTCTACTACCAACAATAATATTCCGATTTAAATTACTCAAATTGGAATAAGACAAGAGAGTACCTTGTAATTTCGTCATGTGAGATGTGGCGCATGTGTCCATATACCATTTTTTTTCTAGAGCGTTAAATGACATTATGTTCATAGATGCCTCAACGTCAGTTGGTGCATAAGTTGAGGGCGGGAAGGGGGGGCTTGTGTTGTGTAGGCCTGTTGGGGATGTGGGCCGAGTATGCCAAAGTGGGCCTGTCGGTTCTGAGGTGGAGTCCACGAGGATGTCGGATACGGGCTAGGAGGAGAGGCCCATAACGGTGGGGCCCATATGGCCCACGGCGGGTAGGCAGTCCACCGCGAAGGCTGCTGCCACTACCGCGGTCATTGCTGGTTGTTTCCTACCGGTGGGGACGGCCCCTTCCTATAGTCGTTGTTGCCAATATTTCATCTGCCGCAGCCTTTGCCGGACTGCCTGCTCTGGCGGTTGTTGCGGTTGGATGCAGGCTACTGCGGCTGTCGCACCCGTTTTTAACCCGCGGGCTTCGCGATGTGATGGTTCAATTCCCTCTGGATTGAATAAAAATGCTTGCTTGAGGAGTCACCGCCTAATTATTCTAAGGTGAATTAGGGCACCTAAATGCTAACTAAAAATGCAAAATAACTCCAATTTTGTGATCTGCGAAACTAATGAGATTCTAGGTAAGGGTTCTCTATTATCCTATAGGGAAAGGGTTAGGCATCCTTTAAGATCCGCTAACTTGCGGTTATCCAATCAAACTCAGGTTAATTATTGTACTGAGAAAATGCATGTTTAAAAGTATAAAGTTAAAATGATGTTGCAAGTATTTAATGAAATGATGCATTTGTACACGTATACATTTGTATGGCATTAAAAATATATGTAAAGTTGAAACAAAGTATGCATTTGAATGAAAATTGATAAAAAATATATGCAATGTAATTTTTATGGGTGACGAGCCTATAAATAGGTAAAGTAGCGATTTTCGGATTTAAAACTAACCGAGCCTAAAATAAATAAACTAGCGATGGGTTTCCAGTTTTAGACTACCCTATTAATTAATTCTAAGTCTAACTATTCTAAACATTTCAATAATTTCAGAGTACAATACTATTACTATACATAATGAAATAAAGCTGAATTAAAGAAGGTAAAAAACAACAACAAAATAAATAATCTCCGAGGGGTATTTGCCTTCTTTGACTTTATCTCTTGCAAGCTGTCAAGAACAAACGGTTAGAAACAATTGAATATACATAACTTCGTATCCATATCCAAAACAATAAATATTTTGATTATGGAGGACTCAGACTTAAATTTTGAAAAGATCATTCCAATCACGTCGTGGCTGCGAACATATGACTCGTTGGTCATTTTAGTTGCCTTGCCTACCGAACATGTTGGTCTCTCGGGTGAAAAAGATTTAAGTTTCATCATTACCCATAAGTTTTATTTTCCGTCTTTACAACTGTAGAGGCCTAAAAAATCGACAGATATTTTTTCATCGGCCAAATAGTATCATGCTCAAATCAGTAAAACAAACCAAAAACAGCAAACTGAAATCGAGAAGCAATTCCCGAAAAGACGCGGCCTCGAATTCAATTTCATTGGCCTAATGCAGTATTAGTTCAAATCAGTAAAATACCAAAACAACAAACTGAAACGGAGAAACAATTTTCGAAGGGGCGCGACCTCAAATTCAATTTCATTGGCCAAAGTGCAGTATTTGTTCAAATATGTAAAACAGTAAGATATCCGTGTACGGATGTTTAAATGCCAAAATAAACCAACAGTTTGCAATTAAAACGTCCGACCTGAATTTTGAAATTTTCGGACCGAAGCAGGATTTGGAATGTTTCTGAAAATTCCGACCCGAGACTGAATAGTGACACGGCCAGATTTCGAGTCGACCCGACCCGGAATCGAACAACTTTTTTTTAAAAATTTTCAGATAACCAACAACAAGATAAAAAAACAAAATCTGGAAATTTACCATAACTGGGTCGACCCGACCCGGATCAGTGACCCGACCCGAATCGGATGTTTCAACCCGAATCGATTTCTTTTCAAATTTTAGATAACCAACAACAAAATATAAACACAAAATCTGGAAATTTACTCAAACCGGGTCGACCCGACCCGGATCAGTGACCCGACCCGAATAGGATGTTTCAACCCGAATCGATTTCTTTCCAAATTCATATAACCAACAACAAAAAACATGGTTCTTACCCGACCCGGGTCGACCCGACCCGGATAGAAAAACCCAAAAACACTGAAGAACAACAACAATATATTAAAGCTAATATTCTGGGAATTTTACCCAAATCGGGTTGACCCGAATCGAAAAACCCCAAAACAGAGAAGAACAACAACAAAACGAAGCAGATTTTCGGATTGGGATTCTCGAAGCCAATAGGAGTATTTCAACCCCAAAATTTAAGAACAAAACTCACCCTTTTCTTTCGGATTTTGAACTTGTTTTTTCGGACTTATTTTCGATTTCCTTTTCTCGGGTTTCTTGACCCCTTTTTTAGAACCCAAAAATCAGAAAAATTCCTCTTTAAACCCGAAATCCGACCTCCGAAAAATCCTCCCCAATATGAAGAACAAAGGGGGGTATTTATAGATGGATTCAGACCTCAAAATCCCCCCTAAAGCCGAGTTTGAAATCGAAAATAAAGGGGCAAAAGGTTGCGGATTTTAGGGGATAGGGGTATGGGTCGAAGTGATGGGTTGGTGGCAGGGGTAAGGTGGTGTCAGCGTAACAGAGGGGGGTAGGTGGTGGTGTCGGGTCGGCGAGGTGATGGGGTGTGGGGTCGGGTGCGGTGACTTGGGGAGGGTGAAATAGTGTAGGGTTTTGTTTGGTTTTTTGGGATTTGTTTTGTTTTTCTAGAAGTGTTTTGGTTTGGGGGGAAAATAAGGGAAAAGGGGCAATGGGCCGGTTCGGTTTGGGCTTGGGGGATTGGCCGGTTGGGCCTGGGTATGGGGGTTCGAAATGGGGTTTTGTTTTGGGGGAAATGGGTTTGGGTTAAGATATAAAAAAGGTTTTATTATATAAAAAGAAAGCTTTGCAAAATTTATAAATTGTAAAGATGACAATTTGATAAAAAATATAACTTGGTGCTAAAAAAAATAAAAAATAATAATGCGATGCCGTTTTGTGAAAATAAAAAATAACATATAATATTAGGATAAAAAGTATGATTTTGATATAAAAATGTAAATGACAAAAAAAATGCAAATAATAATAATAATAATGATATATATACATATATATGCCTATATTTTAAAATTATTTTAAGGTGTCAAAAATATTTAAAATTGCAAATAAATTCAGAAAAGATGGGACAAAATTGGGTGTCAACAGCGGCGTCGCAATGCTGGCCTGAGTGGTGTTGCACTTGATTTTTTGGGTTTCCTCAAGAATAAGCTTCGAACGAGCCTCATAAAATGGAGTTAATGAAGTGCATTGCTGAAGGATGGTGGCAACGCCGTCATAGGATTCGTTCAAGCCTGCAATAAGTTGCATGACCAATCGTTGATTAGTGACTGGTGTGCCGACGTTGGAGAGTTGGTCGGCAAACATCTTGAGTTCTTGACAATATGCAAACACGTTTGGGAAATCGTCCTGATGAACGTCTTTGAACTGATTTTCAAGGTATAACGCTCGTTGATTTTTGTTGTCGTGGAAAATACTTTCCAAACGTTCCCACGTTTGGCGGG
This sequence comes from Anisodus tanguticus, assembly GCA_034509755.1. Classification (NCBI taxonomy): domain Eukaryota; kingdom Viridiplantae; phylum Streptophyta; class Magnoliopsida; order Solanales; family Solanaceae; genus Anisodus; species Anisodus tanguticus. The sequence goes on along the minus strand of CM067548.1, from coordinate 36,850,240 downwards.
CAGTGGCATCGGTCTCAATGATGGTGTGCAACAGATCATTAGAGATTATGTCGTATATCCACTGGAGGACGGCTGCGTCCAAACGAAACCAGAGTGCATCATCAGAAGTCGAAGCCGAGGTTATGTTTGTGGACTTCGGGGTTGGAGGGATGACGTGATCGATAACTTCGTAAACACGACAATGAATCTTAAAAAGCTCCGCCCACGAAAGTATTGACCATTTTCCATCTCAAAGGTGATAGGGATGAAGTTTTTTATGTTGTTTACTGCAAGTGCAAGATGGAATTTGGTTTTGTCAGGCATGGAAGATGAAATTTAGGAGGAGAAGGGAGAGAAAATGGCTGAAAAAAATACTAGGGTTCCGTGGGGGTGGCGGCCGAGAGCTATGGTTGGCGGCGGTGGAGGTATTTTTAGGTTACTGATACCATAAAGGAATATGTTCCTTGATTGTATTCATCAATACTGTAAAATTTATATAGTAGTATAAGAATATTTAAACAAGGTAACTAATCAACCTAATTACAATAGGAAGTATAATTCTACCTAAAATATGAGACCTAATTACAATAGGAATACAATTCTACCTAAAATAAGATAAATTAATGAAAGATTACTGGAGAAATATTCTATTATCTAATTTTTCAATGATTCAAACATATCATTTTATCCATTTCAATATTGACCAGATTAGTTAATATTTCTTTCTTTCACTCCAATAACAAATAATCACATTATGACCTCTTATCTTTCGTTTGTAATATTCTTTTATTTGTTTGTGTTTTTACATAATGGGGGAAATGGTATCCAGTTAACTGTCAAGAAGTTAATGAAGTATAGCTAGAAATTCGTGCTACTATGGTTTAAATTATGATATTTTAAGAGAAATTTGTCAAATGTAATCGATCCTTTACTCCAAAGTCCAAAGGAGAAAACAAGAGTTTGGCATCTTCTTTGCATGGACACTTGTACGTGAGAAGGATACCCACATGGCAAGTGGTACTATATATTGTAGTAGCATTCTATAGATAGGAGGAGTGGGGGTAGCCCCCATTCATGGTGGTTGAGAAGCTTTAATCCATGTGAGACATTTAAGGGACATTAAGATCAAGAAATAAGTAAATGACACACTAATTTTGGAAGCAGTGTCCTCACTCTTATGTTATCCATAAAAGGAGAAATGCATTATTAACTTGAATAATTACGACTATACGCTACTAACTATTACTTCTCCTTTTTTTTACTTTCGAATGTAATAGAAAAAGGATAAAAAGAAAAAAATGATAATTATTAATATTACTTTAATTAAATAACTGTTTTACAGAAAATCAGGATAAAATAACCCGCCTCAGATAAACTACTCACCTCCCAGTGTCCCGCCTACTCCTCAATGATCGATGCACATGATTCGAATCTAGGTGGAAAACTTCAACAAATTTTAAAATATATAATCCAAAAGAAAAATATAAATTATTTATTGTATTCAAATGGTAAGTGGAGATATAAAATTATCTTCCACCCCTTCATAAGCGCAATTGCATATATACTCTTCTTTTGAGGTGAATAGCACTAGTTGAAGAAGAACGAATTAGTAATCGTTTGGTCATAAAAATTAAATATTTATTATTTTATTTGAAAATTTTGAAGTTAGAATTGAAGATGGAGTTGCATTTGGTTATAGTTTTTACAAAGAATATTTGGTTATTTGATTGTACTGAAGTGAAAACATAATTTTAGATGTTCTTCAAAACGTTGATTTTTAAATAAAGTGAAAAAATATTGGAAAAAATGAATAATTTTTATGTCAAACGGGTCCCTAATATATTAAATTTTCTTATGAATTCGTATATTAGCTTTTAACATGTTTAAAATATATATAAAAAATTAATCAAAAGCTTTTGTGATGAACCTATTTGATTTATCTATATAATACTGCGTAAACAAGAAGTGCTAATTCAATATAATTTTATGTGTTCTAATGAGCACCGACACTATGACATGAAAGTGCGCCCCATTGCTCGGTGCTCACGCAACGTAGCTGAATGGTTGACCCTACTTATCCCTTCTAAATACGACAATTATAATATTTTATTTAGCTTTTTAAATTTCAAATTAGGTATTTCTTTGGTTCATCTGAGTAAATGATCAAAATGGTCCTTACTGACCTCTTTGGGTTCATTTGATTCTTAAAAAATATAATATAAATGAATTTTAATATATCTTAAAAATGATCAATTGGAACCTAAGCTTTATAAATAAAGATAATGAGGCGCTCAACATCTTCTCCCATATACCATGTACTTGGTCAAATTTAAAATATTGTAGGCTTTCTTTCATACTTTATTAAATATATTTACTATGAAATTACTATTCTTTTCAAGTCTGTGATACAAGAAGTTATCTTTATTTTGTAGTTTGATAGCTTATACAGTGTGCACATATTGAGGGCCTCAACTTATTTTAATAGCAAAAATAATGATTAAATTTATTTATATGGGTTAGGACCAAACTGATCAATCTTTGGGATATAATAAGGATCATTTCCATAATGTTTGCACAATAAACCAAATGAAACGAAAGCCCGTGCATTAAGGATTATTTTCTCAAATTTTGTCTTTTCAACATTTTTATCTAAGGCTTGGCATAAAATACCGAAAATTGAATTATCGAATCGAATCCAAAATTTTGATAATTTGATATTCGATATGGTATTTGGGAGTAAAATTTTAAAAGTACGGTATTCGAATTCGATATAATATATTATACCGTTCGATATTCGATATTTAACCGAATACCGAATTATTTATTTAATAAAGGTCCAGCCCTAGTTATAACCCATACATCTCCTTCCGTACCAAAGTCTGAATGACAATCACAAAACGTATTTTCAAAATTTTATGTGAACAAGAATTTTTTTAACTTTTGCTTAAGTTAGTTATCTTGTTTAAAATGAGTGCATCAAATTATAAGGTAGCTAAAACTATGGCACCTTTTAAATTAGTTGCAGCATAATTTTTATTTAGTGAATCATTAATTTCTTGAACCCCATTAATCACACCTTGAACAACTTGGTTGTTTTCACAATTTGGCTCAACATTGATAGTATCATTAATTTTGTTTCTCAACATAGCATTCAAGATATTTCTCACATCAGCCATATATTTCTTAACTTCCTGTCCAGCATCTCCTCCAAGCAACTCATCTTCATGATTGCTATTTTTGTATTTTCTCAAGAATAAACAACTATCCTCGTCCTGGCCCGGGTGCTTGATCTTACCAAATCTACCTCAACAAGTTATTACCGAATATCATACCGAACCTAAATTTGATTTACCGTTTATCGAATTATTAAACCAAACTTTTTCGGTACGATATTTGATATCTACTTTCAACTACCGATTACCAAATTACCGAACTTTAAAAATATCGAACCGGATACCGAACGCTCACCCCTATTTTTACCTATACTTTAAAATATCTTAATCATAGTGGTACATTATCTGCATCCTTTTTTTCTCTTTAAACATCTTACATCTCAGTTTATTAACGTTTTATTAAGTGATATTGTCCTGAAATTTACTTGCAATAACTTGATTGTATGAATTTAGAAATTCTAAGAAATTTTTTGAAGTTCATCTGACTTTCTAAATTACTTTGCCGCGCCACATTGGTCGTTTACTTAAATTCCAAGTTAGGGAAATAGTATTATCACGCTGTATAATTTTTAGTGTTCTCGAGAGAAGTAACTTGTACATTCTCCAATCAGGCAATGAAATGAAATGTCACCAAGTTATGTCTCATTTTAATTTGACTTAATAGGTAGGTATGGGCTTGCATATCGTAATTGTAATTAAGATTGAAACTAAGTAGCGCTTTTTTTTTCTTTTCTTCCTACATACTATAAGAAACAGGATTAGGAACAAAGATATTCAAGATAAGATGGAAGTGACCTCCATGGTGGACAAGATGAGGGAGGCAAGACTGAGATGGTTCGGACACGTGAAGAAAAGATGCACAGATCATGCCCCTGCGAGGAGATGTAAGAGGTCGGCTATGGTAGATATGAGGAGAGGTAGAGGTAGGCCGAAGAAATATTGGAGAGAGATGATTAAACAGGACATGACATACCTACATCTTACCAAAGGACATGACCCTACATAGGAGGATATGGAGGTCGAGGAATAGGGTAGAAGGTTAGTACGTAGGTAGTCGAGAGTCATTTTAGTTTCTCTTATCAGTATTGTTATTATTACACTCCTACTATCTTATTTTTCAATTTTATTATTATCAGTTATTTCCTTTGCTTCGGTTTCCATACTATTTGTTGTTGCTACAGTTCTGTTCTCTTCTCCTTTATTTTTAGCATGACTTCTTTACTACTGTACTTTCCATACTTGTTTTTTATATGCTTTACTTGAGCTGAGGGTTTGTTGAAAGTAACTTCTCTGCCTTCACAAGGTAGGGGCAAAGTTGCATACACGCCACCTTTCCCACACCCCATTTATAGAATTACACTGAGTATATTATTGTTGTTGTTCCTCAAGTTGAATGAACCAAAGAGTTCCAATACTTCTAATATACTACGTTTAGTCTCACTAAAAAGGCAGAGGAGGCCCTTGAGAAAATTATTCCCTCCGTTTCATTTTGCGTACTTTTTTTCTTTTTAGTAGTATGTTCTAAATGGTATACTTTAATATTTAAAATCTTTTAACTTTAAATAAACTTTCAATTTATTCTTAATGAAATATTCTTATAGCTACACATATGTCATGAAATGTTTAAAGTTACAATTACAAGTTTAAATATTTCTTTTGGCATGCGCCAAAAGTTCTCTTCCTTCTTAAATTGTACTCTCAATCAAACACCATTATGTAAACTGAATCGGAGGAAGTATAATTCAGTGTTCAATAGCCAAAAGGTCATAATTTCAAGCTAACGGGACGAAGCCCAGATCTTGAGAGAGAGAAAAAAGAGCACAATGTCTTTTTAAAGAACATAGGAGACCTTTTCTTTACCTTCATGTTAATAAGGAGGCCCTTAGAGAAAGAAATTCCACAAAGGCAGCTAAGCTAGTGTAACAAACTTATCGAGTCTCTCATAGGCAAGTTTATTAGGTTCAACAAACTCTTTCACCTAAAGCTGGTCTTTTAAATTAGGCTCTTATGCTCAATTTGTAACGTTTACTAGGGACAAATGCAAGGAGTTTATGTGATTGTGTAGACAATTAGAATATTATATTGTACCAAAAAAATAGAATATCATGTGATTATTTCCTTCGAACACCTAACCATCATAGCAATCGTGCAACATTTTTATCTATTAAAACTCAACTCGAGACCCCATAGTTCAAACTATAACATTAGTTATGATTTATGGCATTAAACTACTAGCCATTAACAAAAACTTAACCGCGTAATCACTGAAATTTTGTCTCAATGGACAAAGGCATGAAATATCTGAGAATCACAAGAATAATCCATCAGAGAGGTCATTCAATGGGGTCACAGAGAGACCACACACTGATAATGACCGTAAACATTCTCATCAGTCATCAAATCATTTATTTGTATAATAGTGGTGTCTCGATTAGTTGTGTACACTTCGACTATTTCATTACATACATGTTACTTTCTATTAGTATGAATATTAAATAATTTTGTCCACTAATGTTTAGATACTATACTGAAAGAAATAATTCAGAGATTTTTTATTTGCTCAAATTTTGAACATGATCTCTCAAAATTTTCACATACTTCATTAATCTCTAGGCTAAACTTTTGAATATGGCCGCCGCGGTCATAAATCAGTGGCATAGCCAGATAGACTGAAGGGTAGTTAGTTGAAGATCCATCATAAAATTATACTGTATATATATTTATATAAATATATACATTTAGTTTTAAATATCTTTAGTGACATTTGTGATTTCGCACGATGAATGAACATTAAAGATTTTTTTTAGAATTATAAGTAAGAAAATAAAAAAACTTTCCGAAGTAGCAAATCAATAGTTTTCTTTCATTCACAACCGCAATCTCCAACGGTCTAATATCCTTATCCCAAAACCTCATCCGTTTGCCCCTTCCCTCCACCTCTCATTCCCTCCTTCTCCCTTCACCCCACACCACCAACCACCAAGATTTCCACCATTGTGATAAGAATCAAAAAGACCCTCAAACAAAAGCCAATCTTTATCTCCCACTTCCCTCTTTCTCTTCCACTTTGGCTGGCTTCTTTGCTCCTCCATAGCAGCCACATTTTTCTTTGAGCTAAAAAAACCATGTCTTGCTCAAATTTGACAATGTTGGTGTCCTCAAAACCATCTCTTTCTGACTCCTCTGCACTTTCTTTCCGCTCTTCTGTCAGTCCTTTTCAGCTTCCTAACCATAACTCATCAAGCCCTTCAAACCCCTCAAGATCATCGTCTATTCACTGTGGTCTTCGTGACCTGCGTGACCGAATTGAATCTGTCAAGAACACACAGAAAATCACTGAAGCTATGAAGCTTGTGGCTGCTGCTAAAGTCAGAAGAGCTCAAGAAGCTGTTGTGGGTGCTAGGCCTTTCTCTGAGACTTTGGTTGAGGTCCTTTACAACATCAATGAGCAGCTTCAAACAGATGATGTTGATGTTCCCCTCACCAAAGTAAGACCTGTCAAGAAAGTGGCTTTGGTTGTTGTCACTGGTGACCGTGGTCTTTGCGGTGGTTTCAACAACTATCTCATCAAGAAAGCTGAGGCCAGGATTAGAGATTTGAAAGGTCTTGGCATTGATTACACTGTCATCAGTGTTGGCAAAAAGGGTAATTCTTATTTCCTCCGCAGGCCTTACATTCCTGTAGATAAATTTCTTGAAGGAAGCAATCAGCCCACTGCTAAAGATGCTCAGGCCATTGCTGATGATGTTTTCTCACTTTTCGTGAGTGAAGAGGTTGACAAAGTTGAGCTTTTGTACACAAAGTTTGTGTCTTTAGTGAAATCTGAGCCAGTGATCCACACCCTGCTTCCATTGTCACCAAAGGGAGAGATTTGTGACATCAATGGGAACTGTGTTGATGCAGCTGAAGATGAGTTCTTTAGGTTGACAACAAAGGAAGGGAAATTGACAGTGGAAAGAGATGTCATGAGGACTAAAACAACAGATTTTTCACCAATCTTGCAATTCGAGCAGGACCCTGTTCAGATTCTTGATGCCTTGCTGCCACTTTACTTGAACAGTCAAATCTTGAGGGCATTGCAGGAGTCATTAGCCAGTGAGCTTGCTGCTAGGATGAGTGCCATGAGCGCTGCAACAGATAATGCAACTGAATTGAAGAAGAATCTTTCTAGAAAGTACAACAGACAGCGTCAGGCGAAGATTACAGGAGAAATATTGGAGATTGTTGCTGGAGCAGATGCCTTGGTTTAAGCATCGTATGATCCCTGCAATTGTGCTTCTCTGTAGGTACAATAATGAAGTGTAGACAATTTTTATTTTCTGCTTCTCAACGTCGTACAAAACTTTGTGCACGAGATGAGAACCACATTATATTTTGTACACAAGGCCGGACCAAAACTTATATTTGTATTTCAATTTTTCCTTCTATATTTGTAAAACATGAATTATTGAAACCCTGAAGATTTCACTACTTATTTTATAGTATCAAACTGTATAGATCAGTTAAAGCACTCATGTCATAGTATAGCATATCCAGTCTTTATAGCTTCACCAAGAATTACATAGGTAGATTAAACATAGATGCACCACAAGTGTAGCAGAATAGACTGATTTCATCAAGCAGTTACACTTTTAGAATGTGGCTTAGGATTTCATAGATTTCCTTGATGATAAACTAAGCACTGTAAGCTGATCTACTATGAGGTTCAATAGGACAATGAGGATACATTGTGAACTTCATTGTTGACCAAAATCTCTTCCATTATTGGTAGATGATCTAGGAACATTGTTTCGATAAAGGTTGAATCATGCCTGAGTGATTTCTCCCCCAATTTAAACATTTAGTAAAGTTCAATGTTGAATCATGCCTGATGATCTAATAATAAATGTTTAAGCATTTAGAACTGTTCAAAGGTCAATCGTTGTTCTAGTAAAGCTCAACTTTTGATCATTCTCCCAAGCTTTGCCCTTCAATCGGTAAGCATTTGATTTCTTGTCTTGACATTTGTATGAGGGTATAACTAAATCTGGAAGTGTGATTACTAAAATACAAGTGGGGAGAGTGGCTGGTAGACTCGAATGTATAAGCTGATGCTACTACAGCATATTAATTACTATATGGATTGATAGAATGTAATGATGACTTTCTAATTAGATCTGTATCTATATAGAACAAAATGAAACGGAATCTAACTTCATAAGCTACCATATCTCAGAACTTGCATGAAAGAAGCAGTCAGAAGCCAAATTTATGAAGTCAAGATATATAAGTTAACTGTGGAATTTAAACACTGGAACATGAAATTCTTCCTCACAAGGTCATTACTCAAGAAAATGCATTTAATGTGAGGGGCAATGAAACCTGCGCTGCCATGTCGCTCCCCCACACACAAGGAGAGAATAAGGAAATCATTATGCATTACCCCAGTAGTAATGTTTCTTCTGTAGTGAAAAGATACTTCAAACAGCTATCTCCATGGTTAGCTATAAATGCTTTTTGAGTACTAACAATTGGATAACTTCTAAAGGGGATTGCCAGCATTATTTCTACATTACCTTCTTAAGCTAGTGCAGGATTAGCTAATCACTAATGCTTCTATGGCTGTCTTTATGGTTGTTAACCAAGGAGAGATCCACTGGTATGCCCTACCTTCTATTCTCATTTGCTCTTTTCTGAAATGTTAATGTTCCACTATTTTCGTCCTTACTAGCATGCCTGAAGATACAAATTGCCCGGACTGGCATAATTATGAGATCTAGGTGAAGAATAAAATGAAAGTAGGAGAAGGCTCACATAGAAAATAAAGGTCAGACGCCAAATGATTTTTCAGCTTCTGGGAAGACGATAAATCTCTGAAGAGGATTAAACTGAAGTGGCGGGAACTGGAAAATCTAAAGTGGAAACTAAATTGATGACAGACAGTTGAGATTCTCCCAACTCCAACAAACAGGGAACTCAGAACTGGAAAAGTAGGAAAAGCATAGCTTGTATGAAGTATGTTCAGAGTTATACTTAAAAATGTAAGCTGAAAGTAGGCATATATTAGAGTAGAAAGAAAAGAGCCTACATGGATGTGCAACTTCAGATCAGCCAGTTAGTGAGAATTACTAGGTAAAGCTTCATTCTTTGAATTGCTAAAAGAGGCAATATCTCCTTCCATTGCATACATGAGTAGCATAGACATTTAACAGTAGAAGCTGATGAATTGGTTACTACGGACTTAGAATCATGAGGAAAAGATTACAAAGGCTAACCATTATAAGCCTGATAATTCAATGAAGGCAAAGAACATTACTATAGATTCGACGGACTGATCCACTTTCAGTACAGCATGAACTATAACTTTACTTATTGAACACAACAAATGCTTGATAAAGAGTATGGCAGAGCATATCTTTAGTCTCAATTGAACTTTCTTCCATGCTCAGGTTTGCCAATCTAAAGACTTCTATTCCTCAGGCCATATTATCCTGAATTCTTGAAGCATGAAGGTGGCAATACTTTGAAGAGAAACCATTCAATAAGTATATATCATATTTGCACAACTATATCAAACACCACAAGTACAGTAGCCAGATGCCAATCAATATGCATGAAACAGTACCATGAATTCACATAACTACCTAACTATACTTAACCATATATCAAGTCATCAAAGAATCAACTGCATTGTTCGTATTGACTGTTGGTGTGTATTACCTGAAAATTGAAATCTTAGACAATAAATTCACCAACTTAACTGCGACGCATAGTGTCATTAAATGCATTTCCTATCACAATAACTATTTAACTTAAACTAGTATTCTCTCTCTTAGCTAGTATTTGGAATTGGAAGGTCAATCAGTCTACATTTTATTTGTTAATTATAAAATATTGTAACTTTTAGATAGTTTCTTTAAAATGTAAAATTCTGTTTCTAGAAATTAAAGATAACTGAATCTAAAGTTAAATAGTTTCTTTAAAGTATCAAACAACACTTAATTAATTCACAGGCAAGACCATTAAAGCAGAATAAATCACTGTATTGATGTAAAAACGATCCACATTTCCTTTTCACAACAATTCAAAGATAAATACACTACTTACATCAATCATAAGCCCCATAAATTATAGTAACAGGTAATAGAACAAAGTCAAATTTAAGAAAACCCTCTTTATTGGATTATATGGTAACGAGAGACGGGTCGTGATTGGGTTCAGAGAAAACGGGTGCAACTGCAGAGAGCTTCTTTCTGTGAAGGTAGCAAGGGCGGTTGTTATTGATCTTCAAATTAAATCAAGGTTGGTGCTGTCTCTGAATTGCGTATTTGCTGGTACATTGCAATTAGAGTTTGGGGATTGTTCAGTTTTGATTTAGCGGTAAGTTTGGAGTTCCTGATTTGGGCTAATGCACCTGGCTTAAGGTATGTGTAATACCAAGGCATTGAAGATCTCAATTTTCTGCTTCTCATCTTATTTGATTTCATTTTTGTGTGTGTGGGGGTGGGGGAATTGGGGAAGAGCGGTTTTAAGATGAATGAAGAAAGGAAAAAGTAAGGCGATTTGTTAAGTGACAAGTTGATTGGGTTACAAACAACCACTCCGACGTCGCGGGTTCGAATTCGTGTGGTGACGGTCTTTGCTTGAAATATTGCAAGGGCGGTAGCTGGTTTCGTGTCCCGTTGGTCCTCTCCCTTGCAGGGCAGTCACTAGCGCATATCCCTCGATTTACATCTCACCTAGCCAAGGAGCCTCTGGTACAAGTGTGGGTTTCGTCTTCGATACTTTCCCCTTTAAAAAAAAAAGGAAAAAGGGTTCCGAGCATAGCTGGATGACAAATGAGTTAACTTAAAATTCAACGGGAGGCCTGTAACGTGGATTCGAATCAGTTGGGAGCAATTTGATCTTTTTTGGGTAGTATTATAGGTGTATCAGTTGTTCTGTTATAAAAATCTGATCATTCAGACATATTCCGTGATTTACTGGTGATAGTATTGAGTGAACGGCCGAAAGCTTGATAACAAAAAAAAAAAAAAAAAAAGCGTGGGAAATGAGGGTTTTGAAATAAGGAGGTTTGTAAAAGCGGGAAAATGGTAGGCGGGTCATAGATTTGATCTAAATCTTTTTATATTGAAAAAAGACCGCTTAAAGGTCAAAACTTTTTGCCGTCCTTGGCTCCTTGCCGACTTAAAACATTCTTGGAAAATTTAATTACTTTCCTTTATTTTAATTTATAAAAAAAAATATTTTTTCATCCCTTAAACTTCGTCTCCAAAATTTAATTTAACAATTTAACTTTGCGGGCATTTTCTTATCCCCTAATCTCATTCAAAGTATAATTTATATCCTTTATTTAAGAGATGAACTGATTAACTTGTTCACCGTGTCATTTTCTAATTAGTCATTATATAATTAATACACTTAATATTAAATATTTCCATTTTTAAAAAAAAACTTTTTAAATTTGTCCCCCCTTTTTTACTCTTCTCCCCCCCCCCCCCCCCTTTGACCACCTCCAAAACATTCTCCTGCACCCACAACCTATTTTTCAGTCAATTTATAATGCTTCACCATTCTTTTAGATCATCAACAGTAAGAAAAATGATTTTCTTGCTTGATTTGATAAACAATTCGAAAAAAATTCTGCAAATTTGATAAAGCTTTCAACTTTCTTCCAAGTATTTACTTTTTCAGGTATTTGTTCATATCTTCCAAGTATTTGATTTTTTTCAAAAACCATAGTAAGCAGTGACGAATAAACAAGGAAAATACCCTAATATCAATGTCAAGAATGTGCACTGGAGCAAAAAGCAACGATCGAAAGAAAAATCGTTAACAAGTTCAAATTTGAATCATTTGTTCAAAGCCCAGAGGAATACAATGACAAAAAAATTGAATTTTCTGGATTCTTGTCAAAGCTTAGCGCATCTCTTTCAAATTCAATCTTGAAATTTGAAATTTGAAATTTGTGAGGACGTCGCTTGAGTTACTTGAAATCCTCCGATTCCATTGATATCCACTGTAAAAACTAAAAAGCCCCATTACCCTATTAGAAAGCGTGTGGCTCAACAACATCCAGCTTTGACTCGGTTTGGGTAAAAAAACGTTTGTAAAGTTAAATTGTTAGTTTTCAAGACAAGTTTAGAAGTGAAAAAAAGATGTATTTTATTACTCTTACATGAATAATGGAGTAATATTTTTGGTTTCTTACTTACTAATAAATTCTTATTTTGATCCTCTAATTAATTGTATTGTACAGTTTGATATCTATGCTTGTGATTTTTCACAACTTTAATGTACTATTAATTATTAAAATATTTAATTACTCATCTATTATGTTAAATTAATATTGTTACTTCATATTTTGATCATATTTAGTTCTAAAAATAGAACTTGTTAATAATTGGGGGACCAAAAGTGCTATTATCCCTTCCTTTTTTATTTATTTAAAAAAAATCTAAACTCCCTCCGTCTCAAATTATTTGTCGTAATTAGGGGTGGCAATAGGCGGGTTGGACTGAATTTGGGCGAGTCAAAATGAGTTGAGTTAGTAAATGGACGAGTTATTGACCCGCCCAAATGTTACTTGGGCTGAAATGGGCTAAAAAGCGGGTCAAAACTCAACCCATCCATTTCCTAGTAAGCTTTAATTGCCTTATTTGTTCTTATATAAATTTTTATTACCTAATAAATTACTCCCTCCGGATCAAAAAGAGTGTCCACTTAGCCTTTATTTTTTGAGTAAAAAAAGAATATCTACTTAGCAAATCAAGAAAGATTTAACATTACTTTTCCAGATTCGCCCTTATTAAGTGTTAGGTGACGAAATCTCAATACATATTTAATTAGGGACATTTTAGTCAAATTATCTATTTTTGCCTAAAATATAGTATTTTCTTAAGAGGTGTACAAAGAACCAAGCGAATAATCTTTTTGATTCAGAGAAGTATAATTTTTCTTTATTATGGCTAGATATAACATATCAAATTTTAAAGTCTTTTTGAATATATTTTGACATGATTTCTCATTGACCAATTTGGGTTAGATATCAGCCCAAAATTTAATGGGCTGACATGGTTTGAACTACCAAATGGGCGGGTTACCCGCCCAAACTTGTACGGGTTGGGCGGGTTATGATTTCATGAGCTAAGTTTACCACCTTTAGTCGTAATATCTAAAAATAGTTATTTAAAATTATTCGTCATTTTAGAAGTTCAAGTTAATATTAATTTTTTTTTCATTTTGTCCTTAGTTTTAATATTTTTTTGAAGATTACAAACACCTCAAGATGGCACAGAAATAAAGTAAATATTCAATGAATAGATACTACTCATATCTTAAGACTTAAATAAAGGTAAATTAATCAAAAGACCCTCCTAATTAAGAGTACAATATTTAAAAATTATTTTAATACATTATACATAATTTTAATTATTAATCAAAAGACCCTCCTAATTAAGAGTACAAGAATTATACATAATTTTAATTTAATATCACCAAACTCAAAAGTCTTCCTTAAAGTATATCTTATTTTTATAAGCTTCATATTAAATTAAATTAAGACACATAAAATAAAATGGCCGAAAGCATTAAGCAATGTCGCATCCAAGATGTAGATATCTTGAGTTTAGGTTGAAGTGTAGGTTCTAAAATAGCTTTAACTCCATTTATACTCGTTTCCACATACAAACATTATGTCGAACACAAAGCTTGTTTATTGGATCTGCAATTGATATTTAGGAATCATTTATTCATACAAAATGAAGTAGAGTTGTAATTTTACCTGATACTTTGTCAATCCAAAAAAGAATAGGGATTATTGCTATTTGAGAAATTAAAAGAACTCCTTGACTAGGATTTTAAATATAAAACTATGATTGTAATTATTTCTTAGTAAAATAACTGAAGTATAGATATTTTGAATATGGTAACTTTGCCAATGCATTTGAAGGATGCCTTATATTCATTGTGCTACATGCAGCTTTCTGTATGGAGTATAGGAGGCAAGTGGGAAGAGTGGGTGGAGGCAAGAACTTTCTATGTGTATGCACCACAATAGGCATATAGCACTGGTTTTAGTGCTGAGTACTGTCATATACAACTCTTAAAAAATCAGCAACTAATCCCCAAATTAGACCGAGCAGAGGTTTTGGGAGTCATGTGAAGTCATGCAGAAATAAACAAAACCATCATGTAGGCCTAATTGTGGAACCGAAGCAGAGTCTTGTGAACTCCAGTTATATCCTATGAATGGCAATGGAAGATGAGAACCCACAGCACCAAAGTTATTAAGAGAAGGTTGATAACAGTGAAGTTGTCAAGTTCAAACTTGATTATAGAAGTATAAGATTCCTTCCTCACATGGTAATACAGTCATAAAACAAGTACAATGACAGGACTGGGAAGGGGGTGCATAGAAAATTGTCAAACATGATATATCTCTCTTAATCTTACTTCTGCAAAAAGCTTTAGAATCCTATGTTAACTTGTCATGGAGATACATTAGGTTGCACTTAAAGTCACAACCAGCATCTCTCTCAAAATAATGGTTTTACCTACAAGATACCAAACTCTAAAGACATACATTAATACCTTATCAGTTGAAACTTGGATCTACGTAAAGACATAAATCTGTAGAATTTCAGACGATAAGATTTCCACAATCATATCATTTGTCACTATATGCTCATTACGGCCAAACAGGATAAAAATCAAGCAAGAAACAGAGAGATTCATCCAATGATCAATGAACTTAACAGCACACACTTCAGTCCAGAAAAACATAATATACCATGTAAATTGTGTAGATTTTGATTACCGAGGACATGACCTTAGATAGAAAGATTTGGAGGTCGAGAATCAGGGTAAAAGGTTAGTGGGTGGTTGAATTTTTGTCGCTTTGTGAGGGAGAGGTGGGGGGCTAGCCTCTTCTCCTCTTCCCCCTTTTTCTTAGTGGTAGTGGTACTGTTTAGGTATCGTGTAGATTCTTACTCTTTATGTGTGTATTACTATGTGTTGGCTCCATATGCTTTAAATCTGGATATTTTATTGTCTTTTTTCTTGCAATCCTACTTCTACTACTTTCCTTTTGAGCCGAGGATCTATTGGAAACAATATCTCTATCACATAAAGGTTGAGGTAAGGTCTGCCTACACCTTACCCTCCCCAGACCCCATGTGCGATTATACTGAATATGTTGTTGTTAATTGTGTAGATTTGTCCCCTCAAAAATACATATATGGATCCAAACAGGATAAACATGTCCCATTTTTTACTCTCATCTAATTTCTGGCAACCGTACTGCTTCATAATATTTTGTCCTTGTAATCAGGAATGAGAATCGGAGTAAATTACCTTGATGCAGGATGATCAAATCTAACTGAAGGACAGAAGAAATGTTATCAAGTAGCAGTTGATCTAACTGAAGTATAGAAGAAAACCTTTGAAGTGGCTACAAAGAACAAGTAGCAATAAATCTAACTAAAGGATAAACGAAAAGCTTTGAAGTGGCTACAAAGAACAAGTAGCAATAAATCTAACTGAAGGATAGAAGTCTAGAAGAACAGTTTTGAAGTGGCTACAAAGAACAAGTAGCAATAAATTTAACTGAAGGATAGAAGAAAAGCTATGAAGTGGCTACAAAATGTAGCAAGAAGCAATAAATCTACTTTAGGATAGAAGAAAAAGTTATGAAGTGGCTACAAAGAACAAGTAGCAATAACTTCAATCACAAAAAGAAAGCTTAAGTGTTTTGCTGCTTGGAATAATAAGGAAACCCATGATACCTGAAGTAAACTGCAGTAAAAGACTATAATGTTTCTGTAAAACCCAAAATGGTATAAAAACATGTAATTGATGCCGGCAATAAATATCAACTCTGCATACTAATTCAGGTAGACATTGATGATTGATCATCAAACTGACAAATGGAAGCAGCCAATAGTCTGAACATTAGCAAGAGAAGCAATTTTTGTGGGAAAGTTTACTCTTTAATCTGTTAAACGTAGCAGATCAGCCTGTAGTGTGCATTTATGAACACAGAAAGAACAGAGTCACCAAATTTATAGGAAAACATAGCTTACCATTGGATGTATAGCACAAGGAATGATTAACTAGAGACCCCTTCAAGTCAAGTCTGTTCATTCCATGAACGAATACAACATACCCAGTGTAATCCTACAAAGTGGGTGTGGGGAGTATAGTGTAAAAAATGGATATTGGGTCTAACTCAACCCCAAAAGCTAGCTTGTAGGGTGAAAATTGTCCAAGTCCATATAAGGAGTACATGTTCCCATTTCATATCCAATGTGGAAATAGGATGTATGCGGACCTTATCTCTACCTTTATGGGGTACAGAGGTTGTTTCCGATAAAAACTATGTCTCAAAAGAAACGCAATCAAGACCAAAATTATACTCCCTCCATCCTAAAATACTTGTCATGTTTTTCATTTTAAAAATCAATTTGACTGAATTTCAAAGCCAAATTAGATTAGATTAACTCAATATTTTAAAATTAAAATTTAGATATTTGAAAACTATACGAAAAAAACTATAAGTTACAATTTTCTCATATTAATATGATGAAAAAAATATAGCTTAAAATGTTGGTTAAACTTCATATAGTTTCAACTCTGGTAAGAAGTCACCATTGAATAAGCACATAACACATCATAATTGCACAATCATAAAGCAATCTTCTTTACAAAGAAACATCACTTCAATAAATCAAATTTCCTTTCATGACACATAATTTAATACTTTCAATAAACTAAGTGTTTGAACATTAAGATTGCAATAAAGTAAGTGTTTAACATTAACATACGCCGCAAGATTCACATGAAAACTCATGCACAACATAAAAACATAACAGTGTAGATCTCTTTATTCATATATCAATTGTGTTTTTCTACATTTTTTTTGTTTGTTGCAATTACAAAGTAATATACTTCAAATAACCCTTACCACTTACCGACACCCCCACCAGCTCCAACTAAATAACCAAATCAAAATATTCAAAGGGGAGATAAAACTCCCCATTTCACAAAGTTACATATTTTTCTGTATATTTTTTCACTATAAGTAACCAATTTGAGACCCCCCATTACAAAAAAAAGTCAATTTTTTTATTTTATTTTTCACCCACACAGACCAACTAAAGGATCAAGAATTGGATTCTGTAAAAATGGGAGCAACAGCACTGAGCTTCTTTCTCTGCATACAACGAGGGTAACGAATTCGGATCGAAGAATTGAAACAAGGAAGACCTTCCATAGTTGGTAAAGGGTCAGATGAGGGTAACCCTGAAAAGGGTATATGTTGATAAATAGCAAACTGAGATTGAGCATTTTTCAATCTTGATTTGGCAGAGATTTTGGAGTATCTGATTTGGGCAAGTGCACCTGGTTTCAAGAATGTGTGAAATGATGGAGTTGTTGTAGATCTGGTAGTTCTTGTTCTAATGGATGATTTCATTGTTGGGGATGAAAGGGGAACTTGGGGTATTTGATTTTGTGGTGAAAACACTGGTTGTTTGTGGTAACAAAGAGAGGGATGATACAAGGGTTCAAAATAAGGAAATTGAAAGGCGGGAAAAAGTATGTTTAGGCGGTTATAAGTGCAAAAATTAGCCCATTTTGGGACCCATTTAAGAAAGTACAGAAATTTTGTAATTTAACCCCTTCAGATTGAGTTGAACTTATAAAAATCTGTGTGTGAACTGTGAATTACAACATATTTTAAATTATTTATCATTTTTTTATTTTACACGTCCATTAGAAATATTAATTAGAAGAGATATTTGATTACTTTATCTTTATTTATGTCCAAGTTATAATCTTTCTCCATTAAATATTTACTTTATTTATGTGTCATCTCTATTAATAACAAAATTATACTAAGGTAAAATCGAAAAAACATAATTAATTGTGCTTTTAATTTCTAAAACGACAAATAATTTGAGACAACTATTTTTAGTAATCACGACAAATAATTTGAGTTCAAGTCTTATTGTCATTTAAAAAATAATAAAACCCCCACATGAGGAGAGGACTCGTCGCTCAGCTTTAGGCCTTATTAGCTTGATTTCTGAAACGAGCATTTTGAATTGAATAGATAGTGAGACATGTTAAAAATATAATTACTCCTATTCCAAAAAGATTGTCCTAATTAGACTCAGCATGAAGTTTAAGAAATAAAGAAAAACTTTTGAAATGTATGATCCAAAGCAAACCTTATATATTTGTGTGGTTGTAAATCATATAATAAATTAAAATTATTTTTACATATAAAAATGTATCAATTTTTTTTAGACAAACTAATAAGTAAAGTAGAACAATTTTTTTTGGACGAAGAAAGTAATAAATAAGAATATGCTCTCTCTAACAACTTAACCTTTAATCGAAAAGAGATAAGAAATAAAGTTATAAATCTCACAAAATAATTTTTGTTGGTCTTTCAAGTTAGCAACATCAATCTAGCCGCTCTTAAATATATGATGGATCTCAAATGCACTTATTAAAGGTGTCATGTGGGCCAGGTCGGCCCGTTATCAACCCGATCCAACTTAGTGGAGGGGGACTGGGACAGGGCGGTAGGGGTAATGGGACGATGCGGTGCCCGGACCGGCCAGGCCCGGTCTTAAGATATAGATGGGGGATTGAACCCCATACTTCTCACATGCAAAGTGAGCACCCTACCACTTGAGTATTTTACTTATTTTGTATAAAATTTGAAATTTCTATTGAATAAACGCAAGGACTTTAAGCTTTGAATTTTATTAAGAATTGTCTTACATGAAATTATTTTTTCTTTTTATAAATACTAAAAAATAATCAAGGCTTTAAATTTCCTATAAAGACTTGAAAATTATATTTAATACTAATTAATAAGTTAAAAAAATAGCCGTTATAAGTTCAAAAAATTAATCATTGCAGAATGAACTTAAATGATTTAAAGTTATACATTATACATTATATATATATAAACAATTCCAATATAAAGTTATAAGTTATAGAATTTTTTAAAAAACTAGCTGTTTAAAATTCAAAAAATTAGTCGTTGCCAATTTATTTTAACTCGTAACTTTATTAAACTACACTATAACCTTATTTCTAAACTATAAAATGCCCCTCCGTCCTTCTTCATTCTTCACAAAATTCTCTCTCTATCTAAATTTAAAAACTCAACTATCCCACTTCCAAGTTGAGAAGTTCCAACTTTCAACTTTCAAATTCCATGGAAAATCCTCCTCCTCCTTCCCGAGCTCGAAGATTTTGAGCGAGTAGTCAAAGAACGTGTTAGATGTCAAGTGTGCAAAAAGATATGTGTACATAAGCTCGTACCAGGACGCGGGGGTGGGGGGTGGGGGGGGGTACCGGTTCTTTAGCAAGGCACTTTGAAAAAACACGAAAATGAACTTTGAAGTTTATATCTAATTCTTCATCAATGGTAGCCGTTTATTTGGTATGTTTTGAACTTTTACGATTTGCAATGTGTTTAAGTTTCGTTTCTATGTTTTGAATTTTAGATATGTAAATGTGTTTAAGTTTGTATGTTTTGAATTTGCAATGGTATCAATTTAAATTTTAAATTAAATTTTGGCTATTTAGTACTTAAAAGTCAAATATTTAAATAAAAAATAATAATAAAAGCCCATGACCCGTCTCATCCCATCCCGTCTCGGAGTGGGACGGGACGGGCCCTCCCAAAAATCCCCCAAGTCCCGATCTCCCCTGGGCCCTCTTTTTTTTAGTCCCGCCCATCCCATCTCGTCCCGTCCCGTTTGACAGACTTAGTTCAATTACATACAATTTCTTGAACTACTAACAACTAACATTTGTTTTTATCTTTTGTGACTATCTTTGCTATGACTTATTTTTCTAGGCTATTTAACATGTTTCCATCTTTTGCCGCTGTCTCTTATTCTCCTATTTAGGTGTTTCAACTCCTAATAACGTGATACATGATACAAGTACAACACTTACATTTTGTTAAAATGTGTATTGAGACCTAGATAGATGATTCATGAGACGTGTCAAGTTTTGACGTGAACGAAAAAACAAGTAAATTATTATGAATAGAACAATAAAGTCTAATTCGAAAAATTCGAAAGTTGACTTATCTGATGGAAGAGTCTATTCAATTTATGAATTCATAATCAATACTTTTTGCAGTTAATTTGGGACTCCTAAATTGGTTCACGACATTTATCCCTCCTTGAGGATTAAGTTGATCACAATTGGCATCACGTCTTAGATTTAAGCACTCTTTAATTCTATTAGAACACTGAAAATTATCTTTGTTTCCTTTTCGGACCTAAGTGCTAAAGGTTGCACAAGATGAAATAAGAAATTATCCATTTTTATAATGCTAATTAAATATTAACCACCTTCGCAAAGTTATTTAACATTTAATCACTTTTCATCAATTAAAAAAAACAAGGTACATGCGGCAAGCATTTTTTCTTTTGGTTGAATACTTCACCAGGATATTGTTTTGCATTTCGACAACACTTCAGATCCTAGATAAATTAATCAAGAATCATAATATTTTTTGAGATAATGGTCAAAAACTCACCTCAAGTATCATATTTTTTTGAGTTTTATATCTAAACTATCGGGTGTGAGAGTTTTCTACTTAAACTATCACCAATTAATTTGCAAAACACACCTCAACTATCAGTTGTTCACTTTTTCTACCTAAACTATCACCAACTAGTTTGCAAAACAAACCTCAACTATCAGTTGTTCACTTTTAATGAGGTGTGTTTTGCGAACTAGTTGATGATAGTTCAAGAAGGAAAAGTGAACAGTTGATAGTTAAGGTATGTTTTGCAAACTAGCTGGCGATAGTTTAGATAAGAAACTCTCGCACCTGATAATCTAGGTAGGAAACTCAAAAAAAAAATGATATTTGAGGTGTGTTTTCCACCCTTAACCCTATTTTTTTTAGCGGAAATTGTACTTTCATATATTATAAAAAATCGACTACAAATGAGGGGATATGACCTTACCTACCAAAACACAAAGCTGAATTGTGCAAAGACAATTCCTTTACAGATCGGAAGAAAGAAAGATGATGACAAAACACTAGATATCCCTGTATTATGCATAACATAGTCAAGGAAGATCAAAGAGGTACATATGTTCCGTCTGTCTATCCAATAAAAGGTATTCATGAATTGCTTCATTCTGGATTAAGATCAAACATGAAATGTCAATTCCTACTTCAGATTCTTTTACGGCACTCTGACCGGCAATAAATTTATTTTTTGTTGACAAATAAATTGGGCATGCTTAAGTTATTACAATTACACCCAATGATTATGTTACGTCTCTTAGTTTTACGTTTCGTTGCGTCGTAGATTGATACAGACATTCTGGAAAGAAATGTGAACTTACGGAAGGATAAGGAGAGGTTATAGGTTGTTTATCAAAGTATCGGAGTGTATAGAAGTTAAACGGATCGAAGAAAATACGTTTCGACGAAAATCTGCGGAATTGCATTTTGACGGCCAAAAGGACGGACCGTACAAATTTGTACAGACCGTCAAAATGTGGACCCTCACCGTATTTTTAATGGCAGATTATACTGTCCAAATTGACGGACCGTACAAAAATGTACAGACCATCAAATTGGAGCGTCAAATTGGTCGGTGGCCGACTTTGTTTCGGGTTAAATTAATTTTAAGGCCATTTTTGGCCATTCTTCAACCAAACAAGTCCCAAACCCTCTCTCTAACCACCCCAATAGATTTCAATGGTTTCAAGGTGATTTCAAATTGATTACACCCTAATTCTACATCAAAAAGCTAGGATAAGTAAAGGAAAACACTTATTTGGAGTTGCTATATACTTGAGGGTGGTTCTTGATGCTAGGATGATTGGGTACAAGGTTATAATTGATGGGCAAGGTAAGATTAACACTCTATTTTCTTATGCTTATGTTTATTCATGTATTAATTAAGTGTTTGGGTGAAGAATCGATGAATTAGCACCTCAATTGACAAAAAGATGCTAGGGTTGGTTGTTGGGCTGTTTGGACGTTGTATATATGACTGGTTAGGACCGAAATTTGTGGGATGTAACTTGACTATGTTGTAGATATTGTTGTTGAGGTCATCTAAAGTGTGAATTTTGATAATGGAACTATAAGCTAGAGAAAGAAATAACTAGAAATTATGTAAAGATTGTTCTTGTTGATGTTAACTTATGTTGGGCTGATTTTGTAAGATTTAAGCTATCGAATGGAACCGTAAGTACATGGATAGAATGGTGATGAGTAAGAAGGACAATGAAAGTTGTTGTGCTAGAATATATTGAACTTGAACCATGATTGATTTGAACCATCTCTAATGCGTAAGATATCGTTCGAATGACGACCGGAGAATTGGAAGCTAGCATTGTCCGAGCAACAAAGGTATGTAAGGCTCACTTCTTCTTTTTTGGCATGATCAGTATTAAAACGATGATTACAAAATAAAATCCAATAAACACTCTACTCTTAGGTCCTTAAGAAGGTACTTGTTGTTTTCCTACAAATGTGTTGTGATGTAGTACCTATCCATTGTCGATATTACATCTTTATTTCTAAGGTCCTCTTTGATATCAATAAAAGTCAGCTCTTTATTGTTTCCTGAAAGCTAAGCTAATAATGTGATCTATGGTTCTTATGAAGTCGTTAGAAAGAGTAACAAGTGATGTGTTACCCCTCATAAGGGAGTCGGAGGTGTAACGACCTTACATCACTCCGATGAGTTCAAAAGAGTATTTAGTAATCCTGGAGAGGTCATCATATGAATGTATTATATATCTATATTGTCCTCAGAGGCCTATGACATTATATACGCAGGTATGGTGTTATATACGTAATTTATACAGATCTGACTCATGTTCAGATACCCCCACAAGTTATGCCTTCTGAAAGGCCAATGAGCCCATTATCATGGAAGTCGATTAATCAAGGTTCGTCAAGAACAAGTAGTGGTGAAGAAGAAGTAACCAGTAGACAGACCCGAAGGTTTAGAATGGAAATAGGTAATGAAAGATTAGTGTTGCGAGACGTGTCAGATCGAAGCTCCCATGTAGAAATTAGGCAAGTACAAGGAGATATTGGAAGTAGTAGACCACGATGTCAGCAACGTGGAAAGAGGCACAACAGAGCATGTTTACCCCATACCGAGTTATGTTCTGGATGCGAAACCTTGGGCCATAGGGCCAGAGAATGCCCTAAGGTAATTCAATCATTGTGCCATTAGTATGAACACGTGCATTATGTGCAATATCCAGATGATGTTGATGAATGTTATTGGTGTGGAAACAGAAGCCATAGAGTATATAGATGTCCGAGATTGAGTCAGGGAGAATAGCAGGTCCTGATGTTACTCAGAGTTATACAACTAACCAGGTATGTTAATAATTTTATTGAGAATAGTTGTACTTATGCTTATAATCGATTGGTTATTATTGATGTATAAAGTGTGTCATACAGATGTATATAGACTGTAAATGAATAGTGGAAGTGGCAAATGAAACTATAAGTTACGCGCAATTTCTAAGCAAAAAGATCCAGGAATCAACCATTTCTCAGCAGCATGTACATTTTTAGGTCTTATAGCATGCCTGATATCGGGATATAAAAGATGAACGAATACATGATTTAAAAAGGTACATACGGGTCCGAAGAATTAAGGAAAACCCCAGAGAATTGACAAGAAAAATGGATTTTTGGAGTTAAGTTACTTGAAGCTTGTTCAAAAAGAAGTTGAGGGAAAGGAACGTGAAATGTCATACTTAAACTAGGAACCCCAATTCTTCTGCAAGGACCGAACCATTTAGGAAAATTGTGAGACATGATGGGTTTTGTTAGTTAAAGGCAATCGATATACCTTTTTTACCGTAGCAATACGTATGTAGGTGGTAGTAAAAGATAACAAGATTTTTTATATTAAGTGGTGAGATTTTGAATCATATGGTGTAGTTTTACGAGCCGATCGGGCCAGAATTGATGGTTAAAGATAGCTACAATAAAGGCTTGATTTGACAGAAAAGTGATGATAAATGATAAATGGGTGTCTGAAAAACACAAGTGAAAGTGTTATGACAGAGTAATGAGACCGAAGGGTGTTTCTTACACAAATAGATTGACGAAAAGATGGTAATGGTAAGAACATCAATAACGAGACTGGAGTTGGACCCAAAGCAACATGATTACCCCTTAAAAGATAAGTATATTAGTAAAGCATGGGTACTTAAACTTTCCTAGCCAAAAATATAATATTTGACGTCTATAAATGATGGTACCGGGAGTACGCTAAGATAAGAAATTTTTAAAGAAAACTCAAATCGATAATGTACACGTTGATTGGATGAACGATGGGTAAAGAAGAGCTCCAATACCAATTAAAGGTAGGAAGCCCGAAACAGTGGTAAGATTGAACCCAACTATGATTTGAATTGGAGTACGTCAAGCACTAGTTCCGCCACGAATGTCGGCAAGACGTTCAAGGATATGTAAGTGGAAGTAAAGACAAATGAAGGCCAATGTAAGCATATGACGGGGTAATAAAGAAATAGTCTAAGATAGACGATCAGGAGAAGAGCTAAAGAATAAGGGAAAGAGAACAAGAGATAAAGCAGACGAGTAATGGTAAATTGTGACTGCCGAATGAACTAGAAACCCCACAAAAAGGATAACGCAATGATCGTAAGGTTAAGGACATTGGTTACAAGGGAAGCCAAAATCAGGAAATAAAGGCTGAAGTATTAACTTAAGTATGGTAGCCACGAGGGGATTAAGCAGAACAACGCCTTGCAAAGGTAAATCCTTCTATGAAAAAGGGGACAGGATGACCCCTAGCATGAGTAATACTGAAAAATAACATGAGTATGTCAAATGTTTGCTTCTGGGAAAAGTTGTACATGAGATACCCAGCGAATGGAGGACCGACTATGACGTATAAAGGATCTCTGAGTGACAAGGGTCAAGTATGCGCTTTTAGTATGGAGAAAATGTTATTCTAAAAAAATCACAAGCCTGAAGCCGGTAAAAATAGTATACGTTTAAGAAATAAGGTCAACAGAAAGGGAAAATGACGTCGAAGAGGAGAGAATATCTTGTTTCCAGTATCTAACAAAAAAGGGAAATCAAGGTAAATCGAAAGGGAACAGTACAAATTGAGAAAGAATACTTGAGCAAATATGGGAAAAACTAAGGAATAATAAACCTATCTTGGAATGCATAGCATCGCCAATGATATGCAAATCGGAGATATTATAAGAGACAAAAATTCCCGATGTAATGAATAGGGAAATAATGGATGGTAGGGTCGTGTACCATTGAAAAAGAGGGCCATTATAGAAGCTACAGAAAAAGGTCGACCCAAAGAGGTAGTAGGTGGCCGACCATATTGGGAACCAGGCAATGATAATTCCCTGAAGCAGAACACAAGTGAACCTTTCCTTATATTGAGAATTGGGGGAGCGCAAGACAAATAGCATGTTTAGAGTCTATGGGGAGGTATGATGATATATAGTAAAGGTAATAGCGGGAACCTTATCAAGATCCAAGATTTAAGTATATTGATTAATGGCACCTAAGAAGGGCTCGCCCTCAGATTTAAAATATTACATAAGGATTATTGTGTGATCTGAGAATTATTAAGAGCTATTTCATTATTAGTGGAACTATTTTGGTTCGGAATATTAACGCCCAATGGACTTGTCAATTTACGTCGTACCAACTAAGACTGCCTATACAATCAAAGTTTGACCGACGGTTGATCTTGAAGTTATCTTGATCCATTGTACAATGGCTCGTTATGATAAATAATTGTTGGAGGAACCAGTCGAAATAGACTCTGGATGTTCAGGATTACCCTCACCCTCATCCTAGGGAAGCCAATTAAAACTAAGGTTCAGACCACCGAACACAGATAGTGAGTGAATGTATGGAACTTAGAATAAGTTGTGAACAAGGATCAACAGCTATTAAATGACATACTACTTGATCGATAAGTAGTTATACACGACAAGAGAGTGGGACTATTATCAAATCATAAAAAGGGAAGAGACCCGAAGTAACGATAACGGATTTGATGTAGTAGGTTATAAAAAATTCTTAGATTAATGCAGAGATGTTTTAAGAAATTTGGTGTCAGGAGCAGGATACAATTTGATAAAGAAAGAAGACTTTGTCTAAAAAGTTCGCGATCATAATACCGAACTCGATTGAAAAATCCAATAGTCGACAAGTAAAATATATTTCCAACCATAGATGTTTATTGGATATTCACTTCAAGTATTGTCATGATGGAAATGTAAAAGTGAAAAGGAATTCATTTAAGAAAGAAATTCTGAGACCAGTGAGCAGTTCAGAACTTACGTACATAGGTGTGACAATGGGAATGTACTAAGAAAATACCGTATAAGGATATTATAGAAAAATGAAAATGAAAAGCATCGGAAGAAATGGATTCAAATAATCCTATTATTTTCAAATCCTTGACCTTGACAATCTTCGTGTCGCAACCTCACATCATATTCTTAGTCCTTTGTATGAAAGAACTCTATCAGAATTGTCAAAAAATATAAGAATCGCTATACTCGAATGTTTCAAACTTTAGCTCCGTGTTAATATTCATACAATATGGTCCTTCTATTCCTATTTTGTTCACCACAGCTGATCCATGTACCTTATTTAGATGGTGTTTCTGAAACAAGTATACCAGGGATAACTCAGATGTTAGCAAAAGAATGCTAAGGTGAGTTATGACTAACTTTTCTCTGGTTATTGTAAGTATAAGCGATCGCGTGAGGCCGATTTAATGATATCTTGCTATTATATTACATGTGTAGTATTGTATGTATATGTGGGCTACTTAACAGGTTTTGAATAATCCTGTTTACAAAGGAAAATCTGGCAAATTTTCGGAAAATCCAAGAGTTAGAATATTTTCAACATTCGCGGATGAATGTTTAAGGAGAGAAGCATGTTACGTCTCATAATTTTACATTTTGTCGCATTGTCGATTGATACCGGCATTTCGGGAAGAAATGTGACCTTACTGAGGGATAAGGAGAAGTTATATGTTGTTTATGAAAGTATCAGCGTGTATAGAAGTTAAACAGATCGAAGAAAATCCGTTTTGTCAAAAATCTGCGAAATTGCATTTTGATGGCAAAAAAGATGAACCATACAAATTTGTACGGCCCGTCAAAATTTGGACCCTCACCGTATTTTTAAGGGTAGATTATATGGTCCAAATTGACGGACCGTACAAAATTATACGGACCGTCAAATTGGTCAGTGGCCGACTTTGCTTTGGGTTAAATCTTTAAGGTCATTTTATGCCATTCTTCGATCATACAAGTCCCAAACCCTTTCTCTAACCCTCCCAACAGATTTCAATGGTCTCAAGGTGATTTCAAGTTGATTACACCCTAATTCTACATCAAAAAGCTAGGATAAGTAAAGGAAAACACTTTTTTGAAGTTGCTATATACTTGAGGGTGGCTCTTGATGCTAGGATGATTAGGTACAAGGTTATAATTGTTGGGAAAGGTAAGATTAACACTCCATTTTCTTATGCTTATGTTTATTCATGCGTTAGTAAGCATTTGGGTGAAGAATCGATGAATTAGCACCTCAATTGACAAAAAGATGCCAGGGTTGGTTGTTGGGTTGTTTGGACGTTGTATAAATGACTGGTTAGGACCGAAATTTGTGGGATGTAACTTGACTATGTTGTAGATGTTGATGTTGAGGTCGTCTAAAGTGTGGATTTTGATAATGGAACTATAAGCTAGAGAAAGAAATAACTAGAAATTATGTAAAGATTGTTCTTGTTGATGTTAACTTATGTTGGGCTGATTTTGTAAGATTTAAGCTATCGAATGGAACCGTAAGTACATGGATAGAATGGTGATGAGTAAGAAGGACAATGAAAGTTGTTGTGCTAGAATATATTGAACTTGAACCATGATTGATTTGAACCATCTCTAATGCGTAAGATATCGTTCGAATGACGACCGGAGAATTGGAAGCTAGCATTGTCCGAGCAACAAAGGTATGTAAGTCTCACTTTTTTTCTTTTTGGAATGATTAATATTGAAATGATGATTATGAAATAAAATCCGATAAACACTCTACTCTTAAGTCCTTAAGAAGGTACTTGTTATTTTTCTACAAATGTGTTGTGATGTAGTACCTATCAATTGTCGATATTACATATTTATTTCCAGGGTTCTCTTTTTTATATCAATAAAAGTCGACTCCTCATTGTTTCCTGAAAGCTAAGCTAATAATGTGATCTATGGTTCTTATGGAGTCGTTAGAAAGAGTAACAGGTGATGTGTTACCCTTCATAAGGGACTCGGAGGTGTAACGACCTTGTGTCACTCCGATGAGTTCAAAATAGTATTCGGTAATCCTGGAGAGGTCATCATATGCATGTATTATATATCTATATTGACCTCAGAGACCTATGTCGTTATATACGCAGCTATACAAACATAATATTGATAATGTTGCTTACACATGCTTATGATGTTATATATGCAATTTATACAAATATGAGACTGATGATATATCCTACAGAGGCCTACGACTTTATATATGCGATTATATTTCACTTATGCATATTCTAACCCACAGAGGCACTCAGAGTACTGATTGTGCATATTCTGGCCCACAATGGCACTCAGAGTACACGTTGTCTTTCCATCACTCTATCTTACAGTTATGCATTTCAGTTACAGTTTCAACTCATACTTTATTTACAGTGTTGTACTTATTTATAGTCTCAGCCTTACATATTTAGTACATCTTTCGTATTGATGTCCCTTTCTTGGGCACTGTGTTTTATGCCCGCATGTACAGATAGAGATGCAGATGATTCCTCACAGTAGGTGACTCGACTCAACTGAAGATTGTTACGCTCCTTTCTTCCGGAGCTGTTTAGTGAGTTGATAGGAATAATAGTTGTATATATGTATATAGTTGGGTACGACGGGGTCCTATCCCAACTAAATATTGTTGATGTACTCTTTAGAGGCTTATAGGCAGTCGTGTTGTGTATTATGGTTTTGTGTGGCCTTGTCGGCCTCTTCGGTAGACTTATTGTGTTCATGTCGGTCTTGTTATATATATATATATATATATATATATATATATATGTATTGGTTGGGCCTTTTCTGTGTGTGCAAGG
The DNA here is from genome assembly GCA_034509755.1 of Anisodus tanguticus. Taxonomy (NCBI): domain Eukaryota; kingdom Viridiplantae; phylum Streptophyta; class Magnoliopsida; order Solanales; family Solanaceae; genus Anisodus; species Anisodus tanguticus. The sequence goes on along the minus strand of CM067548.1, from coordinate 36,820,905 downwards.
GATTGTGTCTTTATTCAGAGAATCATTTATAAGAGGCCTTGTTGGCCTACGTGTTGTCAAGTATGTCGCAGGTATTAGGGTTGGTACGCTCGGGCCTCAGGACACCTGGTGTCGGCCAACCCCCCCCCCCCCCCCAAAGTTGGGGTGTGACAGATTATTCTTTATAATGAAATCTACTTCTGCTAGAAACTGAATAGTCTATTCCTATATGAATTTGATTATAATTGTAACTAAACATGAATGAAATAAATACCAAATATCAAATCCTAAATAAATTTGATTTTCTATAACTTTGGATTATTCTTTAACATTCTCTCGTAATTCAAAGTTGTATGCGCCTGGCTTTTTTTTAAATTGTTATACTTGAGCACTTCTCTCCAATCTTTCAATATTTAGATTTGTGTTAGAGCACTTCTCCCAACTTTCAGTTATTAATACACTTTTCATCAACTTTCAATTGTTGAAGCACTTCCATTCAATTTTTTTTTTGTTTTGTTGAAGCATTTCTCTCCAACCTCCAATAGTTTGGAACACTTTTCTCCAACTGTCAATTGTTGTTTGTATCCGAGCACGTCTCTCCAACTTTCAATAGTTGTTTACTTTGGAGCACTTCTCTCTAACTTACCATTATTGAAGTACTTCTCTTCAACTTTCAATTGTTGGCTTACTTCTCGACAAATTCCAATTTTTGGTGACTTTTCACCAACCTCCAATTTTTTTGTTAATGCAACCAAGCCCCTTTCTGATCCATTCATTTCTGCAAGCAGGGAGGATCCAGAGCGTTGCCCCCTCCTATTCGACGCCGGATAACCGCGCCCCACAAGCACCCAACCTTCCTTTTGCTCTTCCCTTTTGATTGAGTTTGATTCATCCTTTCAATTTCGACGGAGTCTATCTCAAAATTCATAATGTTCAAAACTTTCTCTTACCTTTCTATTGAAAAATGATTCACTAATAGACCGAGGGATAAGTCATTCGACTCATTCACATCCAAATCATGAATGTTTGAAATCCATATTATGCAAGGAGACATTGCTTTTGCTAATTTGAACCACCAACATTTTCTTTCTTTTTAATTTTTTTTATAATTGTATGAATTTTCCAACATAATCCTTCGACAGACTGGACATATACATTGGCTTGCGTCGTCCGTCGATAGTGAAACCTATTTGATTTTTTATCAAGATTGTAGAGACTCTGATACAAATATAAAGGAAAATATTTTACTCATAAACTAATAAATCTTTAAATGCGGTCTACAATTCTCTAATGCTTTCCTATTACATAAAAATAACTAGCAACATCTCTATTTATAATCGTATGAAATTTACTTTGGCTAGACATTGGAAATTAAAGTCTATTCGAATATGAATTTGACTACAAATTCTAACTAGACGTGAATTAGATAAATATGAAATACCTAATCTTAGACAAATCGGATCTTCTACATTTGAATTATTCTTCAACAAGCTCGCTGTGAAAATGAAAATGTGTCAGCTACCACATCAAAATGGGTGAGTAAGTGAAGAAGCTGATGAAATTGAAGCTCTATATGGTTTGACTGCTAAATGGGACAAGTGAGAGAATTCAATGTAAGAATCTTGGAGCATGTGGCTCTATAACTCAGAACTCAATGATCAATCCTTGAGTTTGTGGTTTCATATACAGGCGCAATCAAAATTTTAACTTTATGGGTTTTTGATTTTAGAATAACCACTTCAAGTATTAATAACTATGTTTTAAATTTAATATTTGTACATACATAATATAAATTCACTATTTGAGCAAAAGCTACTGGATTCAATCGAAACCGTATCCAAACTTTTAGCTTTGCCCCTCGTTCCACAATTGAGAATTCGAGAACAGTCATAGAATTCGTAGTTCTACAAGTAAGTACTCAAGAATCTTATCCTTGAGTTTAAAATTCCATCACACTGTGTTGAAGTTTCACAAAAAAAAAAAGAGTTTTCAGACTCCAACAAATTGTGCTAAAATTTCACTTATAAAAATTTTGAAATCCAACACACTATGGGAGACTATTATGTTAGTAAATATAAAACAAATAAACCAAGAACCTACAATAACTAAACTAATGGTTTTAATCGTTAAAAGATAGATTGAATTTGATTTTTGGGTTTAACCAACAATCAACCAAAACAAATCATACCAATCATATCGATTTCTCTTCAATAACAGTGTAATTCAATTAATGTCTGATAATTTATTTTGAGATGTCATGTAAGAGTTGCTCTACCAACTCCAATATAAAAGCAAGCAAGAGAAACAGTCAGAAAAAATTTAAAACATTATGAAAATGCTGGTATCAAAAGCGAATAAGCCATGATAGCGCATTATGAAAAAGTAAGCAGTAACTAGCGCAGGTAAATAAGCTAAACAAAGTACACTAAATGACACATATCAGCAGAAGACAAGCTACATGGGACTTTAAAACAATATTGTGTCTATTAGTATGATAGGCTAAGCAGGCCTACAATAATAACACTACCACTACCAGTTTGCAAGCGTAAGTAGGACTACGCTCGACTACCCACTACCTTCTACCATAATCTGTGTCCTCCACAACCCCTATATAAGGTCATGTCCTCAGTAAGTTGCACCTGCATCATATCTCGTCTAATCACATCTCCCCAATACTTCTTCGACCTACCTCTACCCCTCCTGAACCCGTCCATAGCCAATCTCTCACACCTCCGCACTGGGCCATTTGTGTCTCTCCTCTGCACATGCCCAAATCATCTCAACCTCGTTTGCCGCATCTTATCCTCCACCGAGGCCACTCCCACTCTGTCCCGGATATAATCATTTATAATCTTATCCCTCTTTGTATTCCCGCACATCCATCTCATCATCCTCATCTCCATAACTTTCATCATTTGGATGTGTGAAGTCTTGACTGGCCAACACTACACCCCATACAACATAGTCGGTCTAACCACTGCCCTATAGAACTTGCCTTTAAGTTTTGGTGGCACCTTTTTGTCGCATAAGACTCCAGATGTGAGCCTCTATTTCATCCATCCTACTCCAATACGATGTGTGACATCGTCATCAATATCGCTATTCCCTTGGATAATAGACCCAAGGTACTTGAAGCTTCATTTATTTGGAATGACCTGAGTACCAAGCCTCACCTACACGTCTGTCTCAAGGTCGCTCCCGTTACTGAACTTGCACTCCAAGTATTCTGTCTTGGTCCTACTTAGCCTGAACCCTTTAGATTTCAGAGTCTGTCTCCAAACCTCCAGCTTAGCATTCACTCCATTGTGAGTCTCATCAATCAGGACTATGTCGTCTGCGAATAACATACACCATGGCACCTCCCCTTGGATTTGTTGCATCAGTCAATCCATCACCAAAGCAAATAAGAATGGGCAAAAAGTTGATCCCTAGTGCCGCCCCATCATCACTGGAAAGTGCTCCGTGTCTCCTCCTACTGTCCGTACCCTGGTCTTGGCTCCATCATACATATACTTGATCACCCTAGTGTACGCCACAAGTACACCTATGACCTCCAAACATCTCTTTTAAAGAACTTACAACATATCTTTAGAGAAAAAACTATAAATATCAAAATACTTTTTTTTCTTTTAAAAAAAGTTTCAAAAAAAATTATTTGAAATGTCCAAACGACTAACCAAATTCTCAAGGAAAGTATACACAAAGTTCATGACGATATAGAAGGACACTAGAGCTATATTTCCCCGAGAGATATGGAGTAATTAACAACACAATTTTAATGAATCCAGTAAATATATCGAATGAAATAAGTGACTTAGTAATGGCAAATACTCAATAGTACAATATTATCTGTGAAAAACACTTCAACCTTATGCTTTAGATATAAAGGGAAACCGAAGAGAAAATAAATAAGAAATGCAATTAACTTGAAGAATATGTAATGGTTCACCGCATTTGCCATTTACTTCAATGACAATATGACCAGGGCCGTCTCAAACATTTTGGGGGGCCTGTTCTAATTCGTTAAAGTTGGCCCTTAGTATAAGTAAATATACAATTTCAATAATTAAAAATTATTTTAAATTGTAAATAACAACCCAATACAACTGCAAGTTAATCAACCCCTACTTTAAAAGAGCTATTCTTCTAACACTTTTTGAAGTAAATTCATCAACCAAGTCCTCATATGGTATATTCTCCAAAATTTCATTCTCAATTGCTACCAATGCTAATATGTTAAGCCTTTCTTGTACCATGGTAGACCGCAAGTAAGACTTCAACAATTTCAGTTTTGAAAAACTTTTTTGTGCAGATGCAACAGTCACGGAAATAGTCAATAAAATTCTATATGCAACAATTGTATTAGGAAAACAATCTAAGCTTTTCAAATATGTTAATATTTCCATCGGTCCCATTTTTTCTCCAGGCAAGAGTTCTCTTAATAACATTAGCTCCACAGATAATTCATTCCCATCAATATCAGATTGCCCATTATATTTCAATGTCTCTTCAAAATTACTACAACAAGACTTCAAATTTGCATCGTCCAATGATTGTAACTTGTGAGAAGAAAACAAGAAACCAAAAATACCTTCATACTCTTGATATTGCTCAAATCTCTTATTAAGAGAAACGGTGGCTTGATCGACGAGGCAAAGAAAATAATTAACTCTAAAAGACTCCTCTTTAGATAACTCAATTGATGGGGTATTTAAATTCTCATCAAACTGTCTCTTTCTGCGAATTATATGCCTTTCAGGAAATACTGGATTAATATCCAATTCAATAGCAATTTCCTTAGCAGTATACAAGGCATTATGAAAATCAGTTTCTCTATATCCTTTAAAGAATGACACCAACCCTTTTATTTTTTTCATGGCAACATCAATAAGCATATTCTTTGATTGTAAAAGCTTGCTAACCACATTAATAGCAGATAATATTTCAAAGCAAATAATTATTGCCATTAAAAACTCAAAATCACTAAGCTCATTTGTTGCTAAAGATTTAGCTTCATTTTGTATTTTAGAATCAAGATCCTTTTCCGCCACTTCAAGTAAAGCTTCTCTAAAGTCCGATATTTGAGATCTTATAGCTTTGACACTATCTACACGACTCTCCCAACGAGTGGATGATAATGATTTTGGTGTCACTTTTACATTATCTTTCGAAATTTGCCATCTCTTAGTAGAATTGGCAAAAATTATATAAATGCGTTGAATAATCCCAAAAAAAAATCTTTAGCTTTACTGCAAGAGTTAGCCATATCACACAATGCCAAATTAAGACTATGACAACCACAAGGAGTATAAAAGGCTCTCGGATTCATGTCTAGAAATTTCTTTTGTACACCTTGATGTTTTTCTTTCATATTTGATCCATTATCATAACCTTGTCGTCGCTCATCAAATATGTCAAGATCGAGATGTTTCAACTCGTTTTGTAAAACACTAAAAAGCCCTTGGCCAGTTGTATCATTCACATTGAAAAATCCCAAAAAAGATTCCTAAATGCTAACAAAATTTGAAGAAACATCCACATATCTTATTATCAAAGACATTTGCTCTTGGTGACTAACATCAGGAGTACAATCAAGTATCAGAGAGAAATACTTTGCTTGTTTGATTTTCTTAATGATTTCACTTTTAATTGCAGAATCAAGCAAAAGTATTAGCTCGTTTTGGATGTTATGCCCAAGATAATGATGATGAACTTCATCATTTGTAATACGTCTAACATGTTCTTGGACAAATGGGTCAAACTTTGCCAACATTTCAATTAAGCCCAAAAAAATTTCATTGCTATTTTGATACAATCTTCCATTAGAACCACGAAAGGCCAAATTCTTTTTAGCAAGAAATTTCACTATAGCAATAATTCTTCTTAAAACATTTTTCCAGTGCTCCTTCTCCTTCTCAATTAGCCTTCGAGACATTTTATCAATAGTTTCATTTTATTGTAGCCTTTGACGTAACTCATACCAAGCGCTCATACTCTTAACATGTTCGATGAATGTCTCATGCTCTTTAAGTCTTTCACCAATATGTAGCCAATCACTACAACCCTCATTTGTTAATTGACCTCTCATATTCCCTAGTTTAAAAACTTTATAATAAAAACAAAATACTCTATCAAGCTATTTCGAATAGACAAGCCAATCTCTATCACACTTTTTTCCATTTGATAAAACTCGAGTATACAAATTAGCAGTAAATCGTCTAGATAATTCATCTTTAGGACCATTCACAATGGACAAATCTCTTTTAGGACCTTTCGTCACTAATAACTCAATCCTTTTAGAATCAAGAGCATCCCATATTCATGGATCAAATATATCAAATGGGTTTCTTGCTATTACTCTACATTATCAATACCATTATCCTCCAGATCATCACTTTCATTATAAAATGAATTATTCAAATTATCATCACCATTTTCAGCATCGATTTGATTGTCCACACTATCATTTTCAATGGGTACATTATCTTTATTCTCCGGAACGGCTTGATTCTCTATATTAATATTCTCATTAACATTATTAACATTTTGATCTTCAACCTGAACTTGTGTCTCTTTTATAACAAACTTATCAAGACCCCCTCTTTGAGATTTAGTTAATTCCTCGTTTTTTTTCTTCTTCTCACACTTCTCATATACAGATTCATACTTTCTAGGAGGCGTAATATGTAATTGAAATGCAAAAAGGATCGAAAAAACCTGGTAATTTTATGTAATGCTCCAATTTGTTAGAAGACCCACTCTCACAATTTGCCAAACATGAATTGAAGCTTTCAAGCTGAATATCGAACGGGACACCCACTGTTTTTGTTCAATAAAAAATTAGTGAACAATTGAAATATGATAAACAATAATATTTAATGATTAAAAATTAAAACAACAAACAAGGCTCCCTTCTTACATATTAAAACAACAAAGCCAAAATTCAGAAGTATTTGTTACAGCGTGGGGAAGAGTTAAAAAAGAAGAACAAACAAATTTTCAACTTCATTTTCTGAAAATACACATAGCCAAGCAAGTTTAGCAATAAAAGTAACCTATAAATCTAAAAACAGAGTTTTTTTAATTAAAAACAACAACTGATTCTACAAACTACAAACATAAAACCCAATTAGCAGATTGAATTGAAAAGATAAAGAGAGCAACTTTGCATTATACCTGAAAGGACAAAAAAACTCAGATCTTGAAGAAACAAATGGTGTTTCAAAAGTGAATAATTTTCAAGAATATGAGTATTCAATGGAATAAAGATAAAGAATCAATGAAAGTGTGCATATTTTCAGAGAGGGAGAGAGAAAGTGGGAACTGGGCTTTCACAAAAGATGAGGGAACTATAGAGGCTAGGGCTAAAGATGAGTTTGGGCTGCAGATTTCATTTTTTTGGGTTGGTTCGTGGGTGTTGGCCGAAAATATGGGCTGGTATGATTTGTTGGAAATTTGTCTTTCGCGGGAGGTGCGTCCACCCATATTTAATGAATTAAACACTAGTGTTTCGCATGTTGGAGGCTTTGTCTCTTCTCACATGCATAATCTACTAAGTGAGTAAATGACTGTAGGGCCAAGAATCATCAAATTTCGTTGAGAAATGAAAGAGATATTGGTCCACAAAATAAGGTGTTTGAGGCATGCAAATATGGTGTGGGACAAATCTACCACATCGGTGGAAAAAGGAAGAATTGCTCTCTTTATAAGTCTCTAAAGTGGTAAAGTGTTTGGGACCCCAAGGAGTATCTCATGTGTTTAAAGGAGGGAGGACCTATATGTGCTTGGATTCAAGGCTAAGCCGCCGCGCGCCGCCGCCGCGCGCCCGTCCCATCCGGTCTCGGGCTCGGATCACGGGTCACGGGTCATGGGTTGTGGGGACTTTCTGATATTATCTTTTTGAACCTCAAATTGCTTAATATTTACAGTTTGGTCCCTAGACTTTCTAGAAAGTTGATTTTGGGAGTGACGGAAGGCAGAAACTTTCTGCCTACCGTTTGGACTATTTTTGGAGCATTAACCAGTCATTACTTGGCTGTTAACTACTCCATAAACAACCCTCCTTCAATGACCATCATCAATCTCCTTCATGACCATAAATCAGCCTCTCTAATGCCATTAACATCCCTCACTAATGCCATTAACAGCCATGTTTGTGGCAGTTGAGGAGTCCTCCTCCATGCTATATATTGATTCCTTTTGGCTCAATTGTGTTGGACGAAAAATAAGAAAATAGCAGCACAAAACAGTGACGAAAACCACTGCAAAACAGTGAGCAAACACACACATATACACAAGATATACACAACAGAGACACACTATATACACAGAGACAAAACGAAGAGAAAACGAAACTCTTCCTTCCTTTTTCATTTCTTCAGCAAGTCGATTCATATTTGTTTTCTTCGTCAGGCTCAACCTATTGGCTTTGTAACGTTGAGATTAAAGTGTTGTTTTATCTTGGGAGATTATTGCCCGCTAACGTAAAAACATATATACGGGGCAATCTTGTCTTAAGGACAGAAGACAATCACTCGACTCAACACACAACGTTGTAACCATCTAGATTTAGTTGTTTCTTGATTTCAGGTTAACAAGATTCAAGACACAACAAGCTTGCGGCAGTTTTGAAGATTGACCATTTATTTATCTTTTCAAACACTTGTAATAATTATTTATTTCCCGTACTTCTTTATAAAGTATAATAGAGTACCAACATGATTTTCATTTGAGACCCCTAAAATTTTTGGGCCCTATGCCCTGAATATGACATCGTAAAAGTTTATCATTGAAAATGTGTTTATGAGTTTAGCACAGATCCATATTGGGGAAAATAATACCATCACATTCCTATTCCCAAAGAAGAAAAAAAAGGAAAAGACTTCACGTGGTATTCTCGTTTGCTTGCAATCAACTATTTCCATATAGTACTTATTTGGCTAAATACCAAGAAGAAAAGAGAAAGATAAGAAGAGCTGTAATATGTTTCTGGTCCACTAATTTTGTTATTGTCATCCCACTCTTGTTGACAGAGAGAAAATAATATTCTATATTCACTTATAATTTAAATTGAAATGTATAATTTTACGAAAATCTCGTACAATTACTAATGAAAAAGTCATATAACTAAAAAAATATTTGTAAATGATTATAAAATCAAATCTATCATCTTGTTTTGTTTCATTCCAATTCTACTCGCACAATTTGTCGAAGTCTTTATTTTTTCAATAACATCAAACACATCACCACCGTGATTCAAATGCTACCCAAAAGGCATATTATACACTTAATATCTTGTTAATGTTCTAAAAGCGTTGCTATTGAATTTCACATCATCAAATTTAAATTATTTATTACAACCAATTTTCCGGGCGTTTGGACATATTGTTAAGAGTTCCACATCGAATATGAAATGAGAACATGGACTCCTTATATGGACTTGGACAATCCTCATCATACAAGCTAGCTTTTGGGGGTGAGTTAAACCCAATATCCATTCTTTACATGGTATCATAACCAGATTCATTCAAATTATTTGTTCACCAATGTTAGGTCCATAAATTATATTATCCACGCTCCAGTTAATTATATTGTCCACGCTCCAGTTAACGAGGTATGTGCGTGCGGAGAGTGTTAAGAGTTCCACATCGGAAATTGAATGGAAACATGGACTCTTTATATGGATTTGAACAATCTTCACCCTACAAACTAGCTTTTAGGGTTGAGTTAGACTCATTCTTTACACATATATATTATGTGCAAATACTCAAATATTATTTATAAATTACTGATTATTTTATAATTTTGTCACAAATTTCAACTTAAGTGTTTTAACTTTTGAGGAGACTTTAGATGAACACACTTTTTTAAAGTGAAAATTATGTCTAACCTAACAGTTACTAAATACTCTTTTTAATTGTAATTTCAAATATTCATTTTTTCAGTTTCAATCAAATATTACACAGACCGAGTATATTTAATTTGATAACATATAAAACAATGTAAATAATAGTAGTAGTATATTATAATTTATACTACATATAAGTTAAATCCAACTCAAATAATTTTAGGCCACTGCTATCACTCTCTACAACCCTCCATACCCAAATTGGTCACATCCTTTTTTTTTTTGTTCATTTCCAAGAAAAAAAAAATTATATTTAAAAGAAAAAATCTGGTTTCAAGTCCACGTTTCAAAATATAAACGGTCACTCTTCTCATAGCCCAACCAAGCAATTTCAACCATCTGATTTTTGCAGGTACAACTTAAGTAAACTACACAGCATTACACAGAAAGAACTCCAAGTTGTTATCACAGGTCCAGAATCTCAAGAGGAGTATTTTAAGTACACCGGACACTTGATTTTTTCATTATTTAATAAATATTAAAAGACCCCATCAAATCAAGTGAAAAGAGTCAAATATAGCCTCTACTTTAATTTATTAATAAACTTTGCCCTTCATTAATGATAATAATTAAATATATCTCCCCCGTTATAAATTGGGGCCAAATATACCCCTAACGCCAACAAAGTATTCAAAAATATCATTTAAAAAAATATTCTGAAAAATTAGATGTTAATTAAAAAATATGGATTTTTTTAATCTAAAAAACTGTAAAGTATTTTTAAAAAGAATAAAGTGTCCACAGTTTTTATTTTATTTTTTTGAATAAATTTGAGAAAACTGATTTTTTTAAAAAATTCCAGATTTGTAAATAAAAAAACATTTTTTTCAATTTTTTTATAAAAAAAAATAATCGTGTTTTTAAATAAAAAAATTTCCAGATTTATTTTAATTAGAAAAATCAAAATTTCAGATTATTTTTAAAAAATTATCACGTAAACACCAAATAGAATAAGTTAAATGTTATATAGAATAAGTTAAATACCTATATAATATGTTAAAAATGAGGCGTATTAGTATGTATTTTTCTATATAATATGTGTATACTTTGGGTGACATATAGCAATTAACTTATTGTATGTGTCGCTTACATGATATTTTTTTTTAAAAATAATATGAAAAACTATTTTTTAATTAAAACAAATTTGAAAAAAATGACTTTTATTAAAAATATGAAATTTGCTTGATTTAAAAAAGAATCTGAAAAATAGGATCTAGAAAATATTTTTTTAAATTCAGATTTTTTAAAAAATTAATCCAAATTTAAATAATAATAATTTAGGACACTTTATTTTTTTTAAAAAAATACTTTACAGATTTTTAATTAAAAAATCTAATTATCCAAAATATTTTGTTTAAAATGTATTTTTAAATATTAGGCATATATTTGAGTACTTTCGCTAATTACAAAATTGACTAATATAAACTTGACCTTTTCCCTCAAATCAAATACACACATAGTGGTTCACATGGGATGTGTAGATGAAGGAGAAGGAGAGATGGTTCACATGGGATGTTGTTCTATTTGATTCTGTGGTGAACAGTAGTTTTACAAAGAACATTCCTTTTTTGGATTTGGGTCAGCTATGGATGTTCCATTGCCACTACAAAGACCATTGAGTTGCACAAGTGTTTCCAATGAAAGAACCCACCTCAAGATTAAACCTTTTCTTGGATTTGTTCCTCATGGAACCACAACTCTATCATTACAAGTAAATTTCTCTTCTCACTCAGTATACCATAGTGTGTGTCTGAAATTGTCTTTTTTTTTGTGTGTGTCCATTTGTACTAACTTGTGGATACATTTTGGTAGTACATTTAACTGTTTTCTTAGATTTTGAGTGCACCCATATTTCGTATTTTGATAGCAATTCTGTCATATATGGAGTAATGTGAGCTCAAAATGGAATCTTGATTGGCATTGTCAATGGATCTTGGAGTTGGGCATTTTGTGATTATTCATCATCATTAGTATTTGTATATTTGTTGGTTCTTGGTGTATAGTAGTGCTCATGGTTCCAGTTAATTGATGGTATATCATATGTGTGTGTGTGTGATGTTTATTTTCACTGATTATTGTGTGTGTGTGTCCATTTGTACTAACTTGTGGATACATTATGGTAGTACATTTAACTGTTTTCTTAGATTTTGAGTACACCCATATTTCATATTTTGCAATTCTGATAGCAATTCTGTCATATATAGAGTAATTTGAGCTCAAAATGTAATCTCGATCGGTATTTTCAATGGGTCTTGGAGTTGGGCATTTTGTGGTTATTAATCATCATTAGTATTTGTATATTTGTTGGTTCTTGGTGTATAGTAGTGCTCATGGTTCCAGTTAATTGATGGTATATCATATGTGTGTGTGTGTGTGATGTTTATTTTCACTGATTATTGTGTGTGTGTGTCCATTTGCACCATACTTCCCAATTTAGATAGCAATTCTTTCATATATGGAGTAATTTGAGCTCAAAATGGAATCTTGATTGGCATTTTTCATGGGTATTGTAGTTGGGCATTTTGTGGTTACTTATCATCATGAGCGTTTGCATAGTGTTGGTTCTTGGTGTATTTTAGTGCTTGATGGTATATCATGTATGTGTGTGTAAAATTGTCTCTTCTCACTGAATATGATGTGTGTGTGTGTTTGTGTCCATTTGCACTAACTTGTGGATACATTTTGGTAGTACATTTAACTTTTTTCTTCGATTTTGAGTGCACCCATATTTTGTGTTTTGCAATTTTGATAGCAATTCTGTCATATATGGAGTAATGTGAGCTCAAAATGGAATCTTGATTGGCATTTTCAATGAGTCTTGGAGTTGGGCATTTGGTGGTTATTAATCATTATTAGTATTTGTATATTTGTTGGCTCTTGGTGTATAGTAGTGCTCATGGTTCCAGTTAATTGATGGTATATCATATGTGTGTGTGATGTTTATTTTCACTGATTATATTGTGTGTGTGTGTGTCTGTCCATTTGCACTAACTTGTGGATGCATTTTGGTAGTACTTTTAACTGTTTTCTTAGATTTTGAGTACACCCATGTTGCATACTTCTCAATTTAGATAGCAATTCTTTCATATATGGAGTAATTTGACCTCAAAATGAAATCTTGATTGGCATTTTTCATGGGTATTGTAGTTGGGCATTTTGTGGTTACTTATCATCATGAGCGTTTGCATAGCGTTGGATCTTGGTGTATTTTAGTGCTTGATGGTATATCATTTATGTGTGTAAAATTGTCTCTTCTCACTGAATATGTTGTGTGTGTGATGTTTACTTTCACTGATTATATTGTGTGTGTGTGTGTGTCCATTTGCACTAACTTGTGGATACATTATGTTAGTACGTTTAACCGTTTTCTTAGATTTTGCGTACACCCATACTTCATATTTTGCAATTTTGATAGCAATTCTGTCATAGATGGAGTAATGTGAGCTCAAAATGGAATCTTGATTGGCATTTTCAATGAGTCTTGGAGTTTGGCATTTTGTGGTTATTAATCAGCATTTTCAATGAGTCTTGGAGTTGGTCATTTTGTGGTTATTAATCATCATTAGTATTTGTATATTTTTTGGTTCTTGGTGTATAGTAGTGCTCATGGTTCCAGTTAATTGATGGTATATCATATGTGTGTGTGTGATATTTATTTTCACTGATTATATTGTGTGTGTGTGTGTGTCCATTTGCACTAACTTGTGGATACATTTTGGTTATACTTTTAACTGTTTTCTTAGATTTTGAGTACACCCATGTTTCATACTTCCCAATTTAGATAGCAATTCTTTCATGTATGGAGTAATTTGATCTCAAAATGGAATCTTGATTGGCGTTTTCAATGGGTCTTGGAGTTGGGAATTTTGTTATTATTCATCATCATTAGTATTTGTATATTTGTTGGTTCTTGGTGTATACTAGTGCTCATGGTTCCAGTTAATTGATGGTATATCATATGTGTGTGTGTGATGTTTACTTTCACTGATTATATTGTGTGTGTGTGTCCATTTGCACTAACTTGTGGGTACATTTTGTTAGTACTTTTAACTGTTTTCTTAGATTTTGAGTACACCCATGTTTCATACATCCCAATTTTGATAGCAATTCTTTCATATATGGAGTAATTTGAGCTCAAAATGGAATCTTGATCGGCATTTTCTATGGGTCTTGGAGCAGTGTTATCAAATGCGAAAAGCACAAAAAAGCTCTAAGGCCAGCTGGGACTTTAAGCGCAAAGTGCAAATAAAGCATGGGCTTTAATGAAAAAAGGCTCAATGGTGCAAAAATACAAATATATATATGTTTAGTCCAAGACCATTAATAATAAGTATGAATTATAAATATATGGACAAAGAAATTGTAAAAACATTACGATAAAGTGAAATATCAATTATCTAGTGTCACCTCTTCAGGAGAGGCTCATCGGGAAGGAAAAATATGTCTTGGAGCCACGATGATGACACCAAAGTGCACATAAAGCGAGGCAAAGCGTTCAACATGTTTTGAGCCTCGCTTCAGGGCTTAAGCGCGCCTTGACAACAGTCTTGGAGTTGGGCATTTTGTGGTTATTAATCATCATTTGTTTTTGCACATTTGTTGGTTCTTGGTGTATAGTAGTGCTCATGGTTCCAGTTAATTGATGGTATATCATGTGTGTGTGTGTGTGAAGTTGTTTCTTTTCACTGAATATATACTGTGTGTGTGTGTGTGTGTACATTTGCACTAACTTGGGGATACATATAGTTATTATTTTTAACTGTTTTTTAGATTTTGAGTACACCCATGTTTCATACTTTCCAATTTCGATAGCAATTCTTTCATATATGGAGTAATTTGAGCTCAAAATGGAATCTTGGTTGGCATTTTATATGGTCTTGGAGTTGGGCAATTTGTGATTACCAATCAGATCAGTATTTGCATATTTGTTGGTTCTTGGTGTATGTTAGTGTTTCCAGTTGATTGGTGCTAATTGTTCTTGAGAACTATGTATGATACTGGTGTGCCCAAATTTATGGTTTCCATTCCTAAAGCAATTTCAGTTGGACAATTTTGTTGTGAATTCTCTTATACATGTCGCTATTCCTGCAGTCATCTTTATGGAGGAACGATGGAATGGTTTCTGGGGTTACATTTCCATTTTGTGCAAGTGAGGGTTCGTTGCTATTGTTATTTAGTTGTAAATATTAGTCTATTTTGTCAAACTAATTGGCAAGATTGTATGCTGTAGATTTCTCGAGAAGAAGGAGAAAAGTTTCAACTCCTAGGAGTCAAGGCTCTTCACCAAAGGGGTTTGTGCCAAGGAAGCCTTCAGGAATGAGCACACAAAGAAGGGATCAGAAGAGCAACGGTGATAAAGAAAGTCAAAGTACTTCATCATCCAAAGAATCTGAAATTTCCAACCAGAAGGCAGTTGAAGCCAAAGTTGAAACTAGTGATGATGACACTAAAGGAGTGGTAAGGGACTTCAAGTTTCAGTATGCTGATGATGAATTCAATGGTTCCACTAAATCAAAGAGAGAAGAAGAGAGTGATTTTCGAATCGATTCCGTAATAAGAGAAAAAAGTGGAGGTGACTTCTCCGAAAATTCTCAGGGGGAAACTAATGCCAGTAGCAAGGGCAGCCATGATGTGGGTACAAAACTTTCTGAGATATTGCAGGTGGATATTGATGGAGGTTATAAATTTGAACAATACAACCGTGATGAGTTGGATGAGCCACAAAAATTGAAAGAAAATAATGATGGAAATGTTGAATACAAAGAACCTGTAGCAAGTGAGGTATTGGAAATTACTAAGCCTAGTGATGTGGAACATACGGAAAGCAATGAGATTGATGACGACAGTAGTAGTTTCTTAAAATCAGATTCAGTTGAAGAGGGTGAGCCATTAACTGCGGGAACATTAGAGACTGAAGATACTTCTCTAAACTTAAGATTGGAGATGGAAGCAAATAAACGTAGGCAGGCTATAGAAAGGCTTGCCGAGGAAAATTTATTGCAAGGAATCAGATTATTTTGTTTTCCAGAGGTTGTAAAACCTGATGAAGACGTCGAAATATTCCTTAACAGAAGTCTTTCCACTTTGAATAATGAGCCTGATGTCTTGATTATGGGAGGTTTTAATGACTGGCGCTGGAGATCTTTTACTACTAGGCTAACTAAGACTCATCTCAATGGAGATTGGTTGTCTTGCAAGATCCATGTTCCCAAGGAAGCATACAGGATTGATTTTGTGTTTTTTAATGGACAAGATGTCTATGACAACAATGATGGAAATGACTTCAGTATAACTGTGGAAGGTGGTATGCAAATTATTGATTTTGAAAATTTCTTGCTCGAGGAGAAACAGAGAGAACAAGAGAAACTTGCTAAAGAACAAGCTGAAAGAGAGAGACTAGCAGAAGAACAAAGACAAATAGAAGCAGAGAAAGCTGCAATTGAAGCTGACAGAGCACAGGCAAAGGAAGAGGCTGCAAAGAAAAGGGAAGTATTGCAAGCACTGATGGCAAAAGCCTCGAAGACTCGTGATATCACCTGGTACATAGAGCCAAGTGTATTTGAATGCGAGGACAAGGTCAGGTTATATTATAACAAAAGTTCAGGTCCTCTCTCCCATGCTAAGGACTTGTGGATCCATGGAGGACATAACAATTGGAAGGATGGTTTGTCTATCGTTGAAAAGCTTGTTAAATCTGAGAGAATAGATGGTGATTGGTGGTATGCAGAGGGTAAGTGGGGATATTATTATATACATTCTCTTACTTGCACTTCTTTTAGTCGGTGCTGGAGTCATAGGAATTTGCTTATTCAAAATCTGGATAAAATGAATTTATCACTTGAGACCCTTGTGGTCCGGTCCTTCCCCGGACCCCGCGCATAGCGGGAGCTTAGTGCACCGGGCTGCCCTTTTTTTATCACTTGAATGGTAAAGTAACTTATACTCATTATGAATCATAGAAAGAGAATTATTCTCTTCACATGCACACAATTCACGGAGTCAAACCCACAATTGGAAGCTATGTGTGGCGGGGACCCTTTTTTGTAAATTTCTTTAGGGAAATGTACAGTCAACAACTAATTTCCCTGCACGTGGTTGTGATACCCATTCTTTTGCTTAGCTTTCTTTTATTCTTTCTTTCTTTCTTTGTCGGAGGCGATGGTTAATTGCTTCTGGAGACCATTTCTCTTCAATATGCACGTCCTTTGTTCATTTCTGTGCGTATGCAAGTTCTTTGTTCATTTCTTTGCTAGGTTTCCTGCATTGAGTGGTTTGTTGTTTCGATCGCTAGTTTTCCTGCATTGAGTGGTTCGTTGTTTTGATATTTCTGGTAGAACTACTTCACTTCTGGTGTCAATGATGTTCGTTATATAATTAATTACTATATATGCTAATCATTGCGGATTTCTTTTCTCTGTAGCATTTTTACTTTGCTCTTAAAATAATTCCAATGCTTAGTTAATACCCTAAATGAATTCAAAGCTTTAGTTACTTATTAACTGTGAAGGAGAGCCCTGGCGTAACTGGTGAAGTTGCTGCCATGTGACCAGGAGGTCAGGATTCAAGCCGTGGAAACAGCCTCTTGCAGAAATGTAGGGTAAGGCTGCGTACAATAGACCCTTGTGGTCCGGCCCTTCCCTGGACCCTGTGCATAGCGGGAGCTTAGTGCACCGGGTTGCCCTTTAGTTACTTATTCACTGTGCTGCGTAGGTTGCATTTGACACCTTCTACGTGTAATAATGAATTGATGTTATTATCACTGCTAGGAATTCATCTGAATTGGGTCGCTCGATGTACTATATAATTCAGATTGTATTGTTAAATGTCATATTTTCTGTTTAATTTGACTTCTGAGAAGAATTGATGGTGGACAAGGATTAGTAGTAGTCTGATATTACCTATCAAAAAAAGAAGTAGTAGTCTGATAGTACTTCCAAATTGCTTTTTAGAAATCTGTTTTCTTATTGCATTTTCGCACTTCTAAAATTATGGCAGCAAAGAAAAGTTTGCTACTACTCTTCTTTGGAATCAACCTCCACTTTCTGTTGTTCAAAGAACAAGTGGAAGTATTATGTATAAGCTTTCCACAGGCTTTTCATGAGGAGAAATTTGCCATAAACTTGAATATACTACATGTATTAACTGAATATTAGTGTATCATTACTCTTGATTTAAACACAATCATCTGTTTATGTTAAAAAACATGTTCTTTATTTCCAATTATTGCTTCACATATGTATGTAGATCTAATACATGAACCGAACAGATGAATTTTCCTTTGTGTTTCCAGAGTATGTTTTCGACTATCCAGAATGGTTTGTATATTTGTACCTGGCCAATGTGATCATTTGCTATGTTTATAGTTTTAACACACCATTCTTTGTCGGTCTAAAATATTGTGTACCATGCAATCCTAGATTGTCCACTAGACTGACAGTTGACAGCTGACAGCCAATAGTTAATCTTTCACATCAGAAGTTGAAACTTGTTATTTTTACAATGTACTAGTTCTTTTCAATCTCCCTCATGGTTAAGTGAAGGCAAAGATGAGATAAGACCCAACATATGGGTTGGAATAAATTTGGTGTGTGACGTATGCTTGAAATGGAATTAGCATCTCATACGATTGCAAACGCATTGTAATTTATAAAAAGAACTTGGTTACCATGTCCACAGAGCATTTTGTTTGTGATCTGTAACAGGTTATATATGAAACGGAAGACTCTGGTTTTAGTTTCTTAATGGCTAATTACAAGATTGAGCATATCATTTTTTTTCTTGCATGATATAGGTTTCAACTTTCAACAGCGTGCTTAGTTTTGGAAGTTGAGGTCACTTTAACCTATTGTTGTCTCATATAAGCTTTTCAGTTATTGGCCTTGCACGAGTTTACACAATTGTACTTTTGTCGATCTCCTTTTCTTTCTTCCAAATATTAGGCTACACTCATCTGAGGAATGTACTTTTCTGCAGTTATCATCCCTGATCGGGCACTTGTCTTGGATTGGGTTTTTGCTGATGGTCCACCCAAGAATGCCATTGTTTATGATAACAATCATCTGCAAGACTTCCATGCCATTGTCACCAAGCACATTCCGGAGGAATTATATTGGGTTGAGGAAGAGCATCAGATCTTTAAGACACTTCAGGAGGAGAGAAGGCTTAGAGAAGTGGCTATGCGTGCTAAGGTTGGTTGTAATGTCCCACTCAAGGTTAAAACTGGTGAAGTGGATTTGATGGGTCAAATTTAGAAATCCTCATAACAGTTGTGGTCCTTGTAATTCCAAAAGAGCAAAAAGACCTCCTGACTTTTTTTTTGTTTCTAGAGTCCTCCTGCAGGTTGTTTTTCTTATATTACTGAATTCCATTGTTTACCTCTCATATATGTTTCCATCTATTGTTTTATGATCTCTCACTTCCAGGCCAAAAAAACAGCACTCCTGAAAGCTGAAACAAAGGAAAGAACTATGAAATCATTTTTGTTGTCTCAGAAGCACATAGTGTATACTGAGCCTCTTGATATCCAAGCTGGAAGCAGCGTCACAGTTTACTATAATCCCGCCAATACAGTACTTAATGCTAAACCTGAAATTTGGTTCAGATGTTCATTTAATCGCTGGACTCACCGCCTGGGTCCATTGCCACCTCAGAAAATGTTGCCTGCTAAAAATGGCACCCATGTCAAAGCAACTGGTTAGTTTTCATGCACTCTGATGTCAGTTTACAAACACTACAGACTGTTCCATCATTATAGCTTCAAGTAGAAATAATTTTCACGCAGGCTTAGTAGTATCTTTAATATTATAAAGAAATAGAATTTGAGTTGAACTTTCTTGCACATATATTTCTCTATTTTACTGGACAAATGAAAGTTCTCTCTGTAACTGATAGCTGGAATGCAAATTATGAGCTGAGATGAATATCTTGACATGGAATCCAAGACCTTAGGATTCTAAGTAGAGAAAGTAACTTAAGTCTCCAGTGCATTGATGTGGAATAAATTTGAATAACTGATGTATGAAAACATTTTATTACATATAAGTATCACTTTTTGCTGACCAAAAACTAGTTTTATCTGAGAAACATCTTCACTTTCTCTTTCCATCGTGTTGCAGTGAAGGTTCCATTGGATGTATATGTGATGGATTTTGTATTTTCTGAGAGAGAAGATGGTGGAATATTTGACAATAAGAGCGGAATGGACTATCACATACCTGTGTTTGGAGGAGTCGCTAAAGAACCTCCGATGCATATTGTTCATATTGCTGTCGAAATGGCACCTATTGCGAAGGTAGAGTCGAGTGATTCCAACTTTTGGTTTATGCTAAATATAATACCTTTGTGCTTTAACTGATCCTTCTTTAATGCAATTCATGGTTTCTTGTAGCTACCTCTCCCCTCCAAGTTAGATAAAAACATCACTTGCTATGCATTTCTAGTGTTGTAAAATTTTCCGACTTCAATGTTTTACTTAAAAAGAATTCCTCCGGACAATTAGATTCAATTGATTTCCTGGACAGCTTCTTATGAGAAAAATTTCAGTAAGTGGTCAAGTGATATCTTGGAACGTTTCTTGGATCTCTGTGTAGGTGAGACGGCCTAAAATCGAAGTTCTATTTTTTGATGATGTCTTACCAGATGTTTAATTGGACTTTGAGATATCTATACAATTTGGGATGTGGTGATCTAATGTTCAGCAGTAGCAAGACTGCCTATCTGGAATGTAATTGTAGAGCATGTATTGTGAATAAACGCGAAGATACTATATTGTGGACAAGGAATTCGACTGAGTAACTATATTTGGGACCGGTAATCTCTGGAGGAAGAGAGATAAAGTGCCGATTATAACAAAAGGGGAATTGAGTTTGTGTGGGAATGTTTTCAGGAGAGCCATGCTGCATCCTCATTAATTGCAAAAGAAGTTTTTGCTTTGATGATACCCAGCTACACTATGTAGTAGCGGATGTTTGGCAGTTACACAGCAAACAGTTAATCAAATAAATGCCTTCCATTTTAAAATAAATGATACTCTTGTGCCTTTTATGGTTATTTAGCTTAGAGTTTACCTTTCTCATCAAAAGACGGTTATTTAGCTTAGAGTCGATGTTTATTGTATAATTGAGGGAGAGAAAAGTGAAGCTATTGGGAATTGTATAGTGAACCCATGACCATGGGTTCAAGCCGTGGAAACAGCCTCTTGCAGAAATGAGGTAAGGCTGCGTACAATAGACCCTTGTGGTGCGGCCCTTCCCCGGACCCCGCGCATAGCGGGAGCTTAGTGCACCGGGCTGCCTTTTAAAAAAAAAAAAACTTTTGACTTTAAATTTGAAAGAAAATGGACAAAGTTTTCCTATTAGGAACAGCGGATATCATTCTGGGTGATAGAAGTTAGAAAAATCACCAGTTAGTTTAGTAGAGTCAGTGGTTTACATAATAATGTAGAGATAGGTGTTTAGGCACAAAAAGAGGGAAAAAGAATACGATGAGAATTGTTTGAGGTATACTTTGAATACATGCAACAAATGCCTGTTCATTTACCTATTAAAAGGAGTGATTCTATTCCATGACTTGGTATGTGGCAACAGCTGTTAAGTTGTCATTACTTTGTATTTGCAGGTGGGAGGCCTTGGTGATGTTGTTACTAGTCTTTCCCGTGCTGTTCAAGATTTAAACCATAATGTGGATATCATCTTACCTAAGTATGACTGTCTGAAGATGAATCATGTAAGGTTACTGCTTCATTTACCAAGTCTGGTCGTTATTCTTCAATCAACTCCCACACAGTGTCTGCAACCCCAGAAGGCTTCTCATTGGCACTTACAATTGCTACCTTTTTGCATCAATATTTTGTTACTACAAATGAAACATAGAAGCCTTGATCTTCCTGCCAATCACTTGTAAATGTGCAGCAGCCGTAATCCCCCATTCTTAGATATCTGGTAAAAGTACAATTCTAAATACTTCATTATTCTAGAGAATGTTCAAACACAACAACAACAACATATTCAGTGTAATCCCACCAGTGGGGTCTTGGGAGGGTAGGATGTACACAGACCTTACCCTCACCTTGCTGGGTAGAGAGGCAAGAGAATGTTCAAACACGATTGCTATAAATCATTTGAGTTGTACATGTATCACATACTTCCACTAATATGTTTTTTGATCAGTAAAAAGATAGTTATATTCATCTATGTTGCTCGGACTCTTCAAAAACGCCGATGGGTGCGTGTCGGATACTCCAAAAATAGTGTATCTTTGGAGAATCCGACACGGGTGCGGTAGCATTTTTGGAGAGTCCGAGCAACATAGATATTAATTACCAGAAACTCAGTTTCAATTTTTTTTTACCAGAAATAAGAGTATGCTGCGAAGCATGTACAGAAAAGCTATTACATATCGTGTAAAGAGCTCAAAAGTCGATCATGGCTTCTACATCATTAAATGAAGCCATGTTGCACCAAAAAAGAAGGAGATACATACTTTCACTAATATTATTGCATGTTGCTATGTATTCTTATTAGGTGAAGGACTTTCGGTTTCACAAAAGCTACTTTTGGGGTGGGACTGAAATAAAAGTATGGTTTGGAAAGGTGGAAGGTCTCTCGGTCTACTTTTTGGAGCCTCAAAATGGGTATGCAAAATTATGCACGATGTTCTTGTTTAATCAGGAAAAAATGAAATTTGTAGTTGTTTCATGGTTTATAATCAGCTTTGGTATGGCTGTTTACGAGCTGCTAATCATGTCCTTTTAATTGTAACCATATATTGGTATTTAGTCCAGCAGAATATGAAATCACATTCTCAACTATGTGCGCCTGGATTTTTTTGATGATCGAGCATAAGTGAATTAGGCATTTTGGATGCCTTCATAAGTTTAGTGCTTCATTATTCTTCTTTTAGGTTATTTTGGAAGGGGTGTGTATACGGTTGTAACAATGATGGTGAACGATTTGGTTTCTTCTGTCACGCGGCTTTGGAGTTTCTTCTGCAAGGTGGATTTCATCCGGTATGTTCCAGATTGTTTCATTATGCTAATTTTGAGGTCTCATATTTCTTGATTCTCGTTTTTGTAACCATGTTATTGTCCAAAACACTTTGTAAAATTCTTTATATAGTAGCTTACCTGGGTAAGCTATAAATAATATCTGAAGGAGGCAAGTTGATAGCAGATATTTATTGGAACAGCCTCAGGATAGAGCTTATGGTAGTGAATGAACTGCAAATTATCAATGAGTATAATCACTGAAGTTGTTGCATTAATTGTCTCTGTGACATGCTTCCTTGGTCCCAAATTAACTTCTTAAGTTGACTTTTGAGCATCAAAATTATGAAATTTGACAATGAAATTAATCATAATGTCAATCTTTTACAACCAAAAAGCGTGATTTAAGTTTCCAAAATTTAAGCTTTGTGGTGAAATATAGTTCTATCATAGTTTAATAATACCAACTTTAGTTTCCAAATTGGAAGCTCTATGTCTTACTGCTTGCTAAAGTGGGATGAACTGAGTTCTACTTACCTCTTTCCTTAAGTTTCTCCCTATGTCTTACTGCTTGCTAAAATAAACGGGAGCTCTTTATCACAAAAATAAGAATTTCAATTTTCACGCCGAAGTGATATATTCTTTTGTTAATTAGATTTATATGCATGTCTTCTTACTGTTCATTTGTCCGGCAGGACATCATCCATAGCCATGATTGGTCTAGTGCTCCAGTTGCGTGGCTCTTTAAGGAGCAATATACACACTATGGTCTAAGCAAGTCTTGTATTGTCTTCACAATACACAATCTTGAATTTGGTGCACATCTCATTGGGAAAGCAATGACTTTTGCAGACAAAGCTACAACAGTAAGTGTTTCTATTGCCTGTACCTTATAGTTAGCTGTTTTGTGCTTTATGCTGTCGTCTCTTGAAAAATGTGGCTATGCTTTAACCGACAGCCTATTTCGGCACTTGCTGGACAAAATTTTTGGATTTGAATTCCCGAAGACAATGGTCATCATTTTATCAGGCTTCATATTTGTTTTATGTTCATTTTGCCTTCTCATTTCTCGAAGAGATTGTAAAATGCCCTCTAGGGGAAAAACATTATTTTGCTGGCTTCCGAACTAGTATAGCAGGCAAACACTGCCTGATGACCTACAGCTACGGACTCTGTTGGAGATAAAGTTAGGACAGACAAAAGAAATGTATGGAAGCTACACAAATACACGAGTATAGACAGAAAAAGTGTTAAGGGCTTCAAGTATACTTCCTTTATGGCTTTATCAAAAATAAAAATAAAACGTAACATTATTCTTTGGTTGTAGCAAAACTGTAAAGGGTTTTCAATGAAAGATAAAACTCTATCCTAACAGGATTTACATGCAGGTTTCACCAACTTATTCACAGGAGGTGTCTGGAAACCCTGTAATTGCACCTCACCTTTACAAGTTCCATGGTATAGTGAACGGGATTGACCCAGATATTTGGGACCCGTTAAACGATAAGTTCATTCCGGTAAGTTGTCTCTTCTTTTCTCAATTATTACATTACCTATAAGTGCACACATTGGAAAAAGTTTGCGCTATTTTGTGAATTTCATGTGCTCAACTCCTAGATCTTTGATAAATTTGTTCTGAACAACTTGCTAGATTGTCTGCTGTAGTTGGTGGGTTAAAAGGGTTTTGCCCTATATTGATAAGACTATCTTAGGAGTGCAATTTAGTTTAATATAAGTCTCCATATTCTCTTCTTCCCTCTATCTTTCTCTGCATATAAACTGTCTACTGCAGTTCTTGACAGTGGCCTCCACCCTGAAGATGTCATCGTAACTGATTATTGGGACAAATTAAAAAAGAAAGTGTCACATAGAGGGAGTATTATATTTGCTTATTCTTTGTAGCTTTAAGTTCTTGGATTAAATCATGTGTCATCTTTATTTGTCTGACGGTTGTGGCACTGTTGGAATGCATGCAATTGCAGATTTCGTACACCTCAGAAAATGTTGTTGAAGGCAAAGCAGCAGCCAAGGAAGCTTTGCAGCAAAAACTTGGACTGAAACAGGCCGACCTTCCTTTGGTAGGAATTATCACCCGCTTAACTCACCAGAAAGGAATCCACCTCATTAAACATGCTATTTGGCGCACCTTGGAATGGAACGGACAGGTATATTTTCTTAAAGTTCTTCAGATGCCCCCCCCCCCCTCTTTTTCTTGGGGGAGGGGGGAGTGTACTCATCTTAAGCTTTTGGCTTGTCTAGATATTGTTATATGCTCTGATAATAACTAGTATAATTTTTTGCTCTAAAACTTTTTGGTTTTGGATGGCATATCTAATTTGGACATAGTAACTGATCTAAGATGCCAGAGAATAGTTCATTTTTTTGGGGATAAAGCCAGAGAATACCTGTTCTTGCATGCTTGTTACCAATTCTTGCATCTCGTTCTCTCTAGTTTTATTTATTCTTAATGAAGTCTCATTTTAGAAAGTCTATTATAGCAGAATGCTATGATCTTTCATTGACAAAAAGTTCTGACAGGTGGTCTTGCTTGGTTCTGCTCCTGATCCTAGGATACAAAACGATTTTGTTAATTTGGCAAATAAATTGCACTCCACATATAATGACCGTGCACGGCTCGTTTTAACATATGATGAGCCACTTTCTCACCTGGTATTGTTTCTCCTTTCCTTGCTTGTTGCATATTTTTGTCCTCACGCCTAATGCTACCTTTTTATTATATCATTACTTTTGATACAATTGCAGATATATTCTGGTGCTGATTTCATTCTAGTTCCTTCAATATTTGAGCCATGTGGACTAACACAACTTACGGCGATGAGATATGGTTCAATTCCAGTCGTGCGTAAAACTGGAGGTATCTTTTTCTTATAACCTGTAGTTTTAGAAATTCGAATATCTACCATGTGCAGCTTGTTTAGTACCGCTCTGCCACTTGCACTGTATATTTTGATATGAAGGTTTAGCAACTCAATTTTTCTAGCGAAGCTTCTCTCTCTCTTGACCTTGGCATTGCTTTTTCATGATGTGACTATATTATTGGAACTACAGGTGCATATATATGAATGACCATCTTTTTCAGTTAAGCCATAATTAAATAAATAGTCTCTTTTCTGACTACTTAAGCTTTTAGAGGCAGTTACACAATTCAACATGGTAGCAAAATAGATAGTGTTTTTTGGTTCAAGTATCATTACCACTCATTACCCATAAAAAATAATTTCACTACCACCTTGGACCAAGAAAAAGAATCAGGTCCTCATGTTTAACACACAATTCATAAAATTTTACTTAATAAAAAAAGACAATTTATTCCTTGTCAAAATGAAAAAGACAATAATTAATAAAAAACAGTTTCCCTTAACAATTTAAGCTTTTAGATGTGGTGATCACACACTATTAACAGTTTTCGATCTCTTGTAGCATTGCAACTGCAGATGTTCATATGTGGTTTGCAAGCCACCTATAAACTAACCACTACTGTGTCTGTGTGATGCTACCGATCAGAATGTTTCAACCATAGTTTCCTCTTTTGATAGTGAATTCACTTGATGCATATTGGATTCAAAAGAGCATATTGCACTCTCTTGAATTAAGTGCGAGAATAAATATTTGTTGGCACATGCCAGAATTTTCTTTTGGTGCCGTTCTTAATTATTATCTTAGTAGATATCGGTCATTTGCTTCTGAATGAGTGTTTTAACCTCTGGATTCTGTATATTAGGACTTTATGATACTGTATTTGATGTTGACCATGACAAAGAGAGAGCGCAACAGTGTGGTCTTGAACCAAACGGATTCAGCTTTGATGGAGCAGATGCTGCCGGAGTTGATTATGCTCTGAATAGGCAAGTATACTTGCTCTTTTCAATTATCTCTTCTCTTTGCATGTTTAGAGGGAAAGGGAAGTAATTGTGATGGCATACACAAATAAGAAAAAACAAAATATAAGGAATGTTGCAACAGTAATAATTGAACTCTTAAAATCCTGCATGCTTCGTCCCTCTTCTCCTCATTTGTTGATTTGTATGGACTCATTTACGGTTCTACGTTTCAGAGCTCTCTCTGCTTGGTACGATGGTCGGGATTGGTTCAACTCTTTATGCAAACAGGTCATGGAACAAGATTGGTCTTGGAATAGACCTGCTCTTGATTATTTGGAGCTTTACCATGCAGCTAGGAAATTAGAATAATTAGTTTGAGAGATACTAGCAGAAAGATTCATGAGATCATCAATCTGTACAGATCCAGTGATAGCATTTGGACTACATTTCTTTTCCTATAGCAAAGTATAATGCAAGTCTACCCTGAGATCAATAGTAGACAGTACTCAGTTAAGTTAAACTTTTGTGCAGCATATGAAATAGTTTAGCCTCAAATAATGTAGTCTACTGGTATTTATTGATTTTAAGAAAAAATGAGAAATCAAAGGATGCAAAATTCTCCGACTGGCTCCTCAAGATTGAACTTTGGGTACTAAATCCGTACTACGTTACTCAAGCAGGTACTTAATCGGACTCTCCAAAAATGTTGTGGCATACGTGTCGGATTCTCCGAAAATGCACTACTCTTGGAGGATCTGACACGAACTTGTTGACATTTTTGAAGAGTCCGAGCATAGCTTAAAGTTTCATGCTCAGGTTTCTGGAGGGTCAGCATTTTTTGCCTGGCTGTGTTTTTCCTGGTTTTGTGTGAAGTTGTCATTGGAGGGAAAAAGGGGCTCTACAATGTCCTTTGCTATTTGCTTACCTTTTAAAATATCATATATATATATATATATACACGTGTGTGTGTACTTGTCACATGGTATACCCTGATTTTCTTGATAATTTTGTTACAGTGAAAAGAACTACACCAAGTATTTACGAAGCTTAAGATCAAAGAGATAATCATCATTTCATGACACTGATTTCAAGTTGAGCCTAATTTTCCTTTGGTTGCCCCATTTTCATTTTCATTTCATTGATGATGGCAGTACAACAAAAGTGTTCAGCAATGAATTTCATGATCATACTAATTACTGCACTTGGAGTCAAATTAGAAGAAGAAAGATTTTTCAAGTAGCTTAAGTCAATCTTTGCTCTAAGAACCGTTAAATTTACTTGTGGTGGCCTTCCATTATAAAGAGAGATTTTGTGCTAAGTGGTGGATGAGTGTGACAGGATTGAAATTGGTTTAGCATATATGATAAAGACACTGAGCATTAAGTGATAGAGATCCGATCCAAGTATAATTAGGATCCGAGTGTAATTAGGGTTAAGTGTAATTATGTAAAGTAGAGATGCTTCTCCAATTAGATTTTGTATTTGTAAATACCTATATATATTACATTAATGAGAAGCCTCCAACCAAGGAGAATTACACTATTCTACATGGTATCAAGAGCCAAACCCTAAACACCCTTCTTACATCTTGTTCGCCCCCCCCCCCCCCCCCCCCCCCATTCTCCTTGCTCTTCGGCGGCAGCTCCCTCTTTTTTTACCCTAAATTTTTTTCCTCTCCTGCACATGGCTACTCACGAGTCACACGAGGGTTCCTCCTCCTCCAACCCCGACATCACACATCTTCCTCCTCTCCTAACTCCTTTCATTTGGCTTTCGCCATAACAAATATCAAGAACTTTATCCCTTTGATTCTTGATCAAGAGGATGGTCAATACTCGTCATGGGTTGAACTATTTCACATTCATGCATGTGCATACAATGTGCTTGATCACATTGATACAACTCACCCCTGTCCACCAAACGTCGACGACCCGACGTGGAAAAGGCTCGACGCAATCGTCAAACAATGGATATATGGCACCATATCCAAAGACCTACTTCATACTATTATGAAGACAGGTGCGTCGGCTCACGAACTATGGACAAGGCTAGCAGAAATCTTTCAGGACAATAAATATACACGTGCCGTGTATCTGGAAGAGCAATTCAACAACACTCGTCTTGAGAATTTTGCCAACATGTTAGACTATTGTAAACAACTTAAACTAGTGGCCGATCAATTGTCTAATGTTGGCAACCCAGTTTTCGAAACAAAGATAGTTTTGCAACTCATCAATGGTTTACCGAAAGGTGAGTACGACACGCTGGCTACGATGATCCAACCAGCCGATCCCCTCCCTAGCTTCAACAAGACTCGATCTCAATTACTGTTAGAGAAAACTAGACGCGCCAAACAAGACGGGCATAATCAACAGGCTTTGGCGGTCAACGCGCCGCCGACCACCACTACGCCCATCAGATCACCGCCACACACGGACAATCTATCCCACCGTGGTGGCCGAGGAGGCATCATGGGGCATGGCCGCGACAATGGATGTGGCAGAAGAGGAAAGAGATGCAAAGGATGACCCAATTCCACCGACCCAACACAACATGCCCCGTATACAGCACCCTGGGTTGGCCTACTATCTTGGGCTAATTACGAAGGAAATTGGGCTGCCCCATACTGCTCGTACCCAATGCAACAGGGACAACACGCGCGCCAGTAGCAACAAGCCAACGTACTGGGCCCTCGCCCAGGTAGTCGTCCAGCAGGACCATCTCGCACCGGCCCAGCATCAGCAATCGAGTTTTGGCCTCATCACACCTACCGAATTAACCCAGACTTACAACACTATGAATATTCAGCAGCCCGAAGATGCCTGGTATATGAACACAGGCGCCACATCCCACCTCATTCATACTTCTGGTAATCTTCCTCGACTATTTAATTTGCAAAATCCTCAATACATTTTGGTCGGAAATGGCAATCACACTCTAATTCAAGGTTATGGCACTACTCATACACCTAACCCTCACCCCCCGTTTTCCCTAAAAAAAAACGTCCTCTATGCTCCTAACATCATCAAAAATTTAATGTGTTAGAAAATTTGCTAGTGACAATTCGGTATCTATTGAGTTTGACCCTTTTGGTTTTTTTGTGAAAGACCTACATACGGGGACACCTCTTACGAGATGCAATAGTGTGGGGGACCTCTATCCTTTCTCATCCAATTCCGCTGCACGTGTCACTCAACATACCTCTCTAGCTGCAATCTCTCCATCAACCTGGCACAGTAGACTTGGGCACCCGGGAATACCAATTTTTAGTTTTCTTATAAATAGAAATTTCATTCGATGTAATAATGGGAAGTTGACCCAAAATTGTCAGTCTTGTCCTTTAGGGAAACATGTTCGACTATAATTTAAATCCTCTTTAAGTGTTACTTTTTCTCCTTTTGATATTATTCATGCGGATTTATGGACATCCTCAATTACTAGCGATATGGGTCACAAATACTATTTGATATTTTTGGATGATTTTTCTCACTTTCTTTTAGCTTTTCCCTAAAATATAAGTCCCAAGTTTACTCAATTTTCCTAAAATTTTAAGCTTATGTTAAGACCCAATTTGAAAAAAACCATTAAAATATTTCAATATGATAACGGTCGTGAGTTTAACAATTCCTTTTTTCATAAGTTTTGTACAACCAATGGCATGGTGTTTTGATTCTCGTGCCCTCATACATCACCTCAAAATGGTAAAGCCGAAAGAATCATCCGCACCATTAACAATATGATTCGTACCATGCTCTTTCATGCATCTATTCCCCCCACCTTTTGGGTCTATGCACTTCACATGGTCGCCTATCTCCTTAATATATTACCTACCCAAACAATTCAAAATAAAACCCCCACTGAAATTTTATTCCGTCGGATTTCTTCTTATGATCACCTTTGAATTTTTAGGTGTCTATGCTACCATAATCTCGCCTCCACGGCACCTCACAAATTGGCACCTAGGACCACTTCGTGCATCTTCTTAGGTTTTCCGTGGAATCATAGGAGGTACTTATGTTATGATTTGTCCACAAATAAAGTTTTTGTTTCTCATCATGTCACGTTTGAGGAGAACGTCTTTCCCTTTGCCTCCGTCCAAAAATTCCAAGTCATCAACTATAGATTCCTTGACGATTCGGACACCTCCCTTCTCATTCGAAATGCACTCCATCCCGTCACGCCACCGCCCTCACTGCCCTAGCTCCAATCGACTGCCTCATCCACCCCATCAGTCTCGTCTCTGGCCCCACTCAGTAGCCCCGTGACGGAAAATCCCATCACGGAAAATCTAGTGACCCCACTGCCCTGAACCCAGCCCCAGTTCCCGAGACTACCGTCAACCAACCCAGTCCACTACCCTCACTGCCCATGACCCACTGCATGGAAACTCATGCTCAGCATGAAATTTTCAAACCGAAAGTCCACGTTAACCTATCCACTCAAACCATCTCACCCATACCTAAAAACCCAAAACTAGCTAAGCTTGACCCGAATTGGAATGCGGCCATGCGTGAGAAATTTAATGCGATCACTACACAACGCACTTGAGATCTTGTCCCGAGGGCAGATGGGGTAAATGTGATTCGTTGCATGTGGTTATATCATCACAAATTCAGAGATAATGGTGAACTTGAACGTCATAAGGCGAGACTTGTGGCTAATGACATAGGACAACATGAGGGAGTTGATTGTGGGAAGACTTTCAGTCCGGTGGTTAAACCAGCTACCATTCGCATTGCTTTGAGCATAACTATAGGAAAGAACTGGCCGATTCATCAACTTGATGTGAAAACTCTGTTCTTACATGGGGATTTGAAACAAACTGTATATATGCATCAACCGCCTGACTTTGTGCATCAAGACGCTCCTCGTTATGTATGTCATCTCCGAAAATCACTAAATGGTTTGAAACAGGCCCCATGGGCTTAGTATGAACGTTTTGCCACTTACATCATGCAGATAGGGTTCGTGTGAAGTAAAAGTGATAACTCACTTTTTATTTTTCATCGAGTTAATGAAACTGCATACCTTTTACTCTATGTGGATGATATTATTCTGACTGCTTCATCTGATGTGCTGAAACACGATATCATTACCTTGCTCAAATTCGAATTTGCTATGACAGACTTGGGTAGGTTGAGTTATTTTTTGGAGATTTCAGTGACTAGATTAGACAATGCAATGTTCATGTGTCAGCGTAAGTATGCCGAAAAAATTATTTACAAGGCTAAAATGACAAACTGCAATATCATGCCCAGTCAGTCGACTCGAAGTCGAAACTTCGGGGATTCGGTGTTCGATCCTTCTCTATATAGGAGTCTTGCTGGTGCACTTCAGTATATTACTTTCACTAGGACCGATATTGCATATACCATTCAGCATATGTGTTTGTTCATGCATGCTCCCAGGGAGCCACACTTTACCGCTCTTAAATGTATCATTCGGTACGTTAAGGGTACACTTGACTACGATTTACATCTTTATCCATCTGCACCGACCAGGTTACTATCGTATACGGATGCTGATTGGGGTAGCTGTCCATACACACATCGATCTACTTCTGGCTATTGTGAATTCTTAGGTGATAATCTCATCTTGTGGTCTGCCAAATGACAAGCCACGCTCTCCCGTTCGAGTACAAAAGCAGAATATAGAGACATTGCGAACGTTGTTGCCGAGATCTGTTGGCTCAGAAATCTTCTTCTAGAGCTTCATTGTCTCCTACGTAAGGCATCTCTTGTCTACTGTGATAACATATCTGCTGTTTATTTATCTCATAACCCGGTTCATCATCAGCGGACCAAACATATTGAGATGGATATTCATTTTGTTCGTGAGAAGGTTGCCATGGGTCATGTTCGGGTGTTACATGTTTCTTCTTCATATCAGTACACAAACATATTTACTAAGGGACTTCCTCGGCAAATGTTCCTTGACTTTAGATCAAGTATGAGTGTTCGACCTCCTCCCGCTCCGACTGAGGAGATGTGATAGAGATCCGATCCAAGTATAATTAGGATCCAAGTGTAATTAGGATTCAAGTGTAATTATGTAAAATATAGATCCTTCTCCAATTAGATTTTGTATTTATAAACACCTATATATATTACATTAATGAGAAGCCTCCAACTAAGAAGAATTACATTATTCTACATTAATCTTTTGTCCCCACTTATCTTCATACCATGAAAAGGTTAAACAGGTACATAAAGGTGAAAAGTGTATAATTCTGTGTATTTTTTTTTTCACTCACTCACTCAATCAATCAATCCAACTCAAGTGCATACTTGAAACTAAAGTTGTTTCAATTTTGCCAATTCTTGCTCCTTAGGATTCCACCATTTATTTGTTTTTGACTTTAGGCCAACATAAAGGTCGAATGAGGAATTTTTTGCTCATATATGAAAAGATACTAATATGGAATGAAATGTACTTGAATAAAACATAATGGACATAGATATGGTTTATTTTAATTTGTTTGGGATAGAGGTGTAGGTGATATAAAGGGTGTTGAAAGTAAGTTTGTAAGTTAGTTAAATTAGCTTATAAACACTTTTTGGTTTATCTACATATTCGGTAGCTAGTACCCTTTTTGTCTCAATTTATGTGTCAACATTTCCTTTTTAGTTCGTCCTAAAAAGAATGTCACATTTTTATAAAAGTAGAAACATCTTAACTTTAAAATTTCTCTTTTGCCCTTAATGAAATAATTTATAGTCACACAAATGTCTAAGATTTGTTTTAGACCACAAATTTTAAAAGTCTTCCTTTCTTTCTTAAATTTTGTGGTAAGTCAAATGGAGGGAGTAGTACTTATTCTCAGTTTTAGTATATCAAAGTGCTTTTGAACATTTATATTTATCAATTTTTTCGACCAGTTAATGCAAACGAGCTCTATTAGTGTGCAAACTGTATCTCTTCAGCAGTTCCATCTGATTCTTCACGGACAGTGTCAAGCTGGCTAAAATTATGATTTTGTCACTGTCTAAGATGTTTCTACTGTTTCTTCTTCAAGTTTGATAAACTGCTCATATAGTAGCACTTCAAAGTTGGTCTTAATTCACTGTCAATACTTTCTCTCTCGAGTGGAAAGTAGCTTTCATCAAAAGAAAAAGATCATTCATCATGCAACATGTTCATAAAATTAGAAATTTTATAAGGGAGGAACACAACCGGTGAAATTAATTCAGAAGAGATGCAGTATTTGTTATTCAATCTAAAGGGTCCTCCCTGGGGGTTAGGTTAGACCGCTTGGTTTTTTTTTCGTCTATCGAAGGCAGTCAAGTGTCAGCCATTCTTCCCCATTAGACTTGTCAATCCTTTGCTCTTTTTCCTTCTCTCTTCCAGCCCCCGCTTCGTGTATATAATGCAATTTTGAAACAAGTCTGTGAAAAGGCTCTTTTACCATTATGTTAATATCACCCATCTTCAATAGGCTCATATTTCTTTAATCACATGTTCATGAACTCGCAACTGTAACAAGTGACAAGGGAGTCGAGAAAGGCGATCAATGACTATACGAGGAAAATCTTTTGTAGAATTTTTATTTCTTGCTTTACAAGTGGATCGATCCATAATGAAAGTATCATAAATAAAAGATTTGTCGACTGATTGAGTCATACTCAATATCGTTTAGTCTCTTCAGATAATAAAAAATCACATCCATCTTTTTCTTTAAGTATAGGTGTAAAAGGGGTAAAACATTTACTCCCTTTTCAATCCCATGAGATAAAAGAGTTATCCTAGGGGCGCCCATCGGATTGAATAATAATTTCATGACTAAGTAATTTGAATTCCTTATTCAATATAGTGTATAGTTTTCCAAATTCAAACCAAACAACATATAAAAGAGTACTTACGATCAATAAACCAAGAGGGAGGAGAATATCATCAAGGAAAGAAATAAATGGTACAACAGAAGGCGCTCAAATTACTAGAACTAATTAGTGAGGTGAAAGTTTCTTAATTAAGAGGTACAAACTAGGGGTTTGTTGGAAGGATTTGAAAAAAATAATTGTACATAAAATCTTGCATAAAGTAACATAATATAATGTTTACTTGGAGGGACAAGGAAAAATAATCCCGACTTAATTATAGCAGTGTTTGATTGGCCGTATAAGAAAAAGTAATCACCGTATAGGTAAATAATTTTTAGTTTATGGTTTTAAGTAATAGATAATAAATAATATTCACATTAAGTTACATTATATTGTATTATTTTAAGCGGGATAGATTTAAAATACATGTATTAGCTCTTAATAAGACAATGAAACTATTTAAACATGAAAATTCTTTTAAAGTAAGTAATATCCTTACGTAACATTTACGATATTTTTATTGATTACATAACTCTGACATTATTTTTATCGGATATAATCTCTTCATTGTTCACCGTATAAATGATTCAAGCATTAAACTTCCCGCATAATTAATATGTCCACCAACGTTCTTAATTGTCAAAATTTCTTAGACAAGTTTTTATATTATTAAAAACAACTTTCTTACATGGTATCATCATCATGATAGAATCACCATCACGATTAGGGGTTCAATGGTACGGTTTAGCCGTTTTAAAAAAAAAATTAAATCATACCAATTTTTCGGTTAATTTACGAATATAACCAAAATTGAACTTTTCAAAACCGTACCAATCATCTCGATTTCTCTTCAGTATCGACACGGTTCGATTAATTTTCGAAAGTTTATTTTTAAAACGTCAATTTTTATAATATTATGAAAAAATTACTGATTCATAGATAATTGATGTACCATGAAATCACGGTACATTTGATGTCTTTTACTTACGCTATTATTTATCTTAAAATATATTTTACGTCATTTCTTATGTATATTTCTGATGTATATGTGTTGTTTTATAGGACAAGGAGTGAAGAGATGAAATACAAGCAAAAATGCCAAATATATATAACCTGCGAACCGTAGGTCATGCCGCAGGCAATATTTGCGGACCGCAGACCACATCAGGAACTTGGGGAAATTGAACAAAATAGAAGCATGGTCTGTGGCGTGACCTGGGAATCGCAGGTCGTGTCTGCAAACCGCATACCATGCCACTGAAGATTCAACTGAAGACACAACCTGCGATGCTGCGACATGGTCTACGGTTCGCCAATGCTGACGCAGGGGGATTTTTGTCCAAACTGTGTGTACGAATTTTGGGAGCTTTAAATAGTGTCCTGGGGTTTTGTGCATGAGGATTCCATATTAGTTTGTATTCCCAATACTCAAATATTCCATTGTTCTTATTTTTTATCTTTTGAGGAGGATTTAACAACATCTTTGGATTCAAATTCATCTTAATTCTTAGTTACTTTGTAAGTGATAATATTTTCATATTAATTTAATGCTTTTATTTTAATTATCATGAGTAGCTAAATACTTAGATAGGGTTATGGACCTCAAAGGGTGTGATTAATGATTTGGTGTTTTAATGTTTGACTAGATTGGGTGTCAATGTTATACTCCGTTAATGTTTCTTAATGTATTAATATCAATGGTGGCCAACTTTTGTAGTGCCCCACAACCATTTATTGCTTGAAAAAGAATAATTGGTGGGAAAAAGCATTAATGACATAGATTTAAGACTTTAACTTCTATCTAATACCCAAAGTTAGGAATCAAATGGGTAATATGAGAACGAATGGGTGTATTGATTAGCACATCCTAGGGCTTAGAAAAGCCTAGCAATGAAATTTATCACCTAGGTTAAAAAAATAGGTATAAACCTTTAATTGACCCATCATATAGTATAATACGTATCCAATTGAAATCAAGCGTATCCCCAATTACATTAATCCACATCGAGGGAACACAACCCTAGTCTTCTCCTTACTTGCATTCCAAATTTGCAATTAGTTCATACTTGAATTGAAAAGTAGATTTTAATCAAAATAAATATTGTTTCTCAACACCTTTGAAATATAGACTAAGTATCGAGGTTTATATTTGAATTGTACTTTTTCTCGTCGTATTCCCTGTGGGATTCGACTCCAACCTTTGTTGGGTTCTATATTTGCTTCGATCGCTTTACATCCTTTTCAGAGGTATAATTTGGGCGTATCAATAATATAACGAGTAATCTAACTTTTTGGCTTCATGTCTCGGTCCTTAAGCTTTACGTAATCCTTTTTATTTCTTCCAAAAAAATATACGTGCCATAAAGTTATTAAAAGATATAAATTAATGGAATAAAAATGTAACTAGCAACTAGAAGGTAGTAAGGCAGCACAACATCAAACGACAAATCAACAATAATCCTACTTTACAACATGTAATTATGAAAACTGCACTTATAATTCTACATACGTAAAGAACAAAAAAATGAAGTTGTCACTATTTTATATAAAGAAAATTAATAAACGAAAGATCAATCAGTGTGATTGTAAACAAAATATGGTTCGAAATATTATTATATAGGAGGGAGAGTATAGGATTAGATTTGACTAAATATCACAAAATATAAAAGGGGAGAAAAAGGAGAAGAAAAACTTTTTGGTGAGATTTAAGAAGAAATGCATAATCTCAAATTCTAAACAATAAACACAAATAACATATATTCCTTTGCTTTAGAGTGGTAATATAGGTTTTTATATGGCTTATAATCCAGACAAAAGCCTAAGGCCCAAAGTAAAAAAATTAATGATATATATATATATATATATATATATATATATATATATATATATATATATACATATATTCGATTGGGTTCGGTATTTTTTTGATATTTTCTTATAAAATAAAAAATTAATCTAATTATTCGGTACGGTTATAAGTTAATATTAGGAACCTCAATTTTACTTTAAAAAATGTGAAATCGGTTCGAATCGATCGATTTTTAAAATAGTTTTTACACTCATAATCACGATAATGAAAAAGAGGAGGAAAAAGTTTTACTAGGATATGGATCTTTTTGAAGTTACTTTATATAAAATTGCAAGATTATAGATTTGCTATACTCTTAATGGTCGGTAAATATAAAATTCTTTAGTTTCGATATCTGCCGATCAGGATAATTTATTCTATACCCTTTCCTTAATTTTATATCTTATCATAGTATTGACATTCCAACAAGAAGCTCTTCTTTCATTACAAGATTAATTATGTTGATTTTCTTTGACCAGTTGATATGACCTTACGCAAAAGAGCTTTTGGTGACATTTAAACCCTGCACCTAAGGTGGAATTGCAATTTCTATAATTTTTTGTTGTGTCTAAGTTTAATTTTTTTCCAACTAAATTATGGGAAAATTGGAAGAGGAGGGGGCGGGGTGGGGATAAGTTAGTACATTTTTTGTTTTATGGAAAAGCATGGACACCTGATGACTTAAATTCTAAAAAAAAAAAGAAAAAAAAAAGATAAACGTTGACCCACAAGGTCATTGTGGTGTCTCCATCCATAAACACCACATATACGGATAATATGAGCTGAGAAGACCCCTCAATCCCATAGCCTCCTGACATTAGAATTGTCACTACTCCCGTTTACCCCCTGTAACTCCAACATATTCTATCGAGCGTATATTTAGAATTTGAAGTTTATAGGTTCTTATAACAACATCAAGTTAATATTACATCTATTTTGGTTATGTAACGTTATTTCATTATTAGTCTATTAAAAAAGAATGATATATTATTTTATTTGAAAACAATCAAACTGTAAACATCATATTTTACTCTTAATGAAAAGCTTTATAGCCACATAAATGTTTGAATATGTTTAAGACTATGAATTTCAAGAGTCATCGTTTTTACTTAAACTATGTATCGAATCAAACTAAGTCACATAAATTAAAACAGATAGAGTATAAAATAACTGAATTCACAATCAAATATTTATAAATATTTAATAGATTTTTTAATATATACATGTATAGGCATGAAAAAAAGTATAGAATTCACGTGAATCTATAGGTGACACTTACCGTAGATCCGCCTTTGCTCCCACCTCCACCCACCAAGAATGGAAGCTACATCATCCAAAGAGGTTTAGTTGAATTCGTTATGTTGAGAAATTATATTATGTAAATTGAATAAAAAAAAATTCTTTCTACAGTAAATTATTGAATCTCTCTGATGCAAAGAAAGCTTATAATGTAGCGATAAAAATGACTCAAAAATTACTCGAAGTCGTGTCAAAATTCAAGTTTTACTCAGTAAAATTCTTGGCTCTGGCAATGTCTCATCCCATAACTCTTAATAGGCTTTTTTTTTTATATCCAGATTCTCGTCTTATGCCAGACTATTCCTGGAGATAGTAGTCCCGGTCCCTCACAACACTACTACCAGTAAATCGCAGGATGTGCATGAATGACCAGGGTTTGAGAACAGAGTAACTGATATCACCTACAAGGTCCTACCCCAGAAGAAAATAAATTATTCTCATCAGAGTTCAAATGAATTTTAAGTTCCTCATTTGCCATTCAGCCCCGGATGCAATGTCATCTGTCTGTCACTGTTCAGTAATAATCCCAGATCTCAGGACAACCACTTTGCTTTTTTCACTTTAGCAGTCAATTCAGCAACAATCCCAAGAACCAGAAAGCATTGAAGTTTGAGATAGGATAGGAATGGGACGAAAGAATTGGGAATTGGTAATGACTAATGGGATAATATGTTACAAAGTTCAAGTCCCAGTTAAAGTGTTTCAAGAATTACTCATTTACCTTAATATATATACTACAAGTGACTGACAATATAAAGTTTTCTTTATTACCATCAACATATTAAATTACATTATACTCCCGCTTTAATTTATTTATCTTAGTTTGACTAGATATAAATTTAAGAGAGTAATTTTTTTTTTTAAATCTTGTAATCTTAAACTAGCTATATGTATAATATATCAAAATGTCATTTAATCTTGTGATCTTAACATGCCATATTGGATGTTGGAATTAAAAAGTTATCAAACAAGGAAAGATACATTCTTTTTTTAAATACACTAAAAAGGAAAGTAAAACAAACAATTGAAACAAAGGAGTAACGTTCAACCAAGTGCACCATTCTGTCTTTTTGTAGCAAGGATGCCACAAATAATATTAGATCAAATTCTATCAACATATATACATAAAGTTGGGTGAAAGGGATTTACGAATGAATAGCAGACAAAGTCCTTGCTAGGAATTCCGGATAACTTTCTGTATTCCTTAAGGTTAGAGGTGAAGCTTACTTCCTGCGGTAGCCCCTTAGACCTTAGCCTCTTAAGGTTGAGTTCTAGTGGCGGTCTCTTGGGTCGTCCAGACCCATAACTGATAAAAGTGGTGGACTGGTTGTCCCCACACCCCCTTATCATGCATGTCTGTGGGAGCAGTTTGTGCTAGTGTTTTGACGCTCTCCTTATGGTTCTCAATTTTGAAGTAAAGACAATGGGTTCACATGCATTATTATCTAGGTACTAAATCTGTCCTTGTATATAAGGAGATCAAAGGATCACATCCACACTGATGTGGGATATCCAAAACCTTCCATATGCTCAAACCTGACAATAGAATGGTGAACAACATAATATGAAGGCTCAATATAGGAAAAAACAGGAATTGAAATGAGCAACATACCTTATTTTTTAGATTACTAGTTTCATTTATTACGAATAGCTAATGTAATTATATTTAAGTTGATATGACATTGTAATATACTCAAGCTAAAATACCACAAAGAAAACTCCACCACAAATCTCAATGTGCATGAACCAACTAAATGGTTTTGCTCCATTTTCTAGGCCCCTAATAAAGTTGTTTTCACCTACTTACTGAACCTTTTGCTCTGGTTTAATGCAAAGCTTAGTTGGCTCTTCTTCCTGTATTGGATAATGATAGATTCTTTTCATTGATTATTTCCATAATCAATGTAAATAATTTATATTTAGGTGTAAATATTTTTAATATATTATTAGTATATTCTATCATAATTGTAGTCTAAATTAAGACTTGTAAACTTGTATATAATATGACATTATGGAATGAAATCATTACGAAAAATATTTCCTTCATAGTATCAAGAGCCAAAAATTAACCCTAGCCCAACCCTAATTTTTTTCTTCTTTTCCGGCAGCCCTTCTCGGACGGAACCCTAGTTCCACCGCCTCAAAACCCTACCTTCTCTTCCTTATTTTTTCTCCTTTCTCTAGGGCAACAATGAACGACCAACACAAATTTCATTCCTCTCTTGTCGTAAACAACGTCAAGAACTTCATTCCGGTAATACTTGAGATGGAAAAGGGGCAATATTCATCTTTGGTGGAGTTATTCAAAATCCATTGCCGCTCATACCAAGTCATCGACCATATTCTTCCTCCTAAGTCTCAATCGAGGGTCATGGAAAAATCCACCGATATTGACATGATTCTTTGGTCTCACTTGGATGCTATAGTCCTTCAATGGATTTACGACACCATATAAAATGACATTTTGCACACCATTTTGGAATCGGTTTCTACGGCTCAACAAGCATGGGAGCGTTTGCAAAATATTTTTGAAGATAGCAAGATTTTTTGTGCGGTTTATCTTGAAAATCAATTCACTAATGTTAAATTGGATGAATTTCTAAACGTCTCCGCATATTATCAAGAGTTAAAAATGCTTGGCGATCAACTATCCAATGTTGGTGCACCGGTGACAAATCAAAGGTTAGTTCTCCAATTAATTACGGGTTTGAATGAACAATATGATGGGGTTTCTACGTTAATTCAACAAAGTAACCCGTTATCACCATTTTATGAGACTCGTTCGAGGTTGATTCTTGAAGAAATCCAAACATTAAAACAGGCAGCGATGGCGGCAAATAATGCCGGCACCGCCCTCCTTTCCACCAACGCGTCTGCCGATGATTTTGGCCCTCAAAATTCTGATTCGGGCAGTGGTTCAAATCGTAACAACAATGGACCAAAATGGGGTCAAAATCGCAACAACAACAAAGAAAAAAATGGTGGAAGGGGGCGGGGCCATGGCGGGGGGAGCCACTCCGGCGGAGGCGGCAGCAGGGCCAGAACTGACCCCACTGGCAGCCGCAACAGTTCAACGGCAACAGGCAGTGGGTCCAGTTCCTGCCTTGGGGCTTGAACCCGCAGTAGTGGGGCCCTCCCTGCCCATACACGATAGCCCAGTGGGCCAGGCCTAACACACCAACCCGACAGCCCAAGGTACTTAGCAGTCGTCCACAACAAGCATTTTCAGCCCATGGACCATCTTCTTCGAGTTATGTTCCAACGGACACCGAGCAAGCCATGAATAATATGACTCTCAATGTTCCCGACGACACATGGTGCATGGACACGAGGGCAACCTCACACATGACGGCATCTGAAGGTACTCTATCATCTTATTTTAATATGAGTAGTAATAAAAATATTATAGTTGGCAGTCGGCAGGAAATTCCAATTTGTGGTATTGGACAATTAACCTCCCCCCCCCTTTACCCATCTTTACAATTAAATAATGTCCTACATGCGCCCAAACTTATTAAAAACTTGGTATTTGTGCGTCGGTTCACCACTGCCAATAATGTTTCTGTTGAATTTGATCCTTTTGGGTTTTATGTGAAGGACATTCAGACGTGGATGCCACTAATGAGATGTACTAGCACTGAGGATTTGTATCCCATCACCGCCACCAACAACAACCAAGACAGCTCTCCATCAACCTTTACTGCTCTTTCTCCTACGTTATGGCATGATCGTTTGGGACACCCGGGAGCACCTGTGTTAAATTTTCATAGAAATAATAAGTTTATTACTTGTAAACAATCGTTGGGTTCTCATGTTTGTCAGTCTTGCGTTTTTGGGAAACATGTTAAACTACCTTTCTCTTTATCTACTACAAACACTATTATGCCATTTGATATCATGCATAGTGACTTATGGACATCCCCAATTTTAAGTTCGGCAGGTCATAAATATTACATGTTTATTTTGGATGATTACTCTAATTTTCTATGGACATTTTCCATTGGAAAAAAATCACAGGTTCACACTATTTTTATGTAATTTAGTACTTTCATCCAAACCCAATTTGAGAAGTCTATTAAATATTTCCAATGTGACAATGGGAGGGAATTCATAAATGACGAATTTAACTAGATTTGTCACAAAAATGGTATGTCATTTGTCTCTCATGTCCGCATACTTCTCCTCAAAATGGAAAAGCCGAACGAAAAATACGAACAATCAATAATTTAATTCGCAAACTTCTTCTCATTCGTCCATACCACCATAATTTTGGTATCATGCTCTTCAAATAGCCACATATCTCTTAAACATTCTCCCTAGCAAGCTACTTTCAAACCTATCACCCACAAAAATTATTTATCATCGTATTCCTTCCTACACACATTTGAGGATTTTCGAGTGTTTGTGTTATCCTTTTTTTCCTTTCACAACCATAAACAAACTTCAGGCCCGTTCCTCTACGTGTGTATTTTTGGGATACCCACAAAATCATAGGGGCTATAAGTGTTATGATATGTCTAGTGAGAAAATTATCATCTCTCATCACATTGTTTTCAATGAGGCCAAATTCTCGTTTGCCAACATACACACATCTTCCCCGCCTTCATATAATTTTTTGGACGACGGGCTACATCTAATATTGCAATATCATTTAAACAACCCATCTCCACAAGCCCAAACGAGGGAGCCCACGGCTCCATCTCCATTTCCATCGATCCAGCCACCAAACCGCAATGGGCCAGCCCAAATGAGGGAGCCCACTGCTCCCTCACCATCAACCTCAGCCCAGTCCAGTTACCGAAACCAGTCAGCCGAAATGAGGGAGCCCACTGCTCCCTCTCCCTCTTCACCGACCTGGGTCCTTGGCCCAATACCACAAGCCCAACTGAGCAGTCCCTCTCGACCCAATCCAGTTATCGAAAATCAAACCCAGAGCATTCCATTGCCCCAACAGTTTGTCTCGGTCCCATCCCGGTCCATTGAAACCCTTTTCATGCATGAGATTTTTTAGCCTAAGCGTCATTTTAATCTAACATCCTCTGTCCAACCATCCCCGATTCCCAAAAATCCATAAGCTGCCTTATCGGACCCAAATTGGAAAGCTGTCATGTTAGATAAAATTGATGCTCTTATTAAAAATAAGACGTGGGAGTTGGTGTCTCGTCCTTCTAATGTAAACATAATACGCTCTATGTGAATTTTTTGTCATAAAAAGAAATCTGATGGTTCATTTGAGAGGCACAAAGGTCGTCTTGTTGGTGATGGCAGGTTGGAGTGGAGTGTGATGAAACTTTTAGCCCAGTGGTTAAATAAGCAACTATCCGGACAGTTCTCAGCCTGGCTCTGTCAAAATCATGGTTCATTCATCAGTTGGATGTAAAGAATGCATTCCTACACGGTCACCTACAGGAAACAGTTTACATGCACCAGCCTTTGGGGTTCTGAGATTCTATTCATCCTCATTATGTTTGCTTGTTGAAGAAATCTTTATATGG
The DNA here is from genome assembly GCA_034509755.1 of Anisodus tanguticus. NCBI lineage: Eukaryota > Viridiplantae > Streptophyta > Magnoliopsida > Solanales > Solanaceae > Anisodus > Anisodus tanguticus. Next base: position 36,776,736 of record CM067548.1, on the reverse strand, counting down.
TCTCAAACAAGCCCCCCGAGCATGGTATAACAGGTTTGCTGGATTTGTTTTCGCACTGGGATTCTCACATAACAAATCTGACCAGTCTTTGTTCATTTATCATAAAGGGAATGACATGGCATACCTTCTCCTCTATGTGGATGACACCATCCTCACAACATCATATGTCTCTCTTCGCCAGTCATTTATTTCCCTGCTTGCATATGAATTTGCTATGAAGGATTTTGGTCATTTGAACTATTTTTTTGCCATTGTTGTAACTCAACATGCAGGTGGTCTATTTATTTGCCAAAGAAAATATGCTGAGGAGATAATTGACAGAGCCAACATGTCTTTCTGTAAGCCATCACCTACACCGGTGGATACCAAGGCTAAGTTGAGTAACTCTTCAGGGTCTCCATACAGTGATCCGAAACATTACCGCAGTTTAGTAGGGGCATTGCAGTATCTCAGTTTTACGAGACTGGATATCTCATATGTTGTTCAACAGGTATGTCTACATATGAATGACCCGAAGGAGGAACATACGGTGCTTTCAAACTAATTCTGCGGTATATTCAGGGTACTCTTGATTTTGGCTTACATCTGTACAAGTCAGCCATCTCCGATCTCACGTCTTATACCGATGCTGATTGGGGAGGATGCCCGAATACCAGGCGCTCCACCTCTGGTTATTGTGTATTTCTCGGAGATAATTTGATCTCGTGGTCGTCCAAACGCCAACCCACGCTCTCTCGGTCTAGTGCTGAAGCTGAATATAGAGGAATAAAGAATGTTGGCTCTGAATCATGTTGGCTCCGTAATATGTTATTGGAGCTTCATTGTCCAATCAAAAAGGCAACCGTGATTTATTGTGATAATGTGAGTGCAATATATCTGTCAGGGAACCCCGTACAACATCAACGCACTAAAAATATAGAGATAGATATTTTATTTGACCGTGAAAAGATTGCACGTGAACAAGTCCGTGTTCTTCATGTCCCGACTCGCTATCAGATAGCCGATATATTCACAAAAGGTCTTCCGCGAATACTCTTTAATGATTTCAGGGACAATTTCAGCATACGAGAACCTCCCGCTAAGACTGCGGGGGAAATTATTTCCATAATCAATGTAAATAATTTATATTTAGGTGTAAATATTCTTAGTATATTATACCATAATTATAACCTAAATTAAGTCTTGTAAACTTGTATATAATATCACATTATGTAATGAAATCATTAGGGAAAATATTTACTTGAGATAAGACTACAATGTACCCATTGGTTAAAAGTTTTACCAGTTTTTCAAGATTCAGCAGGATTGATTGATGTTTATGTACCCTTTTATCTACCACATACATCTAACATTGAATTCACATGATAAAATGGAAAAATCAGTGTACTTTTATAAAGTTTTTTCATATACTTCTCTTGACACTTGGCAGCTTGTAAGGTTCATTCAAAAACTCTAAGCACTATTTTTTTTTCTGTGGGCTTTCATTTGGTTAAAAAATATTCCTGTCTTTAGCTTTCAGTTTCAAACTATTTTTGGCTGAGAGTTGGGAATTGCATTTCATGAAAATCATCTTTTCATTTTACTAGTAGCTTTTTGGCTTCAGTTTCCAGTTTTGAGGGATGTTTCAAAGTTCATGTCATATTTAACTATGCAAAAATCGCTGGTGTGCTTGTCTTTTTTCTTCTGATACTACTGCAGGGAACTTATATTAAAGCTATAGCCCCTTGAAATCTGTGATCTTCTTTGTTTTTTTTTTAAATATTTCTTTTTCTCTGTTTGGTTTTGCTATTCAGAGAAAAGCTTCTACCTTTTTTCTTGGAGTTATTGAACCTTAAGGCAAAGAAAGATTCCTCATACCATTCCCTTACGTCCCCTTCTTTTTCTTAATGACTCCCCAAAATACCCAAAAAAAATCATGAAAACAAACAAACAAGCCCCTTTCATTTAGCTATAAATAGTTTGTAACTTGTAAGGCTTTCTAGCTGGCAAGTTTTTTTGGTACTTCAAATTTCAAAAAGAAAAGTTCTCAGACTTTTTTGTCTACTTATTCTTGAAAAGCTGGGAGATCTAATTAAAACCCAAAAATGGAAGAGTATAATGGTGGATATAGCAACAGAAACAGAGGAAAAACAGAGAAAGATGGAGACTTTGAAGAAGAAGATGTATGGGCTTTATCAAGGGTGATTATTCCAAAAGGTAACATTAGCAGCAGTAGTAGTAACAAGTCAATGGTTCAAAAATCATCATCATCAAGTCCCATTATGATTCCAGAGTGGTCCAAGAATACCAATAACAAGAAATCAAGAAGAGTTAGTACTATAACAGATCAAGGCTCATCATCATCAGTTGTTGCTGCTAGTGATGGTGCTTATTATGGAAATAATGTTGATAGTATTATTAATGATGAAGAAGATGATTATGGTGATGGAATGGTGCCACCACATGAATATATAGCAAGAAGGTTAGCAAGGAATCAGACAGCTTCATTCTCTATGATGGAGGGAGTTGGAAGGACTCTTAAGGGAAGGGACCTTAGCAAATTGAGGAATGCCATTTTAACTAAGACTGGTTTCTTGGAATAGTTCTCATAATCTTTATTAGTAAGTATTAACTAAAAAAAATTAGGCCATCCATCTTCATCATATGTCATTATCATTTTTAGTATCATCAAACTACTATCATTAGTTAGTTAGCTAAAAGTCCACCTTCTACTATTTTTTCTTCTTATTTTTTTCCTTATCATGTCCCAAGTATTATGGCCTTCTTATTTTGAGCTTAGAGATGCAGTTTTGGTGAGGAAAAAGAATAGCAGGCTCTGGGATTTTGTCTGAAGGTTTATATGAGTATATGCTTTTGTATTCGGTATATCATATATGAACGAGTTGTTTTTTGTATTTGGTACTAGTAATCTTTAAGTATGTTGTGAATAGCTTTTGTTGCTTATATCTAGCTTCCTCACTTACTTCATACTATTCCTGGATATAGTAATCTCGGTTTCTCAGCACTACTATCAGTAAATCGCGGAATGTGCCTAAATGAACAGGGTTTGAGAACAGAATAACTGATATCACCTACAAGGTCCTACTCTAGAAGAGAACAAATTGCTCCCATCAGGGTTCTAACTCACGCTGCAGGCCTTCAACTGGATTTTAAGTTCCCCTTCTTTGCCATCCAGCTATGCCCCGGGATTTAAGGGACGGGGTGGGGGGTCGGGACCGGGTCTTGGTGGGCAGGGCGGGCCGGGATAGGCGGGACGAGAAGAGGTCCCGTCCCATCCCACATCCCGCCGGAAGAGGGGACGAGACGGGACGGGTCGGGACGGGTCGGGGGATTTGGGGGAATTTTAATTTTTTTTAGACACTTAATTTAATATATATTTAAACACTTAAATAATTGAACAAGATAGTGAATAAAAACATTTCAAGACTGTTTTTGTGCCTCTTATATTATTTAATAAAAATATAATTTAATTTGTAATACAATTTCAAAATTGCAACTTTGTTTCATAGTTCAAAAGTTGCAAATCACATAGTAAAATTGGCATTAAAAAATTATATATGCAAGCATACTTTTTTTAATTTTCTGACTATCTCTTGAGGATCTTCAGTTTGAATTGGAATTTGTTGGTCAAATTGTTTGACATCACTTCCTGCTCCCTCAGATAAGATTTCGTTGTAGTTGTAGTCGTCTTCTTCGTTGATCTCTGGTTGACCGCACCTTCTACGCTCCGCTCTAATTCAATCTCTGAATAAAACTACAATCTCCAAGCTGTCTCCCGCCAATGAGTGTCTGTGCTCTCCTATTTGAAACCTTTCAGCAGAAAAAACGCTTTCAGAAATTGTTGATGACACTTGAATATTCAACACATCTCGGGTCATCTTTGATAGTATCGGAAATGTCTTCTCATTCTCCCTTCAGTATTTTAGCAAGTCTTCACGTCCATCTTCGTGAACAATTGATTTGTACGGTACAACACCCTGCAAAACATAAATATTAAACTCGCTAATTTGTGAAGAACTTGAACCACTATACATTCTATTTCTAAGGCCTTGAATACTAGAAGCAGAAACATCATGTCTTTTATTAGGTCGCAATGAAGTAGAAGAAGATGGTACAGAAGCCGGTTGATTATTTGCACTTTGCTATTGGTAATATATATATATATATATATATATTCATTCATTGTATATGCTAGACATAACTTCTTTTTTAGTTGGTTCGTTAGTTGGTTCTTCAGTTGGTTCTGTTGGAAGTATTTCTAAGCTTTCATAAATTGTTTCAACAAGTGCTTTACAACTGTCTACTTTAATAGTAGGATTTAATACAGCACCAATAAAATAAATAGTGGGAATAGAAAAAAAGTATTTTTTAAATTTTATAAATATTTTTTTAATAGCTGACTTGTAAGTTGGTTTTTACATATATTCTTTAAGTAACAAAAATATTAGAGCTATATAAAATAACATAGATGAAATAGAAGGATAATAAATCACAGAAAATTTCTTAGTAGCTAGAAAAATTTTCTCTAAAAATGTGATAAGTTCCAAAATTTTATCCCAATCATCATCTACAAGCATATCCGTTGGATTTTAATTATGGACGTTAAATAATAATGTTATAGGTCTTCTATACTCGTAAGCAACAAGTAGTTGCTCATACAAAGAATTTCACCTAATCGAAACTTCTTATGAAATTTTTCTATAAGGTAATCTACAATCATGACAAGTTTTTTATACTCTTTGCGTCTTTGTATTTTATTACTTTTAAAAATAAAGTTTATAGCAAATTGTATTTTATCAAGGACGTTTTTAAAAAGTTTTAGGTCATCCTTTACAACGAAGTTATAAATATAACATGCACATCTAACATGAAAAATATCAGGAATAGATGGAGTAAATCGAGTTTTAAAATGTTTACAGTATAATCATTAGAAGAATCATTATGTAATATAATAGTCATAATTTTAGTAGTAATTTCCATAATATTCACAATTTTTATGAATATTTCTTGAAATAAAAGCTCCAGTGTGCCTATCATCAATATATCTATATGCTAATATATGTTTTTGCATAGACCAATTCTGATCTATCCAATGACATGTGATAGTTAAATAATCATTTTTGTTAGTGCTACGGCCTATATCATAAGTGATAGTCACTTTGCCATTAAAATGATACGATGCATAACGTAAATATTGTTGATGTTCATGAGCAAATTTAAAAACATCTCTTCTAACAGTTGATCTAGAAAAATCGTTAAAAGCAAGATTATATGTTTCTATAATGTAATGAATAAAATCAGGAGATGAAGGAAATGAAAAAGGCAAACCCTTCACAACAACTAATTTTGCTAAATTTTCCCTACCTCTGTGTTTATCATATTTAGGACATATAATTCACCCGTCATCGGGTTAATTCGACCATGTACTTGATCGGGGGCACTATGTGAACCTTGTCCCGACTCAGACGGCAATTGCACACCCTATTTTTCAGCCAGGTATTGATTATACCTGCTTTGTGAGAGTTTTCTATATGTCTCATTAAACTACCCGTCCCACCTTGACCTTTTTCAGTTTTAAATTTATAAATTTCGTGACAAATTTTACATATAGCTAGTTGATTATCAATGTCCCTATCAAAAAAATCTCATGCGTGTGATTTTAATTTTCGTTGTTTTTTACCTCGACTCATACTAGGGGGAATATGAGGCATTCCAGTTTCAATTTCAGTTTCAGTTTGAGACTCAGTTTGAGCTTGAGGTGGAGGTGCACTAGTGGGTGTGTTATCTAAATTATCTTCTAATTCATTTTCTAAATTAAAGTCAAGTTCAGATGTAGAATATACCTCATGATCTAATGGTATATTAATATTAACATTAAAAAAATCAGTTTCATCTATATGGGTGAAATCATCGTAATTAGGATTACTAGAAGATGCACCCTTACCCCTGTTACCCCTAGTACCTCTACTAGAAAAATGTTCACTTCGTTCCACTATAATTATGTAAATAAATAATTAAAGATAATGAAATTAAGTACAATAATTAAAATTAAGTAACAAAAATAATTTAAAGAAGGAACGAATGTAACGCTGACGTAACACCGACATGTAATCGAGGTTGAAAATTAAAACTTTGCTCGATGATCCTCAAGCTAGTTGCCCACTTCACTCCCAATTTTTGAACTTTGATAGAAATTAGCAAATAAAATATAATATTTAGTAGACAATGTAGACTTGTAGAGAGAGAGAGAGAGAGAGAGAGAGAGAGATTAGAGAGATGGTAGGAAGATTTATTAGGAAAATGAGGTATTTATAGTTGAGAAATAGAGTTAAAGTGTAAATATACTAATTTAAGAGTTAAAAATAAATATTAAGAGGGTAAAGGGGGGGGGGGGGGGATGGCCGTTATAGCAGTTGCCAATGGCTAAAATTGAAATTGGATCGTTGCGCAACGGGTATTTCTACAAAGGGGGAGGGAGTCGGGGCGGGATCGGGACCTGCGGGACGAGCCCTAGTCCCGTCCCGTCCCGAGTTTGATCCCCGATACCGTCATTTTTCATCCCATTTTTTAAGGGGGGTTGGGGCGGGTACCGGGATGGGCCGGATCGGAATCGGGCTGACCCAGCCTACTGGACACTCTTAGATTAGATTAATTTAATATTTTAAAATTAAAATTTAGATATTCAGAAATTATATAAAAAATATTATAAGTTGCAATTCTTTTCATATTAATATGATTGAAAAAATATAACTATTAATCAAAGTTCAAATAGTTTGATTTTTAAAAAGCGTAATGAGACGGGAGTAAATGCTAATATGTCCACAAATAGCTCTTTGAAGACTGTTCTTTTCTAATTGTTTTATAAAGCACAAATTATTTTGGATTATTAACGATCCTTGTAAGACACTGGGAGAAGAGAAATTTTGTTGGCTTGAGACAACCAACAAAAAGTTGTGTGAGTCTTTATTCTTTGTTGGACATGTGTATTTGTGGGTCCTTCTAGTACAATATTGCTTTTCACACAGGTTCTCTCTTACCTATGGATGACAACGGATCGGAGCTGAATCGGATCCTACTAAATTCATATTCAGATTCGTTTTTTTTATACCTGAATCCAGATCCATCGGATCCATAAAAATCAGATCCAAATCCGGATTCATCGGGTCCACGGATCGGATCTGGATCCACATGTAAAAAAATTTGCCTTGCTAAGAATTTTTTTTTGAACTGACAAATGATTTTTACTTAGCTAACAGTTTACTGTGTTTCAATTTTGAAATGTTCATATGAGATATTTGTTCATTGTCTCGTTTTGATTGTGAGCTATTAATTGAAAATATTGGACAATGACAATAGTTGTGGAAAATGCTGACTAGTATTTCCATAATGCAGAACTTGCATATGCTTGGAATCTTCACAAATGAAGTGAATATAATTTTAACTACTTGTCTATGGAGATGTTAGTCATTCACTAATATAACATTGATTTTATTATCGAAGTTACCTCTTTATTTTTTGGTTTTTGATTCAACACGGGGATAAATTAAATTTGTTTTGAGAATTAAACTTGCAAGGATGTGCTTAGCAATTTTAAGAAAATACTTATAAAATTACATTCTAGGTTATGAATATATTTAATAAAAAAACTGATCCACGGGTCAGATCTGGACCGAATACGAATCTCAAATAGAAGATCCAGATCCAGATCCGATCCGTCAGAAATGGATCCGGTCCGATCCGGATCCGTCGGGTCCAAAATTTGAAAATTGATATTCCTATAAAATTGATCTGGATCCACCGGGTTCAGGATCCACTACCATCTCTACTCTTACCGTTTCAATTTTGTCATTTCTTCCCCTCTCTCTCTTTCCATAATACTACCCAAGTCCATCTAATGCATCACTCATCAATATTACAACAAAATAACAACACACAAATTATAAAAGTATCAATTTGGGATTTCTTCGATGTTCCTCATATACTTAAGAAATGCTAAAATCAGAGAGATGGAAACGGAGCTAGCACTTTAATTACGGCTTTGTCAAACTTAATAACTTTAATCCAAATTATATATATTAAAAATTTATTATGTATATAGATTAATAACTTAGCACCCAATATATTTAAAGGAATAAAATTTTAAATTTATAAACTTTAAATTTTAACTCTAGAGAGCTTATAAACCTAAAATGATTCTCCCCTTGTTTATTAATCCCCATATTCTTTACCTTTTCCAAAGCCAAGGGAATTCAAACCAGACGAATGTGCTGCTCCCTAATAGAGGGTTTTCTTGAATTGCTTGCTCTGTCTATTACAAAGAAATGAAATACAATGGACACTTGACCATGCTTTTTACCTTTAATTTATTTGTAAATGCTCAACATCAGCAGGCTTTCATATGAAACACAACGTAACACCTCGTTTTGATTTTTATCTATTTTTCGTTCTTTCACTTTCAGCTTTTTGGTTTTCAGAAAATGAAAGTCAATTGCAATGGCCACCTACAGTAATCATTTAAAGTTATGAAAATTACTTCAAAAAAATAATTCAAAATAAAAAATTCAGTAGGCACTGGATTGTTGAGTAAAAGTTCCAAGAATGTTGTTTTCAAAGAGAGAAAAAACAAAAGAAAATCAGATTGGTTTGTGAGAGGAAGAATCGACTATGGCTAGAAGCAGGGATGACATGTGGATATAATTTTGCGGATTTCGCACCGCACCCGCTCCAGTTGGGGCGGCTATTAGTATAACTTTGGCGGGTAATAGGCGGATATGGGTATAACTTTGGCGGATAGTAAGCGGGTATGAGTAGGTGGTGGATTTGCAGTTATATCCACTTCATACCTGCCCGCGCTGCCCCGCATCCAACATCCTGCCCCAAATCCATTCGTCCGCCTTATACCCGCCAAATATAATTTTGTTTGTACAACTTTATATTTATCTAAAGCCCAAATAATTTGACACACATAATTTTAGTAGTCCAATAATAATGAATTGACAGGTTGACAAAATGACAAATGAATTGATTATAAAATATGACTGACGGGTACAGACGGATGACGGATATCTACTTGAATGGTGGAGCGAATGTGAATTTAAAAATATAACCGCTTAGGTGAATATGAATGTTAAAAATGTACCCGCCACGAATAACGGATATATGACGAATATAAAAATTTTTGACAGGTACAGGTGCGGAGAGGGGTACCCACAGCCGCCCCACCCAATTGCCATCCATTGTCCCTAGATGCAAGAAGGGAGAAATAACGTCCGCTTGGGCAGCTCAATTGGTTTCAAGGGGGATATTTGAAGCAAAGACCAAGGATCGAATCCCGTCAGCGGCAGTGTGTGGGTTTCTTCTTGAAATAAAGGAGGCCCCTTGTGCGCAACGTGGTACTGGTCTAACCTTTGAAATCAATTGAGTCACCATGATTTACCTCCTTCACAGACCTGTCGGATCGGGGTGTGGGGCTCCTGGGGTGGGAGATTCCATCTTTTGGAGCAAAGAATGGAGAAATAAATTAAAGAAGAGGGAAGGAGTAGAACAAATGGGGCCAAGGATCCAGATGTCACCTTATAAGAGTCTCACACTAGAATTACGTGCAATGTGAGACCCATTGTAAAATTTTCACCTTATCCAGCACACAAAACTCGTGTGAGTATTTTTAAAAGGGATATTTTTATTTATTTAAGAAAAGGTTTTTATTTTGTATTTTAGTATATTGACATAAAGCTCAAACTAAAGACGAGGTATTGTTTTAACAATTTTATCTCCATGTGATGAGTTAGAAGTAGGAATTGGGGAGCAAATTTCAGGTTTAAACATTTTAAAAGAGAACAAGAAATAAAGTTACTTCAATGGGAATGGGGTCCTTAATTACATAGGTACTTCCTCTATTTCAAAAGGAATACGAGATTTATTTGTAATATATGTTTACACCCATTTTTGTCCCATCTTTTACGATATTTGTTTGCAATTTAAATATTTTGACACCTCAAAAATAGTTTTTATATATATACATATATGCGCGCCCGCGCGCGCGCGCGCACACACACACACACACACACACACATATATATATATATATATATATATCATTTGTCTTTTAATATCCTAATCATAGTTTTTACCCTAATATTCAGGGTTATTTTATTTTCGCAAAATGGCATCACATTTTCTATTTTAAATCAAGCATTAAGCACTTCACAAATATTATATTTTTTATTATCACATCGTTATATTCTATTTAAATAATTTACATTTTTTCTTCAAAGCATTTTAAATCCCTTTTTATTTTAACCACATCCCATTTCTATTCCCCTAAAATCACAAAATCCAAACCACCACCGAACCGGCCCAAAAAACCCAAGTCCATTCGTCCACCACATTTTAACCAAAACCCTAAACCTAACAAACCAAACACACCCTAAACCTCACAAAATCCAAACCTCCGCCTTCCTTTTATTTTGTATTGTACTTTAATTACTCTGCTTGTGTGGTTGTTTGAACACTTAGAATAATTAGGCCCGAATCGTTAGATTAAGGGTTGTTTAAAATTGAAAATCCGCCGCTAGTTTATTTATTTTAGGCTCGAGTAGTTTTAAAATCGGAAATCCGGTGCTAGTTCATTTTAGGCTCGTCATGCATGTTTAAACTTTCAAAATAACTTGGTCATCTTTTATCCGCGTTATTAATCATGCAAATAAGGTTTTATTTTACGCGATTTGCAATTCAAAATCACTTCCATACAAATCATTTCTTTGCATCATAAATAATTTACTTTCCTCCTTACTATTAATTGCCAAAAATAAGTATTCTGCAAATAATGCAATACAAATGTATGTTTTTATCTAAAACATCACTTTTGCATGTATACTGTAAATAATGCAATACAAATACATGTTTTATCCAAAATATCACTTTGCAGGTATTTTTAAATAATGCAATACAAATGCATGTTTTATCCAAAAATCACTTTGCATGTATTTTATAAACAATGCCATACAAATGCATGCCTTTATTTTAAAAATCAACTTTGTATATATTTAATAAACAAATGCCTTACAAATGCATGCTTTGATCCAAAAAAAAATCAATTGTACATGCATCTTTATAAACAATGCCATTCATACTCTTTTCGGATTTTATGCCGTAAATTTATTTCTCCAAATCGCAATCACCTTTGCAAGGATCTTTCATGTTGTCAAAATGCATCTTTTTAAATTAACAACTTGCAACATCTTTTAGATTAATTTTATATACTTTTAAACATGCATTTTTTTCTTAGCGTAATAATTAGCATGAGTTTGACCAGATAACCGCAAGTTAGCGGATCTTAAAGGATGCCTAACCCCTTCCCTTTAGGATAATAAAGAACTCTTGCTCAGAATCTCATAGTTTTCGTCGACCAGTAATCGGAGTTTATTTTACAACATTTATGTTAACATTTAGGTGCCCTAATTCACCGAAGAATAATTAGGTGGCGACTCCTCAAGCATTTTAATAAAATTCATGGAATCGACCCGTGCGTCACGACCATTGGTGAAAAACGGGAGCGCACAATATACTCCAGCCGTCTCAAAATATTTATCACTTTTTCATTTACACTCCTTTTAAAAAGTATTTATAAGGATAACATTTTGGCTATTTCGCTCTCTTAATTTACATATTTCATCATGTAATCTCTCCTCTATAAATAGGAGTATTACTCCATCAATGATAGAACCTCATAAATGTTGTTAATTAATGCAATGTAACATGGGAAAAAGTTATTTAATTTATCCTGGTTAAATAAAATGACAAATATTTTTAGTAAGGACGACAAATATTTTAGGACGGAAGGCGTCTTACTTATGTATCAATTCTATAAATTTTAGAAATAAATTTAGAAAATTTACATAATTTATAAGTATTTGAGAAAATTATAGTAAAAGGAAGTTGTTCGTACAAAATGAGATACTCAATTAATTTCTTTTTACCAAACATATTCGCTAGTTAGCAATTACTACTACATACTACATAGTATGAAATAATAGGTCTGCAATAACCTAGGAAAGAATAAAACTCCTACTTGTTAGTAGTCAAATTCATGACCTCTTGAGTCTTGATAAGAAAGTGATAACGTCAATTACTATTTATTAGAATAGGTTTGGTCTATTACGGTAATATATATGATAATTTTTCCTCCCAACACCAAAGTTCTTTGCAGCAATTATCACAAGAATCAAACCAAAAACCTTTTCGGAGGGAACGAAAAAGAAAACATTGAAAAGTAACTATGCGGCAAGAGATCCAAGTGTTGGAGGATAATGGAACATGAACACTAGATATTTTGCCACTAGATAAGAAAGCACTCAGATGTTGAGAGGTGTACAAAATCAAGTACAACTCTGACGGCACAATCGAGCGATATAAAGCTCGTTCGATTATCTTCGGAAATAAACAAGAAGAAGAAATTGACTACAATGAAACTTTTGCTCCGGTTGCTAAGGTAGTAACTGTTCGGACCTTTCTGGCAGTTGCGGCTGTGCAAAATTGGGAGTTGCATAAGATGGATGTGCATAATACTTTCTTACACGACGAGCTTACGGAGGAAGTTTATATGAAATTATCACAGAAATTTCGTATTCCTTATTCGGGGCAAGTATGTCGACTCGGAAAATCTTTGTATGGTTTGACGCAAGCTTCAAGGTGTTGGTTTACGAAATTGTCAACTGCTTTAATAAAATATGGGTTCAAACAGTTGTACTCTGATTATTTTCTATTTACTATGCACCGGGGAGGTATGCAACTTAACGTCTTAGTCTATGTGGATGACTTGATTATCTATGGAAATGACCATAGTGCCATTGAACGATTCAAAGACTATCTCCACACCTGTTTTCACATAAAGGATTTGGGCCCTCTGAAGTACTTTTTGGGAGTTGAAGTTGCACGTGGACCAACTGAGTTATTTCTCTGTCAATGAAAAAATGCCTTGGATATAATCTCTAAGTCTGGTTTACTGGGAGCTAAACCAATCAATACTCATATGGAATAAAATCACAGTTTGACATTGGTCAAATAAGCTACTTTAGGAGATCTGAAATCATACCGATGTCTGGTCGGTAGACTAATATACCTCAGTTTCACGAGACTTGAGTTATCATATTGCGTACATGTTTTGTCCCAATTCATGTAGCAACCAAAGGAAGCACACTGGAATCCGGTTCTCTGTGTGGTGCGGTACTTGAAGAAGAACCCAGGACAAGATATTATGATGAGAAAATATTGTGATCTGTAATTGTACGGATGGTGCGATTAGGACTGGGTCGTATCTCCGTTGACTTGAAAATCACATACTGATTGATTTACATCCGTCAAGAATTCACCCGTATCATGAAAAATCAAGAAGCAACACATTGTCAAATGTCAATTGCTCATCAGTAAAGGCAGAATATCGGTCAATAGCAATGACAATATGTGAGTTGAAGTGGTTAAAGGAATTTTACATAGTTTGGATGTTGAACATAAATCTCCAGTGAAAATGTATTGTGATAGTCAAGCAACGTTGTATATTGCGTGAAATCTGATGTTTCATGAACGGACTAAACACATTGAAGTCGACTGTCACTATGTCTGGGACGCGCTCCAATTCGGAATAATACTTCCCGGTCATGTGTCAACCAGTGAGCAATTGGCCGATGTGTTTACAAAGGTTTTGGGCAAATTGCAACATGAATATTTACTTGGCAAGTTGGGCATTAGAGACCCTTATGCTCCAACTTGAGGGGGAAGGGGGGGGGTATTAGAATAGGTTAGATCTATGAAAATATAGTATTTAATAATCATGGTAATATAAGATTTGTAGTCATATTAGAATATGATTACCATTTACCTTATTAGACTAAGAAAATGAGGATCTTACCTCTATATAAAAATGTCATTATGATGAATGAAAAATAAAAAGAATTCTACTATTATTCTTATCTCTCTAAATTATCGTCATCTTAATGTTGAAAATTTAATAAAGGAACATAAAAAAATTGCTGATTCCAAAATTTGGTTCTTGGTCTTTAATGGCATATTCGAGACCATATTATGTAGCTTTAGGAGTTCTTTGGGTTTAAAAACAATTTAGAAACTTATTGAAATAAAAGAATAAAATAAGGAGGACAGATTTAAAGAAATCTAACGTTTGTTGTGACGAAAATCATTAGAGTTTCATTCATTCAACAGCGGGCCAGTACTATATTCTGATTTTCTCCTTGGTTTCAATATGGGGGAAAATCTTCTCCCGAACAAAGAGTAGCCGAAAGGAAAGATATCCGGACTCGTGGCACAACTCTCTCTCATTCTCACCAACTCGGGTCACGTTAGTCAGTCTCAATTGACGGAGCCGCATCATAAGGGAACATTGGCACTGTTATAATGTCATATGAACCATATCTTAGGGTAGAAAAGTCTAATTTTGACGTGTATAAATGATAGCTTAGGAGAGAAGGAAGGGGATCAGATTAAAAAAAAAAAAAAGAACTGGTTATTCTAGAAGCAAAAAGCTCCCAAGATACTCTTTGCGCTCGGACAGAAATACAAAATTTATATACATTTCTTACGGTTTTTGTAGCATTATTCATATCGAAACTCTTGTTTTTACTTTCCAGATATTTATTTTTATCTGTTGCTTTCACGGGAGTTTGTGGATTGGATACAAACCATTTATCTTTAAACCCTCTAATCAACAAATTCAACTAGTTTTCCTAAAAATCATTTTTAGCGATAAATAGTTTGACGATGTCTGTGGGGATAGACAATTGTGGTGTTGTCTTGATTCGTTGCTAAAAACTCCTCTTCAAGCGCTTTTCTAGCCATCCTTCCTAGAAAAAAGATGTCAAGTTCGAGCAGTAGTTCTCAAGAAAGGGACTTGCCCATCGACGCACGAAATCTTGAAGGCGCTCAGTTGCCCTTGGAAGAGCAAACAATGGTCGAACTCATGGGAAAGCGAGCCCCAAAGCATGACGAAGAGTCCAAGCAGAGGTGGAGAAAAGAAGAAAACGAAGCTGCAAGGGGGTACGCTGACTATGAGAGAGATAGTGATTCAAGCAATGAGAAAATGGGCTTATTATGAAAAATATGGCCTTGAAAAGGAGGGCCAGACTCGATCTCGTCATGAGAGAGAGGGGAAAGTCGCCTGAAAATGGAGGACCTTCGACGAAAGAAAAGGTGATTGCCATGGTGGGAAACACAAAACAAAATCATGCAGCGTATGGAAAGGGTTGTGACCACTCTCGCTGGCCACTCTAGGGCTAGGAGTCCGACATCAAACAAGGGTGAAGTGAAAATTCCTGAGACCCCAGCGACTGCGGGACCAAGGTCGAATGATATACCGGAGTCATCGGACGCTTTCACCAAGAGGCTCCTTAGACTTGAGAAAACAATGAACAAGCGCATCATCCAGATACAAGGAGCCCCGCCCGTGATAAAAGGCGTGGGAGCAAAGAAGTATAGAGCATTGCCTTATCAGTCGAGTGCGGCGCCGGTACCCATCCCGAGGAAATTCAAGATGTCCGATATACTAAAGTATGACAGAACCATGGATACACAAGAGCACATAACAACTTTTGAAGGAGCAATTATCGTACACGACCTGAAGCAAGATGAGATCGAAGCAGTCATGCTAAAAAATTCAACTAAATGCTCATATAAGGAGCACTTTCTTGATATACTCATTTACCTAAAAATTCTATTAACTCCTTTTCTATTCTTGCAAATACCTTTTTCAAAGCCCACGCAGGGACTCGAAGAATAGAAGCACACAAGGAAGATATATTCACCATAAAATAGCGAGAGGGTGAGCTACTGAGAAGTTTCATCGAACGGTTCCAGCGAGAAAGGATAATGTTTCCAACTATTCCGGAGGACCGGAAAGCGGCTGCATTAGCCGATGGCTTGAACCTAGGCAATCCAAACGCGTGTCAAAAGTTGAAAGAAAGTTTAATGGAGTTCCCAGCGAAGACTTGGAATGGGATAAATCACAGATACACAACTAAGATGCGAATTGAGGATAATTTGAGAGGTGCAACGTTTATAGAAGTGAAAGGCCTACACTCGGGGAGGTCAGAGCATATTACGAACGCGGGCCCCAGGAATGACAGGGGCCGATTCAAACCATATCAGGCTCGAAAGCACGTCGGGAGCGGAGCAACAAACAGTTATAACAGGAGCGCCCGAGATTGATCGGAAAAAATGTACAACAGTCCGCTAAACTACCATCAAGGGGTTCAGGACCTCTTAAATACACGAACCATAATCTAAACATTAACGCAATTGAGCTTGTGGCAGTAATGAAAACCATTAAGGAAGTCAGATTCCCATAAGAAATCTAGTTTAGCCTGAAAAAATGGGACACTGGTTTGTGGTGTCACTTTCACAACATGCATGGTCATTCAACAGAGGATTGTGCAAACCTTCGGATCGAGGTGGCTCAACTACTCCGAGTGGGCCACCTGAAGGAGTATATCAGTGACCGATCAAATCTCAATCTGAGTAGGACTCGGGGATAAACTTGTAGAAGCGCCTAAGCCAGCGCATACCATTCATTCGATATTCAGCGGGGAGGCAATAAATACAGTTACGTACACATAAGTCAGGAAATCAAAGGTCTCAATGTCAATGAAGTAAAAATGACGAAGACTCCCCGAGGAGTGCAAAATCACTCTCTCTGACAATGACTACGCAATCATAGTCTGCCTGTACAACGATGTTATGGTAATATCTATCCAAGTCTTGAATTCTTTAATGTTTTGTATTTAATTGATCCAGGAAGTTCATCTAACATTATCCAACTCCGGGTCTTACAAGAAATGATAACCGACCTAATCGTATCGGTGGTCAAGGTGATGTCGGGTTTCAACATAATAAGTGAAATGACTTGGGGGGAAATCGAATTGTACATCCGTGCCAGTGATCTAGATCGACAACTAATTAATACTTAATTAACAATTGTTAATCATGCTTACAATTAACAACCAATTAACAATTAACTAATAAACAACTAAACAACAAATTAACAACCAATTGTTGGTCAAATTGTTCGACGTCGCTTCCTGTTCCCTCGGACAAGATTTCGTTGTAGTCTTCTTCTTCGTTGATCTCCGGTTGACCGCACCTTCTACGCTCCGCTCGAATCCAATCTCTGCAATCTTTAATGTGTCTCCCGCCAATGAATGTCTGTGCTCTCCTATTTGAAATCTTCCCACAGAAAAAATGCTTTCAGATGTTGTTGATGACGCTTGAATGTTCAACACACATCGGGCCATCTTTGCTAGTGTCGGAAATGTCTTCTCATTGTCCCTCCAGTATTTCAGCAAGTCTTCTTGTCCTTCATCATTGACAATTAATTCGTACGGTA
The DNA here is from genome assembly GCA_034509755.1 of Anisodus tanguticus. Classification (NCBI taxonomy): domain Eukaryota; kingdom Viridiplantae; phylum Streptophyta; class Magnoliopsida; order Solanales; family Solanaceae; genus Anisodus; species Anisodus tanguticus. The sequence continues at coordinate 36,759,347 of CM067548.1, read as the reverse complement.
CAACACTCTGCAAAACATAAACATCAAATTCGCTAACTTGTGAAGAAGTTGAACCACATATTTCTAATGCATTGAATACTATTAGCAGAAACCACATATTTTTTATAAGGTTGCACTGAAGTAGTAGAAGATGGTACAGAAGTCGGTTGATTATTTGCACTTTGTTGTTGGTAATACATATTTTTTTTTTTGCATTCAGTGTGTATGCTAGACGTAACTTCTTCTTTAGTTGGTTTGTGAGTTGGTTCTTCAGTTGAGTCAGTTGGAAATACTTCAATACAATCATAAATTGTTTCTACACGTGTTTTACAATCGTCTACTTTAGTAGTCGGATTTAATACAACACCAATAATATAAATAGTGGGAATAGAAAAAAAGTACTTTTTTAATTTTAAAGACATTTTTAATAGATGGAGCGTAAGATGGTTTTTTCATATATTCATTAAGTAACAAAAATATTAAAGCTATATAAAATAACATATTTGAAATAGTCGGAAAATAAATACCGGAAAATTCTTTAGTAGTTTGAAAAAATTTCTCTAGAAATCCATTAAGTTCTAAAAATTTTCCCAATCATCTACAAGCATATCTTTTGGATATTTATTATGTGTGTTAAATAATAAAGTTATAGGTTGTCTATAATCGTAAGCAACAAGTAGTTGCTCATACAAAGAATTTCACATAGTCGAAATTTCTTCTGAAATTTTTCTATAATGTAATCCACAATCATGACAGGTTTTTTATACTCTTTGTGTTTTTTGTATTTTATTACCTTTAAAAATAAAATTTATAGCAAATTGTATTTTATCAAGAATGCTTTCAAAAAGTTTTAGGTCATCCTTTACAACTAAGTTGTAAATATGGCACGCACATCTTATATGAAAATGATTAGAAAAATATGGAGTTAATCGAACTTTTAAAAGTCTTATAGCATAATCATTAGAAGTAGCATTATCTAATGTAATAGTCATAATTTTATCAATTATTCCATAATAATCACAAATTTCAACAATATTTTGTGCAATAAATCTTCCAGTGTGCCTAACATCAATATATCTATATGCTAAAATATGTTTTTGCATAGACCAATTTTGATCTATCCAATGACATGTTACCGTTAAATAATCATTACCGTTAGTACTACAGCCTATGTCAGAAGTAATAGCTACTTTGTCATTAAAATGATACAATGCATAATGTAAATATTGTTGATATTCACTTGCAAATTTAAAAACATCCCTTCTAACAGTTGATCTAGGAAAACCATTAAAAGCAGGATTGTATGTTTCTCTAATGTGATCAATAAAACCAGGATAGGAAGGAAATGAAAAGGGCAAACCCTCATTTTCTGAATTTTGCCATATTTTCCATATCTTTGTTTTTATCATATTTAGGACCAAAAATCCCCCCCCCCCCCCGTCGTCTAGTTAATTTGACCATGTACTTGGTCAGGGACACTATGTGAACATTATCCCGACTCAGATGACATTGACACACCCAATTTTTTAGTCTGGTATAGATTCCACCTAGCTGTATGCTCGCATTGTACATGTCTCAATAAACCTCTTGTCCCACCTTGATCTTTTTCGGTTTTAAATTTATAAACATTTTTACAAATTTTACATCCAGCTAGTTGTTTCTCTTGGTCCCTATCAAAAAATTTCATGCAGCTGATTTTAATTTTCGTTGTGTGGGACCTCAACTCATACTAGGGAATAAGAGGCATTCCAGTTTCAGTTTGAGATTGAGACTGAGACTCAGTCTGAGCCTGAGGTTGATGTGCACTAGTGGGTGTGTCATCTAGATTATTGTCTAAATTAAAGTTTGGTTCATCTACCTCATCATCTAATGGTATATCATTAAAAAAAATAGTTTCATCTATATGAGTGAAATCAATGAAATCATCGGGACTAGGAATATGATTACTAGAAGAAGTACCCCTGCCCTTGTTACCCCTACTAGAAGAAGCACCCTTACCCTTACCCTTAAACATACCTCTTAATCCTTCCATTTTAATTATGCAAATAAATAATTAAAGATAATAAAATTAAGTGCGATAATTAAAATAAAGTAACAATAATAATTTAAAGAAGGAACGGAGCTACCAAACGCCGACGTGTAATCGAGGTTGAAAAATTGAAACTTTGCTCGATGGATGATCCTCAAGGTAGTTGTCAACTTCACTCCCAATTTTTTAACTTTGATAGAAATGAGCAAAAAAATATAATATTTAATAGGCAATGTAGAATTATAGAGAGATAAATTGAGAGATTAGAGAGATGGTAGAAAGATTTGTGAGAAAAATGAAGAGGAAAATGAGGTATTTATAGTTGAGAAATAGGGTTAAAGTGTAAATACATTAACTTAGGGGTTAAAATAAATATTAAGGAGGTAGGGGGGTTTATGGGGTGGGGGTCCAAAAAATGGCCGTTATAGCTGTTGCACAACGGTCGAAATCAAAATTTGGCCATTGTTGCAACAATTATTTTTGCAAAGAGGAAGGGGGCTGGCGGGGTCGGGACGGGTGGGGTCGGGATCGGGACAGGTGGGACGATCCCAGGCCCCGTCCCGAGTTCGAACCCCGATAATTTTTTTTATGGGGGATCGGGGCGGGGCAGGGCGGGTAGCGGGACGGGCCAGGTCCCCGACCTGGCCCGTTGGACAGCCCCAGTATATAGTAACAATTGTCGTAGCTAAAATATGAGCAACTTGATTCGCTCATTTCTGAATGTATATAATTTATTTATTCTTTACTTGAACTTTGTATGTAGGGGTGGGCAAAAAACTTGGAGAATCGAAAAATCGAACCGAACCGAAATTCGGTTCGATTTTTTCTCATTTTTTTTAAATAAACCAATTTTTTGAAAAATCGAGCCGAATCAGAATTTAGTGATTCGGTTCGGTTTTTAAATTTTGGATAGAACCGAACCGAAAACCAAATTAAATCTATAATTTTTTTTATTTTTTATTTTTTATTTTAGGCTACTACTATCTCTTGAATCATAACCATTGAAGCCAATCTATGAAGCTTTTATGGAAGTCGCATGCGGCATGAACTTGATTAACATATCACAGAAGCATTGACATAAAATGTAGGGAGAGAAAACAGTTGTAAATTGGTAAAACTTTAAATGGTCATAACTCTGCGCTCGGATGTCGGTTTTACCCAATTGTTTTTTGATTTTGCATATTTTTCGAGACGGGGCCGGTCTGGAACAACCAATTTTTAGAAATACGTCCATTTTCCCAATCAATTTGTGTTTTCCCCCAAACCGATTTCTAATTTTTCTTTTTCTTTAGTAAACATCTCACGATACACAATAGATTTCAACGTCGAATTTTCATGATAGTGTAGGTGTGAATGCCAATTTCAGTTTTGGAAATTCATTTTTTTTAAAAAAATAATCCCCGACCCGACCCGGCCAACTAGAAAAAATCAATATAATCCGATACGTTCGGCGATATAAACCGAACATATCAGGTTTTTTTTTTAAAAAAATGTTGTATTCAAATTTTTTTTTAAAATAATTTTTATTCGATTCATATTTTTCAGATACAAAATTAATATAAACTGATATATGTCCACCCCTATTTGTATGTGGGAATTGTAAATCAAATAGGCTAGGTACCCCGGTTAGAATTAGAATATTAAATGAGCAAAACATATCCTCACTCAAAAGCCATCGAATCTTAAACGAAGTCGTTTCCACCTCGAAAGACACCAAAATGGCGCCGTACTACTACTCCGACAAGTTCTCACCAAATAGAGTACAAAAGCAAAACAAATACTTGTAGTTGTGAGTTTCCTTGTGAATCCAAACTTCTTCTAATTGATTCCGTGTAATACAAAAGCCTAGTCAGTTTCCTCTTCCCAGCAAAATACCCTTGATATCTTTCCCTTTAAATAGTCATAAATTGTTCACAATCATCGGTTCTTGATACTTAAAGCTCCAACCTTTTTGTAATTGATCACAACCCCTCTTCGATTTTCTTCTCTTTTGGTGAGTTTTAAAGATACCCTTTTGAGTGAATTGACTAAATTGCTGATTTTTAGCGTGATCAGTCCTTTAAAATATAATCTGCAGGTAGAGATCAAAGTTTGAGTCTTGTCATGGCTAAAAGTTCATTCAAGCTTGAACACCCCTTGGGTAATCTTTTTTTCTTTCTAATTCAGCCTTTTTATTGTTATACATACTAAAAGTTACCGACGACATGACATTAGATAGGAGGTCGTGGAGCCTTTTTATTGTTATACTTATACTAAAAGTTACCGACGACATGACATTAGATAGGAGGTCGTGGAGGATGCGGATTAGGGTAGAAGGTTAGGTAGTAGAACTGTAGGGTTTTGTTGGGTTCAAAACAAATAAATAAGGCAGCGGAAGTTTAAAATTTTGTTTCTTACTTACCCCAACAATTACTTCTGGTATGGTTATATGTCAATCAAAAACCTGTAACATAAAGCATGAACACTTACATGTTGTATTATTCGGAATCTTTATTAAAGGGTGGACACGCGATTATCCCTTCGACTGCAAACACTATGCTACAGTGTATTCCTCTGTCAGGGAAGCCAGAAAATCTTGACAGAGGTTTGAGAGAGTTTCGTCTTAAGTCTAGAATTAGTTTATAGAAATTGGTGTAATTCTTGTGTGTTAATAACTATGGTTTAGTGCTGTATTTATAGTTGTAATTAGGTTAGAAAATGTTTTAGGGTTGGGCTTAAACCTGGCCCAAAACCCGAGGTGCAGTGGGCCAGTCCGACTGAGCTCACTGCCGGGTCGGCGCCGCGGCGCACTACGTAAAAATCCTTTTCCGTTTTCATCTAATATATATATATTCAGCACATTAAATTCAAAATCCAATTTTGATTTAATTAAATAATTTCCATCTAATAGAAATTATCCCATAGTTATTATCAATTTAAATATCTCGGTTCCAAATCGAATATTTAATATTCTCTCAATACACCCTTAGATCGAAAAGACAATCGACATAGTGTGACCCTATAGGCCTTCACATATCGACACTAATCAAATTAAGGTCCATACAGAACTCCTAGACTGCGTCGTATGACGAACTCAATATGTGAAGTACGTTTACATGAATCCAGCAAACATAACCTTTATGTGAGATGATAAGTTTCTTTCATTTGCGACACACTTGATCAAGCTTAGGATTTGCCATGTGTCTATCCAAATGGCTTGATCACTTTAACTCATCCATATTAGTCGACAACTAGACCATATTCTAAATATGTCTCTTGCATTGGCCAATGACTTGGTCGACCTAATATCACTGAGAAGTTGAGTGTTCTCTCGAATATCCAATCAAGGAATGAATCCTATTCTTGGCTCAACTACCACCTTAATTTACATTATAATGCACCTAACACGAGCCGTATCTTATACTACAAGGAGTTTAAGCTTAGGACAGGGTCAAAGTACATTACTCTGTAAACAAGGTGCGTATTGACCTCAAGTCAAAGGACCTTCATCTCCCACACGCTGATAACACTCTAGACATGTCTAACAAATAGTTTATCAACAGGGTATACCAATACTTTCCAAAATATCCATGTGTCCATCACTAGTAACCATTACTAGCAGCAGGTGAGACATACTATATTTTCTAAGATTGTGATGCAGACCACATGTCGACTTATAACATATCATCGATATTCCATTCTCGATGATCATTGGTCGAGGCTATTTTAGAGTTATGCTCTATCATCAATATCTCACTCTATTAATGACAACGTAAGCTCAAGGGATGCACATTAATGAATATTTACAAACAATTAAATAATAATTCAATAATCGCAAATGTCATAAATATTAATCTTATTAATAATACGAATGTGTTTAAGTACATTTGTCCTTAATACTGATTGTCTCTTGGACATACATACTTTCAATCTCCCATTTGGCCTAGAGCCAATCACCGATGTATCTAATACCCATGTTTTCAAAATGACCATTATGCTTAACTAAGTTTAATGGTTTAGTAAACGGGTCAGCTAGATTATCATATGTGGGAACATAGTCTAATCTTATTTCTTCAGTTTCCACCATCTCCTTGAGTATGTGGTATTTTCTCGGTACATGCTTGTTTCTGTTTGTTGATCTTGGTTCCTTAGCTTGCGCAACCGCACCAGTGTTGTCACAATAAATCGTTATTGGACAAGTGACACTTGGAACAACCCGTAGTTCCTTCAGGAACTCAGATATTGCTACAGCTTCTTTACCAGCTTCCGATCCAGCAATGTACTCGACTTCAGTTGTCGAATCAGCAGTTGTAGCTTGCTTGGAACTTTTCCAACTCGCTATTCCGCTATTGAAAATGAAGGCATAGCCAGATTGAGATTTGAAGTCATCAAGATCTGTCTGGAAGCTAGCATCAGTGTACCCAGTACACACTAGCTTCTCTTGTCCACCATAGACTAAGAAATATTCTTTAGTTCGTCTAAAATAGTTAAGAATACTCTTGATCGCTTTCCGTGTTCTTCTCCAGATTCTCACTGGAATTTGCAAGTCATACTAAGTGCATAGGCCATATTCGGCCTCGTACAGTCATGACATACATGATAGATCCTATAGCCGAAGCATATGAGATTCTTTTCATGCGTTCAAGTTCTGCAACAGTAGAAGGACTATCCTTCTTTGATAACTTGATGTCTTGACCCATAGGCAGACTTCCCTTCTTGGAGTTTTCCATAGAGAATCGTCTTAGCACTTTGTCTATGTATGTGGACTGTAACAACCCCAACAATTTATTAGGTCTATCTCTATAGATCCTAATTCCAAGAATGTACCAGGCTTCACCCAAGCCCTTCATCATGAAGGTGCTGGGTAACCATTCCTTGACTGATTGCATGAGAGTTATTATCTCCCATTATTAATATGCCATCTAGATATATAACAATGAAGACAATACTCCCTTCCTTGCGCTTACTATAAACGCAGGGATCTTCTTTGCTTCTAACAAAGTCAAATAATTTGACTGCTTTGTCAAAGAAAATATTCCAACTCCTTGAGGTTTGCTTAAGTCCATAAATGGACTTCTGTAGATTGCACACTGCTTTGGGCTTAGTCTTGGATGTAAAACCCTCAGGTTGTATCAGATACACCTCCTCAATTAGGTTACCATTGACGAAAGCAGTTTTAACATCTATTTGCCAAATGTCATAATCATAGTATGCGGCTATTGTAAGCAAAATCCGAATGGACTTGATTTTCGCAACAAGTGAAAAAGTTTCATCATAATCGATCCCAGGCCGTTGATTATAACCTTTAGCCACCAATCTTGCCTTATAGGTCTGTACCTTGCCATATGCATCAATCTTCTTCTTGAAGACCCATTTGCATCCTATAAGTCTAACCCCTGCTGGCAAATCAACCAAGTTCCAAACTTGATTTATGTACATCGAGTCCATCTCAGATTTCATGGCTTCTTGCCATCTCTGCGAATCAATGTCTAACATGGCTTCGCTGTAGGTTGTAGGTTCATCGTCATCAGGAATATCTATCTCATTGTGTGTTTCAATAAGGAGATTAAGTCTTTCAGGCGGACGATGAGTCCTAGTGGTCCTACGGAGTTGATTATTCTGCGTTTCAGTGTTTGTTGCATTCTGATTGTGAGAAGGTCTTTGTGTGCTGGACAATCCATCACCTTGAGAGCTTTCAGGAATGTCATTTTCATGTATTTCCTAAATGGAATGATGTACAACCATTGTATCATCTTCCATTGGTTGTGTATGAGAGCCTTGCATTTCTGCACTATCTCTCACAACACTCCCACTGGCCGAAGGGCGTACTTGAAGTACCCAATCTTCGCCAAATACTCCCACTGAATTCTTGCCTTGGTCATTCGGCAAGGATTCAATATCTATGTTATCTTGCGGTTCTTGAATTTCTTCAAGTTCTATCTCTGTGCAACTATGTTCCTTGTAGACATATTCTTCTTCAAGGAAAGTTGCGTTCCTGGAAACAATGACCTTACGTTCTCCAGAAAGATAGAAGTAGTATCCCTTAGTTTCCTTTGGATACCCCACGAAGTAACATTTCTCATTTTTGGATTTCAACTTGTCAGTTAGCATCTTCTTAACATATGCAGGGCACCCCCAGGGTCTCATATGTTTAAGAGCTGGCTTCTTGCCACACCATATCTCATAGGGTGTCTTCTCTATTGATTTGGAAGGAACCCTGTTCAAAATATATATTGAGGTTTGTACAGCATGTCCCCAAAGGTTTGTCGGTAGAGTTGAGTGGCTCATCATGGATCGAACTATATCTAATAAGGTTCGGTTTCTCCTTTCGGCAACACCATTCATCTGTGGTGTTCCAGGAGGTGTCCACTCTGATCGGACTCCATGTAGCTTTAAGTAATCTAGAAAATTCTTGCTCAAGTATTCACCTCCTCGATCTGATCGAAGGGTCTTGCTACTTGTTGCAAGTTGCTTCTCTACTTCCGACTTGTACTCTTTGAACTTCTCAAAAGTCGGGATTTGTGTCTCATAAGATACACATATCCATACCTTGTGAAGTCGTCAGTAAAATTGATGAAGTATGGAAGCCACCTTTAGCTTGAGTCGAAAATGGCCCACATACATCAGTATGGACCAACTCAAGCACCTCCTTGGCTCGCATACCTTTCCCAGAAAGTGGCTTATTGGTCATCTTTCCTCTCAAGCAAGATTCGCAGTTACCATAAAGCTCCAAGTCAAATGGTTCGAGGTAGTCTAACTTCCTCAACCTTGCTATCCTTGATTCGTTGATATGACCAAGTCTGCAATGCCATAGGTAGGTAGAGTTTCTATTACTTGTCTTAGCTAATTTATTTTGTACATTGAATATTTCTCGACTACAGTTTAGTGTATATAATCCATCCACAAGAGGAGCACTTCCATATATAACATTATCAAAAGACAGTACTTGACTGCCATTATAAATACATGAGGAAAACCCCTTCATGTCCAAAACAGGGACAAAAATGATATTCCTCGTTAACGAGGGTACATAGTAACAATCATTTAACACTAGACAATAGCCAGAAGGCAAATTTAATCTATAAGTTCCTATGCGCTCAACATCTACTCGTGCTCTATTTCCAACGCATAAGTCTACCTCTCTTGGTCCAACTTTCCTGCTATCAGTTAGCCCCTGCACATTTGTACAAATGTGTGAGCCACAAGCGGTATCCAATACTCAGGAATGAGAGTTATTTATAGACATATTTATTTCAATGACGTACATACCTTGTCCACCAGAGGTAGAAACACTTGGTGCTTTTCCTCCTCCTGGTGCAGTGCAGTCCTTCTTCCAATGCCCCTTCTGGTTGCAGTTGAGGCATACATCCTTAGCCGGATTCACCTTCTTTTTCTTCACACCTCCATTTGGCTTCATAGCTGAGGGCGCAACGACTGCTTTGCCCTTCTTCTTCTGTCATTCCTTACCTTTCGGCTTGGGTCGGCCAGTAGGGCTCACCATGAGCATAGCTTGCCTTTGGAAGTGGAAGACTCAAAGGTCTTGAGCATGTTGTGCAGTTCCGACAGACTCGCCTTCGTTCCATTCATATTGTAATTCACTATGAAGTTTTCAAAGGAACGAGGGAGAGAGTTCTGGATGAGGGTGGTAGCGACATTCTTTTGCAGCTTCGTTCCAATTGAAACAAGTCTTTCTATCAGCCCTATCATCTTCAACACATGCTGCGAGACCTGGCCCCCTTCATTGAGCTTACACTTAAAAAGTTCTATTAGTAACTCATATTCCATAGTCTGGGTTTGTGAGTCATAGATAGACTCTTCAAGTGTTCGAGCATCTCATTGGGACTCGTGTTCTCATGTTGTCTCCGAAGTTCTATAGACATGGAAGACAATATCCCGCGCTGTGCTGAAGTGGCATCATCTAGGTGTTTTTGGTAAGCGTTCTTATCAAAAGAGGCATATTCAACAGAGTCTATCGCAGGGACTGTTGGGAATACCGTGTCCAACACGTATTCTAATTTCTCATCTCAGCACTATTCGCAAATTTCTTAGCCAGTCAAGGTAGTTATGTCCAGTAAGTTTGTTCATTTCAATCAACATTTTCAATGATAAGCTCGACATCTTTGATAATTTGAAGAATTAGATAGACTGGAAATCAAACTCAAAATTTATTTCCTATTTTACACATTCGTTTAGGCTAATCAACATGGTCTTTTGTTTAATTAACACTCACTATTTTAACATACTTCTACGACCCCATGGTAGAATACAGACCTATATTAATTGAGGTCATAATGGGTCAAGATCCAAGCCTATGCTACCTCCGCGTTTGCTTTGGCTGATAACTTCAATAACACATCTTGGTAGGTTCTAAATCAATTGCAAAACTTATTTGCAACTCTTGGTTGATCAAATATTATATTTAATCTTGCATCCTTAGATTAGTCCGACACGTTGGCGCTAAGATTCGTCTAAGCAAGTCAACCCCATTACACGACTGCGTTTATGTATCTAAGTAAATTTGGCCTTTGTGAGCAAACACTTTGGTGTAAATACCCACAAAAGTTTATCGTTTATCTTTACATTTAAAACACATCTATGAAAGAGTCTAGGTCCTCGTAGACTTAGAGCAAATGCTTTGGCATAAATACTCGTATTGCCGAAAAGAATTTTGCACTCTAACAATTATAATGGACTACGCGTTTTAATTTAGACTTGTATTTAAAATTTTGGAGAACATTTTAATTTAGGGTTTTAACCAAGATCAACTATTTTACGTCATATCCAATATGACATCTTAATATCATGCAAAACTAATGACACATATAGTTAGGAACCGTCAACCCAATATGCATGATATAAGATGGTTTAATCAAATACTGGGTGCCGCCTGCCCAGACAGTTATAGCGGACGCTATTCTAGTAATTTAAATGACAAATAATTTGACATTTAGCGCATAAACAGTATACTTATCAAATAATATATTGTATTATACTAATCTTGGGTCAAACATTCTGAACTCTGAAATTATTTTTTATTTTCTGGTTAGGTGGGGCCGCGGCGCTAATCATTAGGGCCGCCGCGCCATTGAGGCAGAAGCCTTTCGGCTTCTGCAAATGCATTAGCGCCGCGGCGCTCCACCATGGAGTCGCGCCGCCGCCTTGAAAACCCTAGCAAGCACTACAACGCCCTACCATAGGGTCGCGGCGCCGACGTCCTGACAAAACGTTTCTGTGTTGATTTTTCAAAATCGTTCGAGCCCTAAATCCAATTTAGGGATCAAATCACAAATCATTTATCATCACCCACCATTATCAATAACGCACATATCGATCATCATCCGTTCTTACCCGTTCTTTGTCGTGCACCGTGCAATGAGCCGGATATCACACTTTTGGCTTAGTTCGAGTTAGAGCGGAATGACTTCCTCGAGTTAGCGTAGGAGATAATTTAGGGTGATATCAAAAGGCTAACATTCGGTCAAGACATGTAGGATTTCAAGAAGCCTTGTTTTAATACAATTTTATGTTTAACCCATAATATTATGTTATTCAATTGTTATATAACCATTGAACCAGCCTGTGCTCTAATACCACTGTAGGGTTTTGTTGGGTTCAAAACAAATAAGGCACAACGGAAGTTTAAAATTTTGTTTTTACTTACCCCAACAATTACTTCTGGTATGGTTATATGACAATTAAAAACCTGTAACATAAAGCATGAACACTTACAAGTTGTATTATCTGGAGTCTTTACTAAAGGGTGGACACGCGATTATCCCTTCGACTGCAAGCACTATGCTACGGTGTATTCCTCTGTCAGGAAAGCCAGGAAATCTTGACAGATGTTTGAGAGAGTTTCGTCCTAGTTTATAGAAATTGATGTAATTCTTGTGTGTTAATAACTATGGTTTAGTGCTATATTTATAGTTGTAATTAGGTTAGAAAATGTTTTAGGATTGGGCTTAAAATTGGCCCAAAACCCGAGGTGCAGTGGGCCAGTCCGACTGAGCTCGGTGCCGCGGCGCCCTACGTAAAAATCCATTTTCGTTTTCATATAAACATATATATTCTGCACATTAAATCCATAATCCAATTTTAATTTAATTAAATAATTTCCATCTAATAGAAATTATCCCATAGTTAATATCAATTTAAATATCTCGGTTCCAAATCGAATATTTAATATTCTCTCAATACATCCTTAGACCGAAAAGACAATCGACATAGTGTGACCCTATAGGCCTTCACATATCGACACTAATTCAATTAAGGTCCATACGGAACTTCTAGACTGCGCCGTATGACGAACTCACTATGTGAAGTACGTTTACATGAATCCAGCAAACATAACTTTTATGTGAGATGATAAGTTTCTTTCATTTGCGACACACTTGATCAAGCTTAGGATTTGTCATGTGTCTATCCAAATGGCTTGATCACTTTATCTCATTCATATTAGTCGATAACTAGACCATATTCTAAATATGTCCCTTGCATTGACCAATGACTTGGTCGACCTAATATCACTGAGAAGTTGAGTGTTCTCTCGAATATCCAATCGAGGAATGAATCCTATTCTTGGCTAAACTACCACCTTAATTTACATTATAATGCACCCAACACGAGCCGTATCTTATCCTATAAGGAGTTTAAGCTTAAGACAGGGTCAAAGTACATTACTCTATAAACAAGGTGCGTATTGACCTCAAGTCAAAGGACCTTCATCTCCCACACGCTGATAACACTCTAGACATGTCTAACAAATAGTTTATCAGCAGGGTATACCAATATTTTCCAAAATATCCATGTGTCCATCACTAGTAACCATTACTAGCAGCAGGTGAGACATACTACATTCTCTAAGATTGTGATGCAGTCCACATGTCGACTTATAACATATCATCGATATTCCATTCTCGATGATCATTGGTCGAGACTATTTTAGAGTTACGCTCTATCATCAATATCTCACTCTATTAATGACAACATAAGCTCAAGGGATGCACATTAATGAATATTTACAGACAATCAAATAATAATTCAATAATCGCAAATGCCATAAATATTAATCTTATTAATAATACGAATGTGTTCAAGTACATTTGTCTCTAATAATGATTGTCTCTAGGACATACATACTTTCAAGAACTTAATGCTTATCTATAGTAAATTTGCCATGATCTCCTTACTTTCTTCGATCCTTATCTGAATTTTTTTGTCATGCTTTCTCTTGAGGCGAGGGTCTTTCGAAAACAACCTCTCTACCTCCCAAGGTAGGAGTAAGGTCTGCGTACACTCTACCCTCCCCATCCTCTCAGACCCTACTTTGTGGGGGGAATGTTGTTGTTGTTGTACTTACACTACAAGTTGTTTGATTGTGTGCATGTGTCCTTGTTTATTTGTCATTCTTGAGTTTTCTCAGATGATCATAGTTCATGTATTTGTGGTTTCGATCATGCTGAAAAACTTAATATGGATTATTTCTGGGATATGGTGTAGGGTTTCTGGTGATTGTTATACATTTACCTTCTTGTATCCAAGTTGTTTGATGCTATTAGATTCTTCTGGTCAATTCATTAGGTTTATTAACTGATTAGGTGAGGCAAAATTGTGACTTGAATCGTTTACATATGTATGAGAGGTTAATCTATCTTCATTGACATTTATACTATGACTATCTTGTGCTTGAACTGTATTTTACAGTTTAATAACCTTATCCGGAAAAAATCTCACAATTGAAGCTGTGATGCTGTTATAGTGGTGTATGTTCTGTTTTTAGTCTACCTGAATATGTTGATATCTGGTTTGAGAATTTTGAGCTGAAAAATTACATTCTGAGAGTTCTTTCATGGCATTGAGTCTTCAATTTTTTTCTTGAGAATGCTGTCTTAAAACAAGCTTGCTTGTACAGTAGGGCATAAGCTATGCTCTTGTTAGAGTTTGCATGATTGGCTTCTTTTTAGTGTGCATATGTTTATAAATAAGAAAACCATTGGATTCTTTTGTTGACTTTTCGACTTTTTGGTCAAAAACGTTTATGTACTCTTTTGAATTACTAACAAGTTTATGAACTGGAAGTTAGCTTTTGGATGAGACAGTGTATCAGATTTTCTGTATTTCTCCTTGGCTTATCCTCATTTTCTTGAAAAGATCAAACAAAAAAGCCAGTATTTGAGGTGTAAATTCTGATGATTGAAAAATTTGATTTGTTTATAGAGAGGAGGCAGTCAGAATCTTCTCGCATCAGGGAGAAGTATCCTGATCGAATTCCGGTATGATCATTGTTATTTGAAGATAGTCTTGGCATTAAGTCACAGCTAGTACACTCTTATTAGCTTCTCTCTGACATTCATGTTTCCTATTTCAGGTGATTGTTGAGAAGGCAGAGAGGAGCGATGTCCCTGATATTGATAAGAAGAAGTAAGTTCGTACTTTCCTTTTTTCAGTGTTTTTAACGTTCAATTTTCAGAATAAAGTTCTTTTATGAGCTTCTACCCTAAGGTAATTAAATTTGTGGAATCCAATTATATTGATTGTATTTTGGCATGTGCTACAGGTAAGTTGCATTCTTGTTCCCATTTGTGGTTATTGTTCACATCTAGGTACAGGAATGTCTTTATGTATCTTAATTTTTGCATCAAACTTTTGGTGTTTTATGAAACACCAATTCTGGCTGCAAGCTGGTTTTGTTTGCCATGATAATTTGGTTTCATGTTTGTACCTATTAGTTTGAGATAAGGATATTATCATGTTGTATTCATCTTTCATACCACTTTATGAGATAAGGACATTATCATGTTGTATTCATCTTTCATACCACTTTATGAGATAAGGATATTATCAGGGGAAGTTGGGGTGATTACACTTTATGAATGCTGCAAGCTTCTCTAGGTGTGTTGTATTCATCTTTCATACCACTTTATGAGATGGTTAAAAAACACATTTTTTTTCATACCAACAGCCATTAGGAGAACTGGGAAGGTTGATGGAAAATGCTATGCATTTTTGATAAATTCAAATTTTAACTAATGTGACTGTTGTCTATCCTTGAGGTTCTCGTAATTAAATAAGTGAATGCATGTGCTCGCTTTCTTTCCATGGAGAATGGAATTGTGTTTAGAAAGCTCAACTTAATTTAGTGACTTGGTGAGAATGGACCTATGATCATTCGGATGTTTCTTCTGTGTAACTAAGCGCAGTCAGGTGATGTTCAAGTGACATGTTAATTGTTCATTAGTGGTCAAAATGTCGGCAGTATCCAATACTGTTATTGTCGCTTATGGATCTTACACATGAGTTGATAAAGTTGAATTGTGGTAGCTGCTCTAGTAATGCTCAGTTGTCTTAACTTGTGATGCAGATACCTCGTCCCAGCTGATTTGACTGTTGGCCAGTTTGTTTATGTGGTGCGGAAGAGGATCAAGCTCGGTGCTGAGAAGGCCATCTTTGTATTTGTCAAGAACACTTTGCCTCCCACGGGTAAGCAGAGTGATTGAGTAGGTCTTTTACTTGTTAGGATTGTTGTATGATTACATCTTTCATTGCAGCTGCTCTGATGTCTGCAATTTACGAGGAAAGCAAGGATGAAGATGGATTTCTCTACATGACATACAGTGGAGAAAACACATTTGGGTTCGTTGAGCTTGGAAAGTAATAAATAAAGTTACTATCTCTAGTGGTTACTATCTCAATTGTAAATCTGCCATTTCTTTGATCTCGTTGTGGATTGCTAACGTTAGTCATTTGTTTTCATTTGACATATACATCAAATATATTGTCCTCGTTGGAATAACCTTACAATGTACAGATTGCAACTCTTGATCTCTTATCCAATAATCCCTTTCATCTAAGTTGATCTTTTTTTTTTTTGTTATAATTATTTTTTCTTTAATGTTTATGAACCCAACATATCGGAAACAGCCTCCCTACCCCACTAAGTATATTCTATCTTCTCCAGATCCCACTTGTGGGATTACACTAGTATGTTCCGTCTTTCTGCTAAACTGGATGGATTGAACTCAGAATTCATTAGATGCTTTTTATGAATGTGAACTAAATATCGTAAGTAAATAGCTCGTGGTTGTTCAATCGTTTGATAACCAATCATTCTTTGATAAATGATCACTATGAATTGTGGGATTACACTAGTATGTTGTTGTTTATGAATCCACCGCAGTCATTGGAACTAATACCTTGACCTTGTGGATGAGATTACGTCTTGGTAGCAATTAACTATCATGAGCTAATATTCACTTCCTTTGGTTTTTTAAATCATGTTAGAAACTTCAAAAGTTTGATAAATTAGACATGATTATGATTAAGATATTTGTCCTTCGCACACAATCGTGATTGTATATGTGCTAAGTTTCTAGTTTTCTTTGCACATCACTCGAAGTTAAATGCATTAACAGTGTAAAATTTATACTGCTGGTATAGTTTAACTTGTAATATTAAGTTAGTTACACTTTTTAGTCAGATACCAATTAACCTATATCAGAGAGACTTGATGTAGATTGTAATTACCTTATAAGTAGTCTAAAGGGCAGTAGCTCCTGATATGGCCGGACCACAAGGATCTATAAGTAATCTAATGTACACATATTCTTTACACCATCCGTGCAGGGAACTTAAACTCGCCCAGAAACAAGCCACTACCGGAAGCTAGCAACACTAACCAAATGAAACTGGTTAAACCTAAGCAAGTCGAGATATAAATGAAGCATTACAATCCATGATTTCTATTTGTAGCCCCTAAATAGACATGTTTAATCTGAAATCCTTTTACAGAAGGCAAGATAAAGATTAGACAATCTTTTATCTCTCTTATTTCATGAAATGGATGAATTTTTCTTTTGGGATTTGCTCCTAACCCATTTGATGAACATTGAAGGACCATTTTTCACCTTCTGTGCACCAGCCACTGCCACTGCTTTGACTTTGCCAATTCCTGCTGATGATGAAGTACTAGCTTTCTTCTTGTTTCCATTTTCTTTGCTGCTTTTATAATAGCTATCATCTTCATCCATTGCACCTATGCCTCCTGCACCCCATTGATCCGCCCAGCTTGGTCCATCACTAGCCATAAATCCTTTCCAATAAAAAAAATCAAGAAACTCTTAACCAAATTAAACTGTGAAATTATTTTGAAAAAAAAGAAAGAGAAAACATTGAAGGGGTTGAGGGATTAACCTTACTAGAGCTTGTAATTGGTAGAATTTTTGATGTAGTTAGGAGGAGAGCTGAGGAAATAGGATGTCTCTTAAACTTAGTGTGTTCCTTTTATAGAAGACTTGCTAACTCATAAGATTACTTTCTCTTGAAGTAAACGTTGTTGGGCATTACATTATTAGTTTATTCTTCTGAAAAAGAAGGGCTTAAAGGTTCTCAATCATCACCTACCTAGCTTGTGAGTGCTTGTGTATAAAAGTAGAATTTAGTGGATGAAGTGGAAGGATTTAGTTTTAACCAAAAGTAAGACTCATGGTTTGGCTTTTCCTCAAATGACAAGCACTTGCAACAAAATTGTTGTCCTCACCCTAACTCCACTGCCACTTATGCTTGCTTCCACATGTAAGATAACAAAAGTTTTGGATTGATGTGATTGTGTTAAAAGTTAAAACACAAGTCATTTTGGCAGGATTGAACATGTGGACTTAGATAGCGTGTGTATGCTAAATGTACACTCTTAGATACATTCTCCCACATGCATAAATGTTGTATGGTGATCAGGGACAGAGCTAAGTGAGTAAAGGTGTTTGAATGTCCTTTGTTGAAAAGTTATACTGTGCTTATAAGAGAAATATATATTTTTATGGTTATATAAAAACTGTTGAATCTCCCATGATATAGAGGAAAACTCTAATAAAGAGAAAGGCTTTAAAATGTTTCAACTAACAGACACTCTTAGTTTTCGAATCTTTTTATATAAATTATTGGCTCCACTACTAATGGTTGAGAGTCGTGTACTTATAGAGGCAAGGCATAGGTGGATAAATCCTCTTGGATCAGGGAAAGCAACAGTAGTAGATGAAGGAATTTGTACATCCATATATGCATATTTCATTATATCAATTTGAAGTGTTATCGATGTACTACCAATGGACTTTAAACAATTCATTAATGAGAAGGAATAGGTTCCAAAGTTCCTTGAAAGTATATAATCTCAGGATGATCATTTTATCACATTTAGAATAGTAGCCACGTTAAGATTACATTGGAAAATTGAACAAGGAAAAGGCAAGTCAAGTTGACTCCTATGACGAGGCTAGAGGTCGTAGAACTTCTCATGAGAAGTTTACTTCTATTCAGGGTAAGGAATGTGCTATAGCGACAAGTGTAAACATGAGGAAATCGACACGAAAAGCCATTGTTTATAGCTAGGGTTTTGGCTACTGTTAAAAAGGGCAATACCCATCACGGGATTGGTAGGCAATACCCATCATGGAATCGGTATCTTGTATATATGGTATATATATTTGATGTATATTGTAGTGTATTTGTTACCTAAATTAGGAAGGTTTTAGGAATAGAATAGGAATATGATTCTCCTATTTTGTAACTTGTATAAATACCTATTCAATTAATGAAAATAATCAAGGGGGTTATTTCTTTCATGATATCAAGAGACTAGGTCTAACAAAATTTTCTCTACCAAAATTTTGTACACTTTCGGCCGAACCCCCCCCCCCCTCGGGTTTTCTCTTCCAAAATTTGTCTTCTGCTCTCAAAATCTCTCTTACTATTCCCAAATTTCTCCTTCTTCGTTGTTCTTTCAATATGTCTAAGAACAATTATCATCCTGCTCTCATGGTTTCTAACGTCAAGAACAGTATCCCTATTGTGCTTGAGATGGAAAACGTCCAATATGCGACGTGGGCGGAGTTGTTTAAAATTCACGCTATCTCCCATCAAGTTATCCATCACATAATTCCTCCCGCTACACCTCTTCCCGCCGAGGATCCTCAGTTATGGATTACTCTTGATGCTACCGTTCTCCAGTGGATCTATTCCACTATTTCGGTTGACCTTTTACAAACGATATTGAGCCGGATACCACGGCTATGGCTACCTGGAATAGATTGCGTGACATATTCCAAGATAACCAACATTCACGTGTCGTCACACTCGAGCAGGAATTCTCTCTAGTTCGCATGGAAGAATTTCCAAACGTCTCTGCATATTGCAAGAAACTCAAGGAGTTGGCGGATCAACTCCGTAATGTTGGTGCACCTGTAACAAATAATCGTTTGGTTCTACAATTGGTTGCTGGCCTTTCGGAGGCCTATAATGGTGTTGGAATTCTCCTTCGTCAAAGCAACCCTCTTCCCGCCTTTTATCAAGCCCGCTCCATGCTTACTTTGGAAGAAGCCGATTTGGCAAAAAGGGCAGCTACCGGAGCAAGCCCCGTCGTCATGATGGCGTCCTCCCCAAGTTCTTCAGGTTTTGTTGAGAATTCGGGCCAAAACCATACTCATGGTGGCGGCAAAAATAATCGTAAGAATAATAACAAAAACCACGGGGGCAAACGCGGCGGTTCCGGTGGTCAACAAGTAGGCAGTGGGCCCCGTCCAGTGAACAGTGGCCCACCACCCCTCTGGTCCCAGCAGTGGGGCCCATGGCAGTGGGGCTGGGAAGTGGGTCGTGGGCCAGCAACCCCCACTTCCCAGCAAATCCCGGCCCCGCAGGGGCCGGCCGGCCTTTCGAGCCCGAAGAACCGGCGGTGGCGGCCCACCGGCCGCCGGGGCCCGCCAGCCGCGCGGGGCCCAAAGAGCTACGGCCCGGTTCAGTCCCATCCTGGAATACTTGGGCCCCGACCTCCGCAAGCCCACCACGCAGCAGGCCCCACTCAGACCGATATCGAGGCCGCGATGCACACTTTGGGGTTGACTCAACCGGACCCAAATTGATATATGGACACTGGTGCCACTACTCACATGACTTCCGATTCAGGTACTCTATCATCTTATTCCAATTTGAGCAACCCTCGGGGTATAATTATTGGTAATAGTAACTCTATTCCAATTCAGGGTTATGGTCAGAAAACGTTGTCTCCCCCCAATCCACCCCTTATCTTGAAAAATACTTTACATGCCCCCAAATTGATTAAAAATTTAGTGTCTGTCAGAATGTTCACCACTGACAATTGCGTTTCTGTTGAATTTGATCCTTTTGGTTTCTCTGTGAAGGATTTCAAGACGGGGAGTCATCTCATGAGGTGTGATAGTATGGGGGATCTTTATTCTATCATGCCCGGTTTCAGTCCATCGAGTCAAGCCTTGCCGTCATCTTTTGTAGCCATTTCTCCTTCCTTGTGGCATGCTCGCCTTGGTCATCCGGGATCTTCTATTTTATCAGTTTTAGATAAAAATAGCTTTATTTCTTGTAAGGGTACGAGTCGTACTCAAATTTGTCAATCTTGTTCGTTAGGAAAAATTGTTAAGTTGCCATTTGTGGACTCAAATTCTCATACTTCAAAGCCATTTGATATTATTCATAGCGACCTATGGACGTCTCATGTTCTAAGTTCGTTAGGTCATCGATATTATGTTCTTTTTTTGGATGATTATTCTAAATTTTTGTGGGCGTTTCCAATTGCCAATAAATTTCAAGTGTTTTCCGTCTTCATAAAATTTAGAGCATTCATTAGAACACAATTCGAAAGAGAAATAAAAAATATTCAGTGTGATAATGGGAAAGAGTATGACAATAGGGTGTTTCGGGAGTTCTGTGATAATAATGAGATCAATTTTCATTTTTCCTACCCTCATACATCTTCTCAAAATGGGAAAGCTGAACGCAAAATTCGTTCCATAAATAACATTGTCCGCACTCTGTTACTTCATGCTTCCGTACCCCCATATTTTTGGCATCATGCTATGCAAATGGCAACATATCTCCTTAACATAATTCCGTCCAAAGGTCTGACATATTCTTCCCCCTCCAAATCCTATATAATAAGAACCCTTCTTGTTCTCATCTTCGGGTTTTTGGGTGCTTGTGTTATCCGTTATTCCCATCCACCACAATTAACAAACTTCAGGCTCGGTCTACTCCGTGTGTATTTTTGGGTTATCCGTCTAATCATCGTGGTTATAAATGCTTTGATTTATCCTCTAAGAAAATCATAATTAATCGCCATGTCATTTTTGATGAAACCCAATTTCCTTTTACGAAAGTTCATACTCCCGAGCCTAGATCGTATAATTTTTTGGATGACCAAATATCCCCGTATATTTTTTGGCATTTTTCAGACATCTCCCACACCCAAAACTCTCCAGCGGGCCCACTACCCGCTGGCCCCACTACCCGCTGGCCCCACTACCCGCTGGCCCCACTGTACCGTCCCACGTTCCAAGCATTCTTTGGATCGGCCCCA
Source organism: Anisodus tanguticus (assembly GCA_034509755.1). NCBI lineage: Eukaryota > Viridiplantae > Streptophyta > Magnoliopsida > Solanales > Solanaceae > Anisodus > Anisodus tanguticus. Next base: position 36,737,985 of record CM067548.1, on the reverse strand, counting down.
AGCAATTGGGCCGTCCACCCCACTTACGGAACTGGTCTAGTGGTTGCTCCAGACTACCGATTTGGGCCAGCAGGCCCACTGCCTGCTGGCCAGTCCGTCCCGAGCCCATCAAATTTCCAAAATTCACTCAATTCTTCCTCGAGTCATAGATCGGTCACTCGTAGTCAACGGGTATTTTTACACCTAAAAGACATTTTAATTTATATTCTGATGTCTCTAAATCCCCCTTGCCCCGTAATCCGGTGTTAGCCTTAAATGACCCTAATTGGAAAATTGCTATGACTGATGAATATAATGCTCTTATTGATAATAAGACGTGGGAGTTGGTGCCCCGTCCATCTGGTATTAATGTTATTAGGTCTATGTGGATTTTTGCTCATAAAGAGAATTCGGATGGGTCATTTGCTCGACATAAGGCGCGGCTGGTGGGTGATGGTAAGACTCAGCAGGTTGGGATAGATTATGGGGAGACGTTTAGCCCGATAGTCAAGCCGGCTACTATTCGCACTATGCTTAGCTTGGCTCGTTCAAAGACTTGGCCTTTTCATCAGTTGGATGTCAAGAATGCTTTCCTACATGGTGATCTCAAGGAAACAGTTTATATGCATCGGCCGTTGGGTTTCAGGGATTCTAACCGTCCTCATCATGTTTGTTTGTTGATCCACGGGCCTAGTATACGAGGTTTGCTGACTTTGTTTCGACTATTGAGTTCACTCACAGCAGGTCAGATAATTCCTTCTTCATCTACCGTCGTGGTTCGTCCTTGGCCTACATTCTGTTGTATGTGGATGATATCATTTTGACTGCCTCTTCCGATGCCTTACGCTAGTCTATCATGGCCAAGCTCACTTCTGAGTTTACTATGAAAGACTTAGGGCCCTTGAGTTACTTTTTGGGGATTGCCGTCAAGCGTCATTCAGGTGGTTTGTTTTTTTCTCAAAGAAAGTATGAGACTGAGATCATCGAGAGGGATGGGATGTCATCTTGTAAGTTCATTTCCACTCCAGTTGATACAAAGCCCAAACTTAGTACAGAGGCCGACGCACCATATGAGGACCCGACCCGCTATCGTAGTCTTGCAGGGGCCCTTCAGTATCTTACGTTTACCAGACCGGATATTACGTATGTTGTTCAGCAGGTGTGTTTATTCATGCATGATCCCAGAGTTGAGCACATGAATGCAATCAAACGCATCATCCGGTATATTCAGGAGACACTGGACTATGTTTTACATTTGTATCCTTCATCGACATCCACACTTGTCTCATACACAGATGCGGATTGGGGTGGTTGCCCGGACACCAGACGGTCTACGTCAGGATATTGTATGTTCTTTGGCAACAACTTGGTCTCGGGGGCAGGTACGCGTATGTCATGTCCCGTCAAGATATCAAGTTGCAGACATCTTTACAAAGGGTCTTCCCTCGGTACTCTTTGAAGATTTTAGGGACAGTCTCAGCGTTCGAAGACCGCCCGCTATGACTGCGGGGGTGTGTTAAACAAGGAAATACCCATCACGGGATAAGTAGGCAATACCCATCACGGGATTGGTATCTTGTATATATGGTATATATATTTGATGTATATTGTAGTGTATTTGTTACCTAAATTATGATTATACACTTACCATAATTGTATAGTTAGAATTATGGTAGAATAAGGTTTTAGAAATAGAATAGGAATAGGATTCTCCTATTTTGTAACTTGTATAAATACCTATTCAATTAATGAAAATAATCAAGGAGATTATTTCTTTCAGCTACGAAGAGAGATAGAGAGAGAGTCGGTGAGAGAGAACTTTTATTTCCAATCTCACTCAAATGAACTAACTTGTTCTAGAAATATCTTCCCCTTTATATACAAAACAAAATAAAGGAAAAGTAAAACTAATCTATTACATTTTGGGCCTCAGCCCGTATTACGGATAAATAAATGAATTGGGCCATAGCTGCTACGTTGGGTCAGGAGAAGATTGGGCCTGAGTTTCAACACCACCACACCCCCCCCCCCCCCCCCCCCCATACAAGTTGGAAAGGGGTAAGACTCCCAACTTGGAGAGAATAGAATGATGCAAAAGGCCGGTGAGAGGCTTTGTAAAGACATCTGCTAGTTGTGAGCCAGTAGGAATATGACGAAGAGCTACTAATCCATCACCAAGCTTAGCCCGGATGAAGTGGCAATCCACCTCAATTTGTTTGGTGCGTTCGTGGAAAATAGGGGTTTTTGCAATATGGATAGCTGCATGGTTGTCACAAAATACTGGTCTATGAGTAGAGATAACAATGCCAAGATCAGATAATAGTTGAACAACCCAAGATAATTCAGCCACAATTTTGCTCATGGCCCTGTATTCTACTTCAGTAGATGAAAAAAAGACTACAGACTGCTTTTTGACCTTCCAACCAATAAAGGAACCACCCCGTAGAACACAAAAACCAAAATTAGAACGCCTTGTATCAGGACATGCAGCCCAATCACTATCACAGTAAGCATGAAAAGAAAGATCAGGCCCATTGTTGAGAAAAACACCGACCTCAGAAGAACCTTTAAGGTATCGAAGGAGATGCAATACAGGTTACATGTGTAAGTGAGAAGGCTTCTGAAGATATTGACTCAAATATTGCACAACAAAGGACAAGTGTGGCCTAGTATGAATTAAAAATTAAGTTTACTCGCAAGACTCCTGTAGGTCTCAGGATTGGGCAATGGAACACCCATATCAGCTCTCAACTTGACAGTCAGGTTAAGGAGACAAACTACAGGACTAACATCAGAACAATTATACTCCTGAAGATGGTCTCTAATAAATTTTCTTTGATGGAGTAGTAAACCAGTAGGGGAATAGGCAACCTCAATGCCTAAGAAATAATTCAGAGTCCCTAGATCCTTTATTTTGAACTTATTATCCAAGAAAGACTTCAAAGCAGAGATTTCCACCAAATCATCACCGGTTAAGATGATATCATCTACATACACAGCCATTAAGACAATGGAAGAACCAGAATTCTTTGAAAATAAGGAATAATCATTCATAGAGAGGGAATAACCTATAGTGCACAAAACCTGAGACAATTTTGCATACCACTACCTAGAGGCTTGTTTCAGACCATAAAATGACTTTTGAAGAACCAAGGACACGAGCTAACCTCAACCAACTAACGATTTTTCTGTGGATGCAGGTCCAAGTCTATCATCGTGGGGCGACATCACATTATTACTAATCTGTTTGTTCATGTTTACAGAATAGGGAAAGCGCTACAACTATCACATGACAGTGTAAAAGAGTTATCAAATCAAGAGGGACACAGTCGACAAGATAAACATTATCGAACCTAAAGGGTCATAATTGAAAGTCCGAGCAGTGTAAAATCGGCCTAGGGGTCGCAGTGTTCGCTCAATAAGGTCAAGTGGCGTAAATCCAGCCGAAGAGGTCGCAGTGTCCTCTCAACAGAGTCTGAGTGACGTAAAACCGGTCGAGTGGTCACAGTGATCGCTCACAGAAGTTTGAGTAGTGTAAAACCGGTCGGAGGGGCTGTAGTGTCCGCTTAATAGAATCAAAGTAATGTAAAACTGGCCAAGAAGATCGCAGTGATCGCTCACAAACTTTGAGTGGCGTAAAACCGGCCGAAGTGTCACAGTGTTTGATTTAACAAAGTCAGAGTAACGTAAAACCGATCGAGAGGGGTCCAATGATCGCTCACAAAAATCCGAGTGACATAAATTCGGCCGAAGGGGTCGCAATGTTCACTAAACGGAGTCTGAGTGATATAAAACCAGTCGATGGGTCTCAATTATCGCTCACATAAGTCTGAGTGACATAAAATCAGCTGAATGTGTCGCAGTGTTCGCTCAACAGAGTTAGAGTGATGTAAAATCGATCAAGAGGGTCGTAGTGATCGCTCACAAAGTCAGAGTGGTGTAAAACCGACCGAAGGGGTCAAAGTGTCGGCTCAACAGAGTCAGAGTGACGTAAAACGGCTGAGAGGGTCGCAGTGATCGCTCACAAAGTCTGAGTTGCATAAAACTGGCCAAAGAGGTTGCAGTGTCCGCTCAATAGAGTTAGAGTGGCGTAAAACCGGCCGAGAGGGTCACAATGATCGCTCACAAAGTTTGAGTGGCGTAAAACTGGCTGAAGGGGTCACAGTGTCCACTCAACTGAGTTTGAGTGACGTAAAACCGGCCGAGGGGGTCGTAGTGATCACTCACAGAAGTCTGAGTGGCGTAAAACCAACCGAAGGTGTTGTAGTGTCCGCTCAACAGAGTTAGAGTGATGTAAAACTGGCTGAAAAGGTCATAGTGTTCGCTGACAAAGTCCGAGTGGCATAAAATGGCCGAAGGGGTCACCGTGTCCGCTTAACAGAGTCAGAGTGACGTAAAATCAGCCAAGAGGGTCGCAACGATCACTCACAAAGTTTGAGTGGCGTAAAATTGATCGAAGGGGTCGTAGTGTCTGCTCAACAGAGTTAGATTGACGTAAAACTGGCCGAAGGGGTCGCAGTGATCGCTCATAGACGTTTGAGTGGCATAAAATTAGTTAAAGGGGGTCGTAGTGTCTGCTCAACAGAGTCAGTGTGACATAACATCGGCCAAGGGGGTCGCATTGATCACTCACAAAGTCCGAGTGGCATAAATCCAACCAAATGGGTCGCAGTGTCTGCTCAATAGAGTCAGAGTGACATAAATCTGGTCGAGGGGGTCGCAGTGATCGTTCACAGAAGTTCGAGTAGCGTGAATCCGGTCGAGGGGGTCGCAATGTCCACCTAAGTGAGTCAAGCGATGTAAAACCAATTGAGAGGCTGCAGTATTCAGTGAAAAAATCCAAACAACTAGCAAATACGTCGAGAATATCGTTCATCTACAATAAAATCAAACAATGTTGAGAAGACACCCGTTCAAATCAATCAAAAAACACTCCACGATGTTGTCAAGTAAAAGGAAACAAGTTCGGAGCTGCTCAGAGTATCAGCCAGTCAAGTCAGATCCATAAGCATGCAGAGTAACGTGGAAATCTTTCTTGCGCAGTTGGTCGAGAAATGGTTCCACGAGAGTCAAGCTCTCTAGACAGGAGTCAGAAGCCACTCCAATGTCATTCTCAGCCACACTTGTTCTTTTATTTTTAGAGGATTTAAAAAATTTAAGCATATCTAGGATAACATATGACCTTCTTTCTAGAATTTGTAGTTGCCATACCACTGTATTGAAAAACTTATATGTGTTTGTGGTGACAACCTATACATGAATTACTTCTTGTGTGAACAATATAATGCCTTCTCCCCCTTCCTTTGAGTGTCATGTGTTGTATGATGTTCCTGAGGTATCTATCTGGAATGTTGTGTGTTATTTAAGAACGGTTGGCTAGATGAGTTAGACATACCCTTATATATAGGTTCTCTGTTAGGTGTATGTTACTCTTGATTCATTTATTCAAGATATATGCAAGAAGATGTTCATTATGCTTTAATCTTTAGTTGGTTCATGTGAGCATGTTTTCTTTGAATCAACATGACCTGTCTTAATTCTATGTGTTAAGAATGAATAAATAGTATCACTGCCTTTCTCTAAGTCTTAGAAATCAACAGAGTTATTTATTTAGTTGTATTTATCCATCATATTTAAATTGACACAACTTGTTTGCTTTAGTTTCTGAAGAAATATACAATGAGCTGCTAGAAACTGAACATGAGTTTAGTGTGTGGTCTGTATTTGTATTTTAAAGAGTACGAAAACCTTTTCTTTGATTTTGTAATGTTCATATTGTGGTTTGCCTTTTCCCAGCTTCTGTTAGTTACTTTGGCAAAAGTATACCAGGGTATATTTCTGGTTCTACTAGGTATAAGAACTGGATGTATACCCAGGTCGTATATTGCTATATATTCCCAAATATATCGTGTGTATTCTCATCTCCTCTGGATGTTGGTCCTTCTATATGCCTTGAATGCATTTAAATTGGGCCTTGCATATGTGTAAATTCGTATGATTATTTGGGCTTAATTGTTTTCCTTTAGGGTCTGCATGTGTTATTGGGCCTGTTATTGGCTCGGTATACTGTCTATTTCTTCGTATCCCAATAGGAATTATTTGCCTACTAGGCTGCTAGCCTGTTGCTGAAAATAGCCGTTAAGTCTGTATGACTAAGTATTAATTGTACATTTCATGTTTATATCATTGTTTGCTTTGCTTTCATTACGATAAGCTTAGGTACGTTCTAACTCCAATATTTGTTTCCCCTTCTCTTCACATGATCTTGGGGCCCACAGGGCCCATCTCCTTTGCATATGTCTGATCGAGTCATTGGGCCTATGAGCCCAACAACATCATTCTTCATCGAGTTCGGTTGAAATGATTTTAATATTTGCATGAAGGCCCAATCATGGGTAAAAAAAGTAAAAGGCCAATTCATGGGTAAAAATAACATAGAAAATAGATTTTAATTTTTTTGTACGCGGTAATTAGTGGGCCGGTATACCCATTAGCCCGCTTTTATTTTATTGATTACTGTACTTGCTAATTGTAAAACTTAAATATTATTGGAACCCTATATTAAAACTTAATTATTAGAGTTGCTATTTCTATGTCTTTGAAATAAATAAAGAGATTGCTTTTGGATAAATAATAAAAATCGTTTAATGTTTTCATTGTATACATCTTTGAATCAAACCAAGTTTGGAAAATACTTTGAAAAATGTGAAATTGGTTTAAATAAATCAATTCTTGAATAAATTCATTTTGACTAGTTTGTAGTTATCTTTCAATATAAAAATAGGGAAATCCTTTAAGACTATAGTTTCGGGTTAAGGGAACAAACTCTTATTTGGTTGGCCTCTTTTTATAAGAAATAAAGATTTTATTTGATCAAAGTTGTTTTCTAATTCTTTACTTTAAAGAAAACAAGTGTTTTACTATCTCTTTGGTGGAAAAAGAAAACGGAAAATACTTTTCAAAATGGTGGAATTTTGCGAAAAAGGGATCTTTGTGCATCAATCTTTGAAAGTGTGTAAAAGCTTTTGGTGGAAAATGATCTGAATGACTATTATTTTGTAATATTTTAAACACATAAGCATTTTAAAGCAATTTTTATTATATAAGATCTGAGGTTAACCGTATTTTACGGATCCTTAATACCGGGGTACCTAACACCTTCCCCGGGGGATCATTTGAACCCTTACTCAAACTCTGCTTAATATTGGATTTTTCTTTTGTTTGAAAAAATCTTTAAAATAATGGTTTTCCTATCTTTCCTTATAAAGTAGGTGGCGACACTAAAAATAAATATAATCTTAAGAGTCCACAAGTTATCCAGTAGCTTTTATACCCCGCGTAAAAGTGAACTGTAACAAAGGCCCTTTGTGACCTTAGAGCAAGCATCAATTTGATGTCGTTCACTATTTTCAAGAAATTAGGTTTTGTCACGACCTCTTTTCAGGAATCTTGATTGCACTTACACATTCCCACTGGTAGGCGAACCACTTCCCCTATAAACAAAACAATATGAAGAAAATGCTTAAATATAATTGAAACATCAATACACCCCCAAGATATTGGCTGTGATACAAGAGCACTAATGCGGAATACAAATCTAAATGAAGGCAACAAAGCCAAAACTGAATAACATGATCAAAATGTCTATCTATGTCTTTCGAATCCAAATGTAAAGACATAGTGAAAGAAGAAGCAACCAAGACATGCCGGAAGAAGCATCCTCACCCTGGAATGCCAAATTCCACCTGCTCGGGCTCACGCTCGAGCTCGCAAACTAGTAGAAGGACTTGTTCTGCATCAGAAAAGATTAGGGCTGGCCAGTGGGCCGGGACGGCCCGACCCCGTCCCGAGCCCGCCCCGGTCCCGCCACGACCCCGCTTAAAAAAAATAATAATAATAACGGGGGCGGGACTCGAACTCGGGACGGGACGATGTCTCGTCCTGCCAGACCCGAGCCCGCCCCAGGCCCGCCTGACCCGACCCCTCCCCGAGCCCGTCCCGACCCCGACCCCGACCCCGACCCCGACCCCGCCCTTTTCCCCTCTTTGCAAAAATGGCCGTTGCACCAACTGCCATTTTAGATTATGGCCGTTGGCCAACGGCCATTTTAGCCCCCCTCCCCTCCCCCAACCCCCCTACCCCTTAATATTTATTTTTAACCCATAAGTTATTATATTTACTCTTTAACCCAATTTTTCAACTATAAATAACTCATTTTCTCTTCATCTTTCTCACAAATCTTCCTACAATCTCTCTAATTTCTCAATATATCTCTCTACAAGTCTACATTGTTTGCTAAATATTCAATTTTATTAATTCATTTGGGAATTGGGAGTGAAGTTGGCAACTAGCTTGAGGATCTTCCATTGAGCAAAGTTTCAATTTTCAACCTCTCGATTACACGTCGACGTTACATCGACGTTTGGTACATTCGTTCCTTCATTAAATTATTATTGTCTGTTTATTTTATATTTTTATTTAGCGCACTTAATTTTATTGTCTTTAATTATTTATTATCATAATTAAAATGGAAGGATTAAAAGGTATGTTTAAGGGTAAGGGTAAGAGTGCTTCTTCTAGTAGGGGCAACCAGGGCAAGGGTACTTATTCTAGTCATCTTTTTCCTACACATGATGATTTTGTTGATACTCAATATTTTCCTACAATACCATTAGATTTAGGCCAGGAGCTATTTTCTGGAACTCAAGAAGACTTTAATTTAGACGATGATCTAGATGATATACCCACTAATGTTGATGACAACACACCCACTAGTGTACCTTCAACTGAAATACCTCCTATTCCCCCTAGTATGAGACGAGGTCCAACAAAACGACCATTAAAATCAGATGCATGGACATTTTTTGATAGGGACGTAGAGAATCAAGTGCTATATGTAAAATTTGTAAAAATGTTTTAAAATTTAAAACTGTAAAAATGTTTTAAAATTTAAAATTTAAAATCAAGTAGCCTATTCCCTCTATTTATATTATTGGTTCTGTATTAAATCCTACTATTAAAATAGACGGTACTAAATCACTAATTGAAACTATTTACGATTGTATAGAAGTACTACCACCTCCAAGTCCCAAAAATCTAAATCACCCACCACCTATTGAACAAACTAAAGAAGAAGCGGTGTCTAGCGTAGAACACCAATGCAAAAATATATATAGATTTTATCAACAAGAAAATGCTAGTAACTTACCGGCTTCCATACCATCTTCTTCATCTTCAACACAACCTCACATAAGACATGCTGTTTCTGCGGCTAGTATTGAAAGCCTCAGAAATAGAATGTGCGGCCGTACCTCTACTACTAACCAAATTAGCGAGTTGGATATTTTTGTTTTGCGGGGTTCTCACATCGTATCAAGAAGTTATCAATGAAGATGGACAAGAAGACTTGCTTTGAAATACCGGAGGGGGAATGAGAAGACCTTTCGACACTTTCATTGATGGCTCGAGATGTTTTGAACATTCAAGCGTCATCAACTGCGTCGAAAGCGCTTTTTCTCACAGCGGATATCAAATAGGAGACCACGACACTCATTGGCCGGAGATAGCTTGGAAATTGCAGTATTATTCAGAAATTGGATACGAGCGGAGCGGAGAAGGTGCGGTCAACCGGAGATCAACGAAGAAGATGATGAAAACTACAACGAAATCTTAACCGAAGGTAGTGGAAGCGACGTGGATCAATTTGACCAACAAATACCAATTCCAACCGAAGAACCACATGAAATCATCAAGCAATTAGAACAGGTTTTTTTGAGAATGTAATTTTTTTAATTGCAATTTTATTATGTAATTTGCAACTTTTGGACAACACCACAAAGTTGCAATTTAGATTTTAGACAATTGTATTTGTAATTTTGTATTACAAAAAAATCATATATCTATTAAATAATATAAGAGGCACAAAAGCAACCTTGAGATGTTTTTATTACACTATTTTGTTTTGTTTATTGAGTTTTTTTTATACATATGTTATTTTAAAAAAAAAAGAAAAAAAAAGGAAAACCCGACCGTACCCCACCCCGAGCCCGAGCCCGACCCGACCCCGCCCCGCCCCGATACCGATGGGATCGGGATCGGGACGGGACTGGAGCAGGTCCCGCCAGACCCGACCCCGCTAGGCCCCGCTAGACCCGACCCCCTGGCTCGTCCCGCCCCGGCCCTGCCAGACCCGGCCCGCCAGACCCGAGCCCGGCCCACTGGCCACCCTTAGAAAAGATGCAGCAAGCGTAGCATGAGTACACAACGTACCCCCGTAGACATCATAGGCCGACAACGACGGAAGATACGTAACATAGATAAATATCAAATTGACACCAGACAAACCTATACTAAACAGTTCAGTAGTCCCTAAGTCACGTTGTACACATATCAATACACTGATTCAGCAAGTCAGATTGTTCACATAAAGTTACAATCACAGTCAAGTACAATCAATCCATTCACATATATAAGGACCTTACTATCATAATACCCACTGACTAGTACTCTCTCTTGTCCAAGTCATATTCAAGCTTATCCCCACATATCCGACTTAACACATTAGTTAGAAAATAAACACTTAGATCACAATAACTCCTTTAAGAATACTTATTCAGAGTATTATAACTAAATTAGCCATGAAGACTTTAACACCCTTATTATCATTAGCCTTAGACTTTGTTAAGATTCAATACAAGTACCGTATGGCACACGTAGATTATTCATGTCTACTATCCCAATAAAATCACTTATCACAGGTTAGACTCGGTACCCAATCACACGATCAATTAACAGACAACACACAATGCATATATTTTCTCTGGATCTAGATAATAGTCCTGACATATGGACAACCCTGAAACACGGTAGCAGTGGAAATCAAGGACTTAAACTTACCAATTATAATCACAAACACATGCATAAAAAATTAAACCATACATGACAACCAATTCAATATTTATCCAAGAGCTCACAGATCCAATTATCCAAGTATTCACAGAGACATGCCCAATCTTGGCAATCGGTCCACCTTACCAATCAATAGATAATCAATGCAATGAGATGTGTATGATATGAATGCAATGCAAATACAAGGTACCTTTCGATCAACCGGTATACACACTTCACTGGGGTATGCCATCTAAAAGTGACCTATGAAGGACCCACGAAGTCCATATACCCCTCTGCTCTAAAATAACTCATCGGATCATGAAGCCCAACTGTTGGTTGTAATAATATCATGTTGCAGGCGTGCAACTTCAATCCCCACATATCATATCTATTGCGGCATGTAACCCGAGCCATCTGTAATGCCATCATCATCTCAATATTGCCATAATCTCATAAGTACTTTGCCTTTCCGATCTCTTGAACCCACATCATTTTCATACCACTCCAATGTCAATATCATCAGAACCGTGAATGTATGAATGTAAATGACAATTCAAGGAAAGAAATTGATATGTAATGAGGCCCAACCAAATACAGAGATGATTCTCACATGCTTTCAGAATCCAACATCAATAATCCAGGTACAATCAAGATACCATATCAAAGCATGTCCAAGAACAATAATCCAAGTATGATCGGGATATCATATCAAGCATGTCCAACAGCAATACTTCAAGTACAATCAGAATATCATACCAAAGCATGTCCAACAATAATAATCCAAGTATGATCAGGATATCATATCAAGCATGTCCAACAATGATACTTCAAGTACAATCAGGATATCATATCAAAACATGTGTGATGAATCAACACGACAATATCAAATATGGAGGCGAGCCCACATAATGGCAACAAGCCCACATAACAGTAGTCGGAATCAACTTAAGGTTGATTCCCTAAATCACCCATCAACACAGTTCAACACCGGTACCCACTCAACCGTTCATCACAACCATCTGAGTGGGACCCCCAAACATGCTCAATACCCCTCAATATTTATAATCACTACGTACTTCTATCGGAGTCTCAAAAAACTAAATCATAGCCTACCTCATTGATGAACATGAGCACAAACAAATCATGCATCGGTGATCGCCTTGCCCTTCTGATGCGCCTCACAATAGTTGAAGCATATTCATGTATATATTCTTCGTTAATATAAAGCTTACGCAACATACAAGGATATAAACCTTACAAACACGAATTTACATTACCGATCTAAGCCCACGTCACCAAGACTCAAACTTTAACACTCAAAACCCATTATCACATACTAAGTAATCATATCCTTAAATTAATTTAAAATCTATATACATGTGAATCTTCAATTTAACAATAATCAAAAAGCCCCAATTTGTAACACTAGAAATTCCCCCAATTAAAAATAGGTTTCTACAACCAAATTAAGACTTAAAAGAATGATTATCTATCATCATCCAATCCTAATTCTCAATAATAACACATTTTAATCCATAAACCTCCATTAAAATCAACAACATAACTCTCTTATTCTCATGGGAACTTACCACCATATCCCCCCCAACCTAAGCACACACTACCACACCATTAAAGAGCTTGGATACATAAACTTAAGCTAAATAATGAAGAAAACTCTTACTCAAAGGTTGAAATTGCTCCTAAGGCTCTGAAAATACTCCAAGGCAGCACTAGTTTCAAGGGTTTGCTATTTGAGAAAAAGAATTATGACCTAAAAGTATTTATAGGACACCTGAATAATATTTCCGCCCCAGCGGAATTGACTCTGCTGGAGCGGACCCGCTACGGTGAACAACCCCTCGTTGGGGCGAGGCCGCTTAACACCTCACCATCATCACGACGGACTCGACTCTGCAAAAGCAGACTCGCCCCTGCGAACAGACCATCTGTCATGGCGAAAATTCATAATACCCAACCTTCCACTTTAGCAAATCAACCTCTTGCCGGGACGGACATGCTGGACCGAACACTGATGCCGATGTGGTGGACACCAGACACCAGATCATGAACATCAACCCAAACCTTCCATTGAACACCTGAAATACTCCCGAGGCTCCCCGAACACAAATTGAACATGCTCGTCTATGGTAACCAGTGCTACAACTCGCTCGTACCCTCGAATTTCACAAATAACTGAGCTAAGGCATGCTTTTCTAAAGAATTGTCCGGAAAAACCAAGTATTAAAACTTTACAAATAATGCCACAATACATGTCTGATTGCATCGGGAGGTAAATCAATGACTCGACTAAGTTATAAATGACCCTCTGGAACTACAGGATGTGATGGAACTTGAAAACGAACTCATCTAGACAAAAGTCAAATTTGAGTCAACTAACCAACTCTAAGTTTCTAGTTTTGGGTTTTTCATCTGAAAACTCATATAAATGGACCTCGGGATCTATGTCACCCATCTCTGCACATCACAAACTCTACATATGGATCATTGGAAGGGTAAAATAGTCAAGTAATGGTCTTTAGCTAAAAATGACCGGACTGGTCATTACATCGAATACCAATTAAATAAACGTTCGTCCTCGAATGGAAGATGAAAATAATAAAAATCGATGAGTAACTAAGGAATCCCCTTAATAACCTCATGAGAGTCCCAACAGGCCAGAAATAAATCGATAGCACCTTTTGCTCACTTAATCAATCAACCACTTTTAACTTAATGCCCTAAATTTATATCCCTTCATAATCAGAATTTTTTCATAACTGAATCTTGAACGTACTAACTAACTCTGATCGAATCTCCTGACTTGATCACAACTGTACCTCTTTCACATTAGATTGAATCCACCATCATCACTTAGTTTTACCCATAATCGGAGTCCAACCTGTACTGATAACATAGTCTGATACTACTAGTCTTCCCTCTCAATTATCAATGTCGTCATTGCACCAAATCCCTTAGAACTACATAGACAAATATCATAAGCCCAATTTCTTCAAATCTCCAATTACTATAAGCATACTTACTAATTACCCTGTCGTGCTAGACCCGTAGAAACTCCACTAATTACACTAAGACTCCTCATACCCAATTGTACTTCCTCAATGCATACCAAGTAACCATGCAACCTATTAGAACTGTATGAATCATTGTCATCCGAAGAATATCATCAATCTTACTTGCAAATTCTGTGAGAACCAATAACACTATCACACCTCTATTCCAAATTATAGTACATCGAACCCTTGCCGGTGGTTTACTAGAATACCATAAGTTCTCCATACAACACAAACACGAGTCACTCAACCCCAAATGAACAACTCTGACCTGAAATAAATATGCTCAATCTCTAAATCATCAATTTTCACTCGAATTGGTTCCAAAATCACTAGTAAGCTTTCCATAAGCACGTTATGACCCCTTCCATCTCTCTTCCTCATGAACAATCAATCACTTGTCGGCACCCACAACTTCCAAAGCTGGATTCTATCCAAGTCACCAATTTAGCACCGACGAACCATACCCTTTATTATAATTTCCAAGTTTCCCAACTTCTACCCGATACGCAAGTATGATAGAACCATACGAACTCCAAATACATCAAAGTTTCCGTGTACTTTCTCTAAACTCGCCCACACTATGAACACCTTGTTGAATCTCTATCTATCATATCTTGCTAATTACCATCCTTACCAATTTCTGACGTATCAACCTTAACCTCCATTTTCCTTTTATTGCGTAATTACTTCGAAGTCTTACTACTCAAAATACTCATCCATGCTATCATCCAATAATGTCTCAAGTAGTCTACTACCGGTCGCCCAACACAAACCTCATGGAACATTCATCATAATACTTAGTCAGCTACGATAAACCCACTCCCCCGAGCGTATCAAACCATTTCACCTAGTCTGAAAGATGCGAAATTAGTGACACTATAAACCACATCTAACCTAAGAATTCCCATCGTTTCAATCTGAATCCTTTTCCCATCTTGAAGATGCACCTTACTCAATCCAAGTTAGATCAACCCCGTATTTATCGAATTTCCTACATTTCCCCTCATTCATTCTAATCATGTTCACCACTAACAACCGATCATTACTCAAACCTTTAAACGTGGAAACTCCTCCAAAAAATTTAGCACATCCTATGTACCATCCTTTATAAAATTCCTTGACAGGAAAAGACATCAGCCCACTCTGATTACTCTCATCAACAATCATTTAGTACCCAAATGATAATCCAAACCATCATTGACCTGATCATCGATACCCAAAGCCTTTCATAACTGAATATAATTCAAATCATTGTCAATCTGTTACCATAAATATTCTCATTGACCGACACCTTATTCGAGATTATATTACCATACTTACCTGTGAAAACCCAATCTTTACCTTATCTCGCTGAACCATAACATATCCAACCAACCTTGCAATTTTCCCTGTCCTTCAGTCAATTCTAAGTCATTACACCAGTAATTATAGAACTTCTCAAGTATTAATCTTTACATATCACACCCATAAATTTTGTCCAAGAACTAATGCAACACCCGATAATCCCTCGATAGAACCTCACACTCGTTGATTTTGGTAATTGATGTGATTGATGATGAGGTAGAGTTGAATGTCGAGGTTGATGTATTGAATGGGCGTTGATGGCAATATTGATAAACCATGATGATGAGGTAGTTGAGAGAATGGCAAATACTATGCTTGCTTTTGAGGGCCAAAGGTCCTGTTCTTATGCTCCTGGGCCTTTGGCCTTTGGACTTGGAAAATTGTGGAGTCCCTCCCCTCTGACCTTCCATTGAAGAACTGCCAACCCTTGAGCTCAAGCCACCTCCAATTCATTTGGAGTACGAGTTCCTTGGGCTAAATAATTAATTATCGGTTATTATCTCATCAAAGCTTAATGAAATCCAAATAGAAGCTTTATTGTCAATCTTGAGAACCTATTGAAGAGCAATCGAGTGGAATATTGCAGACATCCGAGGGATAAGTCCGGGTGTGTGTACTCATTGAATCCATCTTGAAGAGAATAGTTCCCCAAGTGTTGAGAATCAACGGAGGTTAAACCCCTCAATGCAAGAGGTTTTCAAGAAATAAATTATCAAGTGGTTAGATGTCGGGGTAGTGTACCCCATTTTTGATAGTGCATGGGTGAGCTCTGTGCAATGTGTACCGAAGGAAGGACGGATCACGGTGGTTCTAAATGATAAAAATAAATTGATACCAATGAGAACGGTAATCGGATGGAGAGTTTGCATGGACTATTGAAAGTTGAATAGTGCTACAAGGAAGAATTACTTCCCCTACCTTTCATTGATCAAATATTTGGTAGGTTGGTGGGAAAATCTTAATATTGCTTCTTAGACGGGTACTCGGGCTATAATCAAATCCAAATAGCTCTAGAGGATCAAGAAAAGAACACCTTCACTTGTCCATATGGTACATTCACCTTTCGAATGATGCCTTTCGGTCTTTGCAATACTCCTGCCACCGTCCAGTGTTGCATGATGGAAATTTTTTATGATCTATTGGAAGATGTTATAGAGGTATTCATGGATGACTTCTCCATAGTTGGGGAGTCATTTGACGCTTGCTTGGAAAATCTCTCCCTTGTATTGAAAAGATGTGAAGAGACCAATTTGATCTTAAATTGAGAAAAGTGTCACTTTATGGTCACGAAAGGCATAGTCCTTGGTCATAAGATCTCCAGGGATGGTATTGAGGTAGAAAAGTCCAAAATTGAAGTGATAGTCAAGTTCCCTCCTCCAACAACTGTCAAGAGTATCCGAAGTTTCTTAGGGCATGTCGGGTTTTATAGAAGGTTCATCAAAGATTTTTCAAAGATCACAAGCCCAATATGCAAGCTCTTGAAAAAAGATGCAAAATTTGAGTTCAATGAAGCATGCCTCAAAGCTTTTGAGGATTTGAAGGAGAAATTGGTTTCGGCTACGATAATTGTGACTCCAAATTGGGATCCTCCTTTTGAATTGGTGTGTGATGCAAGTGGAGTTGCTATTGGGGCTATGTTGGGCCAAAGACATGGCAAAATCCTTCGCCCAATCTACTATGCAAGTAGATCTCTTAATGAAGCTCAAAAGAATTACACGGTGATGGAGAAAGAATTGCTTGCCATTGTTTTTGCTTTTGAAAATTTTTGGTCTTATCATGGGGTTCTAAAGTGGTGGTATACTCCGAGCATGCAGTCCTCCGACATTTAATTGCAAACAAGGACTCGAAGCCATGCTTGATTAGGTGGGAACTCCTTTTACTAGAGTTTGATTTTGAGATAAAAAATTAGAAAGGTTGTGAGAACCAAGTAGCCGACTATTTTTCAAGCATTAAAGAGGCTGGTAGGCTAAAGAATGAATTGGAGATCAATGATGTTTTTTCAGATGAGCAAGTCTTTGCATCATCTCAAGATCGCATCCCTTGGTATGCTGATTTCGCTAATTACTTAGTGAGTGGAATCATGCTGGATCATATAAACTCTCACCAAAAGAAGAAATTTTTGAGAGACTCCCGGCACTACTATTGGGATGAGTCTTATCTCTTCCAGATTTACGCCGATAATATGATTCAAATATGTGTGCCCAAAATGGAAACCTTGCATATCATGAAAGCATGTCATACTTCATCGGTTGGGGGTCACCATGTTAGTCAATGCATGGCCTCCAAAATTCTTCAAAGTGGCTTTTATTAGCCAACAATTTACAAGGATTCTCATAAGTTTGTGAAGCATTGTGACCAATGTCAAAGGGAATGTAATGTCTCTAGAAGGCATGAGTTGCCTATGTCTCATATTATTGAAGTGAAATTATTTGATGTGTGGGATATAGATTTCATGGGGTCATTTGTGAGTTTGTTTGGCAACAAATATATACTTGTGGCAGTTGATTATGTATCCAAATGGATTAAAGTCATAGCCTTTTTGAACAACAAAGGGAAGAGTGTCACTGTGTTCCTCAAGAAGAACATTTTCAGTCTGTTTGGGACCCCTAGAGCCATCATAAGTGATGGAGGCTCTCACTTTTTCAATAGAGTGTTTGCCTCCCTTCTTGAAAAGTATGGGGTAAAGCATAAGGTGACAACTCCTTACCACCCCCAAACAAGTGGTCAAGTGAACGTGTCAAACAGGGAGATAAATAGTATTTTGATGAAGACGGTAAATCTCATGAGGACGGATTGGTCGAGAAAGCTTGATGACGTTTTATGTGCATATATGACGACATACAAGTCTCCTAATGGGATGTCACCGTACAAGTTGGTATTTGGCAAAGCATGTCATCTTCCGGTAGAGGTGCAATACAAGGCACTTTGGGCATTGAAGAAGCTAAACATTGATTGGGAAAATACATCGAAGTTAAGGGTGGATCAAATCAACGAGATGGATGAATTTCGTCTCCAAGCATATGAAAGTTCCATTTTTTACAAGGAGAGGATGAAGTTCCTCCATGACAATAGAATTTTGAAGCAGAAATTTTCACCCAGGGACTTGGTCTTACTCTACAATTCTAGACTCAAGTTATTCCCCGAAAAGTTGAAGTCGCGATGGTCCGGCCCTTTCAAAGTGATGAAGGTCTTCCCATATGGTGTCATTGAATTGGAGAGCAAAGTCGGTCACCTTTTCAAGGTGAATGGCCAAAGAGTCAAGCATTATTTGGGAAGTTTTGATGATCATAGGGTGAACACGATCACCCTCCATGAACCTTGAAGAACTTGTGGTAACATTCATCGGGTCGCGGCGTTAAATCAAGCGCTAATGGGAGACAACCCAATGTTTTTACTTTATTTTCTTTATTTTTCTTTGTTCACTAGTGTTTTTTTACAGTTTGTTAAGTGTGTAGGATCTGCAAACACAGACAAAATGGGGAGGAAATATGGAAAGATGTGCAAAACAAGTCTAAAGATCAAGAGAGACCATTGTGCGGCCTCTTCTGCGGACCGCAGTCGTGGTCCGCGGACCATACAATGAACTGCAAAACTATACAGAGAATCGGAAAACTGAATTCCGAAAAAGGAGGAATTGTGATCCAAACTGCGGCTAGCATTCTAAAATTGCGGACCGTACTTTGGTCCGCAAATTATACCGTGCACCTGAGAGTTTACGAGAAAATTTGTATTTACTAATTCTCTGTGGCAACCGTGCACCTGAATGACATTATCACCATTCACAACTTTTAAAGCATTTTGAAGGGCTCAAAGTGTATTATATTTACTAAATTGAATGTGGCAACCTAATTAAAAAAACAATAAGGGCAAAAAATAAGACAGAGAGAAAAGTTATGTTACATACTTCACCTACAAAAAGTTAGTCTAAGGAGCTATGTATTACCAAAAATAGTTTGAAAGTATATTGATTTAGATGAAGTAATAAACAACAAATACAATGGCATATTTGATAGAGCAAACTGTTTTAGTTAGTAAGCTAACAAGATAGTTCGATTACATTGTCCCTTATATATAAGTAGTAATATCCAGTTTTCACCTATTTTTGACCTCTTAAATCATAATTTGCCCTCGTCATGTGGTAGTTGCTAATTATTGAAAAATACACACAAGTCAAAATGTCTTTGCTTTGTCGGAAGAAAACCAAAAAAAAAATGTCTTTGCTTTGATCAACAACTTATAATATCTACAACCCCACAATAGCCCTTGTAACATGGCGTTGTGTCACATTGCAAAACTCCAAACCCCACAATATTTGCAGGCCTTCTTCTACTCCCACACCATATAGTACGTACTCTACTCCATCTGATAAGAAACTCAGCTTTCATCACGCAACATGATTGATTGACATTTAGACTGAGCTTCCACTATTTTTCTGTTTTTAGCTAAGTCAAAGCACTTCATGAAAGAATTTAATATTTCCATTCAATAATTGTAAATTCTACTATTAGATTGAGAAACTCAGTCGAATAACAACTATGAGAATTGAGAAGCGAAGAACAAGAGTTTAGGAGATTCGAAGTTAAGATTCTCCTTAATATTTACAAACTATATTATAAATTAGAAAGTAAATGAAAAAACAGAGCTAGTTGATCACATTCGATGTTAAAAAAATTACTAGTAAGACAATCACTTGGTTCTCCTCGTGGACTTAGATTTCTTCATTTTCCTATTCTTCTCATCAAAACTACTCCAACTATAACCACCAGGTATTGCAAATGGATCTGCTTGTTGACAGCTCTGCTGTGGCTGCTTGCTCGTCGAGCACGACCGGCTATTGCTCCTCGATAGCCACGATGATGACGATGAAGACAAAGATGACGGAAGTGAATAATAATTGCTGCCTGAACTTCCATCCTCACCACCACCATGAGCAAGGTGTCTTGGACTTGAAAATGGAGTGTAGAACTGTTCAATTGGTTGCAACTCGACAAACTTTGTGAATGTGATTACTACCCTCACTGTAGGGACCACCGGTATTGCTAACTGTCATCACCCAAACAAAATAATTGCCGTTAGATCAATCAGAATATTGAATCACAGACATATAAACATTCAAATCAAAGGTAAGAAACAGATTGGTCCCACACAGATTTACACTGGGTCCCTCTTGAAACTGCTTTGCCCAACAACTTATGGCAGAAGCAAGTATAGAATAGTGGATGCACTCATACACTCTGTATGTGTAACTAAAGAAAATTTGTTAAAAAAGGTACTTATACTATATTGGCATTTAGAGTGAACAAAATTTCCTATTTTATATCACACTTTATCTATTTTGGGATGTTTCACTTTCAACCATTGATGGCTGATGCAAGTGTATGATAGTGCATATTCTCACTCCCTCTAATAATCTTCAAAATTTAAATAGACCTTCAATAATTAAGTGACAAATTTATATGCAGCAGTTACCTGTATAACAATATTTTACTTTAATGATCAGGTTTTCATTAAAATTGACTTCATGTTGTTATATAATAGATTCTATAACAGTACTTTGCTATAACAATAAAGAAAATTGAATAAATAATACAGTTATTGAAAATTTTGACTGTATTTATTAGTTTGTGTAAACACGTGGAAACACCACTTTAAATGCCAAATCTTTTAATTTGGAAACACAATTTTTAATTTCAAAAATTACAAAAAAAATCAAAATTTAAAATTTTAAGTTTCTAACTTTAAAATTTATGAACAGGCAAAAAATATTCTGTTGCCAAATCTTAGGATTAAAAATCTGGACCCACATATGAACCGACAAAATACACCTAAGTAGATTGTAACTAAAGTGGGTCCCAGGAAGGTTCTTTTGCGTTGAACACTAGGAAAAGTGTCACAGGGAGCTGAAGCAAAACAGACCAGCTAAGGCCTTTAGCTTGTATGCATGAAAAGAAGAAATAAAGAACGTAAAAAACAGAAACACAATATATTAAAGCTTTAATTTCATCAGAAGTAATGAGAATCTCGTGGGACCTATAAGAATTTATTCAAAATACCAAATTTACCCCTTACCTTTACTGGAAATGTCCCTGGAGGGAACTTGGTAGTTAACAGCTCTCTCATTCGTCTAACGGCTTTGACTTTATTTGCTAATATGTCAAGTAACGGCAGTAACTCCTCCGTCTTTAACGGAAACTTCTCCGTTAACCAAACTGACGGTTTTAAACTCTTCACATACTCTTTCTCCTTCGTATTCGGTGGCGGCGCAACTGGTATCGCCGATCTCCGCCGTGGTTCTGGTATAATATCCACACTTTTTCGAGAAACGGTAACGAACTCTCTTTCCTCTCGAATGAAACTACTATGACGTCTTTGTCTGTTACTTACACTAAACCGTGGATTCTCTGCGACGAGGAAACCGTCATCGGAATCCTCTTCGAGTTCTAAATCTAATGGCAATATTTGTTCGCTTTCAGCGCCGGTAATTTTCCGTGATCGGAAACTGAAAACAACGTTATTCACATCATAAACCCTAGCTTTCCATTCATAAACGTTCTCCGTTTTGTCTAGACCTCTCCAATTAGTACGACTAACTAGTGTGGATTTCGTTACGTCCATTCCAGGACGATAAACACTTGTTTGATTACAGAAACTCGAGATATCAGAATCGCTTAAAGGAGAACCAGCGTTCTCAAACGCATCATACATTTTACGGTCATCGTGGTTCAAAACTAGTAATGAACCAGCCGGAATATCGAATTTCCGGTCACCGTCACCAAGGAAGAGAAAACTCTGATTAGCTCGTTGAACTTTTAATCCGTCATAACCGGCTAATGACGTATCTGCTCGGAGATTACCGTCACGTTTCCAGATCTTATACGTATCAGAAGGCGCAATTTTCCCGACAAACGGAACAATAGAACTCTCGAAATGGAAAGAAATTTCCATGTAGAAGTCACGCATACGTCGGAGAACTGCAACAAGGCGAGGTAAACGGCGGCGCCACTTAGACCAAGCACCTAAATGATGATGCTGTACAAGAACCGAAACGACGTCGGAGCATCTCCTCATAATAGCTTCCTGTAACGCATTCCAACCAGCGGCATTTTGTAGCGAAATGTCAGCACCGGCAACGGCGAGTGTACGAACAGCGTACACGTCATTCAAACGGACGGCGAGGTGTAGTGGAGTTTCACGGTTAGGATTGTCACGGCGGTCAAGGAGGGATGTGATTTTATCAGCGATTCGTTCCTGAGAAAGTGAGTCGGACTCGGTGTGTATCTGAGTTGGATCGGCGAGTCGAGGAAGAGAAGTAATGAGTTTGCTTAGAGTAGAGTGATCGCCTAAAACGACGGCGTAATGTACAGGGCTATATTTGTAATCTTCTAGTTTTATCGACGCCGGCGCCGGTGGTGATGTCGCCGGTCTCGACATTTTTACGTGAAATTGAGAATTCGTGAAAGCAGATTTTTTGTAGAGGAAAGAATGGAGTGTGATTTTGGAATGAAATGTTATTGAAGAACGAGAAAGGCAAGGGCAAAGTGGTCCTTTTGAGTATGATATACTACATGCCTTCATTACTCCACATTTCTACAGAGAAAGGAGCAGTAAAAGGACTATGATAGTGTGATCTATAAGAAATTTCAAAATTCGAAGAAAACAATTAATATAAAATTACAGAATTTTTTATTTTGAGAAGGGAAACGAGTCATATTTGTCCTTCTAACTTTCGAAAAAGGATAATATTTACCCTCTGTTAAAATATTAGCTCAAATATGTCCTTCCGTTAGCAAAGTTGTCACATTTGCCATATGTTGGACAGAAATCTCACTTGAATGCCACGTTGGATCCATGTGGACGCCACGAGGATCGCTACCGCCACTGTGGGGCCCAAAACTGTTGGTGCTGCTGACCGCCGCGAGGACCGCTACCGCCACCACCACTGTTCCGATTGCCGCTAGTGTTGCTGTCGCAATTTTTGCCATTATTTTTTTTATTGTGTCCCTTTTTGCCGCCACCGTTGTTACGGTTTTGACCCGAGTTGTTGGAACCGGTGGGATGAACAGTGGACTCGGTCATCATGACTATGAAACTAGCACCGATAGCCGCCTTTTTAGCCATGCTTGCTTCTTCGAGTGTAAGCATAGAAGGCGCTTGAAAAAATTGCGGAAGAGGATTGCTTTGACGAAGAAGAGTGCCAACACCACTATAGGTCTCGGAGAGGCCTGAAACCATTTGGAGGACCAAACGATCATTCGAAATCGGGGCGCCAACGTTGCAGAGTTGGTCCGCTAATTCTTTTAATCTTTTGCAATAACTCGAAACGTTAGGGAAATCTTCCATGTTGACGTGGGAGAATTCATGCTCAAGAGTAACAGCTCTAGAATTTTGATTATCTTGGAATATATCACGCAGTCTATCCCAAGTCGCTTGTGCCGTAGCGTCAGGCTCAATAATCATTTGCAAAAGGTCGGTAGAAATTGTGGAATATATCCACTGAAGGACAGTGGCATCAAGAGTCGTCCACAACTTAGGATTATCCTCGCGGTTTGGCACCTTCGTATCCTCAGGAGCCGCGGGGATTATGTGATGGATGACTTGATGCGAGCGTGCGTGAATTTTGAACAGTTCGGCCCACGTCGCATATTGGACATTTTCTATTTCAATAACAAGAGGGATGTTATTCTTGATGTTAGAAACTACAAGGACATGATAAAACGTGTTTTTTGATGTAGACATACTGATAGAACAATATGTGATTGAGGGATTCGGAAGAAAAAATTGGGAGAAAGATGAATCGTCGGCACAAAAACCGAGAAGGATGGCTTGGTTTTCGAGGCTTAGGACGAGAAGGAGGAAGAAATTTTGGAGAGAATTTTAAGACCTAGACTTCTTATACCATGAAAGAAATAATCTCTTGGTTATTTTCATTGATTGAAAGAGTTTATATACAATTTACATATTTCCATAATAGGAGAATCATATTCATATTCTACTCCTAAAATCTTATTCTACTTGGACACTAACTATACAATTATGATAATACAATTACAATAATAAATATACAATACTAATTACACTCAAATACTACCTAAACTAATATACAAAATCCGAAATATACATATGAAAACATATCATATGTATATTTAACATTTGCCATATTTGCCCAGTTGTTCCTTACTGACAATGAAGCACGACGACGGAGATGCTTAAGAACTAAAGAAATTTTTAAATCTCTCCATTAAAGTGATGGAAGGAATTTCTTCATGAAAACCCAAATAAGATTTTCTGAGAAAGAAATGATAAAAGCAAGCCATTTCGAAAATGAATCAAAAATCAAAAGAATCCAGAAATTAATCCCACCAAAATAACCCAGAAATCCATGGCTGCAAAGCCGTGTTGGTTTAAGTTAGTAAAAAAATAATTAAGATAGTTTTTGAACACATAGTTGAAGTGAGCTTTCTCAGTCATTATCATTCTGCCTTCTCTTGATTTGGGAGAAGAAAAGGAGGTGGTGGTGGCGGCGGCGGCGGGGGCTCGTCGTCGATGGAAAGCAGATCTGTATTGGGTAGTGGGTGAAGCGCGGCGGCTCGTTCTCAAAATCAGATTTTTGCAGGGTTTGTGTGAGGAGAAAGAAGATGTGGCGTTGTGGTGGTGGTGGTTGTCAGATCTGGTGGTGAACAGAGTGGTGGTGGTGGCGGCGTCGACGATGGGTTTTGTTGGCTGGAGTTTGGTCGGCGTCGACGATGGGTGGTGTTCTTCGACGTAGAATGGAGTGGACCAAGATGGAGTTTGGTCGGTCGACGATGGGTTTTGTTGGCTGGAGTTGATTAGTTCCGCTCTATGATGGTGTTAACATACTGTTCCTATTCACTTTGCTATACTGGTGGGCTGAAGGGTGGATGCTCCGTTTCACCGGAGCTGGAGCTCCTTGCCGGAGCAGCGGTGGGCTGGTGGAGGCAGCGGTGGCCCTTGAAGACAAGGTGGGTCCCACCTTCCATGTGGATCTGACTTGGCGTGTACGTGGATTCGACGTAACATCCCCATGGGATTTCCGTTCAACCGAGGGCAAATGTGACAACTTTGCTAATGAAAATTGCATATTTAAGCCCACATGATTCTTTTCCGAAAGTTGGATGACAAATATGATCATTTTCCTTTTTGAGAAAAAGGAGCCTTGAGTAACTATAAAATTGCCCTACCTATAGGTTAGGGGTTAGAGCTACGAAAACAACCATTAATATTTATATTAGAATAAACTATTCAAATCACACTCCTTTAGATATGAACTATCCTCAGAACTTGCTACGCGAGATATTTTGTACACCGATCTGGTCCATTTAAAAAAAAAATCATTAGTCATTTGGTCACATAATTATTTTTTTTCCATTTTATTTTAAAAAATTAAAATTGAAGTAGTCTTTGGTTATAATTGTGTAAAAAATATTTAATTATTTAAATATAATGAAAGGAAAAAAAAATCTGGACTTTTCGAAGACTTTATAAAGAGGGTCGGTCAGTCAAGTGATTTAAGTACGCAAACGCTAGTATAGTAAAATGATGTACTCCTTTAGTAGGGATAGCATGTGGGTATAATTTTACAGATTTCGCATCGCATCCGTCCCAATTGGGACGGGTATTGGTATAACTTTGGTGGGTCGTTGGCGGGTATGAGTATTGAAAATGTACCCGTCACGGATAGGCGGGTAAGTAGTGGATTTGCAGTCATACCCGCCTCCCTCGCCCCATATCCAACTGCCTATCCGCCCATCTTATACCCGCCCCAAGCCCAAAATATTAGCAGCCCATAAGTCGTGTCTTCAGCCCACAAGTCACGACAAGTCTCTCATTCTCCAACAAAACTCAAAACCCTACGCTTCTTCAGTCCTTCACGCCTCCCTCTCTCTCATTCCCTTCACGCCGTCTCTCCTCCCTCTCTCATTCTCGACGTCTCTGCCTTTTTCTTTAAAGGAAAAATCACAAAAAAATTTCACGAACCACCTCGACGTCTCTGCCTTTTTCTTTAAAGGAGATGCTGATCGGGAAATATTGAGAAATATTGTTGTCTTTGCTTTGTGCTTTGGGGTTGTCTTTGTGAGGTCAATTTTTGTGCATTTGTTAAGTTTTACCTATTGAGTTTGTGGAGTTCAATTGAAAAAGTTGAAAAACTTTAGTTATATAACTGAAATAATATTTGGATTTTGTCTACATTTGTAATATATAATTTGGGTGGATAATTTTTGAGTTTTCATGGAAATTTTGTTTTCTTGATTCTTTGTTGTGTAAGGAGTAAGAGGTGAAAAAAATGAAAAATTCCGATGTTGAAAAAATCTGAAATTCTCCTCCCTCTCTCCCAAAGAAAATGAGACCGTGACATTATTGATTATTGATTCAAATTTTTGGGCTAATTTTTGGAATTTGAATTTTTGGGATCATGTTGATCACTAATTGATCACAAATGAATTGATTACAAAATATGGCAGGCGGGTACATGCGGATATTGGCGGGTGACGGATATCCACTTGGGTGGTGGAGCGGGTGTGGATTTAGGAATATACCCGCCTAGGCGGGTATGGATGTTGAAAATTGTACCCGCCACGGATGGCATGTAGGTGGCGGGTATAAAATTTTCTGATGGGTACGGGTGCGGGGAGGGGTACCCGCCCCCGCCCCGCCCAATTGACATCCCTATCCTTTAGCGACACATTTTTCTTTTTTAGTTCATTTGAGAAATAATAAAGAGAAACTTTTCAGATTTCAGCTATAGAGGACTATTTTGAAAATCCTATGAGTAAAAAGAAGTTGTTGGAGAAGAAATTTGAAGTGTATTAAGAAAAATATGAAGAAAGAGATGTCAAATTTTACTTCCTAGGTTCCCATTTATATGACACGTTTTTTTTAAATTTATTTTAAAAATAATGACCTATCTTTATTTGACAATAATTTAATTTTAAATTTTACATTTTATATTTAACAATATAATTTATAATCACACAAATATTTTTGGTTTGTTTTAGATCATAAAGTTCAAAAGTCTTTCATTATTTTTTAATTTTATGCCCAGTCAAATTACATCAAATTTCGTGTTCGGTCAAACTATATCAAATAAATTGGGGCGGAGATAGTAAGAGTTTTTTGTTGCTACTTTTTTAGGCTAATAAGTGGCAATTTCGATTATTGGCTAAATAATTTCGAATTACTGTTAAGAGTAGTGTATAAATATCAATATCATTTGTAATTAAGTATTGATTCGAATGTCATTGCCTTTTTTTGAAGTGAATTTCTTATAACAAAAAAATGCACGGAAATAGCGCAAGATAGAAGGATGTAATATCTTATTGTTACTCCATCTATCTAGCGTTACCTTAGCAAAAATATTTTATTCCAAAATAAATGTCACCTTGAAAATTCAAAACATAAATTATTGCTTTTTTCCTACTGAATTCTTAGACAAAAACTGAAAAAATCTATTTTCAATAAACATTTAGTGACAATTTCTTTATTCAAGACATAAATGATTACTATTCATGCATGCTTTAATCAAAAGGAAAAAATAATCTATTTTTATTAAATAGGGATAGTTCGATAAACTTTATATTTCATTATTGATTTCTTAATATGTGTATTTTTTACTAAGATGACACTTATTATAGAACATAGGGAGTAATATCTAGTAATTAATTTGCATGATTACATTTTTTTCAAATTAAAAAGAGGATCATAGTTGTTAAGGGTCTCACATCAAAAATGGAATGGTAACATGAACTCATTATATGCACTTGGACAATTCTCACCCTATAGCTAGCTTTTGGGGTTGAGTTAGGCTCAAGATCAATTCTACTCCTTTATGGTATCAGAGTCATGCCCATTCCAATTCTTTGTTCGTCGATGTTGGGCCGCAAAATTATATTGTTCACGCTCCAGTTAACGAGATCTGTGTTTCCGGGGAGTGTTAAGAGTCTCACATCGAAAATGAAATGAGAACATGGACTCCTTATATGGACTTGGACAATTCTCACCCTACAAGCTAGCTTTTGGGGTTGAGTTAACTTAAGATCCATTCTACTCTTTTATGGTATCAGGGTCATGCTCATTTCAATTCTTTGTTCGTCGATGTTAGGCCCCAAAATTATATTATCCACGCTCTAGTTAATGAGATTTGTGCTTGCGGGGGAGTGTTAAGAGTCTCATATCGAAAATGAAATGAGAACATGGACTCCTTATATGGACTTGGACAATTCTCACCCTACAAGCTAACTTCTGGGGTTGAGTTAGACTCAAGATCCATTCTACTCCTTTATGGTATCAGAGTCATGACCATTCCAATTCTTTGTTCGTCGATGTTGGCCCCAAAATTATATTATCCACGCTCCAGTTAACGAGATTTGTGCTTGCGGGAAGTGTTAAGAGTCTCATATCGAAAATGAAATGAGAACATAGACTCCTTATATGAATTTGAACAATCCTCGTCCTACAAACTAGCTCTTTAGGGTAAAAATTATTCTAAGTCCATACGTTCGCATTCCATTTCCTATAGGGGAATCTTGACAATATTCTACTAAACCTAGTTGTTTTTGCAGGGTAGGGCAATATAGTCTTTCCAAAAAACGGAGTACGCCAAGTACTGTTTTGCCAATGGGCGCGACTTTTATGGATTCTTTATCTGAATTACGGGGATATGATAAAGAATATTTTATTTTGGTTTTGTGAAGCTTTTTCAGTTTCTCTGCAGGTTCTGTTTTGTCCTTCACTCCACTTTCCCTTTTGATTTTTCCTTATTTTGGTAATTCTTCGGTCTTACTGTTGTTGTTTCCTGAAACAATAAACAA
Organism: Anisodus tanguticus; assembly: GCA_034509755.1. Taxonomy (NCBI): domain Eukaryota; kingdom Viridiplantae; phylum Streptophyta; class Magnoliopsida; order Solanales; family Solanaceae; genus Anisodus; species Anisodus tanguticus. The sequence continues at coordinate 36,708,872 of CM067548.1, read as the reverse complement.
TTTATTTTAGGAGAATTGATCTATATATAATTCAATTTCTGACTTTGTTTCGATAAAAAATTCCTTTTTTTAGTAAACGATAAAAAATTCCATCCAACCGTGCAAAGTAATAATGTGAGCAAATATTCTTTTGCTAGCCCAAGCTTGATTTGATATTGTAAATACAAATTAATTTGAGCATATTTTTCTACGAAACTCAATATAATAGTAATATATTCAACCTACTAAAATCGCGTGAAATAATAACTTAATATTCTCTCTGTCCAAAAAGATTAAATTATTTTTCTTATTAATTTATTCTAAAAAGATTAATATGTTTATATATTTAGAAACAATTTAACTTTATGAGATCATTTATAGTCATAGAAATATTTAAGATTTATTTTAGATCATAAATTTCAAAAATATTTCTTTTTTTCTTAAACTCCTTATCAAATCAAACTAGATCAATCTTTTTAGGTTGTAGTATTTAATTATCGAAATAGGAACCGGATATGATTAGACCATATTATATCTAAACTTTCTATAAGCTAGATTCAGATCAGAGACGGATCGCCTCAAAATATATATTCATTCCTTAATTTAAGTGTTTTAGTTTGATTTGTCACGAATTTTAAAAAATAAAGACACTTTTAAATTTTGTGGTCTTAAATTAAAAATGTGACGGATCTTTTAAATCTTGTAATTTTAAACTTGCATTGAAATTGGAAAACTTACTACTCCATCCGAATAAAAAAAAGTGTACACTTAGCCATTTGCACACCCCTTAAAAATACTAACTTCTAGACAAAATAGGTAATTTGACTAAACTACCCCTAATTAAATAGTCATTGAGATTTGATCACATAACACTTAATAGGGGAAAATCTGAAAAAATAAGGTTAATTCTTTCTGGAACAGACCAAAAAGAAAAGAGACATTCTTTTTGGAACAGACCAAAAAGAAAAATAAAACACTTAAATTGAGACGGAAAGAGTATACATTTGAGATTTTATTTTAAATATTCAATTTACATTTAAATGAATATTATACTTATTATTAATAACAAGTACTCATTTTAGATCAACTATTTATTACTAACTTTGTCAATAATCATTGACATAATAAAAACTTACTCGCGTTCGATTTTACACCAAATTACTGAACATGTGAATATGTCTTTACATTCTATAATTTATTAAAATAAAGTTTGACTTTAATTGATGACTTAACTATGGTAAATTACTATAGTTTGATATAAACACCAAAAGCTTTACGTTTAAAACTATTTCATGTTTCATTACTCATATTTACTTTTCAAATTGAATTGATTTTTACTTTACAACGAATTTTATACATGCTGAGTTAATTAGCTCCATAGTGATATTTTAGACTCAATTTAGAACGAGAAGTTCTAGAAAAAATTGTATAATTAGTAAATAATACTCTACTCATTATATTCTATCAAATAAAAATATTATAAAAAATTGATTATAACAAAATAATCATTAGAATCTTTGCTTCTATAAGGTTAGAAAGTGAAAAATTCAAATATATAGGGTTCGGTTTGGGCCTTCCAATTCATTGAAACGTCCTGATTCAGACAGAACCTTCCCCTCATGAGAACTTCACAACTTACAAGCCAGTTAGCTAAAGGGGGGACCGTGAGTTAAGGAAACATTAAACCATAAAGAGTTCAATAAATCCATTTTAGCTATAGCTAAGAAGTGTTGGAATATGTAAAGCAACAACGGGACTAGTAAATAACTATTACAGTGATCGAAAGGATAAACAACAATGATGACAACAACAAGTTGTCAATATCTTGATCTTGATTAAAACTTCAAATATAGAACTTGTATTCGAAAATACAAGAACATGAACTGCTACACTTGTGGCTTGTAGATCCGCTGAGAATACGAACGGTTAGAGTCATTCGTCTGTTAAGTTAACACCTGAAACACTTAGCAACCAATTAAATAAACATAACACCACCGGCTGAGTCGAGAGATGACTCTCTGTCTTTAAGACAAGATTGCTCCCGTATATAGGCTTTACGGAAGTGTGGACAATAGTCTCCCAAGATGAAACAACAAACTATCAAGTGTGCAAAGCCTACACAAATGATCTCAGCGAAGAACACGAATAATGAAGATTGCTAAGAGAATGATTGATATCAAGAAAATCTGATCTCTTTGTGGTGTTGTGGACTTGTTTTTCTGTTCATAAGTTCATATATGTTCTTCTTCATCTATAGAATTGTGTTAAATGCCTCAATTTATAGGTGTGCAAGATGGTCATTCCAAATGCCCCATAATGGCAATCAATTGCCATGTAATGGATGACATTTAACCCCCAAATAATGCAACAACATAATGGTCCAAGTAATGGTCATTACTGGGTGGATTCAATGCCATTGAAACCCCCTCAACAACCAAAACTTTTGGGATTCCGTCGAGCGATCCATCGCTTGCCCGATGAAGCGTCGCGGCTCTGCCACATTAGCGCAGCGGCGCTAATTCAACACAGACCTTACTGCCAGTCCGGGAGGCGCCGCGGCCCAGTCCGGGAGGCGCCGCGGCCCAGTCCGGGAGGCGCCGCGGTCCTTTTCCGACCCGTACCATCTTACACTTCGCACAATCCTCCCTTCGTTTACCAACGTGGAACACTTGTCATTTAGCAAATAACCATCCATCATTCTATGTCTCAAACATTTCACTTACGTACCAATATCTCTTTCATTAACGAAATTTATGATACTTGGCACTAAGATTGCACGTGTGTGGAAACGATATTTCCGACGTGCGGAGCCCAATTGTTCGAGTCATAAATAATGGGATAAATTTAATTCCACATTAGTAAATTTCCAACAAGAAGAAAATTAAACCACAAGTTTCTTTCCTAAATTGTGCATGTTAAAACTTTTAAGATATATATATATATATATATATATATATATGTGTGTGTGTGTGTGTGTGTGTGTGTGTGTGTGTGTGTGTGTGTGTGTGTGTGTGTGAATGTATGGGGCAAAATTTGTATAAGACAGTTGTAGGAATTATAATATAACACATGGAGTACGGTGCTAAGTCAGGACCACGTCAGCTTAAGGCACTACCGATTATGTACGCGTGGTACCGGAAGCGACACAAGCATAATCGGTACCGGTAATACAGAAGGCTGAAAGCCGTTTGAATTGTAACGGACGACCATTACTAAAACCGGTTATACGTCTTCCAAGAAGCTTTAATGACATTTATTGAGATATTGATTGTCCAATTATTACAATATTTATTCTCCTATATTAATGAGGGCATATTTCGTGGGTTGTGTACCCGTGAAACTCATGTATAAATAGGACATGTTATTCCATTGTAACCCATCACATTCTAGTTATTATAAGATACTTGTTTATATTCTCTCAATTTCTGTGATATCATATAAGTTATCGAAGCTCTGCCCAAAATATGCCATAAGGCTCAGGCTAATCATTACTTTACTTTATCTGATTATTATTTATTTTCTGTGTAATTCATCCAGAATTCTTATCTATCGTGTCACTTGAGAGCCACGTATCCTTGATCATGCATACAAATTCAACAGTACTGTTTTACTGGCAAACAATTTGGCTCCCACCGTGGGGCCTGGACAATTATGGTGTCACAAATAACCCATCTACTAATTTTTTTTAAAAGTTTTAATCTTTGTTCAGATCATACAGATGAAAGGAATAGGAGAAGGTAGTCGCAACATCGGGGACAATACAAACAATCTTGGGTTGGATGGTTTGTCAATATGAACCACGGCACCTGAAGACCCGATGCACACAGACGGAGTCACTTCCAGAGGCAATCAGACTCAACATGGATATGTTCCACTGACGAAACACTTGAAGAAGCATATAGAATCTTCAAGCTTAGAATGCTGTGATGACTTAGCAGTTGGAGCGTCCGAAGCGGTTTCAAGAGGAGTTCATGTCCAAAAATGTCGATAGTACTCCAACAGAAGAACTGATGCCTCCACCGAATGCACATGGAGAAATCGATAATGATCAAGGCAGATCAGGAAACGATGGTTCAGAGAGCGAAGCCGCCCCTGAAAGCTCGTTCCAGGAATAGGTCTTGAAAATCATGAAGGATGTGACCAGCAAAGTTGATATCAATGCAGAGAACGCGGAAAAAACCATCCAGAAATTTCGCTGCCAGTTCAATCAAATACCAGGGGCTCCTGCCATGTTTGATGGTCCGGATGCAAAGAAATATATTTAGTTGGCATATAAGCCAAAGGCTGTGCCCGAACTGATCTTCAAAAGATTCAAAATGCCTTTTGTAGCCAAATATGATGGAACTACTGATCCACAAGAACATATAATGGCCTACACTACGGCCGTGAAAGGAAATGATCTAAGAGAACACGAAATAGAATTGGTTTTGATCAAAAAGTTCATTGAAACACTTGCTAAGGGATCTATGACATGGTATTCATAACTCTTTGAGCATTCGACTGGTCCGTTCGCCTAGGTAACCGACATGTTCATTAAGGTTCATGCGGTGGCTCAGAAAGTAAAGACATGTAATGTGGATATCTTCTGCATTGCACAAGGAGAAATAAAACTCCTTAGAAAATTCATTACACGGCTCCAGAAGGAACATATGCTACTACCCACAGTTCTGGATGAATGGGCTGCAGAGGCCTTCACAAAGGGTTTGAACCCTTCAAGTTCATATGTTTCACGAAAGCTTAAGGAACATCTCTTGGAATTTCAGGCTACTACTTGAGAGGACGTGCACAACCGGTATGAATCCAAAATTCAGATTGAGGATGATATGTTTGAATCTAAATCTTAGAGTATCTATGCAAAATTCAATAAAGGGAATTCCTCGAAAAATCGTTACCAACCTTATCCTACCACCGGAAAGCCTGGAGGTGGATAGTGTTTCCACTCATTTGAAAAATCAAATAACAAAGGAGGTTCTGGACTAAACAATCAAGGACTGGAAACTTCCGAGAAAGGTACTAGATATCCAAAGTTATCTGAGTACAATTTCAATAATGATGAAGAACAAATAGTGGCAATGTTAAGAACTCATCTGGCATCCCGACCACCAAAATCACTGTAGTCTGATCCAAATAAAAGAGATCAATCTGTCTGGTGCAATTTCCATGGCACTCACGGGCATAAAACGGTGGATTGCAGATATCTATGAGAAGATGTGGTAGGAATGCTAAGCTGGGGCCACTTCTGGAAATATTTGAATGAGAGAGCTCAAAACAGTTATGAGTAGGGACCACCCGTAGAAGATAAGTTAAATCTGATTGTTCCATGTCATGTTATAAATATGATCTTTGGAAGATCAATGGTTGCCACTACATCTCTCATTGCCACTAGGAAAAAGAAAATCTCAGTAACCCAGGATAAGAGGTTCCGGGAGATACCTAATGAACATACTATTACGTTCACCAAAGATGACGCGATAAGAGTAATCTTCCCTCATAATGATGTGCTAGTGGTCACTGTACACATCGATTGCTTCTAGGTGAAGAGAGTTCTAATTGATCCCAGAAGCTCAGCTGATATAATCCGACTGAAGGTGGTAGAAGAAATGGATATAGCAAAAAAAATAGTCCAAACTGTCAGGACCATATCAGGTTTTAGCATGTCAAGCGATACCACAAAAGGGGAAGTGGATCTATCGGTGGACGCAATAGGGTTATTAAGTTGACAAAGTTCTACGTCCTCGATGAGGACATGAGGTATAATGAAATATTTGAAAGACCGTGGATACATGATATGAATGAGGTCCCATCAATTCTGCATCTGTTGGTGAAATTTCCTATGCCAAAAGGAATTCAGGAAATCCGAGGTGAGCAGCCCGCTGTCAGGGAAATGTACGCCATAAAAGAACCAAATGTAGCATCAAACCCCAAATAGCAATTACATGAAGCATAGTTGGTACCGGAAGATGTACATTAGGTTCCTCCGGTAGAAACAGAATCAGTAGTAGCCTATCCGAATGAGGAGTTTTCGGATCGGTACCAAGTACCCAGATACTTTTAGGTACCAGATGAATCAGATACGACCAAGTCCACTGTAGAGGAATTGAAAAATATTGCACTACATCCGAAAACTCCCGATTGGAAGGTATACCTGAGCACTGGACTAACCTCGGAGCTCAGAGATTTAATTCTTACATATCTTATATCTAATATTGATTGATTTGCGTGGCTTCATGAAGATATGACATGTATTCCTCCAGAAGTCACACCTCATAATTTGGGCATGGATCTCAGTTTCCCTCCGGTACAACAGAAAAAATGACCGATCACCGAACTCCGCAACAGGTTTGTTAAATAAGAGATAGCTAGATTACTTAATATAAGATCAATCCGAGAAGTAAAATAGTCATATTGGTTAGCCAACGTAGTCGTAGTACCTAAAAAGGGAAATAAATTTAGAATTTACATTGATTAAAAGGATTTAAATAAAGCATGTCCTAAAGACTCATTCCCTCTACCGAACATAGATCTACTGATCGATGCTACATCTGGGCATGAGATAATGAGTTTTCTCGATGCGTATTCCTAGTATAACTAAATAAGGATGCACCTGGAAGACTAAAAAACATATTTCTTAACTACCTACGATACTTATTGCTATAATATTATGCCTTTTGGTATAAAAAATACCGGGGCCACGTATCACAGGTTAGTAAATAAAATGTTTGAAAACAGATTGATAAAACAATAGAAGTATATATAGATGATATGTTTGTTAAGAGTCTTCGTACATAAGGCCATTTGAGTCATTTGCAGGAAAATTTTGAGGTGCTGAGGAAATGTAATATGAAGCCGAATCCCTAACCTAGTTCATATGCCCCGATGAAGCAGATTACGTAATGAGGGAAGTCCGTGAAAATATTTGTGGGACTCATTCAGAAGCGAAATCCTTAATGAGAAAGTTCATGAGGGTTGGTTATTATTGGCCCCGGATCGAAGAAGATATAAAAATATTGGTGAAAAAGTGTGATAAATGGCAGCGACATGCACAACTGTTACACCGACCGAGAGAAAAACTGCATCTGGTAGTGTCTCCATGGCCGTTCATGAAGTGGGGGATGGACATTATCGGACCCTTGTCAGTGGCACCAGGACATGTATGTCAAATTATTTTTATGAGTGACTAATTCTCTAAGTGGGTTGAAGCTGCAACTTATGTGAAGATACGGGAGAAAGAGGTGAAAGACTTTATTTGGCAACATATTATTTGTCATTTTGGCATCCCTAAGAAGATAGCTTGTGACAATAGCCGCAATTTTATCAGAACCAAGGTCATGGAGTTCCTAGATGGCTTAATATCAAACGGATCACCTCTACTCCCTATCACCCTAGTGCAAATGGACAAGCGGAGTCAACAAACAAGACTATAATACAGAACATGAAGAAAAAATTGGAGGTTGCAAAAGGAAATTGGTCGTCTATGCTACCGGAGATATTATGGGCATATCAAACCACGACAAAAACAAGTACCGGAGAATCTCTTTTTTCTCTAGTCTATGGTGCAGAAGCCTTGATCCCAATGGAAGTTAGAACTCCCAGTTTGAGATACTTCTGGGCTGAGAAAGAATCAAATTCAGAATCAATGTCCTTACACTTGGATTTGCTTGAGGAATGTTGAGATTTAACATACGTCCGGATGGTAGACAAAAAGTAAAGAATGGAGCGTTACTACAACCGATGCACAAATTTTTGACACTTCTAACTCGGGGACTTGGTACTCCAGAGTGTCCCTCATAGTATCCGAGAGCGCAATGTTGAAAAGTTAGAAGAAAACTGAGAAGGACCATACACGATCACCGATAAAAATGAGCTTATCAGCAAGAAGACCAATAAAGAAATACACTTCCTAGTAATTGGAATGTATGTCATTTGAAGAAATATTATGTGTAGTAGGGCAAATCATGCGCTGCACTCTTTTTCCATTCGATCGGTTGTTGTCCCAATTGAGTTTTTCCGATAAGGTTTATAATGAGGCAACATCATGAAATAATCATGTTAATAGTCTTACTACCGAGAAGAGCTATTCAGTATCCGAGTCTTCATAGAATGAACTCCCAGATATTGGGGGGCTATATACACCCGTATTTGAGTGAAGAAAATTTTGAAATTTTAACGCTTCTAAGAAAAGCGCCCGATACCGGGGACTGCCTGGATATTCAAACTATATGTAATCGAACTAACCACACTAGATGGCAGCCGGATTATTCTTGCAATTGTCTTAATATTTGTAAGTCAAAGGAATCAATAAATATTTCCTTCTATGATTGATAAATCTTTGTCATCACGAGCATAAAAATATATTTTTTTAGCTTAAACATATCGAAAATTCTGTGCCATAATGAACATGAGACGTCCTCTTATACATCACCATTAAAAATAAGGTCCCTCTCTTATTCAAATCTTTATAAAAAGATTAAGGCTCCGGATACAAGAAGTATCGGAGATTTAAGTTGTTCGGGACCAGATTAAGTCCGGAACAAACTTTGAAGACTATGAGAAGTCCCGATTTAAATATGAAAATAAAAATACATCTTTGGAGCTAAATTAAGGTTATCTAAAAGTTTATAAACTTTTAAAGCTTAGCATGTTCCGGTAAAGTGAAACTCAACGTTAGGTCCTAAATCATAAAGTAAAGTAATAAAGTTTGTAACTAATACTTGCTTATGGAAATAATAAAAGAATGAAAACCTTGCACATAATTGCAAGGAAAAGGGAAAAGTTCATTCATTCATATTTTCCGAACTGAAAACAGCTTGACAAAGGATATTAACCGAGCTCAAAAGTGACTCGGTAATAAAAACTAAAATTGAAAATAAACCCACATGAAAGGTTATGGCCTGACCACTCCATGGTCTGTCGGGGGTGTTTCAAGTATTACTAACAAAAATAAAAAGATCTAAAAGATCAGTTTGGGAGGGGGTTCATCATCATCACCAGCCTCTCCATCAGTCCGCATCTGAATCCTTTCTATCTCATCGTAGAGCTTCCAATGATAACTCAACATCATGAAGGTCAATTTCTACGTCCAGGAGTTCAGAATGAATATTAATACCTAACTTGCTGGCGTCTTTAAGGGTGTCCACTCGACTCTTTAGGACAACCAAGTCTCTTCAAAGCTTCCACCTTTGACATTTAGCCTGGAGCTTGTGGATGGTGTGCTCGAAGGCATGCAGATGTTCTTGGGCTTCTGCCAAGTCGGCTGCTAATCTTGATGTCCTCCCTTGAAGGGTCATGTAAGTGGTGGTTGAGGCTTGAAAGGAATTTTCCCGGTCTCACAGAGAGTCAATAGCATCCTGCAATCAAAATCTGAGGGAGGCCTGAAGAGAGCTCGAGTTTCTAAGATCAGCTCAGAGGTCTTCAACTTCTGCCCTAAAATGTTGTATTTCTTCTTTCAACTTTATTTCTTCAGGGGCAAGGTCCATCACTTTAGCTAAATCAGCAGTGGAGAGAGTAGAGGCGTGATCCAGAATAAAAGGATTGCGATCGGTAAAAGAGAGCAAGTCTGTAAAGAACAGTAAAAATGAAGGAATGTTATACATATAGAAATAAATCTGCAAGATGTATAAGAGAAGCCTCGAGGGTATCATGGGGAGATTTCCTGGGGGGGCGAGGCAGGTGTCCGAGCCTCAGTGATAGAAGTAGGGATTGAGTTGTGCTTAGAAGGGTCCTTAAGGGGAACGGGCGTCTCCGCCACCGGAGTATCCTGCCAGAGAGTACTAGGGTCGGTGCTTTCATTGGTCACCTTTTTCTCATCATCAATTTGAATAACACCCGCCTTATACTCCGCCTGCAGCTCTTTTCAGTACTCCATGAGTCAGTGGCGATTTTTCATCCGGTAATCAATTTCCACCAGAGTCTCGAGCGCCTCATCTCAAGCTTTTTTTTCGGTTGCTAGAAGAAGATTGAAGGATATTTGACAGAGCAACTGCATGAGATGACACTTTTTGGGCTGAGGACTTTCGTACCGGAAGCCCTACGAATAAAGAAGAGATGATTGAAAAGGAGTCCTGGGGAGTTCAGGATGAAACGCTTAAGAAAGAGTCAAGGTTAAGGATTACCGTGGTATTTCCTCTTTCACCATGCGGAGGTAATACTCTTTCATGTCCTAGTGATGTTGGGGGAAACATAAAGAAAACTTACCACCCATTCAACAATCTCTTCGATCAGTTATGGCTCAACCAAAATGGCTGAAAAGTTATAACATTTGCATTAGGAAGGAATTTTCCTTTATTTGAAAAAATAGGCAAATAAGTTTGTTGAAAAATAATACTTACAGGAATAATTCCACTCTTATGGAAAAGTATCCGAGGAAGGTTGATGGATCTGGTCAATCTTGATTAAAATAAAATGGGTCAACCAGCTCCAGTCGTAATCATCCTCCGCATTAATGAGGTTACGGATTCCCCGGTGGTACAGATGGATAATTCCACCTCGTAAAATCCTAGGATAATAGAGGAGGAGAAGGTGATCAATAGTTAATGAAACATCGGCAGTGTTGGATAATATCTGAATGCAAAAGACTGATCTCCAAATCTGTGGAGCAACTTGGCCTAAGCAGATCTTATACCGATGGCAAAAATTCTCGATAATCTTTGAGATGGGATGGCAAAAATTCTCGATAATCTTTGGGATGGGATGGGATGGAAAAAATTCTCGATAATCATTGCCCTAAGATGAGTGACAAGGAGAAGATTTGGTGGAAGACACTGTTGAAGAAATTTTTTAAGAAGGCAAAGTTTTCAAGGAATTCTGCAAAGTTTGTGGGTGCCTTTGTGAAAGATTTAGCCTCCTATTTATGGTAAAAAATATATATACCATTTTAGAGGTGAAAAGACGTGCACCATCATTGTTGCAGTTCACTTCGATCAGAGCGATGGTTCAATTACCGCCGTTTCAGAAACATTGAATGGATGTGATGTTTGACAGGTTTTGTAATCATTACGATTCAAATTTTCTGCTGAAGTATTGGGTTTACCCGGTTGGGAGTTCAAATCCACTTCCCGGTTGCACAAGAGTCACGCTCGAAAAAGTGTAGGGACTATCTATATGGGGCAAAATTCATATAAAACATCTGTATGAATTATAATATGACGTGTGGAGTACGATGCTGAGTCAGGACCACGTCGGCTTAAGGCACTACCGATTATGTACGCGTGGTACCACGAGCGACATAAGCATAATCGGTACCGGTAATACAAAAGGCTAAAAGTCATTTGAATTATAACGGACGACCGTTACTAAACCGGTTATACGTCTTCCCATAAGCTTTATGGCATTTATTGAGATATTGATTATCCAATTATCACAACATTCATTCTCCTATATTAATGAGGGTATATTTCAGGGTTGTGTACCCGTGAAGCTCAAATAGGACATGTTATCCATTGTAACCTATCACATTCTACCCATCACATTCTAATTATTACAAGATACTTGCTTATATTCTCTCAATTTTTGTACTTTCATACAAGTTATCGAAGCTCTGGCCAAAAGTTGTCATAAGGCTCAGACTAATTATTACTTTACTTTATCTGATTATTATTTGTTTTTAGTATAATTCATCCAGAATTCTTATCTAACGTGTCATTTGAGATCCACATGTCCTTGACCACGTATACAAATTCAAATGTACCGTTTTATGGATAAACAATATATATATACATATATGGTACTAGTTAACTTTTAGTACACCTCACTACATTGATTTAATATAGGTATGAACCGTAAGATCATACGATTCAACATCTCATATATAGATGTGAGAAACACAAGTATAAATACATTTAGATAAACATTTCTCAACTCATATTTTAACCTATACTAACTCACAACATCTTCATTCTAAATCCATCAATGGCCTCAATTTAAAAGAACTACTCTCAATGTCCTTTTTATGTGATATACTTTCCTTTTAGTCTATCTAAAGAATGTTATATTTAAAATTAATTTAATTATTATTTTTAAAATTTATCCTTAATGAAATGATATGTAGCCACATAAATATCTAAAACTTATAGATCACAAATTTCAAAATATAAACTCCATGTCTTTTCAAACAATGTTAAATAATTTGCAAATGGGATGAGTAATATTTAAAAAACATCGAGATTTGCAGAATGGATTACCCTTATTTTCTATTTTCTCCAAAATATCTCCAATCTATGAGCTAGCAAATCAATGAATCAAAAGGGTGGTGCATAGTTGAACTCAATAAAGAAAGTTGAAAAGGGACATAATTGAGGAATGGTCGGTTGGGCAATTCATCAAGTGGGGTTCGTTGTGTGTATAAAAAGAGAGAAGCAAGACTAGTCGATGAGCATAAAATTTATAAAAATTACTACTAGCTAATGCAAAGACAAAGGGAGAAATCTTAACTGGATTTCCAAATCACAAGACAATTATTACCAAATTTCCTTTCCAATGGATCCTAAAGAAGTTAACTTTGATTTCTGTGCAAATCCCATGGATTTGTGTGCAATCCCAGTTTTACAACTAAGATTTCTTTTTTGACTACAATCCATTCTCCTCCTTTTTTAAAGAATTCGACCATGGTGTCCTTGTTACTTTAATTTTTACCGTTAATATGGAATCAAAAAAGTGAATTCATTCGGTAAAGATACATGCATAAACCTAAATCAGTTTACAGGAAACGTAAACACTATTAGGTATATTATTAGCATAATTGCAGTTACATTGCATGAAAAAAATAACATTGATGACGATACACTGTTAATGTACATGTCTTAAAAAATTATACTAAGATCGAAACCGATATTATGACAACAAGATGGATGAATTAGACTCGACGGATGATGTCTTAAAATCTTGAATGCACTTCTACTTATACTTGTTTACTGGGCCGGACCCAATCCGACCATTAAGGGTGAGCCTTGTCGGTCCCAATTCCATTAAGGGGCCAGGTTGGGAGCCGATCTTTTCAAGAAAAAAATGGTGTTCGGCTCAACCCCCTATCCGTTAAGGAATTTAGGTGGGCTTGGCCAAGTCGTGATGGGACAATTCATATTTTATATTTTACGTCATTATGAAAATTGACATTCACATCAATTGGCAGCCCATTTTGTTATTAAACTCTCTATTCTTTTGCATAGAAAGTATATATTGAAAGATTAAAATTTTGTACCAATTTGAAAAAAAAATTGAGTAGGACAATAATTATTTTTCTTGAAATTGGCTTGGTCATCCATCTAGGTCTAAAAATAATCATATAAATTGGATAAACGAGCACAAATTTATGGGCATTTAAAGTTTCAACCATGTACACCTAGCTTTCTTCTATGGCTAATTTACTACTTTGTCTATTTGACTTATAATTTGAGTTTTTTAATTAGATTAGACTATTGTTAAAAAAAATATGGCAACTAACCAGACTTGTTCGGGCCGGTGTCCCGGTGGGCTAAGACCCTGACTAGGACATAGGCATGTCTACCGAGCCAATGCCTTGTTACACTCAGCCCCCCTCATCGGTATACCCAGCCAAGCCCTCTTCCGGGCTAGACTGTTCCGATTTGAATTTTTATCGGGCCTAACCTGAGCTGACCCGACCCATTTAAGAGGCTTACTTCTTGTTGAATGGGAGCTAGAAGGTTGTATTCATTGTGAAAGATGTAAACACATAGTAGTTGGGCAGCAATTATGAAGAAAGAACAATTGTTTCTTTTATAAAGTACTAGTTGGGCCACCATATTTGGGAGCAAGAAGAATGCATTTTGATTTCGCTAACTTGTAATGATGATGGACTTGGCCAACATTATTAGCTTCACAGTGCTTAGCATCTAAATGATGGCCTTTAGGAAAAGCATTTTTTTGTCCTCTTTAATTTGAGTTCATTTCTATAAACTTATGAATTTTGGTATATTTTTACTATTTTGATTTAAAAATAAGTGTTTATAAGCATTTTTTTATTTTATCCAAATACTACAAAAATGATTTAAAAGCGATTTTGGCTTAAAAACACTTAAAATAAGCGAATAACAGGCTCATTGTTTGCAAAGGTGAAACAAAAGTTAAAAAATCTGATTTCGTCCATTCCTTTCAACTTTGGAGATGTTGAAAATTTCTTTGTATAGGTAATTGGTACTCTTTTATGGATATAGCTTTGATCCGTCACCTTTTGACTCCTAGTAAAAGTAGTCTTATGTACGGATGGGGCATGGCTTAACCGGGTAAGCATCCCTTTCCTAGTATTCCACAAAAATCATTTAAAATACTATTAATGTATACAAAGCTTTAGGTAATTTCTACTTCTATATAGAAGTTGTGAAATTTCAAATTACTATTTATAATTGTTGAGAAGGTAAAAGTCTTGAAGTATCATCTTTATAATAGAGGTCGAGTCTGTCGTACTTTGAAATGTTGAACAAACTTTATTAGGCATTTTGTTTAAATGTCAATACTCCGATTTTTATAATGTGTATTAATACCATTTTACAAGTGTTTTCTAACGTTTAGTGCTTAGTTGTGCAATTGGAATTAGTACTTTGTTTATTTTTTCTTAATAAGTCGTGGTTGATATAATAAAATGTTGCTCCACCAATAATACTGAATATTAAACTATTTCGAATCACTTATCACACAAGCGTTTGTAGTCCAACGGTTAGGATAATTGCCTTCCAAGCAATAGACCCGGGTTCGACTCCCGGCAGACGCATCTTTTTATTTTTTAATACTTTTGGTTTTACTTTTTGATGTTGCAATTAGCAGTTAAACTTCTTATTGTAGTTTTCCCACTCTAAAATGAAGAAAAAAGTTAGATTTCCAATAACTTTAATATTACCATCTTGGATTGAATGTGTTTGGTGGCCATTTGTGTTTGATAAGCTTATTCTTGCAAATTTAGAAAATGACTTTATGCCAAGAGACATGGAATTATATAGGTGATGGTACAATAATTGGACATATTAGTACTGTTGTATACAAATTAAAGTAAAAGTAACAATAGAGAATAGAAGATGCATTTAAAGTATTTTTCACAACATGTTATTTTCATATCAAATATCACCTATGTTAACTTACACATGATTTATAATGGTTGATATCATAATTACTTACACATGATAATGGATTAATGGTTGATATCATGATTAATTGACTTAAATCAACTGCAGATACTTTTGGAATACCTCTTTTGGATAGGATAAATCATCGATTATGAACACTTCGGAAAATATGCACGTTTTCGAGGGGGGGGGGGGGTCTAAGTTTAATCCCACTATAATGGTGGTTTTTGATTAAAAGCAATGGAGCATTAATACTCTGCAGATGAGTATTTATTATGTTACGTAAAAATAGAAGTGCTCACGTTAAAAATTGAAGGGGAGGGAATAGTTTCAAAATAAATGCAAGTGTGGCAGTTTCATTTTCCATAAAGATTTGTGTTCCTTGTTGCATTAGGTAGTTCCCTATGTTCCATATTACTTGGTCACTTTCTCTTTTACACGCTCTTTAAGAAATAATAAATAAGAAGAATATTTTTACTACACTACTCTTATCTCGCTCTAATAAATTACAGTTTAATCAATATTGGTTACTTTAAAAATAATTAATATTAAGGGTAAAGTAGGAAAAACTTAATTAATTCTATCTTATTTTTAGAAAGTGGCCAAGTAATTTGAGACGAATATTTTTAGTAATGTGGCCAACTAATATTGGACGGAGGGAGTACTACTTCCTTTGTCTCAAAATAAGTGTCATCTTAGCAAAATCACGCTCACTAAGAAATCAAAAAATACAATATGGAGTTTATTAAACTACCTTTGAGAATTGAGCAATATTAAAGAGGACTACTTCTTTAATGCTAAGGGCATAGTTGAAAATACTTGTCAGTTTTTTTGTCTTGAATTTCTAAAGCGACACTTATTCCGAAGATAAATGTTTTTTTGCTAAGGTAACACTTAATTTTGGACAGAGGAAGTGATTGATTAGGATATTTTTAATCATGAGCTAATAGTACTCACATCCAGATAAAAAATAGTGTCCACTAGTTATTTGCACACCCATTAAGAAATTATTAACTCCTAAATAAAAATAGGTAATTTGATTAAATTGTCCCTAATTAAATAAGTTTGAGATTTGATCACATAGTACTTAATAGGGACAAATCAGAAAATATAAAGTTAATTCTTTATTGATTTGATAAGTGAACACTTTTTTATTCAATAAAAAAAAGCTAAGTGGACCATCTTTTTAATCCCGGATTAATAAATATAGCAAAAGTTGTTGTATCCAAAGTGTTTGGCCCAGTGGCCAATACATTAGGGTATTGCTGTCTGAGGTTCCGTGTTCGAGTCCTCTGATCAGCGAGAGTGGAACTGTGTTCCCCAAAAAAATCCCTCCATACGCGTAGGCCCAAGCGGTGTATACTAATCCGTAGGGCCAGGGCGGAGGTGGGGTTTTCTGGGGTATGGGGCCGTAATGCGGTGGGACCAGTCACTTTAAAAAGTTTACCCTACCACAGTTTTAGTCCTC
Organism: Anisodus tanguticus; assembly: GCA_034509755.1. Taxonomy (NCBI): domain Eukaryota; kingdom Viridiplantae; phylum Streptophyta; class Magnoliopsida; order Solanales; family Solanaceae; genus Anisodus; species Anisodus tanguticus. The sequence continues at coordinate 36,692,354 of CM067548.1, read as the reverse complement.
CGGGGCATAGTCCAGTGGCAAAGCCTGGGTGCTATAAGACACTCTGGCATGGACAGCGTGTGTTCGATTCCCCGCAAGCACGAAGAAACTCGCATGTTGGGGAATTTGACCTTGTCTCATTGATCAGTTGTACGCTCCCAGAAAACTGGCCACCGGAGCACATCCCGCGATTTACCTGGTTATAGTGTTGAAGGACCGATGCTATTACTTCCAGGACGTCTGGGTAATGCCAGTGAAGTAGTCAGGCGCAAGCTTGGAAACCTGGATTAACAAAAAAAAAAAAAAAAAAAAAAAAGTTGCTGTCACCTTTTGCAATTCCGATCACTAGCTAATCAGTCCAAAGTAAAATCAGGTGTCCCATCTCTGTGTCCGCCAAATTAAATTTGATTGGGTAATTCCAACGGTTAGTATAATTAATTGCCTTTTTAATCAAGATTTTAACTGTGTTTTGATAGCTTTAGTTGATATTTTTGAAAATTCCAATTGCATACAAATAATACCTGACAAATAAACTGTTGTTGGAGATCATGAAGTATTAATTATTAAAAGAGGAAGTGGCACATTCCTCTACAGAGTTGGATGACAAAGGAGGAGAACTTAAAATACAGCTAGAGACCTGCAGCGTGGGTTCGAACCCTGGTGGGAGCAATTTGCTCTGTTCTGGGTAGGACCTTATAGATGATATCAGTTACTATGTTCTCAAACTCGGGTCATTCAGGTACATCCCGCGATTTACTGATAATAGTGCTGAGGGATCGGGACTACTATCCCCAAGAATAGTCTGGCGTAAGCCGGAGGCTGAATATAAAAAAAAAAGTGAAATGTAAACTTGTGTTAACCAGTATAATTACTGTTCATATGTATATATTTGTTATACACTGAGTACACACGGCTTTTGCTACAATCTTTTACGAGTAAATGTGTGAAATTCTTTTTAGCCTACTGACAATGACAAATAATGTTAAGATCCACCTGAGTGGAAGATCACCTTGTCTTGGGCTGCTTTCCATAAAAGTTAGGCTAAAAGATTGGTCAAGCGAAGTAGTTGTTTTATTTGATGGATTAATACATGTATTTGAAAAAAAGTTTACACTCCTAGACGTTATGGACCTCTGATTACCAGTTTTAAAGATATTTTTAACTAATTATTCAACATAATAATACTTTCCAAAATATAGCAATTTACTAGAAAATAAGGGTACCTTGATTTTAGGTTCATATTTGACCTCTCCACTACCTACCCCTAATCCTTATCTATCAAGCACTTAATACGGATGACATCATTGCTTTAATATTGGTGTTAGTTGCTCAATATAATCTGATAGAATATTACAAGAATATTCCCGTATCTTTGTATATTTTTTATATTTGGTTAATTTGTATTCCGATTGTAATTAGAAAGATTAGTTACCTAATTTGTATCTATGTAAATAATCATGTAACACTATATATTGTACACAATAATCAATGAAAACGCAGGGAACATATTCATTTATGGTATCAGTAGTCAAACCCTAAAATTACCCTAAGCAGTCGTCGACCCCCACCTACCGCTGCTGACCACTCTCTCTATCTCTCTCTCGTCTCTCTCTCAAATTTTCAATGGTTGAACAACCCAAATTACATCCTGCTTTTGTTGTTAACAACATCAAGAATTCCATTCCCATTACCCCTTGAGATGGAAAAAGTCTAGTATTCCTCCTGGGCAGAACTGCATTGTCGTGTGTACAAACAAAGTGATCGATCACATCATCCCCCCTAAATCAAAATCCATTGCCGCACCCCTGAAGACACGTGATGGTTCTGATGATGAACTTTGGTCACTCTTAGATGCGATTGTTCTACAATGGATCTACGGCACAATCTCGAACGATCTATTACATATAATCATTCAAACCGACGCCACCGCACGACAAGCGTGGCAGCGATTGAAAATTATTTTTCATGATAACAAGACACAATATGCCTTGTATCTGGAAAATCAATTTAAGGACATTCACCAGGACGATTTTCCTAATACCTCGGCATATTGTCAAGAACTTAAGATGATTGCCGATAAACTCTCCAACGTCGGTGCACCGGTCACAAATCAACGATTGGTGATGCAACTTATTGCGGGTTTGAATAAAATTTATGACGGCGTCGCTACCATCCTCCAACAAAGCACGCTATTGCCTTCATTCTATGAGGCCCATTCGAAACTTATCCTTAAAGAAACCCAGAAAACTAAGCAGGAAGCAGCCAACGCAAGCACCGCAGATGTCGCCCTCGTAACCACCGTCGACACAAATGCAAACCCGAGGGGCTCGGCTTCTTCCCCATACCACCAAGCCAACGATCCGAAACGTGGCTCACATTCTTGGAATAACAACAAAGGATAAAATTCCAGAAACAGCCACAGTGGCCGAAGCGGAAACGATGGCGGCGGCGGCGGCAGAGGTAGTCCCCGCCGGCCCGGCGGCCACTCACTCGGCATCGCGGTGGCAGGGGCACGCCTCCGTTGTAGGCTGCATACCCGCCATAGGTAGCGTGGGGCCAGCACAGGTGGGATGTTCCACCCTGCCCCTACCCGATGGCTTGGACCTAACCTCCAGCCTGATAGCCACATCCCGGCATTCTTGGTGCACGTCCACAACATGCATACAGTGCACAACTCTCTCCTCATTCAACCTACGTACCGATGGATATAGAGGCGGCAATGAACATAATGTCTCTCAACGTTCCAGACGACAGTTGGTATATGGATACTGGTGCCACATCCCATATGATGGCATTCCAAGGTACTCTCTCGTCTTATTTCAATATGAGCAATTTAAATCGTAATATTATTATTGGTAGTGGACAATACATTCCCGTTCAAGGTTATGGACAATTATCCCTCTCCCCACCATACCCCCCCCCCCCATTATCTTTAAAAAATATCCTCTATGCCCCGAAACTTATCAAAAATCTAATCTATGTACGTCATTTCACAACCGACAATAATGTTTCCCTTGAATTTGATCCTTTTGGTTTTCCTGTGAAGGACCTTCAGACAGGGATGTGAATAATGAGATTTGATAGCACCGGGGACCTTTATCCTATCACCACTACCGTCGATCATCCAGCCTCCTCTCCATCAACCTTTGCAGCTATTTCGTCTAGTTTATGGCATAATAGATTAGGACATCCGGGAGATTTTATTTTACGCTCTCTTAGCAAAAATAAATTTATTGATTACAAACATGTCTCTTATCCTCTTATTTGTGAATCTTGTATTTTTGGGAAACATGTCGAGTTACCATTTTATTCTCCATCCACCTGTACTTTAATGCCATTTGATATCATACACAGTGATTTATGGACTTTTCCTATTTTAAGCACGGTCGGGCATCAATATTATATGTTTTTTTTGGATGATTGTTCTAACTTCCTATGGACTTTTCTCATTGGTAATAAGTCCCAAGTCTATTCTATTTTTTCTTTCTTTAGTGCTTTCATTAAGACACAATTTGAAAAGAATATCAAATATTTTCAATGTGACAATTGGAGGGAATTCGATAATAAATAATTCAAACTTTTTTTGCACCAAACACGACCTTTTTTTTCATTTTTCATGTCCTCACACCTCTCCACAAAATGGAAAAGCCGAACGAAAAATTAGAACCACAAACAACTTAGTTCGTGCCCTCCTTGCTCACGCCTCTATCCCCCTATTTTTGGCATTACGCTCTATCAATGGCAACTTATCTCTTGAACATTCTCTCAAACAAGTATGTCAAACACAAGTCTCCCACTCAAGTTCACTATCTTCGGGATCCTTCCTATAAGCATTTATAAGCTTTCGAATGTCTATGCTACCCCATCCATCTCTCCACTCAAATCAACAAGATGTAACCTCTCTTCCACTCCGTGTGTATTTCTTGGTTACCCCATAATTATCGAGGTTACAACTGTTACGACTTGTCCAGTAAAAAAATAATCATTTCTAGGCATGTCATATTTGATGAATCCTAATTCCCCTTTGCCAAACTCCATTCTCCACCTCCGAATTTCTATGACTTCTTAAATGACGGCCCCAATCCCTTTCTAATTCATCACTTGTAAATCAGTCACTACCGTCACCGGCTCCCGACCCAATTCCCGCTGTCCCAAATTGGGTAGACCGCCAAGCCCCGCAACGCGAACCTCGAAACACCCCTTTTCGGCCTTCCGATACCGATGTCATCTCTCGGCCAGTGCCATTGGCCCCTTTTCTCGATCCCGCTGCCTCATCTCGGCCCCACCTTCCCAAACTCGTCCAACCCCTGCGGGACCCATATGGATAATAGAAACTCGTGCTATGCACGACATTTCCAAACCCAAACGACAATTTAATTTATCGAATTCAGTTGCCCCTTCACCTCTTCCTCGCAACCCGAAAAATGCCTTGTCGGATCCTAATTGAAAAACTGTCATGATTGACGAATATAATGCTCTTATTGAAAATAAGACGTGAGATCTAGTAACCCGTCCTCCTGATGATAATGTTATTCATTCTATGTGGATTTTTCATCTTAAAAGGAAATTTGATGGTTCTTTTGAGTGGCACAAGGCCGGTCTTGTAGGTGATGGCAAGTCTCAATAGGTGGGAGTAGATACTGAACATTTTCCTACAATACCATTAGATTTTGTTGATACTGAACAAGGGCAAGGGTACTTCTAGTAGGGGAAACAAGGGCAAGGGTACTTCTTCTAGTCATCCCCTTCCTACACATGATGATTTTGTTGATACTGAACATTTTCCTACAATACCATTAGATTTAGACGATGAGCTATTTTCTGAAACTCAAAAAGACTTTAATTTAGACGATGATCTAGATGATACACCCACTAATGTTGATGACAACACACCCACTAGTGCACCTTCAACTGAAATGTCTCTTATTCCCCCTAGTATGAGACGAGGTCCAGCAAAACGAACATTAAAATCAGATGCATGAATATTTTTTGATAGGGATGTAGAGAATCAAGTAGCTAGATGTAAAATTTGTAAAGATGTTTTAAAATTTAAAATTGGAAAATGTCACAGTGGGATGGGGGGTTTAATGAGACACGTAGTAAGGGCTCATCCAGCTAGGTATGCCCAATACCAGGCTTCAAAATCGGGTGCGCAAACGTCCGCTCCATCGGGACAAGGTTCACATACTGATACTGTCCCAGACCAAGTACAGGGTCAAATTAACCCTATGACGGGGGGAATTGTAGGCCCTAAATACAATACACATAGAGATAGGGAAGCAATATCAAAATTAGTTGCTGTGGAGGGTTTGCCTTTTTCATTTCCTTCATCTCCCGATTTTATTCATTACATTAGAGATATATATAATTCTGCTTTTAACGGTTTTCCTAGATCAACTCTTAAGTGAGATGTATTTAAATTCGCACATGAATATCAACAATATTTATGTTATTCACTATATCATTTTAATGACAAAGCATCTATCACGTCTGATATAGGTCGTAGTACTAACGGCCATGATTATTTAACGGTAACTTGTCATTGGATAGATTATAAATGGTCTGTGCAAAAACGTATCTTAGCGTATAATTATATAGATGATAGGCACACTGGTACTTTTATTGCAGAAAATATTTATCAAGTGTGCGATTATTATGGAATAACCGATAAAATTATGACTATTACATTAGATAACGCTTCTTCTAACAATTACGCTATTACAATTTTAAAAAATAGTTTAATTCCATCTTTTCCAGATCATTTTCATATAAAATGTGTGTGCCATATATGTAACTTAATTGTAAATGATGGTCTATCACTTTTTAAAGACATTCTTAGTAAAATACAATTTGCTATAAACTTTATTTTTAAAAGTAATAAAATACAACGAAGAAAAGAATATAAAAAAACTTGTCACGATTGCCAACTACCTTATAGAAAAATTCCAGAAGAAGTACACACTAGGTGAAATTCTTTATACGAGCAACTACTTGTTGCTTATCACTATAGAAAACCTATAACTTTGTTTTTTAACTATCATAATCAAAATTCAGCTGATATGGTTGTAGATAGCGATTGGGTAAAAATTTATGAACTTATTGTATTTTTAGAGAAATTTTTTCAAGCAACAAAAGAATTTTCCGGTATATATTATCCTACTATTTCATCTATGTTGTTTTATATAACTCTAATATTTTTATTACTTAGCGAATATATGAAAAAACCAGCTTATATGGCAGCTATTAAAAAAATGTTTATCAAAATAAAAAAATATTTTATTCCTATTCCCACTATTTATATTATTGGTGCTGTATTAAATCCGACTATTAAAATAAACGATACTAAATCACTTATTGAAACTATTTACGATTGTATAGAAGTACTACCACCTCCAAGTCCAAAAAATCCAAATCACCCACCACCTATTGAACAAACTAAAGAAGAAGTATTGTCTAGTGTAGAAGACCAATGCAAAAAAAAATATAGGTTTTACCAACAAGAAAGTGCTAGTAACCTACCGGCTTCCATACCATCTTCTTCATCTTCAACACAACTTCACAAAAGACATGTTGTTTCTGCGGCTAGTATTGAAAGCCTTAGAAATAGAATGTGCGGCCGTACCGCTACTAGCCAAATTAGCGAGTTTGATATTTTTGTTTTGCAGGGTTCTGTACCGTACCAAGCAGTTCTCAATGAAAAAGGACGTGAAGACTTGCTGAAATACTGGAGGGGTGAATGAGAAGACCTTTCCGACACTTTCAATGATGGCCCGAGATGTTTTGAACATTCAAGCGTCATCAACTGCGTCTGAAAGCGCTTTTTCCGGCGATATCAAATAGGAGACCACGACACTCATTAGCCGGAGACAACTTGGAAATTGCAGTATTATTCAGAGATTGGATACGAGCGGAGTAGAGAAGGTGCGGTCAACCGGAGATCAACGAAGAAGAAGACGAAAACTACAACGAACTCTTATCCGAATGTGGTGGTGGAAGCGACGTGGATCAATTTGACTAACAAATACCAATTCCAACCGAAGAACCACAGGAAATTATCAAGAAACTAGAACATGTTTTTTTTAAGAATGTAATTTTTTTAATTGCAATTTTATTATGTAATTTGCAACTTTTGGACAACACCACAAAGTTGCAATTTCGACAATTGTATTTGTATTACAAAAAATCATATGTATATTAAATAATATAAGAGGAACAAAAACAGCCTTGAGATGTTTTTATTACACTATCTTGTCTTGTTTAATTATTGAGTTTTTTTATACATATGTAAAAAAAAAAAAAAAACCGGCGGAACGCGATGCTGATCCCGCCCCGACCCGATTCCGATGGTATCGGGATCGGGATGGGACTTCGGCAAATCCCGCCAAATCCGATCCCGCCCCCTTCACCCATCCCAACCCGACCCCGCCAAATCCGGCCTGTCAGACCCGAGCCCGGCCCACTGGCCAACTCTACTTGAAAATGCAAAAATATTAGGCTACAATAAAAATGATTTAGTAAAACTATTTGTCTCTCTCTATTCACTTTCTTCCCCAATAGAAGAATTCTTGTTCTTTTCTAGACCTTGATTCATCTTTTATATATAAATAATTTGTTTCTTAGTTTTAAACATAAAAGGAATATTAAGACAGATGGTAAGAGAAATTAGTCAAAATAAAAAGTAATTTTTTGAATATTTCATAAGATTAGTAAATGGTGAAGGAGAATTTATTCGGTTACTTAGGTAAGGATGAAAATTTCTGAAGGGTATATATATGAAAAGAAAAAAAATATGTAATACGATTTATAACTTATGTTTTTAAAAAGAACTATATATTCATAATTTAAGATAATGGTTCGATCACGAATTCTTTAAGAATAGATAGAGTATAATATTTGGATGAAAAAAGTAACTAAATCTAAAAAGTTATAATTGGTGCCTACTTGAACCGCAATAAATATTTCAAAATGGTTGGACACGGAGGATGATAGTATTTTGACGTTCTGAGCTCTCTAAAATTTATAATGTTACTTTGAGTAAAATATGTTAAGAGTAAGGTTATTGTTAAAATTTCTTATCAATAATTTTTGAGAGACATTGAAAGACGTTTGTTTATGCACGTTATCGGCATGTGATCTTTATGTACTAAAGAACGTGAAAGATAGAAGAGGAAGATAATCAATTATAACCAAAATTATTTACGAAGTTATTTTTGAATGTGCAATATACACATAAGGCACATAAATATGAAAATTTTTAATTAAGAAAAAATTTAACATAAAAATGTGGGAGATAGAAGAGGAAGATAATCAATTATAAGAAAAATTATTTATGAAGTTATTTTTAGATATTTAATATGACACATAAATCATGTAAAATTTAATTAAGAGATTTTGGCATTTCCGTAATGAATTAGTAGAAGGAGAAAGAAAAATAATTTTGATTATTTTAAAGAAGAATAATAATAATTGTTGATTTTCCAGAGGAATTGAATAAATAAAAGTAAAGAAATGAAAAAGAGAGTTGGTAAAGGAAACCGGAAATAATGTCAAGATAAGTATAAAGAAGGATAGGATTACATAAGAAAATTATTAAAATGGAAAACATTAAAAAAAGATAAGAAATAGAAGAGTAGATAATCAAAAAAATAATAAAAAGGAAAAAAGTAGATCAAAATTCAAGAAGGGAATGTGAATATGATCGAAACTAAGGAGAGTCATTTGGTTGATGTTAAATTTGTTGAACTGATTTTTTTTTTCATTTGATATCAACCGTGCAAATATAATTAAAATAACAATAGTGTTATAATTAAAGAATAGAAAGAATAAATCTGATTGATAAATCAACATTGATATTTATAACTAGAAAAAATTAACAATAATTATTTAGTACTTCAATATTTTAATTTTACTTGTAGGAGTAGCATTCAACTTTTGTTCTTAGCTATTTGTAACATATTTTATAAGCGAGGGCAAGCGACATACTTGACTTATTGCTTTAATGATAGAACATCAGTTTTTTACTATCAACCAATTGATAACGATGTGATTATGAAATGATCTATGTTAAATCATACATTGTCAAATGAGTTTTATAATATCAATCAGGAGTGGCCTTTGGGTAAAGCTTGGGCTTTAAACCCCCAACTTTTTGAGGCCTTATTTTATACCAAAATAATTAGAGTATATAAGTTCTTCTTTTTTTAATTACATTTTTTCACTGAAAAAGGAAAATAGTTTTGGGACTTTAATTTGACCAAAAATAAATAGGCCTTAAAAAGGCATTCTAATGTATAGAAACTAAAAAATTATGGAAGGAAAGAACAAAGTAATCATTAGTTTCTTCTTTTTACCTTTTCAATCTAAGTAAATCTTTTCTTGTAGAATATCAACGACACATACACTTACTACTTGCACTTCTATTTATTTCCTTTGCTCCTTCAAGACTTCAACATCTCTTTCACAATATTATTCTGGAAAAAAAGTATATCAAGCATTGCTGGAGATTTAAGTGTGTGGCAAGAAAAAATATTGATATGTTTTTTTGGATATCAAGCATTGCTGGAGATTTATGAACCAACAAGTTATTAATTTCATATTAAGCTATTGAATCGGGTTCTGTTACTTCAATTTTCAATTTTTAGTAGTATTACTTTTTATTAAAGTTTATTTTTCTTGATTTTTTTATTACGTAGATGTATATTATTTTTTATTATTTATTAAAATTTAAATATGTCATCAAGAAAATATGAATTCCGTTACTCAAAACTTCACAAACTCTGTTGAAGAATCTTTAGAGTTAATTACTTCTTATACACGGTAGATAAAACTTTTTTTTCACTTTAAAATAGATTTGAACAATATAAGCTTATGAAAAAAAAATTGATTTTCTATTTAGTGGTTTAAAAAATTGAGATCACTAGATGACGAGAATTTGAAAAAATGTTGTGTTAATCTTGAATGTTCTTTAAAATATAATAGTCAATCTGATATTGATGGTTCATACTTATTTTCCGAATTAAAAGTGTTAAGAGAGATAGTACAAGTAGATGATAACATTTTAATCGATAAATTCAATCAGATAAAAAGTTTGATTCTTTTTCAAATGTCTATATTGCCTATAGAATAATGTTGACAGTTCTTGTAATAGTTGCCTTAATGGAAAGAAGTTTTTTTAAAATTATCATTGATAAATCTTACTTAAGATCAACAATGTCTCAAAAAAGACTGAATGAATTAGGTATATTATCAATTGAAAAATATTTATTAGACGAAAATGACTATAAGACGATTATTCGCAACTTTGCATCGGAAACAGCCGCTCTACCTACCAAGGTAGAGGTAAGGTCTGCGTACATCATACCCTCTCCAGACCCCACGTTGTGGGATTTCACTAGGTATGTTGTTGTTGTATTCATAACTTTGCATCTCAAAAAGCTAGAAAAATAAAATTTAAATAATATATATATATATTATGTAATTTAAAAAAAAATAAATATTAAGGCCTCTCATCAAAGTTTGGCTTTAGACCACCAATAATATTAAGCCGACCCTTGTATCAATCAATACAAATCAAGCAATTAAATATTTTAAAACTTAAAGAGTTATAATGAGGTGAGAATACATATTAATCTACCATGGTTATGTGCTAGAAATCTATGTGCAAACACATACATGTCATGCATCTATTGATTTGACGTAAACACTAGATGTCGGCAAGTCTTTTACCCATTTATGAAGTGTTCTTTCCGTATTTGTTACTAAAATTGTGTTTGACTAATTTATTTTAAAGCGCAAAAATGTCAAATTAAGAAGAATATTGTATCATTTTGTTCTTAGTCGTATTGTTTAGATATTGCGTAGATCCTTACTTTTATGTGTGTATTACTATGTGTTGCTTCATTTGCTTTATATCCGGATATTTTATTGTCTTATTTTTCTGGCAATCCTGTATCTACTGCTTCCTTTTAAGCAGATGGTCTATCGGAAATGGTCTCTCTACTCCATAAAGGTTGAAGTAAGGTCTGCATATATCTTACCCTTATCTGACCCACTTTGTGGGATTACACTTGATATGTTGTTGTTGTACGAAGAATATTGTATTCAAAGTTTATTACACTTTTTATTATTGAACAGAGAATAATTTTAAATATTTCTTATAAAAAATAATTCAACTTTTTATTTATATTTATTTGAATACACACGCAACGCACGCACGTATGTATGTAGGCCAAATACATATACATCCCCCTAAAGTTGGCAACATTTCTTGTTCGAAACACGCGTTATGCTCTTTTGCTTTCTGGAAGTACGATGCCCTTTCTTTATTTTTGCCGGTAACAATGCCTCTTCCTTTCAGTTCTCTACTTCTTTATTTTCGTTTTCTTTTTCTTTAATTTTTCTCAACTTGCTATTCTTTATTTATCCCAGTTAACTCTTTTTGGTTTAATTAAATTTTAATCTTTTCTACTTCTTCTTTCTTTAAGTACTAGCCTCTGGTTACAAATATTGTACGTATACATATATGAGTGCTAATTTTTTAAAACTTATGTTTGATAGTAAAATATAAATTTTTAAAAAGGTTTAAATCTTTTAAAATGATGAATGTTAATCATATTATATTTTTTAAACTTTAAAGATTTTTTTATCTTTCACCAAAGTCCGAGCTAGATAAAGATGACTGGGTCGATGCTATAATCCTTGATTCTCAACTATATATCCGTAACAATACGCAATAGGCAGTGGAGTAAGAATATATTGAGGTAATGATAGTAGATGATTTTGTAGGATACGTAAAGCACGTACAAGAATAGTAAATAACTATTACAGTGATCAAAAGGTTAAACAACAAAGATTACAACAACAAATTGTCAATCTCTTGATCTTGAATTGGAACTCCAAATCTGGATCTTGTATTCAGAAATACAAGAACATGAACTGCTACACTTGTGGCTTGTAGAACCGTTGAGAATCCAAACGGTTAGAGTCCTTTGAGATTCAAGTTCACACCTGAAACACTTAACAACCAACTAGATAATCACAACACCACCGGCTGAGTCGAGAGATGACTCTTTGTCTTTAAGACAAGATTGCCCCCGTACATAGGCTTTACGGAAGTGTGGACAATAGTCTCTCAAGATGAAACAACAAACTATTAAATGTGCAAAGCCTACACAAATGACCTCAGCGAAGAACACGAACAATGAAGATTGCTAAGAGAATGATTGCTTATCAGGAAAACTGATCTCTTTGTGGTGTTGTATACTTGTATGTATATTGTGGGCATCTATAGAATTGAGCCAAAGGCCTCAATTTATAGGTGTGCAAGATGGCCTTTCAAATGCCCCATAATGGCATTCAATTGTCATGTAATGGATGACATTTAACCCTCAAGTAATGCAGCAACATAATGGTCCAAGTAATGGTCATTATTGAGTGGATTCAATGCCATTGAAACCACCTCAACAACCAAACTTTTGGGATTCCGTCGAGCAAACACTGCCTGGGAAGCGTCGCGGCTCCAGAATACCAAACAATCAATTAGCGCCGCGGCCTTCTTGACTCCGCGACCCTTTTCCGACCCGTACTATCTTACACTTCGCACAATCCTTCCTTCATTTACCAACGTGGAACACTTGTTATTTAGCCAATAACCGTCCATCATTCTATGTTTCAAACATTTCACTTACGTACCAATAACTCTTTCATTAACAAAATTTATGATACTTGGCACTAAGATTGCACGTGTGTGGAAATGATATTTCCGACGTGCGGGGTCCCAATTGTTTGAGTCTTAAATAATGGGATAAACTTAATTCCACATTAGTAAATTTCCAATAATCCCCTCTTGAAAGAGATTTTGGCGCACACACAAGGTGCCTACTTTCAGCAATCGTTCAGCGAAAAGATATTGCATTAGGAGAGGTAGCTTCCTCTTTAAACCTTCCCTAGTTGAATACCATCGGACTTACTTACTGCGCGGTGAACGTGATGTCTTGAACCGTCAGTGTTTAATGTAAGCCAAGACAACGGTACCAACACAATACCTCCCCTTTATTCATTTCTTCTTATTGTTATGTCCGTTGTGGTCGTGGACACACTTAGATTCTTAAGTGCGTTCATTTGAGGCGGCATGTCCTCGCACTTAAATAGGTAATCTCCTACAAGGTATCCTGTTATACCCACTTTACAAGTGTTAGGAATCATTAAAAGTTTCCCAAACCTTAACCTCAACCTCAACCATTTGAGGATCGTTAAAAGTTTGGAAGCTTAACATTTACCCACCATGCAGGTAGCACTTTAATGTCTATCGCGGGAACGACTTTCGATTTATGTTTCTTTACAGAAATCATCATCTGAAGTGTTCTTGCTTCCACCGAAGCGCTCAAACTGAACCTTTTACAGCTTAGTTTTCCCATTGAACCAAATTCTTGGGATCTCTAGTCAATATGGTTGGGTTACCACAGCAAAGCTTCATATTGTTTGGGTTTTAAGCCCATTCCCCTAGACAGGAAGAACTCTTGATCTTCGGGTAGTCCCTTAGTTAAAGAGTCCGCTATATCCTTTGATTAGTAATCAATGAAGTGACACATGCGATGATCAACTGTCATACGGTCTTATTTCTCCGACAAATATGTCCAGACGCCGTCATCCATGCCCTTCCTGAAGTCGACCGACTATCCACAATGTATAACTGCTGAAGGCACGGGTTTCTCCCAATAAGGGACGTCCTCTAAGGAGTTGTGAAGTTACTCAACTTCTTTCTCATGCTTTGTTTAAAGCGATAAACTTTGATTCCATCATGAATCGACCAATGCAAGTTTGCTTAGAGGATTTTCTAAGACACATCATACACATCTACTTGTGGCTTTGGTGTTCTTCATAACTGATGTCCAGTTTGCATCACCGTATTCTCCCAGAACCGCTGGACATCCAGAATACCATACTCCGTAGATAAGCGAATATTTCAGATATCGTAATATCTGACTTAACGTCTTCTATCGATCATTTACAGAATCACAAATGAACCTTAGTTCAATTGATCTGCTTTGTAGCCCGATACCAGGTCGGTTGTAGTGTGTACAATACATTGAACTACATGTGACATGCGCATATCGCTCCTTGTATATGGGTGCACCATGATTCCAATCAGTTCTATGATTCATATCCATTGGTGGATTCAACGAGACTGTCAACTATCTCACAACTGAGTTTGGAGTTAAACCAGTATGTTAGATGTCTTAGAAATCCCAATTCCTAAGATGTCATCTGTGATACCCATATCTTTCATATCGAGACTTTTGTTTCAATATGACTTCCACTTTCAGACTGTTGGTTTTCTAACTTCAGAGTCAATGTTTCTGTTGTCAGATTCATTATTTCGGTTTTTTTTAACTGAGACTATCAGGACCAAAATGTAAACATTTCATGGACCAAAATGAAAGTTCAGGAAGAAGCCCAACAGTTCAACAAACCAACTCTGATCCTCCCCTCCCAACTCTCTAGTTAGGAAGGTGGTGTAAACATCCATGTCACGCAAGAATGCAATGGCCCTGGATGTTAAGCTATTTACAAGGGAGAACATGTACAAGTAGCCGATGCCTTATACTCATCAGTAGATCCATCTACTTTGTACTCACTTTTGAGTATCCACTTTCACAACCCAAAGGTTCTTTTCCCTGAGGAAGGTCAATCATTACACAAGTATGGTTCTATATGATGAAATATGTTTCTCTCTCTGTAGCTTCTTTCCAAAGCAGTTTTTCTGGAGATGACAATTCTTTGTTAATTGTCCATAGTTCGTTCTCAACCATACAAGCTAGAAGGCCTGTAATAAGTCTTTGTCCCCTCTTTGCTCCGTCTCGGTTCAACATCTAGAATCCCTGAGTTCTGTAGATCTGGAACATTAAGTTCCGGATAGTCACCAACTTCCAAGTCCTGTAGCTCTAGAACGTCTGGTTCCGGACAATCAGGCACTCGCGGGTTCTTGTTAACCTCGAGCAATTACTTCTTTTTTTCCTTCTCAAGGAAAGTTATCCTCAAAGAATTCAGCATTCTTTGACACCAAGAGGCGATAAGCACTACTGTTATTTGCAGATCCAGTGGATATGCAATCTACAGTCTTAGGTCCATCTTGACCTATTTCGGTATTCCAACCTCTACCAAGCCACCCCACAACACAACATTTGTAGGTGGGATCCTTTCCATATTTCACACGGAGGGTTATCCTTATGCGTAGTTCTGTTGAGAATCGCATTTGCGGTAAGGATCGCCTTGTCCCACATATTTTGGGCATACAGCTTTGCGCTTAGCTAACACCGTTAGACTGAGGTGAGTAATGAGCAATCGTTTGATCAATGATGTTTCACATTCTCTCCCTCTATCACTACGAATTCCTCAATTCGCAGGCTTAGTGATTTTCAACTTCTTCTTTGTAGCGCTTATCTGCTTCAACAACTTCATCTTTGCTTTTCAACAAACAAAGGATGCAATACGTTGTACCATCATCAATAAAGGTCACAAAGAACTTATCTCCCCCCTCTATTTTGTATAAACTTCAAATCACCCATGTAGGTGTGACTAAGTTCTAGAGGAGCGGTGCTTCTTTCGTTATTCCTTTGACGGAACTTGTCGCCCCCCATCTCTTTTGTACAAACTTCAATTCACCCATGTAGGTGTGACTAAGTTCTAGAGGAGCGGTGTTTCTTTCGCTATTCCTTTGACGGAATGGAAAGGTGATTTTGCCTCTTCGCCTACCTCACATTCATTTTGAGGGTTTATGTTGACAGAAGGCAACAATCTCAACTTCGTTAGCTTTTGAATGACTTTCTATTTAACGTGTCTTAATCTATGATGACATAGATGCACGGATTACAAATATATCATTCATTTAGCTACAGACATACTGTACCATTCTTAGTTATTACAGACATGTTGGTCTAGTCTCAAATCAGCTTGACCAACATCGTCCCTTAAACCAAGTTTGAGTGATCCCATTCCATGAAGTCCTATTGAGGACAACCTCTCCAACCCCTTCTACTTTAGAGGTGGCGTTGCTTCACATGAACAACCTCTTACCCGTGGTTAGGGCGTAACCGGATCATAAATGATCTGGATACTCTGCTGGCCAACTCCAGTTGCTTTGACATACTGAGTGTCCAATTTCTTTTCTGCCTTTCTCTTGGCCTTCATATCATTTAAGACCTGGAAACTCTGGCCCATCTCACTAGGTGTCCATTACTTTTCTTTCTTTCTTTTGGCCTTCAGATCTTTTAAGACCTAGAAATTCTGGCCCACCTCACTAGGTGTCCATTACTTTTCTGCCTTTCTTTTGGCCTTCAGATCTTTTAAGACCTGGAAATTCTGACCCACTCCAGTCGCTCGTAGGCTTTGTACGACTGAGTGTCCAATATCATCCTATCAAATGAAGGATCTTCTGTCAGATAGTGTTACAGGTTCAACGTCTTAAGATAAACAATTATCTTTTAGTCTTCTTACCTTGAGATTGGTGCCCAGACAATTTCTAGCGCTTGTTTAAGAGTGGTAACAGTTTTCGCACAGTCAGTGGATCCCTATCCTTCGTATGTGCGAACATACTTTACACACTTTTAATAATTACACTCAAAAGAACAGATCTTTTAAGTTTTATTTACAATAGTCCAATCTTTATACGGGAAGGAAGAAGATTCAATATCTAATTTTAGAGTGTAGGGAATATACGTTTTTAATGAAAACACTTTCATATTCCCAGTCTTGCTTTACACACTTTTTTCAGATATTAACTAAACACATTATTGATAAGGAAGGATTATTAACTTAGACCTTTTGGATTCTGGCCCACTTCAGTTAGACTGAGTGTCCATATCCTCCTTACCATAATTCAGATCCTTTGTTTGTGACAGATATAGGCATTTTGCTACATGATAGAATATCATCTTCAACCTTCTCCTCTTGTCCCAGTTGACATCCTCAGCCTCTCGTGGGCGCTTGTTTCCACCACCCTCGGGAGCGGTGACACCAACTCGTCCTTGATCTTTAGCCGTACTAGCATGACTATCAGCAGTATCTTGAAGCTCAACATCAGATCCAGAGATCTCCCACATTTGACGGAAACATATTTGTATCTGTCGTCAAAGAGAGAACCAAAACTAGGACCAGATTCGAAAGAACGGTTGTTGACAGAGACAGTGTTTGAATAAATCTGCATATTCGATAAATTTGTCTAATATATCGAAAAGATAGCATCTGAACCGAAGCCCATAAATAAATCGACCCGTTAATTATAGTATATTACCCGAAACCTTTAAATTCTAAATCTGTAACTAACTAAAAGTACTCCACTCCTAAAGAAGGAGAATAGACGGTAGAAACACACAAAAACGAAGAAGAGAAAGAGAGAAAGAGGATTCTTTTATATTTGAGAATTAAATGAACTGTAGATGAGGGATAGATTTTGATAAGGATATTTTCTTCTTGAAGAAGTAAAATTTGCTTCTTCCAAAACTCCTTCTGCTAATTTTTTCTTTTAACATTTTTTGTGCAGAATGCCTTCAAAGGCATTAGTCTTTAATTTTTACCTCTCAAATTCAAAAAAATTAATTTTTTTCCCTACGCTCAAAAATTTATGGATTCCGGATTCGAACTCCTACTCAGACAAAAAAATTTTAAAAAAATCGCAAGACAGAGTTTTGTAGCAAAATTAAGCCTATACCGGCAGAAGTTTGCCTTGAGGCCTAATTTTGGGTAAAAGTTTGCCTTATGACAAATTTCTGCCGAATATGCCTAATTTTATCCAAATAGACTTAATTTTACCTGAATAGGCATAAATTTGCTACAAATCTCTGCCTTGCTATTTTTTAATTTTTTTTTTGTCTGACCAGTAATTCGAATCAATAACTTCGGAGTATTAGGCGAAAAGCAAAAATTAAATATTTTAAATTTGATGGACAAAAATTAAAGACCACCCAAAATAAGGGCATTCGTGCGACTTGCCCTTTCTTTAACTATATACCTCAAATCTTCAAAAAGAAATTCTTTTATTGAACAAAGTGATTTTAGCATCCAAAAATCTTGGCCAAACTATCTATTAATGGGAATACAAACTTTCACTCTTTTTCCAAAGAATTGTAGAAAAGAGAACGATAATCCACCATAAAATCACGAAGAATGAGCGAATAATCAAATTATAGTCATCGTTTCAAAATCAATCAAACTTAGACACTTTTTAACAATACATCATTTAAGTGCTTGTATCCCTTGATAAAATACGAAACCTTTTAAAACGTTGGATATACTCGCACAACTTAGAGTACAAGGACTCCAAATAACGTTATTAGAGTTGGACACTGTTCACCTACGGCAGGATCCGTCATCTTGGCAGGAATTGCTTTAAAATTGGGAACCTAACTCTAAAAAAAATCATGAACTTTCAATTTTTATCATTTCAAATTTCATAATTTTTTTTATGGAGTTTGAGTTAAAACTCTAGAATTTTCATTATATACAATGCTAGAGTACTGAAGTTTCAATTATATAACTTTGAACTGTAGAACACAGTCTTAAAGTTTCACTTATTAGATTTTTTTGTATAACAGTGCTTGTTAGAATTATAGGACGCAGTCATGGTGGAAGTTGAGATTCAAAAAAGGTACTCATGAATGGAATACTCATTTTCACATTATTTAATGAACATATTTCACTCATGATATCTATTTCAAAGTTTATGCATTTTATCATTGTTTTACTCACTATATCTATTTTAAAACTTTATGAGGTACCATGAGTGTAATAATCTTTTGGCATTATTGTGCCTATGATATCTATTTCAAACTCCACAAGAAATTCATACAGTATGAACTAACACATTATATGGGAATTCCATTAATTATCAAAATTTGGAATTCAATAATCTCCCCCCCCCCCCTGTTTTAGCTAAGAATTATTTATCTAGATATTATTTTCGATTTATAAATGATTATATCTCAATTAATTTTTAAATAGTGACTAAATTAGTAAGCAGTCCAAAAGCAGACCATCAAGGTAAATTTTCAACATAAAATTAAAGTTGGAGTCTTTTGCCACACTCCACTCTTTTATTATTGTAATTTAAAGATGGAATTATTATTTCTATCTTCAAAATAATGATACTTTTATTATTTAGAGGGTTAAATAGTTTTTTGTTTTTTTTTCATTTTATATCTCTTTAACGGTAAAAGCATTGTGATTTATGACACCTTTATGCAATTTCTAGACATGTAAATTTTATTACTCCATACTAATTAAGAAATCAAACATGAATTGACACAAAAAGAAAACATTAATCCCTATACCTATGAACTTTAGCAGGATTCTCACCCTCAAGTCAAGAGCTCAGTTTCAATCTCTAAAAATCGATTTGATCACGTTATAACACTTTTAAACTTTTAACTTTGAAAATAACGGATTCTCACCCTTGAGTTAAGAGTTCGGTTTCAATCTCTAAGAATCTAAGAATCGATTTGATCAGGTTACAGTAGTTTTTAACTTTTAGTTTGAGAAGTAATTTACACCTTATGACACACTTTTTTTCCCGACCATATAACAAACTGTTGTACTAACCTAAATCTATAAAGAAAGCTTATAGTACTGTAGTAACTCCTTACTTATCACATATCCGTATGGTTTAAACTGTTGTAAGATACTAGTAATAATTATAACCTTACTCTAAACAATCTCTAGTAGATTTTTTAGAAATCTGATCGTAATAATATATAGTGTAAAATTTAAAACTCTATAATATGGGGTGTATAGTGTATACAATTGACTGGTTTTCCAGTGTAGGGCGTCTCCTTTTTTTCTTCAACACAACTGAAAACGTGTTGCCAACATTCTGCTTACCTACCTCTTCACCATTTCTACATTTTCTCCTTAGTTTCCCAAGAATCCCTCCTGTCACTTTTTATTCATTAGATTAGACCATTTCTTAACTGACAAAATTTTCAAGAAACTAATAAGACCCCAACAGACAACAACATAGGACACTGTCTTATCTTTCTGATGTGTCTGAATTTGTATGCTCATAGTCATTGCTCACCACATTGGTATTGGTACACTGAACCATGGCTTTGAAAGCTGTCCCAATTTGGGCCTGTTGTACTAATCAGCAGCATCGTTCTTTGAAATTGGATTATGGGTCTAGGCATTCCGGGTCAAGTTTCTTGAATTTCAGGGCCCATAGGAAATGGGAATGTTTGGTTGTGTTGTCTGATAGAGCTATAACTCCTGTTGAAGATGAGGAGCCATTGGCTTCTCCTGGTACTGTTGAAGACACTCAGATCATCCAGTCCAAAGGGTTTCACGGGGATTTACAATCTTTACCAAGTTAGTTCTTTTTTCTTTCATGTTTTGTTAATTTTCGAAAACAGCCTCCCTACCTTGTGCCTTCACAAGGTAGGGGTAAGGTATGCGTACACTCTAACTCCCCAGACCCCACCTGGTGGAATTATACCGGGTATGTTGTTGTTGTTGTAATGTTTTGTTAATTTGGGATTGTGTGATTTGAGACAAATTCAGAATAAATGAAGTCCCTTTTGATGTTATTTTGTTTTTAGGTTCTACAGAATGAGAATAGACTTGGGTTGCTTTTGGAATACTAAAAAAGGAGGTCTTTGTGGTAATAACAAGTTAGAATTGGATGAAAAGACTGATCTTTGAATAAAGTTGTAACCTTTTTAAGTCCATGTCATTGTCTTAAAGATCCAATTATTTTTAGAGTACAATTATTTTTCGATGAAGGGTCAGTCTATGTAGCTAACTGCTTCTTATGGGGTCTCTTACAGTTTGTACATAACATGTGAGAATCTGTGTAAGAATCTGCTAAGACTATCAGAGGGAGGCAGAGCTAGAATTTTGAGTTTATAGCTTCTAGAAAAAGAAACTTATTGGGTTATGGATAAATTGTTTATACAAATTAAGTGATTTTTTAAACAAATATAGGGTCTCGGCTAAAGCTACTGGGTTCTGCCGAACGCGTAAGCAGAACTGTAGTTTTGACAATTTCTCTCCAAATTTGTTACTTTGTATTTACAGCATCCACAAAGCTACTTAAGTTGGAAGGAAATATAATTTCAAATTGTTGCCTCTGTTGACAGTGAACAAGAAAAGAAGTATCTGGTTGAAAACGTTGTGCATTTCTGTAGATGGCTTTATAAATATCATTTACTCCACAATTGTCATGGAAGATATAAGTGAATGCAGGCAACAACCTCTTTCAACAATAGGTTAATGTAATGTACATTTTGTCATGGATGAAAACGACAAGAAAGCATTTGGCTGAATATTCGCGCAATAAATATTTGTCACATTAAATTCTTGTGCAATTTTTGTCTACGTTACGAGGCACAATTTTTTTTTATTGCAGAACCCTTATCTGCAACAGATCCTTCTTGTGGTCACCGTGATGGTTCAAAGGTGCGAGTTGCCTATCAGGTAGACAGCAAGGACCTCCACGCTCTTAACTTTTTAACACCTTTCTTATGTGAGATCCCTCGTAAAAATTAATCTTCTTTGTCTAATATAGGGAATTCCAGGTTCATATAGTGAGGCAGCTGCACTTAAAGCATACCCGAAATGTGAAACTGTCCCATGTGATCAGTTTGAGGCTGCGTTTAAGGTATTTGTGTTTTTCAACCAAACACTGATTTTGTTCCTGAAGAAACTTTGCAATTTTTCATACCTTTATAGTATTAGTTCTCATTTCTCAGGCAGTTGAATTGTGGTTAGTAGACAAAGCCGTACTCCCAATCGAAAACTCAGTTGGTGGGAGCATCCACCGTAATTACGATCTACTCCTTCGGCACAGGCTGCATATTGTGGGAGAAGTTCAGTTGCTTGTTAACCATTGCCTTTTGGGCTTGCCAGGAATCAGGAAAGAGGAACTAAAGCGCGTCGTGAGCCACCCTCAGGTAATCGTTTCATTTCATTATTCAGAAGAATCTCATCTTTTTTTTATAACCATGGGGTCCGGGCCAGCTTGCGCGCACCTCGACTAATTCCGTGGGATAGCTGCCACCTCCCATTAGCAACAGGTACCAGGTAACTCTGTCCACCAATGCTAGGGCAGATGGGAAGAAATCACCTAGTATTTTGTATGTGCTGGGATTTGAGAAGAATCTCATTTTCCTCCTGATTAATTGTGAAAAAATATAGAAATATTGGATTAACTTTTTTGGGGTTGAGTTATGACCTTTTTTTTTATAAAATAAAATAAAACAGTTACTTCCTTTAGTTTTGCACACTGAATATTTCTTGCTTCCGTTTCTACTTGGTAAATGCTAATACAGCCAGTACTTGCTTTCAGGCACTTGAACAATGCAATGTTATGTTAAATAAGTTAGGCGTTGCAAGGGTCAGTAGTGATGATACTTCCATTGCTGCTCAGGTATTCCATTAAATTCTCTCTCATTCTCTGTGGTTTTTGTTTCCACATTATTTGACATCTCGACAGATTGTCGCATCTGAAGGGATGAGAGATGCTGGAGCAGTTGCAAGTGCTCGAGCTGCTGAGATTTACGGGCTCAGCATTCTTGCAGAAAGAATTCAGGTTAGGATTTTGCATTTCTGAGGTTTTCCTTTTGTTTTTACTACATGTCTGAGCTAGTGAGATGGTGATAGCCAATTCGAGGTTCCTGAAGAGGAACACTTGGTGACTTTCCGTAGTTCGGTGGTGAATACTCAGATAGACTTTTTGCTCATTAGGAAGGTTGACAAAGGTCTATGTAAAGCCTGCAAGGTTATTCCGAAGGAGGATCTTACAACCCGACATAAGCTTTTGGTGATGGATTTGGAGATCAAGTTGGAGAAGAAGAAGAGGGTTGTGGATAACAGGTTAAGAATCAAATGGGGGAGTTTGACCATGGCTAGTGCAAAGGAGATGGGAGAGAGGTTGATGGCCAAAGGGGCTTGGGAGAGTAGTGGAGATGCGACCGGTATGTGGGACAGGACGACTAGTTGCATTCGGGAGGTAGCTAGAGAAGTGCTAGGGGCCTCGCGGGGTAATCATGGTAGGCATCGAGGGGACTGGTGGTGGAATGGTCAAGTTCAAGAGAAGGTGGACGCGAATAAATTGGCGTATGTGAAATTGGTAGAAAGCAAGGACGAGGTAGAGAAGTGGACGAATAGGGAATTGTATAAAATGGCGAGGAAGGAGGCAAAACTAGCGGTTACGGCGGCAAAAACGGCGGATTTTGAACGTATGTATGTGGAATTAGAGGAGAAAGGCGGGGATAATAAGTTGTACAGACTAGCCAAGGCAAGGGAGAGAAAGGCCCGTGACTTGGATCACGTGAGATGCATCAAGGACGAGGACGGTAAAGTACTAGTGGAGGAAGCGCATATTAGGCGGAGGTGGTAGTCTTACTTCCATAAACTCTTGAACGAAAAAGGAGATGGTGATATTGTGCTGGGAGATATGGAGCATTCTGGTAGGTACCGAGATTTTGGGTATTGTAGAAGAATTAAGGTTGAGGAAGTTAAGGGTGTTGTTCGCAGGATGCGCAGGGGACGAGAGGCACGGCAGGTTTGGAGTGGCTGACTGAGTTGTTTAACGTCATTTTTAACACGACAAGAATTCCCGAAGAATGGAGGTGGAGTACAATGATTCCCTTGTACAAAAACAAAGGTGATATCCAGAGTTGCAACAACTATAGGGGTATCAAGCTGATGAGTCACACTATGAAAGTTTGGAAAAGGGTCGTGGAGATGAGGGTGAGGATTTTCGAGAACCAGTTTGGATTTATGCCGGGGCGTTCGACTACTGAAGTCATTCATCTTATTAGGAGGTTGGTGGAGCGGTATAGGGAGAGGAAAAAAGATTTACATATGGTTTTCATCGACCTCGAGAGGGCATACGACAACGTCCCTAGGGAGGTTCTATGGAGCTGTTTGGAGGTTAGAGGTGTACTTGTGGCGTACACTAGGGCGATCAAAGATATGTATGCGGGAGCCAAGACTAGGGTACGGTCAGTAGGAGGAGACTCGGAGCACTTGACGATGGGGTTGCACCAGGGATCAGCTCTTAGCCCATTCCTATTTGCTTTGGTGATGGACGGACTGACGCGACAAATCCAAGGGGAGGCACCATGGTGTATGTTATTTGCAGACGACATAGTCCTGATTGATGAGACTCGCAGCGGAGTAAACGACAAGCTGGAGGTTTAGAGACAGACTCTGGAGTCTAAAGGGTTCAGGTTGAGTAGGACCAAGACAGAATAATTAGAGTGCAAGTTCAACAACATGAGAGATCTTGAGACAGGCGTGGAGGTGAGGCTTGGTACTCAGGTCATTCCAAAGAAAGGAAGCTTCAAGTACCTAGGGTCTATTATCCAAGGAAACGGAGAGATTGATGACGATGTCACACATCATATTGGGGCAGGGTGGATGAAATGGAGGCTCGCATCTGGAGTCTTGTGCGATAAAAAAGTGCCACCAAAACTTAAGGGCAAGTTCTATAGGGTGGTGGTTAGACCAACTATGTTGTATGGGGCGGAGTGTTGGCCAGTCAAGACTTCGCATATACAAAAAATGAGAGTTGCGGAGATGAGGATGTTGAGATGGATGTGTGGGCATACAATGAGAGATATGATTAGAAATGATGATATCCGGGATAAAGTGGGAGTGGCCTCGGTGGAGATGGTTCGGGCATGTGCAGAGGAGAGACACGGATGCCCCAGTGCGGATGTGTGAGAGGTTGGCTATGGACGGGTTCAGAAGGGGTAGAGGTAGGCCGAAGAAGTATTGGGGAGAGGTGATTAGACAGGATATGACACATGTGCAACTTACTAAGGACATGACCTTAGATAGGGGGTTGTGGAGGATACGGATTAGGGTAGAAGGGTTGTAGGTAGTCGAGCGTAGTCCTACTTACGCTTAGAAAATGATAGTGTATGTTATTATTGAAGGCTCGATTAGCCTATCACACGTATAGGCGCATTAGTGCTTTGTATTGCCATGTAGTTTGATTCATGCTATTATGTGTTCTTTAGTGTAATTTGTTTATCTTATTTAGTTGTGTTAACTAATGCTCCCTGTTTTTAGAATGCACTACCATGGAGTATTCGTTTTTATTATATGTATGTTCAGAATGCTTTAATTCCTCGTCTGAATCTGAACATTTCTCTTGCTTTGCTTTGCTTTGCCTGTGATTATGCTTTGTCTTGAGCCGAGAGTCTCCCGGAATTAGCTGCTCTACCTATCAAGGTGGAGGTAAGGTCTGTGTACACTCTACCCTCCCCAGACCACACGTTGTGGGATTTTACTGGGTATGTTGTTGTTGTTGTTGTTTTACTACATGTCATCTTGTATCTTTTGAAACTGCACTTGTTTGTCTTTTTAATAATATAGTTCTTGAGCCCACATTCACAGACGATATGGACACCTCATGACTTGAGTGTATGAAATCCAGTGTGTTTACATGTTCATAAAATAATAGCATTTGCATAGGCTGTATCGACCAATAACTCTTGAGGATCTTGGCTGACCTTTGATGATCTGATCTAACTCCAGAATGTTAAATGTTTAGATTTGCTGGAGTATGGGATTTTTTCTTGGTTCAAAATTCACCAATCCCTGGAGGGGTTAGAGGTTTTAAAGTTTGTGAAATTTTTACAGATTCTTTTATAGTTCTAGACTTCTAGTTATTTGCACCCATTTTTTTATTGATTTATGAGTGGAATTAGAATGACAGGACTCCATCATTGGGCTTTCATCTTTAATCTCAAATTGCTAGAAGGGTCAGAGGAAGAATTATTTCCTTTGTTCAGAGATGTAATCTAATTGCTAAGTAGTTCATTTTTTGTAAATTTATACGATACTCTAGACTGGATATTGCTTAGTAGCTGGTCTTCCGTTTTCCTCACTATAGTTATCCCTATCTAAGAACTGTTGTGAATAATTTGGTTTACAGAAGGTATAGTTTGCACACTTCTTGTTAGCCCTTCACATCTTGTCTCTATCTTCACATGGAACCATAAGCAATTTCAGGAGTAAGAGTGAGCAATATGGATGGAATTGAATGATAAAGAAACAGATCATGGAATTCAATTGGATTTGGTCTTGGCTTATACATAAACATTTTCCATTTTACTGCTCGTCCAGCCTGTAATGAGCAAGAAATACATTTCCTTAAAGGAACTTGCATGCGTGTCAAAATGAGGAAGAAAAATGTTTTTCATTTTGGTAAATCTGGGAATAGAAAGAAAGAGCTTTCGGAGGTAGTTCCAACTGTGAACCAGTCTGCTAAAATATTTTATTTCCATTGGTGTTTGGGCACAACTCCACCCTTGGTTGCTTCGCATAGCTGGTTGCAAACCCAGATAAATTAGGAGTATGGTAGGTTAATGGCTAGCGTAAAAATAGTTAAACCACAAAGATGTTGTTTGGACGTGGCAAGGTTATTCCACGATCACTAATTTCTTTCTTGTCGAATGACTCAAATTGGTGATTTGACAATGCTTCTTTGCAGATAGTAATGCTTCTAAGTTTTGAATGCAAATTTTTTAGCTGTATTAGAAACTTTGAGCTTCATCTCGGGCTCTAGTGTTATGCTGCAGGAGATTAATGGAATATTGAAACTCTGTCTGTACATGCTTTTCTACTTTCCCTTTTTTCCTTCGTCTAATCAACTTTATGGATACTGAGTGGAATCATGTGGATTTCAGAATGTGAAGAAAAAATCTCTGGTTTGTGCAGTTTCAAGATAACAAATTAAAACTTGTCTGGATGGGCGAGTAGAAGTTTTAGCATGATGCGTCGTTGTGTCTATTATAATGACTGTCTTATTAACTATGTCGGATTCTCCAAAAATGCCGTCCACCCATGTTGAATTCTCCAATATTGCCAACTGTATCCCAGCACCCGCAATAAAGTTGAATAGTAGAGTAACTAGTAAACTTTGAATTTTTAATCAATTAAACATAAAAGGTCAAGTCTTAGTTACACAATAATCAATGGTCATTTTACTTAATTATATAGAAAACAAGTCATATGACGTTGACTAAAAATATTGGAGTAGTTATTTTTCAACAAAACAATGTGCTAACCAACACCTTCGAATCCTAAAATTTATGTGATGACAAATCCGGTCTCTAGATCCACACCCGTGTTGGATACTTGCACCGTTATCCGAGCAACATAATTATTAGTGCAGTCTGAGACCTACTTGTTCTTGATCCGTAAAAGATGTTTAATTGTTTAGATCTTTTCTCTTATTTAGAAGCTTTATCACAATTAGTCAAATCTATTTGCTATAGTATGCTGTAAAACTTCAGTAATGTGATTTTAGCTTAATGACCCACTAACCAGGACGATCCAGATAATATTACCAGATATCTGATACTAGCAAGGGAGCCCATAATTCCAGGAACTGATAGGCCATATAAGGTAGCATCATATTTCTTTTTTTGTCCAACTTATTTTGTTCATACGAAGAATTGATGTTCCCTATTCATTTCCCTAACATCTTGTAGACTAGCATTGTCTTCACTCTGGAAGAAGGGCCTGGAGTTCTATTCAAGGCCTTGGGGGTTTTTGCGCTGAGGGAGATCAATTTAACAAAGGTATTTCCTTGTAAATGCTTCGAGTTCCCTTGTCTAGTTAAAAGGCTCTGAGACATGTTCTATTACATTCATACAGATTGAGAGCCGACCACAAGAGAAGCGCCCATTAAGGGTAGTAGATGACTCCAACAAAGGAAGTGCCAAGTGAGTCTTAAATCTGTTTATTGCGCTAAGCACTATGGAATAGTAACTGACTGAAGCCGTGTGTGCTTTGTTTAATTTATCTTTCCCGCATATCTTCAAATTATAATCCTTTGCTTCCATTAATATAATCTATTATCTCGATTCAGTTTAGGAATTTTAAGAAATATAAGCTTGAACTCCCCCTGTATGAGTTTCGCAAGGTACAGCTGACCCAAATCCAAATAGAGGAAGGTTGCAGTGGGTTAAAAGCCGATGTAAAAATAGATGAGGGTTGCAGTGAGTTTCGCAAAGTACAGCAGAACCCTTTAAATATTGAATTCGTGAATAGAATGGAATGGATTTAAAGGGTTCATATAGCTGACTCCAACTAGTTTCGGATTGGCATAGTTGATTGATTGATATAATAGTTCTCTAAACATTCAAAGTTGGCTTTACACCCGCAACTTTTGCTAATTTCTTCCTAAAGAAAAAAATGATTTCGTAAAAATCATATTCTAAGGTGTGTTAGGCATGGAGTAAAACTTTTTACAGAAAATGTTTCAAATTTTCTCATGTTTAGTTGGTCAAAATGTTTTGGAAAACATTTGTTTTTTAGGAAAACGAGTTCCTTAAAAATCAGGAAAATGACTTTCTTGGTGGAGTAGGAAAAACAAGTTCTATAAGTCGAATTTACATGCTCATTATCTCCTCCCCATCACTAACACCCCAACCCCAACCACCCTCACCCTCCACCCCACCACCCTGCTTCTATCCCCATTCCACAGTACTTTTACTAGATTATGTTTAGATACTTTTGGGACACTATTTTCTGCTTACGAAATAACATAAAATAAGTAAGAAAACTCCTTATTTCGAAGAAAACATTTTCCGTGAAAAACACTTTCCTTCATACCAAAAACACCCCTAGTTTCATTTGCAATACTGGAAAAAATGAAAGATTTGTTTTAAGGTGCATTTAACCAGTCCTCTCCCTCCCACAATATATTCCTTATTATGCCCTTGTCCCACTCTATACCCCACAACCCTTCTACAAGGTTGTGGATTACTGAAGCATGCAGGTAAAGCAGCATAATTTATAGGAAAGATGGATCTTCAAGCAATTGATTTTAGTCCTTTCGTCTGGTATAGGTTTGATATGCTACTATAGAGCTCCTTGATAGCACTGTGTACTAATAATTTTCTGGTTGTCAAATTGTTAAAGATACAGAGATATATGGCTTCATAAATAGTTCAAGTGCCTAAAAGCTTATTGGTGCCTTGAAAACAAATAGAATCGCACAAGTCATTGAGATGATTGTGTTTGTTTATCCTTTTCACTTTGCCGGGGAAGAGAAGGGTGGAATTGGAAGTTTTGAATTTGTGTTCATCCTTGTTTAATTTTCATGGGAGAAGCAAAAGAATTAGGGTGGATAACTGCACCCATGAATGTGACTATCTTTAGTTCCCCGCCACTTCCTTTTCAAACCATATATTTATGTCACAATACTCCCTTCTCTTTATTATCATCTTTTCTTTTCCCACGTTACCAAACCATAAATGTGGTTGTTAAGTCATAGCAAGACTGAACAACATCCAACAGCTCCAGTCCTTTAACTTTTCTAGCTGAAGGAACAAGTGCAGGATTATCCTTCACATTTACACACCAGCACATGTTGCACTTCATTCTCTTCTCTTGGCTAGGGTACATTATAACTAGGCCTACTCGTGTTGTGGAACGTAAGAAAGTGACTGAATTTTGATGGCAGGTACTTTGACTACCTCTTTTACATTGACTTTGAAGCATCGATGGCAGACCCTCGTGCTCAATATGCTCTTGGGCATCTTCAGGTTAGTACAACTATATCTTGTATGACCCCTCAGCCCACAAACAAGTTACTTAGGTGGCTCTATTACCATCTACATGTGTTCTCTTGTTGCTGTTGAAATTGCTGTCTTGTGCCACCTTTCTAAATGTCTTAACATATCCTCTATACAGGAATTTGCAAGACTCATTCGAGTTCTTGGCTGCTATCCCATGGACACAGATCTATAATTGGTTACCTACCAAAAGTATGTTATGTGGGAGATTCAACTTGCGGAGGAGTTACCCAACTTCAAATTGTTGTTTTGTGTATTATCTGGCGACGAACTACCAGTCCCATAGTTGTACCTGCCCTGTGATATCATATTCTTTCCATCTGCATTTTAGAAGTACGCTCAACCCCTATTTTTCTAGGATAACTTTCTGCAAATCAAAGTGTAGCAATTAGCCATTGCTTCACCTGTAGCTTTTGTCCAAAGAGTAAATTGTAAGTCAATAGTGATTCAAAGTTCCAAAAAGTTTATCTACAACATTTGGAGTTTCCCCCTCTGCTGAGGAAAAGGATGCACTTGCTAAGTGTACCCATGAGATGAAATCCAGTGCCCTTCTGTTATACATCTTTTAACTTCGATCCTTATATTCAAATACCCATATTATGTTCCTAGAAAAGATTCAAAGTTTTCCGTTGATAATCACCTTGTTTGTTTCTATGCCTGAACTTATTGTTATAACAGGTCATAATTGCTAACGCAAAGCTATTACATCAGCCCCTGCCTGTGGGATATCAGAAACTATACGTACTTGTTGACGGGACAATTTTATACATTATAGAAAACTGAGGTGAAGAGGAACCAGTAAGACATACTCATAATAAGGCAAAGATGTCACATTCGTATTGTAACACACGAGAATGTCTCAGAAAAAGTACTTAAAACATAGTTGGTTACGGTGCTAAACATCTGCATAAGTCTGCATGTGAAGATAAATACCACGGCGGACTATTTATCTATATCTAGTAAAATACAACCAAGCATCTTCTTGACCAGTTACTTCGCCGATTCTAGCTCCTTCAGAAAATCCTGATTGTCAACCAGCACCTAGGCATAAACAAAACAATGGTAAGGACACAGAAAGTGAGCTCATATCCTATTAAGATGCCCTGCAAAAGGGCAGAAAATAATGATACAGCGGTATGATATCCACTTACTGTTTTCCAGCCACCTGGGTCCACGAAAGAGCTTATCTTGGTGTTGAGTCCAGGAATTGGTCCTGGCTGTCCAGTTATTGTTGGAAATTTACTAATGTTGAGTTAAGTTTATCCCATTATTTATGACTCGAACAATTGAGTCCCGCACGTCGGAAATATTGTTTCCACACACGTGCAATCTTAGTGTCAAGTATCGTAAATTTCGTTAATGAAAGAGATATTGATACGTAAGTGAAATGTTTGAGACATAGAATGATGGATGGTTATTTGCTAAATGACAAGTGTTCCACGTTGCTAAACGAAGGAAGGATTTTGCGAGGTGTAAGATGGAACGAGTCGGAAAAGGGCCGCGGAGCCGAGAAGGGCTTTCGCGCCTCCCGGACTGGGCTGCGGCGCCCCCTAGCAGCGCCGCGTCGCCCCTAGAAGCGCCACAGCGCGTGACTGGTAGTAAGTTTCGTCGGCTTTCTGGTTGAATTAGCGCTGCGCGCGCTGGCGGGCGTGGATCGCTCGACGGAATCCCAAAAATCTTGGCTGTTGAGGGGGTTTCAATGGCATTGAATCCACCCAATAATGGCCATCACTTGGACCATTATGTTGCTGCATTACTTGGTGGTTAAATGTCATCCATTACATGGCAATTGACTGCCATTATGGGTCATTTGAAGAGGCCATCTTGCACACCTATAAATTGAAGCCTTGGCTCAATTCTATAGAAGAAGAGATGAACAGAAAAACAAGTTCACAACACCACAAATAAATCAGATTTTCCTAATAGCAATCCTTCTCTTAGCAATCTTCATTATTCGTGTTCTTCGCTGAGATCATTTGTGTAGGCTTTGTACACTTGATAGTTTGTTGTTTCATCTTGGGATACTATTGTCCACACTTCCGTAAAGCCTATATACGGGGGCAATCTTGTCTTAAAGACATAGAGTCATCTCTCGACTCAGCCGGTGGTGTTGTGGTTTATCTAATTGGTTGCTAAGTGTTTCAGGTGTTAACTTAACAGACGAAGGACTCTAACCGTTCATATTCTCAGCAGATCTATAAGCCACAAGTGTAACAATTCATGTTCTTGTATTTCCGAATACAAGTTCTATATTTGAAGTTTTATTCAAGATCAAGATATTGACAACTTGTTGTTGTCCTAATTGTTGTTTATCATTTCGATCACTGTAATAGTTATTTATTATTCCCGTTGTTGCTTTACATATTCCAACAATTTTAAGATAAAATTTGTATTAGTGATTCGAAAGATGTTGGTCGACAAGTGTGTGACCAAATCTGGCTGTGGTTTTCTTCCTGAAAACAGTTCTGTTGATAGTTTTGCTAACAGTTCAAACACTGTCTTTGTCAACAACCGTGCTTTCAAGATTGGGCCTAGTTATGGTTCTCTCTTTGACGACAATTACAAATCTGTTTCCGTCAAAGGAGGGATCTCTGAATCTGATGCTGAGCTTCAAGATACTGCTGATAGTCACGCTAGTAAGGCTAAAGATCAAGGACGAGTTTGTGTCACCGCTCTCGAGGGTGGTGGAAACAAGCGCCCACGAGAGGCTGAGGATGTCAACTGGGACAAGAAGAGAAGGCTGAAGATGATGATATATCATATAGCAAAAGGCCTATATCTTTCCCAGACAAATGATCCTAATTATGGTAAGGAGGATGTGAACACTCAGTCTAACTAAAGTGGGCCAGAATCCGAAAGGTCTAAGTTAATACTTCCTTATCAATAAAATGTTTAGTTAATGTCTGAATAAAAGTATGTAAAGCGAGGCTGGGAATATGAAAGTGTTTTTCATTAAAAAACTTATATTCCCTACATTTTAAAATCAGATATTGAATCTCCTTGCTTCCCGATTAAAGATTGGACTATTATACACAAAACTTAAAAGATCTGTTCTTTTGGGTGTAATTATTAAAAGTGTGTAAAGTATGTTCGCACATACGAAGGATAGAGATCCACTAACTGTGCGAAACTGTTACCACTCTTAAGTAAGCGCCAGGGAATTCCTTGGGCACCAATCACAAGGGAAGAAGACTAAAAGATAATGGCTTATCTTAAGACGTTGAACCTGTCACACTATCTGACAGAAGATCATTCATTTGATAGAATGATATTGGACACTCAGTCGTACAAAGCCTACGGACGACTGGAGTGGGCCAGAATTCAGTTGACAGAAAAGTAATAGACACCTAGTGAGGTGGGCTAGAGTTTTCCAGGTCTTAAATGATCTGAAGGCCAAAAGAAAGGCAGAAAAGTAATTGGACACCCAGTCGGCCAAAGCAACTGGAGTGGGCCAGAGTATCCAGATCACATATGATCCAGTTACGCCCTAACCACGGGCAAGAGGTTGTTCATGTGAAGCAACGCCACCTCTAAAGTAGAAGGAGTCGGAGAGGTTGTCCTCAATAGGAATTCAGGGAATGGGATCACTCTAAAATTAGGTAATACATGTCTCAAACTTGGTTTAAGGGACGTTGTTGGTCAAGCTGGTTTGAGACTAGGCCAACAGGTCTGTAATAACTAAGAATAGTACAATATGTATGTAGCTAAATGAATGATATATTTGTAATCCGTGCATCTATGCCATCATAGATTAAGACACGTTAAATAGAAAGTCATTCAAAAGCTAACAAAGTTGAGATTGTTGCCTTCTGTTGACATAAACCCTCAAAATGAATGTGAGGTAGGCGAAGAGGCAAAATTACCTTTCCATTCTGTCAAAGGAATAGCGAAAGAAGCACAGCTCCTCTAGAACTTAGTCACACCTACATGGGTGATTTGAAGTTTATACAAAATATAGAGGGGAGACAAGTACTTTGTGACCTTCATTGATGATGGTACAAGATATTGCATCCTTTGTTTGTAGAAAAGCAAAGATGAAGTTGTTGAAGCGGATAAACGCTACAAAGCAGAAGTTGAAGATCAACTAAGCCTACAGATTGAGGAATTTGTAGTGATAGAGGGGAAGAATGTGAAGCATCGTTCATTAAACGATTGCTCATTACTCACCTCAGTCTAACGGTGTTAGCCAAGCGCAAAGCCGTACACCCAAAATATGTGGGGCAAGGCGATCCTTATCGCTAATGCGATTCTCAACAGAACTACGCATAAGGATAAGGATAACTCTCTGTGTGAAACATGGAAAGGATTTCACATACAAATATTGTGATATGGGGTGGCTTGGTAGAGGTTGGAATACCGAAACAGGTCTAGTTGGACCTAAGACTGTAAATTGCATATCCACTGGATCTGCAAATAACAGTAGTTCTTATCGCCTCGTGGTGTCAAAAAATGCTGAATTCTTTGACGATAACTTTCCTTGAGAAGGAAAAAGAAGTAACTGCTCGAGGTTAACAAGAACCCGCGAGTGCCTGACTGTCCGGAACCAGACATTTCGGAGCTACAGGACTCGGAAGTTGCTGATTATCCAGAATTTAATATTCCAGAACTACAGAACTCAGGGATTCTAGATGTTGAACCTAGATGGAGCAAAGAGGGGACAAAGACTTGTTCCAGGCCTTCTAGCTTGTATGGTTGAGAACGAACCATGGACAATTAACAAATAATTGTCATCTCCAGAAGCGCTGCTTTGGAAAGAAGCTGCAAAGAGAGAAATAGATTCCATCATATAGAACCATACTTGTGTAATGGTTGATCTTCCTCCGAAAAAAGAACTTTTGGGTTGTAAAAGTGGATACTCAAAATTGAGTGCAAAGTAGATGGATCTACTGACGAGTATAAGGCCTCGGATACTTGTACATGTGCTCCCATGTGAATAGCTTAACATCCAGGGCCATTACAGTTTTGCGTGGCATGGATGTTGAAACAACCTTCCTAACTGGAAAGTTAGAAAGAGAGGATCAGAGTTGGTTTGCTGGACTGTTGGGTTTCTTCCTGAACTTTCTTTTTGGTCCCTGAAATGTTTATATTTTGGTCCTGGAAGGTTCAGATAAAACAGAAACAATGAATCTGACAACAGAAACATTGACTCTGAAGTTAGAAAGCCAACAATTGAGAATACCAATAATGGCCATCACTTGGACCATTATGTTGCTGCATTACTTGGGGGTTAAATGTCATCCATTACATGGCAATTGATTGCCATTGTGGGTTATTTGAAGATGCCATCTTGCACATCTATAAATTGAAGCCTTGGCTCAATTCTATAGAAGAAGAGATGAACATATATGAACATATGAACAAAAAAACAAGTTCACAACACCACAAAGAAATCAGATTTTCCTGATAGCAATCCTTCTCTTAGCAATCTTCATTATTCGTGTTCTTCGCTGAGATCATTTGTGTAGGCTTTACACACTTGATAGTTTGATAATTCATCTTGGGAGACTATTGTCCACACTTCCGTAAAGCCTATATACGGGGGCAATCTTGTCTTAAAGACAGCGAACCATCTCTCAACTCAGCCGGTAGTGTTGTGGTTTATCTAATTGGTTGCTAAGTGTTTTAGGTGTTAACTTAACAGACGAAGGAAACTAACCGTTCATATTCTCAACAGATCTACAAGCCACAGGTGTAGCAGTTCATGATATTGTATTTCCGAATACAAGTTCTATATTTGAAGTTTCATTCAAGATCAAGATATTGACAACTTGTTGTTGTCCTAATTGTTGTTTATCCTTTCGATCACTGTAATAGTTATTTACTATCACCGTTGTTGCTTTACATATTCCAACAGTTATCTTTCCTCCGAGCTCTTGGATAGCAAGATTGACAACCTCGGCACTTTTGTAAACATCATCAGTGCTTATTGCAACCTGGAAAAAACTCACATGAATGTTCGGCCTAGAAGATGTTTGAATGAAGTTCATGGTTAACCATTGATCATGGTGATACCAATGACAGCTCCAAGTGGAATTTCAATCGGGAATGTTCTTATGTTTGGCCAGAAAACATGGATGTCACACAAAAAAAAGAGCCAAAAAGAATTTGAATGATCATTCCTTGAGTGAGAACAAGGAAAGGGATCAAGACTTGGTGGAAGGAATTCCCCGAGCGAGTATTCTCACTCTTTAACAACACTAATCAAAAAGGAGATAGAAAAGTTGGAATGAGGAGCAAGTCCAGGAAACAAACATGCATGCTAGTAAACCAACCTGTGCATAAGCATTTCCTTTTGTGTACTCAGTCACACCATAATTGTATGTCAACTCAAGAATAACTGTCTCATGCTCTGGAGCATATCCCATCATAGCAATGCTAAACTGCACAAGCTTAAAAGAAAATCATGAGTCGTATTGTATATGTAATCTGGGCTCCAACACTAGCAAGAGAAAATTCAAACATGCCTTCTGCTCTGGTCTATCAACTTTCTTCACCACTTGCATCCCAAGTGCCTGCCTTCAAAGATAAACTCTGACAAACCACAAATTGCACACTACACCTGTAGATAAAAAAATACAACATAGATAATTACAGTATAGCCCAAGCTGACATGAAGGAAATTGATTCCTTGAGTGATTTCATTCCAATGGTATAATATATATACAAAGGTATAATGCTAGTCTTAAGGAAAACTTATCTAATTAACCTAAAATATAAGATACTAATTTACAATCATCCTAATTAATGTGATTACAATCCTAAATTAAAGATTTTACAATATTCATCATATCCAAGATTATTGGTGATTAGAGATAATTATGGGATTGCCCCATAATTATTCTAACAGTCCCTCGCAGTCTTAGTGGGAGGTTCTCGTATGCTGAGGCTGTCCCTAAAATCATCAAAGAGTACGCGCGGAAGACCTTTTGTGAAGATGTGTGCAATATGATAACGGGACGGTACATGGAGAACACAAACTTGTCCACGTGCAACCTTTTCTCGGACAAATAAGATGTCCATTTCAATGTGTTTTGTGCGCTGATGCTGAACAGGATTTCCGGATAAGTATATCACACCCACATTATCAAAATAGACCACGGTTGCTTTTTCAATCGACAATGTAACTCTAACAGAAGATTACGAAGCCAATATGATTCAGCAACCACATTGGTTACCCCTCGATATTCTGCCTCGGCACTTGACTAAGACAGTGTGGATTATCGTTTTGACAACCATGAAATAAGATTGTTCCCCAAGAACAAGAAATAACCGGAGGTGGAACGCCGTGTGTCCGGGCAGCCACACCAATCCGCATCTGTATAGGATGAGAGACTCGAGATTGAGGACTTATACAGATGTAATCCAAAATTAATAGTACCCTTAACATACTGCAGAATTCGCTTGAGGGCCCCCATATGTTCTTCCTTCGGATCATGCATGTGTAAACAAACTTGCTGGATCGCATAGGAAATATTGGGTCTTGTAAAAGTCAGAAACTGTAAGGCCCATGTTAGGCTGCAGTAATGTGTAGGATCATTGTATGGAGTACCTGCAGAGTTACTCAATTTTGCCTTTGTGTCAACCGGAGTATATGATGGTTTGCAGGAAGACATCCCGACTTTGTCAATTATTTCTTCGGCATATTTCTTTTGACCGAGAAACATACCACCTGCATATTGAGTTACAACAATTCCAAGGAAATAATTTAACGGACCCAAGTCCTTCATTGCAAATTCGGCCGCAAGAAGAGACATAATAGACTGATGAAGTGAAATCGATGATGCCGTGAGAATAATGTCACCGACATACATAAGTATATATGTCATGTCAGCCCCCTTCCTATAAATGAACAATGACTTATCGGACTTGCTGTAAGAGAAACCCAATTTGAAAACAAATTCTGCCAACCTGTTATACCATGCCCGAGGAGCATGTTTCAAACCATATAAGGATTTCTTCAATAGGCAAACATAATTCAGAGGGGTATAATCTCAGAAACCTAAAGCCTGATGCATGTACACTGTTTCCTGTAAGTGGCCATGTAAGAATGCGCTTTTGACATCCAACTGATGAATGGACCAAGATTTTGAAAGTGTCAGGCTGAGAACAGTCCTGATAGTTGCTGGCTTAACTACTAGACTGAATGTTTCACTACAATCCACTCCAACTTGCCAGCACCAACAAGAAGAGTTTTGTATCTTTCAAAAGAACCATCAAAGTTTTTTTTATGACAAAAAACCCACATAGACCGAATTATGTTCACATTAGATGGACGTGGTACTAATTCTCACGTCTTATTTTTAATAAGAGCATCAATTTCGCCTAACATGGCAGCTTTCCAATTCGGGTCGGATAAAGCAGCTTTGGGATTTTTTGGTATTGGTGATGGTTGGACGGAAGTGGTTAGGTTAAAATGACACATAGGTCAAAAAATTTCGTGCATTGCATTGGTTTCAATGGTCCGAGGTTGGACAGTTGGTCTGTCGGGTATGCTAGATAGCTGGGTGGTTCCCCGATTTTGGGCCTAGGCAGTGGGCTCGGGTTGTATCACGGGTAATGGTGTAGAGGTTTCCCTTTGTTGGGCCTGCCCACCACCAAATATAGATTGGGCCGAGACCGACGAAAGAGAGACAGTGGCCTCTGCTCCTCGGACCGGCCCATTCACATTTTGTGGTTGGGTCAGGTCGTGAGGCCGTGGGTTTTGGGATGGCCCCATAACATTGTTTTGAGTTTTTAGATGATACCTCAAAATTGGATGTATTCCGTCATCCAGAAAATCATATGAAGGTGAGGATGCCACTTGAGATTTTGCAAACGGGAATGTAGATTCATCAAAGATGACATGATGAGAAATAATGATTTTCCCATTTGACATATCATAACACTTATATCCCCTATGATTTTGTGGGTATCCCAAAAACACACAAAGAGTGGAACGGGCATGAAGTTTGTTAATTGTGGTGGATGGAAATAAAGGATAACACAAACACCCAAAAACCCGTATATGTGTAAATGATGGAAGACGGTGGTATAACATTTGTGTGGGTGACACATTGGAGAGTAGTTTACTAGGAAGAATATTTAAAAGATATGTGGCCATTTGAAGTGCATGGTGCCAAAAATTTGGTGGTGTGGACGAATGCACAAGGAGAGTGCGAATCATATTGTTAATTGTTTGAATCTTTCTTTCGGCTTTCCCATTTTGTGGAGATGTGTGCGGACATGAAACACGCAAAGATATTCCACTTTGGTGACAAGAATTATTAAATTTGGCATTTATGAATTCCCCCCATTGTCACATTGAAAACACTTATTGGATTTTTCAAAATGAGTTTTGATAAAAACACTAAATTGTTTTAAAATGGTATAGATTTTCGATTTATTCCTCAATGGAAGTGTCCACAGAAAATTTGAATAATCATCTAAAATAAGCAAATAATATTTATGATCTGCAGAACTCAAAACTGGTGATGTCCAGAAATCACAACGCAACAGATCAAATGACATAAAAGTACTAGAAGTATAAGATGCAAAAGGAAGTTTAACATGTTTACCAAACACGCAAGTTTGGCAAACAGAAGAGTCCAAAAGTTTGTTACAAGAAATAAATTTATTCTTCCTAAGATTATTAAAAACTGGTGCTCCTGGGTGTCCCAACCGGTTGTGCCACAAAGTAGGAGAAATGATTGTAAAAGTAGATGGTTTGGTCATGCGATTATTGGAAATAGTCGCGAGGGGATACAAATCCCCCATGCTATTTCATCTCATTAGTGGCATCCCCGTCTGAAAATCCTTCACAGAAAAACCAAACGGATCAAAATTCACAGAAACATTATTTTTTCAGTTGTAAAACGTCGTACATATATCAAAATTTTAATCAGTTTTGGGGAATGTAAGACGTTTTTCAACAGTAGTGGTGGGTGTTGAGAGGGTATATTTACCTGACCAATACCAGGAATTGGAATTTTCTGCGCATTACCTTGAGACGTTGTCATGTGAGACGTAGCTCATGTGTTCATATACCATAACTCATCTAGAACATTCAGATTCATGTTGTTCATGGCTTGTTCGATATCCGTTGGAGCATAGCCAACAGAGGATGGTGCATGGGCTGCAAATGCATGTTGTGGACGAGATCCGAGAATTTCGGATTGGCGGTTTGAAGAAGAAGGCTTGGCCCAATTTGAATTCGGGTATGGGAATTGCGGGGCAGACCACTGTGGAGCCCAGGCCCACGATGGGTACTTCCTCCACTGATTTCCGATGGGTTGGGCAGTGGGCTGCCACTGTCCGGACTGATTGTTACTGCCGGCCGGCTACCCGGTGCCCTTTCCCCGTTCCTTTCCACCATTTTTACTTTGTTATTATTACAGTTTGAGCCGCGTTTTTTACCATTATTGTTTATGTTTCCATCGCTACCCAAATCGGAATTTTGTTGTTGAAAATCTGTGGAAAAAGAATTGGTGGAGACGAGGGCGGTTCTGGCGTTGACTGCTCCGGAGGATGCATGTTTTGCTTTTCGTATTTCTTCAAGAATCAACCTCGATCGAGCCTCGTAGAATGGAGTCAATGGATTGATCTGTTGAATAAACGTAGCGACTCCATCATATTGTTCATTCAATCCGGCAATTAATTGAAGGACGAGTCTTTGATTTGTGACCGGTGAACCAACGTTGGTAGTTGGTCTGCAAGAACCTTCAATTCCTGACAATAGGTGAAAACATTTGAGAAATCATCCAATTTAACATTAGTAAATTGATGTTCAAGATATACATCCATAGAAAGTTTGTTAACTGGAAATATATTTTGTAAACGTTCCCACGCCTGTTGAGCCGTTGAGTTCGGCTCTAATATGGTATGCAAAAAATCATTTGATATAGTGCCATAAATCCATTGAAGGACTATAGCATCTAAACAGGACCATAGTTTTTTGTCCATCGTAGTGGTGTCTGACGATGACTGAGAAGGGATGATATGGTCTATCACCTCATAAGCGCGGTAAGTGTTATTGAAATAAAGTTCTTGACGTTGTTTACGGGAAGAGCATGATGAAATTTTTATTTTTCGGCCATTCTTTTCCACGAAAAGAAAAAAGGCAAAACACGGAGAAGAGAAGAAGAAAGAGTATTTTGTGATTGGTGGAAATTGGTGGAGAAAACCCTAATGGGTCGGCTAGGGTTGATAGTAGAAGAGAAAAGAAAATAAAATATGATGTTATTAGGGTATAGCCGACGGAGGGGGGGTTAGATATTTAGAATTAGGGATTATGGGTAGGGGTTAGATAATTGTGGCCGAAACAAAAAGTTTTCTGTTTGAAATGGTTTTGTATGAGGATTTAAAAAAAAACCTTATTGTTTAAGTGGGTGACAAACCACAAAGAAGGAAAAAATCGGCTAAGAATTTGAGGGAAATTGATTCCTTTAGTGATTTCACTCCCAATGGTAGAATATATATACAAAAATATAATGTTAGTCTTAAGGAAGACTTATCTAATTAACCTAAAATATAAGATATTAATTTATAATCATCATAATTAATGTGATTACAATCCTAAATTAAAGATATTACAATATTTATCATATCCATAATTATTGGTGATTAGAGATAATTATGAGATTGACTCATAATTATTCTAACACTGTATTCATGTCTAAAGCCATCATGGGTACAACACTATTAAAAAGAGCAACAAATATGAACTCATTGCAATTATCTTCTATCCGAATTCCTGTCATAGTGGGTATACGTTGGACAAATTTGAAGGGCCACATTGTTTAAATGCTAAGGAAAGGTAAAGATTTAGCCCCATGAACATGTTTAACCCAATGCTATCCATATTTTGGTTTGGGATAAAAAATAAATTATTGCATTGCTTTTGGTGTATTGTATAAACTAGAATTGAGACAAATGCACATGTCCACAAAAATGACAAGCATTTTCTTTTCATTTCATGCTGGAAATTTCTGTATGAAGTTTGCCTTTGGCAAATCAAGGATATAACACAAAAGGATGTATATAAAGAGCAAATATAAATAAGAGTCACCTTTTCATAGAATTTGATAGAGCGTTCAAGATCACCCACACGAAGCATCACTTGGCAAAGTGGTTCAGGAGTACACTCTCGCTGGAGGATTTCAAATAGGTAACCATCAGGATCTTTGACAAAAGCAATAACAGTAGATCCACCCTTGACAGGACCAGGCTCCCTTGTGACAGTTCCACCCTTAGCCTTTATCTCCTCAACCAGTTTGTAAACCTTAAGGAAAGGAGGAACAAAGAACATTTAGAAGAAATAAATGGTGCCACATAATTTTGCTAACCAAAAATTACTTACATCTGGTGTCGCAATAGCAAAATGTCCAAAGCCGGTTCCAATGTCATACTTATCAACTCCGTAATATGTACGTACATAATGGATCTGTTGGAAATTTGCCTTTGGCGGGGAGATGCGTCCACCCATCTTTGATGAATTAAACACTAGTGTTCCGCATGTTGGAGACCTTGTCTCTTCGCACATGCATGATCTACGAAGTGAGTAGATGACCGTAGGGCCAAGAATCGTCAAATTTCGTTGAGAAATGAAAGAGATATTGGTCCACGAAGTAAGGTGTTTAAGGCATGAAAATGTGGTGTGGGACAAATCTACCACATCGGTGGGAATAGGAAGAATTGCTCTCTATATAAGTCTCTAATTGGTAAAGGGTTTGGGACCCCAAGGGGTATCCCATGTGTTTAAAGGAGGGAAGACCTAGATGTGCTTGGGTTCATGGCTAAGCCCACACGCGCGCCGCCGCCGCCGCCGCCCGCCCGGTGTGGGCTATGGGGACTTTCTGATATTATCTTTTTGGACCAGATAACTCTGCCAAATGTACAGTTTGATCCCTGAAGTTTCATATGTACAGTTTGGTCCCTGAAGTTTCAATATTTACAGTTTGGTCCCCAGAGTTTCTGGGAAGCTTTCTGCCTACCGTTGGACTGTTTTATGGAGCATTAACCAGCCATTATTTGGCTGATTAATTCCTCCATTAACAGCCCATTACTTGGGCAGTGAGCAACCTCTTTCAATGGCCTTAATAGCCATTACTTGGCTGTTTTAATGGCCTCCTTAATGGCCATTACAACCTTGTTTTTGGCGAGTTGGACAGCCCCTCTTGCATGCTATATATTGAGTAGTTGTTGGCTCAATTCTCGGATCTGCACAACAGTGCTGAAAACGGCTGAAATCAGCAAAAAAGGACCAAAAATAGGCAGCAAAAACACGAAAAACAGACATCAATTCAGCACTGGAAAAACCAAAAAAACAGTCACGAAACAATGCATTTTCAGTGAGAAAAATAGCACGAAACAGTGAATGAAAAACAGTGACCAAACCCTCACGTATACACACGATATACACTACAGAGACACACTATATACACAGAGACAAAAGAGAAGAGTAAAGAGGAACTCTTCCTTCCTATTCCATATCTTCAGCAAGTCGAGTCATATTTGTTTTCTTCGACAGGCTCAACCTATTGGCTTTGTAGTGTTGAGATTATAGTGTTGTTTTATCTTGGGAGACTATTGCCCGCTAACGTAAAATCATATATACGGGGCAATCTTGTCTTAAGGATAGAGGGCTATCCTCGACTCAACACACAACGTTGTAACCATCCAGATTTAGTTGTTTCTTGATTTCAGGATATCAACATTCAAGACACAACAAACTTGCGGCAGTTCTCAACATTGGCTTTGCAAGGTGATCAAGATTCAAGACACAACACACATGCGGCAGTTTTGAAGATTGACCATTTATTTATCCTTTCGAACATTTGTAATAGTTATTACTTCCCGTACTGCTCTATAAAGTACAATAGAGTATACCAACAGGATCTTGGGTCTAACTCAACCTCAAAAGCTAGCTTGTAGGGTGAGGATTGTCCAAGTCCATATAAGGAGTCCATGTTCCCATTCCATTTCCGATGTGGGACTCTTAACACTCCCCTGCACGCCCAAACCTCGTTAACTGGAGCGTGTACAATATAATTTGGGGGTCCAACATCGGTGAACAAAGAATTTAAATGGGTCTGGCTCTGATATCATGTAAAGAATGGATCCAAGTCCATACAAGCTAGATTATGTAATATCAGTACTATTATTGTTAGAGATTAACTATTCTTTTCGTTGCGCAGTTATTCAACCATAGGTTGGGGAGCATTTCTACACAAGGGAATAGGCCCAGAGGTTGATTAGTCCAAATGCTTCAACATCTGTAGGGAGAGTGTTTGGGGCTTTTCATGCTTTGGGAGAAGTTGCTTTTGCATATGCTGGCCATAACGTGGTTTTGGAAATTCAGTCAACTATGCCTTCTACTCCTGAACACCCATGCAAGAAACCTATGTGGAAAGGAGTTATTGTTGCTTACATTATTGTGGCTATATGTTATTTTCCGGTGGCTTTTATTGGCTATGCAGCTTTTGGAAGAAGTGTGGAAAGTAATATTTTGATCTCTCTAGAAAAACCTGCTTGGCTTATTATCATAGCTAACGCCTTCGTCGTCATTCATGTTATTGGAAGCTATCAGATTTTTGCTATGGGGGTGTTTGACATGGTTCAATCTTAGTGAAGGTAAAGAAATTCAGTCCAACTAGAACGCTACGACTTGTAACTCGGACTACTTATGTTGCCATAACATTGTTCCTTGGAATGACATTTCCATTCTTTGGTGGACTACTCGGTTTCTTTGGAGGCTTTAGATTTGCCCCCACCACCTACTTTCTTCCTTGTATCATTTGGCTTGCCATCTACAAACCTAAAAGATATTCTTTATCCTGGTTTACAAATTGGATATGCATCACAATTGGTATTCTTCTGATGATTTTAGTTCCTCTGGGCGCCTTGAGGCATATCATACCGGAAGCCAAAGATTACAAGTTCTATTCTTGATTGGAGGGTCATATGAAAATAATAACAAATAAATTTCCTCGTGACAAACGACTTTTAGTATTTGTCGGACGACGTTTTAAATGTCTATCTATTTTATTTTAATTATTGTATTAGTATTTAATTTAATAGTCCATATTTTCATTCCATTTACGATGTGAGACTCTTAACAC
This sequence comes from Anisodus tanguticus, assembly GCA_034509755.1. Lineage (NCBI taxonomy): Eukaryota > Viridiplantae > Streptophyta > Magnoliopsida > Solanales > Solanaceae > Anisodus > Anisodus tanguticus. The sequence continues at coordinate 36,647,692 of CM067548.1, read as the reverse complement.
GTAGAATAGTATCTATGTAATATTTGAAAAGTACGCTTCAAAGTACAGTATATAATTCAGTGATTGGTGTTGGATAATTAGTAAACTATTATTAAAATCTATGTTCCTAGGCCAAATAATGTGCCTTTTGGTTCAGTAAAATCAAGTCCCTCCTGGCATCCCCTTCTCCAAGTGGCTCTGTACTGGACCATATACTGAATATCCTGACAAATGTTATGTTGGGAGATTTTTCTCTTTATGGTACTTTATAAAGCAGTACGAGAAGTATTTAACTATTACAAGTATTCGAAAGGATAAACAAAGATTTCAATAATTCAACATGGAATCTGAAATTACAATCGTTACACAAGTAAAAACTGGAAATTCCAGTTTTGTAGAAGACGGAAAAAATGTAAATTGTTTTTGCTGAGACGAGTGTTAGCACTCTGTCCTTAAGACAATATTGCCCCGTATGTACCCTTTATACGTCCTGGACAATTTGTCTCCCAAGATAAAACAGCAATGGAACCCTTGAGCAAAGGAAACTCAAGAGCTACCGTGAAGAATATTGAGTAATGAAATGATGCTTGGAAGTTGTAGGAAGAAAACTATTTTCGGTTGTGTATTTTCGTGCACTGTTTTTGGTGTTCTCCTTGGTCATTCTTAGTGCTCAACAATGGTGTAAGGGGGTGTTTATATAGGTGAGGGAGGGGCTGAAAAACTGCCTCCATAATAGCCAAATAATGGCCATTATGGAGGTAGTAAAGCCACCAACATAAATGGTGAAAGACCAACGGATTTGGCCATTATAGGAGGAGTAATTCAGCCAAAATAAATGGCTGAATTGAGTGCTTGGGGGACCAAATTGTACATCTTGAAACTTCAGGGACCAAACTGTACATCTGAAACTTCTGGGATCAAACTGTACTTCTGGCAAAGTTTTCTGGCCCAAAAAGATTATATCAGAAGGCCCACAGCCCACAGCCCGCGACCCGCGACCCGAGAACCGGACGGGCGGGCGGCGGCGCGCTTGTGGTCTTTCCTCGAACCGAAGCACATCTAGGTCCTCCCTCCTTTAAACACATGGGATACCCCTTGGGGTCCCAAACCCCAAACCAATTTTGAATCTTATATACACAACAATTCTTTCTTCCTCTACCGATGAGGGAGAATTACACACAATACCACACTTTCCATGCTTCAAACACCTTACTTCGTGAACCAATATCTCTTTCATTTCTCAATGAAATTTGACGATTTTTGGCCCTACGGTTATCTACGTACTTAGTAGATCATGCATGTGTGAAGAACCGGATTCTCCAACATACGTTACACTAGTGTTTAAGCCGTTAAAGTTGGTCGGTCGCAACTCCCGCCAAAGGCAAATTTCCAACATGTTACTCATGCTTTATCCTCCAACTCTCCCCCCATCCCCCAAGGAGAACCCAGATAACAACGCAAGAGCAAAAAACCTGTAATTTTCAGGGAAGGATTTCTAATACGGGTGACTAAATCTCAAAGCTCACACTTCTTTAGAGGCGTATTACATGGTATGAAATCCATTGAGAGATGGGCAAACTCTTTTTCTTTTATGAAATACATAGGGGGCCTATCTAGAATTAAGAATCGAAATGTAAGTTCTAACAGACATATAAAAGCTTTAAACTTACTATATGTCAACTCTACCACAAATTGAGACTCTTCAGGGCCAAAACCAAGAAAAGCATTCGAGTACTTCTCCTCTGGAATATCTCTCTTCCTCAACACTTTCATCCCAAAACATTCTGTGTAAAACCTAGCAACAATAGGAAGATACTACTATTATCTGGTCAAGAAAACAAGATCTACACTTTGTAAAGTATCTCTATCATGTCGGAACACCTACTTGATCGTGCGGTCAAGGTCACCGACACGATATACATCATGCAAGATCCTGCGTTTATCTTTCTTTGGCCACTCCAACAACTCGGTACTTGGGACAGCAGGTGCACTAGCTTCCCCCATGTTCTACTTCAATGAAAACTGTAGATGCTAATAAAGAAATGAAGCTCAAAACACATAACAAAAACACAAATCATACAAAAAGTATTCGGAAGAACCCATCAAGAAGTGAACTATCAAGAAATGGATTCATGCAAGTGCCAATGAGTACAAATTCAAGGGCTCAAGCTCAATTAATACTGAATATGTTATGTTCCCACCCCCTCATGGCTACAGCCTAGTGCAAGGTGATGGAACATTAAGGCTAGGCTGGAAGAATACTAGTTTGTATACTGCATCCGCATGAACCTCTCCAAATTCTAGAAAGATTAATTTGGACTATGTACAAACTATTGTTATTAGACAACAACAATTATGTTCTATATAAATTTTACTGTTTATGTCGCTCCGTTTAAGGCGCGTCACAAAACTATTAGTAGTAGACTAACTTTATCAATTGACAAAATCCTGTCACGGTTCTTACGAATGATCTAATAAACTTGGGAATTACCTAACATTTTCCTCTTTATTCATTCTCTATCTCACTCTCTCATATTATCGCCTTCCATAGGTAAGGGGATGTGTTGCGATATATTAGGAGTATATATTAAGAGTGATTTATGGAATATTATGACAGAGTATCTTAGGAGTGATTTATGGAATATTATGATAGAGTTAGATGTCAATTAGGAGTGTTTTCTAATATTAGAAGATATGACAGCTTGTATGATACTTTAGGATGTAATATATATTCAACGTTTAACATCAATACAATCAACTCATTTGGCCTGAACTTTACATGGTATCGGAGCCACGCCGGCAAAGATCCACAAACCATAACAATGGCAGGAGACGACACGCCACCACCACCACCTAAAATTGACATAAATTTTCCTTTTTTCTTGGTCCTCGGGATCGTCCTGGCGACTTCATCACTCCCGCCCAATTTAATGGTGAGAATGATGACGATTGGTCAGGTGAAATCGAAACAACTCTTCAAGTGCGACGCAAGTTTGGTTTTCTTGATGGCACAATCATATCACCGGAACCTCCTTGCACGCAGACTAATTGGACTACTATCCATGCTATGCTAGTTTCATGGATTATGAACACAATCGCTCCCGAGGTGACAAGTACTCTCTCAAAATACAAAGATGCAAAACGTTTATGGGATACTCTCAAAGAGTGGTCTGCTCTCGTTAACGGCCCACAGATTCAACAATTGAAATCCATTATTGCTCGCTGCGAACAATCCAAAACAATGACAGTCATTGCCTATTACAAAAAATTGACAGTTTGTGGGAAGAATTGCATACCCACGAACCCTTGATCACATGCTCTTGTTGTACGCAATGCACCGCGGGCTGAGATCACGAAATCTGTCGTGAAAATGATATGCTTCACGAATTTCTGATGGGATTATATGGTGAGTATTACGGTCGGATACGATCGAATATTCTTGCTCAAGACCCGCTGCCCTCTCTTAATCGTGCTTACCAGTTAGTTATTCAAGATGAACGTGTTCGAACGGCTTCTGCCTTAACTGATGAGAAGCCGGAAGTCGTCAGTTTTGTTGTACGTACAGGTGGGTGAGGACGGGGCAGATTCGAGAGGCCTGATAAATCAAATCTTTATTGCACTCACTGTAAGAAAACTAGTCATGAAGTCACCTACTATTTTGAGAAAATTGGATATCCCGATTAGTGGGAGGATCGTGTAAAGTCTGATGGTGGGGCAGATCGTGGAAGGTCGTCATCTTCTTTCTTAGCTCCGGCTGGTCGTGTTCGAGGGGGGGCAGCGACGGCGTTGGTGCTAATGCAACGAATGCAGCCACTGAAAATCTTGGAGCATCCTCTACTCAAGTGTTTTCTGCGGATCAATGGAAGGCACTTGCAAGTGTATTCAGTAATATGACTGTTTCTAATGATCGTTTGAGTGGTAAGTTTAATGGAAATTTGAGGATTATTGACACCGGTGCATCCAATCATGTAACTGCCAATATTTCTCTCTTATTGGATGTGAAAAACATATTGTGCCCCATCGGTCTTCCTGATGGCAATAAGGTTGTAGCAACCAAGGAGGGTTCAGTGCGATTGTCGGATACTATAACTCTTAATCACGTTCTTTATGTCCCTCACTTGAACTGCAACTTACTTTCCGTGCCGCAATTGTGTGATGATTTAAACAGTATTGTCATTTTTAATTCTTATATGTGTGCTATACAAGACCAAACGAGGGAGCTGATTGGAACGGGAAGTAAGCAAGATGGACTCTACTACTTCAGGGAGCCGAGCTCAATTCAGGCAGTCACAGTTGATAGAGAAGCTTCTTCTTTGGCACTTTGGCATAATAGAATGGGGCATCATTCGGAGAAAGTAGTGAAGTTTCTTCCTCCAGTTCATAATTTTAAGGGTAGTTTGAATAAAGCATCTGAAGTGTGCTTTCGTGCTAAACATCCTAGAGATAGATTTCCTTTGAGTGTCAATAAATCTAGTCGAATTTTTGAATTGATTCATATTGATTTATGGGGTTCTTATAGACATAAATCTTCTTGTGGTGCTCGATATTTTTTAACTATTGTGGATGATTTTTCTTGAGCTGTGTGGGTTTATTTAATGGTTGATAAAACAGAGGTTTTTCGAATGTTTATGTCCTTTGTTGCCATGGTTGAACGCCAATTCTCTCAAACTATAAAAAATGTGCGGAGTGATAACGGAATAGAATTCAATTGTTTGCTTGATTATTTTTTCACTTCTGCCATTTTGTTTCAAACCTCATGTGTCGGAACTCCACAACAAAATGGGAAGTCGAGAGAAAACACAAACACCTCTTAAATGTTGCTCGTGCTTTAAGATTTCAAGCAAATTTACCGATTTATTTTTGGGGAGAGAGTGTTTTGGCAGCCGCACATTTGATAAATAGAACTCCATCCATCGATCTTGATAATTTCACTCCCTTTGAGAAATTGTTTGGTTTTAATCCGTCTTATGATGTAATTCGTGTGTTTGGTTCCTTATGTTTTGCTCACAACCAAAAGTCTAAGGGAGATAAATTTGACAGTCGTAGTCACAAGTGTATCTTTGTAGGGTATCCTTTTGGCAAGAAGGGTTTGAGACTTTATGATCTTGAAAAGAATGAGTTTTTTGTATCACAGGACGTAAATTTTTGAAGATATTTTTCCATTCATTGATACAAAGGCTAGCAATATTAAACCTGACGCTAATTTTGAGTTGGATGTGGAAGTTGATTCGGATTTTGCTTAATTTTTTAATGAAAATGAGGTCCCCGACACCCACGTTACAACAACAACCCAACTGACTGCCAACCCCACAATTGATGAGCCCAACATTACTGAGCTTCTCGTAGTTGAGTCTCCTGCAACTGGCCCAGCAGACGCCAGTCTGGAGGAGACCATAACAGACACAAACTCTCCTCCACTCTCGTCTGACCAGGTTCTGGATGAGGTTTCTGGTTCTAATGACAATATCACTGCTAGTGTTGATTTGGTTGAAAATGGTTCGGAGGAAGTTCTAGGTCGTGGCATGAGACCTAAAATTCATTCGATGCTTCTACGAGACTATGTCACTCACAATGTTGTCAAAGAGAGTCCATCTCGCAATGCTACTTCTCCTCCACAACATACCTCAGGTACTCCTTTTCCTATAGCACATTATATAAATTGTGATAATTTTTCTGTGACATATCAAAAGTTTCTTGCAGCTATTATTGCCAGAGATGAACCCCGGTCTTTTAAGAAGGCCATAAAGGATGCGGGGTGAAAGCAGGCTATGTAAGAGGAGATCAAAACATTGGAAGATAATGACACTTGGACTCTAGAATATCTTCCTCCTGGAAAGCGTACATTGGGTAATCAATGGGTTTATAAAAGAAAATATCACTCCACTAGTGATCTTGAGAGATTAAAAGCGTGGCTAGTTGTTTCAATCATCAGATCGAAGGTTTGTATTACAATGAGACCTTTGCTCCGGCCGCAAAGATGGCAACGATTCGTACTTTTCTCGCCATTGCAGCTTCAAAGAATTGGAAACTTCACCAGATGGATGTACACAATGCATTCCTCCATGATGATCTTGATGAGGAGGTTTACATGAAATTGCTCCCCGGATTCGAGTCCTCAGATTCTAATTTGGTTTATCGACTTCGAAAATCTTTATATGGATTGAAACAAGCACCTCGTTGTTGGTATGAAAAGCTAGTCACGGCTTTGAAGGGGTATGGTTTTCTCCAATCTTACTCGGATTATTCCTTGTTTACTTACACCAAGGATGGAGTGCAGCTTAATGTCTTGGTGTCTTGGTGTATGTTGACGATTTAATTATTTCTGGTAACAACTCCGATGCGTTACGGATTTTTAAGGCCTATTTGAGTGATTGTTTTCGTATAAAAGATCTTAGTACGCTTAAGTACTTTCTTGGTATCGAAGTAGCTCGAAGTTCATCTGGATTGTTTCTATGTCAACACAAGTATACTCATATTCTATGAAAATTAACTTTTATTAGTGGGCACTCCATAGCCTGACGTATCTTTTTCCCTTTTCCATTATATTTATTCTGATACCTGACGTTTGATATTAATAAGACTTGCTGTGGGGAAGAAACTATTATTAACAATATATAATGTTGTCGTTTACCATCAAGACGTTCTCTCTTTTGTTAATAAATAAATAAATAATAGCAAACGCAGCACTAAGGACTCGGATGATATAATAATTTGACTGCTCTTACTAAACATATTAATATAATAGTAATACAACATTTAAAAGGACTACTAGCAGTAGAGTTGAATTTAAGATTTTAGACCAATAATGTGTGTTGAATGCTGTATAATATTATATCAGTAAACACAATCTTTCATATGCCAAGTAAAACATTTTTGCAATTAAAATCTCTTTATGCGATCCATGAGCTAGAGAAGTGACTGATCTTGTTTTCTTTTTAGTTTCAGTTTCAGTTTCTTTTTTCATTTTCCCCCAAGGCTTTGAGGATTAGAATCTTTTAGATATTCATCATTTTGTCCAGGCATATTCTAAATGTGAAGTGTAGTAACAGGCATCCATAAAGGCAAATATGACAGAATAATTGTATACATTTGTGGAGATAAAAAGAGGACAACATTCCTTTAGATATATCACACTTCATGGTTATTTACATATTGGAAAAATTCAAACTTTGGGTGTGTTTGGTTTTTTCATGTTTGGTTAGTAAAAAATTTTAGAAAATATTTTCTTTACTAAAATAAGTCCCTTAAAAATTAGGAAAATAAATTCACTAATAAAAGTAGGAAAAACAAGTCTTACAAGTGACATTCAATCAAATATTACCACCACCCACCCCATCAAACCCCAACTACTACCACTATCGAACCCCAAAAATAATGAAAATGACTTTCCTAATTTTTTTAGATTTCTGAACCACTTGCCCCTAATTTTTTTTTAAAAATAATTTCTTTTTTGATTTTCTACACCCCCAATGCGAACCCACCCACCAATATATAATTAATACTCTTAATATTTTTTTCTGGATACATTAATATTTTTTAATTATATGAGTTTTTTATTTTGAGATAAATAAAATTTATGAGTTCTACTTTTTCTTTTAATTTTTTTTATTTCTTCTTTTTATTTATTGTCTTCTCCAAAAGACATTCCTCCATTTTCACTACCCATCTATTCCATCATTTTCATGACCATCATTATTGGAGCCACGCGCGAGGAGGGGGGGGGGGGGATTCCGACGGAAATATGGGAAAGAATCATAGGAAGGATTCTGTTTTACGTTAACCGGGGTGTAATTTTGCTACAGATTTTTGATATTGTAAAGCAGCAGAAATTGTTGAATTTGCCAATTTGATTACCATTTTTTACAAAGTTTATTACATTTAGGGCTTTGGCACTTGGAGCTGCTTATGGGACTTTGTCTGTTGGGATCTGGAGAAACAGGGCTAGTTTATCGGGCGGGAAGAAGCTCAGAAGAATTGGGTTTTGATATGTGGGTTGAAGATGGTGCTGATGATGAAGAAGAAAATAGGTGGATTTGGTTGGGGTGGGGATGGTGCGAAGAAAATGAATAGAGAAGGAGGGTTTGGTTGGGATTTTGGGGGTGAAGAAGAAGGAGTGTTATTGGATTTATTAAAAAAGAAAAAAGATGAATGAAAATATTTAAAATAAAAAAAGAGTAAATAAATTAAAATTTAATCTATTGTTGACGTGACGCTTATGTGGCGGAGAGTGTTTTACACCGTCCATTGTAAGATTGGTCGGGACAAAGTAAAATTGAGTTTAATTTACGTATAAGTTGTTTAGGGGTAAATAATTACAAATAAAATTTAATTGTTAAAGTAAATTTTCGATGCTAAGTTTAGAAGTGAAAATATGTATTTTTTTTTATTTTAAATGAATCTAAGATAATTTGCTAAATACTAAATACGTAGTAGTCTATATATGTAATTGTAAGTATTGTATGATGATAATTTTTTTAAATAGCTGTATGCAAGTCGATTATTTATTTAAAAGTTAGTTTAATAAAGCAAACACTGCAATTAAGATTGAACATTTAGTTTTATAAAGCAAACATTGCAATTAAGATTGAACATTTAGTTTTATATGTTTATTTATAATTATATATGATGTGCTCAATACATATTCCACAATTGTGTGTACACACCGGTGTTTTAAAAGGCGGGGCGTTTTACATATGTCTCAGCGAGGCGTAAGTTCCATGATATTTATTTTTTAGTATTTTATAAAATAATATAATTACAATAAATATTTTTAAATAGGTAAAATTATATAAAAAATAAATAAAAATTATAAATAAATGAAATATATATATATATATATATATATATATATATATATATATATGTGTGTGTGTGTGTGTGTGTGTGTGTGTGCGCGCGCGCGCGCGCGCGCGCGCTTAATCATCATAAAAAACTAATCAAAGTAATCCATTATACGCCACTTACAACTTGTAATTAAATATAACATAATTTTACATGTATAAACAATACAATGAAATAAAAGTTATTATGAAATGCAAATCAACTCTAACATCTTAACTTTAAAATAATGAAAAAATCACAATTTCTTAAAATAATATTACTATCATACTATTCATTTTATCTCCCTATAAGCAAACAATCAATAAAATTTATCAGTATTATAATTAAAATGTAACTCTTTCATGAATAAAAATAAAATTACTTTCGAATAGCAAAATACTTCCTCTGTCCCAAAAAGTTGTACTAGTTTGACTTGACACAAAATTTTAGAAATAAGAAATACTTTTGAAATGTGTGTAAAAAACAAACCTTAGATATTTGTGTGGTTATAAATCATCTCATAAGGTTAAATTGTTTATAAATATATAAATGTGTCAATCTTTTTGGGACAAACTAATAAGAAAAGTGAGACAATCTTTTTGAGATGGAGAAAGTAATAAAATATGATAATTTTGATACATAAGACAAAATACCAATGACAAGCGAAATATACAATTCAGCATGTATTTTAAAAAGAAATATTAAGTGATATTCACCCTCACGATATTCTCAAATAGTAAATATGCAATACTAGGATTTGTTATTTGAGTTACACCCAATCTTTTTATTTCTATAGATGAAAAAATTATTAAGTATCATTCATTTGTTAAAGAACTATGAGGGTCAACAATTTTAATTAAGGAATTTAACATATAATTTGTGTAAGAACTGTTAGGCGAGTCCTGAGCGTTGGACGTAAGACGTGTTTAGGGCGTACAGTCAGGCGCTTAGGACGTAAATCTCACAGAAACTAAGCCTAGCACATATCCCCATAACGTTTTGACCGTGCCTCGCCCCGAAACGAATTCTGAAACTGCCTCGTAAAACAATGGTACACATGTATGTTTCACGTTTTCTCTATCTATTTGGTACGCATGCTAATTATAAATAAAGGATCTTTTAGTTCCGAATTCGTTATCCAGAATTCCAAAAACTGAAATGCATACATCTTTATAAAATAAATAACAATACATGGATTATTTTGAGATATTATATACTTCCTTCATCTCAATTTATAGGATACTTTTCGCTTTTCGAAAATTAATTTAATTAAACTTTAAAGCTAAATTATATTAGATTAACTTAATATGTTAAGATTAAAATATATATACTTCAAAACTACAACAAAAGTACTATAAGTTACACAAATTTTTTCATATCAATTTGGTGAAAAAATACATGTTAAACTATTGATCAAAGTTTTTTATATTTTGAATGTCGGAAAGTGAAAAACATCACATAAATTGGATAACAACATACCCAGTGAAATCCCACAATATGGGGTCTGAGTAGGTTAGAGTGTATGCAGACCTTACCTCTACCTTGGTAGGTAGCTCACATAAATTGGACAGATGAAGTATATATTATTTTTATTTCATATTTCATACCATATGAATTGCTAAGATAAGTCAAAGAAATAATCTCTTGATTATTTTCATTAATGAAGAGGTTTATATATACAATATACAATCTCTAAATATGGAAAATCATATTCCTACTATAATACTAATATCCTAATTACACTTGTACAAGGATTCTACAAAATATGATAAGTAACCTAAATATTCACAAATATACACGGTTTCTATCACACCCCCGCAGTCATAGCGGGCAGTTGTCGTACGATGAGATTGTCCCTAAAAAATTTCAAACAGAACCAAGGGAAGACCCTTAGTAAAGATGTCAGCAATTTGGTACCTTAAAGGGGCATGTAAGACACGTACTTGTCCACGAGTTATCTTTTCGCGAATAAATTGAATATCCATCTCGATATGTGTTAGTACGCTGATGTTGGACCGGATTCCCAGAGATATAGACGGCACTAACATTATCACAGTAGACCAAGGTAGCTTTCTGAATAGGAAAGTGAAGCTCTAATAAAATATTATGCAGCCAACATGACTCAGACACCACATTGGCTACGTCTCGATACTCGGCCTCCACATTGGATCGCGATAAAGTAGCATGTCGTTTTGCTGACCAAGAGACCAAGTTATCACCAAGAAACATACAATAACCAGAAGTTGAACGTCTGGTATTTGGACATCCACCCCAATTAACATTTGTATAAGATACGAGAGTAGAGACAGATGATGGATATAAATGTAACCCATAATCATGTGTGCCTTGTATGTATCGTATAATGCGTTTGAGAACATGCATGTGCTCAATCTGCGGATCATGCATAAATAAACACACCTGATGAACTGCATAATTAATAACTGGTCATGTGAATGTAAGATATTGAAGAGCCCCTGCAAGACTACGATAGTGGGTGGGATCCTCATATGGTGTGCTAGACGTAGCACTCAGCTTCAGTTTGGTATCAATCGGAGTAGAAGAGGACTTACAAAATGACATGTCAGCTCTCTTAATAATCTCAGCCGCATACTTCATCTGTGATAAAAATAGACCACTTGCATGACGAGTGACAGCTATTCCCAAAAAATAACACAAGGGCCCCAAGTCTTTCATAGCAAATTCTAAACCGAAAAGGTTCATGATAGACTTGTGCAAATTATCAGAAGAGGCAGTCAACATAATATCATCCACATGTAACAGAATGTATGCCAGAGAAGTACCACGATGATAGATGAACAGAGAATGATCAAACATGCTGTAAAAAAATCTAATAGTAAACACATAATCTACAAACCTCTTATACCAAGCCCGTGGGGCCTGTTTAAGCTCATACAAGGGACTTTTTGAGCAAACATACATGATTAAGATGATCGGAGTCCCTGAAACCCAAGGGTTGATGCATATATACTGTCTCCTTAAGATCATAGTGTAAGAAAGTATTTTTCACATCCAGCTGATGAATGTGCCATGCTTTCGAGAGAGCCAAATAGAGAACAATGCGAATTGTTGCCGGTTTGATCACCAGACTAAATGTCTCTGCACAATCCACGCCAACCTGTTGAGTTTTTCCATCACCTACAAGATGGGCCTTATGCCTCTCAAAACAACCGTCAGTTTTTTCTTAAAATCCACATAGAATGAATAATATTAACACCATGCGGACGGGGCACCAAATACCACGTCTAATTTTCAATAAGAGCATTATATTAGTCAATCATGACCATTTTCCAATTCGGGTCATGAAGGGCAGACATTGGGTTATGTGGTAGGGGTAATTTAGTGACATTAGAATTAAGATTAAAATATTATTTTGGTTTAAAAATACCCCGTTGGCTATGCATAACAGACTCTTGACTTGAGATAGAATTTGATGGGAGTTGGGTAATTATTGGGTCAGTGGTGGACTGGGCCCAATAGCGGCTAGCTGGCGACCCGGAGGAGAAGGAGAACGATTTGGGCCAGAAATTGGACCGAGACTGCTCCAAGAGTCTGGGCTAAAAACTGGACCGAGACTGAGTCTCGAAACCATAAACTGGGCCAAGATCACCACTGGGCCGAGTCTCAGAACTTGGATGAGAGGCTGGGACATTGTCGAGATTGTGTGGGCCAGCAGGCAGTGGGCCTACTGGCTGATTTACTCTCGGGCCCATTGTTGTAGAATATACGGGGAGGGAGCATCGTCCAAAAAATTATAAGCACTCAACATGGATTTAGACACTTGAGCAAACGGAAATTGGGATTCATAAAAAATAACATGACGACTAATTATGATTTTATTAGAAGATAAATCAAAATATTTGTAACCACGATGATTAGACGGAAAACTCAAAAATACACAAGCGGTAGACTGAGCTTGAAGTTTATTAATTGTAGTGGACGGAAAAAGTGGATAACACAAGCACCCAAACACCCTAAGATGAGAATACGATGGATCTTTATTGTAAAGAAATTTAAGTGAGGATTGATATGCTAAACCTTTGTTAGGGAGAATGTTAAGGAGGTAAGTAGTCATTTGTAACACATGATGCCAAAAAGATTGGGGTAATGCAGCATGGGCTAGTAATGTTCGGACAATATTATTAATTGTATAGATTTTTTTCGGCCTTCCCATTCTGCGAGGACGTATGAGGACAAGAAAACCGAAATGATATGCCATGAGTGTCACAAAATTCCCGAAATGACCCATTATCATATTCCCTACCATTATCACATTGAATGTTTTTAATTTTTCGTGCAAATTGGGTACAGATGAAAGCTCTAAATTTTAAGAACGTGGAAAAAACTTGAGATTTTTTAGACAAAGAAAAGGTCCACAAAAAATTAGAATAATCATCCAAAAATAAAACATAATAACGATGGCCCAAAGAACTCAAAATGGGAGATGTCCATAAATCACTATGAATAATGTCAAAAGGCATCAACGTACTAGAAGTAGAGGCAACAAACGGTAATCTAACATGTTTTCATAGAGGACAAATATGAGTACTATGCGTACTCGTACAATAAATGAAATTATTATGTACATTCGTACCCCGGATGACCCAAACGGGCATGCCACTAGGAAGGAGCAAGAGCGACAAATATGGAAGGCGTGGCCTGACTCATGGAAATAGTGGTGGTGGTGATAGGATAAAGTTCTCCCCGACTATTACACCTCATCAGAGGTATCTCCGTCTTGAAATCCTTTACAGAAAATTCAAAAGGGTCAAAGTTAACATAAATCCAATTATCAGTTGTGAATTTTCGAACAGACACCAAATTTTTAATTAAGTGAGGGGCATGAATGACATTTTTTAGGACGAGAGGTGGATGTGGGGAGGGGGGAGGGAGGACAAATTTGTGTGACCATAACCACGAATTGAAATTGAATTGTCATTACCAACAGTTATGCCACGATTTTTACTCAAATTGAAATAATATGAGAGATTACCTTGCATGGACGTCATATGAAAAATGGCTCTGGTGTCCATGTACCAATTTGTGTCCAGGAGATTTAATCCAACTGTATGCATCGCGGCCTCGATATCCGTGGGTGGCAGAACTGCTGTTGGGCCCACAGCCGTGAAGGCTTGCTGACAAGGCCCAACAACCGACCGACGATCGAAATCGTTGTGAATTAGGCATCCGTTGGGGGCCCACCCGCCGGGTAAACCACGGGCCGGAAAGGGGTAACTGGGCCAGTTGGGCCACTGCTAGCGGCACTGTTGGCCAACTGCCCTGGCCCAAGCTGCAGTTTCCCCTGCCGGCTACCACCCTGACCACTGCTGCCGCCACCGTTGCCGACGCGGCGGCCGACGCTGCCTTTCCCGTTGAACTTTCGATTTTGACCTCATTTTCCACCCCCGTTGTTCCAATTTGGAGTGGAATTAGCCGAAGATGATGAAGAGTAGAAATTTTGTGGCGAGGCCGCCATCATGGCGGAAGTTTCTCCACTTGCGGCCTTTTTAGCCAACCCCTCCTCTTCAAGGGTGAGCATAGACCGGGCTTAATAAAATGGAGGAAGAGGACTGCTTTGACGAAGAAGAGTCCCAACACCATTATAGGCCTCGGATAGGTCGGGAACCATCTGAAAAACAAGACGATCATTCGTGACGGGCGCACCAACGTTCTTGAGTTGATCCGCCAATTCTTTCAGCCTTTTACAATAAGTTGAGATATTCGGAAAATCCTCCATAGTGACATGGGAGAATTCCTGCACAAGAGTGATGACACTAGAATTTTGGTTATCTTGAAATATATCACGCACCCTATTTCACGTGTCCATCGCCATGACATCAGGTTCAATAATCGTCTGCAAAAGGTCCATATAGATAATGGAATATATCCATTGGAGTACGGTAGCATCAAGAGTCATCCAGAACACAGGGTCATCATTGGCGGTAGACACCTTCTCCTTGCCTGTATCCGTGGGAATGATATAGTGAAGGACTTGATGCGAGCGTGCGTGAAATTTAAATAATTCTGTCTACGTCGCGTATTGAAAGTTTTCCTCAAGAACGATAGGGATGTGGTTCTTGATGTTGGAGACGGTAAGGGCAGGATGAAACATGTTCTTTGAGGTAGACATAATGAAAGAACAAGAGGAAAATTAAGAATTAGGAAGAGAGTTTGTGAAGAGAGGAAAATTTTTAGAAGAAAAAGGTGTCGGAATTGCGAATTCCGAGGGTGCTAGGCGGCAGAAGTGTAGTTGGGAGAAGGAAATTTTGCACTTCTGCTATCATGAAAGAAATAATTTCTTAATTATTTTAATTAATGAATAGGTCTATATATATACAATATACCATCTCTAAATATAAAAAATCATACCTACTATAATACTAATATCCTAATTACACTTGTACAAAAATTCTATAAAATATGATAGGTAAATTAAATATTCACAAATATAAACAGTTTCTATTAGTAAGTTATGCAAACTTTATACTTAAAGTTGAAACCAAATGATTGTGTTGATAATGTAGAGCTGCATCTTTTTTTTGGATTCTTAATGTCCAAATCTTTCCCTAAATATACAACTGGAATCCACAAATCTTAAATTTGTCCAAAAAAAAAAAAGAGAGAAAAAGAAGAAATCCAAAGAAACTTTTGAGTTTTGACTGGTGAGAAATTCGCAGTCTCTATCCGCCACATGACCCCAAGCGCTGATGTACAACTTGACTATAATCCAATCAGAGATCGCCACGTCAGACTCACATTCAAATCCCAAATCACGTCCAGGTTCAATGAACCTAGAAGGCCGCTCTGTCTTCAGGTACCCTTTAATACTTCCCACCATGTTTCCCCCTTGTTGTTCAACACACACACATACAAACTCTTCTTCCCATCACCATCTTCCTTAATTTTCACAAAGAAATTTAGATTTTTCTTTGTTGAAACAAATCCTTATTTGTGTGTTGAGAGAAATGGCTTTGGCTTTTACTTCTTCATCTGCAATTCATGGCTCTTTGTCTTCTTCATCTTCTTCTTATGAACAACCCAAAGGTACCCCTTTACTTGTTTCCTTTTGGTAGGATGGATAAGCTTAAATAATTTCGAGGAAAATTTTAGTACATTCTTATACCTTGTTTGGTTGAAATAAAATTTGGATATCACGGGTTATAGTGTTATTTTATGCCACATTGAGGTGAAATAACTAATCTCGGGATATTTACCAACCAATGGAGGAAAGTTTCAATCTTTATCTTTATCTTTATCCTAGAATGTGATAATTTGAAGCATTTTAGCATCTCGGTTGGAATTTTCTTTACTTTTTCTTTCAGTTTTTTGGGTTAATTTTTCCTTCAAAGTTTCAATTTTATGAACAACCCAAAGGTACCCTTTACTTGTTCTTTTCAAAGTTTCAATCTTTATCTTAGAATGTGTTAATTTGAAGCATTTTAGCATATGGGTTGGAATTTTCTTTACTTTTTCTTTCAGATTTTTGGGTTATTTTTTTCCTTCAAAGTTTCAATTTTTATAATTGACTGTAGTATTTTTGGATCAATTTAGCATATGGGTTAGAATTTCTTCTGTTCTTGTTTCAGATAATCAGATTTGTGATGTATTTGATTAGTTCGTGGAGAATGTATCTGGGTTGAAAAATAATTTTGCTCTTTTTTCTGATTTTAAAGTTGTTTTTTCCTTTAAAGTTTCAATTTTTATCCGTGTGTAGTTGAGTTTGATATCTGTAGAGAATTTTTCATCTGGGTTCAAATATTCTTCGGTTGTTCTTCAATTGTTTTGGCTTTTACTTATTTATTTGTTTATTCTTTTTGGTGTTTGCAGTATCTCAATTGGGTACCTTTCAGCCATTGGATAGGCCTCAACTTTTATCGACTGCTTTGAATTCTTGGAGGCGTTGTGCTGTGAAGCCATTGAATGCTGACCCTACGAGGAATGATTCAATAGTTCCCTCAGCAGCAACCATTGTGGCTCCTGGTAAATGATATGCTCAATATTTGTTCTTTGCATGTGTTTGTTTTGATGATGTTGAAGGATGGAAAATGACTTCTTGGGCTGTGTTTGTTTGGTGCATTTGCAGAGGTAGAAGAGAAAGCTGAGGAAGAGGACTTTGAGAAATTGGCTAAGGAGCTTCAAAATGCCTCCCCTCTTGAGATTATGGACAAAGCACTTGAGAAATTTGGGGATGACATTGCTATTGCTTTCAGGTACTATTTTTTAACCTTGTTTCAGTATAAGTGAGTTTGTTCACCTAATTATGTAGGTTGTATTATGTTGATGATGTTTTCTACGATGATATACGAAAATCCACTTTAATGTGCATAATAAATGTTGAAAAAATAAACAATGGCTTCTTCTAACTGAGAAGGTTCATGATTTGGGGACAAAGAAAACTTTTGTCATCTAAATCATTATAGCTATATTCATGATGCTTATTTCTATTTCTTAAATTTCATGTTCTTATATGTTTAACTGAGAATTTCCTTATAGAGATAACATGAGTTTTTGAATGATTGCAAGCTGGAATACTGATGAATTTAGTATTTGAAGCAAATGGAAAGTTTTTTTTAATGTTACATGTGAATTACCTGAGAAAGAGAATCATGTTGTATCATAAGACTGGAGAGTTATGAACCTTGCTGATCGTGTCATGGCCTTCTGCTGCATTACTCCTTGATTAAAGCCAAGAGGCACTCGTTTTTACTTTGCGAAGTTTGCTAATTCTTCATTGTCGCACACTAGTCTATATTTTGTTTGAGATTTTGTTATAAATACTTTGGTGAATCAGAAGCCTCTGGTGTGGCATTTCATTAGTTATCAATTATAGTATTATGTTCAGCATCCTGATATTTGCGACCTTACTTGTCCATCAAAATGTCTTCATATGAGAGCGCTCTCTCTTTTATTTTCTAGCAAACATGATGAGCCTGCAAAGTGATTCTCTTTCTAATTCTGCTCTTTGATGTTTTCCTTGTTTAGTGGTGCTGAAGATGTCGCTTTGATAGAGTATGCACATTTGACTGGTCGACCATTCAGAGTATTCAGCCTTGATACTGGGAGGTTGAACCCGGAGACCTACCAATGCTTTGACGCAGTGGAGAAGCACTATGGCATTCGCATTGAATACATGTTCCCTGATTCAGTTGAAGTTCAGGCCTTGGTTAGGACCAAAGGGCTTTTCTCTTTCTATGAGGATGGCCACCAAGAGTGCTGCCGTGTAAGGAAGGTAAGGCCCCTAAGGAGAGCCCTCAAGGGCTTACGCGCCTGGATCACAGGGCAGCGTAAAGATCAGTCCCCTGGAACTCGATCAGAAATCCCCGTTGTTCAGGTGGACCCTTCGTTTGAGGGGTTGGATGGTGGTGCTGGTAGCTTGGTGAAGTGGAACCCTGTGGCTAATGTGGATGGAAAAGATATTTGGAACTTCCTGCGCGCCATGAATGTGCCTGTGAACTCGTTACATTCTCAAGGTTATGTCTCCATTGGATGTGAACCTTGCACAAGACCAGTCCTACCAGGGCAGCACGAGAGAGAGGGAAGGTGGTGGTGGGAAGATGCCAAGGCCAAGGAGTGTGGCTTGCACAAGGGCAACATCAAGGATGAAAGTGTTAATGGCGCTGCCCAAACAAATGCTACCTCTACAGTTGCTGATATTTTTGATACCAAGGACATTGTTACCTTGAGTAAGCCTGGAGTCGAGAACCTACTAAAATTGAAAGACCGAAGAGAGCCTTGGCTCGTCGTTCTTTATGCACCTTGGTGCCAATTTTGCCAGGCAATGGAAGGATCCTATGTTGAATTGGCTGACAAGTTGGCTGGTTCCGGTGTGAAGGTTGGGAAATTCAGGGCAGATGGTGAGCAGAAAGCATTTGCACAGCAAGAATTGCAGCTCGGCTGCTTCCCTACAATACTCTTCTTCCCAAAGCACTCTTCAAAGCCAATTAAGTACCCTTCAGAGAAGAGGGATGTAGACTCCTTGTTGGCTTTTGTGAATGCTCTCAGATGAAAGGCAAATGGTGTTTGATCAATCACCATTGTTTTTCACAAAGAAGTTAATACAAGAGGGAGAGATAGGGGTTGTAGAATATAGTGAAGAATGGTGGCAAAGTGCACCCTCCTCTTTGTCCCTTTTTTAGTTTTTCTCCCTTTTTTAGTTTTTCTTGGATAGTGTTGGTATATGGTGGCTTTCCATTCTCCTCTTCATTTTCTTTTTCTTAGTTCCTTAATTGAGACAATAATTTAATACTTTCCCATCCTTCTCAAGTAGAGAAGTATATATGTCTGTGAAAAAAAAAAATCCTTGATTATTTTATTTTTATTAATGAAGAGGTATATATACATGAGATATAACATTTAATTATGGAAAGTAAATCTACATTTTTCTAATACAAGACTACTACCATAATTGTACAAGAATTCTACAAATATGGTAAAATATATACAAAATATGGTTATGATACACGGTTTGGGCCGTGTATATCGGTGGACTTTCACACTCCCGCAATCATAGCGCGCAGTTGTCGTACGCTGAGACTGTTCCTAAAATCTTCAAATAGAACTTAGGGAAGACCCTTAGTAAAGATGTCACCAATTTGGTACCGTCAAAGGGCATGTGAGACATGTACTTGTCCACGAGCTACCTTTTCGCGAACAAAGTGAATATCCATCTCGATATGCTTAGTGCGCTGATGTTGGACCGGATTACCAGAGAGATATACTGCATTAACATTATCGCAGTATACCAATGTAGCTTTTTGAATAGGAAAGTGAAGCTCTAATAGGAGATTACGCAGCCAACATGACTCGGACACCACATTGGCTACCCTTCGATACTCGGCCTCCGCACTGGATTGTGATAAAGTAGCATGGCGTTTTGCCGACCAGGAGACCAAGTTATCATGAAGAAACATACAATAACCAGATGTCGAATGTCTTGTATCTGGACATCCACCCCAATCAACATCTGTATAAGACACGAGAGTAGAGACGGAGGATGGATATAAATGCAAACCATAATCAAGAGTGCCCTGTAAGTAACACACAATGCGTTTGAGAGCATGCATGTGTTCGTCCCTCGGATCATACATAAATAAACACATCTGCTGCATTGGATAAGTAATAACAGGCCTCGTGAAAGTAAGATACTGAAGAGCCTCTGCAAGATTGCGATAGTGGGTGTGATCCTCGTAAGGTGTGCTAGAAGTAGCACTCAGCTTCGGTTTGGTATCAACCGGAGTAGAATAGGACTTACAAGATGACATGTCAGCTCGCTCAATAATCTCAACCGCATACTTTCTCTGTGATAAAAATAGACCACCTGCATGATGTGTGACTGTTATATCCAAAAATAATTCAAGGGCCTCAAGTCTTTTATAACAAATTCGGAACTCAGAAGAAACATGATAGACTTGCACAGTTTATCAAAAGAGACAATCAATATAATATTATTCACATATAACAGAATGTATGCCAGAGAAGTACCACGACGATAGATGAACAGAGAATGGCCAGACCTGCTATGAGAAAACCCAATAGTAGACACATAATCTGCAAACGTCTTATACCAAGCTCATGGGGCCTGTTTAAGCCCATATAAAGACTTCTTGAGCAAACAGACATGATTATGATGATCGGGGTCCCTGAAACCCAATGGCTGATGCATGTATACTATCTCATTGAGATCACCATGTAAGAAAACATTTTTCACATCCAGCTGATGAATGAGCCATGTTTTCGAGAGAGCCAGACTTAGAACATTGTGAATGATTGTCGGTTTGACCACTGAACTAAATGTCTCTCCACAATGTACGTCAACCTATTGAGGTTTGCCATCACCTACAAGACGGGCCTTATGCCTCTCAAAACAACCGTTAAATTTTTCATTATATGTAAAAATCTACATAGAACGAATAACATTGACACCAGGCGGACGGGGCATCAACTCCTACGTCTTATTTTCAATAAGAGCATTATATTCATCATCCATGACCATTTTCTATTCGGGTCATGAAGGGCAGACACTAGGTTACGAGGTAGGGGTGATTTAGTGACATTAGAATTAAGATTAAAATATCATTTTGATTTAAAAATACCTCGTTAGCTACGAGTAACGGGCCCTTGACTCGAGATAGAATTGGATGGGATTTGGGTAGGTGTCGGGTCGGCGCGGGACTGGCTAGCAGGTAGTGGGCCTGCTGGCCGAAACATTGGACTTGGGAGACAATTATTTGGGCCAGCAGGCAGTGGGCCTGCTGGCAGAATTGGATCACGGGCAGGTTGGGCCCACTGTTGGAGAATATACGGTGAGAGTCCATCATCCAAAAAATTATAAGAACTAGATACAGAATTATACAATTTAGCAAACGGAAATTGGGTTTCATAAAAAATAACATGAATATTTGTAACCACGATGATTAGACGGATAACTCAAAAACACCCAAGCGGTAGAACGAGCTTGAAGTTTGTTAATTGTAGTGGACAGGAAAAGTGGATAGCACAAACATCCAAACACCCTAAGATGAGAATACGAATGGTCTTTATATTAAAGAATTTTAAGGGGAGATTGATATGCTAATCCTTTGTTAGGGAGTATGTTAAGGAGGTAAGTAGCCATTTGTAATGCATGATGCCAAAGGAGGGTGGTAATGAAGCATGGGCTAGTAAGGTTCGGTCAATATTATTAATGATACGATTTTTTTCCGGCTTTCCCATTTTGGGAGGACGTGTGAGGGCAAGAAAAATGGAAAGAGATGCCATTAGTGTTACAAAATTCCCGAAACGACCCATTATCAAATTTTCTTCCACTATCATATTGAATGTTTTTAATTTCCCGTTCAAATTGGGTACGGATGAATGTTCTAAACGTTAAGAATGTAGAAAAAACTTGAGACTTTTTAGATAAAGGAAAGGTTCATAAAAAAATAGAATAATCATTCAAAAATAACACATAATAGTGGTGGCCCAAAGAGCTTAAAATGGGAGATGTCCACAAATCACTATGAATAATATCAAAAGGCAACAAAATACTAGAATTGGAGGCTACAAACGGTAACTTAACATGTTTCCCAAGCAGACAAGAAGGACAAATATTAGTCCTACACGTACTATTACATTCAATAAAATTATTATTTTTAAGAGAAGAAATAACAGATGCCCCCGGATGACCCAAACGAGCATGCCATAAGGAAGGTGCTAGAGCGGCAAATGTTGATAGTGTGACTTGACTCGTGGAAGTGGTGGTGGTGGTGATTGGATAAAGCACTCCCCGACTATTACATCTCATTAGAGGTAACCCCGTCATAAAATCCTTCACAGAAAATCCAAAAGGGTCAAAGCCAACAGAAACCTAATTATCAGTTGTGAATTTTCGAACAGACACCAAATTTTTAATTAAGTGAGGAGCATGAAGGACATTTTTCAAGGCTAAAGGTGGGTTCGGGGGAGATAAATGTGTGTGACCATAACCACGAATAGGAATTGAATTGTCATTACCAACAATAATGCCACGATTTTTGCTCAATTAAAATAAGACGAGAGATTACCCGACGCGGACGTCATATGAGAGGTGGCTCCGGACTAAATGTCTCTCCACAATCCATGCCAACCTGTTGAGTTTTGCCATAACCTACAAGACGGGATTGGGCCTAACTCAACTCCAAAAGCTAGCTTGTAGGGTGAGGATTGTCCAAGTCAATATAAGGAGTCCATGTTCCCATTCCATATCCGATGTGTGACTCTTAACACTCCCTCGCACGCCCAGACCTTGTTAACTGGAGCGTGTATAATATAATTTGGGGGCCTAACATCGGTGAACAAAGAATTGGAATGGCCATGACTTGATAATAATCCCTTGATTATTTTCATTAATGAAGAGGTATATATACATGGGATACAATATTTAGTTATGGAAAATAAATCTAACATTTTCTAATACAAGACTATTACCATAATTATACTTGTACAAAAATTTTACAAATATGTAAAATATATACAAAATATGGTTATGTAATATAGGGCCGTGTATATCGGTGTACTTTCAGTCTGGGGGCTCAATTTTGTGGGTTGAAGCAAGAGTTTTCTCATGTTTACTTTCTCCATATAATAGAATTTTGTCCATCCTCTCATTAATTCTTGTTCTAATTATGTCTCTATAATTAAGAACACTCTCTTACTTTTGATAGGAAATTCTCTACTGTGTTTATCCGAATTCATCCACACTTCGTTAATTATGTTGATATCAAAATGATTTGTTTGTGTGGTGGATAAAATTAGAAAAGGAAAAGGAATTTGATTATGTTGATAGTTTTTTGTGCTCTATCTATAGCATTTTAAAAGCCGACACCCTTAACAAATCAGGTCAGCATGTAGTATCTGATCAGAAAAGAAAATAATTCATTACCTCGGTAAATTTTGTAAAATTTTCATTACAAATGTTAAATCTATCTAGTTTTTCGGATCTAATACTATGCCATTCTCGGATAAGAATCAATTGTCTAAAAGAGGATGACTATACGTAATACATCATCTTTTAATGATATGTTCAATTACGAATGAAAAAAATGTATACTTAATTTTGAGGTCGGTTATATATATATATATATCCTATGTATCATTAATTATTTAAATGATTCATGAGACGAGAATCCTGGTTTGGACTTTGGAGGAACAACGGGGAACAATAAGAACATTAAGCACCGTTGAAGTGGGTGAAATAAATTTAAAACCTTAAGTTGTATTTATACCGCAAATGAGTTCTATATAGAAATATTTAAGGGTTTTACAACTAAAATTTGGGATTAATTGCTTCAAATATTCCATACTAAGTTTCCTTCTAGTTATTACCCTTACTTTTCTTATTTAGATTTATTTATAATATTTTTTTAATACATCTATTATTAATATAAAAAATTATAATTTCACTATCAATAAATAGTTTTCAATTTTTTGATATGAATACAAGATGAGTTGTTCATATTATTTATCCTTAAACTATCACCTAAACCTAGGATTAGGGATGTCGATGGTGCGGTTCGGTCATTTTTAAAAAAAAATATACCATATCAATTTTTTGATTAATTTATGAATATAATCAAAATTGAACTTTTCAACACCGTACCAATCATCTCGATTTTTCTTCAGTATCGGTACGGTTCGGTAATTTATTTTTAAAACAACAACTTTTATAATATTATAAAAAAAATTATTGATTCATATATAATAGAACGAGTAATTTAACTTTTTAGCCTCCGATCTCGGTCCTTAAGCTTTACGTAATCCTTTTTGTTTCTTCCAAAAAAGTACTTAGCATAAAGTTATTAAAAGCTATATAAATTAATCGAATAAAAATGTAACTAGCAACTAGAAGGTAGCAAGGCAACACAACATCAAATGGCAAATCAACAATAATCATACTTTACGTCATGAAATTATGAAAATTGCATTTATAATTCTACACATGTAAAGAACAAAAAAATGAAGTTGCTAACAGTGTGATTGTAAACAAAATATGATTCGAAATATAATTATATAGGAGGGAGAGTATAAGATTAGATTTGACTAAATATCACAAAATATAAAAGGGAAGAAAAGGAAGAAGAGTAAAAATTTACCTTCGTACAATTACTTTCTAGTTTGTTGAACACATAACAAGAATGTTGAGAAGAAAAACTAAACAAATATAGTTGAGAAGTAAGATGAAATGCATAATCTCAAATTCTAAGCAATAAACACAAATAACATGTAATTTCTTTGCTTTAGAGTGTTAGTGTAGGTTTTCATATTACTTGTAATCCACACAAAAGGCCAAAGCCCAAAATAAAAATTTTAATGCTTTGTAAATTATAATTTTAAACTTAACATATGAAATATTATATATAGATATATATATTCGGTTTGATATTTTTTTATAAAATAAAAAATCAATCTAATTATTCTATACGATTATAAGTTAATATTAGAAATTTTAATTTTATTTAAAAAATCTGAAAATTAATTCGATTCGGTTCGATTTGATTACATTGGTTGTGTAAGTTTTTGAAATAGTTTTGACGCCCTAGCTATGATACATACTTGCGAACAAAAAAACATCCTTCAACTGTCCGAAAGATGGCAAGATTCATCCTTTGTTAACTAAGAAACTAGCGGCTGTGACTTATCTTTCATTCTAAATAGCGAGAGATTGTTGGAACAAAAACCATCTGCTTCAACTCTTCTACGAGCTATTGCTTTTGATGCAATTTGTCTTCCTACAATAGAACAGGGTAAAAGTCTAAGCCCGTAATCTTTCTCTCTTTTTTGTTTTGTTTTGTTCCAGCAGTGTTTTAATTGTTTGATGTACTTAGTTGATTAGTGGGATTAGTTAGTTTCTGTTCTCTTCATCTTAAAAGAGATTATTGTACTCCTATTTACTAAGGAAAACTAGGAATAACCATAAAATAACCAAGACTGCTAAGTCAGTGTTGAAATGTCCTTTACCTGTTTGGTAAAATGCCCGAAAGAGTTTGAGAGTATGTTGTGTGTAAATTTCAGGTCCCGCTTATTCAGTGAACTAAATTTAGCATCTTCTAATTCGTGTATGTAGTAGCTTCAGTTCTCGTTCAGGAGAACAACCTGCTTTAATCTCTTCTGTTTTTGAAGCCTTAGTTTGAGGGATTGTAGTTGCAATTTTTGGAGATTAGTCAAGGGATGTTTTCTGCTTACTATAGAAACACAAGGATCTATCTTAGATTTGTGCCATAGTTCAGGGATGTTTTCAGCCGAAAACTCTTATTATTAATACAGTGCCAAGCAGTAGGTCTTGTAAAAAAAGAGGCAGGAAACACAGGTTTTCCCATAGCAGAGTAGTGTTTGCAAGCTCTTCCCGAAAGAAATAATCCCCTTGATTATTTTCATTACTTGAAAGGCTATATATACAAGTTACAAAATAGGAGAATCATATTCCTATTCTATTCTATTCTAAAAACCTTATTCTATACACTAATTATGGTAATACACTAATTATGGTAATACACTACTAATTATATTACAATATTACCTAAACTAGGATACTAAATATTTATCATAAATTACTTTACATAAACAACCAAAACCGAGAGCTATTATGGGACCAAATCCGAGATTTAATATACACATGTATATTGTGTATATTTAACACACCCCCGAAGTCATAGCGGACGGTTTTCAAACGTTGAGACTGTCCCTAAAATCTTCAAAAAGGACCGAGGGAAGACCTTTGTAAAGATGTCTGCAATCTGATATCTTGACGGGACATGACATACGCGAACGTGACCCCGAGCAACCTTTTCACGGACAAAGTGAATGCCCATTTTGATATGTTTAGTGTGTTGGTGCTGAACCGGATTACCTGAAAGGTAGATGACACTAATATTATCGCAATAAACCAAGGTTGCCTTTTCAATCGGACAATGAAGCTCTAAAAGCAAATTACGTAACCAACATGATTCTGAGACCACATTGGCTACCCCTCGATATTCAGCCTCGGTTTTCAAACGTTGAGACTGTCCCTAAAATCTTCAAAAAGGACCGAGGGAAGACCTTTTGTAAAGATGTCTGCAATCTGATATCTTGACGGGACATGACATACGCGAACGTGACCCCGAGCAACCTTTTCACGGACAAAGTGAATGCCCATTTCGATATGTTTAGTGTGTTGGTGCTGAACCGGATTACCTGAAAGGTAGATGACACTAATATTATCGCAATAAACCAAGGTTGCCTTTTCAATCGGACAATGAAGCTCTAAAAGCAAATTACGTAACCAACATGATTCTGAGACCACATTGGCTACCCCTCGATATTCAGCCTCGGCACTTGAGCGAGATAGAGTCGCCTGACGCTTCGCAGACCAGGAGACCAAGTTGCTGCCAAGGAACATACAATCGCCAGACGTAGACCGTCTGGTGTCTGGACAACCACCCTAATCTGCATCAGTGTATGAGACAAGTGTGGATGTCAATGAAGGATACAAATGCAAACCATAATCCAGTGTACCCTGAATATATCGGATGATGCGTTTGATTACATTCATGTGCTCAACTCTGGGATCATGCATTAATAAACACACCTGCTGAACATCATACGTAATATCTGGTCTGGTAAAGGTAAGATACTGAAGAGCCCTTGCCAGACTGTGATAGCGGGTCGGATCCTCGTAAGGGATGCCGGCCGTGGCACCAAGTTTGGGCTTAGTATCAACTGGAGTGGAAGTGGACTTACATGATGACATCCCAGCCCTCTCGATGATCTCAGCCGCATACTTTCTTTGAGACAAAAACAAACCATCTGAATGACGCTTGACGTCAATCCCCAAAAAGTAACTCAAGGGCCCTAAGTCCTTCATAGCAAACTCAGAGCTGAGCATGGCCATGATAGACTGGCGTAATGCATCGGAAGAGGCAATCAAAATGATATCATCCACATATAACAGAATATAGGCCAAAGATGAACCACGACGGTAGATGAACAAGGAATTATCTGACCTACTGTGAGTGAATCCAATAGTCGAAACATAGTCAGCAAACCTTGTATACCAGGCCCGTGGAGACTGCTTAAGCCCATATAAATTACTTTACATAAACAACCAAAATCGAGAGCTATTATTGGGACCAAATCCGTGGAGGGGGGAAGAATATGTCAGACCTTTGGACGAAATTATGTTAAGGAGATATGTTGCCATTTGCAGAGCATGATGCCAAAAATATGGGGGTACGGAAGCATGAAGTAAGAGAGTGCGGACAATGTTATTTATGGAACGAATTTTGCGTTCGGCTTTCCCATTTTGAGAAGATGTATGAAGGCACGAAAAATGAAAATTTATCCCATTATTATCACAGAACTCCCGAAACACCCTATTGTCATACTCTTTCCCATTATCACACTGAATATTTTTTATTTCTCTTTCGAATTGTGTTCTAATGAATGCTCTAAATTTTATGAAGACAGAAAACACTTGAGATTTATTGGCAATTGGAAACATCCACAAAAATTTAGAATAATCATCCAAAAAAAGAACATAATATCGATGACCTAACGAACTTAGAACAGGAGACGTCCATAGGTCGCTATGAATAATATCAAATGGCTTTGAAGTATGAGAATTTGAGTCCACAAATGACAACTTAACAATTTTTCCTAAAAACAAGATTGACAAATTTGAGTACGACTCGTACCCTTACAAGAAATAAAGCTATTTTTATCTAAAACTGATAAAATAGAAGATCCCGGATGACCAAGGCGAGCATGCTACAAGGAAGGAGAAATGGCTGCAAAAGCTGACGGCAAGGCTTGACTCGATGGACTGAAACCGGGCATGATAGGATAAAGATCCCCCTACTATCACACCTTATGAGATGACTCCCCGTTTTGAAATCCTTCACAGAGAAACCAAAAGGATCAAATTCAACAGAAACGGAATTGTCAGTGGTGAACTTTCGGACAGACACCAAGTTTTTAATCAATTTGGGTGCATGTAAAGTATTTTTCATGATAAGGGGTGGATTGGGGGGAGACAACGTTTTCTGACCATAACCCTAAATTGGAATAGAGTTGCCATTACCAACAATTATACCCCGAGGGTTGCTCAAATTAGAATAAGATGAGAGAGTACCTGAATCGGAAGTCATGTGAGTAGTGGCACCGGTGTCCATATACCAATTTGGATCCGGTTGAGTCAAACCCAATATGTGCATCGCAGCCTCGATATCTGTCTGAGTGGGGCCTGCTGCGTGGTGAGCTTGCGGAGGTCGGGCCCCAAGTATTCTAGGACTGGGCTGCACTGTACCGTAGCTGCTGACTGTTGCGTTCCTGGGCCAGTGGGCCGCCACTGCTGATTATTGGGCCTGAAACGCTGGCTAGCCCACTGGCTGCTGGGAATGTAGGGGCTGCTGGCCCACTGCCCTAGCCCCACTGCCATGGGCCCCACTGCCGGGACCAGTACGGTGGTGGGCCACTGTTCACTGGACGGGGCCCACTGCCTGCTTGCTAACCACCGGAACCGCCGCATTTGCCCCCGCGGTTTTGTTATTATTCTTACGATTATTTTTGCCGCCACCATGAGTACGATTTTGATATGAATTATTAACAAAACCTGAAGAACTTGGGGAGGACATCATCATGACGACGGGGCATGCTCCAGTAGCCGCCTTTTTAGCCAAATCGGCTTCTTCCAAAGTAAGCATGGAGCGGGCTTGATAGAAGGCGGGAAGAGGGTTGCTTTGACGAAGGAGAGTTCCAACGCCATTATAGGCCTCCGAAAGACCAGCAACCAATTGTAGAACCAGACGATTATTTGTTACAGGTGCGCCAACATTACGAAGTTGATCTGCCAACTCCTTGAGTTTCTTGCAATATGCCGATACGTTTGGAAAGTCTTCCATGCGAACTAGAGAGAATTCCTGTTCGAGTGTGATGACACGTGAATGTTGGTTATCTTGAAATATGTCATGCAATCTATTCCATGTAGCCATTGCAGTGGTATCCGGCTCAATAATCGTCTGTAAAAGGTGAACCGAAATAGTGGAATAGATCCACTGGAGAACGGTAGCATCAAGCGTAATCCATAACTGAGGATCCTCCGCAGGAAGAGGTGTAGCGGGAGGAATTATGTGATGGATAACTTGATGGGAGATAGCGTGAATTTTAAACAATTCTGCCCATGTCGCATATTTGACGTTTTTCATTTCAAGTACAATAGGGATACTGTTCTTGACGTTAGAAACCATGAGGGCAGGATGATAATTGTTCTTAGACATATTGAAAGAACAAAGAAGGAGGGGAAATTTAAGAGAGATTTTTGAGAGCGGAAGACGAAATTTGGGAGAGAAAACCCGGGGGGGGGGGGTCTCGGCCGAGAGAGGGTACAAAAGTTGGGAGAGAAAACTTTTGTTTAGACCTAGTCTCTTGATACCATGAAAGAAATAATCCCCTTGATTATTTTCATTATTTGAAAGGCTATATATACAAGTTACAAAATAGGAGAATCCTATTCCTATTCTATTCTAAAAATCTTATTCTATACATTCATGGTAATACACTACTAACTATATTACAATATTACCTAAACTAGGATACTAAATATTTACCATAAATTACTTTACATAAACAGCCAAAACCGAGAGCTATTATTGGGACCAAATCCGAGATTTAATATACACAACTATTTTCCATCTTCTTTCTCACTTTGGTTTAGATTATTAGCAAGATGCTTCTGTTTGTTTGATCTTGAATTTGGAGTTGTTGGATGAAATTGTTAACTGGGGTGGTGTTTCTAAGTTATCTTAATCATATATGCTTCCTTTGACAACTTTTGTTAATGAATGCGGGAGCTTTTGTTTTCCAGTATGTAACTGTTAAAAACCAGTGTTGTTCCCCCACCGAATTAAAATTATCGATCTATCTCTGGTTAAGGTGGAGTTTTCTTATTGATACTATGCGAAATCTCAATGGAATTTATCTGCAAAACTGTAAGCCACAAAGATGCATAAAAGAAGGAGAAAGCAAGAAAAAGAATGTGAGACTGACTTTCCCTATAAAAAATAGTGTTATTTGAAAGCAACAATTGTGTTTGGGAAGGGATGTATTACTACTACCCACCCCTTTTTGGGCATAGAACTTTTTCTGTTGAAGAAATTGAGGTCAAACTTTGTGAGGTCGATCTTCGACATGTCTTTAGTCGTTTTCAATAATCTCTATACAGCAACAACAACAACATACCCAGTGTGCCACACTGGGTATTAGTAGTGTTGTCAAAGGCGCGCTTAAGCCCTGAAGCGAGGCTCAAAACATGTTGAGCGCTTCGTCTCACTTTATGTGCGCATCAGTGTCATCGTCAAGGCTCTAAGACATACTTTTCCTTGCCAATGAGCCTCTCTTGAAGAGGTGACACTAGATAATTGATATTTCACTTTATCGCAATGTTTTTACAATTTCTTTGTCCATGTATTTGGTTTTCATGTTTATTATTATTATTAGTCTTGGACTAAACATATATATATATATATATATATATATATATATATATATATATATTTGTGTTGTTGCACCATTGCGCCTTTTCTCATTAAAACCCTCGTTTTATTTGCGCTTTGCGCTTAAAGCCCCCGCTGACCTTAGAGCTTTTTTTCTCTTTTCGCTTTTGATAGCACTGGGTATTAGATGATAATTATTTTTCTATAAGGATTTTAACAAAGTTAATTTGGTTTCTTTTTTGTTTAAAGTCTATTTAGCTAAATGTTTTCGACTTGAATGTTTTGCTATGGGAATTAGTGAAGTGCGTAAACAAATTTTAAATTGGTGATGATATGGAGAGTTTGGGAGTTAAGCAGAGAAAATAGTTATATCTGTATGCATATAGGGGAAATTAGTATCTCTTTTATCTTGATATATTTACAACAAGATTATATTAAAAATGGGCAAATTGGTTACTGTAGATATAAAAGGCAATAGTGAAATAATCACTACTCCGTAGTTTTAGTGTCAGAGTAAGTCTAGATGGGACAAGTAAATGAGCACTAAGGGAGCAAATATTTTCCAAAACATATTATATGATATTCTAGCAAGTCTGTGTGAGAGTCTCGTTAGTTCACTGTTAATGTGATACAATTGTGGCTTCGTTGGGTTTCCTTGAATGAAGTAATATTGCAACACCTATTTCTTGTTATTCGTTCTTATCTCTAGATTTAGTTTATGTTTATTTCTTGCATTTATTCTTTAAAATAGATCATTATCTAGATAGGCTTGCTATCTTTCAGTTAAATAAGCTTTGTTATATTCTCATTAGCACAAGTCTCCTAATACAAGGAGTACTCTTAAGAAGATAGTCACTACATACATGTATTTAAACTCATTGTGATGTTCAATACAAGATACAGTTTTCCATCACTTCTTCAAGTGTTTATAGTCCTCCAGAAGGCAATTAAGAAAGTTGTTTTAGCGAACTGACCCTTCTCATTCGTTTGATCATTTTTCTGCATTTCTTGTTAGATGATGGATGATAAAGTTGTACCAGAGCTTACTGTGGATGATAAAATTGTAGCAGAGCTAACTATCCCGGAAAATGTTATCAAAGCATTATTACTTGTGTCAAACTCATCTTCTTTAGAGAAGGCTCTAGAGAAGCTGATAGAACTTGCCAAAGAGGCGGGTGGACGGTTAGATCTATCATCCAAAAATGTTTTCACCACTGTCCTCCGTCTCTGCCACTCTCTGTCATCTATCTCTTACCGTCACCTCCTTTTATTGTCTCTTAAGGTACATAGAAATCTGTGTGCTGGCGAGATAAAAAATCAGAATGAGTTTCTTCAACAAAAAGGAGTTGAAATTGTCATGGATGTTATTACCTCTGTAGGATTTACTCCTTATCCTGTTTGTGCAATTATTCGAGTTGGGCTACAACTTCTGGGAAACTACTCAGTTGGTAGGGGAGAACGTCAATGTGATGTGTGGCACCAATTGTTTCCTCTTAAGTTCTTGAAGATTGCTGGAGTTAGAAGCAGGGAAATATGTGATCCTTTATGTATGGTCATATATACTTGCTGTGATGGTACTGATGGACTGCTAACAGATTTATGTTTGGAGCAAGGGTTACCCATTCTGATAGAAATTTTATGTACTGCATCAGCCGGTAAAGACCAGTGAATTTTGTTAGTCTGATATATTAAAAACTTTTGTTATTTGATTATTATGGTAAGCTTATGCTTTCATACTCTTTTGCAGTTGGTCTTAAAGAAGATTGGTTGAAGTTGCTTCTCTCAAAAATTTGCATCGAAGGCTCCTACTAGGGATGGCAACGGATCGGATCTGGATCGGATCCTACTAGATCCAGATCCAAATCCGTTTTTCATACCTGAATCCAGATCCGGATCCAGATCCAGCGGGTCCATAAAAATCATATCCAAATTCGGATCCATCGGATCCGCCGGGTCCACGGATCGGATCTGGATCCACATGTAAAAAAAATTACCTTGCTAAAAATGTAACCTTGCTAAGAATTTTTTTTGAACTGACAAACGATTTTTACTTAACTAACAGTTTACTGTTTTTCAATTTTGAAATGTTCATATGAGATATTTTGTTCGTTGTCTCGTTTTGATTGTGAGCTATTAATTAAAAATGTTGGACAATGACAATAGTTGTGGAAAATGCTGACTAGTATTTCCACAATGCAGAACTTGCATGTGCTTGAAATCTTCATAAATGAAGTGAATATAATTTTAACTACTTGTCTATGGAGATGTTAGTCATTCACTAATATAACATTATTTTTATTATCAAAGTTACCTCTTTATTTTTTTGTTTTTGAGTTAACGCAGGGATAAATTAAACTTGTTTTGAGAATTAAACTTCCAAGGATGTGCTTAGCAATTTTAAGAAAATACTTATAAAATTACATTCTAGGTTATGAATATATTTAATAAAAAATGGATCCACGAGTCGGATCTGGACCGGATACGGATCTCAAATACAAGATCCAGATCCAGATCCGTCAGAAACGGATCCGGGTCCGATCCGGATCCGTCGGGTCCAAATTTTGAAGATCCATATCCTATAAAACGGATCTGGATACACCGGATCCGGATCGGGTCCAGGATCCATTGCCATCTCTAGCTCCTACATTTCATAAATTTTCTTCAAATTACATTCATATCCTTCCGTTGAGAACAATGGTGTTGTTACACATGTAGCTGACCAATTTGTTATTGAGCAGCCTTATCTGTTGAGTATACTTTCAGAAATCTTGAATGAGCAAATAGAGCATATTGTTGTTTCTCATGATTTTGCTTTAAGTATCTTTGGGATATTGAAGAGTGCTGTTGTGGTCGTTGACTTTTTAATAAGAGGGAAAAGTGGTCTTCCGACGGGGTTTGCTCCTATTGATGTTCTAGGGTACTCCGTCACCATCTTGAGAGATATTTGCGCTTGTGATCACTTGACAAGCTCAAAGGAAGAAATACCAAAGGATGTTGTGGACATACTTGTTTCCTCTGGGCTTATTGAATTTCTTCTGGACTTGCTTCGAGATCTTGAACCTCCAACGACAATTAGGAAAGCAATGAAGCAGGATCAGATCAAGGAGGGGACAATATCTTCTTCAGTTAGGTGTTGTCCATACCAAGGTTTCCGGAGAGATATCGTTGCCATCCTTGGAAATTGTGCTTATAGGAGAAGGCACGTCCAAGATGAGATTAGAGATAAAAATGGGGTCCTTTTACTGCTACAACAGTGTGTTGTAGATGAAGATAATCCTTTCTTAAGGGAGTGGGGAATCTGGGGTGTGCGAAACCTATTGGAAGGGAATGCAGAAAACCAAGGGGCTGTTACTGATTTGGAGCTTCAAGGAACTGTGGATGTTCCAGAACTTGCTGGACTTGAGCTTCGAGTAGAAGTTGATCCCGTAACTCGACGTACAAAGCTTGTAAATGTCCCATGATATGTTAAGAGATGAAAGTAAAAGTGCCGCTTCTGGAGTTGACAAACTGATTGTTCAAGAGACTTGTTTATGGTTTGTTAAGATTGATTGACATGTTCAGGGATGTTCCATAAGAGGTAACATGCATGACTTCATCTTAGTACAATTTTAGTACTACTCTCCGATGCCTTAAAAGTTTGACGGCAAAGTGTGCTATAATTTTTTTCTTAAGAACAAATTGCATAAAACAGATAAGTCATCACTCATATATGATATAACTAGGTGTATATAGAGAGGTCATGGTATGGAGGGAGGATTTTGTAGTGCAACATCGTGGTTGGGGCATTCCTCCTTTGAATAGGAGACTAGAGGATGAAAGAAGAAGCTCTTACATCGGATAAAGCCTAACTCCACTGTCCTTTGAAGATTGGAAGATAGTGAAGACCAGCTTCATATTTAAGTTTTAGTATAAACTATATTTTTGCTTGAGTCTTCATAGATCTTGATTTAGTTAAAGCAAGTAGATGCGTCAGAAGTTCCATAGAGGTTACTTCTCAATACAATTTCTTTCAACTACATTAAAATTTCATGTACCGATCTTCAACTCAAGCAGTGTTTGGACGAAAAGTAATTCAATCCAGACTTGTCAACTGCAGCTTCGATTTTGATTCTTGAATTCTAGCATCTTAATTCGTTTATTAAATTTAATTGGACCATGTAGATCCATTTTGTCTGTTTGTGAGGGCTGGTACAGTGTATTGCAAAGGAAACTAAAAAAACTACTGTTATTCTTGGAGCCATAGCTTCAAGAGTGGAAAACCAGGATGCTATCGATGCTTGCATTTTGGGTTTGTTGGCAGACGCCAAAGAGGTAGTAATTAAAAGTTTTATTAATTCAACATGCTAAAACAGTTAACCTGCATTTCTGCAATGTTTCCTAATTTTTGCTTGTAGATCCTACTTTCACTTATTTCAAGCATATTCTGTGCTAGAGGTATTCATCCTGTCATTTCTAATAGGAATCATTAGCAACTTTCATTATTGAAGTGCATCGGCTTACTAATACCTGAATTTTTATAATTATTTGTGCTCTCTAGGCTAGAGGTGGGATTCAAGAAGTGCACTTCCTGCCTTTTAAGCCTGTCAACAAACACACAACTGTTACTTACATAGAGTCAATAACAATAGACATAGGGTTAGCAAAGGTGACTTGAATAGGTAAGCCATAGCTTGACAATCATTAAACTTTGTACTACAAGAATAGTATTGAGTCTTAATTGTATGAATATGGAATTCTCCTACGTAAATGGAATTATCAAAAATGGAATTCTCCTACATAAAGCTGATTAGTTTAGAATGTCTTAAAGAGTGTCTACTGCTGGCGCTTGCTTGACTAAAACTAAAGGATAGTTTCTTGAGATAGCTTTGCCGCAAATGTACTGAAGCTTTTTGTATAGCTGTAATCATGAGATTCTGTTGCATCACTGTTCCTAATTGCGCATAAGGATTCTATATACTTTTTATCCAAGTGAACTTAGATGTTTTATTGCATCCTAGCTTTCTTTTGTCCTTGTTTTGGTCAATTCATTATGAACTTGGCTCTAGGCTGAACTCATGAAATTCACTCGAGGAGAGCTTGAGCTTGATTCTCAGCTATGTACTTGGAAAACCACATAGTTTCGAGAGAATAAAAAATCTTCTCTTGTAATCAGGTTGTGATAAAAGGATGGAAATTGAGAGGTCATATATTTGAACTTATTCGTGGTTGTATTTCCTGAATCTCTCTTCTGTTGACCTCAAATAACTCACATTCTTTTTGGTAGCTAGTACAGACGAGACTCTTGTGATTTTACTGGTATTACTTCTTGTCTGTTTTCTGGAAGGACCTATATTTCTTTTCTTATTTGTGTTGCTCTCTTTTCCTTTGTTTTTTGCCTCTCAAAGGGGTTTCATATATCTTTATGGAGAATCATTGGGAGCTAGTGATTGTCATATATATAGATTCTCTTAGGAACAAGTAAGCATAAAGATTAAGCCATGTTGTATTCGTGTACTGTTAACTTTGCTTTTTGTGATTTGATAGATTTTGTTATTTGATACAATAACTAATTAGTATACTCAATATCCTCTGCATAAATTAGTACTATGAGTTTAGCCAGGAATAATCCTAGTTAACATTTGAGATGGAATATTCCCTAGCAAACAATCCTAACTAAAATTAGCTACCGATAACCAATATCCAGCTAAAATTTAGCTAGGCACTTATTAGCCACGGACGGTAACTAAAAATCTAAAATAACGTTAAATTTTTACAAGTAGAGATTTTTCTTCTTTCTACACGTCACTTTAATTTAAAGTTTTAAACTAATCATGTTTTTTCTAATCACAAACTTAAATGGTTCCAATTTAATAGTATGTTAGAGTAGAAGCTTAATTCGCCATATTATGTGGTAAATAAAATGCAAATCATTTGTGTTTGCGTCTTTTTTTCTTCTTTCATGCAATTAAATATATTGTTTCCAACTCCATGATATAAGCAAGTTGGTTAGTTGTATAAACACTCTTTTAATTTTTTTTCTTTCTTTACCCCCCACACCCCCACAACCAAATGTAATTTTCTTCTCGTCTAGGGTCTCGAGTTCGATTCCCATGACCAGCGAGACTAGAGCCAAACCTCATAAAAAATCCCTCCATACGCGTAGGGCCAAGCGGTGTATACTAATCCGTAGGGCCAGGCCGGAGGTGGGGTTTCTTGTGTGTGGAGCCAGGTGATGCGGTGGGGATGGCTAGTATAAAAAGTTTACCCTCAAAGTTTTGATCCAAGGTGTTTGGCCAAGTGGTCATTACACTAAGGGTATTCTGCCTTGGGTCTCGAGTTCGATTCCCATGACCAGCGAGACTAGAGCCAAGCCTCATAAAAAATCCCTCCATACGCGTAGGGCCAAGCGGTGTATA
The DNA here is from genome assembly GCA_034509755.1 of Anisodus tanguticus. Classification (NCBI taxonomy): domain Eukaryota; kingdom Viridiplantae; phylum Streptophyta; class Magnoliopsida; order Solanales; family Solanaceae; genus Anisodus; species Anisodus tanguticus. Next base: position 36,610,497 of record CM067548.1, on the reverse strand, counting down.
CTAATCCGTAGGGCCGGGGCGGGAGGTGGGGTTTCTTGTGTGTGGAGCGCGGTGATGCGGTGGGGATGGCTAGTATAAAAAGTTTACCCTCAAAGTTTTATCCAAAGGGGTCGGCTTGCGCGGGGAGTCAAGTTTGCGGCCTTGGGTCGCAAGTTCGATTCCCCCTAAGGATATCGTCCTCCGGGCACATACACGTGGTAAAGCCAGGGCGCTAAAAGCCGCGCGGGCATGTTGCGGTGTGGGTTCGGTCTCCGCCAAGCTTTAGGGATGGGGCTTGTGGGGGGTCAACCTTGTAGCATTGATCCGTTGGACGCAAGCGCAGACACCGACAATGTGTGCATATCCCGCGATTTACCTGGTGGTGGGGTCTTTGAAGGACCGGTCCCATCACCTCCGGAGCCTAGTACCAGTACTTGTGCAGATACTAGCGATATGGGGGTACTAAGGCCACCCCGAGACCTGGATTATCAAAAAAAAAAAAAAAAAAAAAAAAATAAATAAAAAAAATAAAAAAAATAAAATAAAAAAGGTCTTCAGTACTTGTCTTAGGGTTCTTTCTTTTGTCAGCCAATGCATCTCCCTCCACATGTTTTATTTTCAACCTTTTTACTCTTTTGTTCTTTCTTTGACCTTTACGAACTGAAGAAACTGTGATGGGGTCAGTTCAGTCATTACACAACTGCAAAATCAGACTCTGGTAGCCAGCCTGGAATTTGAGAAGCATCCCAAAGAATTCCAAGTAGTAGCCTAGAGTTCTGTAAAAATCTTGTCTTTACTTCTAAATTCAAGCACTTTATCTTCACAAAATTCCCAATTATTTTGCCCATTTAAGGGGTTGTTCGATTATTTCAAAATTGTTTATATTCATTAAACATGAATAATAATTAGTATAAAAATTGTTAATCGTAAGTAATACATGAAATACTATGTAGGAATTATTTCAATTATTTACTTGTAGCATTTTGTTTTTATATACTCATTCCGTTTCAATTTAAGTGTCTTACTTTTTATTTTCAATCTATTTAAAAAAGAGTATTTTTATCTATATTTATTAAGTTGACAATTCAAACATGCTACATGACAAGTTTATAACCACAAGATTCAAAGAACATTTTAGTACATTATATACATCTTTAATTTATAATCATAAATTCAAAAATATCTATTTATTTTTAACATTCATATCTAGTCAAACTAAAACACTTAAATTAAAACGGAGAGAGTACTTTTCTTTTACGGATAATAGTAGTAGTCATGCTAGTTTGTTTTGTGTGCACCTAGATTATTTCATATGATATTTAATATTTTCTACTAGAACAAGTAATAGAGAGTTCTGCCATCAAAGATTAAACAAATAAAAAAAGGTACCTATTTTTTTCTGTTGAAATTTGAACTGATCTCCAAAATTTACATTCATTGATCAATAGGCCATAATCATTGATGCATTATCTTTACGTACTTTTATATCCGTATTACTAAATATATATATATATATATATATTCCTGTATAATTTAATGTAATTGCTAATATTGAATACTACCAAAAAAAAAAACGCTTCATTAGTGAAAGAAATAATCCCCTTGATTATTTTCATTAATTGAAAGACTATATATACAAATTACATATTTCCATAATAGGAGAATTCTATTCCTATTCTATCTCTAAAACCTTATTCTACCATAATTCTAACTATACAATTATGGTAAATGTATAACACTAATTAAGGTAACCTTTACACTACAATATACTACAAATATATATACCATATATACAAGATTGTCTTGTCCTTAATCTGGCCGAGAATGGGCCACTGCCGAGAGCCCATTCGCCGGGCCCGATCCGATCCATCGATGGGCCGATCCGATCGCCTGGGGCCGGTCCAATCCACTGCTTTGCTGTCCGGGGCCATCATCGCTGCTTTCGTGATATACACTCGCTTGTATATTGGGTGTATATCACGGGTATATTGCTCTGTTTAACACACCCCCGCATGCATAGCGGGCGGTTTTCGAACGCCGAGATCGTTCCTCAAAATCTTCAAAGAGAACCGCTGGTAGACCCTTTGTAAATATGTCTGCAATTTGATAACGAGACAGGACATGGCATACGCGAACGTGACCCTTTGCAACCTTTTCACGGACAAAGTGAATGTCCATTTTGATATGCTTGGTGCGTTGGTGTTGAACTAGGTTACCTGAAAGGTAGATGACACTAATGTTATCGCAATATACCAAGGTTGCCTTCTGAATGGGACAATGAAGCTCCAAAAGCAAATTACGTAGCCAACATGATTCGGAGACCACATTCGCTACCCCTCGATATTATGCCTCTGCACTTGAGCGTGATAGAGTTGCCTGACGCTTTGCCGACCAGGAGATCAAGTTGTTGCCAAGGAACATACAGTAGCCAGAAGTCGACCGTCTGGTGTCGGGACAACCACCCCAATCAGCATCCGTGTAAGAGACAAGTGTGGATGTAGATGAAGGATACAAGTGCAACCCATAGTCCAGCGTCCCCTGAATATACCGAATGATGCGTTTGATTGCATTCATGTGCTCAACTCTGGGATCATGCATGAATAAACACACCTGCTGAACCGCATACGTAATATCCGGTCTGGTAAATGTAAGATATTAGAGGGCCCCTGCAAGACTGCGATAGCGGGTCGGGTCCTCGTATGGTGCACCTGCTACGGCACTTAGCTTGGGGTTTGCATCAACTGGTGTGGAAGTGGACTTACAGGATGGCATTCCATCCCTCTCTATGATCTCAGCGGCATACTTCCGTTGAGACAAAAACAAGCCACCTGAATGACGCTTGACGACAATCACCAAAAAATAACTCAAAGGCCCTAAGTCTTTCATAGCAAACTCAGAACTGAGCATGGTCATGATAGACTGGCGCAAGGCATCGGAAGAGGCAGTCAATATGATATCATCCACATACAATAGAATGTAGGCCAAGGACGAACCACTGCGGTAGATGAACAAGGAATTATCTGATCTGTTGTGAGTGAACCCAATAGTTGAAACGAAGTCAGCAAATCTCGTATACCAGGCCCGTGGAGACTGCTTAAGCCCATATAAGGACTTTTTCAATAAACAGACATGATGTGAACGGTTAGGATCCCTGAAACCCAATGGCTGATGCATATAGACTGTTTCTTTGAGGTCACAATGTAGGAAGGCATTCTTGACATCCAACTGATGATTATGCCAAGTCTTTGAAAGAGCCAAGCTAAGCACCGTGCGAATAGTAGCCGGCTTGACCATCGGACTAAACGGCTCCCCACAATCTATCCCAACCTGCTGAGTCTTACCATCACCCACAAGTCACGCCGTATGTCTAGCAAATGACCCATCTGAATTCTCCTTGTGAACAAAAATCCACATAGACCTGATAACATTAATACCATATGGACGGGGCACCAACTCCCACATCTTATTATCAATAAGAGCATTATATTCATCAGTCATAGCAATTTTCCAATTAGGGTCATTTAATGCGGACACAGGATTGCGGGGCAAGGGGGATTTAGAGACATCAGAATGTAAATTAAAATGTCTTTTAGGTGTAAAAATACCCCGTTGACTACGAGTGACTGGTCTATGACTCGTGGAAGAATTGAGTGAATTTTGGGAATTTGCTGGGCTCGGGACGGATGGGCGGATGGGCCGGCGGGCGGTGGGCTCTGCGCGGCTCTTCCGGACCGGTTCCGAGTGGTGGACTGGCCCAATTGTTGGGATTGATCCAGAAACTGGAATTGGGGACAACACAGTGGGTCCAGCGGGCAGTGGGCCCGCTGGAGGATTTTGAGTGCGTGAGATGTCTGAAAAATGCCGAATAATATACGGGGATATTTGTTCATCCAAAAAATTATACAATCGAAGCTCGGGAGTGTGAACTTTCGCAAAAGGAAATTGGGATTCATCAAAAATGACTTGGCGATTAATTATGATTTTATTGGAGGATAAATCAAAGCATTTATAACCACGATGATTAGACGGATAATCCAAAAATACACACGGGGTAGACCGAGCCTGAAGTTTGTTAATTGTGGTGGATGGGAATAACGGAAAACACAAGCACCCAAAAACTCGAAGATGAGAATAAGGAGGGTTCTTATTATACAGTATTTGGAGGGGGGAAGAATATGTCAGACCTTTAGAAGAAATTATGTTAAGAAGATATGTGGTCATTTGTAGAGCATGATGCCAAAAGTATGGAGGTATGGAGGCATGAATTAAGAGAGTTCGGACAATGTTATTTATGGAACGAATTTTGCGTTCGGCCTTTCCATTTTGTGAAGATGTATGAGGACACAAAAACCGAAAATTGATCCCATTATTAGCACATAATTCCCTAAACTCCCTATTGTAATACATTTTCCATTATCACATTGAATATTTTTTATTTCTCTTTCGAATTGAGTACGAATGAACGCTCTAAATTTGATGAAGACGGAAAACACTTGTGATTTGTTCGCAATTGGAAACGTCCACAAAAATCTAGAATAATCATATAAAAAGAGAACATAATATCGATGACACATTGAACTAAGAACAGGAGATGTCCATAGGTCGCTATGAATAATATCAAATGGCATTGAAGTATGAGAATTGGAGTCTACAAATGGCAACTTAACAATTTTTCCTAATGAACAAGACTGACAAATTGGAGTACGACTCGTACCCTTACAAGAAATAAATCTATTTTTATCTAAAACTGATAAAATAGAAGATCCCGGATGACCTAGACGAGCATGCCACACGGAAGGAGAGATGGCTGCAAAAACTGACGGCAAGACTTGACTCGATGGACTGAAATCGGGCATGATAGGATAAAAATCCCCCCTACTATCACACCTCATGAGATGGCTCCCCGTCCTGAAATCATTCACAGAGAAACCAAAAGGATCAAATTCAACGAAAACCGAATTGTCAGTTGTGAAATTTTTTACAGACACTAATTTTTTGATCAATTTAGGAGCATGTAAAGTATTTTTCAAGAGAATGGGTGGATTGGGGGGAGACAACGTTTTCTGACCATACCCTAGAATTGGAATAGAACTGCCATTACCAACAATTATCCCCCTAGGGGTGCTCAAATTGGAATAAGATGAGAGAGTACCTTATTCGGAAGTCATGTGAGTCGTGGCACCGGTGTCCATATACCAATTTGGGTCCGGTTGAGTCAACCCTAACGTGTGCATCGCGGCCTCAATATCGATTTGAGTGGGGCCTGCTGCATGATGGGCTTGCGGAGGTCGGGGACCAAGAATTCCTGTCCGTGATGGAGCTGGGTCGTAGGCGCCGAGCCGCTGCTGTCTGCCGGGCCACCGGCCGGTGGACCGCCACCGCTTTGGGTGTTTGGCTCGAACCGTTGGCCGCCCCACCGGCCGCCGGAAGTTCTTTGCCGAGTAGAAAGGCTGGTGGCCCACGACCCACGACCCACTGCCCCAGCCCCACTGCCATGGGCCCCACTGCTGGGACCAGGGGGGTGGTGGGCCACTGTTCTCTAGATGGGGCCCACCGCCTGCTTGCTGACCACCGGAACCGCCGCGTTTTCCGCCGCGGTTTTTGTTATTATTCTTGCGATTATTCTTGCCGCCACCATGATTATGGTTTTGGACCGAATTATTAACAAAACCTGAAGAACTAGGAGAGGACGCCACCATGACGACGGGGCTTGCTCCGTAGCCGCCTTTAGCCAAACCGCTTCTTCCAAAGTAAGCATAGAGCGGGCTTGATAGAAGTCGGGAAGAGGGTTGCTTTGGCGAAGGAGAGTTCCAACACCATTATAGGCCTCCGAAAGACCGGAAACCAACTGTAGAACGAGACGATTATTAGTTATCGGTGCGCCAACATTCTGGAGTTGATTCGCCAACTCCTTTAGTTTCTTGCAATATGCAGAAACGTTCGGAAATTCTTCCATTCGAACTAGAGAGAATTCCTGCTCGAGTGTGACGACACGTGAATGTTAGTTGTCTTGGAATATGTCACGCAATCTATTCCATGCAGCCATAGCCGTGGTATCCGGCTCAATAATCGTCTGTAGAAGGACCACCGAAATAGTGGCGTAGATCCACCGGAGAACGGTAGCATCAAGAGTAATTCATAACTCAGGATCCTCCGCAAGAAGAGGTCTAGCGGGAGGAATGATGTGATGAAGAACTTGATAGGAGATAGCGTGAATTTTAAACAACTCCGCCCACATCGCATATTGGACGTTTTCCATCTCAAGGACAATAGGGATACAATTCTTGATGTTGTAAACCATGAGGGCATGATGATAATTGTTCTTAGACATATTGAAAGAACAAAGAAGGAAGGGAAATTTAAGAAAGGTGTTTTTGAGAGCGGAAGACGAAATTTGGAAGAGAAACCCAAGGGGGGTGGGGTGTCTCGGCCGAAAATCAAAGAGAGGACAAAAGTTGAGAGAAAAACTTTTGTTTAGACCTAGTCTCTTGATACCACGAAAGAAATAATCCCCTTGATTATTTTCATTGAAAGACTATATATACAAGTTACATATTTCCATAATAGGAGAATCCCATTCCTATTCTATTTCTAAAACCTTATTCTACCATAATTCTAACTATACAATTATGGTAAGTGTATAACACTAATTAAGGTAACCTTTACACTACAATATACTACAAATATATATACCATATATACAAGATTGTCTTGTCCTTAATCTGGCCGAGAATGGGCCACTGCCGAGAGCCCATTGCTGGGCCACTGCCGAGAGCCCACTGCTGGGCCGGTCCGAGTCCAACGATGGGCCGATCCAGTCCATCGCTTTGCTGTCCGGTCCACTGCTTTGCTGTCCGTCCAAATTATCTTTGCTGTGATATACACTGCTGTATATTGGGTGTATATCACAGGTATATTGCTCTGTTTAACAATTAGATATGCGAGCATTTTCTTCTACCGTCTACTAAATGCTGCATTAGTTTTACGAAATTTATTTTCTTTTAAACTAAATGCTGTATTATTTTATATAAAATTTATGCAAAATTATTTTTTTACCCTCCGACCAAACGATCCTTAAGCTATTTCAACTTTTGTACCAAACCCATTATAGAAACAAAGAGAGTTGCTTCAGAAATTGCAGAGACTTGTCACTTCCTTTAATCTTTCTCCAATTCTCTTGTCGGTTCACAAGGTCATTATTGTCATTATATCCCACAGGAAAAACATCAAATCCAACACTGATCTTAGCATTGCAGTAAAATAATACACCAAAGCTTCCTTAAAGTCCATTTTACTTTCCAGAATTATTAATATGCTTTTTCTTCTTATGCCTTACTCCAAATTTAGATCTTGCAAGTCAAAATCCCCTTTGCTTCCTCTTATTACTAACAGTAAAAAATTCCCAAGATAATGCAATCCTTACCTGACACTGAAAAAGAAGATGATACAAGCAAACCTCAAGCTTCTCTTTAATGGCAAATAATACTAAAAAGTTCCCTCCTTTCTTCTTCGTTATCCTCTTCTACTGCTCTTACTGCTTCTCCACATCAAGTTCCAATTTTTTACCAGGTAACACATACTCCCTCCATCCCAATTTATGTGATATAGTTGGATTGGGCATGAAATTTAAGAAACGAGGAGATTTTTTTAATTTTGTGATCTAAAACAAGCTAAATATATGTGTGGTTATAAATCATATCGTTAAGCATAAAAAGTTAAATTCTAAAGTTAAATTATTGTTAAATAAGAAAATGTATCATTCTTTTTTAAACATATTAAAAAAAAGGAACGGGGATAGAGTGAGTAAAAGCCATGTCTTTTTTTGTGGGGTTTCTTGATTTTGTGTTTTTTTCTTATGAATATGGTTTCTTGAATGTGTTACAGAGAAAAAAGTGCAGCAAGACAAAAATGAGCCATATGTGGGAGTGAACATAGGTACAGATGTTTCCAATTTGCTTTCACCTGCAGACTTGGTTGCTTTTCTGCAATTACAGAAAATAACACACATAAGGCTATATGATGCTGACCCTGATATTCTCAAAGCTTTAGCCAAGACCAAAATCAGAGTGATTATTAGTGTGCCTAATAACCAAATTCTTGCAATTGGTTCCTCTAATACTACTGCAGCTGCCTGGATTGGGCGCAATGTGGCAGCTTATTTCCCTGAAACACTTATCACAGCAATAGCAGTTGGGGATGAACTTTTGACCACTGTGCCAAGTTCAGCTCCTTTGCTTATGCCAGCAATTGAGTCACTTTATAGTGCTTTAGTTGCTGCAAATTTGCATACTCAAATCAAGATTTCAACCCCAAATGCTGCTTCCATTATTCTTGACCCTTTTCCACCTTCTCAAGCATTTTTCAATCAGTCCATGAGCTCAGTCCTTTCTCAATTATTGCAGTTTTTGTCAAGGACAAATTCACCTTTGATGATGAATTTGTATCCTTACTATGTGTTTATGCAGAATAAAGGGGTTGTTCTTATAGACAACTCTCTTTTCAAACCTTTAACACCTTCTAAAGAGATGGTGGATCCTAATACTTTACTTCATTACACTAATGTGCTTGATGCAATGATTGATTCAGTCTATTTTTCGATGAAAAATCTCAACGTTACGGATGTGGTAGTTCTTGTTACTGAGTCAGGATGGCCTTCAAAGGGGGATTCTAAAGAGCCTTATGCTACAATTGACAATGCTGATACTTATAACTCGAATTTAATTAAGCATATAATTGATCGTAGTGGTACACCATTGCATCCGGAAATTACATCTAGTGTGTACATATATGAGTTATTCAATGAGGATTTGAGGTCACCTCCTGTGTCCGAGGCAAATTGGGGGCTGTTCCATGGGAATTCGACGCCCATTTACTTGCTTCATGTGTCTGGAAGTGGTACATTCTTGGCTAATGACACCACTAACCAAACGTATTGCATAGCGATGGAGGGGATTGATAAGAGGACAATGCAGGCTGCTTTAGATTGGGCTTGTGGACCGGGGAGGGCAAATTGCTCGGAAATTCAGCCAGGGGAGAGTTGTTATCAGCCTAATGATGTGAAGAACCATGCTTCATATGCATTTGATAGCTATTATCAGAAGGAAGGGTCATCTCCTGGTTCTTGTGACTTCAAGGGAGTGGCCATGATCACCACAACTGATCCAAGTAAGTCTATCTTAACCTTAGTCTTTATATATTTTCTTTTTCTTCCTACTTCAAGAAAAGATTAGTTCAATGCATTAAAAATGAAGTCTTGAAGTTCTAGTTGTGGATTTATGAGCTACAATTAGTTTGTAACAATGAGAGAGCTGATATGGATGACAAGAATGTTAATAATTTTTAGTTAGGTGCTTTAAGCATTTTGTCCCAAACTATGTTATTTTCAACATTTTGGTAAATATTTTGTGAACCATCCCATTTGAAAAGGCAATCCAATTCAAAAAATAATTTATGAACCATCAAAAACAGAATGTTTGATGGCCTTTTTAGGTTGATACAGTGACACTGTAATCACAAATGTCGCGTTCTGCACAATAATTCATGAGCTACTGGTTTCCAGACCCACAATTGAACTTTAGTGCCCACTTGGATATGGAACCACAAGTGGCTTATTCAAACTGGAATGGTGGGAAAAAGTTTGGAAATAGGATTTCAGTTTTCTCATAGTTTATGTTCCATTTTAGTGGACACACAAATAGAGATGTACTTGATATTCAATTATATAAAGTAACATACTTGCACCACCCAAGGGTGTGACCAGAGTTCAAATCTTAGTAAAGACAAAACAACTTTACGTGATTTCTTTTAATTTTGCTTAAGCCTTGGTACATGTGTTGTGTGGGAGATATCAAATATCTGGTGGTTTAGTCGATGTGCACATGAGTTGGACCGGACAACTTTGTTATTAGAAAAAAGTAACATATCAATAATAGAATGGAACCATGGTGCCCACTTGGATATAGAACCACAAGAATGCATTTGTTGTTTTGTAGAGTTTGAACTTAACCAGCCTATGTTGTGGCTTCTAATTAAACCTTTTTTTACTTAGAATAGACAACTTACATCATGTTGTTCATATGTTTAGCCAGCAAGTGTAGGGATCCACTTGTTTCCTCATTTTTATTGAAATCTACTCTGAATTATTTATCTGAAACTCTGAACTTTCTTTCTCTGTGGGGAATATACGCAGGTCACGGGAGTTGTATATTTCCAGGAAGGTGAGCATTATTTTTGTCCTTTTTCCCCATTCCGTTTGTCCTTGCCTTTCTCATTTCCCCATGCTATGTAGCTGTAAAATCTGAATATTTTTCCTATTTCTTTTGGTGATTATCTTGGGTTAGAACTTGTACTTATAATAGATAAATTACTAAAAATGCAGTAAGAAGGTAAGCAATAAAACAAGTCAAGTAGCGAACGCGACACAAGCCAGTGGAGCAAACTCAATAAGATTTTTTGGAGCACAGACAAGAATATTTGACAAGAATGTGCATGTTTTATTTGGTGTTGTCTTGTGTTTGTTTTATTATTCATTGATTCAGGTACAATTAAGTTAGTTCTTTAGCAGAAATCTTTTTCTTTGTTTAATAAAAAAGTAGAAGTTCATTGTGGTGGAGGGCAGTAATGTTTTGCAGAGGAGTGCTTATTCTGTGGATGAATATTTTTTTTGGGAGGATCACATGTAAGGGATTCTTTGGTGGACCTTTTTGTAAAAAAGTTGTATCTAATGAGATTCTTTTTTTTTTTTTACCCTAAACTCTGTTTCCTTACCACAACAACAAAAACAAACTCAGTTTAATCCCACAAGTGGGCTTTGGAGAGGGTAGAAGAAGTGGAAATCTTGGGTATGTTTGGTATGGAGTGTTTTCATTTTTTTCATGTCCAGTTGGTTAATTTTTTTTAAAAAATTTCCTAGAAAAATAAGTTTTTTAGAAATGAGGAAAACGACTACCTTAGTGGAAGAAGGGAAAACAAGTTCTACAAGTAGCATTCTGCATTGATGGTGTTCTTTCCACCCTCCACACACCTAATCTTCACCCCATCTTGTAGTCCTCATCCCCACCATCCGACACTTACCCCATCTTACTCTATAATATTTGTCTTTTGTTTATGTACTCCTGCAAGCTAACAACTAGGATATTACATATATAGTTGTGTTTGCCTTCACTTAGGAATTCTACGTCCCTTATTAGAGTAAGGCATGCTTTTGAAACTAGATTTGCGTGTTGTCTCCAACGATTAACCTATTCCAGACTACTCTGGTGATTAGCCTACACCGCACTACTCGAAGCCTTCGTAAACTCATTATCGGTTTCTATCATAGTGGAGGGTGCTGGAGGAGATCTTTGTGCCAGTGAAGATTGCTTCCAACGATCGGAAAATCAAAAATACAAAATTGCTATATTTCCAAAACTCTGGATAGGCGGAAGGATGCCATCCTCAACTTCCTTTCAAAAAATAAGTAAGAATCTCACTTATTTTTCTGCCGGACACACCCCTTGATTTGGCTCAGTTTGGGCTTTTGAAGACTGTATATGGATTTAGTTTTGAAAAACAGTTAAACAATTGTAAAGTTTAATAGGTCAAAATCAATTAAAAAATCTTTTTTTTTTTGCTATAAAACTACTTCTGGATAGTAAAAAAATGAAAAAACTAAGAAAAATAAGAAAGGGATTCAGAGATAAAAGTTGGGTTTTTTTATCTTTAAAAAAGCAGTCCTCTAGTTCTCTTTTGTTTCTTGGAAACCAAAACAGAAAACAGATCTTCTTTTAGCTCAAAAGGATAATATTTTTTTACTAAAGCACCTTCTTTAGTTCTGAAACTAAAATACTAAATAGGACCACTAGTAAGCTCCTTATATTTTTTATCTATTTCTTTTCCGTGGGGAAGTTTTGCCATGAATCGCCTGTATGGTTCCTTTATTTCTTAGATTGAAGTTATGATGGGTGAAATAATGGAAGAGCCCACATATTGGCAAGTCATAATTATGGTTTTGTGGTCACTCTTAGATATAAACTTACTGACTAGAGATTTGGATTTATTGTATATTGACATATATTGGTTCTTGTTGGCTGGCCTTTCAATTTATTAAAGAAAGAAAGAAAGAATCATGCTTGTCATAATTTTATATTGTCCTATTGCTATTCCTTGATATATATGGAAAAGAAGAAGAAGAAAGAGAGTGATGTTCAAGTGACCTTTTTCTTTGACTAGATTATTCAACTAACTAACATATTAACTTTGGTAAATGGTTAAAAGCTTACAATGTTAATTAAGATTATTGCCTACTTTTAAGTATGGGTGGCCAACGGTACGGGTCGGCTCAATTAGACAATGTGAGCGTGGCGGCTCAATTAAATTGGTAGCTTAAATTACGCTTCAATTCTAAATAAGTTGGGTTGAGTATATGAATTCTCATTCAACTTATTTGATACACCCTTTTTTTTACGAAAAAAAATTATATTTTAAGTTCAAAAAGGATTTTTAAGACTGAAAGTGGCGAAAATATGTTTCACAAAAAAAAAAGATTATTTCAAAATAACAAGAGTCGCCACTTGACAATGAGTTACGGTGTGCCAAGTCACCAAAAAAAGATATCCCTTTTTTAAAAATAAGTTTGACTATGTTTACCCAAAAAAGGTACAGTTGAATTTGTAAGTAGTTTTAAGGATACGTGAATTGATTCATAAGCAAACGTAATAAATAATTAGAGATAAATAAGCAAATGTAAATAATAAGTAATAGAAATAGCCTGAATCGATAAAATCTTGATTGAAACTTGTCCCTGAGATTGGTTCGGTCCTTAGCTGAATTGCTTTAAACCCGAGCCAATATGGAGAGCTTGAGTATCTTAAGTTTACAATGATCGTGCAAGTGAATGTAATGAAAATTAGATGTCTTTCCAACGTGAAGGTTGAGCTCTTTATATAACTAACAATACAAGACATTTATGTCCAAGAATCACTCCCTCATTAAATGTTGTTTAATGATAAAAACAGTTACTTAATGGCTAAAAAGTAACTGTTGGCACCGTATCCGCAACGGATATATGCTGAGCCTCTTCAGTATCTTGATCCCTCGATCTACTGGCTCGGTCGCTATCTAGCTTGCTCAAACACTCGAACTCACTCTAACACCTAGTCTTACCCCGAGGCAACTCACATCGAGTGCACACCATCATTACTCCCTTCGACCTCACTCCTAGACCATGTCATGTGTCGTGCTGGTTTCTATCATATACAGATAGTACCCACACTTTCCGGATCAAAGTTTACCGTAGTGATGGGAAGTGGAAATGATCCCTCTGGTGTCTTCTCTTGTAAGCTTTCTTTCAAATTACCTCGAAATAAGCGGGAAAACGAACCGTTTAACCTTCCACATGATCTGACTCACGTCTTATCACTCTACCACTTCGGACACGTGTCTTCCCCTGATTGAACCGCCATCTCGGTTCACGAATCGAAAAGTTTTGCAATGATGACTTCGCCTCTATAAAACTCCCTCATTTTTCACTTCATAGATTTTACCTTTTTGTAAATTTCTTTTCATCCTTCGACTAATCAGCTTTCAATTCCCCAGAATTTCTTCAAATCTTCAAATTTTCAAATTTTCACTCCTTCTAACATTCAAACCTTCAAAACTTCAAACCTTCAAAATCATGACGAAATCTACCCGATCGTCTTCCAAGCAATCGTCTTCAACAACTTCTCCACCACCGATTTCCGATGAAACCACCGGCGTCGGTGACCCTTCCGAAGCTCAGGACACCACTAAACCCAGAGCCTTCGATATGCTTCCATCAAATTTCATATTTGACACTGAATTCGCCGTTCAAATGACCTCCAAAAAAATCCGACCAGGGGGAAGAGGCTAAAAACTGGCCATCCTCTATTAGGGAGTTCGATCTCAAGAGAGTCTGAGATGACTGCAGTTGGAAATATCTCTCCGGGATCATTGTTCCTAGCTCGGACGAAGACATCACCACCTTCAGGTCCGGATACTTTAATGTTTACACCTACCCCTTCACTTTCAAACTTGCCCATCCAATCGATGACGTGATCCTTGTAATGTGCAAAACTTACAATCTGTGTCTTTCACAAATTGGTTCGTCTGTATGGAGGATCGTTACTTGCCTCCGATTCTTGACCAATTTGGTCAAAGAACCTTTTACCTTGGATCATTTTAATCGTTTATACTCACCACTATTTTTTCACGGTGGGGTCGTGCAACTATCCAAATGAGGGAAATTCCCCATCCTCTCAAGCGTCGATGAAAACTGAGATCGAGGTTGGTTGGAACGCTTTGTTGCGGTCCCTAGTACATAAATTATCCTAGCTAGATTCATGCCTTTCCCGGAGGAATGCAACATGTACCGTAAGTACTCAAAACCTCATTCTTCTCTTTCTTATTTTTAGTAAATTAAGATAACTTGCCTTGTAATCTTCTCTTTCTTTTTCAGCCGTTCAATAGATTCCGGCCCATGTGGACAATCTCCATACTTGGGTTGACAGAATAATAAGCAATCATCCGCACAAGAAATGGACATGGAAAGAATTCTCCGATAAACGATGGGTAGCCCGTAACCACAGTCTATGCTCGATTAATTCCTTTTTTCTTACATAATAGCCCTGTGTACCTTTTTATTTCATTTTTTGAACTAGCAAGTCTACCGAAGGGCTTCACGATCCCGAAGTCCAACACCTTTGCTGCTCCAACTGTCCTTGATTCGATATTTGATCGGGCCACATCAGTTCGGCACATCACCGAGGTACTCAAAAAGAAAACTTCTAAGTCCAAATCCTCAAAGCCTACGAAGTCACCCTCGGCCACTAAAAAGAGAAAAAGAAGCTCGGAGGCAAGAGGCTCCTTCCGAGCTCAAGATTCAGGCATATCTCCAGATGATGTCTGGGTCAGGGGAGTCTCCACCACTTCTACTACCACTCCAGCGGGGTCACTCCGACCGAATTGCAAGAATAGAATGTTGCTACTGAGGCAACCAAACTAATTTTGCCTCTAACCAAGGTGCATACTTCTACTCCTGCACCCCTAATTGTTGAATATGTCATCATTGAGGATAACGATGAAGCCACTGATGAAGAGTCATTGGCTAAAAAACCAAATACTTTTACTTTAACTCCTCCTACACCATCACAACCGTCCCAAACCTTTAGGCAATAAGATTTTGACGGCCTCTTCAAAGAGGTTGGAACCTCCACAAGTCAAGCTAAGCCGGCTCATACTGCTGGGTTCTCCCATCCGGTCATTCCTCAGAAACTAACCAAGTCTTCTAAAACTCTGAGGAACTATGCAAGTTCCCAAGCCAAGCTTGTGAATGCCTTCCCGGCCCCAAGCGCAGATCCGAGAAATATGAGGACAACCACTATTACCTTTCTTGAGGATACCAATTTCTTGTCCCATCCTGTTAGGGTTTCCAATTACATGAGGCCACTCATCTCGGAGTTAGATAAGGAGAAGATGCAAAACGTGTCTTGGCAATGCCTCTTTAACGAGGGTATGCATGTCGCCAACCGGGTACATATTATTCTTCTTGATTGCCTAAGTTGAAAATTATTTTATCTCTCATTTTTAATTTTCCCTTGATTCTTTATTTTGTAGTCCTTCGTCCTTGTTGGTGAGGGCCTCATTTGGGGTTTGAATGAAAACGAACACCTTAAAGGGCAGCTGGACGCCCAAGAAAAAGAAATTCAACACCTTAAAGGGCTTCTTCAAGAAAATGATGACCAACTACAACAAGCCGGTGACTTGTCCGCTGTCCGGGCTGAACTAGATCAAGTCAAAGACAACTACCTCCAAGATATGAATGACCTCGATCTTTTCATCGAGGAAAATAAGAATTTTGAGGAAGAGAATGAAAAACTCTTCCAACATGTCAAAGTCCTCACCTAACAGCTCGGGGAGCAGGACGAAGTTCGACATTATTGAGCTTGGCAAGTAGAATTTATGAATGCCGAACTCGATCACCTTGGTGACGAACTTGCTGTAATGGACGCCGACAGAGCCGCCGACCTTGCTACACTGAAGATGGCTCAAGATCAGGCCGGCTAATAAGCCCAAACCAACGAAGGGCTGAGAAATGAGCTTGAGGCTTCAAAATAGAGGTATGCTGAGATCTCTACCCAACTTGCTCAAGTTTCGGCTAAACGAGACCAAGCTTTAGCTGAAGCAGAGGCCGAGGTGGCCCGGACAGTACTAAAAACTGAGCACATCAAATGGAACATTCGGAGGTACACTTTGGAGTAGGCTCGAGATGGGATCTCAGACATCAATATCAAGATTGAAGAAGCTAGAGAGATCGAGCTTTGAGCCTACCGCAAGCTGAACGGAGATAGTTCCGAGGATGACCCAGAGGACTCCGAATACGAGTCCGATTAAGATCTAGGATTTCTTGCCTTTGTACTTATTTCCCTTTTTAAATATGTTTTGCTCTGGCAGTTTGCCAGCCTTGTTTATAAAGTGAATATGTTTTTTGTTATGAATTTTTATCATGTGGTATGTGTTGCCGTTTTTTATTTTCAACACTTTTCCAAATAAGCTTCTAACTCAATTTAGGCAAATTGCCTTTGATTTCAGGGTTTTAATAAAACAAACCAATACTTAATTTGCGTTAGGCGGAATAAAAGTTATTTTCGGTCTTAAAAATGACTTAAGCATCTTTCTAAAAAATAACGTAAGTAATTTGAACAAACTTTTCCCTTTAGTTTGCTCTACACTAATTACCTCAGATTTGAGTCATTCGATGACCTAAATGTAAGGTCCTTACTTTTATGCTTACGAATAAGACGTCTCCTACTCACTTCGAGCATGAATATTGGATTTTTAGTTATTTCTAATTTTTTAGACACCTTCAAGTGTCTTTAGAAGTAGGCTGGGTTCATTCTGACCTGATGCCTTCGGAACTTTATTTATTTTTGTTTCGGATATTTTTATGACGACAGTCCCAGTTAAGGACTTTTAAGAAATTCGTTAGCTCGTAAGCCTAAATATTTCAATGATTATCCGAAGAGAAAGGTATGCAAAGAAATATAATCGAAATAAGTTTCAGTCAAAGCATTCTCTTATTCAAAACATTTATTTCGGGCAAACAACGGGGCAAGATTCATTCGATCTTTCTGGTTTTACATTTTTTGTCGTAACAAAAAAACTATTCGGGCAAGATTCATTCGATCTTTTAACGCTTAAAATAACTAGGGATGGCAACGGATCGGATCTGGACCGGATCCTACTAGATCCAGATCCAGATCCATTTTTCATACCTGAATTCAGATTCGTCAGGTCCATAAAAATCAGATCCAAATCCGGATCCATCGGATCCACCGGGTCCACGGATCGGATCTGGATCCACATGTAAAATTTTTTGTCTTGCTAAGAATGTAACCTTGCTAAGAATTTTTTTTTGAACTGACAAACGGTTTTTACTTAGCTAACAGTTTACTGTGTTTCAATTTTGAAATGTTCATATGAGATATTTTGTTCGTTGTCTCGCTTTGATTGTGAGCTATTAATTGAAAATGTTGGACAATGACAATAGTTGTGGAAAATGCTGACTAGTATTTCCACAATGCAGAACTTGCATGTGCTTGAAATCTTCACAAATGAAGTGAATATAGTTTTAACTACTTGTCTATGGAGATGTTAGTCATTCACTAATATAACATTGATTTTATTATCGAAGTTACCTCTTTATTTTTTGGTTTTTGAGTTAACGCGGGGATAAATTAAACTTGTTTTGAGAATTAAACTTGCAAGGGTGTGCTTAGAAATTTTAAGAAAATACTTATAAAATTACATTCTAGGTTATGAATATATTTAATAAAAAATAGATCCACGGGTCGGATCTGGACCGGATACGGATCTCAAATACAAGATCCAGATCCAGATCCGTCAGAAACGGATCCGGGTCCGATCTGGATCCGTCGGGTCCAAATTTTAAAGATCCATATCCTATAAAACGGATCTAGATCCACCGAATCCGGACCGAGTCCAGGATCCACTGCCATCTCTAACAATAACAATCCTAAAAAGCTTTTTAAAATAAACCTTCGAACTATCGATCTTGCCTCGAACTTCCTTGTAGAGGGTATGACAGTCCCCTAGTGTTTGTGTTCAAAGTATGAGAACTTAAACACTATTGTCTTCTTCAATACCGGGCAGTCTCCAACATTTGGCTAGTCTTCAACTCCGAAATAAGTAACACACTTTACATTGTTGCCTCATTAAAAACCTTACTGAAAAAATCCTTTTAGGGATAAAAAGCCGTGATAAGGGAAAAAAGAGTGCAACACGTGTTTTCAGACCTAATTTTAACTCGGCTCGGCCTTGGAATGATTACTCCAAGTTGGGCCTGCATGGGTTAACCATAACGTAGTAATATCTACAAAATAGAAACAGTTAATAAAAACATACCTTAGCAATAATATCGCTTTAAGTGAGCGATGTTCCAGTTATTCGACACTTTTTGACCATCTTCGACTTTCAACTGGTACGAGCCTTTACCGGTAATTCTTGACACTTTGTAGGGACTTTTCCAGTTCGGATCCAATTTTCCTTCATTTGAATTTTTGGTGTTAAGGGTTACTTTTCACTGAACTAGAGCTCATACTTGAAAGTGCCGAAGATTAGTCCTACGATTGTAATATCTTCTCATTCTCTGCTTTTGAGCAACTAGCCCAAGTAAAGCCAATTTATGATGTTCATCCATCAAGTCGAGCTTTATAGCCATTGCTTCATTATTTGAATCTTCGGTTGCATGGCTGAACCTTAAGCTCGGCTCGCCCATTTCTACTAAAATTAAAGACTCCGCACTATAAACCAAAGAAAACGAAGTCTCCCAGTGCTAGATTTTGGCGTTGTCCTGTATGCCCACAACACCTCCGGTAAAATAACTTTTCATTTGCCTTTTGAATCCTTTAATCTTTTCCTCGGATTCTAAATATTCGTCTTATTTGTCCTCTTATTTGTTGACTCCGCTTGCCTGTTTGCACTTGGGTGGTACAAAGTCGACACAATTTGTTTAATTTTCAACCCTTCGAGAAAGTCATTCACCTTCTTCCCAATGAACTGTCGCCCATTATCACAAGTGATCTCCGTCGGTATGCCAAACCGACAAATGATATGATCTCATATAAAATCAATGACTTGTTTTTCTTAGACTTTATTGAAGGCTTTCGCTTCAATCCACTTAGAAAAATAATCAATCATAAATAAGATAAAGCATACCTTTCTGGGTGCCTATGAGAGTGGACCCATGATGTCCATCCCCCATTTCATGAATGGCCATAGAGATAAAACTGGATGCATTAATTCCGCCGGTTGGTGAATCATAGTAGCATGCCTTTAACACTCATCGCATTTTCGGACGAAGTTCTTTGCATCTTCTTCCATCTGAACCCAATAATATTCGGCCCTAATCAATTTCTGAACCAAAAGTTTTGCTCCTGAATGATTACCGCAAGTCCCTCCGTGAACCTCGCGTATCACATAATCAGTTTCTCCGAGCCCTAAGCACCTTGATAAAGGACTGTAAAAAGACATTTAGTACAACTGACCATCAACCAGACAAAATCTGGTTGCCTTAGTCTGAAGTGCTCTTGTTTCCTTATGATCTGTAGGCAACTTTCCATCTCGAAGGTAGTCGATAAACTTGTTACACCAATCCCAAGTTAGGCTCGTTGTGTTTACTTCGACATGACCACCATAAATCGCGAAATTTAGCAATTGCACAATTGTCCCCGAATTAAATTCTTCCGCATTTACAGACGACTCCAAATTAGCCAAGGCATCCATTTTATTGTTATGCTCCCGAGATACATGATCCATGGTCCATTCTTTGAGCCGATGCAATATCACTTGAATTTTCTCTAAGTATTTTTGCATCATTTCCTCTTTTACTTCGAACACGCCATTGACTTGATTAACGACCAGAAGCGAGCCACATTTTGATTCGATGATCTAGGCTTCCAAGCTCCTTGCTAATTCTAAACCTGCAATCATAGCCTCATACTCAGCTTCATTGTTAGTCAATTTCACAGTTCTTATTAACTGTCGAATAATATCTCATGCAGGTGCTTTAAGCATTACCCCGAGCTCGGATCCTTTCACGTTCGAAGCTTCGTCCATGTACAAGGTCCAGACCCCCAAAGTTTTTCCTCAGGTTAACGGAAGTTCTTTTTCTACTTCGGAAATCATTCCGGGTGTAAAGTTAACTACGAAGTCTGCTAAAACCTGAGACTTTATAGTTGTTCTCGGTTTATAATCTATGTCATACCCACTAATTTCTACCGCCTATTTGGCTAGCCTACCGGACAGTTCCGATTTATGCATCACATTTTTAGTAGATAAGTTCTTACTACACATATGGGATGACATTGAAAATACGGTCTCAATTTTCTAGAAGCCGTTACTAATGCTAAAGCCAATTTTTCTAAGTGAGGATACCCAGTCTCTGCACTAATCTAAGTCCTACTCACGTTGCGTACCTTTTTCTTCTCGAACCAATACTGCCCTTACCGCTACTTCGGATACTGCAAGGTACAAAAATAGTTGATCGTCTCCCTTGAGGCCTGCTGACACTCCGTCGTCCACTCGAAGTCATTCTTTTTTTTCAACAAAGAGAAGAGCCGATGACTTTTCTCCGATGACCCGGATATTAACCTACTTAAAGTGGCTATTCTCCCGGTGAGTCTTTGCACTGCTTTTACATTGTCAAACACCTTCGATATTTCTTTGATGGCTTTGATATTATCCGGATCAATCTCTATTCCCCGATTTGAGACCAGAAATTCTAAGAACTTGCCTGAGCCAACTCCAAAAGCACACTTTTCAGGATTCAACTTCATGTTGTATTTTCGGAGCACGTCAAATGTTTCCTGCAAATGCTTTAAATGGTCATTTGCTTTCAGGGACTTAACTAACATATCATCAATGTAAACTTCCATTGTTTTTCCTATTTGATCTTCGAACATGCGGTTAACTAAGCGTTGATATGTCACTCCGGCATTTATTAAACCAATTTGCATCACATTATAACAATAAGTCTCATACCTAGTTATGAAAGAAGTTTTCTCTTGATCCTCTAGGTTCATCCGAATATGGTTGTACCCAGAGTAAGCGTCAAGAAAATATAGCATTTCATGCCTTGTCGTAGCATCAATCATTCGATTGATGTGCGACAAAGGAAAAGAGTCATTTGGGCATGCTTTGTTCAAATATTTAAAATCTATGCACATTCTCAATTTATTATCCTTCTTACATAAGATCACTACGTTAGGTAGCCAATCCTGGTACTCTACTTCCCAGATGGAGCCTATATTTAAAAGTTTTATTACCTTATCCTTGACGAATTTATGCTTGAATTCGGCCATTGGCCTTCTTGTTTGCTTTATCGGGGGAAAGCTCGAATCCAAACTCAGCTTGTGAGTCGCGACCTCCGATGGAATACATGTTATATCGAAATAGGACCAAGCAAAATAATTGGAGTTAACTTTAAGAAATTCAATTAATTTAAGCTTGAGCTCTTGGGTTAAACCGGTGCCCAAGTATACCTTCCTATCCAGTAGATGCACGAACAAGATGACTTGCTCCAATTTCTCTACGGTTGACTTCGTGGCATATAAGTCATCTGACAGCACAAATGACCTCGGGACACAGAAATAATCTTATTCGTCCTCGAAGTTAATCTTGGCTTCCTTCGAACTCGTAGGGCTCGAATCCTTTGATTGCTATTTAACCTATTTGCCTTTACTTTAATCCTTCACTTCTCTCGGTGTTTGCACTGCTTCTTCTACCCCAAACATTTTCCTTACTGTCGGTTGCTCACCACGAACTATTTTTATTCCCTTCGGGGTCAGGAACTTTAGCATCATGTGTAATGTTGAAGGCACAACCCTCATGTTATGTATTCAAGACCTTCCAAACAACGCATTATACCTCATTTCGCATTTGATAACATATAACTTCATTTGCTGAACTGTTCCGGCTGTATTGACTGAAAGAATAATTTCCCCCTTCGTAGTCTCGCTTGCCATGTTGAATCCGTTGAGAACCTGGGCTGCCGACACAATTTGGTCCAAAAACCCTAACAGCTCTACCACTTTCCAACGGATAATGTTGGCCGAGCTACCTGGATCAATCAAAATACGCTTAATCTGAAATTTATTAATAAAGACAGAAATTACCAAAGCATCCTTGTGAGGCCGAATGATTCCCTCCGCGTCTTCATCATTGAAGGAAATTGTTCCCTCTGGCACATAATATCTGGATCTTTTCTCCCAAGTAATTGATATTTTTGTCTTCTTTGTTGTCATGACCGCTCCATTCGGAATGTTAATTCATCCAATAATCATGTTTATAATATGTTGGGGCTCGACTGGAATCCGCTTGTTTGCTTGCTTCCATGTTTTTGTAGTTCCCATTTGCTAGATCCCTTAAAAACTCACGCAAGTGGCCATTTTTCAACAACTAAGCTATTTCATCCCTCAATTGACGACAATCCTCGATCTGATGACCATGAGTTCCATTATAATCACAAACCAAACTTGGATCCCTTTGAGTCAGATCTGACCAGAGTGGTCTGGGCCATCTTGTATCCTTGATATGACTAATAGCCAAAACGAGTCCGGTAGCATCGATGTTGAAATTATATTCAGATAACCTTGGGTTCTCAACATTAATGGAAGAAGACCCGCCGATATCATTCTTGAATTGCAAGCCTCTGCTGGTAGACCCTTGATCATTTCTCCTATCACCTCTATTCGACTGGAAATTGTGATTGTTTCGATCCCTATCCGACCTAAAATTACACCTTTTCGTTTGCCCGTAAGGCCAAAATCTATCCTTCGAAGATTTTGACTCCGACTCAACTACCCTATTTGATTTATCAAAATTTTTGTTCCGACCTGCTGACCCTGGTGGAAGCTCGAGTTGATCATCATCCACCCTGATTTTGGATTCGTACTGGTTATGCACGTCTGCCCAAGTTACTGCCAGGAATTCCAACAAGTTCTCCTTCAACTTGAACAAGACACTAGAGCTCCTGAGATTCAACCCCTTAGTGAACGCTTCAGTTGTTCATTCATCCAGTACTCGTGGAAGAAGCATCCGTACCTTTTGAAACTGCATCACGAATTCCCACAATAACTCCGTATCCTTCTGAACAATTTTGAATATATCTGCCTTTCTTGATTGAACCTTCCGCGCTTCACCATGTGCCTTTATGAAAGCATCTGCAATCATTTCAAACGAGTTAATAGAATGTTCAGGCAACATAGAATACCATGTCATCGCTCTTTTAGACAACATTCCACCTAATTTCTTCATCAACACTGATTCAATCGAATCCGGATGCATGTCATTGTCCTTTATTGCACAAGTATACGACATCACATGCTCATGTGGATCTGTTGTCCCATCGTACTTCGAGAAGTGAGGCATCTTAAACCTCTACGAGATCAGTTTCGGTGCCGCACTAGGTGGAAATGACAGCTGGATATATCTCTTCGGGTCCAGGCTACTAGTGAGTTGTAAATTTCCACCTTCTTTTCATTAGTGTCAATCCGTTTGGTTAAGGCCTCGAGCATCTTCAAAACCTCTGAGGACTCATTAGTCCCTGAATCGTTGGCATTCTCGTCTACTCGATCCTCTTCCTGACCCGGATCATTATTGCGGATTGGGCGAGGCTCATTTTCCGCACTCGTTCTACTGCTTTTCTTTTGCAATTGAGTTATTGCCTCTTATTGCTCCTTCAACATGTGAAAGATCCGAGCCAAACTGATTTCTTCCTCTGTGTCGTCCGGTGTTTTTTGACATGACCTCCTAGACCCTTTGGGTGAAATCACGGGGTTGGGATTCAACAGATCAACGGGCAAAATATCGTTCATTGGATTAACGGGCGAAACGACGTTGTTGTTATTGATGTTGTTAGCGCCATTATCCCCGTTGTTATTGTCATCATGGTTGCTAACCTCAACTTGAATGTCACTAGCCATTTTGTAGCACTTAATTTTAAGCTGAAATCACAAAATCTCGAAAAAAATAAGTGAAATTTGAGTTTGAACAAATCACCACTATTATCCTCAGCCCCACGGTGGGCGCCAAAATGTTTACCTCAAAAAAGGTACAGTTGAATTTGTAAGTGATTTTAAAAATACGTGAATTGATTCATAAGCAAACGTAATAAATAATTAGAGATAAATTAGCAAATGTAAATAATAAGCCATAGAAATAGCCTGAATCGATAAAATCTTGATTGAAACTTGTCCTTGAGATTGGTCCAATCCTTTGCTGAATTGCTTTAAACCCTAGCCAATATGAAGAGCTTGAGTATCTTAAGTTTACAATGAAATCGGGCAAGTGAATGTAATGAAAATCATACGCCCTTTCAACATAAAGGTTGAACTCTTTTATATAACTAACAATACAAGGCATTTATGTCCAAGAATCACTCCCTCATTAAATGTTGTTTAATGATAAAAATGGTCACTTAATGGATAAATCGTAACGACTGGTACCGTATCCGCAAGGGGTATGTGTTGAGCCTCTTCGACATCTTGATCCCTCGATCTCCTAGCTCGGTCGCTACCCGATCTTGCTCAAACACCCGAACTCACTCTGACACCTAGTGTTACCCCGAGCCAACTCACATCGGGTGCACACCATCATTACTCCATTCGACCTCACACCTAGACCATGCCACGTGTCGTGCTGGTTTCCATCGTATACAGACTCTAAAATACTGGTCAACAACATAAGTTCTGATTAAGGAATTTTGTTGATCGAAGGGAAGGTATGAGACACCCCTCGAGTTTCGTGGTTCTCACACGGTCGCTTTAGTTGACTTGTATGGCTTAGGAATAAACTCGATTAGGCCGTCACATAAACAAGCAAGCATATGCACAAAAGGAGTTCAAAATAAACTAAATTATTACAACCCGAAATAAAAGGAAATTGCGGAAAGATAAACCGATACTACCTTATGCTAACCTATATGCTATCCCCGACTTGCTGGGGATCTTCTCCACGAACAACCTTCGTACAAGATACCACGGGGCATTCCCCGGTAAATAAATACTGTACATTTTTTTGTTTAAGCGAATAAATCAGTACACAAGCACACAAAACGAATTCAACGGGCTAGGAGCAAACCAAAACTAGATGCAAATAATAGAATTCAAACCCAAGTTTCTTTAATTAATTCCTACTCTAATTCATATTTGAAAGTGAATCCAAAATACTCAGTTAAACAAACATCTCTTTCCAGATAATTAAATATTAACCAACGTCATCAAACATTCATATCACTCAAAGAAATCACATAACAAGTTTAAAAGGAAATTTAATAAACAGAGAGGGATCTCAAAATTGAATGCAAACTTTGATCGATTAAATCTCCAAACGACTCAGACCGGAGCACCTCGAATGAAGATACTTGACGGAAAATTCAGATCTTATCGAACTGAACTCCGAATCTCCGTCGAACACAACCCCCAAAATTCTAACCGGAAACTTGACGTAGTGACTGTGTGTGTGTGTGAGTTAGTTATAGCCTTATAGGTGGATGAGGCTACATGGCGTTCTATTTGTTCTATTTTTGTCTTTTCCTCTTCTAAAAGTAAAAAATAAAATATTATTTAAATGATCTAGACTAGGCCAAATATAAACAGAAGTTAAAAATGCGACTACAAAAATTAATTTATTGAATTAAGCCTCAAATTTAAGGAAAACATATTTTTTTTGCAATTTTCTCTCTCTTTTCTTTTGAAAAATGAAATAAAACTTGTATCTGCCTGACTCTATTTTTGTGATTTTCAAATTTTCAAACAAAACCAACTAAAAATAGAATAAAAGTCAAAACGACAAAACAAGACGTAGAAAAATATTTAAACACTAAAAATTGTGCAAAAGATCTCATGGCGGATCAAAAATCACACGTCTACACTATTGTTTCTTCATTTAAATTCATCTTACACTAATATTTTACACACAATAACAACAAGTGGAATCTGAAGAGTATATTGTGTATGCAGACCTCATCACTATTTTGTGTACTAATATTATACAAAATAAAGATAAAAATAAAAAGAATTAGAAGTTATCATACAACTTTTTAAGATTAAATTAAAAAATAGTTGATATCCATTTTTTTAAGATAACAAAAAGTTGAATAATAGAACTTGATGAAGTTGATTGATAACTTGATAATCAATGTCAAAATAAATTAACATATGATACTCAATATACATGTATCTCCTTTTTTTTTAATGTACATCAATTAGAAAATTCAAAACTTTTCCCTCTGCATACATTAATGCTTTTCTCAACAAAAAACATAATTGAGCGATGAAACTAATTATAAAAATTTGTGGAGTCTAAAGCCAAAGTTTTGTTTGCTTTGGCCTTGAAGCCAATCATGGATTTTCAAGTCAAATATCTCACGTTTTTTTGTTTATGCTGGCAGGAAATTTGGATAATCATATTTTAAATTATCAATTATTATTTCACGTTCTTGCTAGCTTTTCAGAATTCAACATCGACACACCAAAGCATACCTACTTTTTTTTAAAAGTCTAATCCAATTGAGATGGAAAAATGCAATACTAAAATCTAAGGGGTCGATCCCAAACTAGTTAAGAGCTTGAAAAAGTGTCCACTCCCGATTTAGTTAGGGGCTTGGAGGGAGTGGAGGTCGGTCGGTCGGGGCCAGCCTTTATTAAGGGGCCATTTGCACTTTTGTTCTTATTTTGTACTGGTCTTTAATTTTTGCTTTTCAAATGGAACTTATTAAGGAACTTATGCCAGAATCTATGCCCCAATAGGCATAAGTTTCATTTGAGAGGCAAAAATTAAAGACCATCACAAAATAGGGTAAAGTGCAAATGACCCCTTTAATTTTTTAATTTAGCAATTGATGAGCATAAGTTCTTTAATGGTGCGGAGCATGACTTGTGGGATATTATCATGCGGAAATATAAATCTATGCTCCGTGAAAAAAATTATTTGTTATGAGGACAAAAAGACCAGCGCAAAATAGGGGCCTAAGTGTCAATGACCCATAAATTTGCATGTATGACATTGTAACTAAGCAGACTTGGTGGACTAACTTCAACACAAAAATATGATAAGTTGAAAATACTTTGCATCTTCAGAAATTGATCATACAGGAGCTTATCCTTTTACCTGTTTGCTTTGGGTTAGAAAACCTATATACTCAGCAGTCAGCACTATCTCATCTTTGGTATAGTACTAATCTTTAATATTCCCTAATGTTTGTTAGCTTTTAGAATTTGCAATTGCTTCGAACGACTAATTAAACAGATTCAAGAGTAAGGGTGTAAAGTCTTTACATTAGGCCCTCACATTTCGAGGGCCCTAAAAAAAATTTAATAATGCATTTATGATTATTATTATTTTTTTGCTTAGAAAATATTGGAGTTTTTAGAAAAATATACAAAAACTTTATAATAAAAGAATGAAAGAAAGATTTTCTTCTTTTGTTAAAGTAAAAATATTTTAAATCTAGAATTAAATTATTCAAATCTTCATATTAGTAAATAAAGTTTGTTACAATTAAATCAAAGATAATTTATTACAAGCATATGGCTAACATTATATTAATTTAAATTACTCTTCCATTTATAAATAATAACATAATGCTTTGATGCTATTGGATGATAGACCATCTACATATTAGGTTATGACTACGTTTCCGGGAGTGGTTTATATATGGAGGAAGAATATCTGTATCTCAATAAATTACAAGTGGTTTGAGTTACGAGAACGACCCTAACATTCTTTTTGATGTTATTTTTCTATCTGTTCAGTGGAGATTTAAGTGATTTTAGATTATCAACCCTTTATAACAGTGATGTATCATTATTACAGTTTCATGCGGCATCGTACTCCACATACACACACATCGAACATATCTAATGGTTGTTTATTCTCAACAAAGTTTGGATGAACTGGTTCACGGTCGACTCATTAACGGGACTAGTGGTACCAATAGGACTAGTAGTACTAGACCCTTAACATCACTAGCCGGGACACTACTTCCTCACCTTGGAGAACCGGAATACCTATCCTACTAGCCTGACCAATATTAAAGTTACTAATTATCAAATAACACATTGCATCTATTTCACTCATACGTGGGCTTTTATTTCGCAACCAAGACACCATATTCATCACTATATCATTCTTCGAATCTACGGAATACTCAAAATATTCCCACTTCGTCTTACCAGAAAAGTAGTGGAGCTCGTTAGACACTATATTACTTATAATATCCTCACCACCATGACAGTTAGCCTATCTCAGGGCTTTCATAACTTCATTCTCATTATAGCCATTTTCAACAACTATACTCAACGCAAGATTGTACAAATCATCTAATTCCTTTAGCAACATATCTCTTACATAATCCTCAATATCCCATTCAAGATCATCAAACGAATCAGGGGTTTGGGTTGACATTCAAATTAGCTTACGTGATTATCTTCGCCGTTCGAAAATTTGATAGCAGACGAGGTTGGTTTCTTGAGCAATACACAAACAACTCCAAAAATTGATTGCTGGCGGAGTTTAAAGTTTAAGGTTGTTTTTAAATAATTCGATGGCAGACGGGGTCTTTTTAACACTCCTTTTTTTAAAGCAGCATGTTAATGCTAATTTATAACTAAATAACCTTTACATTTTATAAGCTTATCTAATAAATTTAGTTTTTGAACTCCTATGATGTTATAAATTTACTATTTTGTTATGAAAATTGTTTAATCATTAAAAGAAAATCTCTTTAATTTTTTTACAAAAAAAAAAGTTTAATATAATTTTTTAGTGAATTATATTCTCTTCTTTATAAATGTTACTAGTAAGAAATAGCCCGTGCTGTGCGCAGGCCTATAAAACAATGCTAAATATTTGATTAAGCTTATTTGTAAGTTGTATTTAAAGTGTTCTTGTTTTACAGTTCTAGAATTCTTAAATCACCTAAAGTCATTGAAAAAAAAAGGAATAAATCATAATTTTGTCCATTATAATTCTTCATTTATCAGTTAACACAATTTATTTACGAACCATTCTTCTTTCAAGTAAGTGGTAACTTAAAAGCATAGTAATTGTATATTAGTTTCTTGTTGAGTCCTTCCTCTATAATAATAATAATAATAATTAACAATCTAATTGGGACCCTTTATTTTCTATAATAGCTGCAACATAATATTACATATAATTGGTTGTGTATTATTTCTTCAATTTTCATAATAACCACTAATGATTTTTCTTACATCAAGTTGAACTCTATTTATCAACCCAAAATTGATGTTATGCAAACAAAAAAATTACATTATTTTAAATAAGATTTTAAATGGGTAGATCCATTGTAATGCACAATGACGGAAATGGAAGATCAATTCTAATATACAAAAATGAGCTTTTGTTCAAAAAAGGACGTTACTATAATTATCGTATATGATATTACAAATGAATATGTTTAAGTTAGACCGTTTTAATTAAAGAAAGCTCAAACATAATTTACAAAAAGGAGTTTGTTTTGTGTAATGTGATGTTCATGTTTAAAAAAAGGAAAATTTGAAAGCACATCTGCCAAAAAATCAGTTAAACTTGATAGTTGAGGGAGTCTTTGTTGTTTAATTCGTTTAACCTGCAAAATTTTATAGGTAAACAGACTTACAAATTTTAAAAATACGACTATACTTACGATAGAGCTAGATAACGATTAAAAAAAGTATTGCGAAATATATAAAGTAATATAAAAAATCAAGCATAATTAATATTCTTTTTATCTCATTTTATGTAGTACCTTTTCCTTTTCCGTATGTTTTTGAAAATATTACTTTTTATATGTAGATAATTTGATTTAAACGTCCTTCCTTTTATGTATAATGACATGATTTTACAGTCACACAAATATTTAAGACACGTTTTAGACAAAATTTATATTAAAAAAAGAAATTAAAAATTCGTGCTAGATCAAATATCGAAACTATAATACTCCCCATATCCCAATTTATGTGGCATTTTTTGCTTCTTCAGATTCAAACTGCATGAACTTTGACCAATATTTTAAGATGTATTTTTTCACCATAATGATATGACAAAAGTTGCAACTTATAGTACTTTTCATGTAGTTTTTAAATATATAAATTTTAATATTAAAATATTGAGTTAATCTAATTTAGCTTCAAAATTTAATCAAATTGACTCGCGAAAAGTGCTATATAAATTGGGAAGGAGGGAATAACATTTAATTTATAATTTTTAATGGTTTAACTTCTAATTCATAATCAATAGCTCGACGTGGATAAAATTGGAAGAAAGCGTTAATATCATGAGGATGAGAAATTGATTGGAGAGAGACTTTAATTTCTTTCTTTTTTGTTAGTACAGTATTAATTTCATTGTTACTATCTGCAAATAAAACTATAAAATATAGAAAATAAAAAAGAAAGATATAATAGTTGTCAAATACAAAGTACAAGTGGTGCCCACATGACCAATAACTGCAGAGAAATAAGAATTACATGGGATCCATAATTCAAAGAAACTTGTTAAAACAAAAAATAGTGCAAACATTAAAACACGTAAATACTGACAATTCCGATATTATCCCTGGGCCTGAAAGCAGAAGGGCACAACTTTAAGGCTATTTATAGGTCCCCAAAGTTGAAAATATTTATCAATTTATAAAAGGACAACCAATGAAATAATTTTAAATATTAAAGGCAAATCGATCAATTCTTTTTAACCAGAAGTTGCGCAGCACAGGCTATTCCTTACTAGTAACATTTATAAAGGAGAGAATATGGTTCACTAAAAAGGTGTATTAAATTTATTTATTTTTGTAAAAAGATTAAAGGGATTTTATTTTAATGATTAAACGATTTTCACAAAAAAATAGTAAATTTATAACATCATAGGAGTCCAAAAACTAAATTTATTATATAAGCTTAAAAAATGTAAAGATTATTTAGTTGTAAATTATCATTAACATCTGCTAAAAAAGGAGTTTTAAAAATACCTCGTTTGTAATCGAATCATTTAAAAACAATCCTAAACCCTAAACCCCGTCTGCAATTAAATTTTAGAATTGTCTGTATATTGCTCAAGAAACCGACCCCGTTTGCTATCAAATTTTCAAACGGCGAAGATAATCACGTAAGCTAATGGGAAAGAATAGGAACAAACAAATAAATCCACCGGTAAATGCTGAAAATAATTTGAATTCCTCTTTTGTTGTTGTTTCTCAGTGCCCTAATTGAATCTCAACTCGAACACTAATTTGAATGTCAACCCGAACCCTGATTCGTTTGATGATCCTGAATGGGATATAAGGATTATGTAAGAGATATGTTGCTAAAGGAATTGAATGATGTGTACGATCTAGCGTTGAGTATAATTGTTGAAATGGACTATAATGATGTTAAATATACACACAATATACATGTGTATATGGCTCTCGGATTCCGAGCCCTTTGTACCATATAGTTTAGGTAAATATTTAGTATCCTAGTTTAGGTAATGTTGTAATGTAATTAGTATTGTACACTTACCATAATAATTATATTACCATAAATGTATAGTTAATATCCAAGTAGAATAAGGTTTTAGGAGTAGAATAGGAATAAGATTCTTCTATTATGGAAATATGTAAACTTGTATAAATAGTCTTTCAATCAATGAAAATAATCAAGAGATTATTCATTTCATGGTATTAGAAGTCTAGGTCTTAAAATCCTCTCCCACTTTTCTTCCTCTTGGCCGTCGACCAAACAGTGAACAAAACTGAGACCAAGTTTTTTCCGCAACTTGTTCTCGGATTGGTTTATTCCGACGGTACCTCCTCTTCCCAACTTTTTCTCCCAAATCCCTCAGTCACATATTATTCTATCAATATGTCTACATCCCGGAACACGTTTCATCTTGCCCTTACAGTTTCTAACATCAAGAATAACATCCCTCTTGTTCTTGAAATAGAAAACGTCCAGTATGCGACGTGGGCTGAACTGTTCAAAATTCATGCACGTTCACATCAAGTCATCCATCACATAATCCCCGCGGCTCCTGAGGATACGGAGGTGCCAAAACGCGAGGATGATGCTAAATTGTGGACGACTCTTGATGCCACTGTCCTCCAGTGGATATATTCCACAATTTCTACCGACCTTTTGCAAACAATTATTGAGCCTGACGCTACGGCACAGGCGACTTGTGATAGAATGCGTGATATATTCCAAGATAATCAAAATTCTAGAGTCGTTACTCTTGAGCAGGATTTCTCCCACATCAACATGGAAGATTTCCCTAACGTTTCGGCTTATTGCAAAAGATTGAAGGAATTGGCGGACCAATTTCGCAACGTTGGCGCGCCAGTTTCGAATGATCGTTTGGTCCTCTAAATGGTTTCCGGCCTCTCTGAGGCCTATAATGGTGTTGGAACGCTTCTTCGACAAAGCAATCCGCTTTCACAATTTTATCAGGCTCGTTCTATGCTTACACTCGAAGAAGCAGGCATGTCAAAACGAACGGCTACCGGTGCTAGTCCCGTTGTCATGATGACCGAGTCCACGATTTATCCTACCGGTTCCAACAACTCAGGCCAAAACCGCAACAACGGTGGTGGCAAAAAGGGTGGAATTAAGAAAAATAATGGCAAAAACTGCGATGGCAACAACGGTGGCAACCGGCAGAATGGTGGTGGCGGTGGTGGCCCTCGCGGTGGTCAGCAACAGCAACAGCAGTTCTGGGCCCCACAGTGGGCCCATATGCAGTGGCAGTGGGCCCCACAACCACAGTTTAGGCCCAGTCTAATTTCGCCCCACTGGCAGTGGGCGGCCCAGCAGCAGTCCAGGCCCAATTCTGCATGGACCATATACAACCAGTCATCTGGGCCGAGGCAGCAAGCAGGGGTACTTGGGCCTCGGCCCCCGAAGGCCCATCACGCAACGGCACCCACGTCTACAAACATCGAAGCCGCAATGCACACACTTGGTTTAAATCCTCCGGACCCAAATTGGTATATGGACACCGGTGCCACTACCCACATGACATCCGATTCAGGTACGCTCTCGTCTTATTCCAATTTGAGCAACCCTCGCGGCATAATTGTTGGTAATGGTAATTCTATTCCAATTCGTGGTTATGGTCATAAAACTTTATCTCCACCTCTTATCTTGAAAAACACCCTACACGCCCCCAAATTGATTAAAAACTTAGTCTCTGTCCGTAAATTCACTACTGACAATTCTGTTTCTATTGAATTTGTTCTATTTGGTTTCCCTATGAAGGATTTCAAGACGGGGAGTCCTCTCATGAGGTGTGATAGTAGGGGAGATCTTTATCCTATCACACCCAGTTCCGATCCATCGAGTCAAGCCCTGTCATCCGCCTTTGCAGCAATTTCTCCTTCCTTGTGGTATGATCGTCTTGGTTATCCGGGATCATCTATTTTGTCGTCATTAGATAAAAATAGTTTTATTTCATGTAAGGGTGCGAGTAGTACTCCAAATTGTCAGTCTTGTACTTTAGGAAAAAATGTTAAGTTTTAATTTGTAGACTCCAATTCTCATACTTTAATGCCATTTGATATTATTCATAGCGACTTATGTACGTCTCCTATTCTTAGTCCTGTGGGTCATCGGTATTATTTTCTCTTTTTGGATGATTATTCTAAGTTTTTATGGACGTTTTCAATAGCGAAAAAATCTCAAGTTTTTCTCGTCTTCTTAAAATTTAGAGCATTCATTAGAACCCAATTCGAACGAGAAATAAAAAATATTCAGTGTGATAATGACAAAGAATATGACAATGGGGTGTTTCGGGAATTCTGTGCTAATAATTGGATCAATTTTTGTTTTTCTTGTCCTCATACTTCTTCACAAAATGGAAAAGCCGAACGCAAAATTCGTTCCATAAATAACATTGTCCGAACTTTATTAATTCATGCTTCCGTACTCCCGTCTTTTTGGCATCATGCTCTACAAATGGCTACCTATCTCTTTAACATAATTCCTTCCAAAGGTTTGACATATTCTTCCCCCCTTCAAATTTTATATAATAAAATTCCTTCATATTCACATCTTCGGGGTTTTGGGTGTTTGTGTTATCCGTTATTCCTGTCCCCCACAATTAACAAACTTCAGGCCCGGTCTACTCCGTGTGTATTTTTGGATTTTCCATCTAATCATCGTGGCTACAAATGCTTTGATTTATCCTCTAATAAAATCATCATTAATCGCCATATAATTTTTTATGAATCCCAATTTCCATTTGCTAAAGTTAATACTCCCGTGCCTAGTTCGTATAATTTTTTGAATGATAGTATATCCCCGTATATTATTCACCATTTTTCGGACGTATCCCGCACCCAAAATTCTCCAGCGGACACACTGCCAGCTGGTCCCACTGGTCCATCACCTACTGCCAATCCCAGTACCGCCACTGGGCCAGTTCCAGCGATTGGGCCAGTCCAACCCAATTTTGGAACTGATCCAGTTCCTGCTCCTGTTTACCGAGTTGGGTCAGCAGGCCCACTGCCTGCTAGCCAGTCCGTCCCGAGCACAACAAATTCCTGAAATCTGCCCAATTTTTCCTCGAGTCATAGACCGGTCACTCGTAGTCAACGGGGTGTTTTTAAATCAAAAAGACATTTTAATTTACATTATAATGTCCCTAAATCCCCCTTACCCTATAATCATGTGTCTGCCTTAAATGACCCGAATTGGAAAATTGTTATGACCGATGAATATACTACTCTTATTGATAATTAGACGTGGGAGTTGGTGCCCCGTCCATATGGTATTAATATGATCAGGTCTATGTGGATTTTTGTTCATAAGGAGAATTCAGATGGTTCATTTGCTCGACATACGGCGCGACTTGTGGGTGATGGTAATACTCAGCAGGTTGGTGTAGATTGTGGTGAGACGTTTAGTCCGGTGGTCAAGCCAGGTACCATTCACACTCTGCTTAGCTTGGCTCTTTCGAAGGCATGGCCTATTCATTAGTTAGATGTAAAGAATGTTTTCCTACATGAGGATCTCAAGGAAACAGTCTATATACATCAGCCTTTGGGATTCAGGAATACCAAACATCATCATCATGTCTGTTTGTTAAAGAAGTCCTTATATGGGCTTAAGCAGTCTCCCCGGGTCTGATATACGAGGTTTGCAGACTATGTTTCAATGATTGGGTTCACTCACAGCAGGTCGGATAATTTCTTATTCATCTACCGTCGTGGTTTGTCCTTGGCCTATAATCTGTTATATGTGGATGATATTATTTTGATTGCCTCTTCCAATGCTTTACGCCAGTCTATCAAGACTATGCTCAGCTCTGAGTTTGCTATGAAAGACTTGGGGCCCTTGAGTTACTTTTTAGGGATTGTTGTCACTCGTTATTCAGATGGGTTGTTCTTATCTCAAAGGAAGTATGCAACTGAGATCATTGAGCGGGCTAGGATGTCATCATGTAAGTCCACTTCCACTCTAGTTGATACTAAGTCCAAGCTTAGTGCCGCAGCCGGCGTACCATACGAGGATCTGACCCGCTATCGCAGTCTTGCAGGGGCCCTTCGGTATCTTACATTTACAAGACCAGATATTACGTATGATGTCCAGCAGGTGTGTTTGTTCATGCATGATCCCAGAGTTGAGCACATGAATGCACTCAAACGCATCATTCGGTATATTTAGGGTATGCTTGACTATGAGTTGCATTTATATCCTTCCTCGACGTCCACACTTGTCTCGTATACGGATGCTGATTGGGGTGGCTATCCAGACACCAAACGGTCTACGTCTGGCTATTGTATGTTTCTTGGTAATAACCTGGTCTTATGGTCGGAAAAACGTCAGTCAACATTGTCCCGATCCAGTGCCGAAGCCGAGTATCGAGGGGTAGCTAATGTGGTTTCAGAATCATGTTGGTTACGTAATTTGCTTTTGGAGCTTCATTGTCCCATTCAGACTGCAACCTTGGTTTATTGCGATAATATTAGTGCCATCTACCTTTCTGGTAATCCGGTTCAGCACCAGCGCACTAAGCATATCGAGATTGACATTCACTTTGTCCGCGAAAAGGTTGCTCGTGGTCAGGTACGCGTCTGTCATGTCTCGTCAAGATATCAAATTGCCGACATCTTTACAAAGGGTCTTCCCTCGGTCCTTTTTGAAGATTTTAGGAACAGTCTCAGCGTTCGAAGACCGTCCGCTATGACTGCGGGTGTGTGTTAAATATACACAATATATATGTGTATATTGTGTATATGGCTCTCAGTTGGCTCTCGGATTCCGAGCCCTTTGTACCATGTAGTTTAGGTAAATATTTAGTATTCTAGTTTAGGTAATGTTGTAATGTAATTAGTATTGTACACTTACCGTAATAATTATATTACCATAAATGTATAGTTTGTATCAAAGTAGAATAAGATTTTAGGACCAGAATAGGAATATGATTCACCTATTATGGAAATATGTAAACTTGTATAAATAGTCTTTCAATCAATGAAATGAATGGATTATTTATTTCAAATGAGAATGAAGTTATGAAAACCCTGAGATATGCTAACTATCTTGGTGTTGAGGATATTATAAATAATATAGTGTCTAACGTGCTTCAGTACTTGTCTGGTAAGACTAAGTGGAAAGATATTGAATGTTCTGTAGATTAGAAAAATGATATGGTTAAAAGAATTAAACAACAAAGATTCCCTCAACTATCAATTCCAACTGATTTTTTGACAGATGTGCTTTCAAACTTTCCTTTTTCTTAAACGTGAACATCACATTACACAAAAGTACAAAACAAACTCCTTTTTGTAAATTATGTTTGATCTTTCTTTAATTAAAATGGTCTAACTTAAACATATTGTCACGCTCCCAAACTAGGGTCGAATGTGATTGGCACCCAATCCTTATTACCCGTTGAGTGAACCATGTATTAGCTAACTGAAGGTCTGAACTCATCTCAATAATAGAAATTAATCAAAAAACATCTTGATTAAACATGTCGAGAAAACTAAATAAGGAACATAACTTCAAAGTATCTATAAAGCTAACCCACTGTCAAGTCACAAGCCTCTAACTGAAATCTGAATATATAAAGCTTCGGGGCATTCCCCTAGAATAATGTAAATGTCTAAAAGTAAATACATGACTGGGAAGGATCTGCTACCGTTGGGATGAATTAACGGAGCCTGCTAACTGAGTCTAGAACATCTGCCTCTAGCCACATGATTTGTCACCTGCATACTCAACACATGCCATATGACGTGGCAGGCCCAAATAGGCTAACTATCTCCAAGGATAACCAGTAAGTCTCATAGACTACCTCTTAAAAAGGGCATATTTAGACTTTATGGAATAAGATCGTAATAAACAAGGAAAAACATGTTTCATAAGAAAAAGTGTAAATCATACAAAGTCTTGAAAACTAACATAAGCTGATAAACTAGGGTTGTAAACTGATAAGTGAGTGGAAAACTGAGTCTAAACCTGATAACTGAAACTGAACATTAAGCTAATAGCAAAACTATAATGGAAATTGAGTTACACATAGTGGCCATACGTACGTGTGGTCTAGAAACACGCACGGTGGAGTGTCAGCCTATCTCCCCAGCAAACAATAGCTACTACGAGCGTGCGGGTATCTAACCCTGGCCGTTGTGGCACTCACACAAGGGGAGTTCGACAAGCTCTCCCGTCTGAATTTGGATGTGATCACACCATTAACTGAACATGAACTAAGCATATAGTTTGCAAACAATTGCACATAACATGAAGTGTAACACGTAAGCATATATTTTTGAAATCTGAGTCTAAAAATCGTATAACACATACAAGATATCAAACAATATGTTAAGGAATTCTTGCACTACTACTTATGACCGTAATGAATAAGGATGGATAGGAGTGAGTACTTAATGACAAGAATTTTTCCTAGGGCATACTATCGAAGTTCAACTAGAATTTTCTATTAGAAAAGTAAGCCTTAACTTACCTCAATTAGCTCCTCAATCCAAACCTACGTTCTGAAAAGCTCGACAATGGCGAAGGAACTCAGTCTTGAAATATTGTGGTTGTGGCTCAAACAGCGAAAAATATGAGAATCATATTAGGAAAAACAATATTTAGGTTACCAATAATATACCAATTAGATCATATGAAACAACAAGTATCCAGATCAATATTCATACCGTGGAAGCAGAATCTTAGGGAAATAAAATCTTCATATAGGTTGAATAATGGTGGCTGATAAGGATTTTCGTAGCATCACATTTGTTGTGCAAGATTTAATTCGAAGATATGCTTACTTAAGGAATCT
This sequence comes from Anisodus tanguticus, assembly GCA_034509755.1. Taxonomy (NCBI): domain Eukaryota; kingdom Viridiplantae; phylum Streptophyta; class Magnoliopsida; order Solanales; family Solanaceae; genus Anisodus; species Anisodus tanguticus. The sequence continues at coordinate 36,572,172 of CM067548.1, read as the reverse complement.
GTGGCCTACGTAGCCTTTGCTGGAAGTTGATATTTCATGGCTATAGTTAATTTACATCAAGATGCATATTCAATCATGATGTTACATCATCATTGTGCCTTTAGCTCTCTCCATTCTTATTAATTGGATTTGTCTCAAATTTTGAGACATGCTAGTCTCATCTCCCTTATCTCAATTCACTTTGCCAAACTTTGGTGCCCCTTTCGTTGTTTCCCGTTAGCACACCAAGCAATTGCTTGGTTTTGCAATTTGTTTGCTGCCAAAACTCCATCCTTAAATTTCTTTTAAAACTCTCCTATCTAAATCTAGGAATCTAGGAGGGTCAATGGTAGAGTTCGATCAGTAAACCATATCAATTTTTTAATTATTTTATTTTGTATAATTAAAATTAGAATTTTCGAAACCGTCTCATTATCTCGGTTTTTCTTCAATATCGGTTCGGTTCGATTAATTTTCGGTATTTTAAAAGATTACCTAATGGTCAATGCAATTCCAAAAATAATTGAAGTTATGAATTAAAAAGTTATAAACAAACTGAAATACAACATTATTGATAAATCTCACGAATGAATCTCACTAGTAAATATATACTTATATTTGTTACTTCTAAGAAAATATCAGTATCATAAAAAAAAATGTTAAATAGAAGAATTATATTAATAAATTAAATTGGTAATCTTCACACCAATCAGTTAATTTGAAATAGATGAACCAATTGATAAGTGATATTACCTTAAAGTAGAGTAATATTTGTGACCTTTTATATATTGTTTTGATAGGGTAGAGTAGGTTTAGATTTTAATTGTAGCTCTCTCCATCTAAATTCAACTCAAGGCAAGGCTTAAAGTAAAAAAATGTTATGCTCTGTATTTTAAATTTAATACATAATTTATATTTTCTACATATATATTTATTCGGTTCGGTTCGATATTTTTTCGGTAATTTCTATAAAATAAAAAACCTAATCTAATTTTCGGTACGATTATAAATTTATATCGAAAATTTTAATTTTATCAAAAAATACCTGAAAATCAATTCGGTACGGTTCGGTAGGTTCAAACGATTTTTAAAAAAACATTTACACCCCTATCTAAATCATAAACAAAGAGTTGTATAATTCACGCCAATTCTTTAATCATCGATGTTGGGCCCCCAAATCATATTATTCACGCTTCAGTTAACAATGTCTGGGCGTGCGGGGTGTTAAGAATCCACACCGGATATGGAATGAGAACACAGACTCCTTATATAAACTTGGACAATTCTCACCCTACAAGCTAATTTTTGAGGTTGAGTTAGGTTCAATATCCATTCTTTACACTTAACTTGCCAGATCGCGAGCCTGCAATTGGGATGGGCCATGGGCTCATTTCATTCACCTTTAATATTAATATTAACCAATTCCATCTAATTATCCAATCATTAATATAGATTATTCCCACTAGCCACTTTCTTTAATTGTCCAATTTAACTCTATTCCACACGAAACCTTAAACATGTTATCAAGTGTCAATATCTTCCAACCCTCATGTCAGTCCGTATCTACCTCGAGATCAATTAAATAACAACATTAATCTCGATAGTACTTAAATTTGTCTAGAAGCTTACGGGACCTTACGCATATTCATTTGTAAAATCGTATACGATAATATTAGTAATGTCCTTTTTTGGGTTAACAAAAGCTCATCTTTGTATATTAGAATTGATCTTCCATTACCGTCATTGTGCATTACAATGGATCTACCCATCTAAAATCTTATTAAATATAATATAATTGTTTTGTTTGCATAACAACGGTTTTGGTTTGATAAAATAGGGTTCAACTTGATGTAAGAAAAATCAGTAATCGTTATTATGAAAATTGAAGAAATAATATACATCCAATTAAATGTAATATTATGTTGCAGCTACTATAGAAAATAAAGGGTCCTAATTATATTGTTAATTATTATTATTACTATGATAGAGGAAGGATTCAACAAGGAACTTAATTTAACTATATATGAAGCTGTTTGGAATCTTAAAAGGATGATTTTCATTTCTAGGATGGGGACTGAATTTTCCTCCTATTTGCTCTTGTACTAATCTTTTTATTATTTAATTCTTTGTAAATAAATTCTTGCAGAAGAAATTACATAGCCATATAAATTTTGACTTGGCAATTTCTGCTGAGAATATTTGAGGTTAAACAAATATATTATTAACATAGTATCTTAATTGATCTATTGGAGTATAATATAACAAAAATATATGAGATTTATGAGAATTGATTTATACATTTACAAGATTAAACAGTCTTCTACATTTTAGTCATGCTGAGCTATATATTTTATGTCGAGTACTACTAAATTATTTGAAGTGTATTTTTCTATACTTGCCTCTAGAACTTTGTCTAAAGCAGTTTTCAAAGCATAAGTGATCACTGTAATTCGTTCTAATTGCTCTAAGTAACTTCACAGCAGAAAAAAAACCTTCTCAGCAATTGGACCGGGGCTCTGCCTGGGCTTATCTCCTCTAGTATAATAAAAGATACGAGACTTGAGCCAGACATAATAAAATATAGTTTTTTTTATTTTAAGTTTTCTATAACATAATTTAGTTTTATTTAAAATCAAATTCTAAATTTGAGTTTGAAAAAACAGATATGTCTGTTCATAAAAAGAAGCATCTGTTCTCGAATAACATGGTCTTTGCTCTATAAATTTTTGACTCCTACGAACTGGCAAAGAAAATTTACAAATATAAACGTTAATATTTCTGTATCTGGAAGAAATTTGCTCGAACATAGATGTTGTAATTAAGTTCTGCTTGTGATCTTATATATGGAGAATCAATAATAAGTTTGTCAAGTTCTGTTTGTGATCCTCTGGGGAATCAATCAGTAAATACTGCCAGTGTTTCAACTTTAAATGCCTGAGCAAAAAGGAAAGATATGAATGCCATTTCCAACACATTTGAGCAAATATCACAAACACATGATGGATTCAGGTCTTGCATTTATACTATAACACTAGCTCTCTGTTAAAAATGAACACTGTGTTGGAAGAAGAAAACATTATATTTTTTTATTAAAAAATTATCTTAGTTCATGTATTAGGAAATTAATGATACATGTGTCTTGTTCATGAACTAGGGAAGAGTAAAAACTTTAGAAGTAGTATTAAATTTGGGTACATGTTAGAAGAAGACAAATAATACTTATGTAGTTTAACCATTTTATATAAGTCAAGTTGGAAGAAGTAAATAAGAATACTTTCCTCCGCTTGTGTTCAAGAAAATTTGAGTAATAGAGAGTCCTTTTTCTCTCTAAATTTTGGCAACACTTTCCTCCCTGCCTTTGCCAGAACGGAAACAAATCCTGTTTAGCTGAGGTGATGGTTACATGCTCCTCTGTTGAAACATCATAGAGCGGCATTGGAATAGCACAGTGAAACAAACTGTTTTAGTGAACAAAATGGAAGAATTTATAAGCTATAGCTCTAATACCTTGTGCTTTCTGTCTGCCAAGTTCTTTCCGTGTGTTGTGGAAATTGATAGACCAACCTAGGCAAACTTTGCAGATATCAGGGATCCAGAGAAAGACGTAAGAGTATTTTGAACTGTAACATAAGTAAACTGCTCCAATATTGAATGCTATATTTACATTCTTGAACTGATTAGCTTCAATGTGAAGATTGGGTCATCACCTCTCTTGGACAAATAGTCATCCTGAAGCTGAAACACGTTCGTTAGCAGCAAGATAATAGGGTAAAAGGGGCACATGCATGAAGCATCCCGTGTTCACGCATGATTTAGGGAAGGACCGCACCCCAAAGGGGGTGTAATGTAGGTAGCCGACTTGCTCATGTGCTGATTCCACGGCTCGAACCCGTGACCTATAGGTTACACGGAGACAACTGCACCGATGATCAGGCTCCCCTCCAGCTAGATAATTGGGTGATAAGACAAAATAATCTGGCCATACCGACTCTTCAAACAGCATCTAGATGATCATATGACCAAGTAAAGCAAATTAGGAGGTAATGACATTAAGAGATCTATCTAAAGGAACCTTCCTAAAAATCATGTCAATACAAAAAATAGTATTTTCTCTTTTGCACCTATCGTAAATTGTGGAGTACGCTTTGTATATGTGATTGTATTACAATGGGCCAAAAAAAAATCTCACTGTAGTACCTCTTCAAAAAATTAGCAAATGTATCAATCACCAGATTCGGGTACTATCCTTTGCTTCTCATCTGTGATTGCCATATAAAGAAACCTGCTCAAGTTTAGTACTGTCATTTCGAATTGCTACTTACTTACAGGCTTAATTTACTTTCAAAGTTCTCCATTCTTTTACTTCTGTCGTCGTATCTTGAATGCCATTCTTATTTGAGATCAATGACAGGGGGATCCAGGAGGACCCTCGTAGAATGGAAACCTGAAAGTACTCCTGAGCGAGACTTCCATGTGATGATTTGCTTGATTAACCACATTATAATCTGAACCTCTCAGCCCAATCGCAGAAGGTTAAACACGTTATTATAGTCCAAGGAATATGAAACAAAGGTTGAAAATTTTCAAACCATAGAAGCATACAATTGATATCTGCCTGGCCTCCTGGAAAGCTCCAAACTAATATCCCAATATATACCTGCAAATATACCAATGGTATGCCGAAATTTTGAAGTTTTTTGTACAAAACAAATTATCTCTTTAAAAGAGGAATCTGAAACAATAAGATTGTAAGAGTTACACCTCTTGACCTCCAGAAAGTTGTCCTTTCCTCCATACTTTATGCTTATCAACAAACTCTATAGGAAGTCTCACAATAGAGTACTTCAAATAAGCTCAAGATATTAAGTTATAAAATTTGGTAATTTGTTTTCAGGTGTGCTAATCTCCCTATCATCCATATGTCTAGTTCCTTCTAATTTGTCAGGAAGAGCGATAACCTATATGAACAACATTTTCACACAATCAAACTTGTGGGAAGAATACAAGTTAGATCAATTTCAATTAGCCCTGTTTCTGCATGCACATGAGGATTATTTGTGCTCCAACTTATATAATTTTATAACTGTGACATCCATGTTAAGTAATTCAAGTTATACCTCAACAGTTGTAAGGTCATTTGTGCCTTCAATTTAGTATTCATGAAACCTCGACATATTAGCCATTGAAACCTTCATAGATTCATTTAAGAATGAATGGTGCAGATAAGAACAATATGGATAAAATCATCTAGCTTCATGCCTTTAAGAAATTTTACAGAAGGGGAGCCTCAGAACAACGGTAAAGTAATTGTTTTCCGTGTGACCTATAGTTCATGGGTTCGACCCATAAAAATCAGCCACTACTGTCAGAGGCGGAGTCAGGATTTTGAAGCTTATGGATTTCGAATCCTGGTCTGTTGAAGTTATTAGGTTCTAAGTTAATAATTTGTACATATACAATTGGATGTTTTTTTTATATATAAATACATTTATTTATTTTTTAAAATAAAAACATGGTTTAGACCACTACTAGGTTTGGTCGAACTCGTAACCAAGCGCTAGCTCCGAGGCCCTAACTATTGCTATATATATACCTCCTTGGATGCGGTCCTTCCTAGAATCTTTCATGAACACAATATACTTCATGCCCCAAACTGTCCTTAAAAATTGGGGTAAAAATTCTATCATTGGAAGAGAAGTATGCATGGCTGACAAAGATGTTCCTTCCAGGAACATATATACCATTGATTGTTGCCACTAGCCACCTTGATGTTGGATTGTTTGTAATATGGAAGTGCTTACTAACATAAAGACATTTGTTTGAAAAAATACATCTTTTTGACATTATGTTATGTATAAATTAGAACGATGTTGGCATTTCTAAGAGAAAATAATATCACATAAAAATTGTAGTGGTCAATTATATAACTGTGATCAGACAATTAATCTAGCATGATAATATTAAACCTCAAGCCTTGTACGGTTTTTAATATTTTATTTTTCCTTATGAAGCTACCTATTATGCCTAGTGATCTTTATGCCTTTTTGTTGGAGAATGGAGGTTCACATAAAGTGAACAAAAATAGCATATTACCAATTTGACCTTATACTTTGAGATATTTAATTTTATTTCTTCCGGGTTATCATTTTCTTTTCTTGTGTGCATCATTCAACTGTTGAAAATCCCATGTTTGTTGAGTATACTGTGTACTAAGGCCAAATAAAGGAGTAGGGTGGAATAGGTTGACCTCTAATGTAACAATAGTCAATTATGCCTCAAATGTATTTTGGAATGAGACATAGTTGATTCTCAAATTATACCGGAAAATCTTATGAAATTCGAATCTCTTTGTTATCGGATGCTGAAATTTTTACATAGTTGTTTAATTTGTATACATTATGGAACATAAGTTTAGTCTTGCACTGTTACGTTAAAATATTTAAAAATCAATGGTAGTTAACTTTTTATAATAAATATGATTGATTATCTAAAAACTACAGTAATATTGTACATTTTTATTTTATTTTTTCCTGATGTTTTACAATTTACTTTTCTATACATATAAATGTGTATATAACTTAATAACAAATCTAAAGTATAGTGGATATAACTTAATTCCAAAATAGATTCTGAGCGGAATCAGTGATTCACGCCTGAACCCCCTGAGTTTTCAGCTAAAATACAAATTGGTCTGACTTAATTATATTTCAGAAATCTTGTGACTTCCTAAATTTTGATGAACTTAATTCATTTGTACCAAAAAGACAGCTATACATGTTGTCGGCAATTTTCTTCTTTTGTCACCATTTTAGCTTGAAACCAATTGGATTTTGACAGCCGGCTTTAACTACGAAGCAGAGTAGAGTTCGACACACCACGATCCCTTTGGCTCACAATAAATAATTAGAATAAAACATTATTCATCGATAGTAGGTAAACTATTAGAAACTATCGATGAATAATGTTTTATCTGAAGTTTAACTGATGTAATACCCTATACAGAAGTCAGGATCGGACTTTATGAGCAGCATTAACATGTAACTGAATTTGTATAGTAATATATTTAGTGAATTTATTAATATAAATTATAAAGTTTGAACTAAAGTTATTAGATAAAGCCGAATCCGTACATCAATTTCTAGCTTCGTTCGTAGGGGGTGGATCCACCATTATGATAGGTCATTTGAACTCATTATTTTTGACATGTAGCATGAATTTATCTGTGACAATAATTCACTAAAATTATAGCAAATAAAAGATATGAATCCATAACTTTAAAATATAATGAATTCGTGCAAATAAACTAAAAATTTAAATCTTGGATCAGTATCTGCTCCTATTTATCCATAGTTAGTGAAAGAAATAATCCCCTTGATTATTTTCATTGATTGAATAGATATATATACAAGTTACAAAATAGGAGAATCCTATTTCTAATCTATTCCTAAAACCTTATTCTACCATAATTCTAACTCTACAATTATGGTAGGTGTATAACACTAATTATGGTAATAAATATACTACAATATACACACGATATACTTTCCTTAATATACAAGTATTTGTCCACCGTTTTTGCTTAACGGTGGTACGGACGTGTTCGGGCTACCGAGAGGCCCACCGGCTTTGGTTGTTGTTACTGCCGGTGCCGAGAGGCCCAACAGGGGGGCATGTTCTTTGGATCGCCTCATTCCGCAATATACATGTGATATATATTCAGTGTATATCACATGTATATTGCTCTGTTTAACACACCCCCGCAGTCATAGCGGGCGTTTTTCGAACGCTGAGACTGTCCCTAAAATCTTCAAAGAGAACCGCCGGTAGACCCTTTGTAAAGATGTCGCAATTTGATAACGAGACGGGACATGACGACGCGAACTTGACCCTTTGCAACCTTTTCTCGGACAAAGTGAATGTCCATTTCGATATGCTTGGTGCGTTGGTGTTGAATTGGGTTACCGGACAGGTAGATGGCACTAATGTTATCGCAATATACCAAGGTTGCCTTCTGAATGGGACAATGAAGCTCCAAAAGCAAATTACGTAGCCAACATGATTCAGAGACCACATTTGCTACCCCTCGATATTCCGCTTCGGCACTCGAGCGTGACAGAGTTGCCTGACGTTTGGCCGACCAGGAGACCAAGTTGTTGCCGAGGAACATACAGTAGCCAGAAGTCGACCGTCTGGTGTCGGGACAACCACCCCAATCAGCATCCGTGTAGGAAACAAGTGTGGATGTAGATGACGGACACAAATGCAACCCATAGTCTAGTGTCCCCTGAATATATCGAATGATGCGTTTGATTGCATTCATGTGCTCAACTCTGGGATCATGCATGAATAAACACACCTGCTAAATTGCATATGTAATATCCGGTCTGGTAAAGGTAAGATACTGGAGGGCCCCTGCAAGACTGTGATAGCGGGTCGGGTCTTCGTATGGTGCACCTGCTGTGGCACTTAGCTTTGGGTTTGCATCAACTGGCGTGGAAGTGGACTTACAGGATGACATCCCAGCCCTCTCTATGATCTCAGCAGCATACTTCCGTTGAGACAGAAACAAGCCACCTGAATGACGTTTGACGGCAATCCCCAAAAAATAACTCAACGGCCCTAAGTCCTTCATAGCAAATTCGGGCCGAGCATGGCCATGATGATCGACGCAAAGCATCGGAGGAGGCGATAAAGATGATATCATCCACATATAACGAAATATAGGCCAATGACGAACCACGGCGGTAGATGAACAAAGAATTATCTCGACTGCGTGAGTGAACCTAATAGTCGAAACAAAATCGAAATCGTGTATACCGAGGCACGTGGAGACCGCTTAAGCCCATATAATGACTTCTTCAACAAACGGACATGATGAGGGCGGTTGGGATCCCCGAAACCCAACGGTGATGCATATAGATCGTTTCCTTGAGATCTCCATGTAGAAAAGCATTCTTGACATCCAACCGATGAATCGGCCAAGTCTTTGAAAGAGCCAAGCTAAGTACAGTGCGAATGGTAGCTGGTTTGACCACCGGACTAAACGTCTCACCACAATTAATACCAACCTGCTGAGTCTTACCATCATCAACAAGTCGCGCCTTATGCCGAGCAAAGGACCCATCTGAATTCTCCTTATTAGCAAAAATCCACATAGACCTGATAATATTAATACCATATGGACGGGGCACCAACTCCCACGTCTTATTATCAATAAGAGCATTATATTCATCAGTCATAGCAATTTTCCAATTAGGGTCATTTAATGCGGACACAGAATTGCGGGGCAAGGGGGATTTAGAGACATCAGAATGTAAATTAAAATGTCTTTTAGGTGTAAAAATACCCCGCTGACTACGAGTGACCGGTCTATGACTCGAGGAAGAAGTGATGGAATTTTGGGAATTTTTTGAGCTCGGGACGGACTGGCCAGTAGGCAGTGGGCCTGCTGGCCCAAATCGGTACAAGCTGGAATCTGATTCTGGAGCAGTTCCGAATTGGGCTGGCGAGCCCGATTCTTTGAACTGTTCCGGTGGGCGAATTGTGTGGCGATCTTGTTGGTCCGGCGGCGGTGGGCCCGCTGGAGGATTTTGGGTACGGGAGATGTCCGAAAAATTCCGAATAATATACGGGGATATTTGGTCATCCAAAAAATTATATGACTTTGGTTCGGGAGTATGAACTTTCGTAAATGGGAATTGAGTTTCATCAAAAATGACATGGCGATTGATTATGATTTTCTTAGAGGATAAATCAAAACACTTATAACCACGATGATTTGACGGATAACCCAAAAACACACATGGGGTAGACCGAGCCTGAAGTTTGTTAATTGTGGTGGATGGGAATAACGGATAACACAAGCACCAAAAAATTCGAAGGTGAGAATAAGAAGGGTTCTTATTATATAAGATTTTGAGAAGGGAAGAATATGTCAGACCTTTAGACGGAATTATGTTAAGAAGGTAAGTGGCCATTTGTAGAGCATGATGCCAAAAATATGGAGGTATGGAGGCATGGATTAGGAGAGTTCGGACAATGTTATTTATGGAACGAATTTTGCGTTCGGCTTTCCCATTTTGTGAAGATGTATGAGGACATGAAAAACGAAAATTTATCCCATGAGTAGCACAAAATTCTCGAAACTCCCTATTGTCATACTCTTTCCCATTATCACATTGAATATTTTTTATTTCTCTTTCGAATTGAGTACGAATGAACGCTCTAAATTTTATGAAGACGGAAAACACTTGTGATTTATTCGCAATTGGAAACGTCCACAAAAATCTAGAATAATCATCTAAAAAGAGAACATAATATCGATGACCCATTGAACTAAGAACAGGAGATGTCCATAAGTCGCTATGAATAATGTCAAATGGCATAGAAGTATGAGAATTGGAGTCTACAAATGGCAACTTAACAATTTTTCCTAATGAACAAGACTGACAAATTGGAGTACGACTCGTACCCTTACACGAAATAAAACTATTTTTTATCTAAAGCTGATAAAATAGAGGATCCCGGATGACCAAGGCGAGCATGCCACAAGGAAGGAGAAATGGCTGCAAAGGCTGATGGAAAAACTTGACTCGATGGACTGAAACCGTGCATGATAGGATACAGATCTCCCCTACTATCACACCTCATGAGATGACTCCCCGTCTTGAAATCCTTCACAGAGAAACCGAAAGGATCAAATTCAACGAAAATTAAATTGTCATTTGTGAACTTTCGGACAGACACTAATTTTTTTATCAATTTAGGAGCATGTAAAGTATTTTTCAAGAGCAGTGGTGGATTGGGAGGAGACAACGTTTTCTGACCATACCCTAGAATTGGAATAGAACTGCCATTACCAACAATTATTCCCCGAGGGGTGCTCAAATTGTAATAAGATGAGAGAGTACCTGATTCGGAAGTCATGTGAGTAGTGGCCCCGGTGTCCATGTACCAATTTGGGTCCGGTTGAGTCAATCCCAACGTGTGCATCGCGGCCTCGATATCGGTCTAAGTTGTGTCTGCTGCATGATGGGCTTGCGGAGGTCTGGGCCCAAGGACTCCTGGCCGTGCTGGAACTGGGCCGTAACTGCTGTGGGTGCCGTTGCTGGGCCACTGGCCAGTGGGCCGCCAATGCTGGGTATTGGGCACAGGACTGTTGGCCGCCCTGCGGCGGCGGCTTCTTTGGGGGGTGCGGGTTCCACTGCCACTGGCCCCACTGTACTAGAACCGCCTCGTTTGCCCCCGCGGTTTTTGTTATTTTTGCGATTATTCTTGCCTCCACCATTATTATGGTTTTGGCCCGAATTATTAACAAAACCCGAAGGACTAGGAGAGGATGCCACCATGACAACTGGGCTTCCTCCGGTAGCCGCCTTTTTAGCCAAACCGGCTTCTTCCAACGTCAGCATGGAGCGGGCTTGATGAAAGTCGGGAAGAGGGTTGCTTTGGCGAAGGAGAGTTCCAACACCATTATAGGCCTCCGAAAGACCGACAACCAACTGTAGAACTAGACGATTATTTGTTACCGGTGCGCCAACATTATGGAGTTGATCCGATAATTCCTTTAGTTTCTTGCAATATGCATAAATGTTCGGAAATACGTCCATTCAAACGAGAGAGAATTTCTGCTCGAGTGTGACGACACGGGAATGTTGGTTGTCTTGGAATATGTCACGCAATCTATTCCATGCAGCCATAGCCGTGGTATCTGGCTCCATAATCGTCTGTAGAAGGTCCACTGAAATAGTGGCGTATATCCACCGAAGAACGGTAGCATCAAGTGTAATCCATAGCTCAGGATCCTCCGCAGGACGGGGTCTAGCGGGAGGAATGATGTGATGAAGAACTTGATAAGATATAGCGTGAATTTTAAACAACTCTGTCCACGTTGCATATTGAACGTTTTCCATCTCAAGGACAATAGGGACACTTAGCTTGATATTGGAAACCGTGAGGGCAGGGTGAAAATTGTTCTTAGACATATTTGAAAGAATAAAGAAGGAGGATAAATTTAAGAGCGGAAGACGAGATATTTGGAGAGAAAACCCGAGGGGGGGGGGGGGGGTATCGGCAAGGAGGCAAAAGTTTGAGAGAAGAAAACTTTTGTTTAGACCTAGTCTCTTGATACCATGAAAGAAATAATCCCCTTGATTATTTTCATTGATTGAATAGATATATATACAAGTTACAAAATAGGAGAATCCTATTCCTAAAACCTTATTCTACCATAATTCTAACTCTACAATTGTGGTAGGTGTATAACACTAATTATGGTAATAAATATACTACAATATACACACAATATACTTTCCTTAATATACAAGTATTAGTCCACTTTGTTTTTGCCTAACAAGGTGGCCGGACGTGTTTGGGCTACCGAGAGGCCCACCGCCGGGCCGTTACTGCTGCCGGGCCGCTAGGCTAATTTCGTTACCTATTTGGGCTGCGCGCTAAGTTTGCCGTTGCCTATTGAGGCTTCTTGGGATGTCGAGAGGCCCAACAGGGCGTGTTGCTGGACTGCCTCATTCCGCAATATACATGTGATATATATTCAGTGTATATCACATGTATATTGCTCTGTTTAACAGTTAGCAACAATGGCGGAGCTACACATTAGCTGAGGGATAGACTGATAGTCAACTAAATCTCTTTTGCTAGAGCATTATTAGCCTGTACAAAAATTTTGCACCATTATATTACCTTTATTTGTTGTAATAGATAATCTATCTTCTTTTTCAGATTACACATTCTACATTTTAAGAAAACTTACTTATAAATATCCTTTAGATGACTTGATAATAAAAAATTTATTTGCACTAACAATATATACTGTAACTTAAACTCTAAATCAAATGGACTTTGATAAATACTGTACCTTAAACTCTAAATCAAATGGACTTTGATAAATGAAAAAATGAAGCATTAGATCTCACAGACACTTTAATGATTGGCAACATGTCCCAACCAATTGTTAGTTGTTAGCATAAAATAAATATAGGAATTCTTTAATTTGGCAATGAACAGAACAGAAATACTAGGAAGCCCACAAGAACATGATTTTTGAATTCTTGGCATTAACAATTGAGCATGCATGTGGGTTAACAATTGATTCTTGATCAAATTTTGGGTTTTGTGATGCCAAATAACAATTTTATTATCTTTACATCTTGTCAGGGAACAAATTTTTAATGCAAACTCAAAGCAAAGACTTTACTCTCTTCTCTAAGGATTTGTATTTCTTCATTTAATTCTCTTAATTCTTGTTTCACTTCATTTAATTTTTGCTTTACTTCATTCAATTCTTCTTTTGTTTGTTTTAACTCTACTTTAATTTCTTTTAATACATTCTTTGTATCTTTAAATTTGTGTTTTAATTCTTCTTTTGGTCTAGGTTGCTAAATTTCTACCTTGACTTTTGGGTCTAACTAGTTTTGTTATGGCTTTTGAAAGACAGAAAGGGATGTTAAAACTTAAAAGTATTACTTTTTCATTGTAGGTGTATTTTTACGATGTAGTACTCCTATTATCTTGAATGATTTTCTTAAATATCTTTTACAGTTGATTTTGTTTTTCTTATAATTCTTACGGATTTTCGTACTATGAGAGTTGAATCACTTTTAGCAGATATTTCTCCGTAATTATCACTTCATAAATTGATTGTTCACTTCATAAATTTATTACTAACTTTTTGTGCTTTAAATATTTGACGATCTAATAAATTACTCCCTCCGTCCATTTTTATTTGTCACATTTTGATTTTCGAGAGTTAAACTGCATGAAATTTGACTAATATTTTAAGATGTATTTTTCATCGTATTAATAGGAGAAAAATTGCAACATATAGTATTTTTCGTATAGTTTTCGAACATCTAATTTTTAATTTTAAAATATTGAATTAATATAATTTAATTTAGCTTCAAAAATTAGTCAAATTGACTCTCGAAAAGCGAAACATGACAGGTAAAAATGGACGGAGGGAGTACTAAATCAAGATTCCCTCTCGAGAAAACCCATATCTGCTAAAACATTAATCTGTCTTGGTATAATAGCACTTTTGATATTTTAATTATCGTTAAATTCTGATTTAGTCCTAGTGACATTCGATCAAACATATTTAATTATCAACTAATTGAAATGTATATTTTTTATCCTTTTATGTAGAAAATACATATATTTTAACTATTTTAAGAATTACTATTATTGTTAAATATAGAGTACAAGTACAAGTTTAACATAATATGAGTAATTAATTGGTGATCATGTTAAATTTGTGAATATTCACAAATAAAATGATCAAAAATATATATTTCAATTAATTAAAGATCAAATATACTTAGTCATATATTATAAAAACTAAAATTGGAATTCTACAACAATTAAAGGACCAAAAGTGTTATTAACGCATCTATTTTTGTTTTTTCAACTCAAAACCTCTTATTATAGTTGGAGAGATTCAATAATCATTTATATCGTGATGAGAAGATGCTTAATTTGCTGTCTTCGAGACTTAACAGTTTAATTTGTTAATCTGAATATATGGTTTTCTTTTTAACATTATTAAAATCCAGGAAATTCCAGTTGCATATGAAAGAGGGTCAGAGGGTGCTAGTCCTCCTCTCATTGACATTTCACAAGCCTTTTCTACTTCTTCTCTCCTTCCCTCCCAGTTTTGAGAAGAAGGGAAAGCAGAAAAAGTTCATTTTCTTTTCAAGAAATAACAAAAAGAAACAACACAATGAGCAATGTTCATTATTCTTCCATTCTCACTATTATTCTTGTGTTAGTTGCTTTACAAAGTGTACATGCTGATAACCCTTATCGATACTACACTTGGAAAATCACTTATGGTGATATTTACCCTCTCGGTGTCAAACAACAGGTATATAATTCTTCATATTGTATGTATGTTTCTTGGATTTTCAGTAAGGTGATTTAACTAACATTTTATTTATGTAATGGTGGTGGTGGCACTGGCACTGGCACTGGCAGGGGATCTTGATAAATGGGCAGTTTCCAGGGCCACAGATTGACTGTGTAACGAATGACAATTTGATTATCAGTGTTTACAACTACTTGAATGAGCCATTTCTCATTTCTTGGTAAGAATTCAATCAAACTGTAATCTTTTTCTTTCTTTCATAATCCCCTGTTAATGTCATTCAGTTTATAACAAAGGATTCAATCTTTTTGCTGTTAAGCAATGTGACTGACATTCTATTGCTCCAAAAAACTTCTATTTGATATTTTTCCTCCTACATACGTTCATGTACAGTGAAATGTAGCTTATTAGCTTCAATAATATATTTGTTTTTTTTCCTCATTTCTTGTTTTGCTTATTAGCGATTTTGTTTTCTATTATTCCTAATATGACTTTACACAAATCTTCAAGGCTGATTTTGGATAATAAATTTAAAAAGTCTTTTCTTTGTAAAATTATGTATCTAATCAAATGATACTACATAAATTGAGATGGATGTGTTTACTATATTAGAGTGCACATCATTGTAGCAAACGAATACAACTTTTTGCAAAAAAGCTAAACGTTGTCCTTGGAAGAAATAAAAGAACACTTTTGAAATGTGTGGTCCAAAATACATCTTAGATATCTATGTGGTTGTAAATGATCTCATAAAGTTAAATTATTTCTAAATATAAAAATGAACCAATTTTTTTGGGACAAACTAATAAGGTAAGTAGACCGATCTTTTTGGGACGAATGGAGTAATAAAGAGCGCATTCCCTTAAATGGGCCACGCGACACATTGAGTTAGCCCATAAGTGAATCCCGAATATCAGATAATTAAAGAAGAAATATACTTTCTGTCATAATTTATGTGATATTCTTTATTTTTAATCAATCCAAAAAAATAATTCATTTCTATATTTAGTACTCCCATTCTAACTTTAAAATACTCATTTTACCTTTAAAATGATTTATTATCACACAAATATATGTGATCTATCTTAAATCACAAGTTTTATAATTTTTTTATAAATTTTTCTTTATTTTTTAAATTTCGTGATCAGTCAAATTCATTCACATAAATTAATTAGACTGAGGGAGAGTTGTATGCAGGGAGTGATATGCTTTTTGGTCTAGTTTACAACAAGATATGAGCTGTAGGAATTAGATTTCTCTAATCATTTTGTAAGCTGGTCCATGTGAGTAGGTCCTAGTCCTGTTATCTCCCTTTATTTTTTACTTCTCATACTTATCTTTCATGTCTTCTCTTGGATATCTTGCTGTGAGACATGGAATTAATATGGCATGGGGTTACAAATCTTTGGTACATCAAAGAAACCCACTGCCCACGTGCTAGATCTATAGATCTCTGACATGAACTATAACTAAAATTTATCCCAATTTTATACTCTCTCCTTCGTATCATTTTAGCAAAAAACTTTTATCCAAAAATAAGTGTCATCTTGAAAATTCAAAACATAAATTGATTACTTTTTTACCATTATTTCCTAGATAAAAACTAGCAAGCTCTTTATTCAAAAAATATTTATTGACAAGTTTTCTATTCAAAACATAAATAATTAATATTTATACATGCTTTAATCAAAAGGGAAAAATAATCTATTTTTATTAAATATAATTAGTTTGGTAAACTTTTCATTACATTATTAATTTCTTAATATATGTTTTTTTGCTAAAGTGACACTTATTATGAGACGCATGAGGTATATGTGGAATACAATGAGCCACACACCTTGATAACACAGAGAAAGTGGCATGTCTTTCTGTAGGGCGTAGTGATTATTTTACTCCTTTCCATAATAAGTGTCATCTTAGCAATAAAAAATTATCTCAAAATAAGTGTCACCTTTGGAATTCAAGACATAAATGAATTATTTTTTCCTACTATATCCTTAGATAAAAACTTGCAAGCTCTCTAGTTAAAAAATATTTATTGGTAAGTTTTCTATTCAAAACATAAATAATTACTATTCATGCATGCTTTAATCAAAAGGAATAATTAGTTTATTTTTATTATATAAGGATAATATGGTAAATTTTTCATTGCATTATTACTTTCTTAATATACTTGTTTTAGGTTAATGTGACACTTATTATTATTAGACGGAGGGAATATTACTTGAGCTGAATAATGAAGGCCACTGAAGTCTAATTCCTTTAGATTGTGCAATGACCAATCCATGATGAGTACCAAAGGGAATCTTTCAAGGATATGTTGTCTAGATCTTAAAACAAATAGTACTACAGTAATAAACAAAAAAGTCTTTTTTTAATATATTTTGAACTATTGGATGAGATTGTACATGTAATTGATATAGTACCGGAACGGGTAACCACCGATAAAAGACTTACACGTATTTTGTCCATGAAAAAAAAAGCAGACTTTCAATAGTTTAAACTTTTAGATAATATTGTCACACAATTCAACGGTATACAATCTCGTATAAAGATTAGCACTGCATACACGCGGAAAGGGAGAGGAAGTAATTGAAGGGAAAATCGAAAATTTATAGCAAAAGAGCTGAATTAATGAAATATAAGCTGATAGAGTTCATCTTAGCAACTTTCTTTACTCTATATTTCTTGCTGCATAGATTAAATTGGTGTAACAAATTAAAATGTTCTATGTTAAAAGCAACCCTTGATCACATAACAACCTTTTATTCTATCTTCTCTTTAGAGTACTTCGCAATAATTTATGAGTTTATAGGAATGGACTAACTCAAGAATTGTTTAATTGGCACTTCCTTTTTTGCTTTCTGACAATTCAAATTTGTTGACAATTGTTTCAGGAATGGTATACAACAAAGGAGAAACTCATGGCAAGATGGAGTTTATGGCACAACTTGTCCAATTCCACCAAGGAAAAACTTCACTTACACCCTCCAAGCAAAAGACCAAATAGGTAGTTTTTTCTACTTCCCATCACTTGGAATGCACAAGGCAGCAGGGGGATATGGTGCCATCAGAGTCTATAGCCGTCCTCGAATTCCAGTACCTTTTGCTCCACCTGCTCATGATTTCACTGTACTAGCTGGAGACTTGTACAAGAGAAGTCACAGGGTGAGTCTATCTGTTTCGCTTAATTATCAATTTTAACTGAATGAAATTTGGTGCTAAATTTATGCGGTGATTTGATTCTTGCAGCAACTGAAGTACATTTTAGATAGTGGTCATAGTCTTCCATTACCTGATGGACTTATTATCAATGGTCGTGGATGGAACGGATACACATTTACAGTTGATCAAGGTAAATTGCCAACTTGTCTGATTACAAAGATCTTGTTTTTACTGTGCCTCGTCTTCTTAACATTTCCAATTCAATGTGCAGGTAAGACATATAGGTTCAGGATATCTAATGTGGGGATTGCAACATCAATTAATTTCAGAATTCAAGGGCACACAATGAAACTTGTTGAAGTTGAGGGATCACATACACTCCAAACAACCTACACTTCACTTGACATCCATTTAGGACAGTCTTATTCAGTTTTAGTCACTGCTAATCAGGCTCCAAACGACTACTATGTTGTGGTCTCTTCGCGATTCACCAGACGAGTGCTAACCACCACTGCTGTTCTTCACTACAGCAACTCATGGACAAAAGTCTCTGGACCTATCCCTGGAGGGCCAACTACTCAAATTACTTGGTCCATTTACCAGGCCCGATCTATACGTTGGAATCTAACTGCAAGTGGACCGAGACCTAATCCTCAAGGTTCTTATCATTATGGATTGATCAAGCCTACGCGCACGATCATGCTTGCCAATTCTGCTCCATATATAAACGGCAAACAGAGATATGCTGTCAATAGTGTCTCGTACGTTGATCCAGACACCCCGTTAAAGCTGGCTGATTACTTCAACATTGGAGGAGTGTACAACCTTGGTAGCATTTCTGACCAGCCCTACAACGGAAATGCGTATATCGGAACTCCTGTTATGGCTGCTAACTTCAGAAGTTACGTTGAGATCATTTTCCAAAATTGGGAGAACAGCGTCCAATCATGGCACATAGATGGCTATTCTTTCTTTGTTGTTGGGTAAATCATCATACTTGCCCAAAAAACAAGAAAATCTCTCCTATCTTCATTAAAAATACCAATTTTACACATTTAAACCTGTTGATTCTTAATTTTATCTTTGTGAATGAACAGCATGAATGGTGGACAATGGACTCCAGCAAGTAGATCGCACTACAACTTAAGGGACACTGTTGCACGTTGCACCACTCAGGTCTGTCAAAACACATAATCTCAACTTTGTTCAGTGCAAGCATCCTTAAACTCATGTTCCAATTGATGTAATTCAGGTGTACCCCAAGTCATGGACTGCAATATACATGGCATTGGATAATGTAGGAATGTGGAACATAAGGTCTGAGGATTGGTCAAGGAGGTACTTGGGCCAGCAATTCTACTTAAGAGTTTACTCCCCAGCACACTCTTGGAGGGATGAACTTCCAATACCAAAGAATGCTCTTCTTTGTGGCAAAGCTAGACATCACCACACTAGGCCTCTTTGAAACACTAATAGTTACTTACTAGTTTTCTGTCACGAGAGGGTGACCGGGAAGCGTAAAGAAGCTGAGTTTGAGCAATGAGTTGTAGTCTTTCTATATGATTTGTATCCTGTTTTCTATTGTTGGAATGTATCATTTCATTTTTTTTCAAACTTTTGGTTTAATGCCAAATAGATGAGCAGGGAATAACTTCTTTACTTCAAGGCAAGAGTATCTTTATTTAGTAGTCCATTGTTCCTGGAGTAATGATAATGAACAAGAGTCTTGTGGTGGAGCAAAACTAATTTGGGCTAAGTTGCTTTGCAGTTAATTTATCCAGTATTTGCAACCTTCCATCATCATACTGCGTCTAAATCCGAAATGTTTTAAAGTTTAAGTTGGTAGGAGTTATTAAGTTCAATTTTTTATGCATTCAGAATCTATGGATGAGTACTTGGGTAATTAGAGTAAAATAAATCGGTATTCTAAACAAAATTATTATATAATATATACCAATACAAGGTTACCTATTAGGTTTTATCTACAACAAGAGAAAACATTTCATCTTCGTGTTTGGGCTTCGATTTGTACTTGATTCTGAACTTTTTTTTCCATGAATTCCCTCCAACGGGCTGTTCTTTAAATTTTGGCCTTCTCATCTCAAGTGTTTAATTTTTGGCCCTTCTCTCGTTTAATAAAATGTTATAGACTAAATAACCTTACCTATCCAACTCTTTTTGTTCAGTTATTTATCCGTTCTCTCTATGGGTGGCCAGTGGGACGGGTTCGGGCGGGGCGGGTCCCGGCAGGACTGGGATTGGGCCAGGTTCGGGGCTCTGGCGGGACAAGCCGATGTCCCGTCCCGTCCCTCATCCCGCCGGAAAGGGGGCCGGTATTGGCGGTGCGGGGTCGGGTCCGTTTTTTTAGACACTTAATTTCAAAAAATCTGTGAATATAAACACTTAAATAATTGAACAAGATAGTGTAATAAAAACATCTCAAGACTGTTTTTGTGCCTCTTATATTATTTAATAGAAATATGATTTTTTTGTAATACAATTTTAAAATTGCAACTTTGTGGTGTTGTTCAAAAGTTGTAAATCACATAGTAAAATTGCAATTAAAAAAATTACATAGTTATAAACACCTTTTCTAATTTCTTCACAATGTCTTGTGGTTCTTCGGTTGAATTGAAATTTGTTGGTCAAATTGGTTGACGTCACTTCCAGTTCCCTCAGACAAAATTTCGTTGTAGTTTAAATCTTCTTCGTTGATCTCTGATTAACCTCACTTTCTACACTCCGCTCGTATCCAATCTCTGAATAAAACTGCAATCTTCAAGCTGTCTCCCGCTAATGAGTGTTTGTGCTCTCCTATTTGAAATCTTCCGACAGAAAAAGCGCTTTCAGACGCTGTTGATGACGCTTGAATGTTCAACACATCTCGAGCCATCTTTGCTAGTATCGAAAACGTCTTCTCATTTTTCGTCCAATATTTAAGCAAGTCTTCACGTCCTTCTTCATTGAGAACTGCTTGATACGGTACAACACCCTGCAAAATAAAAACATCAAACTCGCTAACTTGATTAGCAGTGGTACCACTAAACATTCTATTTCTATGGCTTTCAATACTAGCCGCAGAAACAACATGTCTTTTATGAGGTTGTATTGAAGAAGAAGATGGTATAGAAGCCGGTTGGTTGCTAGTACTTTCTTGTTGGTAATGCATATATACTTTTTTGTTTTCATCGTGTATGCTAGACAAAACTTCTTATTTAGTTGGTTCCTTAGGTGGTTGTTCATTTGGATTTTTGGGAGTTGGAGGTGGAAGTACTGCTATAAAATCATAAATAGTTTTAATAAGTGTTTTACAACCGTCTATTTTAATAGTCGGATTTAATACAATACCAATAATATAAATAGTGGGAATAGGAAAAAATATTTTTTAAATTTGATAAACATTTTTAATAGGTGCTTTATAAGATGGTTTTTCCATATATTCACTAAGTAACAAAAATATTTGAGCTATATAAAATAACATAGTTGAAATAATAGGATAATATATATCAAAAAAATTCTTTAGTTGCTTGAAAAAATTTGTCTAAAAATTCAGTAAGTTCTGAATTTTCCCCCCAATAATTATCTATAAGCATATCAGTTGAATTTCAATTATGGACGTTAAAAAATAAAGTTATAGGTCTTCTATAATCGTAAGCAACAAGTAGTTGTTCATATAGAGAATTTCATCTAGTCGATACTTCTTCAGGATTTTTTTTAAAAGATAATCCACATTCGTGACAAATTTTTAATTTTTTTTCTTTGTATTCTATTACTTCTAAAAATAAGGTTTATAGCAAATTGTACTTTATTAAGAATGTCTTCAAAAAGTGATAGATCATCATTTACAACTAAGTTATAAATATGACACGCACATTTTATATGAAAATGATTAGAAAAAGATGGAGTTAATAGATCTTTTAAAAGTCTCACAACATAATTATTAGAAGAAATATTATCTAACGTAACAATCATTATTTTGTCAGTTATACCATAATAATCGCAAACTTGATGAACATTTTTTGCAATAAAATTTCCAGTGTGCCTATCACCAATATATCTATATGCTAAAATACGTTTTTGCGATAGATAAATTGCCAGGAAAATGATATAATGCATAACGCAAATATTGTTGATATTCATTTGCAAATTTAAAAATGTCTCTCCTAACAGTTGATCTAGAAAAACCGTTAAAAGCAGGACTATACATTTCTCTAATGTAATGAATAAAACTAGGAGAGAAAGGAAATGAAAAAGACAAACCCTCCATCGCAACTAATTTTGCTATTGCTTCCTATCTCTGTGTTTATCGTATTTAGGACTTATAATTCCCCCGTCGTCGGGTTAATTTGACCCTGTACTTGATCTGGGACACTATGTGAACTTTGTCCCGACGGAGAACGCATTGACACACCCAATTTTGTAGCCTCGTATTCATCCAACCTAGCTTTGTGAAAGTCTTGTACATGTCTCAATAAACCTCTCGTCCCACCCTGACCTTTTCCCATTTTAAATTTATAAACATTTTTACAAATTTTACATCTAACTACTTGGTTCTCTTGGTCCCTATAAAAAAATCTCATGCAGCTAATTTTAATTTTCGTTGTGTGGGGGCCTCATCTCATTTTAGGGGGAATATGAGGCGTTCCAGTTTCAGTTTGAGGTGCACTAGTGGGTGTGTCATATAGATTAGTGGGCGTGTTATGTAGATTATCTTCTAAATTAAAGTCTAGTTCAGTTGCATAATATATCTCATCATATAATGGTATATCATTAAAAAAATCAGTTTTATCTATATCAGTGTAATCAATCAAATCATCATGTCTACAAATAGGATGACTAGAAGAAGTACCCCTGCCCTTGTTACCCCTACTAAAAGAAGCACTATTACCCTTGCCCATAATCGTACGTCTTAATCATTCCATTTAATTATACAAATAAATAATTAAAAATAATAAAATTAAGTGCGATAATTAAAATAAAGTAACAATAATAATTTAAAGAAAGAACGAAGGTACCAAACGTCGACGTAACGTCGACGTGTAATCGATGTTGAAAATTGAAACTTTGTTCGATAGATGATCATTAAGTTAGTTGTCAAATTCAATCTCAATTTTTGAACTTTGATACAATTATACAAATGAGCAAATAAAATAAAATATTTAGTAGGCAATGTAATTATAGATTTGTAGAGTGATAGATTGATAGATTGATAGATTATAGAAAGATTTGTGAGATAAAATGAAGTATTTATAGTTGAAAAATTGAATTAAAGTGTAAAAATATATTAATTTAATGATTAAAAATAAATATTAAGGGGTAAAGTGACTTTATGAGGTGGGGGCCAAAAATGACCGTTTGGACTGTTGCAGATCCGCCAACATATAAATTTGACAGTTGTTGCAATTGTGAGTTTTGCAAAGGGGAGGGGGGGACCGAGATTGGGTCTGGCGTGGGACGGGCCCGGGCGGAACTAGCCCAGTCCCATTTTAGTTTCGAGTCCCGATATCGTCAATTTTTTTAGGGGGATCGAATCGGGTCGGGATCGAGCCGACGGAGCCCACTGGCCACCCATGTCTCTGTCGCTCTCTATCTCAAGTGTTAGCAAATCAACCCTCTCTTCGGTTGATGACTCAGAATCAAGATGCACAACATACTGATTATTAGGATGGTAAAGAGCTTTTAGGGTCCGCCTCAACATGACACCATCGCCGGAGATGAGATAAGCGAAACACGGCGGCGAAGGGGCGGTGGGGGTGGGTAAAGATTGAAGCTTTGATTCGACGAAAATGGAGGCGGATGAATAAGGGGTTATTGTTGTTGTTGTGTAGTGACGGTAAAGGGGGAGTAATGGAGTGGCATTTAGTGAAATTAAGGTTGTGAGGAACAAGATGAAGAGGGAAACTATGGAGCGTTCAGTTAATGGTGGGTATTTCAGGTGTTTGTAAAAGCTTTTCAGCTTCTTCATTACTTTACTCTATTATAGAAATGACATTAAGTGTGTACGGAACACCGCAATGAACAATTGTATTTGTACTTTAGAACTTGGGATTATATTTATCTCATTGGCGAACAAATTTCTTTGCTTTCTACTGTGAACACGTGTATATATATTGGGATTGGGATTGGGATGGTTCTATGAATTATGCTTGGTTTTGTTATGTTTCTTCATGCGGAGTGGTGACCATGTAAGTGGTCGATTCTATTTCTTTAGAGACTATTCATTCTGCCTCTGAAATTTTCTTGCATTTGTGCTTTAATTTATTTGTATTTTTAGTTCAGTATTGATGATTTTGGGTATTTGATTTAGTTCTTTCTTTCTTGGTTGCTTCTTTATTTGTTCAAATGCCACTATGAAAATTTACTACTTAGGTGCACAAAGTGCTACATTGTTGAGCATACCGGATTTTCACTTGAAACAAAAATAATACTCCCTCCGTCCTAAAAAGATTATCATAATTTAGTTTGACTTGACACGATATTTAAAGAATAAAAAAAACTTTTAAAATGTGTGATCCAAAACAAGTCTTAGATATTTGTGTGACTCATCTCAGAAAGTTATATTATTTCTAAATATATAAATATGACTATCTTTTTGGGACAAACTAATAAGTAGGATAATCTTTTTGGGATAGAGGGAGTACTTACTAAAAATAGGAAGAACTTTAATAGAATTTATGTCTTGTCCGACATAAGTTATGCATGTTAACTTAATTTCTATAGAACTACGTCGGACAAGACATAAGTCCAATGCAACTTTGCCCGAATAAGCATAGTTTCTATGAAACCTTGCCTTGCGAAATAGTTACTGCACAACTTATGCATGTTAACTTAATTTCTACAGAACTATACCGAACAAGGCATAAGTTCTATGCAATTTTTCCCGAATAGGCATAATTTCTATAAAACCTTACCTTGCAAAATAATTACTACACAACTTATGCCTGTTGTATAGGGGGAAATTCGTATAACACAACTGTACGAATTATAGTGCGACACGTGTCGATTGATGCTGAGTCGAGTTCAGGTCGGCTTGAGACATTACCAATAGCATTCAATCAGTATCGAGAGCAACACATGCATTCTTTGCACCGGTGGCTCGAAAGGGCGGAAGTAACCGTTTGAATTACAACAGATGACCGTTACTGAAACCAGTCATACGTCTTCCAATGGGGATTTAATGGCATTTATTGAGATATTGATTGTTCAATAATTACAATATTCATTCTCATGTATTAATAAGAGCATATTTAGTGGGTTGTGTACTCGTGTAGCTCATGTATAAATAGGACACATTGTTCCATTATAATTCATCAGATTCTAGTTATTGCAATATAATTACTCATATTCTCTCAATTTTTGTACTTGCATACAAGTTATCGTAACTTTGCCCAGAAGTTGTCATAAGGCTCAGGCTAATTATTACCTTACTTTGTCTTATTATTACTTATTTTCAGTGCAATTCATATATAATTCTTGTCTAATGTATCACTTGAGATCCACGTGTCTTTTGCCACGTATATAAATTCAATTGTACCATTTTACGGATAAACAGTTTGGCGCCCACCATGAGACTTGGACAATTGTGGTGTCACAAGTGATCCCTTTACTAACCTAATTTTCTCTTTAAGTCTTATTCTTTGTTCAGATCAAACAAATGACAGGAATAGAAGAACACGGAAGCAGTCACAATATCGGTGACAATACAAACAACGTCTCACTAGGACTGGATGGTTTGCCAATAGGAATCACAATACTAGGGACCCGATATTTGTAGACGGAACCACTTCCGCAGGTGGACAGACTCGGCATGAAGATGTTCCCACTAACGAAACACCTGAAGAGGCCATACAAAATCTTAGGACGTAGAATGCTGCTATGAGTGAACAGTTGGAGCGTCTAATGCAGTTTCAAGCGGAGTTCATATCCAAAAATGCTGGAAGCATTCCAATAGGCAAATCGGTGCCTCCACCAAATGCTAATGGAGAAATAGGTAGTAACCAGGGTAGATCAAGGAATGATGGTTCAGAATGCGAAGCCTCCCCTAGAGATTTGTTCCAGGAAAAGGTCTTAAAATTTATGAAAGACATGACGAGCAAAGTTTATTCCAATGATGAGAAGGCGGAAATAACCGCCCAGGAGTTCCGGCGCCAGTTTAGTCAAATTCTGGGGGCTCTTCAGGTCGTAGACGATCCGAACATGAAGAAGTATACTCGACCTCATTGTTAGTTAAAGATATACATTTAATAGCTTGCGTGATCGTTGCCCTTGACGGGGTAATCATAACAATTCCCAGCCTAGTGCCATTCATGCTTGTGGCTCCGTCTGTGTATAAGACCCATTCTCCGGACGTGATCTCAGTTTCCCAGATCGCCTCCGTATGAGCACGGGGTATCATGCCCAGACTGTAATCAACCATAAAGTTAGCCAAGGCTTGAGATTTGATAGCGGTCCGAGGTCGATAAGTAATATCGTATCGGTAGATTTCGATCGACCAGTTCGCTAGGCTACCTGAGAGTTTAGTCTTGTGCAAGATATTCCTCAAAGAGATGGTTGTGATCACACATACGGGGTGACATTGAAAGTATAGCCTTAGCTTGTGAGATGCAACCACCAAGCCAAACCTAATTTTTTTAGATGGGGATAGCAAGTTTCGGCCTCAGTCAAGGCCTTGCTGGTATAATAAACGGGGGATTGCGTACATTTTTCTTCCCGAATAAGCGCAACACTTACCGTGGTCTCGGAGACAGCAAGATAAATTAGCAAAGATCCCCCCACCTCTGGTCTTGCGAGTAGGGGCGGGTTTTCCAGATATCTTTTCAGGTCCTTCAGTTCTTGTTGGCACTCCGAGATCCATTTGAAGTCTTTATTTTTCTTCAATACGATGAAGAATTTTTGAAATCGCTCGGATGACCTCAATATGAACCTCCCAAGCACGATTATTCTCCCAGTCAATCGTTGCACTTTTTGAGCATTGTTGAGTACATCAGGTATTTGTTCGATTGCTGTGTAGGATCTGGATTAGCCTCGATGCCTCTGTTTGATACTATGAAACCTAAGAACTTCCTCTAGCCTATACCGAATGCGCATTTCTTCAGGTTTAGCTTGAGGTTGTAGCTGCAGAGAATATCAAATGTTTCCTGCAAATAGCTAACGTGTTTATCTGTTTTCAGGAACTTAACGATTATATCATCTAAATAAACCTCCATGCTTAGACCCAACTGATGTTGGAACATCTGTTGAGTCAATTGTTGAAAAGTGGTCCCTGCATTCTTTAAGCCGAATGGCATGACATTATAACAGTAAGTGTCGTGCTCCGTTATGAACGAAGTCTTTTCTTGGTCCGCCGGGTCCAACCGTATTTGATCGAACCTTGAGGAGACATCCAGGAAACTGAGCAACTCATGTCCGACCACCGTGTTGACAATGTTGTTTAGACGAGGCATGGGGTACAAGTTCCATAGGCATGCTTTATTTAAGTCTTTTTAATCTAAGAACATTTGAAAAGTATCAGATTTTTAAGGAAGTACTACCACGTTCGCTAGCCAGTCGGCATATTTTACCTCTCAAACTACTCCCGATTCGACGAGTCGATCCACTTCTTCTATAATAAATTAGCTTCGTTCTGCTGACACCGGGTGCCTTTTCTATTAGACGGGCTGATGATCCGGGTTAACGCTTAGATTGTAGATGGCTAATTTCGGGGGCACTCCTGTAATATCCGACCCCGACCAAGTGAAGCTACTCATATTGTCAATTAAAAATTTGACTAATTTTTCTCGGAACTCAGGGTTTAGGACAGAACCCAAGTATACCTGTTCCTTGGGGTGGTCCGGCTGACAGAAGGTCAGCTCAAGATATTCAACCGTGGATCTCCCTATAATTGATTCTTCTGGGGCGATGAATCCTCGGGGTACCCGATCTGACGGATCCTATGGACCGAAGCTTTTTGTCAATTCTTTCTTACGCTCGACTTTCAGATTGGTCTCAGGGTCGGGCATCTGTGGTTGCTAGACGTTACTCATAATCGGTCCTTCTTTCTCAGCAACCAAAGTCACTTCTGCTCGATCAAGTCCCACATCTTCCGGTACTTGGTCTATTCCCCATGGTGTCGGGAATTTCATGACCCGATGAAAGGTATATGGGACCGTCTTCATGGCATGTATCCAAGGCCTCCCAATTACTAGAATGTATGGCATTTATCATTCGAGAACATCGAATAAGGCATTCAACGAAACACCCTTTACATAGGTGGTCAGCTCGATTTGTCCTCGGGTTATCTAACTGGATAGGTTGAACCCGATCAAGATTTTTATTATCAGTATCATCAGCTCAATCAACTACATCTCCTTGATCATATAGAGATGCACTACGTTAACAATGTTACCTGGATCGACAAACACACGCTTAACATTAAATTGAAAGATTTGGATAGTTATTTCCAGTGCATCGGTGTATGGGTCCTCGATGCTTTTCCTCCCTTCCACTGAATGTGATGGGTTCTTTAGGTTCGTCCCTTTTTATTTTGGATGGGGATGGTTCTTCATTCTATCGCCTTTAGGATACTGCCCTAACTATTTCTCCTTCGGTGATCATGTTGACCATTCCCGACTGTGCTGGACGCTCTCGCAAAGTCCCAGTTCCCTTCTCCAGGACATACTTGGATCGGATGCTAAAAAATTCTTTCAGGTGCCTCCGACCCCTTTCAGCATAGATGGCTCCTGGTATCTGACTCATTCGTTCATGGAGCTCCTTCTCTAGCGCATCGAATCTTGCCAAGTTTGCTTCTGGTATTGCAGGCTTCGTCTTCTCTTTGTCTGCTACAGAAGTCCCAAGCGCCTCGACGACTTCTGGGTTGTCTGCCGGACGGCTACCCGAATCTGCCTCAAATAGCAAGTTTAAGAATTTTTCCATGTGCTCCATTATGGCGTTGTTCGATGCCAAGAACGCGGCCAGGGTTACCTCCGAAGGAGACCCTTCTCCTTTGAACATCCCTTCCACCTTAGAGTGTGGTTGTCTCTTTATCTTTTTGGGGTAACGCTTTATAGGTCGTTCCTCCCTACTTTCTGTCGAGTGTCTTCGCGCGTCCTCTCTAACCAATGGTTTGTTGAGGACCTTTTTTGGGAGCGCTATTGTCTCATCCCTTTGTTTTTGTTCCTCCAACTCCAGGTGGTTTTCCCTGTTAGAGCTTTGTAAATCCGTTGGTTATGTCCCTTGCGGGTCCTTGGTTTCGGACGGTACACTGCTTCCCGATACGTTGCTGGTTTGGTTAGCCATAACTAGGATTTTGTACGATAAACTGATTATGTTTGTACGTATGAGAGTTTCGAGCAACGAATCAGGACAACACCACAACTGTCTATCCCCACAGAGGACGCAAAACTGTTTTCCGGTGAAATAGGTTCTAACCAGAAACATAGTTAGAGATTTGTATTTTGTGGTTTAAAGACAAGTGATTTGTATTCGATCTGGAGAACCCCTCAGCGAGTCTAGTATTAAGTGGTAAAAATCATACAAGCAAATAGATAAATAAATAATATGAACAAGAGAGCTTTGATTTAGAATAAGTAATGGAAAATAATGGATAAATGCTTCTTTCAGTATATTGCTTTGAGAGAGAATGGAGCTTAGGTTACCAGTGTGAGCAAGAGAATACAAGATGTGGTTCCTTCCCTTCTAAGTCTTACATATATAAGTCAAAACTAGACTATTGTACCCCTCTAAAATTATGACAACGTGAACGTGCTGATGTCACCGCACTCACGCGCGTCGCGACACTCTAATTTAGAAGAATTGATTTGACGGGAGTTGTTGGGAGTGGAAGACAGCTGTTGGAAGCCTTAGAATCGTTTGAATCTTCGGACACGCCAATCCACCGCGGGCGTTCTCACCCAAGACAAATATAAATAATTTCAACAAACACTGTTATAATTAAATCTATACAATGGAGTATCTTTTTAAGAGGTGCAAAAATGTTAGGAGATATATCTCATATGGGGGCACAGGAATGTCTTGATACTGACTTCAAACAAAGTATATGTCCTAAAAAGTAAGACCGCAATCATCAATCAGCCCTTTCCAGCAGAATAACTTTTTCCTTCCCTTTTTCAGTTCTCCCTTTCACAATTTTCATCCAGTAATGAATTCAAGATTGAAACTTATCCCAAGAGCTTCTGAAATTCCGTGAGATTTTTTCAGCTTCGTAATCAAAATTCAAAAGACTTAAAATAACCTCTTCAAGATGAACTCAATTTTTGAAAAGAAATTCCCTTTTACAAAAATCATGCACAAGTAGACAAAACCTGCATGACAATTTGTACAGCATAGAACCATAGAGCATAACTCCTTTAATTTCCCCCCTCCATCTTCCCAATCCCTCATCTTTTTAACACGAGGAAGGGGCTAGATTTCTCTCAAAGTAATCTATTTAAACAGTCAAGTCACTTATTTAGTAATTATATGTAACTCGATTTAATATATGATTACAACATTAATTACCTAGTGAAATTAGTGGGTTTGGGGAGGGTGATGTGTACGGAGCCTTATCCCAACCTAATTAGCTTGTGAAGTTAAAGAGATTGTTTGCGATAGACCCTCGACTCAAGTAATTAAATGATACTATGTAATATGTTATAACATATTAAATTACACTAGTAATGTAATTTCTTTATTATACCGTCAACGTATATAATTTAAATCATCATTTGTTTGTTTGGCAACCCCAAAGATGGTTCTACAATTGATGGACGTGAAGGGGTTGACTATATCTCACGTTAAGAATCACCTTCAGGTTAGAGAGAAAGCTTTTTGATAGAGAATACGTAAATATTCTCCATATATTCTATAATTATTATTTTAATTTAGTTATGTAAAGTAGATATTCTCATAAAATTAGGATTATAATTGTAAATATATATATGAGAAGACTCCAAACAAGGTGAATTACACTATTCTACATGGTATCAGAGCCAAACCCTAAACACCCTCCCCACTACTCTTTCGGCCGGCTCGACCCCCCTCTCTCCTTGCTTCCGGCAGCACCCCTCCCCCTAACCCTAATTTTTTTTCTCTTGAACCACCGAAAACAACCACTTCAAGGCTACTCCCGAATCTCCCGAGGGTTCCTCGTCCACCCCCGACGTCACACATGCTCCTCCTCCCTCCTCCTCTTCTAACTCCTTTCATCCGACCTTCGTCGTAAACAATATCAAGAGCCTTATCCCTTTGGTTCTTGATCAAGAAGATGGACAATACTCATCGTGGGTTGAACTATTTCAAATACATGTTTGTGCATACAATGTCCTTGATCACATCGATGCCACCACGCCTCGTCCACCCGACGTCAACAACCCGATGTGGAAGCGGCTAGATGCAATTGTTAAACAGTGGATATATGGCACCATATCCAAGGATTTTCTTCATATTATTATGAAGACAGGTGTGTCGGCTCAAGAACTATGGACCAGGTTAGAGGAAATCTTTCAAGACAACAAACACACACGTGTCGTGTATCTGGAGGAGCAATTTAATAACACCCGTCTTGAGAATTTTTCTAATAAGTCTGCCTATGGTAAACAATTGAAAGTAGTTGCAGACCAGTTATCTAATGTTGGCAATCCGATTTCAAAAACAAAGATGGTCCTACAACTAATTAATGGTCTGCCAAAGGGTGAATACGACACACTTGCAATGATGATCCAACAGGTTGATCCCCTCCTTAATTTCAATAAGGCCCGATCACAATTACTATTGGAGGAGACTAGACGTGCCAAACAAGAAAAAATTCACTATCTTACGTGATACTTTTTTTATTTACTTCCTTTGGTCAAACTCATATATACTTTGTCAGTTTATGTATGTTGCAATTGTTCCCTCGCACCAAACTAATTAACTTGATTTAATCTGTTCTTTTCTTTTTAAATTATTTCTACTATTTATACCGTAGAATGTATTGACTGATTTGAAACTTGATATTTTTATCTAAGTAAACAGTGTCAGTTGTGAACCCTATGATTTTTCAATTATTGAGAAGTAAATGTATGCAATGATGCAATCAAGAAAAGATAGAGAAAATTCCCTTCTTCGGGAATCTTTTTATGTTATATTTGACGTTTCGTGTGTTTGCTGACTCCATATTCCACATGAATACAAGGGTGGAATAGAAATATATGAATGTTAACGGAAGTTCTTTCCCGAGGTATACGAAAAGTGTGTATTTACTGTTATTCTGGAATTAGTTGCGTTTGACGACAGAGGCAAAGCCAACGTACGTATAATTTCGATAAGGTTCATTGACTTGAAGTAACTGAAAAGTTTGACATTAGGATTACTAGAAACATTTAGTTTCACCTCTCCTCGTCAATAATTAGCTAAGCTATTGGTTCACGTGAATTCATTAATTATGAATTTAATTAATATTATAAATTAATTTGAAATCGTTATAGAAATTCGTAAATTTCAAATCTTGAATATGTCTTGTATCATATATATAAGTCTACCATATGCAAGTTTATTATTTCGAACGTATACATTGATAGTATATTTTTTTTATATTATCAGTAATAAGTTAACATGTTACTTGTCTTATCTTACTTATTACAATAATTGTTATGAAATGGTTACCTATAATTAATTATATTTTCCGTGACCTGATAGCTAGTGTATCGTAATTTTTCTTATTAAGTATATAGAAGTAAACTCATTATTCTAGTTGTTTACACCATATTGATGAATATAAGATATGAGTCTTTCATATGTACATACATTTATTTATCATCAGTACTGATGGTTAAGTGACATGTAATTTTTAACTGTTAAAATTAAATTATTTGATTTGATATAAACATAATCTTTTACGTTATTGATTCCGTCAGAAAAATTGATGTTGTATGGGCGTGGCAGGTGTAATACCTCTTTAATGTAACAACTTTGATCTTTTTCATACTGAAAATGTTGCGTCCAAATCCGACATACATCTATTAATTACGAGAATGAAGTCTAGAAATTTAAAATCTGCATAAGTAGTTATGTTTCGACGAGTTGAGATATGTCAATCATAACATCTTGAGAGATAATAGAAGTACTTGAAAATGCGAGTAAGAGAATAGAACGGATGACGTAGAGCAAATGAATTATCTCCATCGTCCTTTGACATTAATCTCTTAGCCTACTTTATTATAAGAGTGGTCAGTGGGCCGGGCTCGGGTTTGGCGGGCCGGGTCTGGCGGGGTCGGGGTCGGGGTCGGGGCGGGACGGGAGAAGGGTCGGGGTCGGGTCTGGCGGGCTCTGGCGGGGTCGGGTCTGGCGGGACTGGAGCAAGTCCCGTCCCGATCCCGATCCCGTCGGGCTCGGGTCGGGGCGGGGTCGGGCTCGGGGCGGGATACGGCGGGTTTTCATTTTTTTTTTTTTAAATAACATATGTATAAAAAAAATTAGATAGTGTAATAAAAACATCCCAAGGCTGTTTTTGTGCCTCTTATATTATTTAATAGACATATGATTTTTTTGTAATACAAATACAATTGTCTAAAATCTAAATTGCAACTTTGTGGTGTTGTCCAAAAGTTACAAATTACATAATAAAATTACAATTAAAAAAATTACATTCTCAAAAAAACCTGTTCTAATTGCTTGATGATTTCATGTGGTTCTTCGGTTGGAATTGGTATTTGTTGGTCAAATTGATCCACGTCGCTTCCACTACCTTCGGTTAAGATTTCGTTGTAGTTTTCATCATCTTCTTCGTTGATCTCCGGTTGACCGCACCTTCTCCGCTCCGCTCGTATCCAATCTCTCGAATAATACGCAATTTCCAAGTCCGTCTCCGGCTAATGAGTGTCTCGTGGTCTCCTATTTGATATCTCGCTCGCGAAAAAGCGCTTTCAAACGCGATTGACGACGCTTGAATGTTCAAAACATCTCGAGCCATCAATGAAAGTGTCGGAAAGGTCTTCTCATTCCCCCTCCAAAGATTTCGGCAAGTCTTCATGTCCATCTTCATTGATAACTTCTTGATACGATACGGTACGAACCCCGTAAAACAAAAATATCCAACTCGCTAATTTGGTTAGTAGTAGAGGTACGACCGCACATTCTATTTCTGAGGCTTTCAATACTAGCCGCAGAAACAACATGTCTTTTGTGAGGTTGTATTGAAGATGAAGAAGATGGTATGGAAGCTGGTAAGTTACTAGCATTTTCTTGTTGATAAAATCTATATATATTTTTGCATTGGTGTTCTACGCTAGACAATACTTCTTCTTTAGTTTGTTCAATAGGTGGTGGGTGATTTAGATTTTTGGGACTTGGAGGTGGTAGTACTTCTATACAATCGTAAATAGTTTCAATTAATGATTTAGTACCGTCTATTTTAATAGTAGGATTTAATACAAAACCAATAATATAAATAGAGGGAATAGGAATAAAATATTTTTTTATTTTGAGAAACATTTTTTTAATAGCTGCCTTATAAGCTGGTTTTTCCATATATTCACTAAGTAATAAAAATATTAGAGTTATATAAAATAACATAGTTGAAATAGTAGGATAATATATACCGGAAAATTCTTTTGTTGCTTGAAAAAATTTCTCTAAAAATACAATAAGTTCGGAGATTTTTTCCCAATCACTATCTAAAATCATATCACCTGGCTTTTTATTATGAGAGTTAAAAAATAAAGTTATAGGTAATTTATAGTCATAAGCAACAAGTAGTTGCTCGTATAAAGAATTTCACCTAGTGGATACTTCTTGTGGAATTTTTCTAAAAGGTAGTCCACAATCATGGCAAATTTTTTTATATTCTTTTCTACGTTGTACTTTATTACTTT
This sequence comes from Anisodus tanguticus, assembly GCA_034509755.1. NCBI lineage: Eukaryota > Viridiplantae > Streptophyta > Magnoliopsida > Solanales > Solanaceae > Anisodus > Anisodus tanguticus. Next base: position 36,537,321 of record CM067548.1, on the reverse strand, counting down.
TAAAAATAAAGTTTATAGCAAATTGTATTTTACTAAGAATGTCTTCAAAAAGTGATAGACCATCCTTTACAATTAAGTTATATATATGGCACGCACATTTTATATGAAAATGGTCTGGAAAAGAAGGAGTTAAACTATTTTTTAAAATTGTAATTGCGTAATTGTTATTAGAAGCGTTATCTAATGTAATAGTCATAATTTTATCGGTAATTCCGTAATAATCGCACACTTGATAAATATTTTCTGCAATAAAAGTACCGGTGCCTATCATCTATATATCTATACGCTAAAATACCTTTTTGCATAGACCATTTATAATCTATCCAATGACAAGTTACGGTTAAATAATCATGGCCGTTAGTACTACGACCTATATCGGACGTGATGGATACTTTGCCATTAAAATGATATAATGAAAAACGTAAATATTGTTGATATTCATGCGCGAATTTAAATACATCTCTCTTAACGGTTGATCTAGGAAAACCGTTAAAAACAGGATTATATATATCTCTAATGTAATGAATAAAATCGGGAGATGAAGGAAATGAAAAAGGCAAACCCTCCACAAAGAACTAATTTTGATATTGCTTCCCTATCTCTATGTTTATTGTATTTAGAGCCTACAATTCCCCCCGTCATAGGGTTAATTTGACCCCGTACTTGGTCCGGACAAAGTATCGGTATGTGAACCTTGTCCCGATGGAGCGGGCGTTTGCGCACCCGGTTTTGAAGCCTGGTATTGGGCATACCTAGCTGGATGAGCACTTACTACGTGTCTAATTAAACCCCCCATCCCACCGTGACCTTTTCCGCTTTTTAAATTTTAAAACATTTTTACAAATTTTACATATGGCTACTTGATTCTCTACGTCCCTATCAAAAAATGTCCATGCATCGATTTTAATGGTCATTTTGCTGGACCTCGTCTCATACTAGGGGGAATATGAGGTATTTCAGTTGAAGGTGCACTAGTGGGTGTGTTGTCATCAACATTAGTGGGTATATCATCTAGATCATCGTCTAAATTAAAGTCTTCTTGAGTTCCGAAAATAGCTCCTGGTCTAAATCTAATGGTATTGTAGGAAAATGTTGAGTATCAACAAAATCATCCTGTGTAGGAATAAGATGACTAGAAGAAGTACCCTTGCCCTGGTTGCCCCTACTAGAAGAAGCACCCTTACCCTTACCCTTAAACATACCTTCTAATCCTTCCATTTTAATTATGATAATAAATAAATAAATAAATAATTAAAGACAATAAAATTAAGTGATCTAAACTAAATAAACAGACAATAATAATTTAATGAAGGAACGAATGTACCAAACGCCGACGTGTAATCGAGAGGTTGAAAATTGAAACTTTGCTCGATGGAAGATCCTCAAGCTAGTTGCCAACTTCACTACCAATTCCCAAATGAATAAATAAAATTGAATATTTAGCAAACAATGTAGACTTGTAGAGAGATATATTGAGAAATTAGAGAGATTGTAGGAAGATTTGTGAGAAAGATGAAGAGAAAATGAGTTATTTATAGTTGAAAAATTGGGTTAAAGTGTAAATATAATAACTTATGGGTTAAAAATAAATATTAAGGGGTAGGGGGTTGGGGGAGGGGGGGGGGATAAAATGGCCGTTGGTCAACGGCCATAATCTAAAATGGTCGTTGGTGCAACGGCCATTTTTGCAAAGAGGCGGGGTCGGGGTCGGGTCTCGCGGGCCTGGGGCGGGCTCGGGTCTCGCGGGATGAGACATCGTCCCGTCCCGAGTTCGAGTCCCGCCCCCGTAATTTTTTTTTTTTTTTTGGCGGGACCGGGGCGGGCTCGAGACGGGCTCGGGTCGGGGTCGGAGTGTCCCGGCCCACTGGCCAGCCCTACTTTATTATGCGTCCAGCATGGTTTGTCAAATTTCTCAAATCTCAAAAATATCTCTTTTTCCCTTTTCGAAGTGGAAGTATATGGAGAAGTTTGCCTTAGCATTATTCTTCGAATTACGGATTTTACTCGATATTATTATTCGTGGCGAAATCAGAATTTTTCACTGAGTAGATTTAAAATATAAATAAGTAAACTCAAAAACAATTAAGAAGATTCAACCTATAGTATATATACGTAAAACAGTGACCTATTTACATAGTGTAATTTTACTGCAAAAGGGTGTCAATTGATCATCACTCCTCTTGGACAAGTAGCTCCACGAATATTATGGCTAATCATAAAAATGGACTTGATTTCTGAGATGTAAATTAATGACCCTGAAAAGTTTGACATCTACCCAAAGATGGTTTAATTCAAAATTTGAACTTGATAAGTTCGATTTTTAATTTTTTTAGTATTGAACCTCTTGTTTAAAAAAATTATGGGTTCAAATATGATATTTTATTATAATTTTAGTGAATTTTTATATGTAAATTTCTGTTCAACATAAGAATTACTAAGTTTGGATGAACCCATTGTCAAAACGCAACTTCCACCACCGCATTTTAAGGGTGGCCAGTGGGCCGGGCCGGGTCGAGTCGGGCCGGAACCGGCTGGATCGGGGCGGGGCGGGGCGGGACCGGGTCGGGACAGGCGGGATTCGCCCCCGTCCCGTCCCGTTTCCGGTCCCGTCGGAAAAGGGGCGGGCGGGATCGGGGCGGGATTTTTTTTTTTGCACTTAATTTAAAAAATAACATATATATAAAAAACTCAATAATTAAACAAGATAGTGTAATAACAATATCCCAATGCTGTTTTTGTGCCTCTTATATTATTTAATAGATATATGATTTTTTTTGTAATACAAATACAATTGTCAAAATTGCAACTTTGTGGTGTTGTTCAAAAGTTGTAAATTACATAGTAAAATTGCAATTAAAAAAATTACATTTTGAAAAAAACCTGTTATTTTTCTTAATAATTTCATGTGGTTCTTCGGTTGGAATTGGTATTTGTTGGTCAAATTGCTCCATGTCGCTTCCACCACATTCGGATAAGATTTCGTTGTATTTTTCGTCTTCTTCTTCGTTGATCTCCGGTTGACCGCACCTTCTCTACTCCGCTCGTATCCAATCTCTGAATAATACTGTAATCTCCAAGTTGTCTCCGGCTAATGAGTGCATGTGATCCTATTAGATATCTGCCGGTAGAAAAAGCACTTTCAGATGCCGTTGATGACGCTTGAATGTTCAAAACATCTCGGGCCATCATTGAAAGTGTCGGAAAGGTCTTCTCATTCCCCTTCCAGTATTTCAACAAGTCTTCACGTCCTTCTTCATTGAGAACTGCTTGGTACGATACAGAACCCTGCAAAACAAAAATATCAAACTCGCTAATTTGGTTGGTAGCGTTACGGCCGCACATTCAATTTCTGAGGCTTTCAATACTAGCCGCAGAAACATAATATCTGTTGTGAGGTTGTGTTGAAGAAGAAGATGGTATGAAAGCCGGTAGGTTACTAGCACTTTCTTGTTGGTAAAACCTATATACTTTTTTGCATTCGTCTTCTACGCTAGAAAACACTTCTTCTTTAGTTTGTTCAATAGGTGGTGGATGATTTGGATTTTTGGAACTTGGAGGTGGTAGTACTGTTATACAATCATAAATAGTTTCAATAAGTGATTTAGTGCTGTATATTTTAATAGTCGGATTTAATTCAACACCAATATTATAAATAGTGGGAATAGGATTAAAATATTTTTATTTTGATAAACATTTTTTTAATAGCTGTCTTATAAGCTGGTTTATCCATATATTCATTAAGCAATAAAAATATTAGAGCTATATAAAACAACATAGTTGAAATAGTAGGATAATATATACCGGAAAATTCTTTTGTTGCTTGAAAAAAATTCTCTAGAAATACAATAAGTTCGGAAATATTTCCCCAATTGCTATCTACAACCATATCAGCTGGATTTTGATTATGAGAGTTAAAAAATAAAGTTATAGGTTTTCTATAGTCATAAGCAACAAGTAGTTGCTCGTATAAAGAATTCCACCTAGTGGGTACTTCTTCTGTAATTTTTCTATAAGGTAGTTGACAATCGTGACAAGTTTTTTGTATTCTTTTTTTCGTTGTATTATATTATTTTTAAAAATAAAGTTTATAGCAAATTATAATTTACTAAGAATGTCTTCAAAAAGTGATAGACCATCCTTTACAACTAAGTTATATATATGGCACACACATTTTATATGAAAATGATCTGGAAAAGATGGAGTTAAACTATTTTTTAAAATTGTAATAGCATAATTGTTAGAAGAATCATTATCTAATGTAATAATCATAAATTTATCAGTTATATCGTAATAATCGCACACTTGATAAATATTTTCTGCAATAAAAGTACTAGTGTGCCTATCATCTATATATCTATACGCTAAGATACGTTTTGGATAGACCATTTATAATCTATCAAATGACAGGTTACCGTTAAATAATTATGGTCGTTAGTACTACGACCTATATCAGAAGTACTAGCCACTTTGCCATTAAAATGATATAATGAATAACGTAAATATTGTTGATATTCATGTGCAAATTTAAATACATCTCTCTTAACAGTTAATCTAGAAAAACCTTTAAAAGCAGGATTATACATTTCTCTAATGTAATGAATAAAACTAGGAGATGAAGAAAATGAAAAAGGCAAACCCTCCACAACAACTAATTTTGCTATTGCTTCCCTATCTCTATGTTTATTGTAATTAGAGCCTACAATTCCCCCCGTCGTGCGGTTAATTTGACCCTATACTTGGTGCGGGACAGTATGTGAACCTTGTTCCGATGGAGCGGGCGTTTGCGCACCCGATTTTGAAGCCTCGTATTGGGCATACCTAGCTGAATGAGCCCTTGCTACGTGTCTCATTAAACCCCCGTCCCACCGTGACATTTTCCAATTTTAAATTTTAAAACATCTTTACAAATCTACTTGATTCTTTACGTCCCTATCAAAATATGCCCATGCATCTAATTTTAATGATCGTTTTGCTGTACCTCGTCTCATACTAGGGGGAATAGGAGGCATTTCAGTTGAAGGTGCACTAGTGAGTGTATCATCTAGATCATCGTCTAAATTAAAGTCTTCTTGAGTTCTAGAAAATAGCTCCTCGTCTAAATCTAATGGTATTGTAGGAAAATGTTCAGTATCAACTAAATCATCATGTGTAGGAATATGATTCTGTCTAGAAATAGGATGACTAGAAGAAGTACCTTTGCCCTTGTTGCCCCTACTAGAAGAAGCCTGATCCCTAACCGTAAGCATATGTTTAAATCCTTCTATTATAAATTTATAATTATACTAATAAATAATTAAAGTAAATGAAATTATGCGCGCTAAATAAAATAAACATACAATAATAATTTTATGAAGGAACGAATGTACCAAACGCCGACGTAACGTCGACGTGTAATCGAGAGGTTGAAAATTGAAACTTTGCTCGATGGAAGATCCTCAAGTTAGTTGCCAACTTCACCCCAAGTGAATAAATAAAATTCAATATTTAATAGACAATGTAGACTTGTAGAGAGATAGATTGAGCGATTTAGAGAGATTGTAGGAAAATTTGTGAGAAAGATGAAGAGAAAAATGAGGTATTTATAGTTGAAAAATTGGGTTAAAGTGTAAATATAATAACTTATGAATTAAAAATAAATATTAAGGGGGTAGGGGGGAGGCCAAAAATGGCCGTTGCACAACGACCAAAATGTAAAATGATCGTTGGTGCAACGGTTGTTTGTGCAAAGGGGGTTTCGGGCGGGATCGGGTCGGGCCTGGCGGGATTGGTGCGGGTCGGGACGAGACCATGTCCCGTCTCGGTTCGAGTCCCGATACCGCATTTTTTTTAAAAAAAAATCGGGGCCAGGCAGGACAGAGGCGATGTCGGGCCGGGACCGGGCCGACCCGGCCCACTGGCCAGCCCTTACCGCATTCTACCTTCCTTTCTTTCTTTCTTTCTTTCTCTATTTTGAAGAGCCGACCCAAGCTTGGCTCGGGCCCAATTAATTAGCTAGTAAAGTTCAGTTGTGGGAAGGCTCGGCTCGGTAATGTAAATTTTTTTATCCAACTCTCAAACTCAACTCAATTCAATTGGACTTGGCTCAACCCGGTTCGACGTCCAAACCTTTGGAACTTATGAAGGGAAAAATATGTATGACACAGGCAGATGTTGGTCACGGGTTTTCAAGTTAAATTTAGCTACCTCTGGCCTGAAATTATGGCTAAGTTGGCTTTCCTCATTCTCTCGTTCACAATTTCCATCCAGCGTGACGTCCATATGTAGTCACCCAATTAAAGAACCATTTGAAGAAAATTCTCAAATTTCTTGAGCACTGTCCATAGTATTTATGCTTACGAATTCTCTCAAATCATTCCAGAGAATATTCCTGCCATTTTCTAAAACAACGCTCTTCCCGTTTTCATCCCAAACTTTTGTCCACTTACGTACAGAATTTTGGCTACATTCGGCCATAGTGGCCGTGACTGGAATTTGGGAATGGATTTCCCCCAAATTACATCTATCCAACGTAAGACATTTAGAATTTCTGCATACACCGTAAATTATAAGTATCATATGAAGATTCGGACGATGATATATGACGTGAAAAATATAATGTGTCGTCATTCTAAAACATCATGAACATACTTTGATATGTTGAGATCTCATTTAATAATCGGTATCCTCATTTATTTACAACGGTTATCACATATTTGCCACGTGTCAAGAAACTTTTAAACTTATCATTGCGCGTCGTATAGTCGGGATAACGTTAATAATGTTCTGAAACCCCCCTCCCCCCAAAAAAATAATTGTAAAGCTACTTTAGGGAGGAGGAGTTATGGTGTCCGGAAAGAGTAAAAGGAGAATTGTGGGGGGATATGGTATGTTTCCTTGAGGACATACATTTGCCTATGTCACCCTCATATTTTCCTTCTTTGGCCTCACTTCACCACTCTTCACTATCTTGTTCCTCAAATAAGTTAATTAAATTAGCTCTGCCAACTGCCAAAGAGGGTTACTATTGTACTTTTATCATAGCTAATGATATTAAGAGGCTTACATATTAATTTAAATTCGTGCAAGTGGTTCAAATAATAAGCTAAGTATATGTTATTACTTATTAGTCAAATTTTGAGAAATACGAGGCTGCATAATTTTTAAAATAATGTAATGGGTATATCAAACTTTGAGAAACAAACACTTGTATCTCATCATGTACACGCTTAATTGTTCGTAACTGACATCCAAAGGCTTCACCAAATGCCAAAAGAAGTTTTCTCACACTTGTCTTTTAGCTAATCTTAAGATTTCCTTTCATTTTTAAGTTCAATTACTAGTACTGAATAGTCATTAATGCCATCTCTTTAGGCCATTTTGGAGGGGTATGTTAAGGTTAAAACATAAAGGGTGTATTGTGGGTGGGGGGGGGGGGGGGAGGAGGAGGTGGCCTCTATGGTAGATAATTTCTCATATGAGGGCACACAAGAATGTTTTGATTCCGACTTCAACATAGAATGTCCTGTAAAGTAGCACTATCAGAATCTTTTTTTGCGGAATTATTTTTTTCTTATTCATTCTTTTTTTTAAGTCCTTTTTTTTTCACTATTTTCATCCAATTATGAGTGCAAGGTTGAACATATCACTAGCGTTTCTGAAATTCCGTGAAATTTTTTCAGATACATAATCAAAATTGAAGAGACTTAAATGAAACTCTTCAAGATGAACTCAATTTTATGTAAGAAAATCCTAGTTGTAAAAGCCTGCACAAGTAGACAAAACATGACAACAGACTCACTAATATTTATTCCCTTTTTGTTGTATACTTCAACATAGACCATAACTCCTTTTATTTCTCCCTTCATTCCAGACTACTTCTATCTTCCCAACCTCTCATCTTGTAACATGATGAAGGGACCAGAGTTGTCTGAAAATTCTTCAAAAAATTCTCCTTGTTTATCCATGAGAATTATGGAGCAGCCAATAATATTAGAAAATAACAATAATAAATCATCAGCGGTAAGACCATATGTAAGATCAAAAATGCCGAGGCTGAGATGGACACAAGACCTTCATCGCAGTTTTGTACATGCTGTTGAAAGACTTGGTGGAGAAGATCGTAAGCTTCTTCTCTATTTTTCTTTTCTTGCATGAAACTACATGCCTAGCTTTGAATGAGTTATATATATTTATGCAAGTGCGTGAAAAGGGGGACATATATTTTCCTTAATTCTTAGTTAAAGATTTACATTCCTTTTGGTTCTCTTAAAAAGAGGAGTGGACCTATATATGATGACTTTATTATTGGCTAGTATTTAATTGTTGATTTGTTGTGGTACTAATAATTAGGAGCAACACCAAAGATGGTGCTACAGTTGATGGATGTGAAGGGCCTCACCATATCTCACGTTAAGAGTCACCTTCAGGTTAGAAAAAAGGCTTTAATTCTATGGGGTTTGTAAATTCAATTTTTTTCCTTTGTTTTTTCAACGTGTCTTTAGCTTTAAGATGTATTTTTATATGAACAGATGTACAGAAGCATGAAGCATGGACAGATGATGCAAGGTATCCGTATCATTTTACTTCTTTTGATTTAAACTACATCTCTTCTATATGTTATATATATGCTTTTGTGTATATATAGTACTTGTAAGTATGGAGTTCAGGCGCACCAAATTAACTTCTTTTCATTTGGGATTCTTTTTTCTTTTTATTATTCTATCTAGTCTCTATGAGCAGCTTGAAATTTGATTTTATTATCTAAAGAGAAGCTGATGAATCAATTGAAAGTTTATGCTTAATTTGTCAATTTTTGAGAAAATAGTAAGGAAATGAGCGAGCATGATGCAATCAAGAAAAGATGGTGAAGTTCCATTTGAGGAATCTTTTTATGTTTCATCTGACCCTTCAAATATATTCCTTAGGATAACACCTTTGGGTTACTAAAACCGACTTAGAACTACTGGTACTAGACTAATAGTCTATGGCTAGCGAGGCCAAAATTGAGAATTAACTTTCCTAATTTCATCCTTTATTATTTTGGGTAGAACTTATTTGGAAGAGTTAAAAATATGTGTGAGAAATTGCAATGTGTGGTGGTGGTTGCATTTTATTACCCAAAAAAAGATTCTTTATACAGAGAAAGTATTCATATAATAGAATTAATCCAGATTCAAAATTTAAAATCAATGCTAATGATTAACTTAAACTTATTGCTTGTATACATGTTTCTTCTTCATTTTTTCACACACTATAAGTAGAGGTACGAGTTAAGCCCGAAGTAGTGCGAATTAAATTCGTACATTTATTAGACAACAAAACATTCTACTTTGGACACCAAGATCGGTTGTTACTAAATAAAAAAAAGTCCATTTTGTAAAATAATAATTTTGTGTATTTGAATGTGCGATATAAAGTCTGTTTTTATTGCAGATGAATGGATTCAAAATAATGCAATGGAATAACTTTGTACAAAGATAAATTTAATAAAATAAATGAAAGAGTATTCTTGGAGCACACAGAACGAATAGACTTAGGATAGTAATTTTTCCATACTATGCAAGTAATTAGCGGAAAAGTCCATCCCAACATATAATGCCTACTCTGAAAATCAAAGTTGCACTCTTTGATTTCTTCTACCACAAAAACACAACCCAATAGGAATAAGAATAAACTCCTGGCAAAAAGTTGTGAACAAAGAAGAAGGGTGTAGTAATATATTTTGAAGGATGACAGTTGACATTTTAAGAAGCCAGGCGAACAAGTTCTTATTATGTGTGCTGCTGTAGAAAACCTTTTATAATTAAGGCTTATGAATTCAACTTCCTCAAAGACGGCCAATAGTTAAGAGTTTGGAACCAATTCAAATGAATGGACACACCTTTTAGAAATGACATGGCTAATCAGATTAGTCCCTTTATTATTTTAAATATTATTACAAAATAATACTCATATATATAAAACATGGACTAGTAATTTTTAAAAAAGGACTAGTTTGGCATTTATTTTGAAAAGATGAAATGTGATCTCTTGGCCTCTTACAATTTGAATAGAAGAAAATGACATTTTTCAAATATCTTACGTGTTTTTTTCAGATCTCTTATGTATAAAAAAATGAAAATCTCTTGTAAAAAAGTCTTAAAACTAAAAAAAATAATATAAAAGGCCAAAAAAACATTTCTCCCAAAAGAAAATGTTATGTCCAAGAATGAAAATAATACATCTTATAAAAATGAAATCTAGAAATTCAGACTCTGCATAAAATATATAACTGTAGGGATTATATTTGAGAGTGATAAGATCATAAGATTCATAACATCTTCAAATAGTTAATTACCACTATTTCATTAGACCTTTTTTTTCGGGTTACAGCTGAAGTTAAAGCTGAAGCTGCAAATGCGAGTAAGAAGAATAGAATGGATGGCTCAGTTCATTACTCCTATAATGGCCAAGCCTTCTTTGATGTCCATCCTAATTCCACTGTAACCAGTAACTATTTGGACCTTGCCTCCAGGCCTTCTGTTTTGCCTCCTACATGGTACGTTCGTCTAATTTCATATCTTTTTTCTTCTCCCACATCTACTAATTCATTGAAATTTCCTTTTTATATTAAAATAAAAATATATTTTCTTATGGATTTGCTGAGTTTAATCTTTATACACTGACAATGTGAAAATCTTTTATATATATATATAATTAATGTGACTCAACGTTATAATTAATAAGTATATATCTATCTATGACTGCATTATATAAGTTAGACTCTTTATATAAGTTAAGACTCTTTCTTACTCATTAACAAGTGAATTAGTAACCTGTTAAATTACATCATCATAGCTGTTAGTGCATATAATTGCAACTCCTGCTTAATTAATTAGGCATATATTTTCTTGGTTACGCATAAACACTAAAATGGAACGGCATTGCCTTCATCCCTTTCCCTTGTTTCAATTGAATAGGAAACAGGTGCAAGATACGAGGGAAAATTATAGTAAGACCATGAGATTGGAAAGACGGTCCAACCCAGCTTGCAACATGTTCAGGGATTTCTTCAATGGCTGCAGTGTTCAAGTAATTAACGAAATCCTTCGCTCTTTATAACTAAACTTCCTCAAGTTGATACAATAAATTGGAAGCAATAGAGTGGTGTGACTACTTCACTAATTAGAACTGTTTTGTTCTTTGCAGGATGGTAATGATGGAAATAAAGTGGTAGTAGAATATGGTAGCAGTTTGTCAACTTATAAGCATCCAGCTTCAATTATTGATACTGAAGAAGAGGAAGACTCTGGTAGCACCATGTCCTTAGAGCCATCTGCCAGTTTAGATCATGTGAATAATATCTCTCTTGAGCTCACTCTTGGTTAACCACCCTTGGTTATCCTAATTTCACTCTCAAGTCCTTGAATTTTGTCATATAATTAATCAAGCTAACTAGCTAGACCTTGATAATTTTGTACTAATTTATCAGTTTATAAACGAACTGAGAATCGTTTAAACTTACTTTAATCTTTTATTTGTTATAACTACTGATTCTGAGTAGGTGTATTATATCTGAAGAAGATCACACAACTTGATTTAGTTTCAATTTTTTTATTTTCCAAGTTGAAGTACATATAAAGAAGAATGTCGTCTCTTAGTGTTAAAGTATAAAGGAGATTACTTACAAGCTAAGTGAGGCTGTTTCTGTAATTTCCTATTATAAATAGTTATAACTAACTATTCAATTAGTTAGTTAAGAAGGTAGTTAAGAAGTTAAGCTAAGTACAATGTTAGATTACTATATAAGTTGTACTCTTCCATTGTATACGAACTGATTCATTTTCATCCTTCTTTGAATATTAAAGATCAAGAATTCTTCTCTCAATAATCTTCATGGTGTCAGAGCCCTCTTAGCTGTGATTCGTAGCTAAGGAGAGGTCGATCTGTGTTTGTTAATTTCCGCAAAAGAAAGCAGATTGATTGCCCAGAAAAGTTCGATTCCAAATTCAGAAATCTGAAATGGAAACTTCTAAAGAACAAGCTAGGATCAATCTTCAATAAAATCTCAACAATAATTCAATTGATTTGAATCAGAATTCGAGTTTTGGAGTGAATCAAAATAATGGAGTCTAGCCACAAAATTTGAATAATGGTGGTGTTAGGGCTAATTCAACTACTGGATCAATCTTGGGAGATCAATGTATCGATTACTGAAAGAAATAATCCCCTTGATTATTTTCATTAATTGACAAGTATATATACAAGTTACATATTTCCATAATAGGAGAATCTTATTCCTATTCTACTCCTAAAACATTATTCTATCATAATTCTAACTATACAATTATGGTAAGTGTACAAGACTAATTAAAGTAACTTTTACACTACAATATTACAACAATATATACCATATATACACATCCTATACAACCCATGATGGGCCACTGGTTACTGCCCGTGATGGGCCAGTGATGGGCCTTATCCGAGACTGCTTTGCTCAATATGCCCGTGATATACACTATGTATACACTATGTATATCACGGGTATATACCCTGTTTAACACACCCCCGCAGTCATAGCGGGCAATTTTCGAACGCTGAGACTGTCCCTAAAATCTTCAAAGAGTACCGAGGGAAGACCCTTTGTAAAGATGTCTGCAACTTGATATCGTGACGAGACATGACATACGCGTACCTGACCCCGAGCAACCTTTTCACGGACAAAGTGAATGTCCATCTCGATATGCTTAGTGCGTTGGTGCTGAACCGGATTACCTGACAGGTAGATGACACTAATATTATCACAATACACTAAGGTTGCCTTCTGAATGGGACAATGAAGCTCTAAACGCAAGTTACGTAACCAACATGATTCTGAGACCACATTAGCTATCCCTCGATATTCTGCCTCGGCACTTGAGCGGGATAGAGTCGCCCGACACTTCACAGACCAGGAGATCAAGTTGTTGTCAAGGAATATACAATAGCCAGACGTAGACCGTCTGGTGTCTGGACAACCACCCCAATCAGCATCTGTGTATGAGACAAGTGTGGATGTCGATGAAGGATACAAATGCAAACCATAGTCCAGTGTACCCTGAATATACCGAATGATGCGTTTGATTGCATTCATGTGCTCAACTCTTGGATCATGCATGAATAAACACATCTGTTGAACAGCATACGTAATATCTGGTCTGGTAAATGTAAGATACTGAAGGGCCCCTGCAAGACTGTGATAGCGGATCGGATCCTCGTAAGGGACGCCGGCCGTGGCACCAAGCTTGGGCTTAGTATCAACTGGAGTGGAAGTGGACTTACAGGATGACATCCCGGCTCTCTCGATGATCTCAGTTGCATACTTTCGTTGAGACAAAAACAATCCATCTGAATGACGCTTGACGGCAATCCCCAAAAAGTAACTCAATGGCCCTAAGTCTTTCATAGAAAACTCAGAGCTGAGATAGACTGGCGTAAGGCATCGGAAGAGGCAGTCAAAATGATATCATTTACATACAACAGAATGTAGGTCAAGGACGAACCACGATGGTAGATGAACAACGAATTATCTGACCGGCTGTGAGTGAACCCAATAGTCGACAAATAGTCAGCAAACCTTGTATACCAGTCCAGTGGTGACTGCTTAAGCCCATATAAGGACTTCTTCAACAAACAGACATGATGAGGATGGTTGGGATCCCTGAACCCCAATGGCTGATGCATATAGACTATTTCCTTAAGATCACCATGTAGGAATGCGTTCTTGACATCCAACTGATGAATAGGCCACGCCTTTGAAAGAGCCAAGATAAGCACAATGCGAATGGTAGCCGGCTTGACCACCAGACTAAACGTCTCACCACAATCTATCCCAACCTGCTGAGTTTTACTATTACCCACAAGCCGTGCCTTATGTCGAGCGAATGAACCATCTGAATTTTCCTTATGAGCAAAAATCCACATAGACCTGATAACATTAATACCAGAGGGACGGGGGAATAACTCCCACGTCTTATTATCAATAAGAGCATTATATTCATCAGTCATAGTAAATTTCCAATTCGGGTCGTTTAAGGCAGACACAGGATTACGGGGCAAGAGGGATTTAGAGATATTAGAGATATTAGAATGTAAATTAAAATGTGTTTTAGGTGTAAAAATACCCCGCTAACTACGAGTGACCGGTCCATGACTCGAGGATGAATTGAGTGAATTTTGGGAATTTACTGGGCTCGGGATGGACTGGCTAGCAGGCAGTGGGCCTGCTGGCCCAAAACTGTACGCATAAGCTGGGCCGAGAACGGAATCGGGACCGCACCGGGCTTCTAGTAGTGGGCTGGACTGGCCCGATCACTGAAACTGGCCTAGTTAGAGGACTGGGCAGTGCTGACCGAGACGTGCCAGTGGGACCAACGGGCAGTGGGCCCACTGGAGAGTTTTGGGTGCGGGAGATGTCCGAAAAATGCCAAATAATATACGAGGATATTTGGTCATCCAAAAAATTATACAAACTAGGCTCGGGAGTATGAACTTTCGTTAAAGGAAATTGGGTTTCATTAAAAATGACATGACGATTAATTATGATTTTCTTGGAGGATAAATCAAAGCATTTGTAACTACGATGATTAGACGGATAACCCAAAAACACACACGGAGTTGACCGAGCCTGAATTTGTTGATTGTGGTGGATGGGAATAACGGATAACACAAGCACCCAAAGACCCGAAGATGAGAATACGACGGGTTCTTATTATATAAGATTTGGAGGGGGAAGAATATGTCAGACCTTTGGAAGAAATTATATTAAGGAGATATGTGGCCATTTGTAGAGCATGATGCCAAAAATATGGGGGAATGGAAGCATGAATTAAGAGAGTTCGGACAATGTTATTTATGGAACGAATTTTACGTTCGGCTTTCCCATTTTGTGAAGATGTATGAGGACATGAAAAACGAAAATTGATCCCATTATTAGCACAAAACTCCCGAAACTCCATATTGTCATACTCTTTCCCATTATCACATTGAATATTTGTTATTTCTCTTTCGAATTGGGTACGAATGAACGCTCTAA
This sequence comes from Anisodus tanguticus, assembly GCA_034509755.1. Classification (NCBI taxonomy): domain Eukaryota; kingdom Viridiplantae; phylum Streptophyta; class Magnoliopsida; order Solanales; family Solanaceae; genus Anisodus; species Anisodus tanguticus. The sequence goes on along the minus strand of CM067548.1, from coordinate 36,522,287 downwards.
ATTTTATGAAGACTGAAAACACTTGTGATTTATTCGCAATTGGAAACGTCCACAAAAATTTAGAATAATCATCTAAAAAGAGAACATAATATCGATAACTCAACGAACTAAGAACAGGAGACGTCCATAGGTCGCTATGAATAATATCAAATGGCATTGAATTATGAGAATTTGAGTCTACAAATGGCAACTTAACAATTTTTCCTAACGAACAAGATTGACAAATTGGAGTACGACTCGTACCCTTACACGAAATAAAACTATTTTTATCTAAAACTGATAAAATAGAGGATCCCGGATGACCAAGGCGAGCATGCCACAAGGAAGGAGAAATGGCTGCAAAGGCTGATGGAAAAACTTGACTCGATAGACTGAAACCGGGCATGATAGGATACAGATCTCCCCTACTATCACACCTCATGAGATGACTCCCCGTCTTGAAATCCTTCACAGAGAAACCAAACGAATCAAATTCAACAGAAATGGAATTGTCAATGGTGAACTTTCGGACAGACACTAAGTTTTTAATCAATTTGCGGGCATGTAAAGTATTTTTCAAGATAAAGGTGGATTGGGGGGAGACAACGTTTTTTTACCATAACCTTGAATTGAAATAAAGTTACCATTACCAACAATTATACCCCAAGGGTTGCTCAAATTGGAATAAGATGAGAGAGTACCTGAATCGGAAGTCATGTGGGTAGTGGCACCGGTGTCCATATACCAATTTGGGTCCGGTTAAGTCAAACCCAATGTGTGCATCGCAGCCTCGATATCGGTTAGAGTGGGGCCTGCTGCGTGGTGGGCTTGCGGAGGTTGGGGTCCAAGTATTCCAGGATGGGACTGAACTGGGCCGTAGCTGCTGGGCCACTGGCCAGTGGGTCGCCACTACTGATTGTTGGGCCTGAAAGGCTGGCCAGCCCACTGGCTTGCGGTAGTTGCTGGAAAGTAGGGGCTGCTGGCCCACGGCCCACTGCCATGGGCCCCACTACTGGGAACAGGAGGGTGGTGGGCCACTGTACACTGGATGGGACTCACTGCCTGCTTGCTGACCGCCGGAACCGCCACCGGAACCGCCACGTTTGCCCCCGCGGTTTTTGTTATTATTCTTACGATTATTTTTGCCGCCGCCATGAGTATGGTTTTGGCCCGAATTATCAACAAACCCCAAGAACTTGGGGAGGACGCCATCATGAAGACGGGGCTTGCTCCGGTAGCCACCTTTTTAGCCAAACCGGTTTCTTCCAAAGTAAGCATGGAGCGGGCTTGATAAAATGTGGGAAGAGGGTTGCTTTGACGAAGGAGAGTTTCAACGCCATTATAGGCCTCTGAACGGCCAGCAACCAATTGTAGAACCAGACGATTATTTGTTACAGGTGCGCCAACATTACGGAGTTGATCCGCTAACTCCTTGAGTTTCTTGCAATATGCAGATACGTTTGAAATTCTTCCATGCGAACTAGAGAGAATTCCTGCTCGAGTGTGACGGCACGTGAATGTTGGTTATCTTGGAATATGTCACGCAATCTATTCCAGGTAACCATAGCCGTGGTATCTGGGTTAATAATCATCTGTAAAAGGTCAACCGAAATAGTAGAATAGATCAACTGGAGAATGGAAGCATCAAGAGTAATCCATAACTGAGGATCCTCCGCGGGAAGAGGTTTAGCGGGAGGAATTATGTGATGGCTAACTTGATGGGAGATAGCGTGAATTTTAAACAATTCTGCCCACGTCGCATATTGAACATTTTCCATCTCAAGCACAATAGGGATACTGTTCTTGACGTCAGAAACCATGAGGGCAGGATGATAATTGTTCTTAGACATATTGAAAGAACAAAGAAGTAGGGGAAATTTGGGAATAGTAAGAGAGATTTTGAGAGCGGAAGACAAATTTTGGAAGAGAAAACCCGAGGGGGGTGGGGTTCGGCCGAAGGGTACAAAATTTTGTTAGACCTAGTCTCTTGATACCATGAAAGAAATAATCCCCTTGATTATTTTCATTAATTGTAAGGTATTTATACAAGTTACAAAATAGGAGAATCCTATTCCTAAAACGTTATTCTACCATAATTCTAACTATACAATTATGGTAAGTGTATATCCTAATTTATGGTAAGTGTATATCCTAATTTAGGTAACAAATACACTACAATATACACAAAATATACTTTCTTAATATACAAGTTTAGCCACTGCCCGTGATGGGCTTGACAGCAATACCCGTGACTGGGCCTCAGCCACTGCCGACGCTGGGCCTCTTCATTCGGTACCCGTGGTATACACTATGTATATCAAGTGTATATCACGGGTATATTACCTTGTTTAACACCATGAACTCAAGAAACTTGAAGATTGAAGGATTGCCATGTTTTCTTTCGCCAATGAGATGTTAATTGATTTAGGATGAAAAAGTTTCTTGTGTAGTAGAGAGATTATGGTGAAAAGGAGAGAAAAGAGATCGATTTAGTTGTGATTATAGAAAAGAAGACCGGATATGGGACATATATATAGGGAGAGTTGACATTGAAATAAGACTTGACTGAAAACAATAGCTAATACCTAATATACTAAGTTTGAATTGAACGGGTACATGGCCAAGACACTTTCTTATTTGGCTTCCGTTAATTTTGGATCTCACGAAAATTTTCAGCCCCCTTTGTTTATTTGTCATGGTTTCATGTTTTGACTGCTTGCACATGCCCTATATTGACTTTCAACATAGGAAAACTTTTATGGTGTCCCAATTTAGAAACCGCCAACCTGATGACCAACTAAACTTTCTGTCCAAAGTATATATTTCATGCATGAGCATAAACGATCACTTTATTCTTTATATTATGGAATAACATTAAGCATCATCAAACACATTTTTGAAGTAGTAAAAATTATACAATTTTTTGACTCTGCATTTTGATATGTTTATAGACTATGGATACATCATGTTCAAGATAATCTGAATTGTCTTAAAGACTAAAGAGTCAACATCTACTTTTTTCACGATAAAATTTGTTACGTCACATTACCCGTATTACGAATTTGTGAATGAATTTAGTATCGCTGTATCGCATGAGACCCAAAAAGAAAAGAAAAAAAAAGATATTGAAGACTCTATTCTAGTCTAATTATAATAGTTTAGTCTATTTATGGTACAATTGTAATTATGGTAAATATAGGATTTGTAGTCCTATTGAAATATGGTTACTTATAAAATTAGGAGAAGGAGAACATTACTTTTATATAAGGTCATTATGATGAATACAAAGTAGAAAAGAATTCTCCTATTAATCTTGTCTCTCTAAATTCTTGTCTCTATCTCGATTTTAACATGGTATCAGAATCACGTTAGAAAGAACACCAAAATCTTAGAATAATGGCAGGTGACGGTAAAGAAACTGGCGATAACGGCAAAGGAATCGCTGGTGAAGAAAACAAAATTCAAAGAAAAACAATCTTTCCCTACGACATTACGTCGAATGATAACCCATGAATTGTGGTGACACAAGTCCAATTGAAGGGCAAAAATCATGAAGAATAGGCTAGATCCATGAGGATAGCCCTGAGAGCAAGAAAGAAAAATTTGGCTTCGTCGACGGTACAATAAAAAAGTGGACGAAGAGTTGCCGGACTTGGAAGATTAGTGGACTATAAACTCATTGTTGGTGTCGTGGATCCACAACACCATAGAACCGATGCTTCACTCAACGATTACACATAAAGAGGAAGTGGAAGAATTATGGACAAGCATCCGAGAGCGGTTCGCCTTTATTAGCGACCCTCGAATGTAACAACTAAATGCGGAACTAGCGGAGTGCAAGCAAAAGAGAAGGACCATAGTGAATTACTATGGAAAACTCACTAAGATGTGGGAGGAATTGGCTAATTACGAACAGACTCTAACTTGTACGTGCGAAAAGTGCACGTGCAATCTAGGAACAGTCCTAGAAGCCAAAAGAGAAGAAGAAAAAGTGCATATTTTCCTCATGGGATTGGATGAGGGAATGTATGGAACTGTGAGATTGAACATATTGGCCCAAGAACCGTTGACATCATGGAACAAGGTATACTCGAAGTTTGTGCAAAAAGAGCGTGTGAGAGAAATCACACGAAATACAGAGGACCGGAGTGACCATGGTTTTTGACGTACAAGGGAGAAACCCTTATCGTGACCGAAGTGAAGGAAAAAATGATGGTGCATTTTGCACACATTGCAAGAGATTCGGACACGTTGTGGATGGATGTTTTCGACTCATTGGTTATCCGGATTGGTGGCCGGGAAATAGAAAATGAGACGAGAAAATTGGAGAAAGAGGACGAGGACAACAACAACATCATAGGAGTGGACTAGGATCTGATCATGGTAGAGGTAACTACCGAGCTAACGCCATAATTTCTAAATAAGGAACTCAGGTGGAGATAGAAAATGGTGAACACATACGGCATATGACTTCATTGTTTGAGAGATGAGATCCGGAAGACTGTGATTCACATGTTGAATTCCCAGAGAATAAACTCGAATGAAAAGATGGATAGTAAGATTGAAAACTCATCGTGGATCATAGAATCCAGAGCTACCAACCATGTGACAGGTAATCCAAAAGAATTGAGAAATACGCGAGACATTCCTAAGTGTCTGATTGGTCTTCTGAACGAAAGTAGCTCGGTGGCTATAAAAGAATGAACATTATATCACAACTAGTTGAATATTTAGATTGTGATGTGATATTTAAAAAAGTTATGTGTGCTATACTAGACTCCACCACGAGAAAGCTGATTGGAAAGGGTGAACGTCAATGTGGACTTTACTTTTTTTGGAATGTGCCGCTGATATGGGCTATGAAGGTAGAGGCAATTGATTGGTTCGATCGTTGGCACAAAGGGTCATCCTTCATCACAAGTAACAATGTCTATTACGACATTAGGCTTAAATAAAATTGGTGATAAATCAGAAAGAGAATGTGATGTATGTCAACGGGCAAAGCAAACGAGAAGTGTTTTTCCTTTAACTGACAATATTGCTTCAGATACTTTTAGGATGATTCATTGCGATTTATGGGAACCATATAGAACCCATTGCTCTTGTGGTGCTTCATATTTTTTTGACTATTATGGATAACCGTTCACGAGCTGTGCAAATATTTCTCTTAGTTGATAAGAAATAAGTGTCCCAAATCTTGAAGAATTTCTTCGCCTTGGTGGATAGACAATTTGGTAAGAAAGTAAAGATTGTTAAAAATGATAACGGAACTGAGTTCACATGTATGAAGACTTACTTCTTCGAACATAAAATTCTTCTCCAAACATCTTGCACATGATAACCACGACAGAATGGAAGAGTCGAAAGAAAACACTATCACATTCTTAATGTAGCGCGAGCATTGAAATTTTAGGGTCATCTTCCGATCTAATTCTTCGGAGAATGTATTTTGAATGCGGGGTATTTGATCAATAGAACACCATCTTCGGTGATGAAGGGATAACCCCCTATGAAATTTTATATGGGGAAGCGCCTCTGTATAATTATTTAAGGGTGATAAGGTCACTATTCTTTGCACACACAAAGGGAAGAACGAGGGAGAAGTTTGAGAGTCGGAGTCGTAGGTACGTCTTCTTAGGATACCCTTACGGAAAGAAAGATTGGAGATTGTATGACTTAGAGAACGATGAATATTTAGTCTCAAGAGATGTTGACTTCTACGAGACTAAGTTCCCATTTGCTGTAGGATCGGGTTTCTTGAGCGACAATATAGAAGTGATCCCAGATAAAACGGAGGAAGAAATAAATCAACACGACTTCAAAGAAGACACGATTGATAATATAGGTACGAACGATACTTGGATAGACGAAGTACAGACACCGGACAGTGAACCTATGGATCAGCCTGCATTAGACCGGACAGATGCCGATCTAGATAAAGAAAGCATAGAGGAAGTACAAACTAAAGGTAATGAGACTACCAAAATGCCACCGGAAGAATAATTGGATTGGGGTAAACATCTGAAGCATGAATCGACTCATTGTGCGACTATGTCACAGAAACATTCCTGGAAAAAAGTCCATCAACGCGTCCTCCCAATTATCAACAACCCTCAGGTGCACCTTATCCTTTAGCTAACTATATATCATGTGATAATTTTTCCTCGCAACACCAAAAGTTCCTTACAGCAATTACCACAGGAAATGAACCAAAAACCTTCTCGGAGGCAATGAAAAAAAACATTAAAAAATAGCCATACAGCAAGAGATCCAAGTGTTGGAGGATAATGGAATATGGACACTAGAAAATTTTCCACTGGATAAGAAAGCGCTCGAATGTAGATGGGTGTACAAAATCAAGTACAATTCTGATGGGACAATCGAGCGTTATAAAGCTCATTTGGTCATCTTTGGAAACAAACAAGAGGAAGGAATTGACTATAACAAAAATTTTGCTCCGGTTGCTAAGGTAGTAACTGTTCGGACCTTTCTGGCTATTGCGATTGCGAAATTAGGAGTTGCATCATATGGATGTGCATAATGCTTTCTTACACGGCGAGCTTACCGAGGAAGTTTATATGAAATTGTCACCGGGATTCCGTGTTCCTAATCTGGGGCAAGTATGTCGACTTCGAAAATCTTTGTATGATTTGAAGCAAGCTCCAAGGTATTGGTTTGCGAAATTATCAAGTGCTTTGATGAAATATGAATTCAAACAGTCATACTTAGATTATTCTCTATTTACTATGTATCCGGGAGGTATGCAACTTAACGTCTTAATATATGTGGATGACTTAATTATATCTGAAAATGACCATAGTGGCATTAAACGATTCAAAGACTATCTCCACACCTGTTTTCACATGAAGGATTTAGGCCCTCAGAAGTATTTTCTTGGAGTTGAAGTTGCACGTGGACCAACCGAGTTATTTCCCTGTCAACGTGGATATAAGCTCTGAGTCCGAATTATTGGGACTAAACCAATCAATACTCCTATGGAACATAATCATGATTTGGCGTTGGCCAGAGGAGCCAATTTGGGTGATCTGGAACTATACCATCGTTTGATCGGTCAATTGATATACCTTAGTTTTACGCGACCCGAGTTGTCATATTGTGTGCATGTTTTATCCCAATTCATGCAGCAACTGAAGGAAGCACACTGGAATGCAGTTATCCGTGTGGTGCGTTACTTGAAGAAGAATCCAGGAAAATGCATAATGATGAGAAAAGATTGTGATCTTCAATTATATGAATGGTGTGATTCAGACTGGTCCGGATGTTCGTTGATTCGGAAATCACTTACAGGTTGGTTTATCTCCCTCGGGAATTCTCATGTGTCATGGAAAATCAAGAAGCAACATATTGTCTTCGGCTCGTCAGCGGAGGCTGAATACAGATCGATGCCAATGACTGTTTGTGAGTTGAAATGACTAAAGGGAATTTTTCATAGTGTGGGCGTTGAACACAAGTCTCCGATTAAAATGTATTGTGCCAATTAAGCAGCTTTGTATATTGCCCGAAATCTGATATTTTATGAACGGACTAAACACATTGAAATAGACCGTCACTATGTCCGAGACGCAATCCAATCATGTACAATATTCCCCAGTCATGTGTCAATCAATGAGCAAAGTTAGCTAATGTGTTTACAAAGGCTTTGAAAAAATCGCAACATCAATATTTACTTAGCAAGTTGGACATTCGAGACCCTCACGTTCCAACTTGAGGAGGGGGGTATTGAAGATCCCATTCTAGTCTAATTATAATAGTTTAGTCTATTTATGGTACAATTGTCATTAGGGTAAATATAAGATTTGTAGTCTTATTGGAATAGGGTTGCCTTATAAAACTAGGAGAAGGAGAACCTTATTTCTATATCAGGAGGTTATTAGGATGAATACAAAGTAGAAAAGAATTCTCTCATTATTCTTGTCTCTCTAAATTCTCATCCGTATCTCAATTTTAACAAAAGATTGAAAGAAATATATATATATATATATATATATATAGACATACATAAACTTTATGATATACAAATAAAAAAAGTTACTTTAGCTGTCCTATTTTATGTCAAGATGTTACTATTTCGGTAATCAAATAATTTTTTCTTTAACTATACGTTTCTCAATTTTTAGGTACTTTGAATCAGCAACTATCTTGACTTGTAGTATTCTTCATAAAGTTTCAAAAATGTAAATTTTGTTTTAAAATATTTGAAGAATCTATATCCAAATTCATAGTCAAAATTAAGTGTTTTGACTTTTATACTTTGAATCTCTTCACATAAATTGGGATAGAGGACATAATGCTTGCTAGTGTATTTCCTCAAATATCCATACACCAACCAAATAATGTATTATATTAATTTACATAAAAAAGTATTATATTATGTTGATTTTTAGACATTGCACACCTCTATTGAAAGATCAACCAAACGGCACCTAAAGGGTTGCTTGGTTTAGAAACAAGTGATGCATGAAGTGTAATTCAGAGATGGGTAGATAGATTCTTACGAGCATTGTAATGCATTGATTATTTTTTATTAGGTTTTTGGCTTTTGTACTAAAAATGGGTATATATATATATATATATATATATATATATATATATATATATATATATATATATTGAAAGGATATTGATAATGTGTTTGAGGTAAAAAAAGGGTAATTCTATTTATAAGTGTTTATCCATGTATTGGTATCCCTTATTTCTATATGAGGTATAAAATAATACATCAATTAATATATTAAATTGTATGAGGATTAGCTATGCGCAAAATCCCAAATACAAACCAAACACTAGAACAAGCAATAACAAACTTTGTATCATGATTATTTCATCTTATAACTCAACTAATGAGTCCCAAGTATATATATATATTGAAAGAAAGGATTGATGAGTCGGAACAAAGCTGACAAAGTGAAAGAGTTAATTTAAATTCCTTAATATCTAATATATGAAAATGTAAAGATATGAAACTTGAGTCTAACTCAACCTCAAGAGGGTCATTTGCACTTTTCCCCCTATTTTGTGTTGGTATTTAATTGTTGCCTCTAAATGCAAATAACTTTTTTCGCGGAGCATAAGTTTATATTTTCGTATCATAACATCACACAAGTTATGCCTCCCGCCTTAAAGAACTTATGACGGCTGGGCGTAAGTTCAATTTTGAAGAGCAAAAGTTGAAGATCAGCTCATTTAAAGGGCAAAAATTGAAGATCAGCTCATTTAAAGGGCAAAAATTGAAGACCAGCCCATTTGAAGGGAAAACAGTGCAACTAAATGACCCAAGAGCTAGCTCATGAAGGGAGGATTGCCTAAATTCATATAAACAAACTAATTACCCAACCAATATGAGACTCTAACCCACTCTAACATTATTTGGTCATGCCTTATATATAGAGAGAATTTAGTATGTATTATTTTTGAAAGCTTGTGAAAGATAGATTTAGTAATATGCTTGTGTTTTTTAGTATGATGTTGTTATTGTGATTGGTTCTTTATCTACTTTTTTAAATAGTAACATCGCTTATGAAAAATTCTGTCGTACGTCACTAATTAGAAAAAATAGTTAAATAAAGAGATGATTCATTCCTCATGAAGTCAAGAAATAAGATCACGAATCAAGACATTTGCAGCTTGCAATATGGCCTGAGAAAAGAGAAGCTGTTACATATAAGCAATTAACAAATGAATCAAAAGAATGAGTTAGCCATACTATTGTCTCTATGCGTTATACAATAAACAGTTCAAACTTTAAAAAAGCTTGCTTGCAAACTCGTCTAAATTTTCTGCTTTCCATGATGAAGAAGCTGCAAGATCTCTTAGGTCTGACAAGCTCCTTCCTAACTTCAAAGCCACTTTCATTTCCAACACTTCACCATTTTCTCTTCTGTCCATTTCTGTTTCTGTCAAGTTAGATTCAATGGACTCTTGCATGTACTCGAAGAAACCAGCATTGCTCCTATACATCTCGAATACCATTCCAACTTGTCCACCATGCTCAATTGTATTAACTACGCTTGCCAATGCGCCACCAACAATTCCAAGCATAGCTGCCCAGTTAGATCCATGAGAAGGAGAAGATTCTATAAACATTGACCCTATTGCTGCTAGGCCTGTGAGCAAAGGACCAGATATTGCTAAAAGCTTGTTCAATTTCAAGGCCTTTTTCCCCAGGCTAATATATTCTTCTTGGTCTTTACTGCCCAAAACACCCATTATTTCTTTCATTTCCTCCTCCAGTTTACTGTTCCATCCATTCCACTCGTTTTCGGTATTATCACTTGCTCTTTTGGGCTGTCTTCGACGTTGTTGAGGCCACCAAACAGCAGGTTCAACAGAAGATGGAAACTTCTCTAGCATTACGCCAAGAAGAGGTAGTGGGTAGGCCTTGTCAAGAGCCAAGACTTTGTCCATGGCTTCTTTGACATCAATAGCAGAAGGGTGACCGATTGATAAACTTGTTTCAATTTGGTTATGGAGATCTTGGAATAGCCTTGTCGCGTTTCTTTGTTCTTCAGCAAGCTGGGAGGGTTGAATCTGGTTGATGGTCGTCAACATGCCAGTAGCAGCCAAATACATCAAAGTGGATGACATCTTTAGTCCCACAATAGCATCACCACTGCTAGCTGCAATGCCAGCCATTGTAGCAGCAGCTAGAGTTATGCCATTAATGGATGTCAAAAGCATACTGTTCCATTGGCTTCTCTGCTCTCCAATATTCCTATGCATCTCCACTCTATCTGCAACTGCCTCCTTGATAGCATAAAGCTTCTCGATAACCAGCAGATCAGGACCATCATTATCACTTTGTATTCTTGATGGGCTAAGCAGTTCCTCAACTGGATTGCTGGTAAATTGTTCATACCCTGATATTCCTCTTCTTTGAATTAGCCCAGGGAGGGAGATTTTGATTGTCTGAATCTTGGGAATATTAATCTTAGCTGTAATGGTTCCTCCTCGACAAGATGAAGACGAGGTAGCAGAACAAAACGAAGTCAAGAAACTTGAAGCTTGAAGAGTTGCCATATATTTTCTCTAAATCTGTTGATATGTTAAAGATTGGTTTAGGCTAGTAAAATTAGAGGGAAAAAAACGAATCTCCTTTGAACTCTTTGTTGCTATACTGAATGGTTATATGTTTGTTATTATGGCAAAGGAGGGGTTGGAGATGGCATATATATAAGGGAAGTTGGTGCATGATAGAAAATACTAGTTCTATTGTAGTTTTGTTTTTTCAGCAGTTGAATTGAATGGGTACTTGGCTAATTAGACTATGTTTTTGGGGTTCAGTCTTGGTAATTTGGCGCAGTCACAAGCTTTGATATTGTCTTTGTTGTCAAGTATAATTGGCTGCTTTGACATTGACTTTCAACACAAACTTTTGTAGGTTAATTATGAATTTTGAAACGGCCAACCCCAGGGGTTTTCATTTTCTTGGAAACATATATTCTCTATTAGGATATACAATAAAACCTCTATAAATTAATATTCTATAAATTAATAAACTCTCTAAAATAATAAAATTTTCCGGTTCCGACTTGAGCCTTTGTAAAAAAATCATCAAATTCGATAAGATAATAAGATAATAATTTTTCGGAAAATCCCTTTATAAATATTAGGTCCCATTAAAACTCTAAATTAATAATTCATAAATATTACAATTATAAATATTATGGTAATTTGCTAAAATATGAATCTATTGTTACTTGATTTTTCTTAAAATTTAAATCTAATTGGATTTCATCCCTAACTTTTTTAATTGCAGCCAAGAGTTCCGGTGTCAAGTTCTCTAGCTGCAACAAAAAATTTTGAAGAGTTGTTGTCGCGCTCAAAGCCTCTTTTCTCGTGACTGGTTCCAACGGTATTGAATCATCTTCAGCTTCATCATTCATGGATAATTTTGCGATGCCTTTTAGATGAGAAGACATGGTTGGGTGTTATGAATTATTTTATTTCCATATTGAGATTTATATAGTATATGTTTCATTCATCATGCATGAATATATTTAATTGGCTATAATAGTTATTTAAGTGCAACGAATTAATGTAAACATGTATACATTATTTAAGTAATTCCAATGAATTGATACATGCGTCCATGAATATAATAGTTAATTGTATACAATGAATTGATATTATACATGAATATATTTAATTAGTTACAAAGAATTAGTTGATGCATGAATATAATCAATGAAACATATATGAATTCATTTATTTTCAATACATATGTATGTACTAAATTTGCTGAATTTAAAAAGTCTCTCTTTTAATTAATAAAATATTAATTTATCGATATATTAATATCTCTCTAAATTAATAAAATTTCATGGTTCCAAGGTTATTAATTTATAGAGGTTTTACTGTATCTTCAAAACCAATAAAAAGAAATATAGCTATTCTTAAATATAGAACATGTTTATACATGTAGATTATGTAAAACAAGCCACCTTCCCTCTTCATTTAACTCTACCACCTTTACGTACGCAGCAAAATGTTAATGATATTGGATCATATTTTTCATTTTTATTTGGTATGTAATTGGTCATTATCGTTTTATATCATGCGATATTTGTCCTTAAATACTCGTTTTAGTACTCCATTTCCTTTAAATGGAAATTTAGTACTACATTTAATAGAGCGCCAAGAATTTTGTTGGACTCCCTTTAATTTTCTCTTATAATTTTATTTTAAGAAATTAACTTTCCGTTAACAAAAAACTAATATATGTTTCATGAATTGTTTTTCCTAAAAAAGGTATTATATTATTTATATTTTGATTTCTTATCATAGTAATATGTTAGTGAGCCCCCAAATTGGAATGGAGAGAAAATGTATTTGTCAAGCTTGTTCGTGCAAATTCCACCACTGGTCCACTACAAATTCTGCACGTATGATTTGACAAAGATGATAGCGATTCCAGCGAAATGCAAGCAATAATCAAGTTTCGTTCAAATACCTATGTTTGGTGCATATTGTACTGCTACAATTTCAGTAAATATTGCACAACATAGACGACATTATGTCGAATAAATGCATAACAATGTTGAAAATTTCGATTTAATACTAACAAGATATATATGAGATGTTGAGAATATTGATTTGGGATGTGGAGACCATATTTAACCAAGATTATGTCAAATATTAATTAAACGCATGCACTCGATTCTACAAGTGTCAAAGGCTGACCTGACTATTTGAATACTTGTTATACACAAAATTTTAAAAAAAATGTTCTTTGACTTTTTTGGTAAACCGTAACAATAGTTGTGTGGCAATTGTAATGTGAGTTAGGAACTTAAATGATCCAACAAAAAAGAGAAGCAATCAAAGTATCCCAGAAAAGAAAAAAAATAAGTCGCCAAAGTACATTTTACGCACTAAATTATTGCGCAAAAGGAGTTTACGTGACGACACGGTCGGTAAACTCCTTTTGCGCAATAATTTGTTGCGCAATAGGGATAGGTTTTTTTTTTTAACTTTTTTATTTTTCAACACTTAGTATTATTTCAAAGGATTGAAATTCATGTTTTTCATACTTTGACCAAAGATTAGTCATGTGTCAAAACTCCAGAACGTCAATATTTTATATAGAACCTGATATTTTTTTCTGCGAACAATAATGTAGGATCAATATATCAAGGATACCTAAACGTCCGGATCGTCGTTTTAAGAATTGTAAAGTGTCTGAAGTAGGCTTTATTTGGAAACTTGTTATTATTAGGTTTGAGTATTTTATTTTTTAAGGTTTTGATTTAAGCGAATTACTTTTTAGTCAAGGTATAACTTTATTTTTAATATGTCGAGATTTTTTTTCCTAATTAATTTATCAATTGTTAGTTGTGAGTTAATTATTTCATGATAACAAGTTTCCAAACAAAACTTACTTCGGACGCTTTACAACCCCTAAAACGATGATCCGAACGTTTAGGTATCCTTGATGTATTGAGCCTACATTATTGTTCGCAGAAAAATATCATGATCTATATAAAATATTGACATTCTTGAGTCTTGACACATGACTAATCTTTGGTCAAAGTATGATAAAAACATGAATTTCAAATCTTTGAAATAGCACTAATTGTTGGAAAATAAAAAGGTTAACCAAAAAAAAACTACCCATATTGCGCAATAAATTATTGCACAAAAGGAGTTAACCGCGCCGTTACGGTTAACTCCTTTTGCGCAATAATATATTGCGCAAAAAGTACTTTGGTAACTTTTTTTTCCCTGGGGTACTTTGGTTGCTTCTCTCTTTTTTGGGTCATTTATTCTGACTCATTGTAATGTCATTTATCATTAAAAATTATTTGCACCGTATATTTATACATAATCAGTAATGCATAACATGTGTTTCAACATATACTACTATCATTAATTATGGTTAATTAATATATATTTCATTTCATGTAGTTACTTAACCATGATAAGTTGAATTAATCTTGTATAAACACCTGATACATACAAATATTTACCCTATTAATATACTATTGTAATACTTTTTTTCCTTTCTTTTCTCATATATTCAAAGCTAACGCACCCATGGTGGCGTGGGTGGCCTCTATTGTAATACATCGGCCTCCTTCTTTCGACTTCTATCACAGGCATAGCTGCAATATAATTCACCTTTTTAATTTGTAGTTTCATGAACCTCTTACACGTTTCATTAGATAAGACTTAAGAGTAGCGGTATTATACAAACGTTAAGGAGGGTTAAAGAACCCACTGCTCAATTAGAACCCCATTCATGCTACTGGAGGTTCTTTTGTTACTATATTTACCTTCATATCATATTGACCTTGATCATGATCAACATAATCTTAGGGATTATATATTGATTTGTGTGATTGCTTAAATTTAAGAGCTAAATGGGCATATAAGTTGCATATCTTTGTCTTCAAGAGCAGTAATAATATACACTAACTATTCTCAAACTCATTTAATTTGTTATTTCATCTTTTTCACTTTATATGGTATCTGTAAGATATTTTGGAGCATTCTACGTATAACATAAAGTTAAAAATAGACAATCATACGTGACACATTTCTATGATCACCATTGATATTTATCTTTTTTCTCCTTTTTTTAGCTTATATATCTCTCTTATTTGGTTTATTTTCTTTCTAAATCATTATTTATTTAATGTGCAATTAGAGAGGGTAAATAGAGGGTGAACATAAATGATAACTTTATTGTTGGAATAGAAAAATACAACTTGTTCAATAACTTATTGCAATCAACAAATCAATTAAAAAGGGTATAAAATATCAATGAACGAAGACTTCTTTATGTAGATCATTGCAGGATGATCTTAACACATTCATATACTCTTCCTACATGCCATCTCTCTCTGAAAAATTCTACGAATTACTCCAAGATCCCTTTCTATGTACCTTTAGTTCATTAAAGGTGGTGTTTTTTTTTGTGGATTTAAAAGCGGGTGTTTTTCTGATCTAAGGTCTCGATTCAGGTGAAAGTATGTTTTTTCTTCATCTCTAATTGTTTTTTCCAGTTGGGTTTTTTATTTGCTTTTCGTTTTTGGATTCTTTAGCGGATTAGTTTTATGATTTCTCTTGAAATGAATTACTCTTTTTTTTATGATTTCTTTAGCTTTTCGTTTTTGGATTCTTTAGCGGATTAGTTTTGGAGTAATTTACTGTACGTTTCTTGCGTATCATTTATTTTTTGTTTAACCTTCTTTTATTTATTTCATCCAAGTAAGTTGTTGGCCTTTCATTTTCTCTTATTTTATTTTGATTTTGATTTTTAAGAATAACCTATATAATTAAAAGGGCTGTAAATCATTCCAGTGTGCTGCTTCACTTGAGAGAAGGTAATTTTTGTACCAACTATTTTTTTCTATTTTTTCCTCAAAATTTCGTGTTTTGCATTTAGTTTTAACTGATATACAACAATGTCCGACAAATTTGAAGGAGATTCAGAGGAAAAGAACCTCTTCATTGTTCCTCAGGTATCAACTTTTTTTGTTTTAGTATTTGTTTCGGGTTAAGTGATCCTCCATTTTTATCTATTCATATTTGTGAATTAACTTGCATTGATAACATATTAACCTGAAGTTTGAGTACTTGAAAGTTGAAACAAAGGAGAACTAAAGACCAGTGGAAACACACTTTGCATTTAGTAGTTACCCCATTTATTTATGGACTGAGAAAAAGTAATCGAAATATATTGCTCTTGGAATGTTCATAAATAAAAAAGATCAAGAACGACTTTTTATTTACTGGAAGTTCACATAGAAATACGTTTTCTCCTTCTCTTTTTTCGAACCATTTGCTTATCAAATCCTTGAAAGGTCATTTTTTTCTATTTTAATGAGTTAATTACTTTTCTCAGTTTATATGATTGGGTGTGATGAAGAGAAGTGGGAATTTTGCAAAGAATTAGGAGAAGAACAAATAATGGAAGTCATGAAGAGACACCACAACTTACAATGTCACTTATTTCTCCTTTTTTTTTTTTTCTATTTATAGTTTCTACACTTTTCAATTAATATTTCTTTTTTATTTAATGGAAGGCAATCTTTTAAAGATCAAAAGGTGTAATATCTAATGTACCAACAATAAACAACTTACCAAAAGGAAATTTAAGAGAAATTTTGGGTGTTACTTATATTTGATATAAGTATGTAACCGTTGTGATAATTGATAGTAATGAATGTCTTAGAAATAGGTAATACTAATAGGCAATTAAAGGTAAAAACTGGAACTTCATAGTACCAATTTATGGGTTATTTAAGACAACATCTTGAATTGGATGGATTGATTGTGGGTGCACAATAAAGAGTTTTGCTTTAAGATTTTTCAATGTTGTGTTACTATTTCTTTTTATTTTTACTTTTTTGGTTAGTACAAATTTATAGGTCATGTTTCGATTTTACTTTTTGTTTAGTTTTATGAAAATTTATTTTTTTTGGCAAAATTCCTTTGGTTTGAATAAGTTTAGTATATGAAAAAAAAAAAACCTACTCTTTTCTTATTCATGAAAATTTATGTTTTTTCTAACTCAACAGAAGTTCAAAACTGTTACTCCATCCATTTCAAGTTATATTTTTTCCTGTCCTTTTTAATTTAGTTAAACAAATGTCACTTTATATATTTACTAATAATTCATTAAATCATACATCATACGTGATATACTTAAATCCCTAGATTCGAAAGATATTTTGATACATTACAACATTTTAAAATTAAAATCTTAAAATTTTAAAAAAATCATTATCCAAATGATAATTAAGTACATACGATTTGGTGCACGTTCTCCTTCGGTTGTTTTATTGGTAACCATTAGGTTTCCTTTCTGAGATATTAGAACATACAGTTCATTGTGTTACATATGGCCATTTTTATTTTTATTAATCGTAGACCAAATTCTACTACTTTTTTGAAAAAATGATCGGTTGAGGTATGTTATCTATTGGTAGATGTTACTTAGCAACACGATATTTCTGTTCACATACCTTATATTCAAATTATCTAAAGCTGTTGGTTTCTTGAAAGTTTAGTATATAGTATCTTCTTCTCTCTCTGGAAAAAAGAAGAAGATGGAATTGAAGAACATAGAGAATATAATATTGACGAGAGAGTAATAATTGAACTTTTAATTTTAAAAAATTATTTTTTTCGCGCGGAAAAATTCTCTAGTTTAATAATAAAATAAGAGATTAAAGTGTTGCCCTTTCCTATTTCTTGATAGTGAAATTATGTCTATTTAATCCTACACGTTGGTGGCAATTAAAAGGGCAGAAAGTGGTCTTCATTTTGGTCCATTGCTCACGTTGAATATGGCATAATGTGTCCATAATTTGCATCATAACTCTTGTAACTTATTCATCCACATTCTCACATTTTTACTACATATTTTCACTTTATTACCCCACTTTTTCACTTTTCATCCAATTCATTACTGATAAAGTATACCGTGATATACACGATATACACAGCATATACAATGCCTTGTGTATACCGTGTATATCACGGAAATACAAGCATAGTTGGACCGTGATATATACGGTATACATAACCGTGTATATCATGGTTTGGGAATTAGTTTTGGTAATGTATTGTTGTATTTAATTAACATTGTACACTTACCATATTGTAGAATTCTTATACAAATATAATAGGGTTTTGGGATTAGAATAGGAATAAGATTTTCAATATTATGGAGATTGTAAATTGTATATATACTCATTCATTAATGAAAATAATGAAGAGATTATTTCTTTCCTGGTATCAGAAGTCTAGGTGATTCTACCGATTTTCCTCTCTTCTGATGCCTCAGTTTTCGTGTCCCTTTTCAGAATCAGTGCAACATTACCTCCTCTCTTCCCAAATTTTCTTCCAAATCCCTCATTCATCTATTGTTCTTTCATTGTTGTGGAGGGTTTGCCTTTTTCATTTCCTTCATCTCCCGGTTCTATTCATTACATTAGAGATTTGTATAATCCTGCTTTTAACGGTTTTCCTAGATCAATTGTTAAGAGAGATGTATTTAAATTTGCACATGAATATCAACAGTATTTACATTATTCATTATATCATTTTAATTGCAAAGTGACTATCACTTCTGATATAAGCCGTAGTACTAACGACCATGATTATTTAACGGTAACTTGACATTGGATAAATTATAAATGATCTATGCAAAAACGTATCTTAGCGTATAGATATATAGATGATAGGCACACTGGTAATTTTATTGTAGAAAATATTTATCAAGTGTGCGATTATTACGGAATAACCGATAAAATTGTGACTATTACATTAGATAACGCTTCTTCTAACAATTACGCTATTACAATTTTAAAAAATAGTTTAACTCCATTTTTTCCAGATCATTTTCATATAAAATGCGTGCCATATATATAACTTAATTGTAAAGGATGGTCTATCACTTTTTGAAGACATTCTTAGTAAAATACAATTTGCTATAAACTTTATTTTTAAAAATAATATAATACAACGAAGAAAAGAATATAAAAAAACTTGTCACGATTGCCAACTACCTTATAGAAAAATTCTAGAAGAAGTACCCACTAGGTGGAATTCTTTATACGAGCAACTACTTGTTGCTTATGACTATAGAAAACCTATAACTTTATTTTTTAACTCTCATAATCAAAATCCAGCTTATATGGTTGTAGATAGCGATTGGGTAAAAAAATTTGAACTTATTGTATTTTTAGAGAAATTTTTTCAAGCAACAAAAGAATTTTCCGGTATATATTATCCTACTATTTCAACTATGTTGTTTTATATAGCTCTAATATTTTTATTACTTAGTGAATATATGGAAAAACCAGCTTACATGGCAGCTATTAAAAAAATGTTTATCAAAATTAAATAATATTTTATTCCTATTCCCACTATTTATATTATTAGTGTTGTATTAAATCCGACTATTAAAATAGACGGTACTAAATCACTTATTGAAACTATTTACGATTGTATAGAAGTACTACCACCTCCAAGTCCCAAAAATCCAAATCACCCACCACCTATTGAACAAACTAAAGAAGAAGTGTTGTCTAGCGTAGAAGACCAATGCAAAAAAGTATATAGGTTTTACCAACAAGAAAGTGCTAGTAACCTACCGGCTTCCATACCATCTTCTTCTTCTTCAACACAACCTCACAAAAGACATGCTGTTTCTGCGGCTAGTATTGAAAGCCTCAGAAATAGAATGTGCGGCCGTACCGCTACTAACCAAATTAGCGAGTTTGATATTTATGTTTTGCAGGGTTCTGTACCGTACCAAGCAGTTCTCAATGAAGAAGGACGTGAAGACTTGCTGAAATACTGGAGGGAGAATGAGAAGACCTTTCCGACACTTTCAATGATGGCCCGAGATGTTTTGAATAATCAAGCGTCATCAACTGCGTCTGAAAACGTTTTTTCTGCCGACAGATATCAAATAGGAGACCACATACACTCATTAGCCGGAGACAGCTTGAAGATTGTAGTATTATTCAAAGATTGGATACGAGCGGAGCGGAGAAGGTGCGGTCAACAGGAGATCAACGAAGAAGAAGACGAAAACTACAACGAAATCTTATCTGAAGGTGGTGGAAGCGACGTGGATCAATTTGACCAACAAATACCAATTTCAACCGAAGAACCACATGAAGTTATCAAGAAACTAGAACATGTTTTTTTAAGAATGTAATTTTTTTAATTGCAATTTTATTATGTAATTTGCAACTTTTGGACAACACCACAAAGTTGCAATTTCGACAATTGTATTTGTTTACAAAAAAAAATCATGTCTATTAAATAATATAAGAGGCACAAAAACAGCCTTGGGATGTTTTTATTACACTATTTTGTCTTGTTTAATTATTGAGTTTTTTATACATATGTTATTTTTTTTAAAAAGGAAAAATAGCTCGGATCCCAATCCCGCCTGACCCGCCAGCCCCGATCCCGCCCCCTTCACCCGACCCGCCAAACCCGGCCCGCCAGTCCCGAGCCCGGCCCACTGGCCAGCTCTAGAAGACAACAAGGAGTATATGATGATCTAATTTCAATGCTCGACTATTCAAATTTGGGAGATTTAGAGGGTGTTTGAATTGGCGGATAAGCTGGTCAAATCAGCTTGTAAGCCTTTTTAAAAATTTATTGGAGTGTTTGGCAAATTAAAAAATGCTTAAAATAAGTTAAAAGTGCTTAAAATAAGCCAAAATGGAGAAGTTGGTCCTTTTCTTTCTTTTTTTTTGGCTTAAAAGCCATTTTAGTTTGACCAATGATTTTACTCTTTTATCCCTTATATTTTCTTCTAGTTTCAACATTACCATCATATCTAAAAAGCCCAAAATATTTTCCACGTTTTTAAATAAAAAATGGAAAATTATTTTTTTTAGAATCTGGAAATCTGTTTTTTTTTTCAAATCTGGAAAAAAAAAAATTAAAACCCGCTTTTGTAAGAACATATCTGGAAAATTGTAGTTTTTATTAAAAAAATCTGGAAAATATTTTTTTTAAATCTGGATAACTGAATTTTTTTTTTCAAAAGAAAGTGTCTAAAAAGTTCAGATTTCTCAAAAAAATTAGTTTTTTAATAAAAAATATCTGGAAAACGTGATTTTTTTAAAATGTAGAAAATAATAGTATGTTTTCCTGATTTTTAAAAAGCTTAGCTTTTCCATATTTATTTTAAAAAATGGAATTTCCACATTTTTTATTAAAATAAATCAGTTTTTCCTGATTTCTGGAAAAAATTCAGTTCTTTATAGTGTTATCAACTTTAAGGGTATTTCAATCATTTTGACAGGAAAAAATGTTTAACAGTACTTATGTACCAAACACATCAACAACTTATTTTCAGCTTAAGCATTTTTATCCAAACACATAACTGTTTTATAAAATAAAATTCAACGCTTAAAAGTTCTAAAAGCACTTATACATAAAAGCCATTTTTTTCAGGTAATCGTGCAATTTGTTTATTTTTTGGCAGGCTAGGTGAGTGGCATATTCTTAATGTATGTAACTCAATTAACCGTCCAAAAGGTTGGATTAACTTGCACTAAAATAGCATTCGAAACATAAGTGTCTTTTTGTATAAAAAAAAAATATAGAATAAAAGATAAACAAATTAACGATTAGATTTTAAGACATAATTATACTTTTTTCTGTAATAAGTTTTAACTGCTTAATCATATTGTAAACAATTTAAGAAAAATGTAGTAAACAAAAGATTGATTTTAAGTTGAGCGAGTTAAACTATATATGACTCGCTTCTTAATTCATCTTTATAAGAAGTGTTTTGTTCTCCAAATTCCTCTTTTATGCATAACCAAAATACCCAATAAATATTAGCTCTCCCCGAAAAGGAGGTGATCAAGCCGCACCTTTCGGTACAACTACCTTGTTACGACTTTACTCCAGTCACTAGCCCTGTCTTCGGCATCCCCCTCCCCTTAACGACTTCGGGCATGGCCAATGCAATTGAGAGGAAATGTTTTGTTTTCCATACAAACTTTCTGGTCTCAGATATTTCTTTTGCATAATCCAGTAGATTGTGAAATTCACAGGAGGTTCTTTTGGACAGGAGGAACAAAGCGGTCACATTAAGCTTTAATATCTTGCGATAAGGTCTTATTACCCAAGTCTACTAAAGGGCTTAACATTCTTGATATCTTGACTTGCAAATAGAGCAGCAATATGCAAACTTCTCCGAATCTATGTAAGAAAAGACAAATTTTGGGTCTAGTTAGTCCATATCTATGTAAAGGGTGATTCTGTTCGGGATATGCAAGCATCATGGATGGTACAGAGGATCATAAAGGTCAGAAAATACTTGGTAGATACCGGTTATGTGCCCAGTGATGTTATACAGATGCAAAAAAAATCCCTTAAAAGGATGTATGTCAAGCTAAGAGGGGATATCCTTAAGTAGAGATGGCAGTGGATCCTGGACTCGGTCCGGATCCGGTGGATCCAGATCCGTTTTATAGGATATGGATCTTCAAAATTTGGATCCGACGGATCCGGATCGGACCCGGATTCATTTCTAACGGATCGGATTTGGATCTTGTATTTGATATCCGTATCCGGTCCAGATCCGACCCGTGGATCCGTTTTTTATTAAATATATTCATAACCTAGAATGTAATTTTATAAGTATTTTCTTAAAATTGCTAAGTACATCCTTGCAAGTTTAATTTATCCCTGCGTTAACTCAAAAACAAAAAAATAAAGAGGTAACTTCGATAATAAATCAATGTTATATTAGTGAATGACTAACATCTCCATAGACAAGTAGTTAAAATTATATTCACTTCATTTGTGAAGATTCCAAGCATATGCAAGTTCTGCATTGTTGAAATACTAGTCAGCATTTTCCACAACTATTGTCATTGTCCAACATTTTCAATTAATAACTCAAAATCAAAACGAGACAACGAACAAAATATCTCATATGAACATTTCAAAATTGAAACACAGTAACTATTAGGTAAGTAAAAAAATTCTTAGCAAGGCAAATTTTTTTACATGTGGATCCAGATTCGATCCGTGGATCCGATGGATCCGGATATGGATCTGATTTTTATGAACCCGATGAATTTGGATCCGGATCTGAATTCAGGTATGAAAAACGGATCTGGATCTAGTAGGATCCGGTCCAGATCCGATCCGTTGTCATCCCTATCCTTAAGGTACCTTGGAGAAGGCTTATGTGTAACAATTTTGGTTCTCCTAAGTGGATCTTCATCATGAGATTAGCAGCTTTATATAAGCTATATACTAGAGATAAACTTGCTCACTGGGGGTACAGTTGACAATCTGGCATGTCCACCGTGTCATATTGAAGTGAAAGCACATGTGCAACAGTTTGTAGAGTGACATAAGCTGCTTACTATTTATTTTGTAGGAGATAAAATTAAGGCAAGAAATAATGATATATTTCATTCCAAGTAGAGTAAAAAAATAAAGAAGAACCAAACAATTAGACATTTGCATGATGGTCTTATAAATACAATTGAATCAAAGAATGAGTTAGTCCTACTCGCATAAACAACATATGTACTGCATTTTGTCGATGCGTTATACTGTGAATAGCTACTCTAAAATAGTTTGCTCCCAAATTCGTCTACATCTTCTGCTTTACATGATGAAGAAGCAGCAAGATTTCTGAGATCGGATAAGCTTCTTCCTAATTTCAGAGCCAGCTTCAATTCAAACACTTCACCATTTTCTCTTCTGTCCATTTCTGTTTCTGTCAAGTTTAATTCGATGGCTTCTTTCATGTACTGGAAGAAACCAGAGTTGCTCCTATACATTTCGAATACCATTCCAACTTGTCCACCATGCTCTACTGTGTTAACCACACTCGCCAATGCTCCACCAACAATTCCTAGCATGGCTGCCCATGATCCAGCATGGGAATGACCTGCAAATGCAGAGCCAACTGCTGCTAGGCCTGTGAACAAAGGACCAGACATGGCTAAAAACTTGTTCAATTTCAAGGCCTTTTCCCCAAGCCTAATATATTCTTCTTGGTCTTTTCTGCCCAAAACTCCCATTATTTCTTTCATTTCCGACTCTAATTTTCCGTTCCAGCCATTCCAGTCGTTTCCATTATCACTGACCCTTTTAGGCTGTCTTCGACGTTGTTGTGGCCACCAAACAGCAGGCTTAACAGAAGATGGGAATTTCTCTAGCATTACTCCAAGAAGAGGAAGGGGGTATGCCTTGTCAAGAGCCAAGACTCTGTCCATAGCTTCTTTGACATCAATAGCTGAAGGATGACCGATTGATAAAGTTGTTTCGATTTGGTTATGGAGATCTTGAAACAGCCTTGCTGCATTTCTTTGTTCTTCAGCAAGTTGGGATGGCTGTATTTGGTTCATGGTCACCAACATGGCAGTAGCAGCTAAATACATGAAAGTGGATGACATTTTTAGTCCCAAAATAGCATCACCACTGCTAGCTGCAATTCCAACCATTGTGGCAGCTGCTAGAGTAATCCCATTAATAGATGTCAAAAGCATATTGTTCCATTGGGTTCTCTGTTCTCCAATATTTCTATGCATCTCCACTCTATCTGCAATTGCCTCTTTGATTGCGTAAAGCTTCTCGATAACCAACGGATCGCTTCTTCTTGAAGGACTAAATTGTTTCTCAATTGGACTGCTTCTGGTTGAGAACGCACTAAACAACTCCTGTTCCTGCACTGATCTGGCTCTTCTTTGAAGCATTGGAAGGGACATTTTTAATGTCTGATTATTTGGAATATTAATATTCGATCTAATCAATCCTCTTCTACAACTACTGCAACATGATGTTGAAGGAACAGAATTATATGAATTCAAGAAATTTGAGGACTGGAGAATAATTGCCATCTTTTTTGTTACTTAATTCAATGGATGTTAATTAATGATCTATGATTGGAAAAACAAAGAAGAGAAAACCTGGAAGTTGACTTTTGATTTATGATTATTATGGTAAAGAAGACAGGACATGGGACGTATATATATAGGGAGAGTAGTTGACAAAACAATAAGTGAAAGAGGCAATAATAGTAAGTTATTCAAAGTTTGAATGTGTACATGGTCAACACTATTTGGCTTAGCCTGACTCTACTTACTCTTATTGACTTTCAATGTAGGAAAACTCTTATGGGTTTTTGAAATTTGAAACGGTCAACCAAGATTATAAGACCGTTGATCAACTCTTAATCCTTGTATCCAATTTTATATTTCATGCTTGATGATATTTGGCATAAATAATCATCTTCTTTCCATTATTCAATATAATTAAGAGTGAACCACGTTAATTTCTTGATAGTAGAATGACGTTGTGAATAAACTTATAAGTAGATTCAGTTCATTAATCAATCAGCTACAAGCAAAGGATACTAATAATAATAACAATAAATAGATGATGAAAAAATACAATTACAATCATCTAGTTTACATTTTCAGTTGTTATAGCATTATGCTAAGCAAACACTAGACTTAAAAATTTACCCACAATCTGTATTCCACCAAGCCTATAGATGTGTTATATGTATTTGCATGTAGATCTTTAAAACTTAATCACATCTTGTAATATTGTATTATGGGTACAATGTGGATTCACCATATAATAAGGATACTATATCTACCATAATTATACAATACTAATAATTACAAAATATATGAGGAATATTTTCTAATATTCACTAATACACCCCCTCAGTCGGAGCGGGACCGGACGCTAAGACTGGATCGGAAGTCAAGGAATAGTTGTCAAGGAAGACCTTTGGTGAAGATATCCGCATACTGATACGAAGAAGGCACATGCAACACCTTAACATGACCGATAGCAACCTTCTCACAAACAAAATGTATAGTTATCTCAATGTGTTTGGTTCGCTGATGCTGAACCGAATTATGAGATAAATATATCGCGGATAAGTTATCACAGTACACCATAGATGCCTTACGCAAGGGACACTGAAGCTCCAAAAGAAGGTTTCGGAGCCATCATATTTCATCAACAACATTTGCAACTCCTTTATACTCTGTTTCTACACTCGAACGGGATAGTGTGGCTTGCCTCTTAGCAGACCATTAAATGAGATTATCCCCTATGAACACACAGTAGCCGGAGGTGGATCGTCGCGTGTCCAGACAGCCTGCCCAATCTGCATCCGTATATGATAGCAACATGGTCGGTGCAGGGGGCTATAAATGCAATCCATAATCAAGTGTGCCCTTAACGTATCGAATGATACGTTTAAGAGTAGTGAAATGAGGCTCCCTGGGGGCATGCATATAAACAAACACACCCGCTGAACAGCATAAGCAATATCAGGTCTGGTGAAAGTAAGATACTAAAGTGCACCTGCAAGACTCCTATAAAGAGTAGGATCGGACACTGGATCACCATCAGCAGCACTTAGCTTTGATTTAGAGTCAACTGAAGTGGGCATGATCTTGCAGTTCGCCATTTTAGACATGTACACAATCTCCTCTGCATACTTACGCTGACATAGAAACACAGTATCTGCAGATCTAGTCACTGAAATCCCCAAGAAGTAACTTAACTTTCCCAAGTCAGTCATAGCAAATTCGATTTTAAGCAGTACAATGATCTCATTTTTCAATACATCATAGGAGGCAGTAAGAACAATATCATCTATATATAACAATAGAGAAGCAATGTTACTACCTCGATGAAAAATAAAGAGAGAATTATCACACTTATTGCATACAAACCCAATCTGCATAATGTAGTTAGCAAAGCGTTCATACCACGCTTTGGGGGACTGTTTCAAACTATAAAGTGACTTACGAAGACGGCAGACATAATGAGGGGCCTCCGGATGGACAAAGCCTGGCGGCTAGTGCATGTACACAGTTTCTTTCAAGTCCCCATGTAACAATGCATTCTTGACATCAAGCTGATGAATCGGTCAATGCTTACCCATAGAAATGCTCAGAACTGTGCAAATGGTAGCCAGTTTAACAACTGAACTGAACTTCTCACCACAATCAATACCCTCCTGCTGATTAGTACCATTAGCCACAAGTCTCGCATTTTATCTTTCTAGATCACCATTGTCTCTGAATTTGTGACAAAATAGCCACATGCATCAAATTACATTCACCCCGCCCGGTCTAGGAACCAAATCTAAAGTGTGTTGTCTCGTTAAAGCATTAAATTCCTCACGCATGGCTGCATTCCAATTCGGGTCAAGTTTGGCTAATTTTGGGTTTTTGGGAATTGGGGATATGGTTTATGTGGATAGGTTAAAATGAACTTTGGGTTTGAAAATCCTGTGTTGAACATGGGTTTCCATACGGTGCATGGGGGCATAGGCAGTTTGGGTATTTTGGTGGGGTGTCGGGTTCGAGCTAGGCTGCAGGGTTAGGTTTGTTGAGGTAATGGCAGTGGGTGGTTTTGTCGGGTTGTGAATCTGGGTCGATTGGGTGGCAGGGGTTATCGGGGTGTGGTGGTCGACAGTGTGGTGGAGGTGTGGCAGCAGGGACCGATGGGTAGGTGACGTGCTAGGTTGATAGGGTTTCGGTGTCCGGTGGGAAAAGGGTGACGGTGACTGGTGGATTAGAGACTAGAGTGTCGCCGGTGACATATGGGTGGTGAGAAATGGGTCTGATCAGAATGACAGAGGTGGTTGGTCATCGACGGGATGGCATGAACAGTGGCACGGTGGGGAGGTGAACTGGCGGATGTGGCAGGTTGGGTTTTGGCTGTAGCCGGAACAGTGACGGGTTGGTTGGCTACTGCCGAAAGAGTGGCAGTGTGGCGGAGGACTTGGTGAACGAGATGGGATATGTCCGACTCATCTAGGAAGATGTAGTCCGTGTTTTGGAATTTTTGGATATTTGCAAAAGGGAAGATTATCTCGTTACGTGATGAGAGACGTGGATTTTATGAGTAGCCAAGTCATGACACAAATAGCCCCTATTATTATACGGAAAACCTACGAAGACACGTGGAGTGGTACGAGGAGCTAATTTATGAGGGGCAGTGGAGGTAAGATTTGGGTAGCAAAGGCAATCGAAAATTCGAAGGTGATCATAGGAGGGGATCCGGCGATAGAGAATTTCGGTGGAGGTTTTGTTGTGAAGAGTGTTGGTAGGTAAAATATTAAGGATGTATTCTACTATTTTGACTACATAGATCCAAAAGGATGGGGGAGAGAGGCATGAAAAAGGATGGTACGAACCATGTTATTGATAGTGTGGATAATTCGTTCGGCTTTTCCATTTTGTGGGGAGGAGTGGGAACACGAAAAATGGAAAACTATGCCATTATTGGTGCAAAAGTTATGAAATATGGAATTGTTAAACTCACGACCGTTATCACATTGGAATAATTTTATGGCTTTTTGAAATTGTGTTTTGATAAATGTACGAAACTTAAGAAATTTGGCAAAAACTTCAAACTTGAATTTTAGTGGGTAAACCCGGATAAAGTGAGAAAAGTCATCTAATAAAACAAGATAAAATTTATGACTCAGTGAGCTAGAAATAGGAGATGTCCATAAATCTGCATGAACAATATCAAATGGAGAAAACGTAACACTTAAAGATGACTTAAAAAGGAAGGCGAACATGTTTGCCCAACGGGCAAGAAAAACAATTTTGGGAAAATTTCCCATTATTACATAGAATAAAATTATTGCTTCTAAGAAAATTAAAAATATGAGTGTCTGGATGTCCAAGTCTATTGTGTCAAGTTGATGGACCGATAGTAGCTAGGGAGGTGTGTGAGCGGGAACTAGCAGTGGAAGATGAGAATGGGTAGAGGTCCCATGTACTATTGCATTTCGTAAGGGGTGTCCCCGTAAGTAGATCCTTCACACAAAAACCAAAGGGGTCAAACTCAACAGATACAGAATTGTTACGAGTGAATTTCCTAACAGATATTAAGTTTTTAATAATGTTGGGAGCATAAAGGACGCTATTTAGGGAGAAGGGCGGATGAGACGATTGGGTGTAGGTTGTACCATATCCTTGAATTGGAATGCGACGGGCATTACCAACAGTAATAAATTGAGGATACTTTAAATGAGACATATTTGAGAGATTACCTGAAAAGCCGGTGAGGTAAGATGTGGCTCCTGTATCCATGTACCAATTTTCATCAGGATGCTGTAGGCTCAAAGTATTAAAGGCCTGGCCCAAATCAGTGAGGGCCAGGACCGATAAGAATTGTTGTTGTTGGGCCATCGAAAGGTTGGCCTGCTGGGGCATACCTGACGCCTGCCTTAGGCCTGGGAACTGGCCCATAATGTCGGGTTGTCCTGGGTTCGAGTACTTGCCCACCGGGTGCTAAAAATTAAATGGAGCTGAGGCCCAGGTGCTAGTGTTGGGCCACTGCCCTAGGTCGGCCCACGTTGATGCACCGTTGGACTGCTGTTGTTGTCCACCACGGCAACCACGCTCGCGTCCTCTGCCACCCTTGTCGTTGCAGCGACATCTGCCACCACCACGGCTGCCCCGCTGTTGTTGGTTGTCCGATGGTGGTTGTCCGGCGGCGGGGGCGGCAGTAACCGCCTGATTTTCAACTGTTAACGCCTTCTGATTATGTTCGTCATGTTTGGCACGTCGGGTTTCTTCCAACAACAATTGTGACCGAGTCTTGTTAAAACTTGGTAGAGGATCAGCTTGTTGTATCATGGTCGCTAGAGTATCGTATTCACCTTTCGGTAAACCTGCAACAAGTTGGAGAACCATCTTCGTGTCGGAAATCGGTGTCCCCACATTGGATAATTGGTCTGCAACAAGCTTCAATTGTTTACAATACTCGAACATGTTAGTAAAATTCTCGAGACGCGTATTATTGAACTATTCCTCCAAATACACAACACGTGTATGCTTGTTATCCTGAAATATCTCCTCCAAACGTACCCATAACTCACGAGCCAAGGCACCTGTTTTCATGATTGTGTGAAGCAAATATTTAAATATGGTGCCATAAATCCACTGTTTGACAATAGTGTCAAGACGACGCCATGTCGAGTCTTCAACGTCGATAGGGCGAGGGAGAGAGTCGTCAATATGGTCAAGCACATTGTACGTGCATGCGTGAATATGAAAAAGTTCAACCCACGAAGAATATTGACCATCTTCTTGATCAAGAATTAAGGGAATGGAATTCATGATATTCGTGACGGTGAACGTCGGATGGAAAGAAGAAGTAGATGAGGTAGGGGGTTGTCTATGACCACTGTGGAGGAGGCAGAAGCCTTAGGATAGGTGGGGGAGACATGGTAGGCACAAGAAAGGAACACGAGAAAAAAAACGAGGAAAAAGGGGGGGTTAGCCGTCAGCCTCTGAGGGAGGGGGTGTACAATGTGGAATCCTCATACAATAAGGATCTTATATCTACCATAATTATACAACACTAATAATTACAAAATATATGAAAAATATTTTCTAATCTACATCTCACTAAATTAATTAATTATAGTAAATTTATATAATTTGATATAAACACCTGATGCGAATAAGTATTTATCAACCCGACATTTGCTAGTTATCGGTTTTCGATAAGATATATCATGCTTATTGATAATAAAATCCATCATGCCTATTTTTTCCATTGGCACAATCAAGTTATTACCTCAGCTTGTGTTGCAATGTGATGAGAAGAATAAAATTTATTGTATACGACTTTACTCGGAAAGAAAATAAGTTTGCGTGCGCGAAAATTTCCTCAATTAACACAAAGTAGACATAATTACCTTCGTAGATTATCCAAAAATGAGACCATGGGGGAAGTGGGAAGGCGTGTTAACAATTCCTTGTAGTTTTTCTAAGAGTATTTTTTTTTCTTTCTTCAAATCACGTGGATTTTCAATTTGGCGAGATTTTTGGAACTTTAGGATACTGTAGTTTTAAAAATTCAAATAAATCCAAAATATATTCCTACTTTAGAAAACAACGACTATATGACAATCATGATGATATAATTTCAGTAGTTTTAATTTTTTTTTTCAAACATATAATATCAGTACTCGTCAATTCAAATATCGAGGGATATGAATATAATGAGAAAGTGCAACCCGTCCAATATACTTAAATATTTCAAAGATTAGAAAATTTTAATACCAGCCAGCCACTGTTGAAATCCTGAAGCTCATCAGATTTTACTTTCATGAAAGTTGTATAAGCCTCGTGTTCATTACTGAGCTCTACTAGTACTATGTAGCGTGTGGACCTTTTAATACGTGTGTAGGGGGTTATTTGATGGGTGAAATAAGGATAAATAATTTTGGAATAAAATATGAGATTATTTATTCTCGAATTTGATTATAAATATTAATGAAATTGAAAATTATTTTGTATTAAAATAATATAATTAATTATCTCATATAGAAAGTAGAATAGTTAATCCCATGAAATATCTCGTTTCCGGCCCACGAAATGAAATACTCTAGCTCAATACACATGCTCGCTTTCCAATAAATTAAACTTACTCAGCCTTTGTTCATTTCTTAAACACCCACAAGGCCACAATTAGTTAAATAATAACATGAAGCAGTCGAGCAGCAATACATAATATTTGATCAATGAATTTAGGCAATAAGCAGTTTGACGGTTGATAGGGGCAAGGGAATGAATCCCTAAGCGTGAAATATATTGTATTTATAAGGTTAAAAATATTTTTTTTATGTATGTATACCGTAGATTAGTGTAAATCTCCTTAAGAGTTCTCTTATTAATGTAATATATATATATAGAGAGTATACAATTGTAGTCTTAATAGAACTATGATCTCTATTTTACATTAATTACTTTAATTACAGAATATATTGTGAATATATATGGAATATATTCACTATCACACCCCCTCAGTCGGAGCGGGAGGAGGCCGGACGCTGAGACTGAATCTAAAGTCAAGGAACAGTTGCCGAGGAAGCCCCTTTGTGAAGATATTTGCATACTGATACGAAGAAGGAACATGCAACACCCTAACGTGACCCATTCCAACCTTCTCACGAACAAAGTGAATATCCATCTCAATATGCTTGGTTCCCTGATGTTGAACCGGGTTATGAGACAAGTAGACAGCAAATACGTTATCACAGTAAACCAAAGATGCCTTACATAAGGGACAATGAAGCTCAAGAAGGAGATTTCGGAGCCAATATAGCTCGGCAACAACGTTCGCAACACCTCGATATTCTGCTTCTGCACTCGAACGGGAAAGCATGGCTTGCCGCTTGGCAGACCATGAAATAATATTATCTCCTAAAAATACGTAATAGTCGGACGTAGAGTGACGGGTGTCTGGACAACCTGCCCAATCGACGTCTGTGTAGGAGAGCAACCTATTCAGTGCGGAGGGATATAAATGTAGTCCATAATCAAGAGTGTCCTTAACATACCGAATGATACGCTTAAGAGTTGTAAAGTGAGGCTCTCTAGGAGCGTGCATGAACAAGCACACCTGCTGAATAACATATGCAATATATGGCTGAGCAAATGTGAGATACTGAAGAGCACCTGCGAGACTCCTATATAGAGAGGAATCGCTGAGAGGATCCCATCATCCGCACTGAGTTGGGACTTTGAGTCAGCATGAGTGGGTATGATCTTGCAGTTAGCCATTTTGGCCTTGTAGACAATCTCATATGCATACTTACGCTGACACAAGAACATGGCATGTGCGGATCTGATCAGTGATATCCCCAAAAAAATAACTCAACTTACCCAAATCTGTCATAGCAAATTCGGACTTGAGCAAGGCAATGATCTCGTGTTTCAGAGTATCAGAAGAAGCTGTCAGAATAATATCATCCACATATAAAAGAAGATAAGTCGTGTCAGTACCTCGATGAAAAATGAACATGGAATGATCACTATTGTTGCACATGAACCCTATATGTATGATGTATGTAGCAAACCTCTCATACCAAGCCTAGGGGCTTGTTTCAAACCATAGAGTGACTTACGAAGACGACAGACATAATGAGGAACCTCCGAATGCACAAAGCCAGGCGGTTGATGCATATAAACGGTTTCTTTCAAATTCCCATGTAAGAAAGCATTTTTGACATCAAACTGGTGAATATGCCAATTTTCCCCCATAGATATACTCAACATTGTGCGAATGGTGGCTGATTTGACCACCGTACTAAACGTCTCACCATAATCAACACCTTCTTGCTGACTAGTACCATTGGCCACAAGTCTTGCCTTATGGTGTTCAAACTCTTCACTATCTCAGAATTTGTGATAATAAAGCCACATACAATGAATCACATTCACCCCTTCTGGTTTCGGAACAAGATCCCAAGTGTGATGATTGGTTAATGCATTAAACTCCTCACGCATGGCCGCATTCTAATTTGGGTCAAGTTTGACTAATTTTGGGTTTTTAAGAATGAGCGAGATGGTTTGAGTGGATAGGTTAAAGTGGACTTTTGGTTTGAAAATGTCGTGTTGTGCACGGGTTTCCATGCGGTGTGGGGGGACGATCACGAGTGGGGCAGGGAGGATGGGAGACGCCGGGCTGGACTGGAAAGCGGGGTCGATACTAGGCAGTGGTGACGGGAAGTGGGGTTGGGCGGTGGGACAAGCAGGGTGATATGACCCAAGCGAGCTCAAGACCATTCACTCGTGGCCAAGCAAGGGAGCTCCAAGAATTACAATCCATGTTCATGACGAGAGGAGCGTTGGAAGAGCTTAAAGAGAATATCTCACGAGTGTTTAATGTTTAGATGATAGCTTGGGAGGATATTCAAGAAGAAGAAGATATAAGAGAAGGAGTCACTTCACAAAGTGGCTAAAGAAGAACAGATGTGGGGTTATTTGTGCAAAGATCGCTTTTGGCCCTTTGTTGTAATAGGCATAACTATAAATAGTTGCCTTGGTTTCATTTGAGAGGGGTTTTTGGATGACAATTAATACCTTCATTAGAATTCTACTTAGGCATATAATTAGTGTTAATTAGTGATACACTTAGTTAGAGTGTAATTTCTTTGTTGTTGGAGAATACTTTCATGATTTTTCACATGAACATGTTCACTTGTGGAAATCATTCATAGTGTAGGTGCTTTAGTTGAATTTAATTGAAAGAGGTCTTGGGTTTAGTATACCCTTGGTTGCCTTTGATTTCAATTATTGTGTCTCACTTTTGTCTTTCTTTCCTTGCAATTTTAATTTCAATTCTATCATTTGTTTTGTGTTTTGAGTTTCTTAGGGTTTCCAATTAGAATATTATCATTTGATATCAAGAACAAATCTAGTCTTGGTTATTGTTGTTACAAAATCCAAAAAAAAAACCGAAAAATTATTATTATTTTGTTGGATTTGAGGCCAAATTTGAGTTCCTTGATATCAAAAACCCCTTAGCTTTCAAATTTTGTTGCATTTAAAGTTGTATTGAAGATTCTACCATTGAAGGCCCTTGAAAGTTTGAAACTTGAAGATGAATTTTGGTGGAAGAAGGTGATTTTGGCTTCAACAGTTATTGGGCTTTTTTCTACCAATCAATGGGAGCTTGGATATTAAATTCTGATGCAATTTGGAGTTGATTTGAAGGTGTTTGGAAATTTGGTGTTATTGGTGTTCTTGAAGAACTTCAAATCTTCATAGAGAAGAAGACTCAAAAGATGTGTGTTTGATCCAAAAGTCTTCAAGTCAAAGGTTTAAAAGTGTTTGTGGGCCCAAAGTTTTTTTTAAAAAAAAAGGAAAATCAGTTCGACAATCTGATTTTCAAAAAAAAAAATCCACGTCAACAGCCACACAGCTGCCACATCAGCCAACACGCATATCAACTTCCCCACTCTCACCTGCAACAAGTGTACTACAACTTCATAGAGTTGTCATTTTGACACTTAATTTTTTTCTCAATGCCTTAACAAATGCTATAGCACTGAAAAGGCACCAACTCGTCCAAGTATTTTTTTTCAAGCCATTTTTTACCCAAAATCTTCTCGGTTTGATTTCTCATTCTAATTTTCTTGTATTTTATCCTTCTAATTAATTAACAACTAGTAATTAAACCTACTTGTTTGCTAATTAATTCTTGAATTTCATCACTTTCATCCCAAATTTCCAAAAAAAATTCTAAGTATTGAAATTCGAATTTTTCTTCTTTCCTTCTCATTTCTTTAATTTTATAAGCTAGTTAACAATTAGTAATTGTTCTTACTTGATTGTTAACTAGTTCTTGAATCCGAGCTTTCATTTCGTGCCAATTTCTTTTGTGCTTTTTTTCTCTATTTTCGTTGAAACTTCATTGGCTCCGTCCGTTAGATTTGAGTCGTACGTCTTTCTATCTAACAAGAATCCATTCTTCCACAAGGCTTAGCATACGTGTGAGATTGATTGGATTAGAGGTTCTTCACCAACATTGGAAGAACACTAGAGTGAAGTGAGATTTGAGCGAAAACACGAGTGACGTGAGGAACCTTTGCTCTAACTTGTTTGTTGAGTTTTGTAGGTACAATGACGAATTACAGAAGACATTCTCATGATGGAGATGATCCGATGTCCCATATACTGCGTGAATTGAATAGGTTGAGTATGGTGATAAGAGGGATGATGGAACGAATGGGTAGTGTGGAAAATAGGTTGGTAAATGTTGAAAATGCTAGTCGAGTGGGCACTCCCTAGTCGAACGTTGACGTCGAATCAAGTAAGGATCCTAACACGTCACCTACTCTTACCCCGAGGCAAGTACAATAGTTACTCCATCCCCAAACTCACTCCGCACCTTCTCAATATATCTCTCTACTTATTATCCCAAACACCACCACCTGAGGTCCTATGAGACGAACCAATCCTCAAACACATCCATATTTATATCGGCCACCCCAAGAGGAACCAATACCCCACATGACCCCGAGAGTCACTCCACAAAATATTCCCCACACCCCAATGCATGTGCCACCACAAGATTTCCACTGGGAGCCACAAATGCATTTTCAAAAACCCCTATTTGACGAAGGCATTGGGGAGGTTAATAGGGAGAGATGGTGGGAGGAACCTAGATATAAAGGGAGACATGGGAATGATGCACATAGGGGACGAGGGAGACGATGAAGTATGGGTAGGTCCTATGTTCAAGAAGAGATGGGTAGATGGCAAGGTCATGATGACCGGGCAAGATGGCAGGGCTATGAAGATAGGGGAGTCCAAGATCGCAATTTGAATACCATTAAAGTGGAACTTCCAAAGTTCAAGGGAGGTAGTGATCCGGAAGAATTCTTGGAATGGAGGTTACAAAGCGAGCGGATATTCCTCACCAACAACATATCGGATGCTTTGAATGCGAAGTATGCCCTCACTTAATTTGAGGGATATACATCCACTTGGTGGGAATCCAAGAGGCGTGAACGAGTTCAACGGTACCTATTTGATATTCCAACTTGGCAAGAATTGATTGAGGTCATGGAAGCAAGGTATGTGACACTCAACTATTATCAAGGCATTATTAAGAGGGTATACATGTTGAGACAAGGTAGTAAGAGTGTAGAAGAGTACTTCGATGAGTTTGAGAACTTAAGGTTGAAATCCAAAATTGAAGAGCACTTGAACTACACGGTGACCCGATTTGTGGCCAATTTGAATCA
Source organism: Anisodus tanguticus (assembly GCA_034509755.1). Lineage (NCBI taxonomy): Eukaryota > Viridiplantae > Streptophyta > Magnoliopsida > Solanales > Solanaceae > Anisodus > Anisodus tanguticus. The sequence continues at coordinate 36,485,740 of CM067548.1, read as the reverse complement.
TGAAATCTCCAAGCATATGAGGCTTCAATCCTATACCACTCTTGAAGAAGCATTTCATGACGCAACTAAGGTTGAAATGGACTTGAAAATGGAGAAATCTTACAAGGCTAAGAATATCTCATCATCATCATGGAGCAAAGGCAAAGATAAGTGGGAGAAACCCAAGACCACTACTTCAACTTTCCAAGCCAAGTTCGACTACAAACCTAAGAGCGAAGACAAAAAAAAGGAGGTAACAATGCTAAAACTAACTTTCCTCATTCTTCTACCATTCAATGTTTTAAATGCCAAGTTAGAGGTCATATTGCAAGTGAATGTCCTAATAGGACATCAATTGTGGTCATGCTTGATGGCTATCGAACCGATGAAGAGGAGGAAGGTGGTGATGAGGGTGGTGATGGTGAACCTAAAGGTGAGCATGAGGGAGGATTTGAAGAGGAGGGTGATGAGCGACACCTATAAGAGAATATTAATTTGGCGTGTGTGTTGCGAAGGATCATGGGTGAAATGAATGGGGAGGAACTTGATCAACGGGAAAACCTATTCCATACTCGATGCAAAATCCTAGATAAGGTGTGCTCTTTGATCATTGATGGCGGTAGTTGCACAAATGTGGTGAGCACAACATTGGTTGACCATATGATGTTTCCCACAAGGAAACATCCAAGCCCCTACAAGCTTCAATGGTTCAATGATTGTGGAGAAGTAAGGGTCACCAAGCGGGTTGTAGTGAAATTTAGCATTGACAAGTACCAAGATGAAGTCCTATGTGATGTAGTGTCAATGCAAGCTTGTCATATGTTGCTCGGGAGGCCATGTAAATTTGATAGGGATACGCAACATAATGGGAGATCCAATAAGTATTCCTTTGTCTTTGAGGGAAGAAAACATATTCTCACCCCATTGACACCCTACCAAGTGAGTGCATACTATAGAATCATGAAAGAGCTTCGGGAGAGGGGTCAAAAAGAGGAGGTTGAGAAAGAGTCTTTACTTAGCCAAGAGGGACAAGGGGTAACAAAGGGGAAAGTTAAGATGTGTACACTTGCAAACCAAACAATTGTTTGAAAAGAGTTTATGAGGGGCATTTTATGGTGTGCTTTGTCAACAAAGACCTCTTGTGACATACTAACCAAAATACTAGCACTTTGCTTAGTATTGTTTTTTCTCTTTTGCAGGAATATGATGGCTTATTTTCGTAGGAGATACCCAAAGAATTGCCTCCATTGAGGGGTATTGAACATCAAATCAATTTTGTACCAGGTTCCCAAATCCCCAACAAACCAATATATAGGAGCAATCCGAAAGAAACTAAAGAATTGCAAAGGCAAGTCGAAGAGCTACTTGACAAAGGGCTAGTGAAGAAGAGCCTTAGCCCATGTGTCGTGCCCGTGATACTTGTTCCCAAGAAAGATGGCACTTCGAGGATGTGTATCGATTGTAGAGCCGTTAAAAAAATAACGGGAAAGTATCGACATCCTATCCCGAGACTTGATGATATGTTGGATAAGCTATGTGGCTCAAGTGTGTTCTCTAAAATTGATCTTCGAAGTGGATACCACCAAATTCGCATGCACCCCGGTGATGAGTGGAAGACGACCTTCAAAACTAAGTTTGGGCTATATAAGTGGCTTGTCATGCCATTTGGTCTCACCAATGCACCTAGCACTTTCATGAGGTTGATGAACCATGTGTTGAAGCCTTTCATCAATAAGTTTGTCGTCGTTTATTTTGATGACATTCTAGTATATAGCAAGACTATTGAGGATCATGTGTGCCATTTGAAGCAAGTTTTTTATGTCTTGTTGTGTGAGAGGTTGTATGCTAATCTCAAGAAGTGCTCATTTTGTGTTGACCGGGTGATATTCTTGGGTTTTGTGGTAAGTGTGAATGGTGTGGATGTGGATGAAGAGAAGGTTGAATCCATTAGAACTTGGTCCACTCCTAAAAATGCAATCGATGTAAGGAGTTTTCATAGGTTGGCAAGTTTCTATAGGAGATTGAAGGGATTTAGTACCATTGCCGCTCCTTTAACCGAATTGATCAAGGAAGATATACCTTTTGTATGAAAAGATGAGCAAGAGAAGGCATTTCAAGAGTTGAAGGCGTAATTGATTACTTCCCCATTATTGCAATTGCCGGATTTTGAGAAGACATTTGAAATTGAATGTGACGCTTCGGGTATTGGCATTGGTGGAGTCTTGATGCAAGAAGGGAAGCCATTGGCCTACTTTAGTGAAAATTTAAAAGGGGCTTATTTGAACTACTCTACCTATGACAAAGAGTTGTATGAACTAGTGAGGGTGTTAGCTCATTGGCAACACTATTTATGGCATAAGGAGTTTGTGATCCGTTCGGATCATGAATCCTTGAGACACTTGAAGGGTCAATCTAATCTCAACAAGAGGCATGCAAAATGGGTGGAATTTATTGAGTCTTTTCCTTATGTGATCACCTACAAGCGGGAAAGGAGAATGTTGTGGCGGATGCATTGTCTAGGAGATTTGTGTTGTTGCATGCCATGACTTCTAAAATGATGGGATTTAAAAGTTTGAAGGAGTTCTATTCCAATGACCCCGATTTCAATGTGGTTTATGAAGAGTTAGCCCAAGGAAAGAGGGTTGATCGGTTCCAATTAATTGATGGGTTCTTGTTCAAAAATGGTAGAGTATGTGTTCCCAAAAGCTCATGGAGGAAACTTTTCGTGAAGGAAACACATAGTGGAGGCATGATGGGTCACTTTGGAGTTGCCAAAACTCTTGACATCCTGAAGGAGCAATTCTATTGGCCCAAGATGAGACATGGCGTGGAGAGGTTTTGTGGACAATGCCTAGAGTGCAAGCAAGCCAAGTCCAAGACTCACCCTCAAGGTGAACCTTTAGATTCGAGGACGAATCCTTTCCAAGAAGTGGAGGATGATATGACCCGAGCGAACTCAAGACCATTCACTCGTGGCCAAGCAAGGGAGCTCCAAGAATTACAATCCATGTTCATGACGAGAGGAGCGTTGGAAGAGCTTGAAGAGAATATCTCACGATTGTTTAATGTTTGGATGATAGCTTGGGAGGATATTCAAGAAGAAGAAGATATAAGAGAAGGAGTCACTTCACAAAGTGGCTAAAGAAGAACAGATGTGGGATTATTTGTGCAAAGATCGCTTTTGGCCCTTTGTTGTAATAGGCATAACTATAAATAGTTGCCTTGGTTTCATTTGAGAGGGTTTTTTGGATGACAATTAATACCTTCATTAGAATTCTACTTAGGCATATAATTAGTTTTAATTAGTGATACGCTTAGTTATAGTGTAATTTCTTTGTTGTTGGAGAACACTTCCATGATTTTTCACATGAACATGTTCACTTGTGGAAATCATCCATAGTGTAGGTGCTTTAGTTGAATTTAATTGAAGGAGGTCTTAGGTTTAATATACCCTTGGTTGCCTTTGATTTCAACTATTGTGTCTCACTCTTATCTTTCTTTCCTTGCAATTTTAATTTGAATTCTATCCTTTGTTTTGTGTTTTGAGTTTCTTAGGGTTTCCAATTAGGATCCTATCACAAGGGTTGGGTGACGGGTGGGCAGGGACGGTCACGGGTTGGGGTTGCACAGTGGGACGGGCAGGGGCTGATTGCCGGGTGGGCAGGGACTGTTTGGGGCAGTGTGCCTGAAGTATTTCATATATATTCACAATATTATACATATTAAATCCCATTAACTTCTTAGTGTATTTATCTTTTATTTTGAATTTCCTAAGTAAAATATTTCTAACTCTGTAGCTGATGGTTGAACTTGTAAGTTAGTAATAACATTATATGACACGTAGAAAGCTACTGCTTCTTCCGATACATGTTATCTGATTTTACAAATTTTAGATACATCCTGAGAAAAACATCTAATTAAATAATCTAATCGCACAAATTGTGGAAAGTACTATGTATATCTCCCTCAAACGTCTAACCTAATAAACATTCTGTTAACTAGAACACTAGAAGGTAGAATCTAGGGGGGGGGGGGGGGGGGGGAACCTATTATGTAAACGATTTTTGTTTTTCTAAAATGTCAAATATCTTGAAATCTTTAATTGACCAAAACAATTAATATATGGACGAGAAAAGAGTAGCAGATTGTTGAAATGTAGTGTGAGAAATCTCAAGTTGATATTCCAAAAAATTTAGTGTCAGAAAGTGTAGAAAAAACCCCCCACTTTTTTCATCATTTGATATTCTGGTGAACCAATCCATCCAGTACTTGGTATAGAAATAACAGCAGCTCACAGTTTCAATTTTGATAAGTTCATGTGGGGAACAAAGACAATTTGGTGATTTTGGTCAAAGCCAAGATAGTATGGCTACATAAATCATGTTGGATTGTGAAACACAATATACCGTAATTTCTTGCCACAATCTTGCATTTTTGAGTCACATTTGAAGGGCGTTACTTTTTAAAACTGACAACTTTTCACATTGCAATATGTGAAACATTCTATATGCACTTGCTGAAATTTTGATAGTTGAATGAGGCTTCTTTTTGTTTCACGGCTTAGTGGATCAAAGTTTGTGGACCCAAAAGTGAAAGAATTGGATCCATCAAATTGTGAGACAAAACATTGTCACATAAGTTGTGTGAGAATGAAGATGTCTTGGTTTTAAGGGGATTAGAGAAAAAGTGAACCAAAACAAAAGCACCACAAGCTACCATTTTCAATATCTTTGAACTACACTCGGAGATATATCATCATGTTCATATATCAACTTCTGAGGATTTCAACTTTCAAGCCTTTTTCAAAACCATCGACCTTGCACGTAGATTCAAAAATATTCCCCTACAATTGATTTAAAAATAAAAACAGAGAGCATTAACAATACTGTGAAAGCGCGTAGAGATGGGAACATGTTTGACAGTAGCAGAAACAATAACAAGCAGGGAAATTGTGGTGCATACCAGCAACATGCAATAATGCTGTGAAAGATGACTCTGAATTGCAGTGGAACGTACAAGTGATTTACCCACCCAACAACTGGCCAAAACTGCACATTTATAAACAGTACTTTGAGTTAGCATTCACTAATGAACAGAACATAAAAAAGAATTGGACTTCGGTGAGGGTGAATTTGACTAACCGCCCAAGCTGTATACTGCACTTTTGGATATTCCCTCTTGATATTAGATTTCACCTGGATCCAGGGTCTACCTGTGCAAATTATATGATAATATTCAGTCAAATCCTTTGTTCAGTGTGTACATAATCATACCTCTAACTAATGGAATGTCAGCAAACTTAAAATGAGCCAGACTCTTATAAGCTCCATTCCTGTGGGTCTTTCAAAAACTTATGCTACATATGGCTCAATGAGAGAACAAAATTGTAAAGAAACGAGAAACTCATGGTTTACTTTTCTTATGGAGCATTCATCATCTCTTTTCAATTGTTTCTAGGATAGGGTGAAAGGTAAAAAGATATATTTACTCCTTTACTAGTAGTATTATTTAGTTATCGCGTAGTTTCTTATTCTTCAATGTGTATTACTATCAGTTGCTGCATTTGTTTTGTATCTTGTTTATTTTGTACTTACAATCCTGTGTCGGATACTTTTCTTCTGAGCCGAGGGTCTATCGGAAATAACATTTTTACCTCACAAAGGTAGGGTAAGGTCTTCGTCAATCCTACCCTCCTCAGACCCCACTTGTTGGATTACACTAAGTATGTTGTTGTTTACTAGTTTATGGAAGAGTGCTAAAACCTCTTCAGTCCTATTTTAGAGGGTTCAAGAGCTCCTCTATTACTTCATCAGCAAATTTTTAAACTTACTCTGCTCCCACCGTCTCTCTTCTAAACCCAGCCAAACATAATATAAATTTTTATTTGAATAAAACACCCGTTAAAGTAAAGTAGAGATTTTTTTCAGTAACTCCCCATTTTGAGGATATTTCCCACAAGGCACAAGGGTAAAAGAATAAAAATTGCAAATAATAAAACTATCGTTTAAACAAGAAATATAAATCAGGGATTTGAGGCTTTCACATGATGAGAACTTAGTAACCTTATCAAGCTTTGTACAATTGTAAGGGTTTAAAGAGATAGTTGGAAAGTGCAAATTTTATAATTTACGTAACAAAACAATGTGTTTTTGTAGATGAAATTCTTTTGCTAAAACTGGATTTGAAAGAATGGCCAGAAAGTATAGTTTTTAACCTTTAGTTTCATTTTCTCTTTTTGCCACATGAATACATGGTTCTTTGTTCCCCTTAACTGGGCCTTACTTGCGTGAATCCAGATTAGTCTGCGCCCGAATGCGGGTACCGGACACCGGATGGGAAATAAAAAAAAACTCTTATAAATTGAAGGTTATGTCTATTATCAGGCCTTTTGACTTCTTAAATAACAAATCCTAATTTGATTGCTTAAGGCCAATTTTGTCTTCTACTTGGACGTTTAGTTGTAGAACATGATGTTGATTTTTCACGTGATGCTATAACATGCAATAGTTTATAAGTTACACTATTAAAAGGCAGTGGTAACTCAAGAAAGAAACTCACTTTCAACAACCAATCCATAGTAAACCATGAAAAGCAAGTTATTCCAGGGTGACGAAGTAACTTGTTCCAGCAACACCTGAAATAATTCAAAATGCAAGTTCACATTCTAGTATATTTATCAGCTCACTGCTTATTTACTTCTTGATTTCTTTCTCTATCTGGTTACATTATTTGGCAAAACAGTAAACAAGTGAAACTTGCAAGTAGGAAACATAGCAATTTACCAGGTCATCAGTGTACAGTTAAGCAGTTCTATTAATATAAATCCTCGTTGAACACTAAAAAGCAGCTAGATCAGATCCATATAAGTAACGAGGTAATGTGTAACTTTTATGTACAAGACACCATATACTGGTTCCCTGATGCTTATACTAAAGCATCCAAAGAAGAGAGGGTTTGGTACCTTTTTGGCAACTGTAGTCTTGTCTCTCTTCCCCTTGAAAAGTTTGTCCAGTAATAAGTGAAGAAAATGCCCAAATGGTCCAAGATAGGCAACGCCAAAAAGCTGGATGTAGTTGAAGTCAGAGCAGATGATGACATCCCAAATAGCAACTTATACAAACAAGCAGAGGAATATGATACAAATGATACTAAATGAATCAAATGATATTGAGGTGCCATGTCAGAAACAACCCTGAAAATTGAAGAGAATTTGATACAGAATTGCAACTAAACTTGACCTACATCAACAACAACTCCGCCTAAATACCAAACTAGTTGAGGTCGGCTATATGAATCCTCTACATCCATTCAGCTCCATTCTCTCATTGCAACTAAAGTTAGTTAGGAGATAAAGTTTTATTATATATGCTTACTGGCAACTACTTGCTCAGTTTTCAGTTTCTCAAACCTCAAAGACAAATCTAAAAAGCAACTCAAGACATTGAAGTGTTCTCAAGCAGCATCCATACTAGTTGTCGATTATTTGAAACATTTACTTTTCTTCTGATCTCCTAGAATAGTGGTGTGACAGGTAATAATATTCCACATGCTACAATTCTAACTTGTGAGATCCCGCTCCTGTTTCAGGATTTAACAAATCTCGAATAAGGAATTAGAGGATTAGCCAGAAATAGTCCCTCGTCCCCGCAACAAAGGCTACAGTTCCAAGACTCGGTGCAGAAGCCTTTGTGCAGTAAGGCCAGTATAAGTAAAGAGATTTCACGCAAAAGAAGAAATATCAGTAACATCCTTTGCGGCTCATAACCAAAACACATTTTGCCTGAAGTTGTAAATTTTTTGTTTAGAAGAAACACTATCTGAAATCAAGTTACCATTCAACCACCAGATGGGCACAACAGAAGTATTTATCAGAAGGAGATGGGCACAACAGAAGTATTTATCAGAAGGAGATTGGAACATTGGGATTCTCTAAAACAAAAAAATAAATGAAGATTCAGAGACAATGGTATCATGTGTGCCAAAGTAAACCAGAGTGCATTTATGATCAATTCTGCTGAAATATGCACTCTCTTCAGCACGTTAATTCTGTCACTTTAAGAAACCTTTGAGAAAAGCTTATCACATTGCCAGGGTGACAATTCTAGTGTAAATTTACCACTTCCAATCTAATCCAAATAGCATGCTAACGCCCACATGGATTCACTTTGCGTTTACTTCCTGTAGCTGATGCACTCAAAAGGCTAAAATTGATCCATAGTTGTCATTACATAAAGAGGCTACAATTTAAGGTTATGGCTGAGTGGTTGAGGCATAGGAGTTCTACATTCCAAGCTACGACACTATGTGTGTCCACTCTAACCATGATGGGCAGGTTTACTCAATACAAGTACTTGTGGGTTATATCAGGCTGCCCCAAGTATTATTCGACGGCTGGTCACCACTGTGATCAGACAAGAAATAAAAGAGACTATGGTCTAAGGTAGTGTCACAGAACCAAGTTGACTTTTTTATCAAAAGAAGCAGAATACCAAAGAACCTATAATTTGGAACATGAGGGACTCAGGGCAGTCAATGTAACATTTTACTGATAGATTCTTTTCGGCTTCAGAGAAAACATAATGCCAAAGCTTCATCAGATTTACAAAGTCATTGTACTAGAGCTCAGATACATAATTGTAACCATAGGAAAGCGTAAACATTTGCAGTAATGTTAAATATACAATATACACACAATATACATGTGTATATTGTATATTTAAGGACTCGGAATCTGCCCATATTTTAGCTCTCGGTTTTTGTTAATATTAGACATAAGAATATTGTATATTAGGAAAATATATGTGTAGTATATTGTAATGTATTTGTTACCTAAATTAGAATTATATACTACTATTATGTAGAGTTAGAATTATGGTATAATAAGATTTTAGGAATAGAATAGGAAGGGGATTATTTCTTTCAAGTAAAAATATAAACCTATGCAAAGAGAACCAAGAGGAACCATACCACTTTGAGAAGAAGGCGTCTGACTTGAAGTTTCTGAATGCCAGTGATCTTTTGAGCCACTATATCACTGATCGCTGACAACACCCCCGCTGTTATTGCCTGCCATCATAAATTCCAAATATTCAAACAATCAAATAATATTCCAGTACCAATTCTGCTAAAACTTAAGCAAAAACATCAAGAAAATCCAATAAAGGTGAAATCTTTGTACCAAAACAGCAACTTCTCAGAAAATTAAAGAAACCCCACATCACAATTAAGCTAACAGCTCAAAATAGCCAACACCCACTTCACAAATCATAGAGAAAAGTTAAAGAAAAAAGAAAAAGAGACAGATTGGTCAAGAAATGGGGAAAAAGATTTGACCTTTGTTCGTAAAGGGTGTTGCTGAAGCTGTAACAAGTAGTGTTGCAGACCTTTTTTGGCAATTGACCCCATAATTCTTGTTTGGTTTTCTTCACTTGTTCAACTCCAAGAACTGAGAAAGAGGGAACAGAACAGATTCGATCTAACAACTAACACTTTGGTCACTGGCTTGGCTTCTTCTGACTTCCCTTATATTAGTACAACAATTTGGTGAATTGCACCTAAAATATCACTCATCCCGTCTCATTTTAACTTATACGCACATTAACATTGTGTGGGGCCTACCTAAAATAGATTAATCTTCTATTTTTATTATTAAAAGTCAAACAAAAAATACCTAAGTAGCCGCCTGGAAAAAACCCACATAGCATAATTAGTTACTATTAGTTACATTATTATTTTTGAATTTAAATATCTATATTTATATTAAATTTAGAAGAAGAAAAAAACCGGTGAAGCCAAGTAGCACCTCACATAAAATCCAAGTAAAAACCACGACAAAGGAAAATACAAACGAAGAATAGAGGAGTAACACTTTTAACTTTACACTTTTCATTGGCAACTCATTTCTTTATATTCTATCTCAGTTCTGAGATTGTAGGAGTAGACAATAGGTATTGGCTGCAGCTCTTATAGCAGTGGGGGCAGAATAGAGTTCCAGCACATTCATAAACAACAACAGCAGCAGAAGGGGCATTGAGCAGTGACATAATTATCTTGACACCTTTGTTTGTCCTGCAAAACTTTTGAATCAAATATCATTGATTTTTTTTATCTTTTATATGATGTATGTGTAAACTCAAATATATTTAGTCTTTTAGGTTAGTTTCATTTTCTCTGCTCTTTCTTTTTTTAACATATCATGATGAAGTTTGGGTTTTTTTTTTTGATATCCAGCTTTCCGGCAATAGTAGTCCCGGTCCCTCAGCACTACTACCAGTAAATCACGGAATGTGCATGAATGATCAAAGTTTTGAGAATATAGCAACTGATATCAGCTACAAGGTTCTACCCCAGAAGAGATCAAATTGCTCCCACCAAGATTTGAACACACGCTGCAGGCCTCCAGCTGGATTTTAAGTTCTCCTTCTTTGCCATCCAGCTATGTCCGGGAGACTTGGGTTTTTTTTTACTGTGTGCAGGATGGTTTGAAAACTACATTCTAATTTGTATAAAGGGGTGTTTGACATGTTGAGAAGGTGTCGCTTGAAATTCACGTTATGACCTCTTCCTTTTGTTGAGTTAGTTAAAGAGAATCAAAATTATTATTTCGCAACACTTTGTATTTACGCGTTAATTTTTATTTTATAACTTAAATAAAAAAATTAATATCTTTTTTGTCTTATTTTTTTGTACTTATTAATAAATGGCTAACAAACGGTCGTGAATTAAGTAGTTTAAATTTCATGGGTAAAGTAATAAAAAATATGGTCAAGTACATCATATAATAATTTTTATGATTCTTTTCTCACTTTACGCGCATCGCGCGAGTACTATACTAGTTAGATTAAACGGAGAATCCCATAATAATCAGTGACAAGTTTCTTCAATCTCGTTAATTATTACGGTCAAACCTCTCTAGTCCGAATTGTTATTGGCTCTATACGGAACAGGTTGTTATACACCTATAATAATATTAATATATAAATAATATTTTTACTATTATAAGTAAAATAATATATATAATTTATTATTTATTTTTAATTGTCAAATTCTAAGCTTAATCACACTGTATAATGAAGAAATATTTTAATAAAGAAAATATGTATTCATATAGTAATATTTTTTATCATAAATGGTGTATTAAAGTATCAAAATATTTGATCAAACTCTCTAAACCAATTTTTGATAATCTTAGGGATTCTATTTCTATAAAAATGATTAATTATTATATTACCAAAAAAATAGTTTTTATAGAGGGGTTATTTTACAAAGAGCTTACTTTTATAAAATTGGTTGTCGTTGTTATAGGTAAAAAAATTATTTTAGAATGGTAAAATATAACATAAAAGATCGATTGCGAAAATTTAATTTTTATAGAGATGTACTGTTATACGAGGATGTCGTTATAGAGATCTGAGTGTATTATGTCTATGTAAATGGGATCTTTGGAAGTTTTTTTCCCACTTTATCCTACCAATCAATTCTCAAACGCGATATGTATTTAAAGAAAGAAAGAAGTTAGTTTATATATACACAAAGAGTTGATACATAAATAAAAAGAACATCGTATATATAATTGAGTATCTCAAAATTATTGTTTTGGGCAGTCCAAAATATTTTTGACTACGACTTCTTCGTTACTACTTTAAACTTGCTCTCCTGCTTTGCCATAAAATTGTAAATATTGTTAGTTTGAAAAGATTTGATTAGCAATACCTTTATGGGTAATGGGAAAAGATAACTTTTATAAATGAAATAAGTGGATATATCCAAACAAGACAGGAACTTCTCCTTCACTCAAAGAAAAAAAACATTGTAAGATGATTATTGACAGACAGTAATACATGTTTAATGATTTATGAAAAGCTCATATCTACTCATGAAAAAACTAGATAATTCTTAGCAATTTGGATTTTTTTGTATTTCATTTGTCTTTTGTTTATGAGTGTGAACTACTTTAACCAGATTAAAATAGGGATGTTCAGTGGGCCGACCCGCCCCATCCTGCTACCCCGCTCCACCCCGCCCCAATCCCTCCTAAAAAAAAATTATCGGTGTCAGGGTTCGAACTCGGGACGGGGTCTGGAATCGTTCCGCCCGTCCCGATCCCGACCCGCCCCATCCCGCCAGCGCCCCTCCCCCTTTGCAAAAATAACCATTGCAACAACGACCAAATTTTGATTTTAACCATTGTGCAGCGGCTATAACGGCCATTTCCCCCCGCCCCCCAGCTATAAACCCCCTACCCCATATTTATTTTTAACCCCTAAGTTAATATATTTACACTTTAACCCTATTTTTCAACTATAAATACCTCATTTTTCTCACAAATCTTTCTACAATCTCTCAATTTATCTCTCTACAATTCTACATTGCCTATTAAATATTATATTATTTTTTTGCTCATTTATATCAAAGTTAAAAAATTGGGAGTGAAGTTGGCAACTAGCTTGAGGATCATCCATCGAACAAAGTTTCAATTTTCAACCTCGATTACACGTCGACGTTTGGTACCTTCGTTCCTTCTTTAAATTATTATTGTTACTTTATTTTAATTCTCGCACTTAATTTCATTATATTTAATTATTTATTTGCATAATTAAAATGGAAGGATTAAGAGGTATGTTTAAGGGTAAGGATAAGGGCAAATGTGCTTCTTCTAGTAGGGGTAACAAGGGCATGGGTACTTCTTCTAGTAATCTTATTCCTAGTCCCAGTGATTTTATTGATTTCACTCATATAGATGAAACTGCTTTTTTTAATGATATATCATTAGATGATGAAGTAGATAAACCACTTTAAATTTGACGATAATCTAGATGGCACACCCACTAATGCACCTCAACTTCAGGCTCAGACTGAGTCTCAAACTGAAACTGGAATGCCTCATATTCCCCTAGTATGAGTCAAGGCCCCACACAATGAAAATTAAAATCAGCTGCATGAGATTTTTTGATAAGTACCAAGAGAATCAACTAGCTAGATGTAAAATTTGTAAAAATGTTAATAAAATTAAAATCGGAAAAGGTCAAGGTGGGACTGGATGTTTATTGAGACATGTACAAGGCAAGCACACAGCTAAGTGGAATCAATACCAGGCTAAAAAAATTAGGTGTGTCAATGCCATTTGAGTCAGTACAAGGTTCACATAGTATTTCCGATCAAGTACATGGTCAAATTAACCCTACGACGGGGGAAATTTTTTGTCATAAATATGATAAAAACAAAGATAGGGAAAATATGGCAAAATTAGTTGCGGTGGAGGATTTGCCTTTTTCATTTCCTTCCTCTCCTGATTTTATTCATTACATTAGAAAATATATAATCCCGCTTTTAATGGTTTTCCTAGATCAACTGTTAGAAGAGATGTTTTTAAATTTGCAAGTGAACATCAACAATATTTACATTATGCATTGTATCATTTAATGAAAAAGTGGTTATCACTTCTGACATAGGTCGTAGTACTAACGGGAATTATTATTTAACGATAACATGTTATTGGATAGATCAAAATTGGTCTATGCAAAAATGTATTTTAGCATATAGATATATTGATGATAGGCACACTGGAAGTTTTATTGCACAAAATATTAATGAAATTTGTGATTATTATAGAATAAATTATAAAATTATGACTATTACATTAGATAATGCTACTTCTAATGATTATGCTATAAGACTTTTAAAAGTTCGATTAACTCCATGTTTTCTTGATCATTTTCATATAAGATGTGCGTCCCATATTTATAACTTAGTTGTAAAGGATGACCGAAAACTTTTTGAAAGCATTCTTGATAAAATACAATTTTCTATAAATTTTATTTTTAAAGGTAATAAAATACAAAGATGTTATTTTATATAGCTCTAATATTTTTGTTACTTAATGAATATATGCAAAAACCAACTTATAAGGTATCTATTGAAAAAATATTTTTTAAAATATATTTTTCTATTCCCACTATTGATATTATTGGTGCGGTATTGAATCCGACTATTAAAGTAGACGGTTGTAAAACACTAATAGAAACGATTTATGATTGTATAGAAGTACTTCCAACATACCCAACGGAAGAACCAATTCACAAACCAACTAAAGAAGAAGTTACGTCTAGAATACACACTGAATGCAACACAAGTATATATGTATTACCAACAACAAAGTGCAAATAATCAACCGGCTTCTGTACTACCTTCTACTACTTCTCTGCAACCTTATAAAAACACATGCGGTTTCTGCTGCTAGTATTCAAGGCCTTAGAAATAAAATGTTTAGTGCTTCAACTTCTCACAAGTTAGCGAATTTGATGTTTATGTTTTGCAGGGTGTTGTACCGTACGAATTAATTGTCAATGATGAAGGACATGAAGACTTGCTGAAATACTTGAAGCAGAATGAGAAGACATTTCCGATACTAGCAAAGATGGCCGATATGTGTTGAACATTCAGGCATCATCAACAGCGTCTGAAAGCGCTTTTTATGCTGGAAGATTTCAAATAGGAGAGCACAGACATTCATTTGAGGGAGACACATTGGAGATTGCAGTTCTTTTCAGAGATTGGATTCAAGTGGAGCGTAGAAGGTGCGGTCAACCGGAGATCAACGAAGAAGAAGACTACAACTACAACGAAATCTTGTCCGAGGGAACATGAAGCGACGTCGAATAATTTGATCAACAAATTCCAATTCCAACCGAAGATCCTCAAGACACTGTGAGGAAATTCGAAACAGTATGGTTAATTTAATTTTTTTAACTGCAATTTTACTATGTAATTTGCAACTTTTGAAATTGTATTACAAAAAAATCATATTTCTATTAAATAATATAAGAGGCACAAAAATAACCTTGGGATTTTTTATTACACTATCTTGTTCAATTATTGAAGTGTTTATATATATTATTTTTTAAAATCAAGTGCCAAAAAAAAATCTCGATCCCGACCCCGCCCCGACCCAACCCGACCCCGTTTCCGGCAGGATGTGGGACGGGTCGGGACATCCGCCTGTCCAACTAAGCCCGGCCCGCCAGTCCCGCCGGAGACCCAGTCCCAACCCTTCCCCGTCCAGCCCCGTCCCGCCCTGTTGGATAGCCCTAGTTTAAAATAAAGTGCAACATACGCCAGTAATCAAAGTTATTCGGGTTGCTGCTTCTGGCAGTTGATCTTCATGAAGTTTAGAAGAATTTTAAAAAGGAAATCATTGTTAATTTTTGTGATGTTTGATGACTTTTATTTAGCGTTAATATTCAGGATTTTTCTTTTTTCTTTTTTTAATTATGAACTTTCTCAATATTTGAGCAAAGCATTACCATCTATGTTTGCTAATCATGTCACTTTTTATTGACATTTTAAAAGAAAAATTGTTGTTTGTTTTTTTAAAAAATCAGGTAGCTACTTTCAGTTAGTATTATGTAAAATAAAATTAAAGATTATGATGTCTTTATAAATTTTAGCCAGTTTGCTACTTTCTTCTTGTTCTTTTTTAGTATAGAATTGATTTATAGAAAATGTTGAGTTCTAAATTACAAAAATAAGGAAAACAGACAAAAGTGGCCATCCGGCTAAATCCGGATGGTCCAACTCGAAGATGTTTAAAATCCATTAGCTAAACTTTTTAAAATAATTCTATTTTTAGTTATTTTTTCAACTAATTTTAGCATATGTATAAAAATTGTATCATTCTTGTAGGCGATGAAATCTGGGACGAAGGACTTGTCGTATCTCTCTAGATCTGGCAAAAGCGAAAGACCCCCTAACATAATTCGAATGGAGGCTGACCGCTGAGCCCACTCTGGCCTCATGGGGCGGGCCCCCTGTGGTTGCGAGTTAAATGAGACCAAAAAGACGAAATGAGCAAAATTTTTGTATATATCAATGGAGGAAATAACCATGTGGAAAACAAGACATGAATTCTCTACAATTACACTGTGGAACAATTGAAGGGATGTAGCGCAGCTTGGTAGCGCGTTTGTTTTGGGTACAAAATGTCACGGGTTCAAATCCTGTCATCCCTACCTATTACTGCTCCTTTGAGCAGTAACGAAGGATCAATTGAGATCGTGGCTTTCCCGGCGCACTCCCTTTATTTATTGTTATTGTGAAAGCCAGTTCCTCGTGATAGTACGTGTGAGATTTGGTTATCGAGGGTCCGGAGGAGATGATTGTGGGAACGAGTCTATAGAAGAGTTATCTATCGGAACAATACCCTTACCGATCTATTAACAACAAGTAGATCTACGCCAGGAGAATTAGTAATGTGTCAGGAGAAATTAGTACAAGAGTACTCATGTGAAATTGTGTCCCTTGTAAACGAAAGAGCTCATGCCATAAATTGCTAACGAAGGCCAGGTCCCCAGTCGCTGACAATTGAGTGTGGCATTCCATGCAATGAAACTATCAGTTAGAAAATCTATCATATATATAGAAACGATATCATTATTGTATAGAATATGTATCCCTACAATGTGTTTAGAAAATGTATCATTGTTGTATATTTTCTGTTTAATAAAGTATAATTAGTAATTATACGTTGATTATACATGTTTTGGATATTTCTAACTAATTATACACATATTATACATATATTATGATGTTTTGGGATATTTCTTGAGGGCTCAATCAATGTATACTTACTAATTGTACATATAATATACATGTTTCGAAAGATTTTTTTCGTCGACCTTCAAAAAAGTCTGATTTTTTTGTAGTGAACCTTTAGTGGCGAATTTAATGATATTTTGTGGTGACTACCTTTAGTGGCGGTGTTTTGATCTTTTGTGGCAAATAAAATCGCCACAAAAAAATCTGATTTTTTTTTGTAGTGTTAATGAGCTTCTGGTGGGCTAGCGCTTGAGATTAGTTTGGGCCGAAAAGTCATTTCAGAGTATTAAGCTCAAAACATGAACCAAATAAATTCCTAGTGGCTAGGCAGTGTCCTTTTTTCAAAAATTAATTAGCCCGATCCGGCCCGTCAAACTCACATAAATTTTTAACCAGTAGGATTGGGCCGAACACCCTTTTCTACCCAAGGTGAGCTCAACCTGACCTGGCACAGAATTGGTAAAAGCATTATTTTCTCTATTTTAATTTTTTTTTGTCCCTTAGAGATCATGTGAAAAAATTGTACGGGTCATATTGTTTGATAGTTGTTAAGAGTCCCACATCAGATATGGAATGGGAACATGGACTTCTTATATGGACAATCCTTACCCTATAAGCTAGATTTTGGGGTTGAGTTAGGCTCAAGATCCTTTATTTACATGGTATCAGAGCGAGACTCATTTCAATTCTTTGTTCACCAATGTTGGGGCCCCAAATTATATTATCCACGCTCCAGTTAGTGAGGTCTGGGCGTGCGGGAGAGTGTTAAGAGTCTCACGTCGGATATGGAATGAGAACATGAACTCTTTATATGGACTTGGACAATCCTTACCTTATAAATTATTTTTTGGGTTGAGTTAGACCCAAAATCCATTTTTTACCGTATCACCTATATTATTTGTGCATGTCTTTTTCTTTGAAGGGTTACAAGTGAAATTAGAGCATCCATCGCTCAGTTACTTTTTTTTTAATATAAATATCACACCTAAGGTGATGCATACCTTTTATTTCATCCAAAAAGTATACAAGCAATAAAACAGAGGAGAACTTATGCCAGAACATTTGTTACTTCTAAGAATAGAATTATAAAGGAAACATAAATACATCCTTCTTTAACAATATATAGCAAAAGATGATCGGAAGATCATATGAAATTATAAAATATTTCTCCTCTGCTCGTATCATATGAAGGCCATATGCGCTTTGTCTAACGCGAAAGGTCCAATCGCGTTTCTAGGAAGGTCTTTATGATCGAGGATCACAATGTCTATGTTATCAACACAAAAGTTTGTTCACATTGTCATGCTACTCATACTTGTGAGCGCCTATACTAAACTGATGTTACATCAAACACCTATTATATGTGTTGCTATAATGCAATGACATTTAGAATGTTATTAAAGTTGTTTACAACACTTTACTGACAGATTTTAGGTAAACTAAAAAATATTAAATTATGTATTATGTATACTAGTTCTAAAATAACAAACCAAACTGATATTTCATATATATTCACATTATATTTTATAATTAATATTTAATATAATTAAGATAAAATAGAGATCATAATTCTATTAGGACTACAATTGTAATTATGATAAAATGGAGATCTTAATTCTATTAGTACTACAATTATATACTCTCTATATATATGACATTAATAAGAGAACTCCATCAAGGGAGATTTACACTATTCTACATGATATCAGAGCCAAAAAATCAACTTTAAATCGACTAAATTTCTGATACCCTCATGGCGTCAGCTTCACACGCTTCCTCTTTCTCAACACCCGACGTCACAAATAATCAGCCGCAGGCCCAGTACCCGCCTCAGTGGGCCAACCCACGTCCTTGGCACCCGTCGACCAGCCCAGTTCACAAGTCAGGCCCAGCAGCAACAGTGGGCACTACCGAGGCCCACTATACTGCGGCCCAGCCATAGTGGGCAATGTCGCCCAGTCCCGTTTCGGGCCATGGCCAACAACAATAGTGGCCACTGTCGAGGCCCACTACCAGGCAGCCCGGTACCACCGAGCCCCTGTCCAGCCACCAGGCCCACTATACAGCGGCCAGCAGCAGCCGTCCAGTCTCAGTACAATGGATTTAGGCCTTACTCTCGGTTCTTTAAAATTTCAGCAGCCCGGTGATGCGTGGTATATGGATACGGGCGTCACATCTCACCTTACCAACAATTCTGGTAATCTTTCTCAACTGCGCAATTTAAATACTCCTCAATCTATTATGGTCAGAAATGGTCATCGTATTCCAATTCAAGGGTTTGGCCACACACTAACTCCACCACCGCATCCCCATTTCTCCCTTAAAACGTCCTATATGCCCTTAACATAATTAAGAACCTAATCGCTGTTGAAAAATTTTCCACCGATAATTCAGTAACCATTAATTTTGACCCGTTTGTTTTTCTGTAACGGATCTACGTACCGGGAAACTTCTTACGAGATGCAATAGTGAGGGGGACCTATATCCTTTCCTATCCACGTCCACTGCCAGTGTCAATCCTCCCACATCTCTATCTGCCATCTTCTTCTCAACGTGGCATAGTAGACTTGGACATCCCGGAACTCATATTTTTTATTTTCTTAGAAACAACAATTTAATTAAATGTAATAAAGGCAACCTTGCCAATAATTGCTCCTATTATCATCTAGGAAAACATGTTAGACTTCCGTTTATGTCTTCTTTAAGTGTTACTTTCTCTCCCTTTGATAATATTCATGTGAATTTATGGACATCTCCTATAACTATCAACCTAGGTCATAAATATTATTTGGTATTTTTGGATGACTTCTCTCACTTCCTTTGGGTCTATCCGCTTAAACTTAAGTCTCAAGTTTACTCTAAATTCCTTGAATTTCGTACATTGGTTAAAACACAATTTGAAAAAGACATCAAAACGTTTCAATGTGATAATGGTCGTGAGTTCAATAACTCAATTTTTATAATTTTTGTGCAGATAATGGCATGGTTTTTCGTTTATCCTGCCCTCATACTTCCCCTCAAAATGGTAAAGCCGAAAGAATTTTTCATACCATTAACAATATGATTCGTACCCTTCTTTTCCATGCGTCTCTCCCCCCTACATTTTGGATATATGCATTAAAAATGGTAGAACACATTATTAATATCTTACCTACTCGTACGATCCAAAATGGGACACCCACAGAAATTCTCTTCCTTTGGATCCCTTCCTATGTTCACCTTCGAATTTTCGGTTGTCTTTGTTATCCAAATCTTGCCTCAACAGTACCTCACAAATTGGCACCTTGCTCCACTCCGTGCGTCTTTCTAGGTTTTCCGTTGAATCATAGGGGGTACTTGTGCTATGAGTTATCCACAGACAAAATCTTAATCTTACGCCACATCACGTTTGTTGAGTACGTTTTTCCGTTTGACAACATTCAAAAATTTGGAGACACTGATTAGAAATTCGTTGATGACTCGGACACCTCACCTCTAATCCAAAATGCACTACAAAATTCGCACCCTCAAGCCATCCCGCCAACCGTCCCGTCGACACCACCCCATTGCCTAGTTCCTGTCCAGTTACTGTACCAACCCGTGCCCGTGCCTGCCCACTCGGTACCCAGCCCATGCCCGTCCCACTGCCCAGCCCCACTGCCGGTCACCGCTACCCAACCCCAACCTCACTGCCCAGTCTAGTTCGGCACCTCCCAACCCCCTACCCCACCCGTGACCATCCCCACACACCGCATGGAAACCCGTGCATAACACGGGATTTTCAAATCAAAATTTCACTTTAACCTATCCACTCAAATCATCTCCTTCATTCCTAAAAATCCAAAACTAGTCAAACTCGACCCAAATTGGAATGCGACCATGTGTGAGGAGTTTAATGCATTCACCAATCACCACACTTGGGATCTTGTTCCGAAACTAGAAGGGTTGAATGTGATTCGTTGTATGTTGCTTTATCGTCACAAATTATGAGATAGTGGAGAACTTGAACACCACAAGGCGAGACTTGTGGCTAATGATACTGGTAAGCAGGAAGGTGTTGATTGTGGTGAAACGTTTAGTCCGATGGTCAAACTTGCCACCATTCGCACAGTGTTGAGCATAACTATGGAAAAATTGGCATATTCACCAGCTTAATGTCAAAAATACTTTCTTACATGAGGATTTGAAAGAAACCATTTATATGCATCAACCGCCTGGCTTTGTGCATCCGGAGGTTCCTCATTATGTCTGACGTCTTCGTAAGTCACTTTATGGTATGAGAGGTTTGCTACATACATCATACATATAGGGTTCATGTGCAGCAAGAGTGATCATTCCCTGTTAATTTTTTATCGAGGTACTGACACGACTTATCTTCTTTTATACGTGGATGATATTATTTTGGCTGTCGCGCCCGTTTTTGACCTGCGGGCTTCGCGACGCAATGGGTCAATTCCCTCTGAATTGAATAAAATGCTTGCTTGAGGAGTCGCCACCTAATTATTCTAAGGTGAATTAGGGCACCTAAATTCTAACTAAAAATGCAAAATAACTCCAATTCTGTGGTCTGCCAAACTAATAAGATTCTAGGTAAGGGTTCTTTATTATCCTAAAAGGAAGGGGTTAGGCATCCTTTAAAATTCGCTAACTTGCGATTATCCAGTCAAACTCAGGTTAATTATTGTACTAAGAAAAATGCATGTTTAAAGTATATAAAGTTAAGCAAAAGTTTGCAAATATTTAATAAATGATGCATTTTGTACAAGTATGCATTTAAAGAAAAATACATGTAAAGTTTTAAAAAGTATATATTTGGGACAATTAATAGCCAGGAGAAAAATGAGTTACTCATATGCCAAAGAAGTAATTTTTTTTTGGAAATCATTTTGAGTTGTACCATTAATAAAGTAAACAAAAGATGATCAAAGTTTGTTTTGAAAAATTTAAAATATGCATGACGAGCCTAAAAATAAATAACTAGCGAAGGGTTTCTATGTTTGAATTACCCAGGCCTATAAATGAATAAGCTAGCGACTGCTTTTAAATTACCCTATTAATTATCCATTTATGGCCTAATTATTCTAAATATCCTAACAATCATACAAGCGTTAAATCATTATTACGGACCAAAATAGCAATAAGGAAAATTGAAGAATAATAATGAATGGAAAACTAAAACGGATGACAATGTCATCTTGCCCTATTGATTTTGAATTTCCGAGGTTGGAGAATGCAAGGAGTGTGAATGCGGGTCTTCGTTCGACAATGATCACGATGAGTCTCATGACGAAACTCTTCGTAGCTCCCGATGCATTTCATGTAAATAAAGAAAAGAAAAGGATTAGTGGACGAAACGTGAAAATGGATACTTAAAAAATATAAATAAATCATTCATGAAAAGTAATACGTTGCTGGGACCCGGGATGTAGGCAGGTACAAAAGAATATAGGGCAGGCCCAAAATGATAATTATCAAACTTAAAAGACTAGACCAGTCCAGGTACATAATAAGGCCAAATTCAACACATGAGGACTGATATACAAAGTATTTTCAGCGATAAATGATATATTCATGAATATATGAGGATATATAACTCTGATATACTCCAGGTCTATACCCGAGCTATATGCCTTGTATATTCTGAAGTATACCATCCGTATACTTAGTATACTTAGCACAAGAAATGGACAAAAGCAATTTCAAACCAAGAGTATTCTCATGGTGTTCCCATATAGAAAAGACGAGCAATCTTAGACCATAAGCATGCAAATCTTGAGTTATTTAAATAAGAGGGAGTAAATGCAGCTTTGTTAAACACTGGTTTCGAATAGAAGGGGGGGGGGGGGGGGGGAGGGGGAGGGGGAGATTGACTCAAGAAAAGTAGAAATCACATACTGACCGTATTTAGCCAAACAACTGAACCTACTTCTTGTGACTAAGTTTCAAACTTAAAGAATGCACACAAGCAGCGCATAGGCATTGATTATTAGGCGGGTGATAATGCTTTTATAAGGGCGATGTTTAATGAAAGAACAGGTAGACCAGCATAGGGTTCTTTAGAAAAAAAAATGTTCAGATATAATACTCAGATATAATATTTGCAAGCTAGAGAAGTTCACATGGATAGCCTTAGAAACTGGAAAACAAGCATAGCATATATCCTAATAGGTGGTATATATGCATCACACAAAGCCTAAGCAAGAGCAGAATCCACATCAAAGGGGGGAGGGGGCATGTCTATATATACAAATGAAGGAGGTGCATATGCAAGTCAAAGATAGTGGCATATGAATAACACTTTGAATGTTTTACTAAGTTTTTAACATTAAAGTAACTATGCCTAATTATAGTTCAAGCCTAACAGTTGGACTAGTCCCTTGAGTATGTATGGCATAGTGTTGAAATAGGCTCAAGTTAGTCATTCATGCTGAAACAAGCTCATCCCACAACAAATCACAGGCCAGGTTTTCATATAAACAAGCAATCTTCAATATGTTTGTACTCTATGCATGCTTATCATGAGAAACATGATCACAAATCTGAACAGAATGCATTAGACATTATGACTTATCATGGCATAAACTGGTTTAGAACAGTGTAAAGCACTAATGCAAATGCTATTTAAAAAATATAACATGTAGGCATGAAATGATAGCTCAATAGACCTTTCATGGTAGTAGGGAGGCATTTCAACACTTGACAAGTAGGATAAATACATGATCAATCACAAAGGGGACATAGAGACTAAGTTAACCTAGGAATACACAAATAGTAAATTCTCAAAGATACAAGGCCAATTAGACTGGATTTGAAATATGCCGGATTTTATTCATGCTATACTTTAGACATGAAAACACTTAAGCATATAAGAGAAGTACACAACCAAGATTCTAAGCATACCAATGTTCGATTGCCTAAACATATACACATTTTGCCAAATAGGACATGTTTAAGCTAAACTGGACATACATGCTTACTACCAAGGAGAAAGAAAATATGGCTAGATAATTTAATCTATGAGGCAAGGCAGGGTAAGCATATGCTTTTAGCATGCAACTGAATAAACATATGATTTTAGCATGCAACTGAATAAACATATGATTTTAGCATGCAACTGAATAGCTAAGGCAATGCAACACATATTTCCACAGAAAAACCTATATGCAGGTACATTCTCAGTTTATTTAGTCAACTCTCAAGTCAATACAGCATTTCAGGCACATCTATGAATATTTGCAGGAAAGTGAACTTGTAAATTTTATAGAGATAGGTAAGGACCTAGTACTTATCATGACATGATTAATTGGCCTTTTGGGACACTACCCTAGATATGCAAGACCATAAGTGCTAACAAACATACTTAATCTACTTTTAGGCTTTATTATGCACACTAATACTTTAAAATAGACATGATATAGCTAATACGATTACAAAACAGGACCTATGGTCATAAACTAATCATCGTTCGATTAAAATCTCATCTAGAGCATGCTAGACTAAGCTCAAGACACTCAACAAGAACACATATGCTTTAATTCTAAACTCAGGCCATAGATAACTATAAACAGATCATTAAAGTGCACAATCAGGCTCATGCATCTATTATGGCCTTGCCACTTCTCATCCTAAGGTTTGAATAACTCATAAGCCAAACACAAATACATATTGAGGACTGAACTGGGCATGAAATGACTTCATAAGCAAACCAAACTATCATAAGGTATTTAATTAATCGACGTCCTAATTCTTCTAAGCAACAATAATCATCCATCAAAATATCTCTAAAGCATAAATAAACTAACAAACTCAACATGTCTAAACACTAAGCATAACAACACAAATAGATTATATTATCACTAAATCAGTAATACAACACACAAAACGCAGAAAATAAGAAACTGAGAAGAGTTTGAGTTTAAGGACCTTCTTCGGGTAGCGAACCGAGGCGTCGTCTCGAATCGTCGGCCCGCTCGGAGAAATTTGTTTATGCGATTGAAAGGGACTAAATGTTTTTATGTCTTTGTCGAACCAGAATGGGAGTAAAAAAAGAAACCTACGGAAAAATCAATTTTTTTTGTGGTTTGGCTTTTGAAGAACCGAGCGTTTTTTCGTCCAAAAAAAAAGCCTCTCCTGGTGACTCAACATGCCAATATTTATAGGACGAACTTAGGGTTTCTTAGGGCTCATTTGGGCGGGGTTTTAAGCTTCAAATTTGAAATGGGTCAAACGAAATCCTTCAAAATCCGAATCGGCCTTGCAGGCTTCACGTGATTCATAGCACGAAAATGGAGCAACACCCTCTGTTCCATGGTTGACAAAGCTACAAGCTTTATCTAGAAAAGGAAATGGAGCTGCTGCTGCTGCTGCTCTGATTTTTGGGGAAGGGTGAGAGAGAAAAGAAGAAGAAAAAACTGGTGAGGGTTCGGCGGTGTCAGGGTAGCGTGGTGGTAGTGGTGGGGTAGGGGTGTAGGGTGTGTGCAGCGATGTTGGGGGGTCTGGGTGTGCGGCGATTTGGGGGGCGTTTGGTTTTTTCTTCTTTTTTTTTTGTTTTTGTTCAGGGTTTTCGTTTGGTTTAAAGGGTTGGGGTGATTGGGTGACGGGCCGGGTTCAGTGTTGGGCCGATTGGGCTTCGGTTGGGAAGACTTGGGGTTTTGGGCTTGGTAGAGTGTGAATTTAATTGGGGGAACTTTGGGGCTTGGGTGTTGGAAATGAATGGGCTAAGTGGGGCAATTGGGCTTCCGTGGATGGACGATTTGGGGTGGGCTAGGTAAAGGAATGGGAATTTAATTGGGGACTTTGGGCTTGGTAGAGGGAATGAAATTAGTTTTGGGTAAAAATGTAAAATTATTTAGAATATACTATAAGATGCGATAATGATAAAATATAATATTTGTGAAATGCTTAATGCTTAATAAAAAATGGAAATGTGATGCAATTTTGCGAGAATAACATAGCATAGAATTTTCGGATAAAACTTATGATTGCGATAAAAATGCAAATGATAGTAAAAAATGCGAATAATAATAATAATAAGAGAATAATATATATATATATATATATATACGCATGTATGTATATAGATTAAAATCATTTTGAGGTGTCAATAAAAATATTTAAAATTGCAAATAAAATTGGAAAAGACGGGACGAAATTGGGTGTCAACACTGGCAGATTCTTCTGACTCTGAAACACGAGATTATTGCCCTGCTCAAGTCTGAATTTGCTATGACAAATTTGGGTAAGTTGAGTTATTTTTTGGGGATATCAGTGACCAGATCCGCACATGCCATGTTCTTGTGTCAGCGTAAGTATGCAGATGAGATTGTCTACATGGCTAAAATGACAAACTGCAAGATTATGCCCACTCTTGTCGACTCCAAGTCCAAACTCAGTGCAGAGGATGGGGATCCAGTCAGTGATCCATCTCTTTATAGGAGTCTCACATGTGCTATTCAATATCTCACCTTCACTTGGTCAGATATTGCATATGCAGTTCAGCAGGTGTGCTTGTTTATGCATGCTCCTAGAGAGCCTCACTTTACAACTCTTAAGCGTATCATTCGATACGTTAAGGACACTCTTGACTATGAACTTCATTTATATTCCTCAGCACCGACTAAATTGCTCTCCTACACATACGCAGATTGAGCAGGCTGTTCGGACACCCGTCGCTATACGTTTGGCTATTGTGTGTTTCTGGGGGATAATATCATATTGTGGTCGGCCAAGCGGCAAGCCACACTTTCTCATTCGGGTGCAAAAACAGAATATCGAGGCGTTGCGAACGTCATTACCGAGCTATGTTGGCTCAGAAATCTCCTTCTTGAGCTTCATTGTCCCATACGTAAGACATCTTTGGTTTACTGTGATAACATATCTGCTGTCTACATGTCTCATAACCCGGTTCAGCATCAGTGAACCAAGCATATTAAGATGAATATTCACTTTGTTCGTGAGAAGGTGGCAGTGGGTCACGTTAGGGTGTTGCATGTTCCCTCTTCGTATCAGTACACAAATATCTTCACAAATGGGCTTCCTTGGCAACTGTTCCTTGACTTCAGATTCAGTCTCAACGTCTGGTCTCCTCCCGCTTCGACTGAGGGGGTGTGATAATGAATATATTCCATATATATTCACAATATATTCTGTAATTAATATTTAGTATAATTAAGATAAAATAGAGATCCTAAATCTATTAGGACTACAATTATAATTATGGTAAAATAGAGATCCTAATTCTATTAGGACTACAATTGTATACTCTATATATATGACATTAATAAGAGAACTCCATCAAGGGAGATTTACACTATTCTACACAAACATCCAAACAAATAATTTATGTATTGATATTTTTACATAATTAATTCATATAGTACTAATTTATGTATAACTAATATCTGCATAATTAATTTATTCATTGCTAATCCTTCCATAAATTATATCTAAACCAAACAAACATTAGTAATACATGAATTATTTTCTAGGGTTTGTAATACATGAATTATTTGTAAGGGATAATAGTAGGGAGATTGTAAGGCGGAGAACAAAATAATACAAGGATGGTTATACAATGAATAAATAAAACGGGAATTATGTTTTAAGGATTACCTATTGTAAGGGCAATTTTGTTTTAAGATACTCTCATCCATGTATTGCTAATACACATATTACTTATTCCACCTTCAATTTCATATAAATTAATATATAAATTCTCATATAACTCATACACTATATTAGTTATACAATATTTTATTTCCAACTTTGCAAACTTCTACAAATTTTAATACGGGAAACCAAGATAATGCCGAT
Source organism: Anisodus tanguticus (assembly GCA_034509755.1). Classification (NCBI taxonomy): domain Eukaryota; kingdom Viridiplantae; phylum Streptophyta; class Magnoliopsida; order Solanales; family Solanaceae; genus Anisodus; species Anisodus tanguticus. Next base: position 36,458,377 of record CM067548.1, on the reverse strand, counting down.
TTACTTAACAAGATTAGCTTAACTTATACCTCAAACCAAACTACTCCTAAATGCAGTTAGCCTTGAAAAAATTGTAAGTTTGGAGCCTAACACAAACGTCAAAGTACCAATTAAAAGAAAGAGAATAGAGTTAGAGCGCTTGTGAAAAGACCATCTCAACTCAAGAAGAAATTGCGTCTCCGGGCATAGCTGGCCATCTCAACTCAATGAGAAATTGCGTCTCCGGGCATAGCTGGCAAAGGAGGACTTAAAATCCAGCTGGACACATGCAGCGTGAGTTAGAACCCTGGTGGGAGCAATTTGCTCTCTTATGAGGTATCTCAAACCCTAGTCATTCAGACACATCCCGCGATTTACTGATAGTAGTGCTAAGAGACATGTACTACTATCTCCAAAAATAATCTGGCGCAAGTCGGGAAGCTGGATATAAAAAAAAAAATTACAAGTTTGTTAAACCCAAAATCCCATACCAAGCAAAGACAAGACAACGCAAAAATCCCAAAGGAGAGAGAGAGAGAGAGGACTATCCAAATTACTACCACTCACTAAAGATGAGTTATTGATTTGGAATAGAAAGCCTCCTCCACATACTCTCTAGTCTCTCCCACCAACAAATCTTTATTTTCCTTTTTAAAAATATATATACAATATTTATCCTTGTTGCCTACCACCAACTCCAAGATTGGTATTTTTATCGATAAAAAGCCCATATATGAGTAAGCTCTTTTAAGCTATCAGATTTATCTTTTCAAGAATAGAAAAAGATTCAATCTTTTTGCAAGGCGGTAACTGTTCTTTTCTCTCTTCATCAACTCTTCTCATGTAATTAGCATTCCCTTTCATATTGAAACACAAGATTGTATCTTTTTGTCCTCCATTTTATTCTCTTTCAGCAGTGTTAGGGATCTGTCATTGTATGACCTTATATATCATTTTATTTGGATCTGAATTGGCACATTTTTTATTCATTGTTTTCTATTATATGGTTCCCAATGTTTTATTTTACATCCAATTGTGTATATAGAGGAGTTCCTCCTACTTCAAATAGATTTAAAAGCAATTAGCCCTTAAGGATAGATATAATATTGTTAGAAGCCCAAGGTATGCCAATTTACATCAAGAAAGGAGAGCAGTTTTAAAGTGGTTGGTTCAGGGAGTTCAACATTTCTAAGTTGTGCTGTGATTTAGAATGGTTAAAAGCAGTGAAGAATCATAATTAAGAAATATTATTGTTAAGGGTCATTGAATCAAATGGATTTATACATCTGTTTGTGGAAGTTTATATACTCTTTAAGTTCTTCTTTTACTTTAGCCATTGCTATTTAAGCGATTCTTGCACAAAGTGTCTCATGAAAAGTTAAATCATCATACTTATTCAAAAAAAGTTAAACACATTTTTTTAAACATTTCTAGAAGATTACAAGTTGGTTAGTATTATTCACATGTTCTGACTTTCTGTTTATTCTCATCACTAAGGGAAATGGTGTTTTTTGGTAGTTTCTCATCCGATTTTGATAATTTTGAATTAGATGGATTCAATTTTGCCTTGAAAAATCCTACGTCTTATTGTCTGAATTTTGATGATTTGTGTATAAACTGTTTTAGATTATTTGGAAAGATGAGAGGAGGATTGTGGCAACTTGGACAATCGATCACTAGGCGTCTGGCTCAGGCTGATAAAAAGACTATTGGTCGGAGATGCTTTGCTTCAGATGCTGATCTCAAGAAGACTGTTCTATACGACTTCCATGTTGTCCATGGGGGAAAGATGGTGCCTTTTGCTGGTTGGAGTATGCCTATCCAGTATAAGGACTCAATTATGGACTCTACAGTAAATTGTAGGGAGAATGGTAGCCTCTTTGATGTTTCTCATATGTGTGGGCTAAGCCTTAAGGGGAAAGATACTATCCCTTTCCTGGAAAAGCTTGTTATTGGTGATGTTGCTGGGCTTGCTCCTGGGACTGGCACCCTCACAGTCTTCACAAATGAGAAGGGAGGTGCGATTGATGATTCAGTTGTCACCAAGGTGACAAATGATCACATCTACCTTGTTGTGAATGCGGGTTGCAGGGACAAGGATCTTGCACACATTGAGGAGCATATGAAAGCATTCAAGTCAAAAGGTGGTGATGTTTCATGGCACATCCATGATGAGAGATCACTTTTAGCTCTTCAGGTTAGCTCGCTCTTTCCAACAATTGGTATATGAATATTCTCTTATCATGAATTATAAGTAATGTTAATCACATGCACTGAGAACTGATCAAGAGATTGAGAATGGGCTATTTCGTAGACAAGGATAGAAAAAAGTGATATTAAACATCACAGTGGATACAGAATGTTAAAAATTGAGATTCAGCTCATAGAATTATTAGACTATCTGTAGAAATGTGGATTTGTCTGGCTTAAGGTAATTTGCTATGATCACATCTGGCAAAAATATATAGATCTAAATGAATATACTTTCCGTAGGACTTTTCTCATTCTATTACTAAGTTTTTTCTTTCCCTTTCTGCAACTATTGCCGAATCCATGCATATTAATCCCTCACGCTTCTGTTTTTTCTTCTTTCCCTAAACTTATTTTCATCGGTTTTAGGGTAAACTTCTTTGCTAGCCATCCCCTCTCTCTTTCTCTAGCTGCTTCATCTGACTAAAAGAATGTGCAGCTTGCAAGATATTACCAAATCATCAGCATCTTCCCCCCAGCTAGTGAATCTTATTTCTCTCGATACATCTCTAGAATTTTCTTGTGTCTTTGGCAAGTTCATAAAATAATATCTTTCATTTTCTGCTTTTCATGAAAATATTCTTTTCATTTCGCTTCTTCTCCAAGTTGTTTAGTGAACATATTGGAGTTTTTTCATCATATCCTACTGTATGTCCTATTCCTTGAGGAAAAAGAATTTGCTCCTTCTCTAGTTTGAGGTTGAGGGCTTTGTTTGAGAGGAAAAAAGAATAGGTGAGTGGAACCGGAATATTGAGGAGGGAAAATTACCAGATTTAGACAAGGAAAGGCATTAATGTCAGTTTATGCCCAACATTGGAAGGCTTACATGCTTACATATTCTGTTTTACCTTCCCTGCTAGTTTTGTTCCTTACAAACTTGAATAAATTGCTCATTCCCACAACATTAGACGGATAGAATGCAGTTACATACTTACACTGTAGGTTGTACTTCTACTTTCTTTCTCTCCAGATACAGCATTAATTGATGCACATCCCTGCCCTATTCGAGAGGAATTGAAGATATTCAGTTGCTTTTTTTCTGCTTGTATTGCAATGCAGGAGAACGTTTCAGCATTTGTTGTTTTTGTTTGATTTTTCAAGCTCGTAATGAAATCACTTCACTTATCTTAGGAAATGAACAGAAGCTCCCTTTCATGGTATAATTCGATTTTATTAATGGTTTCAATAGTAAAAAACTTTTCTTGACTTCTTTTGTGCAGGGACCCCTTGCTGCTCCAGTTCTTCAATATCTAACAAAAGATGATTTGAGCAAGATGTACTTTGGGGAATTTAGGGTTTTGGATATCAATGGGGCGCCATGCTTCCTCACAAGGACAGGGTATGTTTCTTCTCTTGCTTTCCTCTTCACAATTAAGTGTCGAGTCTGTGCCCGAGAAAAGGATGAAAAACAGTAATCCTTTAATTTGCTAAACTTATTAAAAATTTTCAAAGTTCAAAATCAGAATCGTTTCATATAAATGAAAAGTGCCAAACATGTCGGATAGTTCCTTCATTAAGTGCTAACTAATGGGTTATTCCTAGATTCTATCATGGTCTGGTTGGTTGAATTCCCCTTTGTTATTGCACACTAAATATGTAATTGTGCTATTTTCTCCATGCAATCGTTTCCTACTTCCGATGTACGCTTGGTTGATCCTTGTGCAAGTAATCTTGTCTTGAGACAGGCTCTGATATAATTTTGGTATTTTGAGAGGTTTTCAGGTATACTGGTGAAGATGGATTTGAAATTTCAGTACCTTCAGAAAATGCTGTTGACCTTGCAAAAGCTATTCTGGAGAAATCAGAAGGGAAGATACGGTTAACAGGTTTAGGAGCTCGTGACAGTCTTCGGCTTGAGGCTGGTTTGTGCTTGTACGGTAATGACATGGAGCAGCACATAACACCTGTAGAGGCAGGACTGACATGGGCCATAGGGAAGAGAAGAAGGGCAGAAGGAGGCTTCCTTGGTGCTGACGTAATACTAAAGCAAATTGAAGAAGGTCCTAAAATCAGGAGAGTTGGCTTTTTCTCTTCAGGCCCACCCCCTAGAAGTCACAGTGAGATTCAAGATACGAATGGTCAAAATATTGGGGAAATCACCAGTGGTGGTTTTAGCCCTTGTCTTAAGAAGAACATAGCAATGGGATACGTAAAATCCGGTAACCACAAGGCAGGGACCAATGTCAAGATTGTGATTCGAGGGAAGTCTTATGATGGGGCAGTTACCAAGATGCCTTTTGTACCCACCAAGTACTACAAGCCATAATAACTCTTTGTTTCCTCTTAAACTTCTTGATTCCTCCAATTGCTACCTTTCTTCTTAATGTTTTTGGTGAAAGTGAAACCGAAATACTTCAATCTACATGTTCCGTCTTTTGCTTATAAGTTCCTTTCAATGCAACATGGATCACTTCCTTTGTTTTTTCAATGATGTGTGTATTTCCCGTTCACCTTCTTCTGGCATTGTCTTTTTAAGTTATCGGCGGGGCTTTGATCTCGGTAGATATAGTAATGTACATAAATTAGTTAGTTTGTCCTCCATTGAGTTGGTCTCTTTTCATTCTGCAAATGTTGGCATTTATATCAGATGAATCTTCTCCTGCTCCTGGTGCTGAAGTTTTGAAGAGGTTACATAATGGGATGTGTAAAGCACATATGTGGCTTTAGTTGTTGATTGCAAATTTTTTCCTTGCTTGGACAGCAGCTAGTGGTAAAAAATATACCATCTCATGACTTGGTTACAACTTATCTTCCCTGACAAACAAAACATTTGAAAATTTTAATTGCATTTTTCTTATAACGTGACCGATGACCAAGTATTATCTCAGTTGCCAGAGATGATGAAAATCTGGAAAGGGATAATTTGACTAAGCACCACTATAACGATGGTTGGTAAAACTGGACAGTTAAACAAATTGCAAAAAAGTATGGAATGTATATACTAAGGGTACTTAATGGAGCTACTCTGCTAATCTTCTTATTAAGCTTTCTTCTACTAAAAAGTGTTAAGTATCTAAGGTATTAAGACGAGGCCTAAGCACCATATTTGCCATGCCAAATACGGTGAGAGACTATGGGAGTGACTGTGGCGTCCATACTGACGGAGCTATTAGCTATTTCATGGGAAAGAATCCGTTGTGGTGCAAGTCTATTAAGATTAAAATTATAAAAAACAATTCACGGGCTCTATTTTCTCCAACATGCAAAGATTTCAGAGCCAATCAATGATTTTTTCTTCATACTTTAAATAAATAAAAGTCTTATCTCAGCAATTTAATCTGTCCATAAAATTCAACTTGATCTAAAGTAGGGAGGGAGATCACGAGTTTAAGTCTCACAACTACCTTACAATAACACCCTTTCGGCAAATTATTTTTCATGTGTTTAGTTCAAGAAAAATAATAATTAGATACACATGTGAGAGAGCGTATTATAGATCTATTTTTTTTCTCATTTTAACAAATTAAATTTTTAAATGAGATAGGTCACACAATACAATAGTTTTCCCCTCAAAAAATGACTTTAACACTCCTGACCTTTTTCCAATTGATTACTAATACTCCTAAGAGGGAACTTCTATTTTACAGGTTATTTAAACATTAAAGTATAATGTGCACAATTTAAAAAAGTGGAAAATATGCACGAACCTTTTTTTCTCTTTCTTTTGAATTCAATATCTCTGTCTGCCATGTGAAAGGTTCTCCATCCAATTCCAATATACCAAAGGGACTTTTACCTATGGGACTGGGATAGGCAACGGAACTGAAAACCGGCCCGTTAAGAAGAGACCGAGACATAAATTCGCCTTTTTAAAACGCGCCGCGCAGTCTTACATATTCCATGACCCTGAAAGACCACATTATGGACTCAGTAAGATCCGTCGTGTTCAAAGAATCAGAAAATCTAGAAGGTTGTTGCACAAAAATCGAAGGCTACGATTTCAATAAAGGAGTTAACTATGCCGAGCTATTCAAATCAATGGTCTCCACTGGTTTCCAAGCTTCTAATCTTGGTGACGCCATTCAAATTGTCAATCAAATGGTCAGATTTCACTTCTTTCTTTAACTTGCCCTAAAAAAGTTTATTGTTTTATGCAACTTTTCATATTTTCCAGTTCATTGATTTTGTTTATTTAATAGTCCGAGTCACTTATTTATTGACCATAGGAATTAAAGTTAATTGCTTTACACAATTCTTTGTATTTTGGTATGTGGGGTTTGAATATCTTTGTTTTAGTCTCTGTTGAAATTGTTGGATTTCATTGGTTTTGATCTTGAGTTAGTTTAATGGTTGAACTGTTAACGAGGAACAAAAAACACATTACCTACAGATGTAATACGTTAAATAATTTTGATTCTAAAAATCATGAAAGTTGTATAGAAATAGAATGATATAAAACATTCATTTGGAAGTCATAAAATATAAAAAGTATTATATAAATTGGAATGGAAAAAGTTAAAAAGTTTAGGGCTGTAGAATTTTTATGTAGGCAAAATATGTGAAACGGATTCGTCGTAAAATAGAAAGATCTCCATTAAATTGGAATTGCGTGGGTATAGATATTATGATTCATTGGACTTTTATGTATTCTGAAAGTATGTAAAATCAATTTCAATAGAATTAATATCTGAATTTTCATTGGGAAATCTGTTCACTCTCATACACCAAACCTCACCATTCTTTTTGTAGCTGAGCAAGTGCTTAAAAATAAAATTTTGATTTTTTATTAACAGGTTACCTTCTTCTTTCAAACTCTTGAATTTCTTGAACTAGTTTTAAAGTTCTTGAGATTGATTCCCGAATTTTGAAACTTGTGTATTTGATTGGGGTTGTGATGGGTTTGAAGCTAGATTGGAGGCTTTCACATGAGCTGCCCGTGGAGGATTGCAGCGAAGAAGAAAGAGATGTTGCATACAGAGAGTCGGTGACCTGCAAAATCTTTTTGGGGTTCACTTCGAATCTTGTTTCTTCTGGTGTCAGAGACACTGTCCGCTACCTTGTTCAGCACCGTATGGTGAGTAGCATTTGAAGAATAGTTCCAGTCGTTTCTGTTCTATTAACTTTTATGTCTGTACTGTGTTGTACCGTCAAGTTTTAACCTTGCGGGCTACTTTCATATAGGAGCATCTTAATATGTACTCCCATTTTTTTTTATGTACACCCCCTTATAAACTCTAAAGTTATTCTTACCACACTAATACTAGCACATCCTCTCAATCAACCTTCATACTATTTCATATGATTTGTTATATGAAGCATTGAATCACTGCTAGCCTTGGTTTGTATAAATTGAAGATTAAGGATTTTGACATTATTTGCCATGTTACCCTCTTTCCTTTCCTCTCTAATTTATTGGTTATGCGAACTAGAATATCTCGCCCGCCTTTCTCTGCCACACAAGTACTACTCCCTCCGTCCCAATTTATATGATGTAGTTTGACTGGGCACGGACTTTAAAAAATAAATGAAGACTTTTAAATCTTGTGGTCTAAAACAAGTCAAAGTTATTTGTGTGGTTATAGATCATCTCGTTAAGCGTAAAAGGTACAATTTAAAGTTAAATTGTTGTCAAATAAGGAAATGTGTCATTCTTTTTGGGACCGACTAAAAAGGAAAGTGTGTCATATAAATTGGGACAGAGGGAGTAAATGCTATGGTAGACAAATATTATTTTTAAGTTTTAGGCTAGATGTCATGCTTAGCATTGATCAAATAAAATTGGTGTTACTATATGGAATAATTTTCTATTATTTATTGCGTCTCGGACCTAGCAAATTGTCTTCCCTCGCTGCAGGTTGATGTTGTCGTAACTACAGCTGGAGGTATTGAGGAGGATCTTATAAAATGCCTTGCACCAACCTACAAGGGTGACTTTTCTTTGGCTGGAGCTGTTCTACGCTCGAAAGGATTGAACCGTATTGGTAACTTATTGGTTCCTAATGACAACTACTGCAAATTTGAGAATTGGATCATCCCAATTTTTGACCAGATGTATGAAGAGCAGATTAAAAAGGTATTTACTCTTGTCAAGTCCAGTGTTAGATCTTCTCACGAATTGTTTAATATTGGCTGAAGCTTTAGCATCTAACCTGTGTTTTGGAATACTTTCAAACAAATGGATTTTTGACTTGGATTATTGCGTTTGTGGAATTCTTTCGAATATGATATATTTATCATTTCAGGATGATGCTTCTATTCATTTTACTGGCCATCTTAGCTTTGGCTTGTGATGATTTGATATCTGACCTTTTTAGCTTCTTTTTGTACCACAGAAGGTTCTATGGACACCATCTAAAGTCATTGCTCGCCTGGGTAAAGAAATTAATGATGAAGCCTCATACTTGTATTGGGCTTACAAGGTGCATTTCTAATCACTTCCCTTTCATTACATATTTGATAAATTATATTAGTGAAAGAACGCCAAATGATTTGGTCCCACATATAATAATTATTACCCTCCTTTCCATTTTTTTTTGTCTTGGTTTGATTGGACACGGAGTTTAAGTATGCAAAGAGGACTTTGTATATCATACCAAAAGTATCCGTTGAATCTTGTGGTCTTGAGCATGCCATATAATTTATATAAGGGAATGTCATAAGGGTTTGTTGTAGTTAAAAACTTACTAAATATAGAAAGAGACACTCCTTTTTAAACAAACTTTTAAAAACGGGAAGTAGGACATGTAAGTTAAAACTGAGGGAGTAATTTCGGAAAACTATTTTCATGAATGAGAGAGAAGTAGAAAGAGTAAGAGATATTAACCGAGAGAAAATGAATTTGCATGTGTCACAGTAGCAAGTGAAATCAAGAGGAAGCGGAAGGATACAACAACAACGCCTCAGTCCCAAACAAGTTGGGTTGGCTATATGAATCCCACTTTTTCATTTAAGCTCATTTCATATCATAGGAAGCAAAAGGATAGAAGGAGAAAAAAGGATAAAAGGAGAAAACACCTATCAGGGATTCAGGGTTGTATCAATAAGCAAGAATTACAACAACAACAACAACATACCAGCATTTTCTCTAGTTGCACTTTGGGTTTAATACCAGAATACTAGACAATTAGAATAAACTTAGGCGTGATCCCAATATTAGCAATTCCACTACACTGATTAAAAGCCCAGTTATCAACATGTTATGATAGGATGATCAGAACTCAGAAGTTCATCATGGAATTTTTTATAATTTTTACTTGGGTTATTTTTGAAAAGCTGTCTACATTCTATTGAGAAGAAGGGATGGTTTAGTGCTTATTTCAGTCCAGAAAATAAAAGGAAAAACATGCATTTTCTTTGAGTTTGTAATTTAATATTGCTCCTATATTTATCATTCTCAGAACCGTATTCCTGTCTTCTGTCCTGGCTTAACCGATGGATCGCTGGGTGACATGCTATACTTTCATTCTTTCAAAAAGGGTGATCCAAATAATCCAGATCTTAATCCTGGTCTAGTCATTGACATTGTGGGAGGTACATAAGTATCTTATCAAGTGATTCTTTTCTCTCATCAAGAATTTATTTGACAAACGAATTAACATAATTAAGTTTTGTAATCAGATATTAGGGCCATCAACAGTGAAGCTGTCCATGCTGGTTCAAGGAAGACGGGAATGATTATCCTGGGTGGAGGGCTTCCTAAGCACCATGTTTGCAATGCCAATATGATGCGCAATGGTGCAGATTTTGCAGTCTACATCAACACTGCACAAGAGTTTGATGGTAGTGACTCTGGTGCCCGTCCTGATGAAGCTGTATCATGGGGAAAAATACGTGGTGGTGCCAAGACTGTGAAGGTTAACAATCTTACCTTCAACATCTGCTTTCTGACCTTTGGATTTGTTGTCATGAGATCTTTTTTACGGGAAAAGGTGTGTCTGACAGCTGATGATGGGGTGTTGAGTTTGTAACGAAGTGTCATAAACTCAGAGGTGGCGTAGTTTCATTTTTCAAAAGTTGGTGAAAATTTGGAGAGATGCTATAGTGGTGAAAATTTGGAGAGATGCTATAGTGGTGAAAATTTGGAGAGATGCTCATCCTCAAAAATTAGTTTTTATCTGTCTGTTAAATCTTTTATGTTTTCCCGGCTGGGATTAAAATTAGATCATTTGAGGAACAAGGTCTTTTACTGCCTCCAGCCCTGCTATTAATTTATCATTGACTATAGACTTCAAATGATGTGTGATTCTAATGTCTCTTACTTTGCAGGTACATTGTGATGCAACAATTGCATTTCCCATATTAGTAGCTGAGACATTTGCAGCTAAGAGAAAGGAATTCTCCCAGATAAGGTGCCAAGTTTGAACATTGAGGAAGCTGTCCTTCCAATCACATATGAATTGCTAACTTTTGAAGCCAATTTGTTAGTGTGCAGCACCAGTTATTCTGCAAACTGACTAGACGGCATGTTCATGTAACCCTGAGTTAGAGATACTGTATGGTTCAAATAAATTATTTTCTCCCTGATCTTGAGTGGAGAGCTCAGATGTGCATAGGGTTTGAATCATGTTGTATCAAGGATAATGGGTTTTAGACGTTGGTGGAAAGACCTCATACAATATAGATGATCATTGTAATATGAGATTTAAAGATGTTATTCACTACTGACGGATTAGTCTTTAGTGTTTATTATTTCTGCAGTATCTTCTTGTTGAGCCAGGATATCTGTAGTAGACAAACAAGGAGATTTTAATCAAATTAGTGATTTTTTCTTTCAGGATTTACTGGTTTTGGGGTGGCAGAGTGATGCCAAAGTGGCCCCTCAAATATCTATAATTTCAGGCTGACAAATCCATCTTGAGATAATGAAAATTTCGGACAGAAATAATCTCAATGTCGCCCTTTTTCAAACTTGCCTATGTGTCTAAGTAGACGTTTGACCATGCATTTTCAAATCATGATTTCATAATTTGATTTCAAATCACGTTTATTTATGCAATTTAGACATAACTTCAACTTCATGTCATGATTTGAAAATTCAAATCATCCTAAAAGGTGTGATTTGGCATTTCAAATCATGATTTTAAATATAAAATTTGACCCATAAGTTTATACAACAACAAAATATACGTAGACCTTACATCTACCTTAGCAGGTAGAGCGGTTGTTTCCAAAAGATCTTCGGCTCAAGATAATGCATAAGCACCAGCAAAGCAAGAGAAATGGTTTGACCCAGTCAAGAAATTTAAAACAGTATGGAAATGATTGTAACAAAAGCGAATAAGTCATGATAGAGCATTCTGAAAAAAGAAGCATTAACTAACGCAGGTAAATAAGATAAACAAAGTACACTAAAGAACACATAGCAGCTGAAATCAAACGGCATGGGACTATAAAGCAATACTGTACCTACTAGTATGATAGGCTAAGCAGACCTACAATAATAACACTACAACTACCAGTATGTAAGCGTAAGTAGGACTACACTCAACTAACTACTACACTTCTACCCTAATCCGTGTCCTCCACAACCCCCTATCTAAGGTCATGTCCTCAGTGAATTGCACCTACGTCATATCTCGTTTAATCACCTCCCCCAAATACTTATTCGACCTACCTTTAACTCTCCTGAACCCATCATAGCCAACCTCTCACACATTAATAAGAAAATTTTACCATAAAGTGAAGGAGACAGATTTTCAAGTACTTCAACTTCAAATCATATCCAAACGGCTTAATTTTACCATAAAGTGAAATTAAAGTTGGACTACAATTATCTCTGCCAAGAAATAGGACCACCATGGCATCATTTAGAGCAATGAAACTGCTCCTATATACTACTACTAAGGAAGATTATACTATGTTTAAGTATTTTGGCACGTGCAGTTTATTCATCAAGCAATTTTGTCATTTATTATAAAATCGTACTCCTATTTGCCAGTGTATTTTGAAACATTTTCTATTTCTAGTTAAAGCTATTTTATAATGAAAAAGAGCTTTTAGAAATGAGAATAAAAAGCCAACATTACTAATAACACGAGTAGAATTGAGTAATTTTTGTCCTCCGGGGCATAGTCCAGTGGCAAAGCCTGGGCGCTATAAGGCGCTCTGGCATGGGACAACGTGGGTTCGATTCCCCGCAAGCACGAAGAAACTCTGCATGTTGGGGAATTTAACCTTGTCTCATTGATCAGTTGTACGCTCCCAGAAAATTGGTCATCGGAGCACATCCCGCGATTTACCTGATAATAGTGTTGAAGGACCGGTGCTATTACCTCCAGGACGTCTGGGTAATACCAGCGAAGTAGTCAGGCGCAAGGCCTGGAAACCCTGGATTATCAAAAAAAAAAAAAAAAATTGAGTAATTTTTGACCTTTCCGGTCCTCTCTATCAAGTGCACTCTTAATTTCACAAAAATAGAAAATCAGAAGTTGGTGTAGCCTGACAAGGAAAGGTCAAACGTACAAAAATCTGCAGCCACTAAGAAGCAATTGAAAATTTTTGGTGGAAAATAAAAGGAATTCAGATGAAAAAAAATAAGAACCATTCATGAAATTAGTGGCCCCAGCAAATAGTCCAGTAGATTCTTTCCATATATCTTCACAAAATCAAAGTATCCTTTTTGTTTGTGTTAGGTGTCTGCCTGTAAATATGTGGCTATCTTCTTGATCTTTCTTTCTATTTCAGTTTTTTTAAACTAAACTTCTCATCTTATGAGATCGCTAAACCCCTGATAAGGTTAGTTTAAACTTTCAGAACTTTTGCAAGTTTGTTCTTATTTCAAAATTATTCATGTGAGTCTTGATGTTGAATACGTAGCTTCACTTTCCCCTTCAAATAGTCAATGCCATTAGTTTGAGCTTGATGCATAGTTGTTATTGTATTAGACTATTATGAAAGAAATAATTCATTGATTATTTTCATTAATGAATGAGTATATATACAATTTACAATTTTCATAATATGGAAAATTCTATTCATATTCTACTCTCAAACCCTATTCTATTTGTACAAGACTTCTACAATTATGGTAAGTGTACAATGCTAATTAATTACAAATAATATGATACAAAATAGTCTCCAAACCGTGATATACTTAACATGTATATCACAGACAGTTTGGTATATCACGGAAAATCACAGTATATTTATCACACCCCTGAAGTCATAGCGGGCGGTCTTCGTACGCTGAGACTATCCCTAAAATCTTCAAATAAAATCGAGGAAAGACCCTTCGTAAAGATATCTGCAATTTGATACATGGAAGGGATATGACAGATGCGTACTTGTCCACGAGCTACCTTTTCGCGAACAAAGTGTATGTCCATCTCGATGTGTTTAGTACGCTTGTGTTGCACCGGATTACCAGAGAGATAGATGGCACTAACATTATCACATTAAACTAAGGCAGCTTTCTGAATGGGACAATGAAGTTCTAAGAGAAGATTCCGTAACCAACATGATTCAGAGACCACATTGGTGACCCCTCGATACTCGGCCTCTGCACTAGAGCGTGATAACGTAGACTGTCGCTTTGCAGACCATGAGACCAAGTAAGTACCAAGAAACATACAGTAGCCAGACGTTGAGCGTCTGGTATCTGGAAAAACATCCTAATCAAGCCATAGTCAAGTGTTCACTAGATGTAGCGGATAATGCGTTTGAGTGCATTCATGTGCTCAACCCTAGGATCATGCATAAACAAACATACCCGCTGTACGGCATATGTAATATCCGGTTTCGTGAAAGTAAGATACTGAAGATCTCCGGCCAGACTGCGATAGTGGGTAGGATTCTCGTAAGGTGAGCTAGCCGCAGCACCCAGCTTGGGTTTAGTATCAATAGGAGTGGAAGTAGACTTACATGAGGACATACCAACCCTCTCAATTATCTCAGCGGCATACTTCCGTTGTGATAAGAATAACCCACCTGCATGACGAGTGACAACAATCCCCAAGAAGTAACTCAAGGGCCCCAAGTCTTTCATAGCAAACTCAGAATTGAGCAGTGTCATGATAGACTTGCGCAAAGCATCAGATGAGGCAATCAAGATAATATCATCCACGCCAGAGAAGTACCACGACGATACATGAATAATGAATTATCAGACTTGCTGTGAGAAAACCAAATAGACAAAACATAATCTGCAAATCTCTTATACCAAGTCCGTGGGGCCTGCTTAAGCCCATACAAGGACTTCTTCAATAAACAGACATGATGAGGATATTTGGGGTCTCGAAAATCCAAAGGCTGATGCATGTAAATGATCACCTTAAGATCATCATGTAAGAAAACATTCTTCATATTTAACTGATGAATGGGCCATACCTTAGAAAGAGCCAAACTGAGAACAATGCGAAAGGTAGCCGGTTTGACCACCGGACTAAATGTCTCACCACAATTCAGGCCAACCTGTTGAGTCTTACCATCACCTACAAGACGAGCCTTATGCCTCGCAAAAGAATCGTCAGAATTATCCTTATGAGCAAAAATTCACATAGACCGAATAATATTAACATCAGAAGGACGGGGCACCAACTCCCACATCTTATTGTCAATAAGAGCATTATATTCATTGTTCATAACCAATTTTCAATCCGAGTCATTTAATGCAGACACTGGGTTACGGGGTAGTGGGGATTTAAGAACATTCGAATTAAGATTAAAATGTCTCTTCGGTTTAAAAATACCCCTTTGATTACGAGTAACAGGCCCTTGGCTCGAGGTGGAAATGGGTGGATCTGTGGTGAAATTTGGATCAGTGACGGACTGGGCCTGCTGCCCAGCTTGGGAAACAACAACTGGATTGGGACAGCGTTGAGATTGGGCTAGGACGTGTAACTGGGCATGCGGCCCACTGGCAGGTCTGAAGAATACAGACCCGAGGCAGGAGTGGGCTGGGACGGCTGTTGTGGGTCAGCGGTATGGGATTGGTCCAACAAATGATGTATAACATATGGCGGGACCCTGTCATTTAAGAAATTATACGAACTAGGCACGAGACTACTCACTTTATTAAATGGAATTTGGGTTTCATAAAAAATAACATGACGACTGATTATGATTTTGTTAGAAGACAAATCAAAACACTTGTAACCACGATGATTTGACGGATAACCCAAAAATACACAAACGGTAGAACGGGCTTGAAGTTTGTTTATTGTAGGTGACGGAAATAGTGGATACCATAAACATCCAAAGACCCTAAGATGTGAGTACGAATTATCCTTATTATAAAGGATTTTAAATGGAGACGCATATGCCAACCCCTTGGTAGGAAGTATGTTAAGAAGATAAGTAGCCATTTGTAGAGCATGATGCCAAAAGGAAGGGGGACGGAAGCATGGACTAATAAAGTGCGGACCATATTATTAATGATACGAATTTTTCGTTCGGCTTTCTCATTTTGTGAGGACGTATAAGGACAAGATAAACGAAATAGTATGCCATTAGCAACACAAAAATTCCGAAACAATCCATTATCACATTGAATATTTTTTATTTTTCGTTCGAATTGGGTACGGATGAATGCTCTAAATTTTAAGAATATGGAAAAAACTTGAGATTTTTTCTTTAACGGAGAGGTTCATAAAAAATTAGAATAATCATTCAAAAATTAAACATAATAACGATGGCCCACAGAACTTAAAACGGGAGATGTCCATAAATCGTTATAAATAATATCAAATGACATTAAAGTACGAGATTAGAGGCTACAAATGACAATCTAACATGTTTTCCTAAAGGACAGGAATGACAAATTGGAGTACTATGCGTACCCTTACAAGTAATAAGATTGTTTTTATGCAAGGAATAATCAACAGATGACCCAGGGTGACCCAAACGTGCATGCCATAAAGAAGGAGCTAGAGCTGCAAAAGTAGAAGGCAAAGCTTGACTCGAGAGACCGAATGCGGGCGTAATTGGATAAAGATCTCCCCTACTATTACATCTCATGAGAGGTATCCTCGTCTTGAAATCCTTCACAGAAAACCCAAATGGATCAAAATTAACAGAAATTCAATTATCAGTGGTGAATTTACGGACATACACCAAATATTTAATGAAGCTAGGGGCATGAAGGGCATTTTTCAAGATAAGAGATGGATGGGGAGGAGACAAAGTAGTATGACCGTAACCACGAATTGAAATTGAGTTGCCATTACCAACAATGATGCCACGATTTTTGCTCAAATTGGAATAAGACGAGAGAGTACCTTGGTCTGACGTCATATGAGAAGTGGCGCTGGTGTCCATGCATCAATTCGGGTCTGGAGGATTTAATCCAAGCGTATGCATCGCGGTCTCAATATCCGTTGGAGTCGGTATGGGGCCCACTTCCTGGAATGCCTGCGGAGGCTGAGGCCCAAGCAAACCGGCCTGCTTTCCCGGCCCTAAAGAATAGGGGTGAGCACGGGTACAGGGTACCCAAATATCCGATTGGAACCGACACTAACGGGTAGGTTTCGAGTAGATATATTATAATAACGGGTAGGTTCCGGGTAGATATATTATAATAACGGGTAGGTTCCGGATAGTAAAATTAGGAACCGATCAATGTATGGTCCGGTTCCGGTTCTGGCAAATAGAGACAGTGTACCCGGACCCGGAACCGATACCCGAAACCTATGAAATATTAAATATTTTTACTTTTTTAATTCCATTATTTTTTAGTTAATAAAAAAAAGAAAAAAAAAGGTCATACTAAAGTACACCATTTAAGAGGGGGAAAAACCAAATGCAGAACAATCACTTTCACAACCAAGAAATAAATCAAATAATACAAAGTGACAATCATAAGCAGAGAAAAGCCAAAAGCGGTAGAAAATTGAAAAACCGATTTTTTAAAACTATGTACTCCTTTAAGTTATTGAAAAAGAAAGTTGAAACGAAAACCAAAGCAAATCTTTGAAACATTCTTGGGATATTTGCTCTGAAAGGATTCTTTATGGGTTTTGTGGCACTGGCTTTCAGAGGATAAGCAGAGGAGTTTATTCCTAAACCAAAGCTGTTATTCGAAGACATTATTTTGCACAAAGAAACACCGATTCCGGATACCCAGGAACCTACTCGGAACCGCAGCGTCCGGGTAAGAAAGACTGCTACGGGTAGGTTCCAGGTAGTAAATTTAGGAACCGATCTTTTACTGGGTAGGGTCCGGGTAGTTCAAAAAAGTTAGGGTACACGGACCCGCTCACCCCTACTAAAGAAGACTTGCCGCCTGAAGATGGATCCGAGAAACTGGGCCGGTACTGTTGTGGAAACTGGGCCCAGTTACTTGGGTAAGGGCAACTCGGAAAACACCTATTGTTGGGCCAAGGCCCACTGGCCCAATTCCAATGCCAGGGGGTCCACTGCTGAGCCCAATTGGGCTGCTGCCCACTGCCCCGAGGCCCACCGCCGTTGCCACCACTGTTTCGTCCGCCGCAATTTTTGTCATTATGTGATGAAGAACTTGATGTGAGATGGCGTGAATTTTGAACAACTCCGCCCACGTCGCGTATTGGACATTTTCCATCTCAAGAACAATATGGATGTGGTTCTTGATGTTGGAAATAGTAAGTGCAGGATGAAAGATGTTCTTTGACGTAGACATAACGAAAGAACAATAGGTGATTTGAGGATTTGGAAGAAAATTTGAGAAGAGAGGAGGAAGAACTCAACACGGAAACTGAGTAAGGGCTCGGAACTCGAGAAAATCGAGACAAGCGGAAGCTTTTGGAGAAGGAGATATGTGAAACCTAGACTTCTGATTGATTATTTTCATTAATGAATGAGTATATATACAATTTACATTTTTCATAATATGGAAAATCCTATTCCTATTCTACTCCCAAAATCCTATTCTATTTGTACAAGACTTCTACAATATGATAAGTATACAATGCTAATTAATTACAAATAATATGGTACAAAATAGTCTCCAAACCGTGATATACTTACCATGTATATCACGGACAGTTTGGTATATCACGGACAATCACGGTATATTTATCATATTAGTCCATACTGACACTTTCCGTTGTTGTAACTGGTGATGCTTGCTAGTAAAAGAAAAATCCATTTGTTGGATTATCGATGAAGGTCTAAAGTACCCTTACTTGGCTGATTAACTCCCCACCAAAGACAAATTTCCAACATTTCGTGATTGCTTCAGTGCCGGTCACAAGATGCCACTTCACCTGAAAATGAGTATCGCTCCTCTCAAAATATAGCTATCAGCCTGTTCAGACGATACAAGAAGTTTTTTGAGCGTGGAGGAGGTGACAACTTAAAAGTATTCCCAGTCATTTCGTTCTTCCTCTGTAACGTTTGTTTGTTGTTTTCTTTGTGCATTGTTATGGTTCTGATCTTTCAGGAGTTCATCAGTGCTGGTGTAAATGCATATGCTTTGGGATGTGCTGATGAAGGATTGAGGAAAGAACTGATTGCTTTGAAGGAGTCTGGTGTTGAAATTGAAGCCATGTAAACATATGGAGGAAGTACCAGCCTGAAGTCAAAGATTTTATCTGAGGAGGTGAGTCTCTTTTGTAATACACAACCAGGCCTTGGGTGTGTGTGGAAAGTAATTGTATATATTTTATCATATGATTGGCACCTTTCTGGCACCTTGTAGAAGTTACTATTTCTGCGTCTAGGATTTTGCAACATGTACATATTCCATTATATGATACACAGGAAATTGGATGATGATTTTTCAGTAGATACTCAAAAGTAAAACACTCCCAAGCAGATTAAATTGTTTCATCATGAGCTTATGAAACAAGATTTGATTATTCTATCCTTTTTGTTTGGGAAATTATTATTCTACAGTTGGCTGGATGGCCAACTTAATACAGATGCATATGTATTAACACCAACAACAACAACAACATACCCAGCGAAATCCCACAACATGGGGTCTGGGGAGGGTAGAGTGTACGCAGACCTTACCTCTATCTTGGTAAGTAGAGCGGTTGTTTCCGAGAGACCCTCGGCTCAAGACACAACATAAGCACAAGCAAAGCAAGAGTAAAGCAAGCAAGAGAACGGTCCGGAAAAATTTAAAGCAGTATGAAAATGCTGATATCAAAAGCGAATAAGCCATGATAGCGCATTTTGAAAAAGTAAGCATTAACTACCGCAGGTAAATAAGCTAAACGAAGTATACCAAATGACACATATCAGCAGAAAATCAGCTACAGGTAACTATAAAGCAATAATGTGTCTATTTGTATGATAGGCTAAACATGCCTACAATAATAACATTACCCCTACCAGTTTGCAAGCGTAAGTAGGACTACGCTCGACTACCTACTACCCTAATTCGTGTCCTCCACAACCCCCTATCTAAGGTCATGTCCTCAGTAAGTTGCACCTGCGCCATATCTCATCTAATCACCTCTCCCCAATACTTCTTCGGCCTACCGCTACCCCTCCTGAACCCGTCCATAGCCAACCTCTCACACCTCCGCACTGGGGCATTTGTGTCTCTCTTTTGCACATGCCCAAACCATCTCAACCTCACTTCCCGGATCTTATCCTCCACCAAGGCCATTCCCACTCTGTCCCGGATATCATCATTTCTAATCCTATCCCTCTTTGTATGCTCGCACATCCATCTCAACATCCTCATCTCCCCAATTTTCATCTTTTGAATGTGTGAAGTCTTGATTGGCCAACACTCCGCCCCATACAACATAGTCGGTCTAACCACCGCCCTATAGAACCTGCCTTTAAGTTTTGGTGGCACATTTTTATCGCATAGGACTCCAAATGCGAGCCTCTATTTCATCCACCCTGCCCCAATACGATGTGTGACATCGTCATCAATCTCTTCATTCTCTTGGATAATAGACCTGAGGTACTTGAAGCTTTATTTCTTCAGAATGACCTGAGTACCAAGCCTCACCTCCACGTCTGTCTCAAGGTCGCTCCTGTTACTGAACTTGCACTCCAAGTATTCTGTCTTGGTCCTACTTAGCCTGAATCCTTTAGATTCCAGAGTCTGTCTCCAAACCTCCAGCTTTGCATTCACTCCGCTGCGAGTCTCATCAATAAGGACTATGTTGTCTGCGAATAACATACATCATGTCACCTCTCCTTGGATTTGTCACGTCAGTTCATCCATCGCCAAGACAAATAAGAATAGGCTACGAGCTGACCCCTAGTGCAGCCCCATAATCACCGGAATGTGCTCCGTGTCTCCACTTACTGTCCGTACTCTGGTCTTGGCTCCATCATACATATCCTTGATCGCCCTAGTGTACGCCACATGTACACCTCTAACCTCCAAACATCTCCATAGAACCTCTCTAGAAACTTTGTCGTATGCCTTCTCAAGGTCGATGAAAACCCTATGTAAGTCTCTCTTCCTCTCCTATACTGCTCCATCAATCTCCTAATACGATGAATGACTTCTGTGGTCGAACGCCCTGTCATGAATCCAAACTGGTTCTCGGAAACAAATGCATATGTATTATTTCTTATAAATTCTATGTGCTTCTTTTTTGTTATGTCTCATCATCAGATCATTGATGGAACCACTGTTAATATTCCATTGATTAATTAGCATTTATAAAACTGAAGTACATAACTAGGGCTTAAGGGTTACAGTTTTTACCATTTTTGACAAGCTAGAGAAAGTATCCAGATCAATTAATAGCTTTATGTCTTTTATGTGCAATATATGCTAGAAACTCATCAACTAAGTTTTATTATCAACAAGCATGGAAGAAAATTCATAGCTGCTCATGAAACTTCAAATTTGTTGTTGCCAGAATTAGCAGTAGGTGACTGCAACACTAACTGTTTAGATTATTTTTTTTGAAACTGGTAACTATCTTGTATTTTTTTTCTCTTGATAAAGTAATAAAATTTCATTAGAAAAGCATCAATAAGATGCAAGGTTACAAATGGGCAAAAAGTTGTTTCAAACAAAATCTGTAAAACAGTCTAAAGAAATCCCTGCATCTCTACTATGTTAGAGACAATGAGTTAACAAAATCCAGAAAGTTATCCACACTGTTTACAGGGCCAAAAAAGTGCCAACTGAAAAGACTAACTAAACACCTAGACTTTATAGTGAAAATAGGAGTTGAGATTCCATCAAAGCATCTACTGTTTCTCTCCTTCCATAGGGTCCAAAAATTATGCTGGGATCATTCTCCAAATCCCTTTGATGAATTTGTCAATTCTCCAAAGTATCCATCTAGCATAGGCATCTTTGATGTTGGAAGGCATTACCCATTGGAGTCTAAGCATAGAATAGAAGAAATATCAAAGGCTAGCTGCTGTAGGGCAGTGCAAAAATAGGTGGTTGACACTTTCTACTTACACATGGCACACATGTTGACGATGATTACACATCTCCTCCTGAGATTGTCTTGTGTTAGGCATAGGGATGGGCAAAAAACCCGGAGAACCGAAAAAACCGAACCGAATCAGGATTTAGTGTAGGAAATCCGGATACCATTCACATTGTTCTCAGCTTAGCTCTCTCGAAAGCATGGCACATACATCAATTGGAATGTGAAAAATGCTTTCTTACACGGTGATCTCAAGGAGACAGTATACATGCATCAACCCTTGGGTTTCAGAAACCTCGATTATCCTAATCATGTTTGTTTACTAAAAAAGTCCTTATATGGGCTTAAGCAAGCCCCACTAGCTTGGTATAAGAGGTTTGCAGATTATGTGTCTACTATTGGGTTTTGTCACAGCAGGTATGATCATTCTCTGTTCATCTATAGACGTGGTGCTTCTCTGGCATACATTTTGTTATATGTTGATGATATTATATTGACTGTCTCTTCTGATAATCTACGCAAGTCTATCATGACCCTTCTCAGTTCAGAATTTGCTATGAAAGACTTGGGGACCTTGAGTTATTTTTTGGGTATCGCGGTCACTCGTCATGCAATTGATCTATTTTTATCACAGAAAAAGTATGCCGTTGAGATCATTGAGAGAGCTGACATGCTATCTTGTAAGTCATCTTCTACTCTAGTGGATACCAAACCGAAGCTGAGTGCTACTGCTAGCACACCATATGAGGGTTCCACCCACTATCGTAGTTTTGCATGAGCTCTTCAGTATCTTACTTTCACGAGACCGGATATTACTTATGCAGTGCAACAGATGTGTTTATTTATGCATGATCCACGGATTGAGTATATGCATGCGCTCAAACACATTGTGCGATACATACATCACACGTTTGCTTAAGGATTGCATTTATATCCATCCTCCGTCTCTACTCTCGTGTCATATACAGATGCTGATTGGGGTGGATGTCCCGATACCAGACGTTCGACATCTGGTTATTGTATGTTTCTTGGGGATAACTTGATCTCTTGGTCGGCAAAACGACATGCTACTTTATCGCGATCCAGTGCGGAGATCGAGTATCGAGGGGTAGCCAATGTGGTGTCTAAGTCATGTTGGCTGCATAATATTCTATTAGAGCTACACTTTCCTATTCAGAAAGCTACCTTGGTCTACTGTGATAATGTTAGTGTAGTCTATCTCTCTGGAAATACGGTCCAACATCAGCGCACTAAACATATCGAGATGGATATACACTTTGTTCGAGAAAAGGTAGCTCGTGGACAAGTATGCGTCCTCCATGTCTCTTCGCGATACCAAATTGCAGACATCTTTACTAAGGGTCTTCCCTTGGTTCTATTTAAAGATTTTAGGAACAGTTTCAGTGTACGACAACCGTCCGCTATGACTGTGGGGGTGTGAAAGACCGATATACACGATCTTAATACCGTGTATATCATGGTTCGAATTGGTCTCCATAAATTGTAGAATTATTGTACATTTGTAATTATGATATTAATCTTGTATTAAAAAACTATTAGAATTAGAGTAGGAAAATGTAGAGTTATTTTTCATATTTATAAATTGTGTATTTATATATATAATTCTCTTTATTAATGAAATTAATTAAAAGATTATTTCTTTTCGTTTGAACACTTATGTCGTGTGTGAAAGCCACTTGGTGACAGTTGCCATTTTTGAAAAAATAATGTATACAATACTTAACCTTCTCCAAAATTCTTTTCCCTTAATCCCCACTCCTTCCAACCTTCTCCGCGAACCCGTCTCCTCCATCTTCAGTAGACAAATCACGAATGTTGCAAAATTAGTTTTACAGTATCAATGCACGTTGAAAATCTTTTCGAAAAATTTATTGGATTAATTGTTCCTTAAATTTCAACTAATAGTCTTTATATTTCAGTCCATATATATGTACTTGATTTTATAGGTTTTCTTTTTGTGATGTAATAATAGCTTAATTATGAAAAAGATGTTGGGTCTTGCAAAAATGGAGAAGAAACACATGAAGGTGGAGACGAAAGAACAGGGGGAAATAGTGAAAAAGGAGGAGGAAAATGTGTGGGGCCCATATGTTGAAATAAAAATGAAATGAATTGAAAATTTTTAAGTGGTTCACGAGCCAATGTGCAGTGCAATACACACAAATGTGCCATGTCAGCATTAAGAATGAACAAGAACCGTTTAAGTGTCCGGCCACTAATAAAGTTTAAGTGTCTAACTTACCAATTGTATCAAGTTTAAGTGACTATCTAGGTATTAAGCCAAAATCATATAACTGAATGCTATTCTTAATTCTGATGTTGATCAAGATAGGCTAATCAATAGGGGAAGCTTAGTAATCTAAGGGGGCAAGACACTAAATCACCTGTCATAAAAAATTAAAACTAAATACTCCTAACAACTTTGGTTAGAACAATATTTCCAAGTTAAATTTGGAGTAAATTCCCAAGTCAAATTGGATCACTTATCTCATCAGAAGAAGCAGATCTAGTATTTAACTATGTTCTTTGGATATGAATTTCCTTTATACATATATATAGTTCAAGTCAAGGTATGAGGAAATTTGGATCATGTGATATTGTCATCTTATTCCTTAATTCCTTTCACCCAAATTTGATGAAAGGAAAACGTTTGCCTGAATCTTAGTCCACTTCGCTAAACATCAAGTTTTTATAGTGCTATTTAACTCCTTTTAATATTAAGTAGGAGATTAAAAAGAACGTTGCAGTACTAACTTTTTCATTAAGCAAGTCTATAATTTTCGTTAACAAACTTTCTATCTACTATTATCTCACGCCTTTTTGATAAGAAAATGTTTTTCAACTCTCACTTTAACATATATGTTTAGTCAAAATAAGATATAAGATTATAAATTAGGACAGTTGGAGAATGAATCAAAATGGTTCAATCATACAACAGAAAAGGAAAAAAGCAAACTTCACAAAATGGTAAAAGCTCCTTTAATCGAAATGAATTGGCAAAGAAAGAATACAAATATGTAAGTTTTGCTCATTGTACAATACCAGTGTCACTCATGAATCTCTCTCTTGGAGTGACGTTATCCGAATTATTCTCTTCATACTAGAACAGGAAAAAACAAATACAATTTGCATGGCAAATGGTTGGTTGACCATTTAGTTCTTCAGCTTTTGAGCAAGTTTGGAACTGAGACTTTAGGGTTGCTTGTCAGCATTCTTGCTAGCTTCATCAACAGGACTAGAATTTGCACTTGTACCTGTTCCAATGCCAAAACCAAATCCCATACCCATTCCAATGCCACCATTATTATTGCCACTATACCCACTGCCTTCTCCAAGCCCATATCCTTCACCACCACCATTGTCATCACTAGTGTTTCTACCTCCTCCTCCTCCTCCACCGCCACCAACTCCACCACCTTCTCCAAACCCAGAGCCGTGGCCAGAACCTCCACCAGTGCCATTGCTGCCACCACCTCCACCACCCCCTCCACCACCACCACCACCATTTCCACCAAAACCTACACCCATCCCGAAACCACTGCCATGACCGTATCCACCGTTGGTGCCACTGCCACCACCACCACCGCCTCCTCCTCCACCTCCACCTGCCCCACTGACTCCTCCACCAACTCCAGCACCAAAGCCACTACCATGACCTGATCCTCCTGCAGAATCACCCGCACCACCGCCTCCACCACCACCTCCTCCACCTCCACCTCCCCCTGCAAAAACGCCACCACCTCTACGTCCACCAAAAGTTCCAAAACCTGCACCTGCTCCAAAACCACTACCATGACCATACCCTCCATCTACACCACTACCACCTCCACCACCGGACCCTCCTCCACCACCTTTTGCACCAACTCCAGCTCCATCTCCATCTCCAGCCCCAAACCCTTCACCATGACCAGAACCACCAGCTCCATTCCCACCACCACCACCATGGCCTCCTCCACCTCCACCACCTCCCGTACCCACACCTGCCCCTGCACCATGACCCTCTCCATGCCCAGAACCTCCATTACCACTTCCTCCACCACCACCGCCTCCACCTCCTCCTCCTCCTACGCGATTATAAAAGCTTTTGCAGCCACGCCAGCCACCATAGTTGCAATAATCATCTACATCCTCCCCATGACCCTCCTTCATACACGCTATAACAATACTTAGTACAAGAAGAGTCATGCACAAAGAACGACTAGAAGTAGCCATGACTCTTGATCAGATAACAATTAGTGTAAGCTCAGTACTGAGTAGTGAGTCTAGTGACCAACTTTTGACCTTCCACTTCTTGGTTCTTCTTTGTGCAAATGCCTCCTCTATTTATAGGCATATTATTCATGCAATCATTTGGTCATACCTCAACTGGTAAGTTGAAAAATCCATGTGCTGGCGTCCCGGGCATAGCTGGATAGCAAAGGAGGAGAACTTAAAATCCAGCTGGAGGCTTGCAGCGTGGGTTTAAATCCTGATGGGAGCAATTTGCTCTCTTCTGGATAGTATCTTGTATGTGATATCAATTGCTCTGTTCTCGAACCCTGATCATTCAGACACATTCCGTGATTTACTGACAATAATGCTGAAGAACCGGGACTATTATCTCCAGAAATAGTTTGGCATAAATCGGTAAGCTGAATATAAAAAAGAAATCCATGTGCTTGAATTTTAAAAAGAAAGGTCAACATTGAATTGACAGGCCACTAACTATCGGGGCACTTAAAATTTTCGATATTTAATTGGTACAAAAATATCACTAGTGTGCGATATCTGCTGTCCTTACTTTTTTGCATCTGCCGGTACTAGAAATTCCCTTAACTAAAGGATCTTGGTTTGGTCCAATTCCAAATATGTTTAACGACAAGAGAAATCTCAAAAGTGGCGAACCAAATAGATATCTATGAAATTTTTTAACTTAGTATAGACAATGGGAATGCATGTGATTAAACCTATGGCTTACACATGTTAGTGTTGTACATTATGATAATCGACAATGAACTAGTGGAGTTGGTGACTATATCTTCACTAAATTAAGGTAATTCTTAACAAAGATTTGGATTCGTTTGATCATGAGCTCCAGGTGTGTCATTCTATTTTATAGCTCGTACATGTCATTTTCTAATAATACCAAAGATTATTGTAGAAAGATTGTATTTCTATTGGCATAGAGAAAGGGAAGGGGCAAGTAGCAGAACTTTTTTTTTCCATTTGATACTCTTGTTTTGAGGCCTGACTAATTCAAATTTCACCGTGTAAGATCCATTAAAAGAAAAATCGCACCCTAATAAGATTTATTGTAAAAATTAAATGGGATGGCTAGTATGTATTTCTATTGGCATAGAGAAAGGGAAGGGGCAAGTAGCAGAACTTTTTTTTTCCATTTGATACTCTTGTTTTGAGGCCTGACTAATTCAAATTTCACCGTGTAAGATCCATTAAAAGAAAAATCGCACCCTAATAAGATTTATTGTAAAAATTAAATGGGATGGCTAGTATTAGGGCCTTCTATGAGCTTTTAGCCATCATTTGAAAAAATAATAGAGAAATAGCCACACTTTAATGCGAAAATAAAGCTCGGACAAAAATAACCCTACTCAAAAGACGAAAGAACTTATAAAGTTTTGAGCCCCGTAATATGTTTTTTGGCTTTGAACTTATAAAGGTTTGTGAGAGGGAGTCAAAGGCTACGAAAAGTAAAAACAAGAGATGAAATATCTCAAATGCCAATTCTGTTTCCGAATGTCAATGATAATGCCGCATGACACAAGTGACAACACTTTGATAAAACATAAAACCTTTAAGAGTAAAATGCAACGGAAAAATAAAGAACACAAAGGTTTATATTTTCATAAGTTATATGTTGATATAACTTATGATGGTCAATGACCAGAAGTATTGTATATATATTATATACAAAATTACAAATTCCTTTCTTTACAGATTTGCAATATAAAATGGAAATGAATTAAAAGTTGAAGTCGCAGATGACTTCAGCCTGAAAAATCTAACTACGTAGACATAGACAACCTCTCATTACAATCACTCCATACAAAACTAATCTAGAATCTAAATAACAATTGTAATGTTGGACAGAATGTTGTTGACACATTCAGGCAACACTTGTGATCCATATTTCTGAGTTGATCGATTCACTGTTGTGGCCTCTTTATTTATAGTAGAGATTCTTCCTTGAAAAGCTCATCGATCAGTTGAGGAGGTTCAGGAAAAGGTGGGCAGTTGTTTGTTGGAGAAGATCATGGAGTCGAAATCTCAACAACTTTGACTTGTTCTTCACTCGACTTCTTCCCCAAGCTTTGACTATTTCTCTCACGTTTTACACAGCTCCAATTCACCAAGCCTAAGTCGTTTTTATCCCAAGTAAAATATTATTGTTTACCGTGAAGTAAGACAAAACTGTTATATAAAAATGTTGGTCTAAATGTTGTGACATTTGTCCCAACATTTTATGCATTCAACAATAGTACTTCAGAGGATATGTTGGGTCAAATGTCACAACACCAAACCCAACATTAACAATTTGAATTTCATGATTCCAGCTTTCTTTGGTTTTGAAACTCCAATAATTTTTTGAACCCCAACTCGTGCCTTAGTTTTGAACTTATAAAGATTTGAACCCTATGATTTCTTCCTTGATTTTGAAACTCTAGAAATTTTTTAACTGTTCTTTGGTTTTGAACTTATAAAGGTTTGAATCCCATGAATCCTTACTTGGTTTTGAACCCCCCCTCCCCCTCCCGAAGCTTTCTTTGGGTTCCACTTGTTAATCCTTTGAAGTTCGGTTGCATCTGCTGGAGTTGTTTTGTGTTTTAGTTTGGAGGTGTTTTAATTTTGTCCAAATCTTTTTTCGTATAAAGAGTGTGGCTAAATGTTAGTAATAGCTTTTAAAATAGTGGCTAATAATTGATAGCGGGTGTCGAAAGATTTATCTATTTCGTCCAGATTTTTCTCATTTCCAGGAGCTCGAATCCAAAATGTTTTGTTAAGAACGGGGGATCTAACCTTTGATGATAAAAGATTTTAATTTCGAGAAACTGTTTGTGCAGCCCATGTGAGTGTAGGAGTTATAATTGGAAAATAATTATTGACAAACCAAATGAATAAAGAAGGAAATACAAAAGAAGTAGGAAGAAGTCGTTTGGTAGTATTATAGGTATAGTGGCATTCTATTGGATACTTGAAATGTAATAATGGCAAGGAACAAAATCCAGCCGATAATGGCACCCATGTCACTCATGGTCCAAACATTTTCAGAAAGTCAACAATCCTCTTGAAATCCTTCACAGAAAATCGAAACGGATCAAATTCAATCGAAATAGAATTATCAGTAGTGAATTTATGGATAGACACCAAATTTTTAATTAGTTTAGTGATATGAATGGTATTTTTCAGGATAAGGGGTGAATGGGGAGGGGAGACAATATTACTTGGAGAGTTTTTTTTTTTTTTATCCAAGGACCACTTTATATACGTATATCTAATTGAACTTTTGGTTAATGAGTGGACACATTTGTGACAAATTTCATCGAACTAGTAGTCATTCTACTTCAATCAACATAAGATCCAGCTACGCTTAGACATGAACTCAAGATTTGACGATCCCAATTGCACATTGCATTCAATGTAAATTTATGATTGGTTATATATACGCATGTGGTAGGAGATTTATTCGATCGTTTTGATCGGTTCGATCGATTCTGATTTACGTTAATCGAGTTCAGCATAATAAATATTTTATTTATATTTTTGAGTAGAAGTTTCCTTTTCTAATTTAACCTTTGGTCAGTGAGTGGACAGATTTGTGACTAATTTCATTGAACTAGTTCAATCAGCATCCACTTACACATATAAGTTATACATATAGAAAGGGTAAAGAAAGTTCATATGTGCAATTTAAGTTATAGCCATTGATTTTTCCTTGCAAACCTTTCATCCAAGTTGTCTACCTCTTTCGTAGTTCAAAGCTAATTCAATCATATTTGCCTTTGAGGAAAAGTATGAATCAGTCTTTAATTAACTATACTTTATTTTCTAGGCTAGATTACATATCAGATTACCTGTTATTATATGTAAATTTAATTTAACGGAGTAGAGGTTTCTCACTAATATAGTGCAAGGAACTTAAACTCTTGGCAGAATCCACCAAGCAAAAGACAGACAAATAGATGAAGTAGTTATCTCCTTAAAATTCTCCTAATTTTGTGGTGTTTTTTTGGTTGTGTTGAACACTTTATTGTAATTATTGATTACTTCGATCATGTTTGGCCAAGAGG
Organism: Anisodus tanguticus; assembly: GCA_034509755.1. Classification (NCBI taxonomy): domain Eukaryota; kingdom Viridiplantae; phylum Streptophyta; class Magnoliopsida; order Solanales; family Solanaceae; genus Anisodus; species Anisodus tanguticus. Next base: position 36,428,616 of record CM067548.1, on the reverse strand, counting down.
TTGAGGCCAAAAACATTTTTTTTATTTGAGGTGTTTGATCAATTAGTAAAACTGCTTTTAAGTAGAAAAAAAATAGTTTTTATGCTTCTCGAAAAAAGCAAAAAATTATTTTCTTCTAGGCAAAAATATCCCTATCATAAATACATATTTACCAAGTATGTCCCTCATTAATCCATTAACTTATAATTAATACTCCTTTATTTTATATTACGTTATATTTTTGTGTTGAATTTTAATGTGTGGAATGATTTTAATTTTATTTTGGTTGATGTTTTTTAGTATATTTGAATCACCATGTTGATATTATATCAATATTTAATATTTTTGGGTTTATCTATGTATTAAATTAATTGAAAATTTTAAAATCACTCAAAAGCACTTTTCAGATAAATTAGTCAAACACAAACTGCTTCTCATCAAAAATATTTTTTGAAAAATAATTTTTAAAAAATACTTCTCAAAACAAGCAGTTTTTAGCGGCTTGGCCAAATAGACTTTTCATTTAAGTAGCATAAATAATTACAAAGCTCCAGTAATCAGAAGGAAACGTGAATACATACAGGAAAAAAAGAGTGAGCTAAAAGTACAATAAAGTATTACTCCATCTGTCTCAATTTATGTGATATAATTTTCTTTTTAATCCGTCCCAAAAAAATGATACATTATCTTATTTTGCAACAATTTAACTTTAAACTTTATTTTTTACGCTTAACGGGATGATCTATAACCAAACAAAAATCTTTGATTTGTTTTAGACTACAAGATTCAATTTTTTTTATTTCTTAAACTTTGTACCGAATTAACTTATATCACATAAATTGACATGGAGAAAGTAGTAAGTAGTAACTACTCCTGTGTAGTTATCGAAAAATATACTAGTACTAGGTGGTTCTTGCACTTTACTTCTTAAAATAATTTACTACGTCGAAGCATCTAATCATTCAAGTATCATTTGTATTACTAGTCTTAATACACTTCCAGTCAACCAATAATCTTCATGGTGGCTGACTAGTGATATGGGCACTTTTATTACTCTTGGTTATCAGTTTAAAATTATATAAATACAAGTGTTCCTGGTTTAGGTAGCAATTTTGATGCTCCCAACTTGGGTGGCCTGATGCAATATGTGATTGGTATGAAATTATTCGCATTTAGTGCTTATATAAAATTATATCAATTTATTATTATAATTAAATGATTTAATAAAGTAAAATATATTGGTGAAAACAACAAAACAGTTGTGTATTAGTCTATACAATATGTGATTAGTCATGATATTAAATGAAAGAAATCTTATTCTACACATATAGTGCATTTATTGGTTTGGATAAACAATGGATAATGCGAATAAGTTTTTTCTACATGTGATTAGTCATGATATTATAATTCACTTTCGGAACTTAATAACCCCAAAAGTAATAATACCTTGATGAAATTTATTATCTTTAGATCAACGTTTTGATAATATTTCTTCCTTTTTCGCTTTGCTTATTTCAGTTGGGCTAAATAATTTTATTAAAAAATGAATAATTGATTTGTTAAAAATTACTATATTGATCACCAAATAACATACCAAATGGAGTGTCTATGTGCATCTTCTTTTTCCATCATGAAGTCGTAAAGATGGAAAACGATAAAGCAATGTAGACTTTTTGGAAAGTAACATAATATTATTCCATTTTCTTGTTCATCATTTTCTAGCACATTGTGATTTTGGGAATTCTCTACTTTTTTTTTTCCATGCACCAAATATTCAAGCTGCTTCTTAAATCTTCTGAATGGAGTACAATTGTATACAAACTACTCCCACTTGAGCAACTATATATAGGTATATCTTTAACTTCAATTATAAGTTTTAAAATTATAGTGCCCTCCAGTGGCCTCTGCAGTTGCTTATCTAACTAACAAATTTAGAAATCTTCTAATCTGTATATTCTAGATCACCCCCAATCAAATATGCATGTTTATGATTATTCATGCTCTCTCCCAAGTAATTATATGACCCATGATAGTGCAAGTGTCTAACTACCATAGTAACAGAAATTAAGCAATCCTGGCTGCCTGATGAAGTTGTCTTTATACCGTGTTTAACTTAAAATTATAGTTACTATACTATAGGAAATTTACAGTCAAATGGAACTATTAGCCCGAACGATGTACCTGTGAGGAAAAAAAGGATTTAATTATTATACCGGTAGAATAGTGTAATTCTCCCTTGGGGAGTCTTTGTCATTAATACAAATATATATAGTGTGTACAATATTGAATGCTAATTGAATAAGAATCCTATTTTACCATAATTATACACTAGTATTAATTACAAAATATATGGTGAATATATTGTAATATTAACTAATACACCCCCTCAGTCAGAGCGGGAGGAGGCCGGACACTGGGAATGGATCTGAAGTCGATGAACAGCTGCCGAGGAAAAGCCCCTTTGTGAAAATATCTGCATATTGATATGAAGAAGACACATGCAACACCTTAACATGACATATAGCAACCTTCTCACGAACAAAATGTATATCCATCTCAATGTACTTGGTTCTCTGATGTTGAACCGGATAATGAGATAAGTATACCGCAGATATGTTATCACAGTAAACCATAGAAGCCTTACGTAAGGGACACTGAAGCTATAGGAGGAGGTTTCGGAGCCAGCATATCTCAACTACAACGTTTGCAATGCCTTTATACTCTGCTTCTGCACTCGATTGAGAGAGTGTGGCTTGCCTCTTGGAAGACCATGAGATAAGATTGTCACCTAAGAACACACAATAGCCGGACGTGGAACGCAACGTGTCTGGACAACCTACCTAATCAGGGTTCGTGTATGATATCAGCCTAGTTGGTGCAGAGCGGTAGAGATGTAATCCATAATCAAGAGTGCCCTTAACATATCGAATAATACGTTTAAGAGCTGTAAAGTGAGGCTCCATGTGGGCATGCATGAATAAACAAACCTGCTGAACAACATATGCAATGTCAGTCCTGGTGAATGTAAGATACTGAAGTGCACCTGCAAGACTCCTATGGAGAGTGGGATTGGACACCAGATCACTATCAGCAGCAGTGAGTTTCGACTTTGAGTCGACCAGAGTAGGCATGATTTTGCAATTCGCCATTTTAGCCTTGTACACAATTTCTTCCGCATGCTTACGCTGGCATAGGAACATGCTATCTGCAGATCTAGTCACAGAAATCCCCAAGAAGTAACTCAGTTTCCTTAAGTCAGTCATAGCGAATTCGGATTTAAGCAGCCGGATGATCTCATTTTTCAACACATCAGAAGAGGCAGTCAGAACAATATTATCCACATATAATAACAAGTATGCACTATCACTACCTCAATGAAAAATGAATCATGAATGGTCATATTTGCTACATACGAATCCAATCTGCATAATGTAAGTATCAAAATGCTTATACCAAGTCCGGGGGCCTGTTTCAAACCATACAAGGACTTACGGAGACGACAGACATAATGAGGAGCCTCTGGATGTAATAATCCAGACGGTTGGTACATGTAAATTGTTTCTTTCAAATCCCCATGTAAGAACGTATTTTTCACATCAAGTTGATGAATCGGCCAACTCCTACCCATAGCTATGCTTAGAACAGTGCGAATAATAGCCAGTTTGACCACCAAACTGAAGGTCTCACCATAATCAATACTCTCATGCTGCCATGTGCCATTTGCCATAAGTCTGGACTTGTGGCGTTCAAGATCACCACTATCTCTGAACTTATGATGAAAGAGCCACATACAATGAATCACATTCACCCCTCTGGCCTCGGAACAATATACCACGTGCGCTAAGTGGTAAGCGCATCAAACTCCTTACCTATGGCCACATTCCAATTTGGGTCAAGTTTGGCTAGTTTTAGGTTTTTAGGTATTGTTTATATGGATTATGTGGATAGGTTAAAGTGGACTTTGGGTTTGAAAATCTTGTGTTTGGCATGAGTTTCCATTTGGTGTGTGGGTATGGGGGCGGGGCAGTGGGTCTCGAGTCGTGGGGCAGTGATATTGGGTGGGGAGGGGTTCAGCGGGATTTAGAAATATGGTGTGGGGCTGGGCAGTGTATGGCGGGATGTCTCGGGGTATGCAGGTCAAGGGGTGGGGTGACGGTATATAGCGGGGTAGTTGGGTATACCTGGAGGGTGCAGAGAGTGGCGGGAGGGAGACAGACAGTGGCGGGGGAAGGCAGACGGTGGCAGGTTTTGTAATGTGGTAGTGTTGGCACTGGTTGGGCAGTGGGTTGTTTCGGGATGTTACGGGGCCGGAGGTGGGAAAACAACAGTTTGTAGAACGGGTGAGTGTGCCGGAGGGCGGCATGCAATGGGTTTTGTAGTGCATTTTGGACTAGATGTGAGGTGTCCGAATCATCAAAGAATCTGTAATTAGTGACTCATAATTTTTAGATGTTGTCAAACGGGAAAACGTACTCAACAAACGTGATGTGGCGTGAGATTAAGATTTTGTCTGTGGATAACTCATAGCACAAGTACCCCCTATGGTTCGACCGGAAACCTAGGAAGACGCATGGAGTAGAGCGAGTTGCTAATTTGTGAGGGACCGTGGAGATCAGATTTGGGTAACAAAGACAACAGAAAATTCAAAGGTGATCATAGGAAGGGATCCGACGAAAGAGAATTTCGGTGGGTGTCCTATTTTGGATCGTACGGGTAGGTAAGATGTTAAGAATGTGTTCTACCATTTTTAATGCATATACCCAAAAGGTAGAGGGAGAGACGCATGAAAAAGAAGGGTACAAATCATATTGCTAATGGTGCGAAAAATTCTTTCGGTTTAACCATTTTGAGGGAAAGTATGAGGGCAAGAGAAACGAAAAACCATGCCATTAGCTGCACAAAAATTATGAAAAAGGGAGTTATTAAACTCCCAGCCATTATCACATTGAAACAATTTGATATCTTTTTAAAATTGTGTTTTAACCAATGTACGAAATTTAAGGAGTTTGAAGTAAACTTGAGACTTGAGTTTAAGCGGATAGACCCAAAGAAAGTGAGAGAAATCATCCAAAAATACCAAATAATATTTATGACCTAGGTTGCTAATTATAGGAGATGTCCATAAGTCCGCATGAATAATATCAAAGGGAGAGAAAGTAACACTCAAAGAAGACGTAAATGGAAATCTAACATGTTTCCCTAGATGGCAAGAGGAGCAATTATGGGCAAGGTTCCCTTTATTACATTTAATTAAATTGCGGTTTCTAAGAAAATAAAAAATATGAGTTTCGGAATGTCCAAGTCTACTATGCCACATTGAGAAGTAGATGGCAGCTAGAGATATGGGAGGATTGACACTAGCATCGGACGTGGATAGGAAAGGATAGAGGTCCCCCTCACTATTGCATCTCGTAAGGAGTTTTCCAATACGTAGGTCCGTTACAGAAAAACCAAACGGGTCAAAATTAATGGATACAGAATTATCGCTGGCAAATTTTCTAACAGAGATTAGGTTCTTGATAATGTTAGGGGCATATATGACATTTTTAAAGGGGAAGTGGGGATGCGGTGGTGGGGTTAGTGTGTGGCCAAACCCTTGAATTGAAATGTGATGACCATTTTCGACCATAAGAGATTGAGGAGTATTTAAATTGCGCAGTTGAGGAAGATTACCAAAATTATTTATAAGGTAAGACGTAGCGCCCGTATCCATATACCATCCATTATCGGGCTGCTGAAGATTCAATGTGCCAAAAGCCTGGCCCAAATTAGTAGAAGTACGGCCTGGATCAGACTGTTGGACCGTAGGAAAGTGGGCTTGATGGCTGTGGCCCGTCGTTTGTGCTCCCAGACTACCGGGCCGCTGCTGTAACCACTATTTCTGTTGGGCCGCAACATCTGGATAATGGCTGAAGACTGCTGGATAGTCGCTGGAGGCCTGGTTCCCATACGATAGGGCATTAGGCCTTCCCATTGTGTTGGGTACTAGGCATGCTGTGGCTGGCAGGCGGAAGTGGCCCGACCCCCTCTACCACCCATGCGGCCTCTGCCACCACTACGGTTGTTCTGCGACGGGTGGTGGTTGTCCAATGGTTAATAAAGAGGAAGCCAGAGAGTCTATGTGGACCGCAGGTGATGCCATGAGGCCTCATTGAAAGTAGGTGAGAAAAATAGGGGGGAGGGGGTTCATGACGTATACGAGGTGTATATGGGGGCAGTATCGGCCGTATACGAGGTATATATCGGCATAGGGAAGCTGTATACATGTAGTATCAGTCGTATACGAAGTGTATATCGTCTTAGAGAAGCTGTATACAAGTAGTATATAGTGACATAAAGGGTATATCAATCGTATACAGGGTGTATATCTGTCACGACCCAAATCGGAGGGCCGCGATGGGCACCCGGATCTCACCCGCCGGGTACCGCTAACCTTACAGTTAACACCTATTCATAATTAAATACGGGCTAAGCCGAAAAAGGACCATATAAAGTTGGATAATCATCTTATATATATATATACATACCCAAAGGCCGACAAGGCCATACATAACAACTACACACATGATACATGTCTACAAGCCTCTAGGAGTAACAACATCAAAGGTCGGGACAGGGCCCCGACATACCCATATATACAAGCAAAGATGTACCGTACCAAAATTAGACCAACACTCCAAACACGGGGAGTGCTCCAAAAATCCGCTGGATTCGCATTCAACTAACGTGAATCGTCACCTTCCTTAACTGAACCTGCGGGCATGAAACACAACGTCCCCCGACAAAAGGACGTCAGTACGACTTTTGTACTGAGTATGTCAGGCATGAACAATAGTATAACAGGGATATAACAACAACTGAAATAGAAACAACCGACCAATAGTAAGTACCTCTGAGGGTCTCAATACATATGCCTAAATATCATGCACAATGCGGTATACATATACATCGGCCCCATTGGGCATCTTCCTTACCATAACAGCCTCTGTGGGCATCATTTCATGTCGGCCTCTATGGGCATAATATGTCTATATGTCATGCATAATGCGGTAAATACATATATACTGACCACACAAGGGTATCTTCCTCCCCACATCATATATATATATATATTGGCCCTTAATCATGCATCTTCCTTCATTAAGCCACACAGACTTTATCATTATCATATCCAAGTTGATTAGGTACTCTGCGTTTCCCGTTTCCCGTCCCCAATATATGGTCTTGGGTAAAACATGAATGCAATGCAAATGAAAATGCATGAATCACAATAAAATATCCTGAATAACATTATTTCCCTGTACCTTCGGTTAATGCCCGTAAATATTAACATATTTTCCATATGCCTTAATAAGGACTTAGGAACATATTTAGACATGCTTTTAACATAGAAATCAATAACATGAATATTCTTAACTACTAGGAGTAGAATAAATTATGAAATAATATCACCGTTATATTTCGTTACATGGAACATGCCAAAAGAAAGAAATAATTTGCATTAACATACCTCGATATTTGAAAAGGGAAGGAGAACGTTTGCTGTCCAATATCCGAATTCTACTACTACTTCGTACTTCTCAATTTGGATGTGAAAAAAATGTTTGTTTCTGTTTCATACAGAACAAACAGAGGGTTGGAGAAATGCTTCACAATTGCTCAATTGGAGGAGTCTCATGCAATGATTCTCGATTGCTTTTATTAATGTACTGCTTCCTTTGGTCCTATTTCTTATTCTCAAAGGCACGAAATTCATTCCCAATATAATTACTCATAATCATGCCCCCCATTTAGCCAATATTTTGGTGGTGGGGGCACCTTAATCGTGCCACCTATACCCCAACATGTAGCCTCTTTAATTGATTAAGCGACCTACCTCCGTATAATTTATCAATCACACACATAATTAATTCAGTGATCTCAATTCACTTAAATCTTAATAACTTATAAGACCTTCATATACTTAATATCATAATTTCCTAATATGCCACTAGTCCATAACCTCTTTGTGCGCATACCAAATTTATTTCTGAGCCCCGTCGTCACACTTGTTGCGTCCAAAATTATTTCGGGGTTTAATCCTTTTATATGCTAAACTCTTTATTAGCATACGTAAATATGATCCAAAATTTTCCCAACGGTCGGATCTATTTACACACGCCTAACGATTTTACATACGCTTAGCGGTTCAAACCGTGATCCAAAAGTACGGGATGTTACATCTTTCCCTCTTTAGAAACATTCGTCCTCGAATGTTGGGGTACGTATCTAATCCCCGTTACGTAGCCTAGAAACACAACTGTTCCTAGTTCCACCAAATCCGCTAGGGTCTAATGGCTACAAACTAATATTGCACAATTTCAATAGGTCCGTATTTACAACACATCCATATTATGTAAAAGGATCGATAACGTACATGTAACGACATCAAGTGAGGATTCTCGATCCTGTCATCCCATCAATGTCTAAGTACGGTTCTGTCCCCCACCAAAATTAGTTGCTTTGCCCCTACCTCTATCTTGACCGAATAATGTGTGATGACTCTGCCCTGACGGGCGTACTGACCGTGATGAAGCTGCTACAGATTCGACCGGCTAGACCCTAACTTCTTCGCCTTCTGTCAGACAGTCTCGCATAACATGACCAGGTTCACCACAAGAATAACACACATTTGTTCCTTGTCGGCATAGATGTGTCTTACCACACTGTTCACATTGAATCAACGATGGCCTCATCTGAATATAATTTCCTCCGTAATAAGATCCTGACATGTGTGAACCCTGACTTGGTACCGATTGAACAAACCGATCAACCCTCGTCCTTGAAAACGGCAATGATACGCTAGCTACCGGATAAAATGGGTGTCCGTGAGGCTGTGGCCTGGGCCCATCTCTGAAATCTTCCACGTCATCGACGGATCGGGCCCTCTTATGTTGGCCCTTATCACGTTATCGATCTTCCCGTTGTTGTCTCTTACGATCTTCCAAGTTTTGTGCATAAGCCTGAATGCGAGCAATATCCATACTCAGATTCAAAGAAGCCGTAGTACACTTATTAACCAAGTGCAGCCCCAAGCCGGTAACAAACCTATGTACTCGGTCACTCATCTCTTCTACAATCGTAGAAGCATATCGGGCCAACGAATTAAATTGAAAACTATATTCTTGAACACTAAGGTCACCCTGCTCAAGACCTAGGAACCTGTCCTGCCTGGCCCGTCGAAGTTCAACTGGCAGAAAGTGTTGTAAAAAGTCCTCTGAAAATTCTCTCCATCCAGCCCGTGAAGCACGAGGTCCCCTAGATTGCTCCCATGTATCAAACTATGTTACTGCGACATTCCGCAGTTTATAAGAAGCAAACTTTACTAACTCAGTAACGGTAGCATCCATCACCCGCAAAGTGCATTGTACTTGATCCAGAAAATTCTGCGGGTCCGCGTGCAAGTCTGTTCCTGTGAATTCCGGAGGGTCTAGATTGATGAAATCCCGATCGCTTGCACTACCAGCTCTATCAGAAGGATTTGGAGCCTGACGTTGGGCCTGAGCAGCCACCAATCGTGTCAATAACTGAACCACACTTCGCATATCAAGATCCACGTTTGGAGTATCTGGTGGAGGAACTGGGGGCACTGCAGCTCTACTACTCTTCTCCAATGGTGACGAACTAAGAGAATCGTACGAAGGGGTCGCACCGGCACCGAGGGTCTCACTCTGGCCCTTACTAGTGGGTGGCAATTGGCTGGCACCTTCGCCCACAGTCGTATTCAATTCCCTTATACTCTTGGACTTCTTCCTTGCGGTAGGCATTACTGGAATCGTAAATACGAAATAGATTAGGAGCAAAATACTTATAACTCAGTTCTATAACACGATCTATGCTATGAAAGAATGAAAACCATCCCTAAATGTCAGGCAACCTCATGTTTATAAGTATGGTGCACAACATACCCATAAACAAGACTCTACTAGACACGACTTGTAGACTCCCTAGAACAGACCTGGCTCTGATACCAAGTTTGTCACGACCCAAACCGGAGGGCCACGACGGGCACCCGGATCCCACCCACCAGGTACCGCTAACCTTACAGTTAACACCTATTCATAATTAAACACGGGCTAAGATGAAAAAGGACTATATAAAGTCGGATAACCATCTTATATATATATACATACCCAAAGGCCGACAAGGCCATACATAATAACTACACACATGATACCTGTCTACAAGCCTCTAGGAGTAACAACATCAAAGGTCGGGACAGGGCCCCGCCATACCCATATATACAAGCAAAGATGTACCATACCAAAATTAGACCAACACTCCGAACAAGGGGAGTGCTCCAAAAATCCACTGGATTCGCAATCAACTAATGTGAACCGCCACCTTCCTTAACTGAACCTGCGGGCATGAAACGCAGCGTCCCTCGACAAAAGGGACGTCAGTACGACTTTTGTACTGAGTATGTCAGGCATGAACAATAGTATAACAGGGATATAACAACAACTGAAACAGAAACAACCGACCAATAGTAAGTACCTCTGATGGTCCTAATACATATGCCTAAATATCATGCACAATGCGGTATACATATACATCGGCCCATTGGGCATCTTCCTTACCATAACGGCCTCTGTGGGCATCATTTCATGTCAGCCTCTGCGGGCATAATATGTCATGTATAATGCGGTAAATACATATATACTGGCCACACAAGGGCATCTTCCTCCCCACATTATATATATATATATATATATATATATATATATATATATATATCATATCCAGTTGATCAGGTGGTCTGCGTTTTCCGTTTCCCGTCCCCAATATACAGTCTTGGGTAAAACATGAATGCAATGCAAATGAAAATGCATGAATCACAATAAAATATTCTGAATGACATAATTTCCCTGTACCTTCGGTTAACGCCGTAAATATTAACATATTTTCCGTATACCTTAATAAGGACTTAGGAACATATTTAGATATGCTTTTAACATAGGAATCAATAATATGAATATTCTTAACTACTAGGAGTAGAATAAATTATGGAATAATATCACAGTTATAATTCGTTACATGGAACATGCCAAAAGAAAGAAATAATTTGCATTAACATACCTCGATATTTGAAAAGGAAAGGAGAACGTTTACTGCCAATATCCTAATTCTACTACTGCTTCGTACTTCTCAATTTGGATGTGAAAAAAATGTTTGTTTCTGTTTCATACAGAACAAACAGAGGGTTGGAGAAATGCTTCACAATTGCTCAATTGGAGGAGTCTCATGCAATGATTCTCGATTGCTTTTATTAATGTACTGCTTCCTTTGGTCCTATTTCATATTCTCAAAGCCACGAAATTCATTCCCAATATGATTACTCATAATCATGCCCCCCACTTAGCCAATATTTTGGCGGTGGGGGCACCTTAATCGTGCCACCTATACCCCAACATGCAGCCTCTTTAATTGATTAAGCGACCTACCTCCGTATAATTTATCAATCACACACATAATTAATTCTATGATCTCAATTCACTTAAATCTTAATAACTTATAAGACCTTCATATACTTAATGTCATAATTTCCTAATATGCCACTAGTTCATAACCTCTTTGTGCGCATACCAAATTTATTTCTGAGCCCCGTCGTCATACTTGTTGCGTCCAAAATTATTTCGGGGTTTAATCCTTTTATATGCTAAACTCTTTATTAGCATACGTAAATATGATCCAAAATTTTTCCAACGCTCGGATCTATTTACACACGCCTAGCGATTTTACATACGCTTAGCGGTTCAAATCGTGATCCGAAAGTACGGGATGTTACAATATCGGTTGTGTATAAGGCTGTGTACGAGGGGTATACCCCATGTTGGAGAGATAGAGAAGGTACGAAGGATGTATATCAGTAGTATACCAGAGATATACATGTTGGTTATATAAGTGGAGGGTTGGGCAGCTGTATATCAGCGTGTATCAGAGGTATACAGGCGGTTTGGCGCTGGAAAAGGGAAGAGAAGGGTGGTCGAAATTAGGGTTTAGGGTAAGAAGAGATTTTTGGCTCTGGTACCATTTAGAATAGTGTAATTCTTCCTTGTGGAGTCTTTGTCATTAATACAAATATATATAGTGTGTACAATATTAAATCCTAATTGAATAAGGATCCTATTTTTACCATAATTATACACTAGTATTAATTACAAAATACATGATAAATATGTTATAATATTCACTAATAATACCGATAATATAATTTTTTTTGCACTATCGGTATAGTATGGCATATTATAGTAAATGATCTGACTAATTTTTTAAGTTCCTAATCTCACTTATTATATACAGTTATCTATAGTTATTTTACTTCATATGATAATGTAAAAGAATCGTAAAAACACTTTTACATTGTTAATGTATTTAATTAAAATGATAAACAAAAGAGTAGGACTAGACATGTCTGGCCGTAGAGCGGCGTTCAAACATTAAACAAATGTACCTTTTTGTTTCTCTTAATCATTGTTTCTTAGAAAAGAATAGACTATTTGTTGTGGATTGATAAATCAGTACTTTAATCAAAGAATATCTCCGTCATAAAACTTGCTCAGGTATTGGTTACCAAATGAAGGGCTTAGAGAGACCTAGCCTTTAATTAGTGTCTTTGACACTATATTTGAAACGATTTTTCTTACAACAGGCAAGAATAGTTGGACTACCAAAACCAAGAGAATTTAAAATTCATTCATTGGCATGGTAGCTAGAGAACTTTTGCACACGTAATTTGACCGATTTATACAAGTTAGTCACTATTTTTTTTGGTTACCATGTAAAACTTTACCTAGCTCTAGATCATTTTTCAGTAACTTAATTCTTCCCTTTATACAACTAGCTGGTCGACTCGAAGCGATCATAAAATTGGTTGAGATTTTGACTATGTGGGAAATTCATGAGAGAATTTCTTCCAAGTACCGATCAGAATGGGTCGATTGATTTTGTAGTCCTTTACGAATTTATTTTAAATTTTATGTTTTTATAAGAAATTTTTATATTTACAAATAAGAAATCTGAAAATAAAATATAAAAAAATACTTGCAAAGTCATATAATATTCTTCTATTCAAATTGTAGAGGGTCCAATTGACTCATTACTTCAGAACATGTGAAGGGACATGGTCTCATTGTCGGGTCATTTACACTTTTGTCACTATTTTGTGTTGATCTTTAATTTTTGTTCCTCAATGCAAACAACTTTCTCGTGGTGCATAAGTTTATATTTTCGTATCATAATATCACATAAGTTTCCTAGCCGAGGGTCTATCGTAAAACAACTTCTCTACCTTCCAAGATAGAGGTAAGGTCTGCGTACAACCTACTCTCCCTAGACCCACTTGTGGGATTACACTAGGTATGTTGTTGTTGTTGTTGTAATATCCCACAAGTTATGCTTGCGCCCTTAAAGAACTTATGTCCCACTAGACATAAATTCAAGGATTACACTAGGTATGATGTTGTTGTTGTAATATCCCACAAGTTATGCTCGCGCCCTTAAATAACTTATGTCCCACTAGTCATAAATTCCGTTTTGAAGGGGAGAAATTGAAGACCATACCATTTAAAGGACAAAAATTAAAGACCAAACCATTTGAAGGGAAAACTGTGCAATTTCCTCCTCATTTTCACATGTGCAAGGCCCATTTGGAACATTGAATCTACCAAGGTTGGTTTTGATGTCAATACTGGAATTTTGAGGGTCATCGTTTTCGTCTTGCTCACCTTAACAAAAGTCGGTAGCTTATGGAACTGGCTCCTCTCCATTTCCTCAAATTTCTATTTAGATTTGAGACACTCTTAATTTACTTCAATCCCATTGAAATAAGAAGATTGAAAATAAAACCAGAAAGAAAAGATACAGAATTTCACCAATCGAGCAACAACGAATATTGAACAAAAGTATCATTAAACTTGCACACTAGTCAAACAATAACTAGAGATCTGACTCACGAAATGTCGTGCTACAGCTAGCATTCGAATAACATAAAAGTAAAGGGAAAGAACATAAGTAGTTCATCCAGGTGCAATTTGAAGTTACTAATATGCTATTATTTGTTGTATAGTTCATAGAAATTAAACATACTATATAGTTTAATTTGTGAGTTCAAGTTCAAGGCAGGTCATGTCCAATTGCTGCATCACCTCCTTCCACTAGGTCACCTGCACCAAGTTCACCATTAATTTCATTATTAGGATTATTGCCACCATTGTCACCAAATCCTTCATTAATACTAGAACCAAATCCATTTCCAGCTCCAACACTACTTGTTCCACCACCTCCAATAAAAGGACCAAAACCGCTTCCAAAACCACCTCCAATACCACCACCAAGTCCACCAATACCGGCTCCTAAACCAAATGGAGGCCTAATTCCACCTCTCATACCACCAAAACCTCCAAAAAAAGGCGGTAAAGGGTGATGAAAATATTCCTTCTGCTCATCAGCTGCTGCTTTTGGCTCCATCCCAAGGCTCCTCGCGATTGCAGGATAAGCAAGAACACTAGTGATAATAAGAACAATAACGAGAATCTTTGTTGCCATTTTAAACTAGTAGAAGTGGAGATTTTAATGATGTTTTGAGTGTGAGGAACTTTGGTTTGCAAGCTTAAGTTATATAGGTGTCCAGAAATTGCTACAATAATGAAGAATTTGAAAGGTAGGAATATCACTAGCTCATGCATATTGCGTGTAATATAATCATGTACATTAGAAGAAGAAAAAAGCGAACTACATCCTTCCATAGACATACTTTAATTAACACCTTCTCGATTTCATGATCAACCTAAGTCTAACACACACCAAACAAATCAACTATGATTTAGTGTTCAACTTTTCTCCTTTACTTTTCGTTCAAAAGATTAACTTAAGGTCTTATCCTTTGACAAGAGTGGATTGCTCAGATGGTAAGCGCCCTTCACTTTCAATCTGAAGGTTGCAAGTTCGAATCAACGAGGGAGCAAAGAGGGAGCTCCTGGGAGGGGTTAAAAAAAAAAGATCTTATCCTTTTAATGTTAACAACTTCAAACTGTTTTTTCGTGCGCTTATAAGTCCTAAATCACCCAACACATTACTACTCACATTTGTCCATTGTTGAAGATATGATTAAGAACATAAAAATGTGCTTATCTCTAATAACTTTTTCTTTTTAACCGAAAATATTCAGACTTTAACCTCTCGAGGTGATGGGGGGTTTGGCATGACCCCAACCACGTAAATTAAAACGAAATACTAGCATGAAGGGGGACATAAGCCCTTCTTTTACATCATTAATTAGGCGAAGAATTAAATCCATTCTAATCTAGTTCATGATGTAAGATCGTTAAGGAAATATGCACCATAAGCCTAATACATACAATTAAGACTTAACCGGTAGCAAAACAATCAGAAAGCATTCAAGGAGGTTTAAAGTACCAACTGGCTTATAAAAAAAATCAAGCCCCCACACATCAAGGGACGTCTTGAAATATATATGACTAAAAGCGTAAAAGTGTGTTCGTCATTAGTTTAAATTTTTAGATGAGATGATTTTATATTTCAACAGTATTCATAAAGTTGAAAGCTCGTTATGAACTATTCAATGATCATAGGACAGAGATTGGCCACTGCCCCTTTGCCTGTCTCAGGTGGTTTACAAAACTGATTAATTAAGTTACAAAGTCCTAACCTAGCTAGCTAGCTCGGTTAGTTTGCACAAAATCAAGACGGTTACTTCCTAATTGGATTAGCCCACAAACAAAAAAGGATTTTATCCAAGAGTGAGCTCTAGAGAGATATTTTTCATATCTAAACTGGCACATGCTTCTAAGGACATAGTGCTACCCGAGTCTTCCTCTTCTGCTGTTTCAATAATTGACAAACTGTTACCATATCGTAGTACAATTTTACTCCCATTGCCATCCTGCAAAGATCAAAAGAATTCCAATTAGTTAAGTGGTGACACCAATCTATTGTATTAATTGCTTCCTTTTTATAAAGAAAGTTAACTTTGTAAAGAATGGATCTTGAGCCTAACTCAAACCCCAAAAGCTAGCTTGTAGGGTGAGGATTGTCCAAGTCCATATAAGGAGTCCATGTTCCCATTCCATTTTCGATGTGGGACTCTTAACACTCTCCCGCACGCCCAGACCTCGTTAACTGAAGCGTAAATAATATAATTGTTAGAATATTATGCAATCATATTATTATTATGTATTAATGTAGTATCATTTTATATATGGTAGGTAGTCAAATGTTAATTAGGAATATTATGTTAATTAGGTAGAAATTATTAGGAATTGATTAGGAAGATTAGGCATGATTGACTCTTCCTAATTACATGTATATGGTGTATATATTGTGCCCTTGAAGGATGAATACATTGAGGAAAATACTTTCAAAGTCTTACATGGTATCAATAGCTTAAGGAAAGATCCGAAATTAGTTTATTTTCTTCCAAATTTTCGGTCATCTTCCTCCCTAGAACCCTAGTTGGCTGAAATTTCTTCATTTTTGTCTCTCTTACTCCATTATTGATTATCCTTCATCACAACCAATTATGTCTGAAACCAAATCATCCTTTCACCATGCCCTTGCTATCTCAAACATCAAAACACATGTTTCCATCAAACTAGAAATGAAACCCGTTCATTATGCGACATGGGCGGAATTGTTCAAAATATGTTGTCGTGCTCACAAAGTTCTTCATCATATAAATCCTCTAAAAGATGGTAAAGGGAAGGACATAACAAACGATGCAGACAAGGAATTGTGGGATACACTTGATGCCACAGTCCTTGGTTGGATTTATGCAATAATCTCCACGGACTTGTTGCATACGACAATGGAACCGGATTCCACAGCCATGGCGGCCTGGGAACGCTTGCGAGATATTTTTCAAGATAACCAAAACTCTCGCGTTGTTACATTGGAACAGAAGTTCTCAACCATTGGCATGGCGGCCTTCCCAAATGTTTCAACATATTGTCAACGACTCAAAGTGTTGACCGATCAATTAAGAAATGTTGGTTCACCGGTTACTAATAACCGGTTAGTCTTACAATTGGTCACCGGTCTCACTGACACGTATAACGGCGTGGGAAATCTAATCCGTCAAAGTAATCATCTACCACAATTTTACCAAGCAAAGTCCACTTGAAGAGTCGGGCTTGGTGAAAAAGGCCTCAACTACTTCAAATTCCGCCATGCTTGCCACTCCTTCACATGATGGTAATTTTTTTGACCCTTTTCAACAAAATAAGAGACAAAAAGGACGTCATAACAATAAAAATAAGGGTGAAAATTGCGGAAATAACAAAGGTGGAGGCTACCGAAATTCCGGTGGCGGCGGTAATGGCGGCAACACCAACTCCGGTGGTGGACAGTGGCAACAACACGGCGGCAGGGGTGGCGGACAGTGGCAGTAGCCCGACGGCAGGGGTGGCGAACAGTGGCAGCAGCCCAACGGTTGGCAGTGGCCTTAGGCTATACCACCCAGCCCAGCCCCAACAGTCAATTGGGCCAAGCAGCCCCAAAGGGCCACTGGCCAGCCTCAGCAAAACATTGGGTACTTTCCACTGAATTGGCAGCAGCAACAACAGGCCCAGCAGGCCCATTTCGCTGGGTCTGTTAACACAGACAGTAGTAGTGGGCCTCAACCGACCCAGTGGCATGAGGCCCATTCAATAGGGGCCCACCCCATGGAAATTGAGTCCGCCATGCACACTCTTGGACTTAATCCACCGGATTCAAATAGGTATATGGACTCTAGAGCAACGTCCCATAGAACGTCCTCCCAAGGTAATCCCTCGTCCTATTTTAATTTGAGCAATGATAATGGAATAATTATCGGAAATGGCCATTCAATTCCAATAAAAGGTTATGGTTCTAGCAAATTGTCACCACCAAACCCACCCCTAATTTTAAAGATTGTCCTTCATGCTCCCAAATTAATCAAAAACTTGGTTTCTGTTAGAAAGTTTACAACTAATAATTGGGTATCTGTCCGGTTTGACCCCTTTGGCTTTTCCGTGCATGATTTTCAGACGGGGAAGCTTCTCATGAGATGTGATATCAAGGGGGAGCTCTATCCAATAAATCCGTCAACACAACAATCCAAGTTTCCTTCTGTTTTTGCAGCCTTGGCACCAACGTTTGGGACATCCGGGAGAGGTTGTTTTGGCTTCTCTTAAACAAAATAATTTTATTTCATGTACCCAAACACGGACTCTAAATAAGTGTCATTCTTTCACACTTGGTAAAGATGTTAAGTTGTCATTTATTTCCTCTACTTCATGCACTCTTTTGCCATTTGATATTTTACATTATGATATTTGGACATCACCTGTTTTGAGTTCTTCTGGTCATAAATATTATTTGCTTATACTTGATGACTACTCTAATTATTTGTGGACATTCCCTTTATCGAAAAAATCACAAGTGTTTTCCACTTTTCTCACTTTTAGAGCATTCATCCGAACTCAATTTGAACGTGATATAAAAAATATTCAATGTGACAATGGGGGGGGGGGGGGGGGGGGGGGGGAGTTTGACAATAAATAGTTTTGGGTTTTTTTCAAAACAAATAGTCTTCAGTTTCGTCTGTCTTGTCCTCATACTTCATCACAAAATGGGAAGGCGGAACGCAAAATTAGAACCATTAACAATATTGTTAGAACATCTCTTTCTCATGCTTCACCCCCCCTGTATTTTGGCATCATGCACTCCAAATGACCACTTAGCTGTTGAATGTCCTTCCTCATAAAAATCTATTATACCAAGATCCCCTAAAAATGCTTTACTTATGAGAGCCCACATATCATCACTTAAGAGTATTTGATTGTCTTTACTACCCCCTCTTTCCATCCACCACAATCACAAAACTCCAAGCCCGGTCTACTCCATGTATGTTCTTGGGATATCCTACTCATCATCGCGGTTACCAATGTTATGACATTTCTTCCAAAAGAATCTTTATAAGTCGTCATGTAATCTTTGATGAAACAATTTTTCCATTTGCTAAGATACATGCCACCGGGACTCATAACTATGATTTTTTGGATGATGATAAGCTTTCGTATCTAACACATTTTTTTCACAGCTCGGTACCTATTGCTAGTGTTGAACACCGTAATTCAGGCCCATTAGGCCAACGATCGATGGCCCAATTAACTGACATTTCAATGCAACAGCTTGGGCCTTCGGTTCCGAGGCCCAGTCCCACTACCGCACAATCTGCCCGGTCCAGCGGATTGGGCCAGTCCACCACTACGGGCCCAATTCCAGCTCCGGCAATGCATCCCACTGGATCCTCGATTTCTCACTCCTCGGTCAGTGGCGTCCAGTCCACTGGCCCAACAAACCATCCGGTCACCCGTAGTCAACATGGAATTGTCAAACCCAATCCCAAATATAGCCTTCACACCCAGGTCTCGAAATCACCTTTGCCTCGTAATCCAGTGTCTGCTCTAAAAGACCCAAATTGGAAAATAGCCATGAATGATGAATATCATGCTCTAATTACAAATAGGACATGGGATTTAGTACCTCATCCATCTAATGCTAATATAATTCGATCTATGTGGATTTTCAGCCATAAAGAAAAATCTGATGGAACTTTTGAGCGGCATAAAGCCCGTCTTATAGGTGATGGGAACACACAACAGGTTGGTGTAGATTGCGGGGAAACATTCAGTCCAGTGGTCAAACCTGCAACTATCAGAACAGTTCTCAGCTTATCTCTCTCAAAAGGATGGCCACTTCATCAATTGGATGTCAAAAATGCCTTCCTCCATGGACACCTTAATGAGACTGTATACATGCACCAACCGTTGGGATACAGGGATCCTAAATATCCCAAGCATATGTGTTTGCTCAATAAATCATTATATGGCCTCAAGCAGGCCCCTAGGGCTTGGTATAAGCGGTTTGCAGATTTTGTGTCACACATGGATTTTTCGCACAGCCGTTCAGATAATTTCCTGTTTATATTTCGTCAGGGTAATCATACTGCTTATCTTCTTCTATATGTGGCTGATATTATTCTAACAGCATCTTCAGACTCTCTTCGCAAGAATATCATGTCATAGCTTAGTTCTGAATTCGCTATGAAAGATCTTGGTCCATTCCACTACTTTCTAGGGATTGTTGTGACCCAACATACATGTGGAATATTTCTCTCCCAGAAGAAGTATGCATCAGAAATCGTGGAATGAGCTGGGATGTCTTTCTGCAAACATTCGATAACTCCGGACACAAAGTCAAAATTGAGTGCCATCTCTAGCAAACCTTTTGCTGATCCAACGTTATACCACAGCCTAGCAGGAGCTTTACAGTATCTCATATTCACCAGGCCAGATATTACCTATGCAGTGCAACAAGTGTGTCTATTCATGCATAATTCAATGGAGGAACATATGCATGCTCTGAAACGCATTGTGCGATATATTCAGGGCACTCTGGAGTATGAATTACATCTATACCCATCATCTGTTTCCAAACTTGTTACTTACACTTATGCAGATTGGGCAGGATGTTCAGATATAAGACGACCTAGGTGACAATTTAATCTCATGGTCCTCAAAAGGCAGGCCACAGTATCACGCTCAAGTGCTGAAGCAAAATATCGTATTGTGGCCAATGTTGTATGTGATTCATGTTGGATTCAGAACCTGTTACTTGAACTTCATTGCCCTATTCCGACTGCAACAATAGTATCCTGTGATAATATTAGTGCAATCTACCTCTCAGGGAATCCCATCCACCATCAACGCACTAAACATATTGAGTTAGATATTCATTTTGTACGCGAGAAGGTGGCTCGCGGACAAGTTCAGGTGCGACATGTCCCAACGTGTCATCAAATCGCAGATGTCTTCACAAAAGGACTTCCGCTGATATTATTTGAAGATTTTAGGGACAGTCTCAGCATTCACCGCCCTCCAGCTTCGACTACGGGGGAGTGTTAGAATATTATGCCATCATATTATTATTATGTATTAATGTAGTATCATTTTATATATGGTAGGTAGTCAAATGTTAATTAGGAATATTATGTTAATTAGGTAGAAGATTATTAGGAATTGATTAGGAAGATTAGGCATGATTGACTCTTCCTAATTACATGTATATGGTGTATATATTGTGCTCTTGAAAGATGAATATATTGAGGAAAATACTTCCAAAGTATTACAATAATTTGGGAGCCCAACATCGACGAACAAATAATTGGAATGAGCATGACTCTGATACCATGTAAAGAATGGATCTTGGGCCTAACGGCCTAACTCAACCCCAAAAGCTTGCTTGTAGGGTGAGAATTGTCCAAGTTCATATAAGGAGTCCACGTTCCCATTCCATTTCCGATGTGGGACTCTTAACAAACTTATTAAAAAGGGAAGAATTTCGTTAATTACTTGAACATTGCAACCATTGAAGAAATCCTGGAACATAGTGCAAGGACTGGATCTTCCTTTAAACCCCGTGAACTTATTTTCTCTCATCTCTTGCATATGTTTCCTGTTCAATTAAAACAAAGGTCTATGCATAAGTAAGGAAAAAAGAGAGGACCAAATTAAGCAACTTAGCTGGAACATATATATGTATGAACAAAGTGTAAATAATTCTACTCTACAACAGGTTACCTGCCTTATTTCATGTTAGTAATTCCACTTGTTAATGAGCTAAGTAAGAAAAAGTCTAACTTATATAATGCAGCTCATAAATATAGTGGAATTAGTGGTCTGAAAAAATATGACATACAACGTAACTTATATATTAATTATAACATGTTAAATTACATTAATTGGATAAAAACACTTTCACACTGTCAATGTATAGAGATTAAACTCAGCAAGTCCACAAGGAAATATAACTTTTATAGAAAATATAAATTTACATGAATTTATAGGATTAGCAAAAACAAAAACATTTGAGAAATTAGACGAACCATGGAGGAGGTAAAATAGTAGGCCTGGAGGCAATTAGGTCCGAATAGTTACTCGTTACTGTCGAATTAGGATGGCCATCAAAGAAGGATTTGCCATTGCCATTAGAGTAATGAAAGTTTCCATGGGGATAATTCATTTGATCTGCACCATCCATTATATTCCTCTTACTCCCATTTGCAGCTTCTGCTTGATCAGCAGTAACAAAAATAAAAACTCAAATAAATTTGTGGTTAACTTAATTAACTCGTAATAACATAAACATATATGCGTGAGAAAATTAAATTAAGAAGAAACAAGTATAAAAGCAGTGTATAAGATTCACTCATCCAAACACTAATTTTAAATTTTGAATTCACATTCTATTGTATGAACACTTTCCTTGTATTAAAAGAGTCTTTGTTTGAATAATGCAACCACCACCACCACCACCACCTCCTGGCAAATATTTTTAACTCTTCCAAATAAAATTTACTCAAAGTAAAATAAGGATGAAAAGTGAATTCTCAATGTTGGCCTTGCTAGCAATAGACTAGCTAGTAGCCTAGTACCCAATAGTTCTAAGAACCTTTTCAATTTTAATAACCAAAAGGTGTAATCCTACGGAATATATGGAGTCAACAAAACACAAAGGGTAAAATGAAACATGTGGAATTCCACTATCTTTTCTTGATTGCATCACTGCTGAGTGCTGACTGATCATTTACTTACTATTTTGATTTTCTAAAAAATTGACATAAACTTTCTATTGACTCAGCTTCTATAGATATAAAATCAAGCAACCTCCTCTCTATAAAGACTTGAAAGAATTTAAAAAAAAAAAAAAGAATCCGAAATGAAAAGAAGCTAATTTGGTACTATTTGAAGGGGAGCCTTGGAGTAACTTGTAAAATTGTTATCATATGATCAAGAGGTCATGAGTTCAAGCCGTGTAAACAACATCTGACAGAAATGCAAGATAAGGCTACGTACAACACACTCTTGTGGTTCAACACTTCCCCGAATCCCGCGCATAGCGAAAGCTTAGTGCACCGGGCTGCCCTTTTTTTTGAACTCCTTGATATATAATACAAGTACTATACACAAAAGCATAGTAGTAGTAATTAACGTATAGAAGAGATGGAGTTTAAATTAACCAAAAGAAGTAAAAGGATACCTTGCATCATCTGTTCATGCTTCATGTTTCTGTACATCTGTTCATATAAAAATACATCTTAAACTAAAGACAGGGTGGTGAAAAAAACAAAGGAAAAAAATTGAATTTACAAACCCATAGAATTAAAGTTTTTTTTCTAACCTGAAGGTGACTCTTAACGTGAGATATGGTGAGGCCCTTCACATCCATCAACTGTAGCACCATCTTTGGTGTTGCTCCTAATTATTAGTACCACAACAAATCAACAATTAAATAATAGGCAATAATTAAGTCATCATACATAGGTCCACTCCACTTTTTAAGAGAACCAACTAAAGGAATGCAATAATTAAGAATTAAGGAAAATGCCCTCTTTTCATGCACTTCTATATATAACTCATCCAAAGGCACATACAGTATATAGTTTTCATGCAAGAAAAGGGAAATCGAGAAGAAGCTTACGATCTTCTCCACCAAGTCTTTCAACAGCATGTACAAAGCTACGATGAAGGTCATGTGTCCATCTCAGTCTCAGCATTTTTGATCTTACATATGGTCTTACCCCTGATGATTTATTATTGTTATTTTCTAATATTATTGGCTGCTCCCCAACTGATCTCAAGATGGATAAAGAAAGAGAATTTCTTGAAGAATTTTCAGAAAATTCTAGCCCCTTCATCATGTTAAATTAAGAGAGGTTGGGAAGCTAGAGGTAGGCTGGAATGAAGGGGGAAATTAAAGGAGTTATGGTTTATGTTGAAGTATACAACAAAATGAAGAGAATAAATATTAGTGAGTCTGTTGTCATGTTTTGTCTACTTGTGCAGGCTTTTACAACTAGGATTTTCTTACATAAAATTGAGTTCATCTTGAAGAGTTTCATTTAAGTCTCTTCAATTTTGATTATAAATCTGAAAACAATTCACGGAATTTCAGAAACTCTAGCGAGATGTTCAACCTTGCACTCATAATTGGATGAAAATAGTGAAAAAGGACTCTAAGAAAAACATGAATAAATAAATAAAAAAAAATCTGCAGAAAAAGATTCTGAGTGATGATAGTTTTACTTTAAGGACATTCTTTTGTTTGAAGTCGGTACCATTATATTCTTGTGTGCTCTCATATGAAAAATAATCTACCATAAGCGGAGGCGGATTTACACTTAAGTTACAGGTTCAATAAAATTTACTCCCTCCGTTCATTTTTACTTATCCACTATTAAATTTGCACACCTTTAAAAAATAATAAATGAAGTGCACAATTGATCATGACACCCATATTAATTAGTGCATAATTTTAATGAACTTGAAAAATGATTTGAATGAATAATTAATATTATGTTTAAAGCAGGAAAAAAGAAATTGTCTTCTCTCTTGATATGCTAAAAGTGACAAATAAAAATAAAAATTTATATTTAGTATAGTGGACAAGTAAAAGTAAACTGAGGGAGTAGTAGCTTTAATTTGATATAGATTTTGTATTTATATTAAAAAATCACTTAAATAAAATATTATCCAAAACAAAGTAAACAAAAAAAGTTATGATTCATAACTCATAAATTTAAATTTTAAATCTGCCTCTACATAAATGCCTCCACAACCCCACCTTTTAACTTTAAATTACCTCCAAAAGGGGCAAAAAAGAGATGGAATTAATTACCATCCACTGGTGATTGAACTTAGATATGATCAACAATACTTGAGATTAGCTAAAAGACAATTGTGAGAAAACCTCTTTTGTCTTTGGTGAAGTTACAATAACAACATACCCAATGAGATCTCACATCGTGGAGTCTGGTAAAGTCAGTTACTAACAATGAATTAAAGACTGTAAGCGTGTACAATATGAGTTATAAAAATGTTTGTTTTTCAAAGTTTGATAAACACATTATATTATTTCTAAAAGTTATGCAGCCTCATATTTCTCAAAATTTGACTAATAACATATACTACCAGCCCTGCTTATTTGAACCACTTGCACGAGTTCAAAATGATATTTAAGCCTCTTATTTCATAAAATATGATAAATATACAGTAGTAACATTGTTTGGCAGTTGGCAGAGCTAATTTAATTAACTTATTTTAGGAACAAGATAATGAAGAGTGGTGAAGTGAGGCCAAAGAAGGAAAAGATGAGGGTGACATAGGCAAATGTATGTCCTCAAGGAAACATACCAAATCTCACCACAATTCCCCATTTCCTCTTTTCGGAGACCATAACTTCCTCTCATCCCTAAAGTAGCTTTACACCTTTTTTGGCTCAGAACATTATTAACGTTAGCCCTGACTAGACGGAGCCAATGAAATAGCAACGCAATGACACGTTTAAAAATTTCTTGACATATGGCTCATTCGTGATAACTTCTTCAAATAAATGATTATATCGATTATTAAATGATACCTCAACGACGTACCATAGCATATTCATGATAATTTTTTAACGACAACACATTAGACTACTTCCACGCTATCGTTGCCCAGACTATCGTAAGATACTTATAATGTAGTGGGACGGGTGCATAAATTCTAAGTGTCTTACGTCGACATAGGTGGATGGATGGAATTTAGGAGAAATTCATTCACGCCGAATGATAATTCTGGAATTGTGGTGACACAAGTTCAATTGAAGGACGAAAATTATGAAGAATGAGCTAGATCCATGAGGACAGCCCTAAGAGCAAGAAAGAAGTTCAGCTTCGTCGACAGTACAATTAAAAAATCGAACGAAGAGTCGCCAGACTTGGAAGATTGGTGGACTATAAACTCATTGTTGGTGTCGTGAATTTGCAACACCATAGAACCCATGCTTCGCTCAATGATTACACATAAAGAGGAAGTGGAAGAATTATGGACGAGCATCCGAGAGCGGTTCACCGTTATTAACGGCCCTTAGATGCAACAACTAAAGGCGGAACTAGCGGAGTGCAAGCAAAAGGGAAGGACCATAGTGAATTACTATGGAAAACTCATAAGTTGTGGGAGGAATTGGAAAATTACGAACATATCCCAACTTATACGTGTGAAAAATGCACGTGCAATCTAGGAACGGTCCTAGAAGCCAAAAGAGAAGAAGAAAAAGTACATCTTTTCCTCATGGGATTGTATGAGATAATGTATGGAACGGTGAGATCGAATATATTTGCTCAAAAACCGTTGTCATCATTGAACAAGGTCTACTCAAAGTTGGTGAAACAAGAGCGTGTGAGAGGAATCACACGAAAAAATAGAGGAATCGAGTGAAATCATAGCTTTTGCCGTACAAGGGAGAAAACCTTATTATGACCGAGGTGAAGGAAAAAATGATGTTGTATTCTGCACATATTGCAAGAGATCCGGACACATTATGGACGGATATTTTCAACTCATTGGTTATTCAGATTGGTGGCCGAGAAATAAAAAGGGAAACAAAAGAAATCGAAGGAAGAGGATGAAGATAGCAACAACAACAGAGGAGTGGACTAGGATTCGGTCATGGTAGAGGCAACTACCAGGCTAAGTTGTCAAAGAAGGAGCTTAGACGAAGACATGAACGGTGAACACATGCGGCATAGGACTTCACAATTTGAGATGTGAGATCCGAAAGACTGTGATTCACATGTTGAATTTCCAGAGAATAAACTCAAATAAGAAGATGGATAGTAAGACCGAAAACTCATCCTGAATCATAGACCCTGGAGCTACCAACCATATGACAAGTAATTCGAAAGAATTGAGCAATACGTGAGACATTCCTAAGTGTCTGGTTGGTCTTCCGGACGGAAGTAGCTCAGTGGCTACAAAATAAGGAACAATCAGGCTGAATGACAAAATATGATTGAAAAATGTCATTTATGTTCTGGATTTGACATGTAATTTGATTTATGTATCATAACTAGTTGATTATTTAGATTATGATATGACATTTAATAGAATTATGTGTTCTATACTGGACTCCACCACGAGGAAGTGGACTTTATTATTTTCGGAGTGTGCTGCTGATACGGGATATGAATGTAGAGAGAGTTGATTGGTTCGATCATTGGCACAAACAGTTAGGTTATCCTTCAACACAATTAACAAAGTCTATTACGATATTAGGCTTAAAAGAGAGTGGTGATAGATCAGATAGAGAATGTGATGTATGCCAACGAGCAAAGCAAACGAGAAGTGTTTTTCCTTTAAGTGATAATATTGCTTCGCATACTTTTGAGATGATTCATTGTGATTTATAGGGACATGTAGAACCCCTTCCTCTTGTGGTGCTTTATATTTTTTTACTATTGTGGATGATCGTTCACGAGTTGTGTGGATCTTTCTCTTAGTTGATAAGAAGAAGTGCCCGAAACCTTGGAGAAAATCTTCGCCTTGGTGGATAGACAGTTTGGTAAGAAAGAGAAGATTGTTAGAAGTGATAACAAAACTGAGTTCACATGTATGAAGACTTACTTATTCGAACATGGAATTCATTTCCAAACATCTTGCACAGGGACACCACAGTAGAATGAAAGAGTTGAAAGAAAACATTTTCACATTCTTAATCTGGCGCGAGCATTGAGATTTCAGGGTCATATTCCGATCAAATTATGGGGAGAATGTGTTTTGACTACAGTGTATTTGATCAATAGAACGTCATCTTCATTGTTGAATTGGCAAACCCCCTATGAAATTTTATACGAGGAAATGCCTCGGTATGATCATTTAAGGATGATAGGGTCACTATGATATGCACACACAAAGGAAGAACGAGGGACAATTTTGAGAGTCGGAGTCATAGGTGTATCTTTTTGGGATACTCCTACGGAAAGAAGGGATGGAGATTGTATGACTTAGAGAACGATGAATATTTAATCTCAAGAGATGTATATTTCTATGAGACTAAGCTCCCATTCGTTGTAAGACCGACCAACTTAGCCGACATCATAGAAGCAATACCAAACAGATGAGAATCTCCAAAGAAAAGTTGTGTTAGCATGGATGAAATGGAGGGAGGTATAAATCAACACAACTTCGAAGAAGACATGACTGGTACTATAGATATAAATGAAACTCAGATGGATGGAGTACAAACACCGAATGTCGAACAGATGGATCATCGGGATTTAGACCACACAATGGCCGATCTGAATAGAGATAATATAGAGGAAGTACAACTGCAAGGTATCCGTACCAATGAAATACACTCGGACGAACAACTAGGTTAAGGTAAATGTAAAAAGCCTGAATCAATCCTGCTACGCGACTACATCACTGAACCTTTTCGGAAACAAAGTCCATCAACTCATCTTCCCGATCCTTAGTAATCATCTGGTGCACCTTATCCTTTAGCTAACTATATATCCTGTGATTATTTTTTTCCGCAACACCAAAGGTTCCTTGCAGCAATTATTATAGGACCCGAACCAAAAAACATTTAGGAGATAATGAAAAAAACATTAGAAAGTAGTCATGCGGCAAGAGATCCAAGCGTTAGAGGATAATGAAACATGGACACAAACTTTGCCACCAGATAAGAAAGCACTCGAATGTAGATGGGTGAACAAAATCAAATACAACTCTGATGGCATAATCGAGTAATATAAATCTCATTTGGTCATCTTTATAAATAAACAGGAGAAAAGAATTGACTACAATGAAACTTTTGCTTTGGTTGCTAAGATAGTAATTGTTCGGACCTTCTTGGTTGTTGCGTCTGCGCAAAATTGGGAGTTGCATCAGATGGATGTGCATAATGCTTTATTACACTTCAAGCTTATGGAGGAAGTTTATATAAAATTGCCATCGGGATTTCATGTTCCTAATTTGAGGCAAGTTTGTCGACTTCGGAAATCTTTGTATGGTTTGAAGCAAGCTCCAAGGTGTTGGTTTGCGAAATTGACAAGTGCTTTGATAAAATATGGGTTCAAATAGTTATACTTTGGGAGTTGAAGTTGTATGTGGACCAATTGGTTTGTTTCTCTGTCAACAAAAATATGCATTGGATATAATTTATGAGTTTGATTTACTAGAAGCTAAACCAATCAATACTCTTATGGAACAGAATCACGGTTTGGCGTTGGCTAAGTGAGCTACTTTAAGAGATCCAGAACCATACCAGCATCTGGTCGGTAGACTAATATACCTCAGCTTCACGAGATATGAGTTATCATATTGCGTGCATATTGTCCTAATTCATGCATCAACCAAAGGAAGCACACTGGAACGCGGCTCTCCGTGTGGTGCGGTACTTGAAGAAGAACCTAGGACAAGACATTGTGATGAGAAAAGCTTGTGATCTTCAATTGTACGGATGGTGTGATTCGGACTAGGCTGGATGTCCGTTGACTAGAAAATCATTTACCGATTGGTTTATATCCCTCGGAAATGAACCCGTATCATGGAAAATCAAGAAACAACACATTTTCTCTTGCTCGTCAGCAAAGGCAAAATATCGATCAATGGCAATGACAATTTGTGAGTTGAAATGGTTAAAGGGAATTTTACATAGTTTGGGTGTTGAACATAAATCTCAAGTGAAAATGTATTGTGATAGTCAAGCAACATTGTATATTGCGTAAAATCCGATATTTCATGAACGGACTAAACACATTGAAGTCGACTATCACTATTTCCGTGATGCGCTGCAATTTGTAATAATACTTCTCAGTCATGTGTCAACTAGTGAGCAATTGGCCGATGTGTTTACAAAGGCTTTGTGCAAATCACAATATGAATATTTACTTGGCAAGTTGGGCATTCGAGACCCTCATGCTCCGACTTGAGGGGGGTATTAGAATATGTTAGGTCTATTTATGGTAATATAAGATTTGGTAATTATGGTAATATAGGATTTGTAGTGGTTACCATTTACCCTATTAGACTAGGAAAATAAGGATCTTACCTCTATATAAGGAGGTCATTATGATGAATGAAAAGTAGAAAGAATTCTCACATTATTTTTGTCTCTTTAAATTCTCTTCGTTGTCTCGATTTTAACATTAGAATAAGTTAGGTCTATTTATGGTAATATAGGATTTGGTAATTATGGTAATATTAGACTTGTAGTTCTATTAGAATAGGGTTACCCTTTACCCTATTAGACTAGAAAAATGAGGATCTTACCTTTATACAAGGAAGTCATTATGATGAATGAAAAGTAGAAATAATTCTCTCATTGTTCTTGTCTCTCTAAATTCTCGTCCATGTCTCGAATATATCATGGTAAAAGAGTCAGACCCATCCAATGTAGGCCCCGGATGAGGGGTGAAATGCGCCCCCGAACCAATTAAAAGGGGTGGAAATACCCTGGGTCCATGAATGTGCACGCTTCAGACCGGACAGTGAAACCCCATATAAAAAGAATATCCAGATCTGAGTGTGAGGGGGGATGTTGAAGAGAAATATATCACATCAGTGAGGGATGAGAACCCTGACCTCCATTTGAGCTAGTTTTTGGGGTGTGAGTTAGGCTCAATGCCTAATTTAACACACAATATACACAATGTTGTTTTATATATATAATACATTATGAAAATCCTGCCTCCATTACTACTTGTGGTAAACATATTACTCCCTCTGTCCCATATTATTTGATCACTTTCTCTTTTACACGCCCCTTAAAAATCATAAATAAGAAGGGTATTTTTACTACATTATATTTGTCTTTCTCCAATTAATTGCACTCCTATCAATACTGATTACTTTAAAAAACAATTAATGTCTAGGGAAAAGTAAGAAAAAATTAATTAATTTTATCTTATTTTTAAAAAAGTGACCAAGTAATTTGGGACGGATATTTTTATTATTGTGGCCAAGTAATATGGGACGGAGGGAGTAGTATGTTATTGCATTTGATCTTTCTTTAACTTTAATAGAGTTTGAATGGTGGGAAATAAGACAAAGGGAGGAGAGAAGTGTGAACACCAAAACCAGATTTTGAATGAAATTATGCAGAGAATGAGAAAAGCCAACTTAGCCATAATTTCAGGCGAGAGAATGTAGCCAAAGTTAACTAGCTCTAGTAGTAATAGTTTCAGCGTCGTAATTGAAAAATTGTCATTAATTTCAAATTCCACGAGTAATGTTTTCTTAATAATATCCTAGACTTACACCAATAAATCTTAAATTATACGAAAATGGTAAGCCTCGGACACTCACGATATTAGAACTTTAGTGTTGTTCTTCTTTGGTCTTTTATTTTAATTCCTTCATTTTGACGGAATGTAAAACCAAACTCGATTTGAGGAGTGACGACCAAAGAAAACAGTTCATTTTCGTTTGCCATATTTTCGGGAAGAAAGCCAACAAAAATGGATCTGACTATCAAAAATCTGTTTAAATGTATTTATTTATGTGGGCTATCTATGATTCTATTGCTAAATGGCTGCAATGTTCGGTGGACAACTCATCGTGATTCGTGAGCATGGGATATGTTCTTTTCCTTTTTCTCTTGGAACGATAAGTATAACAATTTTTGATAAAAAATTAAAACATTAATGAGGTTGTTAAGAGTCCCACCTCGAAAATGGAATGAGAATATAGATAAACTGGAAAAATCATCACCCTACATATTAGTTTTTGGGGTTTGGGGTTGAGTTAGGCTCAAGAACTCAACCCCAAAAGCTAGCTTGTAGAGTGAAGATTGTCCAAGTCCATATAAGAAGTTCATGTTCCCATTTTATTTTTGATGTGGAACTCTTAACCGAGGTGATTAGATAAAGTACTCCCTTATAAAGCCAAAAAAGAAAAGCAATATTTCGATGTGAACATAGGTGTTTAGATAAAGTACTCCCTTATAAAGCCAAAAAAGAAAATATTTGTCCGCTTGGCAGCTCAATTGGTTATCAAAGGGGATATTTGGAAAAAAGAAAATATTTAAAACTTGTAAGTTTTCATCATCTCTGGAAGTTAACTACAAAAAATGAGTACAACCCTATATTTTTTTTCTCCGTTCCTCAACAAAACTTTAAAGAAACGAGAAAGGTTTAAATTTGCCTCAACATTATATGAAATAACAGTGATATTGCTCCTTATAGGGAAATCTATAAATTCATGCATATTGGGTTAATACATATTTCATTTAAGTCATTTACATTAAGAGGCTTACTAGAAAGCTTTATAGCATCTTTAAGAGACGACAAGAATCAAAACTGAAAAAAATCCCTTATAGGGACGGTCCAAACCAGTTTAGTATACGATCATATATATTTTAATGCATATCCTAACTTGAAGGTATCCTTGCAGAATGAGAATTCTTTAAATGCTTTAATATTAAGTATTAAATTACATGAGTATGATTATATGTCTGGTATAGAAGTTATATGTATTTGCTATAAAATATATTTTAAACCTTTATATACTATGAATCCTATGTATAAGATAATGGATTTCAAAAATGAGATTATTTTAATAGAAACTAATTTGGTAAATCCAAAATCACTACTAGAAGACCTATCAAATGGGATGAAATATATTTTTACACAAAATGGGTCATAGAGGGAGCTGCTCCCCAAAATAATTTCAATACTGATATTACTGAAATTGAGCAAGCACCAGATGAAACTGTCAAGTTAAGGTTTTCCGAACCTGATTACATGATGAACAGAGTTGAACATAATATTATTGACTCTAGGTCCAGATCTAATATGTGTAATTCTTTAAACCGTTCTTATATCTCACCAGTGGATTATTTTTTTAGATCTCCATCAAGAGCTTCTACTTCTCGTATTAAAGAGAATGACAATTTTAATAATTCTCGAGAAATTGATGATAATAGAATTGATAGGATTATACTTGGTAAAGATAATATCGCCAATGGTGTTAAAGAAGACCCAGAGATAACTGAGTCAGATATGAAATTTCCAACCGTTTAATGGATCAAACTCCAAAAATTGATTTTAGTCGGATCACCCGCAAGAAAAATGATAAGTGATGAATTCTTTAAACCCAGATGGGAACCGTTTAAAAATATTTTTTTGAAGCTTTTACTAAAGAAGAAAGGACATCTCTTCGAGAAGAATTTTATAAAGATCTTTCTGAAGCTAATAAGATTATATCTTTTGTTCCTTGGTTTATGGCTAAATATGTAGGAGATTATATCTCTGTCGTAGAAAGAGAATATAAATTGACAAGTGGGAAAATTGTTAATACTGTTTTACCCCCACAACAACCTTTCCAACATGATATTTCTAAACAAATGTTTGCTCGATGGCAAGCTTTATTGGCACCATTCGATTTTGATATACAATATAAGAAAGGATCAGTTAATAATTCCCGATTTCTTAAAAGAGAATACTTGAGTTCATAATCTCACCAGTTGTTTATGTGCGGAATGAGGCCACAATGGCATGAAAACCCCAACTCTTATAGAGGAAGGGGAGGAAGAGGAACACTACGAGGTGATACTCTTGTCCAGATAGGTAACAAAAAGCTAATAGCAGGAAATATAGCAGGGATGTCCGACATTAATATGGATAGCCCCTTGTATCAACAATTTATGAATTTCATAAAATACAAGGAAAAGGACAGTAATAGACCTTCATATTCAGGGATAGTTAATGACAATGACCATGAAGATACGGATAGGTCAAATCTTTATAAAATGGTGAAATATAATTCAAGCTACCCAAAAATCTTTGAAGTTGGGTTTTATCAGTGATAATATCAGAAAATTTTGATGAAAACTCAATACTCCTAGTGATAGGAATAATTTTTCCGTTTTCAATATTATGGCCCAAAAACTTTATCTTTGTTTGGAAAAGAGCCATTTTTTGGTTTAGATATAACTCAGTCATTTTGAATAATAATCTTTTTAAATATATCAAGATGTTTGAAATGTGTTTCTATATTATTAGAAAATACTAAAATATCATCAATATAAACGATGATAAAATTACTATAAGGCATGAATATATCATTCATGATGTTCTAAGATCATATTTACTTACAAAAATGACTTAAATTTGCCTTGTTTGTCTAACGGTCAACCATCGGGACTAATCTTCACCATTAAGGCATAGTTTATAGGTAAATTTGAATCATTTTGCATAGTTTAAAGAAAAATTTGAATCTTTATCCAATTTCTAAACTCTACACCACCACAATGCTTCTCCATGCACACTACCATATCACGACCAGGAGACCTTAATATTTTTTTATTGATAACAACAAGATTAAATATCTACTGATCTAACTGTCTCAGTTCTAGTAATACACAATGACCCCTTGAGTCCTATGTAATTCCTTCTTTAATAAAATTCTTAAAACTTTTAGCGGAATGAACCAGGAAACTGGAAAATAAGATTAATTGCCATGATTCATTTTTTCCCGACAACTGCCATGATTCATTAATTAGGCAACATGTTAGCTAGTTAGTGACATGTCACTGTCAGAGTTAAAAGTTGTGCTCACCATATCATATAAATACTTTATGATTAAATAAATTAAGGTAATACTACATACTAATTAATTCCACGACAACAGTATTTATTTGCTCGAATCGGACAAAAATAATATCAGACTCTTCTTCTTTCACCTCATCGTTCTCATGCACTTAACGCTTACCAGCTGCTAATTCTCTCCGATCTGAAAATAAAAATATATCAAAATCCACGAAAATTATCCTGCTATTCACTGTTATATTCGCTGAAATGGCGTTAATCGTGCTCTTCATATTCAAGACGCCATTGAGAAAGCTTGTGATAATGGGCCTGGACCGTGTTAAGAGAGGCCGGGCCCAATTGTCGTGAAAACCACGAGCGGCACCATCTTCATCGTCATGTTGTCCACCCTCTACAGTATGGTGTCTATCCGGAAACGTTGGATCGATGAAGATGGCAATGTTACACCAACTGATCAGATTCTTATGTCTCGGCATCTTCTAGAAGCTTCTCTCATGGGTAATTACGTTTTATACTCCATCTTATATAACCTTTCCGGATGAATCCGTACATCTGAATTAGTGTAAATAATAATGGTGCTGTGAAATCCGTAATATATTTATACAATCATAAAACTTTTTGATAAATAATATACCGTGATATACTTATTGTTAAATATACATAGGTATACACAATATACATGAGTATATTATGTCATGTATATTGTGTTTACTTATGTATATCGTGGGTCTCGGTCACAGCCCACCCGTGGACTTTCCTTTCCTTTGTACAATTGTGTAATATCATGTGTAGTGTAATTAGTATTGTACACTTACCATAATTGTATAGTTAGTCTCCAAATAGAATAAAGTTCTAGGAATAGAATAGGATTAGGATTCTCCTATTATGGAAATATGTAAATTGTAAATATACTCTTTCAATTAATGAAAATAATCAAGGGATTATTTCTTTCATGGTATCAGAAGTCTAGGTTTTTTATTCCTCTCTCCAAAAATTCCGTCGACCTCTCCAAATTTCCGGCGATCTCTCGGATTTTGTGCCCGACGGTACCTCCTCTCTTCCCAAAATTTTCTTCCAAATCCCTCAATGACATATTGTTCTATCAGTATGCCTACATCAAGGAACACGTTTCATCCTGCCCTTGCAGTTTCTAACATCAAGAATAACATCCCTCTTGTTCTTGAAATAGAAAACGTCCAATATGCAACGTGGGCCGAACTGTTCAAAATTCACGCACGCTCGCATCAAGTCATCCATCACATAATCCCTTCGGCTCCTGAGGATACGGAGGTGCCAAGACGCGAGGATGATCCTAAGTTGTGGACGACTCTTGATGCCACTGTCTTTCAATGGATATACTCCACAATTTCTACCGACCTTTTGCAAACAATTATTGAGCCTGACGCTACGGCGCATGCAACTTGGGATAAACTATGTGATATATTCCAAGATAATCAAAATTCTAGAGCCGTTACTCTTGAGCAGGAATTCTCTCACGTCAACATGGAAGACTTCCCTAACGTTTCGGCTTATTGCATAAGATTGAAGGAATTGGCAGACCAACTCCGTAACGTTGGCGCGCCGGTTTCGATTGATCGGTTGGTCCTCCAAATAGTTTCAGGCCTCTCCGAGGCCTATAGTGGTGTTGGCACGCTTCTTCGTCAAAGCAATCATCCTCTGCAATTTTATCAGGCTCGTTCTATGCTTACACTCGATGAAGCAGGCATGTCTAAAAGGGCGGCTACCGGTGCGAGTCCTGTAGTCATGATGACCGAGTCCATTTTTCATCCTACCGGTTCCAACAACTTGGGCCAAAACCACAACAACGGTGGTGGCAAAAAGGGACAAAATAAGAAAAATAATGGCAAGAATCGCGGCGGCAACACTGGCGGCAGCCAGAACAGTGGTAGTGGCGGTGGTGGCCCTCGGGGCGATCAGCATCAACAATTTTGGGCCCCGCAGTGGGCCCCTATGCAGTGGCATTGGGCCCCACAGTATGGGCCAAACAGTGGCAGCCTAACGTTTCAGCCTCAGCCTCAGTGGCAGTGGGCTGGCCAGCAGCAGTCGAGGCCCAACATGTAGTGGCCCAATTTCAGTAATCCATATGGTCCTAGGCAGCAAGCAGGGGTACTTGGGCCTCGACCCCCGCAGGCCCATCACGCAGTGGCCCCCATTTCTACCGACATCAAAGCCACAATGCACACGCTTGGATTAAATCCTCCGGACCGAAATTGGTATATGGACACCAGTGCCACTACCCACATGACATCCAATTTAGGTACTCTCTCATCTTATTCCAATTTGAGCAATCCTCGTGGCATAATTGTAGGGAATGATAATTCTATGTCAATTCGTGGTTATGGTTATAAAACTTTGTCTCCCCCCCCCCATCCACCCCTTATCTTGAAAAATACCCTACACGCCCCCAAATTAATTAAAAACTTAGTGTATGTCCGTAAATTCACCACTGACAATTCTGTGTCTATTGAATTTGACCAGTTTGGTTTCTCTGTGAAGTATTTCAAGATGAGGAGTCCTCTCACGAGGTGTGATAGTATGGGGGATCTTTATCCTATCACGCCAAGTTCATGTCTATCTAGTCAAGCCTTGCCGTCAACATTTACAGCCATTGCTCCTTCCTTGTGGCATACTCGTCTTGGTCATCCAGGGTCATCTATTTTGTCTTCCAGATAAAAATAATTTTATTTCATGTAAGGGTACGCGTAGTACTCTGAATTGTCATTCTTGTTCTTTAGGAAAAATTGGTAGGTTGCCATTTGTAGACTCTAATTCTCATACTTTAATGTCATTTGATATTATTCATAGCGACTTATGGACATCTCCTGTTCTTAGTTCTTTGGGTCATCAATATTATGTTCTCTTTTTGGATGGTTATTCTAAATTTTTATGGACTTTTCCGATAGCGGAAAAATCTCAAGTTTTTCCATCTTAAAATTTAGAGCTTTCATTAGAACCCAATTCGAATGAGAAATAAAAAATATTCAATGTGATAATTCAGAGAATATGACAACGGGTTATTTCGGAAATTTTGTGCAACTAATGAGATCAATTTTCATTTTTCTTGCCCTCATACGTCTTCACAAAATGGGAAAGACGAACGCAAAATTCGTACCATTAATAACATTGTCCGAACTTTATTGATTCATGCTTCCGTACCCCCTTCGTTTTGGCATCATGCTCTACAAATGGCTACATATCTCCTTAACATTCTTCCTTCCAAAGGTTTGACATATGCTTCCCCTCTTCAAATTTTATATAATAACTCCCTCGTTTTCACATCTTCGGGTCTTTGGGTGCTTATGTTATCCGTTATTTCCGTCAACCACAATTAACAAACTTCAGGCCCGGTCTACTCCGTGTGTGTTTTTGGGTTTTCCGTCTAATCATCGTGGTTACAAATGTTTTAATTTATCATCTAATAAAATAATCATTAGTCGTCATGTAATTTTTTATGAATCCCAATTTCCGTTTTCTAAGGTTAGTACTCCCGTGCCTATTTCGTATAATTTTTTGGATGATGGTATCTCCCCGTATATTATTCACCATTTTTCGGACGTCTCCCGCACCCCAAATCCGCCAGCGGGCCCACTGCCCGCTGGCCCCACTGCCCCGTCACGAGCTACAATGCCCGCAACTAGGTCATGTCCAGTTGTTGGGCCAGTAACGGTAACTGAGCCAGTGACCCAGCCCATTAATGCAACTGGTCCAGTCCCTGTTTCACCATTCCGTTACCGAATTGGGCTAGCAGGCCCACTGCCTACTGGTCAGTCCGTCCCGAGTCCAGAAAATTCCCAAAATCCGCCCAATTCTTCCCCGAGTCATAGACCAGTCTCTCGTAGTCAATGGGGTATTTTTAAACCAAAAAGACATTTTAATTTACATTTTAATGCTCTTAAATCACCCTAACTCCGTAATACTGTGTCTGCATTAAATGACTCGAATTGGAAAAATGCTATGACCGATGAATATAATGCTCTTATTGATAATAAGACGTGGGAGTTGGTGTTCCGTCCATCTGGTATTAATATTATGGGATATGTGGATTTTTGTTCATAAGGACAATTCAGACGGTTCGTTTGTAAGGCATAAGGCTCGGCTTGTGGGTGATGGTAAGACTCAGCAGGTTGGTGTGGATTATGGGAGACGTTTAGTCCGGTGGTCAAGCTGGCTACCATTCGCACTGTACTCAGCTTGGCTCTTTCGAAAGCATGGCCCATCCATCAGTTAGATGTAAAGAATGATTTCTTACACGGTGATCTCAAGGAAATAATGTATATGCATCAGCCCTTGGGGTTTAGGGACCCCGAATATCCTAATCATGCCTGTTTATTTAAGAAGTCCTTATATGGGCTTAAGCAATCTCCACGGGCATGATATAAGAGGTTTGCCGACTATGTCTCGACTATTGGATTCACTCACAGCAGGTCGGATAATTCCTTGTTCATATATCGTCGTGGTTCGTCCTTGGCTTATATACTATTATATGTGGATGATATTATCTTGACTGCCTCTTCCAATGCCTTACGCCAGTCTATCATGACAATGCTCACTTCTGAGTTTGCTATGAAAGACTTGGGACTCTTGAGTTATTTTTTGGGGATTGCTGTCACTCGTCATGCAGGTGGATTGTTCTTATCACAGAGGAAGTATGCAACCGAGATCATTGAGAGGGCTGGGATGTCATCCTGTAAGTCCACTTCCACTCCAGTTGATACTAAACCCAACTTGGGTGCTGCGGCCGGCGCACCATACGAGGATCTGACCCGCTATCGCAGTCTTACAGGGGCCTTTCAGTATCTTACATTCACGAGGCTAGATATTACGTATGCCGTACAGCAGGTGTGTTTGTTTATGCATGATCCCAGAGTTGAATACATGAATGCGCTCAAACGCATCATTCGGTATATTCAAGGTACACTTGACTATGGCTTGCATTTATATCCTTCATCAACGTCAACACTTGTCTCGTATACAGATGCTGATTGGGGTGACTGTCCGGACACCAGACGGTCTACGTCTGGATATTGTATGATTTTTGGCAATAACTTGGTCTCATGGTCTGTTGGTTACATAATTTGCTATTAGAGCTTCATTTTCCTATTCAGAAAGCGACCTTGGTTTATTGTGATAATATTAGTGCCATCTACCTTTCTGGTAATCCGGTTCAGCACCAGCGCACTAAATATATCGAGATGGACATTCACTTTGTTTCTGAAAAGGTTGCTCATGATTAGGTACGCGTCTTCCATGTCCCGTCCATGTATCAAATTGGCGACATCTTTACAAAGGGTCTTCTCTCGGTCCTTTTTGAAGATCTTAGGGACAGTCTCAGCGTTCGAAGACCGCCCGCTATGACTGTAGGTGTGTGTTAAATATACATAGGTATACACAATAGACATGAGTATACTATGTATACTTATGTATATCGTGGGTCTCGGTCACAGCCCACCCGTGGGCTTTCCTTTCCTTTGTACAATTGTGTAATATCATGTGTAGTGTAATTAGTAGTGTACACTTACTATAATTGTATAGTTAGTCTCCAAATAGAATAAGGTTTTAGGAATAGGATTCTCCTATTATGAAAATATGTAAATTGTATATATACTCTTTCAATTAATGAAAATAATCAAGTGATTATTTCTTTCACTTATCAAACTGTCTGGGATATACATGGTAATTATATCACGGTTTGGAGACTATTTTTGTACCATAGTATTTGTAATTAATTAGCATTGTACACTTACCATAATTGTAGAAGTCTTGTACAAATAAAATAGAGTTTTGGGAGTCGAATAAGAATAAGATTTTCCATATTTTGGAAATTGTAAGTATTTTTCTGATTCAATCATACAATGAATTGAGTTTCTATATTAGTTACATCTGATAGGAGTATTAATTTTTTTTATAAGAATGATGGAGTATTAATTAGTTGTGAAAGTTGAATGAACATCAATGATTGACTTATAACTAAAGCTTTTTGAGGGTTTCATGTACAAAGAATCATTTGTTGATGATGACAAAGGGAATAGCTTTTGCTTCATTTGAATGTTACAGACCGAATTAATGTCAAAAGGTTTTGGATGTTTCGGTCTAAAAAGTATGTACAAGTTGTTTAATGTTAATAT
Organism: Anisodus tanguticus; assembly: GCA_034509755.1. Lineage (NCBI taxonomy): Eukaryota > Viridiplantae > Streptophyta > Magnoliopsida > Solanales > Solanaceae > Anisodus > Anisodus tanguticus. The sequence goes on along the minus strand of CM067548.1, from coordinate 36,388,038 downwards.
GACTCAAATTCATCCATAGGTACCTATGAAGTTTGCCAACTCTCTATAGAACACAATTTTCTCTCTTTGCACAAAAATACATATGTCAAGAATATTGCAAATTGAAAGAAATAATCCCCTTGATTATTTTCATTGATTGAATAGGTATATATACAAGTTACATCTTTCCATAATACTACAAATCCTTTTCCTATTCTACTTCTAAATCCTTATTCTACCATAATTCTAACTATACAATTATGGTAGGTGTATAACACTAATTAAGGTATCCTTTTTATTACAATATACTACAAATATATATACCATATATACTACAAATATTTCTGGCCGAGAGGCCCAACTCATTCTGTTTAACACACCCCCGCATGATCATAGCGGGCGGTTTTCGAACGCCGAGATCGTCCCTAAAATCTTCAAAGAGAACCGCTGGTAGACCCTTTGTAAAGATGTCTGCAATTTGATAACGAGACGGGACATGGCATACGCGAACTTGACCCTTTGCAACCTTTTCACGGACAAAGTGAATGTCCATTTCGATATGCTTGGTGCGCTGGTGTTGAATCGGGTTACTGAAAGGTAGATGGCACTAATGTTATCGCAATATACCAAGGTTGCCTTCGAATGGGACAATGAAGCTCTAAAAGCAAATTACGTAGCCAACATGACTCGGAGACCACATTCGCTACCCCTCGATATTCTGCCTCTGCACTGGAGCGTGACAGAGTTGCTTGACGTTTTGCCGACCATGAGACCAAGTTGTTGCCAAGGAACATACAAAGAGCGAAGTCGACCGTCGGTGTCGGGACAACCACCCCAATCGGCATCCGTGTAAGAGACAAGTGTGGATGTAGACGAAGGATACAAGTGCAACCCATAGTCCAGTGTCCCCTGAATATACCGAATGATGCGTTTGATTGCATTCATGTGCTCAACCCTGGGATCATGCATGAATAAACACACCTGCTGAACCGCATATGTAATATCCGGTCCGGTAAAGGTAAGATCTTTGGAGGGCCCCCGCAAGATCGCGATAGCGAGTCGGGTCCTCGTATGGTGCACCTATTGCGCGCACTCGGCTTTGGGTTTGCATCAACCGGTGTGGAAGTGGACTTACGGGATGACATCCCGCCCTCTCTATGATCTCGGCGATATACTTCCGTTGAGACAGAAACAAGCCACCTGAATGACGTTTGACGGCAATCCCCAAAAAATAACTCAACGGCCCTAAGTCCTTCATAGCAAATTCAGAACTGAGCATGGCCATGATAGACTGACGCAAAGCATCGGAGGAGGCAGTCAAGATGATATCATCCACATATAACGAAATATAGGCCAATGACGAACCACGGCGGTAGATGAACAAAGAATTGTCTGACCTGCTGTGTGTGAACCCAATAGTCGAAACAAAATCAGCAAATCGTGTATACCAGGCACGTGGGGATTGCTTAAGCCCATATAATGACTTCTTCAACAAACAGACATGATGAGGGCGGTTGGGATCCCTGAAACCCAACGGCTGATGCATATAGACTGTTTCCTTGAGATCTCCATGTAGAAAAGCATTCTTGACATCTAACTGATGAATTGGCCAAGTCTTTGAAAGGGCCAAGCTAAGTACCGTGCGAATGGTAGCCGGTTTGACCACATAGACCATGAAATGAAAGAAATAATCCCCTTGATTATTTTCATTGATTGAATAGGTATATATACAAGTTACATCTTTCCATAATACTACAAATCCTTTTCCTATTCTACTTCTAAATCCTTATTCTACCATAATTCTAACTATACAATTATGGTAGGTGTATAACACTAATTAAGGTATCCTTTTTATTACAATATACTACAAATATATATACCATATATACTACAAATATTTCTGGCCGAGAGGCCCAACTCATTCTGTTTAACACAAATGTTTGACAAACAGAGGCCAAGGAGGTTCTGAAAAGCAATGTGATTTTCATTAAATCTAAGTTACTTTATGCTCTAATTAGTTTGCATTTAAGAAGTTCTCGACGTACGAGGGGAATCATTTTTCCAGATTGAGAGTACTAGTTCAAACATTACATGGCCTGTTATTGCTCTTTCAATAGCCGTTTGCTTACTGAGTTAAGAGTTTCCCTTCAGTTCAAAGATATTTGATGAGTCTGAAAGATGGTGCAGGAAAAAAATGGAATTGAGGTTGCACTAGTCACAGTGAGAGAACTTCATTTTTCCTAGCTTCTAATTGTGTCTTCCAATTCAATGACATGGAAGAAATATGCATGCAAACTTTCCTTCTTAGGAGATCATAATGCACATGAATTGGAGATACCCTCTTTTGTGGTTTGATCAGGTCATTGATGTCTTTTGGCATCATAACCGGTGTCCTCCTAAAACTTATGTCCACTTTACCTTTTTCTTCTAAGCCTTGTGTTCCTCTATTAGTGGCTATTCCATTCCTGAATAATGTGTTCTTCTATTAAAACTGGTTTCTTATGTAGTGAACTCCATCAATTATGCTTAAATTCTCTAACTTGAAATGTCAAGTAGCCGGTATCAGTATAGACAAAAAACAGAAAGAAAAGAAACTACAATAATATTCCATTTTTCTTTTCTTTTTTTGGATTCAAATTTTTTCAAGTCTAGGATGAGAAAGTCTAGAGGCAAAAACAGAAAGAAAGAGAAGTGGCTAAAGTAATCTGTTGTTTCTTCTTTGTTTGCATTCAAAAAAAAAAAATACAGTCTAGGATGAGAAAGGCAACATTCTTTGTCTGAAAGAGGGAAAAGTTGAAATATTTGAAAGAGGGAAGAGTTGAAAAATAGGTGCAGAGATGCTACTAATGGACGGAATTTCCTGGTCCTACTACTACAGAAGGGAGAACACCAAGATCTCTCTAGGGCTTGCGATGAACTAGATGTGTTTTCTGTTTGAGGTATCTATGCACATTGATCTGAAAATGAACCAGAAAATTGTTATTCAAAGAATTTGTTAATTGTTGAGGGATTAATACTTCCATTGATGAACATGTTTTTAAAATTGAACTTTGCCTCATTGTGTGGAGGCTACAATCTATCTTATGAAGTCTTTCTTATCAAGGAGTTATAATTCTGTTGTCCTTTTCCTCTTCATTCTTCCAATTCGGAGTTTCACATTGGACTTTTGTGCAGGGTTTTCCCTATTCATTGCTCTAATGATTGACAGACTGCACCACTATATAAGAGAACTTCGTATAAGGAGGAAGGGTGTAACATCACGTAATTTCGGATTACGATTTGAATCGTTAGGCGTATGTAAAATCGCTAGGCGTGTGTAAATAGATCCTAGCGTTGCGGAAATTTTGGTCATATTTACGTATGCTAATAAAGAGGTTAATATATAAAAGGATGAAGTTCCGAAATAAATTAGGACTTAAAAAGTGTGACAACGGGGATTAATAATAATAGTTGTATATCTCCAAAGAGGTTATGGACTAGTGTCATATCACAAAATTATGACATTCAGTATATGAAAGTCTTATAAGTTATTAAGATTTAAGTGAATTGTGATCAAGAAATTAATTGTGTGTATAATTGATTAATTGTGGGATTAATTAATTATGGTGGTAGGACAAGATTAGTGGGGGCGTGTACGTGTAGAATTTAAGAGACAACATATCCACTAGGTGCATGCAAAGTTAAAGAATGTATTACGTGTTAGTAAATAATTTAGGGTGTCATTACATTTAAGTTGGACATGACATGTGTTTAAGGGGGGGAGAGTGTTATTATCTTGTCCTTAATATTTAATCGGATGAAGTTAAGACAGTTTGGTGCATAAACGAATTCCTGTATCAAAACATTGTCAAAGTACTCTTTCTGTTTCGCAAAAATTAGAGCTAAAAATGGGGAAACTTGCTTATCAATTTTAGGCATAGCACACGGTATACACATCAACGTGTTTACTCTACTATTAAGCTTGGATTCGAGGTTTGTTAAGACAGTTTTTTTTTTTCTTTTGGCATGTTTCATGTAACGAAATATAACCGTGTTATTGTTCAATAAATTATTCTACTCCTAGTGGTTAAAAATATTCATGTTATTGATTCCTATGTTAAAAGCATGTTTAAATATGTTCCTAAATACTTATTGAGGTATGTGAGAAAGATGTTGATATTCCCTATGTTAGCCGAATGTGCCAGGATATTATGTCATCCGATAAGTTCAGAATGTGTCACTGTCATTCATGCATTTTCATTTGCATTATATTCATATATTACCCTGGACCCACATGTGCTATGCACACTATATGATAAATATTATGTATATGTAGGGGATATGGGGAAAGGGAAGGCGTTATATACGCACACCACCTGCAACTGGTACAAACTATCACGAAAGAGCCCGAAGAGGCCAATATTGATGCCCTTGTGTGACCAATATGATAATGAAATGATGCCCACAGAGGCTGTTATGGACAGGAAAATGCCCTTGTGTGGCCAATATTTATATGTATACCGCATTTGCATTGTGCATAACATTTAGGCATATGTATTAGGGCCCTCAGAGGCATTTACTGCTGGTTAGCTGTTTCTGTCAGTTGTTCATGTTGTCGGCTGTTTCTATCAGTTGTCTTTGTCGATTTTTTCCATTTCAATTATTGTTATATCCCTGTTATGCTATTATTCATGCCTGACATACTCGGTACATCAATCGTACTGACGTCCCTTTTGTCGCGGGACGCTGCGTTTAGGTTGCTGACTCAACGAATTTTGGAGCACCCCCTTGTTTCGGAATGTCGGTATAATCTCAGTACGGTATATTTTTGCATGTATATATGGGTATGGCGTGGCCCTGTTCGGACCTTTTGATGTCATATACTCTTTAGAGGCTTGTAGACAGGTGTCCTGTGTGTAGTAGTTATGTACCGCCTCGTTGGCCTTGGTGTATATATATATAAGTTGGGTTTCTGGTTTACTGTTTCCATGTTTATATATGTCAGCGGAATACTGAGTGAAGGCCCTTGTCGGCCTTGGTATAGACATATATAAGTGAGTTGGGCTTTTTGGTTAAGCTTTCACATATCTTCTTTTTCGACTTAGTCCGTATTTAATTATGAATAGGTGTTGAATGTATGTTTAGTGGTACCCGACGGGTGGGGTCCGGGTGCCCGTCGCGGCCCTCCGATTTGGGTTGTGACAAAGAGCATGGAAGCAGTGAACAAGCAAAACAGACGTTTTGAGGACGGGAAGAATGGAGCTTCTGACGAGATGAAGTCTTTGGAGGAAGAGGCAAGTGCATTGCGTTTGAAAATAAAGAAGCTGGAGGCAACTATCGAGGAAAAATCCAGAATAGCAAGCGATGCAGAAGCCAATGTAGTTGCTCTTAAAAAGCAATCAGAACATTTTCGTCTTGAAAATGATGACTTGCTTGAGGATAACAAGAATCTTCGCGCTCAATTGTCAAACTCTGATGGCAAAAAGGCTTCATAAGGAATCTCATCTCACATGTCCTCCTGTTACTCATCATCTGAGAGTTCTGAGATGATTTTCATTTAATAGCTTTAGTATCGTTCATGCTCAAAATATCAATACAAGAGTAGGAAATTCTGAGTTTCTATAAGTTTTTGTGATTTTACTAGGGACTAGGCTCTTTGGAAGTGTTCAATTTTTTATCATTAGGAGCTGCGTTGGAGTCTTTTTCCTCAACTAGTTTACCAAGCCTCTGAAAGTACAACTTGTCTATAAGCTGTTATTGCCAAGTTCATCTGTCAAGACGGCTTTCAAAAAAGTAGTTCGTAGGTTTGATATCCTGGTTTTAATGCCTTGATCTTAATTGATTCTCAAGGAAAAATTGTGCGTCCGAGTCGCGATTCTTTTGTAATCTTCTAGATTTTCATTTTCTTCTGATAATGAACGGTTTCTTTTGTTTCCCTTCGCCTAGAAACAAGTCACTTGAGCATAAAACATCAAATTGACAGTAATTGAATTATGCCTTAGCGATGTTAGTGGGTGGATCCAGGAGTTATGCTCTAGTGGTTCTAACCTTTTATAAAACTATGAGTTGAGATCTACAAGTTGCTAGAAGTACTGTCAAATAACCCGATACCACAACGCTGCATCTGCTCCTATTGGCGTGGCTGGAAGGCGATTGCACCATGATGTTGACAAAGTGTCATAAAACACTTCCAAGTACCAACTAGTATATCCAGCCTAGCATAAATGTGTACGCTAGTCTTTCTCTAGGCGGTCATCCCTTGCTCACTAGTTTGAGATGCTTCTCCACAAAAATGTCAACTGCCCAACAGTAGTACACTCAATCCTAATACAGCAAAAGGATAAGTGTCCACTTTTACCTTCATATTTTCTACTCTGAGTCGTTAAGAATTTTAGGTAATTCTCTTACTTGTGAATCTACACATATTATAATGATCTATTTACGAACCCTTGAGCATAATCCACTAATATAATGAACCGTCCTAATCGTATAAAAGAACTCTGAAAAGGAAAATTACATGATTCGCGCGAGGACATTAAAAGACACCAAAAGTAGCTTCAGAGTATTTGAGGCAGGTGAAAATTACTTATATAAAGGTTGTTTCCATCTCTGTATGTTGGAAAATGTTTACCAAATTTTAGCTGATTTTTTTTTAATGATGCACGTTAACACAATCCCCTTTATTACGCCATGATAGATATTACACACAAGAAAAACAACAAGTACAAGCAAATACACTAATAGTACTAAAACATATCTAGTCTCAAATTTACAAGGTTTTTCTCTTGCAATACCTTATATGGTCCACACTTTCACAATATCATTTGCTGATGACTTACTTAAGGGCAAATCACCACACAACTACATTTGGGAACAAGGGAACAGGGGAGTGGGGATGGATTTGCGTTTTTTTTTTTATTTCATTAAGCAGCTTCTGCAAATCCAACTCTAAGCTTGCCATAATCAAAGACAGTATGATATCGACCCATGAAAACATCCCCCAAGATCCTGCATCACCAAAGCCATGATATTTTATCAAATAAGGCTGGGAAGCTTGTATAACTTATTTAAAACAATGGTATCTGCACGTGCACGGGTTAAGACGAAGAAAATATACCAGAGAGGTCCACGGGGTGGAGGGATGTCCAAAGCAGTGAAGCCACTAATACATTGTGCAGCCGGCCCCTCGCCCACCTTCAGTATATACTGGTGAAAAGATAAGCTTTCAAGCTTAGTACAACTTATATATTTTCAACTTCACAAGCAAACAAGATAGCTCAAGGAAGTCATGCCAAGAATTAGGAACCTTCCCCATAGCATAACTATCCAATCAATGCTTTAAGGCCATGTTTAAATATTTCACTAGAACAGATTAATTCCTACTGCTCTTAGAAGCAGTGAGATGTAATGAAAACTTTTAAACAATAGAACTGGCTAGATGCAAGCATGAACAAAAGATTCCACTGCATGCCACTTAATTCAAATAAAGAAGAGTCGAAAGCCACATTTAAAATTTAAGAGACCAGACACCATGTTTATTGGTAGAGATTAAATATCGAACATACCTCCTCTGGGGAGAGGTCAAACGTTTTTCCACCGATTGTGAAGGAAACACTAGGCATGCCAGAAAGCTTTCCACAATCAACAGCTGATTGTCCCATTGGGCTTGGAAGTCGCTCACAGAGCTGTTAAAGCCAGTCAGCAGTCTGAACTAAGATAAAAAAACCAAAACTCAAAAGTATGTGATGGAAGATATTTACCTCATTCACATAGTTCAAAATGTGTTCTTGAGTCTGGTTCTGTCTAAGTTGGTTCTGCATCCATACAACCGCCATTTCACAAGCAGAGCACATAGCATCGTGCAGTCCAGCCGATTTGCCAGCTTTCTCGTCTACAACACTTTCAATGTCCATGCTACACGTGAAGGATAGAAACCCACTCAGTACACAAGTCATAATAGGAGTTAGTAAATCAAATTTGTGGCCTAGGTCAGGGAAGAAAGGGCTTGACGCCTAACCTAATGCCTCGAGTTCCATCAAAGGTGCATAATCCAACCTGTGAGCAAACCTTCTTTGGGTGTGCCTGTTAAGATTCCAATCCATCAGAATATTGGGGAAGGCAACTAGAAATATAAAAGCGACCAGCTCATGAAAAAACCATTAAAAAGTAAAACAAACTATCAATTTAAAAAGTTAGTTGCTCACCTCTGTTAAAAGCATATCCATTATTGTTTGGCCATACTGTTGAACAACAGCTTTGCATTGTTGGCTAACAACTCCAGAAGCCCCAATGGCATGATTAATCATAGTGATTACAGTCTACAAAATAGAGAAGGAAGGAAACAAGAGAGTAGAATGATGAGGACTAGAAAATGCAGCAGCAAAGCCTTTCACTACTATAATTATCTGGACAAAAAGCTGAAGTTTTTTCCTTGTATCATATCGTCAACCATAAAGGCCTTAGAGATAACAATCTAGAAGCAGTTTTCAAGTTGTAGTATTTTTTTCCTAATAAAGAAGATCCGCAAACAAATAAGACGGGAAAAAGCAAAAGGAAAAAGTTGTTAGCAAAAGAAATCAATAACGTCGTATGTCCCAATAAGAATTAATTTCATCACACTCCTCATCCTCCTTTCATGGCTCAAAAAGGGAAAATATGAGAAAAAAGAAAATGCCTGATTGATCAGTAAACTGATATTTAGAAGAAAAATTAAACTAGTCATCACTCCTCTCTTACCGAGCCAATTTGATGAAGCTACAAATGAACAAGACTGTACAAAACATTCTGAGATAGTTCAATGTCGATGGTGGAAACAAATAGTTGAATAATAGGAAGAAAAAAGGGAATCCTCGTTTTGGAGAATACCGTTGGACCAGCCAAGAGAGAAGTTCCCGAATCCGCTATTGCAGAACATCCACCCTTACAGTAACCTACATAATTCAGTATATGTCAAAACAACAAAAAAGCGGGGAAAACCAGGGGAAAGTGGTCTCATCAATATCCTCAAAATCTCCAAATTATTTTCCTATTCGAAAAGAGAAAGGAACAAAACATACCAGTAGCTTCACCACCGATCAAAACATCACCCATATCAAACTGCCAATTATATACTTAGATTAAGAAAGCGGTTGCAAAAAGTCTAATAACATTTTCCCAAAGATATAGAGATACCCACCTGCCAATAACCTTTCCGTGTGACAGGGACATAAGTGTGTTTTCCCCTAAAGTGGTTAGGATCAACCCCACCAAACACAATTTCACCGCCTTTCTCTTCCCCTGTGTTTCGGTTGAGCCAAAATGAGAAGACAGGCTCCTTGACAAGACCCTGTTTGACCATGTTGTACCTATAAAACACAGAAGAAACTCTCAAGATCAATATCAAGTTATCAAGTCAACTTTCTTATATATACATTTGATGTGATAATAAAATGTCCAAAGCATGAACTTGGTCCTATAGGAAATTGAAAAACATTTGAAAGGAACAGAAAGAAAATAAGCCAACGTACCATACTGGCACAGCATTTCCAACAGAAATCTCACGGAATCCAAGACCCAATATACCATCAAACTTGGCTACCAAAAACGTCACACTGGGTTCTCTAGTTGCCTCAATGAACTCCTGTTGTCATTAACAACCTCCACAGATGAGGGACCATATATTCAAGAAAAAAATATAAAACCAGAAGATAGAAGCCACATTCACCTGATTTTTCACAACAAGGTCACCAACTTTGACGTTATCTTGACTGAAGTATCCAGATATTGCTCCAGTGCCATAATGAATTGCAGCAGACTTCCCTGTATGACATATTGAGCAGAAAAAACTGTGAATCAACAGATTCTTATTACAACAACCAAATTCAACATGTTGAACAACTTAGAAAGTAGACACTGAAGAATGTTCAAAGGTCATGCCCCAACACACAGCAGACATCAACTTTCCAGGAAATTATAATAGATACCAAAACTCAAAGAAAGGAACTCCCGCATAACAGGTTCCTCAATAGACAAGAAGGTTCAAATTATATGAAATAAAATGAAAGAAATAACATGAGCACCATTTTCGGGACGGAAAGCATGTTTTCAAATTATATTTTTCAAGAGAATTTTTTTATGTACATCACATTATTGGATTCCCAATAATGGCACACTTTCTCTAATAGGAAAAGGGTTTCCATTTATGCCATACTATATCCTTATTAATCCGTTAAGGAAAGAATGACACGTTTATGCATCCGAAAAACTTCCAATTTTATCTTGTTTATTTTATTATTAAAATGAGAAGTTTTTATAGCGACAAATGTTGTGGAGTGTTTAAGATCACAAGTTTCAAAAGACTTATTATTGCCACACAAATGTTTTGACATGTTTTAAGACCACAAGTTTCAAAACGGAGTAACAAGTATCAGAGAGAAGCATGTGTTTCAGGCTGCAATTGAACCAATGAAAAACTATTTGCATCAAATATAGGCAAAGGTCAGACACAAACCATTTTTCTTATAAGTACTCGATTGGCTTGACTTATACTTGGAATGGAAAAAGCAGGGAACCTGCAAGAATGTACATAAGCATAAAAATTGATGATCGTCAATTATGAGTTGCTAATGTTAGCTTTCTCTGTTATGCTTTCGGACAGTAAGGATGTAAAAGAGGCTTACTGAGAAGTAGCATTTTGCTGAAGGCACCCACAAATTAGAGCTACCAGTATCAAAGATCACAGTGAACTTCTGAGGAGGAGTGCCTACACCAATCTCTCCAAAGTACTGAGCATCCATATAGTTTTTCAGTGCTACAATGTCTGTATCCTCGGACGACCCAAGATTATCGCGGAAGTTGTACTTCCTAATAGAGGCCTTCAAAGCCTCCTTGGACTCGAGGCGAGCAGCAAGTCGGTTGTTTTCATCAAATTTCATCTTTTTCAAACCAATTCTAACCAAGCCATCATTTGATGTGGAGAACGCCAAAGGAAGTAACACCGATGAGAGAAAAAAGGCGACAAGAAAGGGTTTTGCTCCCATATTGACCTATGCAAGTTCAAATCACCATTATTAGTTAATAAATTTAAGACTGACAACCGCATGCAAGATGGATAATGACAATCTAATTAAACTTAAAAATCATTCAATCAACTAAGCCTCAATCACAAACTTATTGGGGTTAACTATATGAATCCTCCCATATATTCTGCTCTCTTTGGCTACATTTCACTCTGAGGCTGGTAAGTTACTTGTGTTTTAAGGCAAAACATGATTTCACTTATCTTTATCTAGGGAAATTTATAAGCTAACTGTTATCTACAATAAAATAGGAGAACCAAAGTAAAAAAAAAAATAAGACAAGCGAGTCCTCAGCCATAACTTGCCAGCATGGTACACATTCAAATGGTAAGAAGGAAGCTAAAGATTGGAGCTTTGTTTACTTTCTCCCCCTTTAACCCTCTCTTCACTAATCACATAGGTTGTTCCCTAGCAACAAAACCAACACACTGATACACACACACACACAAGGTGACAATTTGAATGACAAATTTTCCAGGTGCCAAATTCTCCCCAAAATTTAGGTTCTATAACAATTAACAGCACCCCCATCAAATCACAAACATTGTTACATGTCATAAAAGAGGAAAGTAACAACAAAAAAAGAACACTTTTTTCAACCCAGACCCTCAATTTTTCATCAACTTGTAACAGAAACACAGTCTTCTAGAACAGCAAACCAAGAGCTCCACAAACAAAACAAAAAAGAAAACATAAACAGTATTACTGCTCTTTCTTGGCCATGTAAAATCACCCAACCTTAATAGTTCTAAAAGCTTGAGACAAACATATGAAATAAAGCCCAAAACCTCTGATATCTCACAGAAACAACAACTAAAAATACATTATAAAAAGCATTTAACAAAAAGAAAGAGAAGAAACAGAACAACTACTTACCAGTTTGATGAAGCAAGAAAAGGTGATTAAGAATACAAGTTTGGAGATGCTTTGCATGTGAATAAATAGAACAAGAAAAAATGAAAAAGGAACCAACTTTGCTGAGATCAGCTACCGTTCCTATAAAACTCTCAACCGTTGGATTAATTAAATTTGGACCTTTGATTATCAGTTACAAAATCTCTTTCCCAAGATTCTTACTATTTTCTTTATTACCTACGATAAGGATAAGGAAAACGGGTAGGCGTGGAAAGTTGGGGTACCGTCAAGTATATATTTTCAAGTGGAGTAGAAGATCTGCTACACAATCAGAACCGTGGAGTTTACAATAAACGGTGGATACGAGTAAAGTGGGTCCAAGTGGGAAGATTGAAGTAAAAGTATTTTTAAGTTGTGATTAAAGTGAGAGTGGAAGTGGGTAGTGGCCAATATATATATATATATATATATATATATATATATATATGTATCAAACTTGTTTTAATTGTTGTTCAGCTTTCCACGCGACACGTTGCTCTTTCTTATGTCATTCTTTTGCCCACTTCAACGAAAAAATAACTGTATCTTCTGCCTGTTTATTTATTCTCATTATTATTGCTTGTTTCAACTAGAGCTGGCCAGTGGGCCGGGCTCGAATCTGGCGGGCCGGGTTTGATGAGGTCAGGTCGGGGCGGGACGTGTGAAGGGGGCGGGATCGGGGCTGGCGGGTCAGGCGGGATCGGGTTTGGCGGGATTTTGCCGAAGTCCCGTCTCGATCCCGATCCCGTCGGGGCGGGATCGGGTCGGGGGCGGGATCGGGATCGGAATCGGGTTCCGGCGGTTTTTTTTTTTTAAAAAAAATATATGTATAAAAAAAAACTCAATAATTAAACAAGACAAAATAGTGTAATAAAAATATCTCAATGCTGTTTTTGTGTCTCTTATATTATTTAATAGACATATAATTTTTTTGTAATACAAATACAATTGTCGAATTTGCAACTTTGTGGTGTTGTCCAAAAGTACCACAAAGTTGCAAATTACATAATAAAATTGCAATTAAAAAATTACATTCTGAAAAACACACATGTTCTAATTTCTTGATAATTTCCTGTGGTTCATCGGTTGGAATTGGTATTTGTTGGTCAAATTGATCCACGTCGCTTCCACCACCTTCGGATAAGATTTCGTTGTAGTTTTCGTCTTCTTCTTCGTTGATCTCCGGTTGACCGCACCTTCTCCGCTCCGCTCGTATCCAATCTCTAAATAATATTGTAATTTCCAAGCTGTCTCCAGCTAATGAGTGTCTGTGGTCTCCTATTTGATATCTGCCGCAGAAAAAGCGCTTTCAGACGCACTTGATGACGCTTGAATGTTCAAAACATCTCGGGCCATCATTGAAAGTGTCGGAAAGGTCTTCTCATTCCCCCTCCAGTATTTCAGCAAGTCTTCACGTCCTTCTTCATTGAGAACTTCTTGGTACGGTACAGAACCCTGCAAAACAAAAATATCAAACTCGCTAATTTGGTTAGTAGCGGTACGACCACACATTCTATTTCTGAGGCTTTCAATACTAGCCGCAGAAACAACATGTCTTTTGTGAGGTTGTGTTGAAGATGGAGAAGATAGTATGGAAGCCGGTAGGTTACTAGCACTTTCTTATTGGTAAAACCTATTTTTTTTTTTGCATTGGTCTTCTACGCTAGACAATATTTCTTCTTTAGTTTGTTCAATAGGTGGTGGGTGATTTGGATTTTTTGGACTTGGAGGTGGTAATACTTCTATACAATTGTAAATAGTTTCAATAAGTGATTTAGTACCGTCTATTTTAATAGTCGGATTTAATACAACACCAATAATATAAATAGTGGGAATATAAATAAAATATTTTTTTTATTTTGATAAACATTTTTTTAATAGCTCCAATATAAGCTGATTTTTCCATATATTCACTAAGTAATAAAAATATTAGAGTTATATAAAACAACATAGTTGAAATAGTAGGATAATATATACCGGAAAATTCTTTTGTTGCTCGAAAAAAATTCTCTAAAAATACAATAAGTTCAGAAATTTTTATCCAATCACTATCTACAACCATATCAGCTGAATTTTGATTATGAGAGTTAAAAAATAAAGTGATAGATTTTCTATAGTCATAAGTAACAAGTAGTTGCTCGTATAAAGAATTTCACCTAGTGGGTACTTCTTCTGCAAATTTTTCTATAAGGTAGTTGGCAATCGTGACAAGTTTTTTTATATTCTTTTCTTCGTTGTATTCTATTACTTTTAAAAATAAAGTTTATAGCAAATTGTATTTTACTAAGAATGTCTTCAAAAAGTGATAAACCATCCTTTACAATTAAGTTATATATATGGCACGCGCATTTTATATGAAAATGATTTGAAAAAGATGGAGTTAATCTATTTTTTAAATTGTAATAGCGTAATTGTTAGAAGAAGCATTGTCTAATGTAATAGTCATAATTTTATCGGTTATTCCATAATAATGACACACTTGATAAATATTTTTTGCAATAAAAGTACCAGTGTGCCTATCATCTATATATCTATACGCTAGGATACGTTTTTGCATAGACCATTTATAATCTATCCAATGACAAGTTACCGTTAAATAATCATGGTCGTTAGTACCACGACCTATATCAGACGTGATAGATACTTTGCCATTAAAATGATATAATGAATGACGTAAATATTATTGATATTCATGTGAGAATTTAAATACATCTCTCTTAACAGTTGATTTAGGAAAACCGTTAAAAACAGGATTATATATATATCTCTAATGTAATGAATAAAACCGGGAGATGAAGGAAATGAAAAAGGCAAACCCTCCACAACAACTAATTTTGATATTGCTTCCCTATCTCTATGTTTATTGTATTTAGGGCCTACAATTCCCCCCGTCATAGGGTTAATTTGACCATGTACTTGGTCCGGGACAGTGTCAGTGTGTGAACCTTGTCCCGATGGAGCGGGCGTTTGCGCACCCGATTTTGAAGCCTCGTATTGGGCATACCTAGCTGGATGAGCCCTTACTACGTGTCTCATTAAACCCCCCGTCCCACCGTGACCTTTTCCAGTTTTAAATTTTAAAACATCTTTACAAATTTTACATCTAGCTACTTGATTCCCTATGTCCCTATCAAAAAATATCCATGCATCTGATTTTAATGGTCGTTTTGCTGGACCTCGTCTCATACTAGGGGGAATATGAGGCATTTCAATTGAAGATGCACTAGTGGGTGTGTTGTCATCAACATTAGTGGGTGTATCATCTAAATCATCGTCTAAATTAAAGTCTTCTTGAGTTCCAGAAAATAGCTCCTCGTCTAAATCTAATGGTATTGTAGGAAAATGTTCAGTATCAACAAAATCATCCTGTGTATGAATAGAATAACTAGAAGAAGTACCCTTGCCCTTGTTGCTCCTACTAGAAGAAGCACCCTTACCCTTAAACATACCTCTTAATCCTTCCATTTTAATTATGATAATAAATAATTAAAGATAATAAAATTAAGTGCGCTAAATAAAATAAACAGACAATAATAATTTAATGAAGGAACGAATGTACCAAACGCCGACGTAACGTCGACGTGTAATCGAGAGGTTGAAAATTGAAACTTTGCTCGATGGAAGATCCTCAAGCTAGTTGCCAACTTCACTTCCAATTCCCAAATGAATAAATAAAATTGAATATTTAGTAAACAATGTAGACTTGTAGAGAGATAGATTGAGAGATTGTAGGAAGATTTGTGAGAAATATGAAGAGAAAATGAGTTATTTATAGTTGGAAAATTGGGTTAAAGTGTAAATATAATAACTTATGGGTTAAAATAAATATTAAGGGGTAGGGGGTTGGGGGAGGGGGGAGGCCAAAAATGGTCGTTGCACAACGGCCAAAATGTAAAATGGTCGTTGGTGCAACAGTTATTTTTGCAAATGGGGGGTTACGGGAGGGATCGGGGTGGGCTCGGGATCGGGTCGGGACTAGCAGGACTAGGGCGGGGCGGGGCGGGTCGGGACGAGACATTGTCCCATCCCGGTTCGAGTTCCGATACCGAATTTTTTTTTACTACTCGGGTTAGGGGCGGTGTCAGGGCGGGACCGGGCCGTCCCGGCCCACTGGCCAACTTTAGTTTCAACTATAAATTGTTTGAATTAGGCAAATATTTTTAGTTTAAAATTATTTTAATGTGTTTGAATAAGTTCCGGGAAATATACCCATTTTATGTCATTGATATTTTAGGATATTTAGTGAAAGTTACGTGATATTTTGGTTAGAAAAATTAGTCTTATGATCTTATTGCAATTAAAATATAAGTTCGATGACCTTTCGTGTAATTAACTCTATTATAAGATTTTATCCTATTTTTATTTTATTAATTATTTTTATAGGAAGTATTTTTTTCTTTCCTTGGGAGTATCGAACATAGAATGACCTTTTTGTTGATTTTGAATTAAATCAATATATAAATAGGAAAAAAGTGCTTCTAATCAAATTAACCACGGGTGATGACCAAAAATTGAAGGAAAGGATAAAGGAATAAAGTATTATTTTTTCTGACAATTTAAACAAGATCCTCGTTCAAATCCCACAGTCTCGCATCATCGTAATGTTTCAAGAAAGACGCAAGAATAATAATTCAATTCGTACATGAGAACATACTAACGCTAATATAATTAACTATTACTTGTTTTCTTGTTTATCTGATATGGTGACAAACGAAGAAGGTGAGTAAAAGAATATGTCCCAATGTCTTTTTGAAGAGAACAAAAGGAGCTACATAAGGAATTGAAAAGATCATATGATATTATTATTAGTGTTTGATATAAGTTTGAATACCAAATAATTTTAACTTTGTCACTTATTGAATAAGGTTGCATTACTTAAGGGGCAAGGAAAATGGGACTCTCGTTAAGGACTTACTACTCATTTCTTTTCATTAATATCAAGACGTATGTATCTTGAATGTATTATCTCTATATCTAAATATTGAATAATTAAGATTGTTTGTTTTTCAACATCTGAATGTGCATATTATATTTATATAAATAAAATAAATATATAATTTAAATAAAAAATAACTATATATTAGAAAATAAATATAAATCTAATAAAATAAAATTGTTATTTGATAAAAAAAATGAAGCATTTATATTCGCTAGTGATAGTGAAGATGTTTTTTAGTGGCGGTGCTGGTGATGTTGTAATGGTGGAGGTTATTGGTGTTGTAGTGACTAGCATGATGCTGGTGGTGAGTGTGATGATGGAGTTGGTTGACTCGGCATGAGGATGTTCCCACTGATGAAACACCTGAAGAGGCCATACAGAATCTTAGGGCGCAGAATGGTGCTATGAGTGAACATCTGGAGCGTCTGATGCAGTTTCAGTAGTTCATATCCAAGAATGCTGGCAGAACTCCAACTGGCGAATCGGTGCCTCTACCAAATGCTAATGGATAAATCGATAATGACCAGGGTAGATCAAGGAATAATGGTTCAAAAAGCGAAGCCTCCACTGGAGATTCGTTCCAGGAAAAGGTCTTAAAAATCATGAAAGACGGTCCAGACGCAAAGAAGTTGGAAATAAACGTCCAGGAGTTCCGGTGCCAATTCAGTTGAATTCCGGGGGCTCCTCCGATGGTAGACGGTCCAGACGCGAATAAGTATATTCAGTTGGCATATAAGCCTGAGGATGCGGCCAAACTGATTCCCAAGAGGTTCAAAATGTCTTTTGTATCCAAATATGAAGGAACTACTGATCCACATGAGCAAATAATGGCCTATACTACGGCCGTGAAAGGAAATGATCTAAGAGAACACGAAATAAAATCGGTTATGATGAAGAAGTTTACTGAAACACTTGTCGTGATAGCTTTGACATTGTATTCACAACTCCCTGAGAATTCGATCAGATCGTTCGCTTAACTCACCAATATGTTCATAAAAGCTCATGCAGGGGCTCAGAAGGTGAAGACATGCAAGGTGGATATATTTCACATTGCGTAGGGAGAATCAGAACTCCTTAGGGACTTCGTCACATGGTTCCAGAAGGAGCGGATGTTATTACTCGAAGTCCCGGATGAATGGGCTGTAGAGACTTTCACAAAGGGCTTGAATCCTTCGAGTTCATATGCTTCCAGAAAGCTTAAGGAAAATCTTTTGGAATTCTAGACTACAACTTAGGAGGACATGCAATATTGGTATGGATCCAAGATCTGGATTGACATAATATGTTAGGATCTAAAGCCGGGAGTATCTTCGCAAAGTCTGATAAAGGAACCGACCATAATTCATCACAGAACCGTTACCAACCTTATCCTACTCCCAGAAAGCAGGGAGGAGGACAGTGTTTTCGCTCTTTTGAAAAGTTAAGTAACAAAGGAGGTCCCGGATGAAACAATCAAAGATTGGTGAATTCTGATAATGGTAATTCATCTAAGGGTATCAAGTATCCAAAATTATCCGAGTATAACTTCAACATCGACGAAGAGTGAACGGTGGCAGTCCTGAGAACTCATCCGGCATTCCGTCCACTGAAACCACTGCAATCTGATCCTAACAAGAGAAATCAGACAGTCTGGTGCAATTTCCATGGCACCCACGGGCATAAAACTGCGAATTGCAAACATCTACGAGAGGAGGTAGCTGGAATGTTAAGCAGGGGCTACCTCTGGAAATATTTGAGCGAGAGAGCTCGAAATAATTATGAGCGGGGTCCACCTGTAGAAAATAAGTCAAATCTGGATGCACTACCTCATGTTATAAACATGATCTATGGTTGATTAATGATTGCCGCTACATCTTTCACTGCAGCTAAGAAAATGAAAATCTATGTAACCCATGAGAAAAGGTTCCGGGAGATACCCGATGAACATACTATTACATTCACTGAAGAAGACGATGCATGACAGACAAGATAGTTCTGACTTCCAGAATTCTCTCAGGTTTCAACATGTCAAGTGAAACTATAAAAGGGAAAGTAGATCTACAGGTGGACGCAATGGGTGTTATTAAGATGAAAAATTTCTATGTCCTCGACAGCGACATGAGGTATTTGGAAGACCATGGATACATAATATGAAGGTGGTATCGTCAACGTTACACCTATTGGTGAAATTTCCTACACCATAGGGGATTCAACAAATCTGAGGTGAACAACCCACTGTTAGGTAAATGTACGCTATAGAGGAACCAAATGAGTTAGCAGACCCCAAATAGCAACTACAGGAAGCGGAGCCGATGCCAAAATATGTTTACCAGGTTCTACCAGTGGAAATAGAATCAGATTATCCGGAGGAGGAGTTTTCGGATCGGTACCAAGTACCCAGATACTTTCAGGTACCGGATGAATCAGACGCCACCAAGTCCACTATAGAGGAACTGGAATAGATTGCACTACATCCAGAAACCCCCGATATGAAGGTATACTTGGGCACTGGGTTAACCTCGGGGCTCATGGATTTGATTCGTAAATATCTTATATCTAACGTTGATTGCTTTGCATGGTCTCATGAAGATATGACAAGCATCCCTTCAGAAGTCACAACTCATAAGTTGGGTCTGGATCTCAGTTTCCCTCCAGTGCGGCAGAAAAAATGGTTGATAGCCGAACTCCGTAACATGTTTGTAAAAGAAGAGGTAGCTATATTACTCAATATAGGGTCAATTCGGGAGGTAAAATATCTGGATTAGTTAGAAAATGTAGTCGTACTACCTAAAAATGGAAACACATTTAGAATGTGGATTGATTATAAGGATTTGAATAAAGCATGTCCTAAAGATTCATTTCCGCTACCGAACATTGATCAAATGAACGATGCTACAGCTAGACACGAGATCATGAGTTTTCTCGATACGTATTCTGGGTATAACCAAATAAAGATGCACCCGAGAGACCAGAAAAATATATTTTTAACTACTTTCGGTACTTACTGTTATAACGTTATGTCTTTTGAACTAACTGGGCCACACATTAAAGGTTAGTAAATAAAATATTTGAAAACCAAATAGGAAAAATAATAGAAGTATATATAGATGATATGCTTGTAAAGAGTCTTCGTGCAAAAGACCATTTAAGTCATTTGCATGAAACCTTTGAGGTGCTGAGAAAATACAATATGAAGCTAAACCACGAAAAAAATGCTTTCGGGGTGGGCTCCGGAAAGTTTTGGGGTGTCTTGATTTCTCAAAGAGGGATCGAGATAAATCCTGACAACATAATGGATCAAAGATATATCAGACACGTTTGAAGATGTGAAAGCAGTATAGCTATTGATCGGGCGAGTGGAGGCCTTGAGCAAGTTTACCTCCCGGTCGTCAAAAAATGTCATAAGTTCTTTTCATTTCTGAAGAAGAAGAATGACTTTGTTTGGACGCCGAAATGGCAGCAAGCCTTACGGGATCTGAAAACTTACCTATCCAATCTACCGCTCATGTCAAAGCCTAAGGATGGAGAACAACTATTGATATATTTGGCGGTCTCAGAAGTAGCCGTAAGTGTAGTGCTAGTACGGGAGGAAAAAGGTATGCAATTTCATGTCTATTACGTAAGCAGAATAATGTCAGGGGCTGAGATCCAGTACCCGTTACTCGAAAGACTGTCTTTTTCCTTAATAATGTCATCGCAAAAGCTTCGATCATATTTTCAATGTCATCCAATTACCGTAGCAACTACGTTTGCTCTTAAAAATGTGTTGCATAAGCTTGAACTTTTCGGGCGCTTGGAAAAATAGGCAGTAGAACTAAATGAATTTGACATGAATATAGACCCTAAACTACGATAAATTCGCAAGTCCTTGCAGACTTTATGGCCAATTTTAGTCTGGGAGTATCCCCTAGGCGGAAAGGGAGGCTATCATGGTCTCAGAGACTGCTCCTGGGATCTGGACACTTTATACAGATGATGCTTCCAACGTCAAGAGGACCGGTCTGGCGTAGTATTGCGAACTCTCAGCGGTAAAATTTTAAGGCAAGCAATACATAGCACTCTGTTGACTAATAATGAAGCAGAGTATGAGGCTTTAGTTATAGGTTTGGAGCTGGCCCGAGGATTAAGCTCACAAATTATTGAAGTCAAGTGCGACTCACTGCTGGTAGTGAACCAAATCCATGGAGTTTTCAAAGCCAAAGAGGAGCGCATGTCAAGATACCTTGAAAAAGCTTTGAAGTTGTTTTCTCGTTTTCAAGAAGGGACTATGTTACATATATCCCGAGAAAAGAACATAGAGGCAGATGCACTTGCAAACTTGGGTTCCAACACGGAAGCCGAGAGTCCCAAAATTGAGTCGGTTGTTCAGCTGATGCATTCGATGCTGGATCCCATCGGTTACGATGAGGTAAATTCGACCATCCTAACTTGGGACTGGAGAAATGAGTTCTTGGACTACCTTATAACGGAAAGCTCCCAATAGTCCCGAAAGCATCCAGAGCTCTGAGGACCAAAGCTACCTAGTACTGCATTGTAGATGGAAAACTTTATCGTAGGTGTTTTTATGATCTCCTAGTCCGGTGTGTAGGCTCCAATATAGTTGATTACATAATGAGGGAAGTCCATGAAGGCATTTGTGAAAATCGTTTGGAAACGGAATTTTTAATGAGGAAGATCATGAGGGCCGGTCATTATTGGCCCCGGATCGAAGAAGATACAAAATGTTTGTAAGGATATGCGATACAATGCCATGCACAACTGTTACACCGATCGAGTGAGGAATTGCATCCGGTAGTATCCCCATGGATGTTCATGAAGTGGATGATGGACATAGTCGGACCCTTATCAGCGGCACCAGGACAGGTATGTCAAATTATATTTATGACTGACTATTTCTTTAAGTGGGTTGAAGTTGTAGCTTATACAAAGATACGGTAGAAAGAGGTAAATGACTTCATTAGACAACACATTATTTGTCATTTTGGCATCCCTAAGGAGATAGCTTGTGAAAATGGCCAGAATTTTATCGGAGCCAAAGTCACGAAATTCCTAGATGGCTTAAATATCAAGCGGATCACCTCTACTCCCTAAAGACTCATTTTTATTACCGAACATAGATCAGATGATCGATGCTACGGCCGGACATGAGATAATGAGTTTTCTCGATGCGTATTCCAGATATAACCAAATAAGAATACACTCAGAAGACCAAGAAAAATATCGTTTTAACTACTTTCAGTACTTATTGTTACAATATTATGCCTTTTGGACTAAAAAATACCAGGGCTACATATCAAAAGTTAGTAAATAAAATGTTTGAAAAGCAAATAGGTATAATAATGGAAGTATATATAGACGATATGCTTGTTAAAAGTCTTCGTACAGAAGACTATTTAAGTCATTTGCAGGAAACCTTCAAGGTATTGAGGAAGTACAATATGAAGCAGAATTATGAGAAGTGTGCCTTCGGGGTTGGCTCCAATAAAATCTTGGGTTTTTTGGTTTCTCGGAGGGGGATCGAGATAAATTTTGACAAAATAAAGGCTATCAAATACATACCGGACATACTAGAAGATGTTAAAGTAGTGTCGTGATTGACAGGTTGTGTGACGGCCTTAGCAGATTTATATCTCGGTCCTCAAAAAAATGTCACACGTTCTTCTCACTTCTAAAAGAGAGGAATGATTTTGTATGGACGCTCGAGTGCCAACAAGCGTTGAAGGATCTGAAGACTTACTTATCTTGTCCTCCACTCATGTTAAAGTCAAAAGACGGAGAGCAATAACTTATATACTTGGCAGTCTCAGAGGTAGCGGTTAGTGCAGTTTTAGTTTGAAAGGAAAAAGGCACACAATTTCTTGTTTATTACGTAAGTAGAGTAATGTCAGGGGCTAAGACACGGTACCTATTACTTGAAAGATTGGCTTTTCCCTTAGTAATGTCGTCACAAAAGCTTCGACCTTATTTTCTATGCCACCCAATTGCCGTAGTAACAACATTTCCTCTAAAAAATGTGTTTCAAAAGCCCGATCTATCCGGGCGCTTGACTAAATGGGTAGTAGAAATAAGTGAATTTGATATTGAATATAGACCTTGGACTATAATAAAGTCTGCAAAAAGTAGGGTGGATTCATTCATTCTTCTTTCCAAAGGTTGTTCTTCCTTGGGACCTTCATCATCTAGGTCCACCATCGAGAGAGAACCAACCATTAAACCGGCGCTACCATGAACCCTGAGAGGAGTACGATCAGAGTAATTGGGCATTTTCTTCTTCAAACGTTTTTGTCCCGTCCGGGGACTAGCAGAAGATTCACCTTGTAACATTTTCCGTTCACGAGCTTCTTGAATCATGAGAGCAACCGCTTATGAATATGCAATTTCCTCTTCAAGAAGGGTTGTGTCCGCCAATTTGGATAATCCTAGCAAAAGGAAATTGATTCATTGGAAGGTCAAAAAACAAGAATTAGAATTAGAAACAAGAATTATAGTGTATACTGTGGTTGCGAGGTACCCAGTTCTCTTCTTCAAAATAAGTTTTTTCCACATTCGGAGTTTCGGGGTGGATACGTTGAGGATCTTCTGAACCCAGGTTCCAAGGTTGTCTATGTTCGCAAGCTCCTGTATGGTGGCTGAAGGAAAGAATTAAACTCGATCAAAAGTAGAGTGGACTGCTTAGGGAAAAATACATCATAAAAGCAAACTTACGTTGATGGTTCAATTATTCTGGGATTGGGCGACTGTCTGGAGGAAGGAGATCAGCAGTTTGAATGATGGCATATCTTTCCATCCAACTTCAGTTGCGGTCATCATCGAGACTGGCAAGAATGGTCTTGCTTCCTCCGCAGTGCAAATTGATAACTCTGTCACAGAAATTGCGCAGAGAGGAAAGACAAATCAGGTGGTTCAAAGTAAAGTCAACTTTGGCTTCCCGAGCGAAATGTCATAGGCACGAGACCGCCTTCCAGATCTAAGGGCCCACCTGAGCTATGCATACTTTGTACCGACGATAGAATTCTAGAATGACATCATTAATCTCGTCCCAGAGTTTCACGGATAAAGGGTAAGTATAAACATAAGAATACCCTTCTTTGTAAGAGGTGATCATTTCCTTACTAGTGGGAATTAGGACATCAATCGTTTCTCAGCCGCAATCGATCTTCACCATTGGTAGAATATCGGCGGTGATCCGGTTTTTATAATCACCGGCGAGGGTATCTCTACCACTGGATAGGACCTTAGAAGTTGTCTTTTCTCGAAGGTCATGAGTGAAACACCATGTCTTCGGTAAAAGAGAATAAATCGAAGGGTTTTGATGGAAGATGTCCCTAATTGAGAGCTAGGGTTTCTCCTGTGAGAAGAAGGGTTGCTGCGTTTGAAAGGGTTAGTCATGTTTGTGATAAACAGAGAGATATCAATTAGAAAGTTGAAGATGCTTTTGTGAAAATAAGAGATGAAAGTTTAAATCCTCAAGTTGGTAGAATTTATATAAGTGAAGAAGTGGTGACGCCATTTGAAATAAGGATGTGTCGAATGCCAATCAGCGATAGCACGTGCGTGTTAGAGCAGGTGTGATTGGATGGTACGCCTCCTCATTACTCTGTAGTCTTCCGTAAATCGAGGGAAGTCATAGGGTTGCCGTTGTTTCGTCAAGATGATTGGACCATCAAAATATGTGGACGGAATTTTTGTAGGTTTCCCACTAAAGTACAGAGTGTTGATTGGTTGTTAATTCAACTCCACTTCCCAGTTGCACAAGAGTCACGACCAAAAAGTGTGGGACTATTTGTATAAGAGAAAATTCGTATAAGACAGCTGTATGAATTATGGTATGATACGTGGAACATGATGCCGAGTCAAACCCACGTCAGATTACAGCGCTACTGGTTTGATATGTATGATACCGGGAGCGACACAAGCAAGGCCGGTACCGGTAATAAAGAAGGCTAAGAGCCGTTTGCATCGTAACAGACTACTGTTATTAAAATCGATCATACAACTTCCAACAACTTTTCGATGGTATTTATTGAGAGATTGATTGTCCAATTATTACAACATTCATTCTCATGTATTTATGAAGACATATTTCATGAGTTGTGTACCCGTGTAGCTCATGTATAAATAGGATACTTCATTGCATTGTAACCCATCAAATTCTAGCAATTACAAAATACTTATTGCTATTCTCTTGATTTCTGTGCTTTCATACAAGTTATCGTCACTTTGTCCATAAGCTGTCATAAGGCTCAGGCTAAACATTACTTTATCTTGCTATTATTTATTTTCAGTATAATTCATTTAGAATTCCTGTCTAACGTGTCACTTGAGATCCACATGTCATTGAGCACGTATAGAAATTCAATTGTATCGTTTAACGGGTAAATAATATGGTTTCTTTCAATTTAATTGTAGCTTTTATTTATTTTGCATTGATTATGAGTAGCTAAATTCTTAGCTAGGGTTGTGAGGGCCAAATGGGTTTAGCATGTAATTGGATTAAAATCAATTCTTTAGGTTACTTGATTGTTCTCTAATAACTCTTTATTTAGTAATGTTTATTAATGGTGGTCAGCATTGATAGCGCCTAAATTTCCTATCTAGCTTGGAAAAGTGGGTAGAGATTAGGAAAAGAGTTATTGGTAAGGATTTGGGGATTTAACCCCCATCTAATAGCTAGGGCTACGAATAGCCTAGTTAACTTGAAATCTAATTGGGTGTTTTTAATTTCATATCTTCGGGCTTGAAAAAATCTTTGATGAAATTTATCAATTGGGTTGTAAAACCTTTTGATAACCCGTTTAGCCCAATGATTTAGAACATGAATGTTTCTTATTTGAATTGCTCAATAGCTTAAATACATACTTACCCCGAAGGCATCACAATCCTAGTCCTCTCAACTTGATAGTAAAAATTTAATTACTTGGTATTGTGTTATTGAATTAATCTTAATTCAATTTCTTTGTTACTTCGTCATATAATCATAGTTAGAAACAACAAACAATTATTCCCTTTCCTTTGAAATATAGGCTAATCGTTGAGACTTACAATAAAAGTGTTCGTTTCTAGTCGTATTTCATGTGGGATTCGACCCCAACCTTCGTTGGGTTCTATATTTGCTAACGTCCGCTTTACATCTTTTTCGGAGGTGTAATTTGAGCGTATTAAGTATACGATATATATCATGTGAGTTTAATAGTATATTGCAATAGTATGCTTCAACTGCTACTGATATAATTCTTTTGATATACGATATGTTATAATAAGTTATTTTCTATAATTGATATTGAAAAATAAATAAAAATAAAAGGAATAGTATAGCAGTAGTCATTTTATTGATATAGCCAAAAAAATAAAGAAGACAAAAAGGTACGTAGGATTAGATTATAAAAAATAAGAAACAAAGAAAATTAATAATTTGAAAAAAAAATAGAAAAGGAGAAAAAAAAAAGAGAAAACAAGTACGTATGATGTATAGGTTATTCTGATAATTGGTTTACAGAAAAAGAAAGACAAAAGTTATGTTTTACCAGTTATATTAAAAAAAAAAAAAAAAGTGGACGAGTGTTTACTATATCAGTTATTCTTTTTATTGTATGAAAAAAAAAAGCAAAGGAGAAGAAATGTCAGGTATTTAATCATGCTTTATGGCTTTCAAGTATTTGTTATTGGTTATCTAAGAGTTTAGTGGTTAACATCTGAAATTTGAGTTTGAATTATAAAACTCTATACTTCAGAATTTTAATTATTTCAGAAGGAGCCTGAAAAGGTCAACAAAAATTTATTTTGAGACAGATTTTTTAAGATAAGATTACATAACTTAAAAGTACATAATTAGAGAAAAGCATATTAGGGAATAAACCTAGGCAATCTACTCAAGCTTCTTGGATTTCCTAACCTACTTGAGGCGATTAACCACAAAAGCTATGATGAATAAGTAAAACTAACTAGTTTAATAGATAGAAAATTAAATGTATAGACAAAGGTAATTGATTTGATTTTTGTTGATATATACTTTTCTCAAAGAAGATGGGGCAATTCACACGATTGACCCTATTCTAGGGTGTTCTTTAATTTTTGTCATTCGCTAAAAAAAATGATCGAAAATATTTTTGAGGTTGTTAGTACGAATTTCAAGAGAGTAAAAAAAACATTCTAAAGGCAAGATTTCATTAGGAAATATGTCTATTCAGCCAAAGTTGTATAGAAATTATGCATTAAGGGCATAGTTTCTATGTAATTATGCCTTCTAAAATATCTATGAGGTTGTGAGTTCGAATCCCAGCAGAGTCAAAAAGAAAAAAAAATCGCAAGAAAAGATTTCATAGAAATTATATCTATTCGGCCAAAGTTGTATAGAGATTATGCCTTAAGGAACATAGTTTCAATTTCTATGTAAATATGCCTGAAGGCAAAGTTTAGTTACATAAAATTATGTTCCTTAAGACATAATCTCTGTATAACTTTGGCCGAATAAATATATTATATAGAAACTATGCCCCTTAAGGCATAATCTCTATATAACTTTGGTCGAATAGGCATAATTTCTATGAAAATTTTGCCTTGCGAATTTTTTTCTATTTTGTATGTATTGGGATTCAAACCCAAAATTTCTAATTTAGTAGACCCACGAATAAAGAGTACTTTGACAACCCGTTGAAGAATGTGACGTACTCGAGTCCCGAGTTATGGGATGCCAAGTCTTGGACTGTCCATCCGTCAGCCCACCTCTAAATCAAAATTATGGGTAGGCTATTCGATATTGTGGGCCACCAGTTTGGGCCATGTTAATGTAGATCTAAGCATTATCCAGGTAGATCCACATTCATGAGCTGATAGCCCATCAAGTTCAATGAAGATTGTTTCAGCATAGTTAGGGAAGAATTGCAGATAACATAAAGATTCTAAAGAAAATGCAATCACTCTTCACAAATGGTCCATTAGAAAATGGGCCAATTAGGAGGGCCGTTATAGCACATTTTATTGAAGCCCAACCTATCAAAACGCATACATTATAAGTTGGTACAATTTTTCCACCTGATAATTAGCATGCATGTTAATTGATAGAAAAACAATCTGAAGTGCTGAAATCTTGCCGTGCAAGTAACCTCTTTATTTAATATCTAAATAGCCCATTTAACATAAACTAAAAATCACACAAAATGAGATATTTGTAATTGTAAATAGAGAAGATAAAATTGGAAAAAGATCACATGTGTGAATAATAATAAGGTCGTTGGTAAACGATGTTGTACGGTGGATTGCGATTCACAAAGTCACACGTTCGATCTTTTCTTTGTTTAAAATAATAATAAGTACATCATGAAATTAAAAGTCCTATGTGCACGGAAGTCAATAACGTATCTGAGTTGTCCAATAAAATACTCCAATTTTAGACTAGTCTTATACTCGATTGCCCCTTTCTTTTTTTCTTTTTTTTGGTTAGGTACCAGACTTTTACTCAATATTGCAGTCATCCACGAACTTCTGTTTATCACAATTATGCACTCACTCTCAATTTCTAACAGTAAACTAGTGGTAATATCTTTTAAGGAAAAAGGTTCAGTATTCATGTATGATCTGAAAATATTTAATTTTATCCTTTGTTACACTTTTGGTCATTTATATTATACCGTTAATAAATTATAGTAAAATCGCATTGCAATTATTCCATCAATAAGGATTACTTTATCGGTCAGTTTAGCAATTGCACTAGCTAGATGACGACGACCGCATCGTATACAACCGAGAATGTTATGTGAAAAGAATCGAGGAGGATTGTATACGGTGAAAATCGGCACGACACATGACATGTTTGAGTAAGGAAATCGAATGATGGTTGTACCGGTGGTGAGTTTGGGTGTCATAACAAGACCGGTTGACGGCCGAACCAGGTGACACCAAATAGCGACCGGACCTGGTGACATCGGACATGGTTGTACCGTTACTATTTGCTCATTAAGTGATTGTTTTTATCATTTAATTGCATTTAATGAGGAAGTGATTCTTGTGCATAAATGTCTTGCATTGTTAGCTATAAAAAGAGCCCAACCTTCATGTTGGCAGGGCATCTCATTCTCATTGTTGATACTCGCATAATTTACATTCAAACATACGCTTGTTCTCTTTAGCCACCCGAACCAATTAAGCTAAGGTTCGGACCAAACTCTCAGCTCAATTTCAATCAAGATCACAACATTCCAAGATAATTACTTGGTTATTATTTCTATTTTCTTATTTATTATTAGTTGTTTATCGTATTTATATGTAA
The DNA here is from genome assembly GCA_034509755.1 of Anisodus tanguticus. NCBI lineage: Eukaryota > Viridiplantae > Streptophyta > Magnoliopsida > Solanales > Solanaceae > Anisodus > Anisodus tanguticus. Next base: position 36,358,946 of record CM067548.1, on the reverse strand, counting down.
ATCAATTTACGTATCCTTAAAATCACTTACAAATTCAACTATACCTTTTTTGGGGTAAACAGTTCGGCGCCTACAGTAGGGCTAAGAATAATAGTGGTGATTTAATTCAAACTCAAATTTCACTTGTTTCTTTTGAGATTTTGTGATTATAGGTCAATACTAAGTACTGATAGTATGGCTAGTGAAATCAACATTGAGGTTAGCAACCACGAGGACAACAACAGACACAATGGTGCTCACAACATCAATAACAATAACGGCGTTCCATCCGAAATTCCACCTGTTGGCCCAATCAATGGCGTGTCACCCATTGATCTACTGAATGGCATTCCTCCTGCTGATCCAATGAATAATAACAATCCCATGATTTCAACTCAGTCATCTATAAGATCACGTCAGAAGAAACCGGACGATGATGAGAATGGTGAAATAAATTTAGCTCAAATCTTTTATATGCTAAAGGAGCAACAAGAGGCTATAACTCAGTTGCAAAAGAAAAGCAGCGAAGCAAGTGTGGCGGATGAAACTCGTCATGTCCGCAATGATGAACCAGGTCGGGAAGAGGATCGAGTCGACGGGAATGCCAATGGCTCAGGGACTAATGAGTCCTCGGAGATCTTGAAAATGCTTAAAGCCTTAACTAAACGAATTGACACCAATGAAAAGAAGGTTGAAACTTACAATTCACGAGTAGACCAGATTTCTAGGGCATCTCCGATCTTGAAGGAGCCAAACTCGAAGAGATACATCCAGTTGTCATTCCCACCAAGTGTAGCACAGAATTTGACACCGAAAAGGTTTAAAATGCCCGACCTCCCAAAGTACGATGTGATAACGAATCCACAAAAGCATGTGATGTCATATACTTGTTTAATAAAAGGTAATGACATGCATCCGGATGAGATTGGTCGGTGTTGCTGAAGAAATTCGGCAAAATACTTTCCAATGGAGCAATGACATGGTATTCTATGTTGCCTGAACATTCTATTAAGTCATTTGAAATTGCTTAGAAATATACAGAGTTGCTGCGGGAGTTTGTGACAAGGTTTCAAAAAGAGCAGATGCTTCTTCCCTCGACACTGGATGAATAGGAGTTGAAGCTTTCACCAAGGGTCTAAATCCTAAGAGCTTCAGTGCCTCGTTCAAATTAAAGGAGAATCTATTAGAATTCCCAATAGTAACATATGCAGATATGTACAACAGGTACGAGTCCAAAATCAGGGTGGATGATGATCAGCTTGAACTTCCATTGAGGTCAGCAAGATGGAATAAGAACTTTGATAAATCAAATAGGGTAGTCGACTCGGAGCTGAAATCTTCAAAAGATAGATATCATCCATACGGGCAACCGAAGAGGTCGAATTGAATATCGGATCAGGGTCACAACAATCGTAATTTCCCATCGGACAAAAAAGATAGATGTAAAGATCGAGGGTCTACTAGTAGGGGTTTGAAATTCAAAAATGACACCGGTGGATCTTCTTCTAACATTATGGAAAGCCTGAGATTGTCCAGATACAATTTCAATATTGATGTGGTTAGGCTCGTTTCGGCAATTGGACATATAAAGGAGACAAGGTGGCCAAGACCGCTTCGGACAGACCCGACTCAAAGAGATCCAAATTTTATTTGTGATTATCATGGAACTTATGGTCATCAAATAGAGGATTTTCTTCAGTTAATGGATGAAGTGGACCGGTTATTGAAATATGGCCATCTACGCGAGTTCTTAAGTGATCGTGCAAAAGGAAACTATTGAAATAGAGAAGAAAACAAATAGACGGAATCAGTTATACCCCAACATGTTATAAATATGATTATCAGGGGGATGGATGTTCCGAAGTGAGATATCATGACTGTAAAGAAGATGAAAGTTTCAATAACTCGAGAGAAAAGATCTAGAAATTACGAACAGGAGGAATCAATATCTTTCAATGAGAAGACGCGGGGGACATCATTCAACCTTATAATGATGCACTTGTAATTTATGTCTTCATTAATAAATTTCAGATTAAGCGAATTTTAATTAATCTAGGTAGCTCGGTCAACATCATCCGATGGAAGGTGGTGGAGCAATCGGGGTTGTTGGACTAAATTGTACCGACAACCCGAGTTCCAAACGGTTTTAACATGGCAAGTGAGACTACGAAAGTGGAGATCATTCTTCCAGTAAATGCAGCTGGGACAATTCAGCAAATGAAGTTTTAGGTCATAGAAGGAGAAATGAGGTACAATGCTCTATTCGACAGGTCTTGGATACATGACATGAAGGTTATACCTTCAACGTTACACATGATGCTGAAATTCTCAACATCGGAGGGAATCAAAATTATTCATAGGGAGCAACCAAAAGTAAGGGAGATGTTCACGATTGAAGAATCAGTACAAACACCGAAAGAAATGAAGGATCTGGGTAAAGAGAAGGAATTAAAATAGCAATCACAGGGTTTTGGCTCGCTGAGTCCGAAAAATGAAAATGAAGAAAAGACAAATTATGAGGATGAAGAAGATTACTTTCGCGTCTCGAGGTCATTTGTGCTGCCAGATGATTCAGATGCCATGAAGTCGACTGTAGATGAGCTAGAGCAAGTCATCTTGTTCATGCATCTACCGGATAGAAAGGTATACATGGGCACCAGATTAACCCTGGAGCTCAAGCTTAAATTAATTAAATTAGTTAAATCTAACACCGATTGCTTTTCCTGGTCCCACTTATCCCATCAGATATTACAACTCACAAATTGAGTTTGAACTCGAGCTTCCCCCTAGTAAAGCAAAAAAGAAGGCTGATGGCCAACTTCAAACATAAGTTCGTTAAGGAGGAGGTAACAAAGCTTTTAAATATAGGTTCCATCCAGGAGGTAGAGTATTCGGATTTGAATAAAGCATGCCCAAAAGTAAGATTCTTTTCGTTTGTCGCACATCGATCGAATGATTGATGCTACGACAGGGCATGAGATGTTGAGTTTTCTTGACGCTCACTCCGGGTACAACCAAATTAAGATGAACCTAGAGGATCAAGAGAAATATCTTTTAAAACTAGATACGGGACCTATTGCTATAATGTAATTCCATTTGGTTTAAAAAACACTGAAGCAACATATCAACGGCTAGTGAATCGCACGTTCGATGACCAAATAGGTAACACAATGAAGGTTTATATTGATGATATGTTAGTTAAGTTCCTGAAAGCAGAGGACCATTTAAAGCATTTGCAGGAAACAATTGACATACTCTGAAAATACAATATGAAGCTGAATCCAGAAAAATGTGCTTTTGGAGTTGGCTTGGGCAAGTTCTTGGATTTTTTGGTTTTAAACCAAGGAATAGAGATCAATCCGGATAAGATCAAATCTATTGAGGAGATTCCGAAGGTACCTGAAGATGTGAAGGCGGTACAAAAACTCACCAGGAGGATAGCCGCTCTAAGAAGATTTCTCTCTTGGTCCTCGGAGAAAAGTCATTGGTTCTTCTTTTTGTTAAAAAGGAAGAATGACTTCGAGTGGACACTGAAGTGTCAAAAAGCTTTGAGGGATCTGAAGAAGTACTTGTCTAGTCTGCCGTTATTTCATAAATCGAAGGCAGACGAGCAGATGTTCTTGTATCTAGCGGTGTACAAAGTAGCTGTAAGTGCAGTTTTGGTTAGAGAAGAGAGTGGTACACAATCTTCCATTTACTATGTAAGTAGAACACTAGCTAGAGCGGAAATTGAATATCTTATGTAGAAAAATTGGCATTTGAATTAATAACGACTATTAGAAAACAGAGACCATATTTTTAATGTCACCTTATATGTGTAGTAACAACTTATCTGTTAAAGAATGTAATGCATAAACTAGAATTGTCCGGTAGATTAGCCAAATGAGCTGTGGAAATTAGTGGGTATGACATAGAATATAAACTAAGAACCACTATAAAGTTTCAGGTTGTAGCAGACTTTACACCCGGAATGATTTCTGGAGTAGAAAAAGAACTTTTATTAACCTCGGGAAAAACTTCGAGGGTCTAGACCTTATACAGGGATGGAGCTTCGAACGTGAAAGGGTTCGAATTCGGGGTAGTGCTTAAGGCGCCCGCATGATATATTATTAGACAGTCAATAAGAACTATGAAATTAACTAATAATGAAGCCGAGTATGAAGCTATGATTGCAGGTCTAGAGTTGGCACGGAGTCTGGAAGCAGAAGTCATCGAAGTAAAATGTGATTCGTTCCTGGTTGTTAATCAAGTAAACAGAGTGTTCGAAGTGAAGGAAGAAAGAATGAAAAAAATACTTAGATCAAATTCAATTAATATTACATCGATTCAAAGAATGGACTATGAAGCATGTGTCTCGACAGAAAAATAATGAGGCGGATGCCTTGACTAATTTGGGGTCATCTGTAAAAGCGGAGGAATTCAATTCGGGAACATTTGTGCAACTACTAAACTCCGAAATTGATAGTGGCCATGCTCAAGTAAATACAACAAGTTTGACTTCGGATTAGCGCAACAAATATATCGACTACCTTCGGGATGGAATTGCCTACAGATCCAAAGGAGTCAATGGCACTTCATACTAAAGCGGCTAGGTTCTGTTTAGTATATGTTCAGTTGTACCAAAGGTCTTTTTATGGTCCTTTAGCAAAGTACTTAGGACCCAAGGAAACTGATTATGTGATGCGTGAGGTTCACAACGAGACTTGCGGCAATTATTCAGGAGTAGAATTATTGGTCCAAAAATTGATTAGAGTCGGGTACTATTGGTCTCAGATGGATGAAGATGCAAAGAACTTCATATGAAAATGTGATGAATGCCAACGGCACACACCAATATTTCATCAACCAGCAAAGTTAATGCATCAGGTTCTATCGACATGGCCATTCATGAAATGGGGGATGGATATCGTGGGGCCACTCTCATGGTCATCCGGAAATGTACATTTTTTTTATGACTGACTATTTTCTATGTAGGCTGAAGCAAAGGCCTTTAAGAAGGTTAGAGAAAAGCAAGTCATCGATTTTATTTGGGACCACATCATATGCCGGTTTGACATACCAACAGAGATCACTTGTGATAATGATCTTCAATTCGTTGGGAAGGAGGTGATTGACTTCCTTGAAGGGTTGGAAATTAAGAAGACAGTATCGACTCTGTACCACTCGAGTGCAAAAGGGCAAGCATAGTCAACAAATAAAATAATTATTCAGAACTTGAAGAAGAAACTAAAGGAGTCAAAAGACAAGTGAAAAGAGATTTTACCGGAGGTATTGTGGTCATATAGAACAATGCCAAAGTCCATCACCGGTGAAACACCATTTACTTTAGTTTACAATCTAGAAGCACTAATCCCGATGGAAGTTGGTGAATCGAGCGTAAGGTTTAGCCTTGCTATCGAAGAATCAAATAATGAAGTTATGGCTGTCAAACTTGACTTAACGGATGAACATTGTGAGTTAGCGTTTCTACGATTAGTGGCCCAAAAGCAAAGGATGGGAAGGTACTACATCCGAAGGGCAAATCTTAGGCACTTTCGAGTAGGGGACTTGGCTCTACAGAAGGTAAACCTCAACACCGAAAATTCCAACGAAGGGAAATTGTGACCTAATTGGGAAGGTCCCTACAAATTGTCAGGAATAACCAGTAAAGGCTCGTACCAACTGGAAGCCGAAGATGGTCAAAAGTTGCCAAATAATTAGAACGTTGCACTCTTGAAGTGATATTACTATTAAGGTATGTGTTTGGTTAATTATTTAAAACGTTATTTACTTCGATATGTCTAAACCCTACATGAACAAAATCGGAGTAGTCACTCAAAGGCCTAACCGAGTAAGAATTAGGTCTGAAAACATATGTTGCACTCTTCTTTCCTTATCACGGTTTTTATCCCGAAAAGGGTTTTTCCGATAAGATTTTTAATGAAGCAACAATGTAAAGCGTGTTACTAACTAGCTGAAGATCGGATGAACACTGAGGACTGCCCGGTATTGAAAAACAAGTGGTGTTTGAATTCTCATAACTTCAAATACAAACACTAGGGTACTGACATACCCTTGGCAAAGAAGTTTGAAGTTTCGAAGCTATAAGGAAATTTGAAGTTCAATGATTTTTACAAGTTTTTAGTACTATTGTAAGGGTTGAAAGATCAAATGAATCTTGCCCAAATAGTTTTGATGTTATGGCGAAAATTGTAAAAGTAAAAAAAATCGAATGAATTTTTCCCAATTGATTGACCGATGCAAAATTTAAATGAAAACACATTTTGTCCAAAATTTGCCTCGATTATACTCATTTGCATACTCTTATCTCAGTGCAATCGATAAAATCTTAAGGTTTACTAGCTAATGAATTTGTTAAATTCCAAAACTGAGGACTATCGTCGTGAAAAAATCTGGAACAAAAAATAAGTGAAGTGCCTAGAGTACTGTCACGACCCGACCCGACGGGTCGCGACTAACCTCTCTAATGACGTCATTATCCTAACCTGTCACACATAATCCAACTAACACTTAATGAGTCTGAAATCCTGCAGCATAACACTGCAACAACAACATAAGCCAGGGTAGGCAAGCCGACAAGGCTGCCTTTATCCAAGAATGTACCTGTCTCCTGAGGAGTCACAACTAGCCAATATAACATAACAAGCAAGCCGACAAGGCTACCACCAGATAGTAACGTATATACATGGGAACACCCCAACACAGAATACAATAACATGACGGACCAAAACAGAGTTATAACCCTTACATAAGTACAACCCACCACTGTCTACAGACCTCTATAAGAAGAACACCGACATATGACGGGACAGGGCCCCGTCGTGCCCCTAAATACAAACATAAGTCTAAAAGAGGTTCGGTACAAAAATGACAAAGCTCTAGATCAAAGGAGATTTCCAACCTGCTGAGTAGGAACCTAGGCCTGAGGTTCACCAAACTGAAAACATGTACCTGCGGGCATGAAACGCAGCCCCCCCGAGGAAAGGGGGTCAGTACGAAGTAATATACTGAGTATGTAAAACATGAAGCGTAAAAGAGATCATAAGTAGCCAACCAGAAAATAGGAGATCAGTATAAAAATCAGGATCCAAATCCAACTGTGCCATAAACCATAAAAGTCAGTTGTGTCTTATAAAAATGAGAGTCAAGTCAAGAAAACATGAATGCTTGTCCATATACATAAATATACCTGTAACGTAACCCGGTCCACTAATGCGGGACTCGGTGGAATCATATCGTAACCCGGCCCATGCTGGGACTCGGTGAAGTCATATCGTAACCCGGCCCATGTTGGGACTCGGTAAAGTCATATCTCACATATGGATCCATCCTATGTAACCCGGCCATCTAGTGAGGGACTCGGTGAAAAATGCAAGGCTGTGCACGAACATAACCCGGCCTGGGGACTCGGTGAGGTGAAGCAGCAACACTTAGCACGAGTAGATTTCAAGAGTAACCATATGCAAGTAAAAATTATCATTTGACTCTCAATAAAATCATTATAATAATGTCATAATAAACTCTTTGCTGAAAAATCATAGGCACTTCTCATAACAATCCTCTTTAGGAATTAAACTGTATAAGAATCAAGTACGTCCGCCGTACTTTCATTAAATCATGCCAAAAAGAAAGAAGTAAGGGTTTCACACACCGCTTAGACGAACTAATCAACTCAATATTAGAGTACGTCTCGTTTTAGAACTTCAACCTTGTTTCCGAATTTATCTAAGTTCCGCGGCTCCTTGTAAGCCCCTAAGAATGCTTATCTTCATCATACGGATGATTTAAATCATAATCGACTCAACATACTAAAAGCAGATTCAGTGGGACATTCTAGCGAACACCTTGAACGCGTAGAACCTATATTCCTTCTATATAGAAATCTAAACATAAAGCGAAACACCCAACCCTCCTAATCCTTTTTATTTTATTACTACAATCTTCAAGACAGTATAACAACTCTACATGCAACCTCCAATTTCGTACAAACAGTTTCGAGAATGCCCCATTAAACCCAAACTTAGCATTTTCGATAATCGTCCTAGAACTAGTGGCAAGAATCGAACTCAGAATTTGTATATACTTTAAGAACAAGGAGGATTACCTCTTTTAAACACAGCGATGAGATCGTTGGAAAATCTTTTGCTCGAAACATCTTCCGACAACCAGAAACAGAACCTAAAATCGATTCGCGCCAGAATTCTTTCGCATTCAAGGTTTCTTGTTTAGCTTCTGAGTTTCTAGGCTTGTTTTTGGCTTCGATTCTACTGGAATCAAAGCCAAGAACACCTTGAATTTCTCCTTCGCTTGGTTATATGAAAGCTCACGGAAATCCCCAATTTTGGTCGAAAATTTTAGAAAAACCATCAACTGAGCTTACTCTTGTTGCTAGAAATGAATTTGATGGAGGAATTTGGTAGAGATGAAGAGAGCACACTGAAGGATCGATGGTTGAAGAGATGGAGTTGAAGAAATGGATAAAATGGAGAAAGAAGGCCTTATGGTTGCTGATATCAATCAATCGGTTTGGGGGCTTAGTCACCCCAAATCGTTTTAAACACAGACACGTATAAAATCTCAATATATATTGTCCCCCTCTTTAATTAATTAATCCCACAATTAATTAATTATACACACAATTAAATTTCCGGTCTCCAATTATTTAAATCCCGACGATTATTAAAATCCTCTTATGTCAATATCATAATTCAAGTAATAAAATACCAGTCTATACTCTCTTCGGGGATACACAATTATTATTAAACTCCGTCGTCACACTTACTAAATCCAAAATTATTTCGGGATCACGTCCTTTTATATAACGATCTACTTATTAATATACGCAAGTACAATGAAAATTTTCCCGGGTCCGGGTCTACTCACCTACGTTATGAGTTCAACCGCTACCTGGAAATACGGGGCGTTACAAGTACGCTTTTAAGGCACCAGGTCAAAATGAACCCAGCCTATTCTTAAAGACACTTGAAATTGGAAATAGATGATGTTCCGATATTCATGTCCATAGTGAATAGGAGACGTCTTATTCATAAGCATAGAAATAAAGTCCTTATGTTTAGTCATTGAATGATCCAAACCAGAAGAAATTGCTCGGTATAAAGCAAATTAAAAGTAAATGTTTGTACAATTTACTTAAGTTATTTTTAAGAACGAAAAGAACTTTCATTCGGCCTGACACAAATTAACTGATGGTTTGTTTAACTAAGACTCTGAGGCCGGAGGCAAGTAACCTAAATCGGGTTGAGATTTATGTGGTTGCGTTATTGAAAAAACAAGAAAGCGATAACATATGCTGAAAGATAGAAAAATCATGACTAGAATGGATATTCATTTTATGTACAAGGCAGGTAAACAGCTAGAGCAAAACATGTTCAAAGGACAAAAAAGGAAATAAATACAAAGGCATGAAAGCCTAGATCTTAATCGGACTCGGATCTGGAGTCCTTTGGGTCAACCTCAGAGTTATCTCCGTTCAGCTTGTGGTAAGCCCTGAGCTCGACCTCAGCAATCTTGGAATCAATGTTCGAGATCCCATCTCGAGCTTATTCCAAAGTATACCTTCGGATATTTCAGGTTATGTTCTCAGATCTCAGCATTATTATGGCTGCCTCAGCTTCCACATCGGCACGAGTCTGGTCTCTTTTGGCCAAGGCTTGGTGAAGTTGGCCGAAATCTCAGCGTTCCTCTGGTTTGAGGCCTCGAGTTTTTTCTCAGCCCTTTGTTGGTTTGAGCTTGTTGGTCGGCTTATTCCTGAGCCACCTTCAATGCAGCATGGTCGGCATCCCTATCCGCCTCCATTGCGGCAAGCTCGGCATCAAGGCGGTCGAGTTCGGCATTCAGAAATTCCACTTGCTGAGCTTGATAGTGCCGAACCTCTTCTTGTTCTATGAGCTTTTAAGTGAGGATTTCGACGTCTTGGAAGAGTTTTTCATTCTCCTAATAAAAAATTTTGTTTTCCTTAGTGACAAACTCGAGGTCATTCAGAAACTACAGCAGGTTGGTGACTTGCTCAAAGTCCGGAATCCATTGGACGACTGAAAAGATAGAAAAATGAGATTTATAGGCAAGTTATCTAAATTGGAAGAAAAGGGAAGAGTTTCGATACTTACGATGCATGTTCCACTCCTCCGGAAAGGGCATGTACCTAGCTGAAAAAATCTCAGTGGTTGGAACCATAACAAAGCACTCCAACCAACCCCGGTCTTGATTCTCATAGACACTTGTGAGGATGGGAAATTTGCCCCATTTGAACAGCTGAATGATCCAAAGTGAAACTCGTTGACCAAATTAGCTAAAAAAATGGAGGCAGGTTACAATCCTCCAGACAAATGAACTAATTTATTCAAGACATGGATTGTAAGTCCTACACGTCTCAAGGATCACGTTGTCGATTGATGGCCAAGTTTGAAAGTGAAAGGGTAGGTGTATATGTTGGAATACCCAGACCTGAAAGTGGTGATGTCTTCATCCGGGCCAAGAATAATGATCCCGGAGAGATCTTTCCAACCACAGTCATCTCGGACTCTCATGAGGTCGTAGGTTTTGATAGAAGATGGCCACTTTCTAGCCTCCTTCCTCGGTTTGATTTCGTAGAGGCCGTTTGAACGGCGAATTCAATGTCAAAATGGAAAGAGGATGGGAGCATATCGAAGGCTCTGGGTTCAGCAGCAGCCAGAGCATTAGAAGATTCATCGACGTCGGTGGCTTCATCGGTGGCCAATAGAGGTGAATGAGTCAGAGAGGAATTTCTTGAAGTGGAACGGGTAGTTTGAGCCATCGTTTTGAAGGTATGAAGTCTTGAAGTTATAAAGTTATGAAGGTTTAAATGTTTGAAGATTTGAAAGGTTGATTGTTCGAAGGATTAAAGAAAATTTACCAAAAGGTAAAATTTGAAAAAAGGGTTTTTATAGGGGTGAAATTATCATTGCAAACTATTTTGGTTCGTGAACTGAAATGACGGTTCAGTCAAAGGGTGACACGTGTCTGAGGTCACATAGTGATAAGACATGAGTCCGATTTTGAAAATTGAAAGCATTTCGTTTTTCCACCTGTTACGAAGTAATTTGAAAGGAAGCTTGCAAGAGAAGTCATTTTCACTTCCCATCATTTTGGTAATCTTTGATCCGGGAAGTGTGGGGACTATCTGTATATGGTGAAAACATGCACGGCACGTGGCATAGTTTGGATATAGAAATCGAAGGATGTAACAATGTTTTGCACCTGATGCGGTTTGTACCGGTGGTGATTTCGGGTGTCATAACAAGACCGGTTGATGGCCGAACCAGGTGACACCAAATAGCGACCGGACCTGTTGACATCGGGTGGAAGATCAAAGGAGCTCAACGCCTACCCGTTTCGGATATGGCGCCAGCTGTTACTATTTGCTCATTAAGTGACCGTTTTTATAATTTAATTGCATTTAATTAGGGAGTGATTCTTGGGCATAAATTCCTTGTATTGTTAGTTATAAAAAGAGTCCAATCTTTATGTTGGAAAGACATCTCATTCTCATTGCTGATACTCACATAATTTACATTCAAAAATACTCTTGTTTTCTCTAGTTATTGGCTCGGACCCGAAGCAATTCAGCTAAGGATTGGACCAAACTCTCAATTCAATTTCAATCAAGATCGCAATATTCCAGGCTAATTAGTTGCTTATTATTTTCATTTTCTTGTTTATTGTTAATTGTTTATCGCACTTATCTGCAAATCAATTCACGTATCTTTAAAACTACTTACAAATTCAATTGTACCTTTTTGGAGGCAAACAAGGATAATATTTTAACGGAGAAGGGAGAATGAAGAAGGAAGAGGAACTAGCAATCTTTTCATATTTTTCCTTTTATTAATGGAGCTTCAACACCAAAGAGGTTGACTTTACCCGTTTCTTTTTAGAAAAAAGGTTCCAATTTACCCTCAAATTTTTATTATAATTTGAAATTATTCTCGGGTTAATATTTCATTAAGAACCGAGGGCTAAAATAAGACTTTTCCCTAACATACAGTAATGAAAATGTTACTACTCAGTTTTGAACGGTGTTAGGACAACTTTGACCATTAACCCTATTTTTAAAGTATCCCTACATGATTTGGATATTCAACTGTTCGTACTGTCAATTTGTTCCGTTTACTAATCTTGTGGTGGTGTGAAAACCCACATCATTTATTTAATTTCTTATCCCTCGGAAAATAAAAATTTAATTTCTCATCCCTGCTGTTTTTAAGAATAAAAGTTTATAAATTCAGTGCCTCAATGACCACTATATTCAAAACAAATCTTATGGTCAACCCATATGATGTTGCTACGAAGGAGGCATTTAATTTGCTGCTTATTCTTTTAAAATAAAAGATATCTAATATAAGTATTTTAACACTACTGGCCCTATTGCTAGCTGTTATATACCATCATTTTTGTGAGTCCAACTATTGAAAACGAGAGTGAACTCTATAAAAAATAATAGTAATAATAAATAAACAGTGGGATATATAGGAGACAGGAAACCATCTTGAAGGAGGTGAAGTCAAATGAAGACGTCTTAGGACATGAATCAAATCCTTTTGTTCTTTTAAAAATTCTTTGGGTATTTAAAAAATCTCCGGATATGAATGCATCGAGATCATGGAGGACATAAAGGATTTGACCAAAACAAAGAAAAAGAGGATAACTTTAGTTAGCATAGCCTTCATTTATGAGAGATTTGTAAGATGTTTAATTGACAAATGATTTTACTCTATATATTATCGGTGTAAATAAATTAAATTTATATGACTTAGTGTAACTTTCAATTTGCAACGAAGACGTTATTTCTTTTTGGATCTAATTATACAATGTGATAGATTAAAGAATCTTTACCCAATCAAATTTGATTTAACTAGTTATAGTAGGCAGTGTTTTAAGAGGTAGGAGCGTGAGGCGAGGCGTAAGTCCCCAGACACGAGGCGTAGCTCTCTCTTGGAGAAGAAGAAAGAGGCGAAGAAAGAAGGGAATGTAGCGATGGACTACATCTACAAGATACTAATGAACTCTCTCTACGGGAGATTTGGTATAAACCTTTACGGGACGTATGTCTCATGTATTTTCAATGTTATAGTTTTATTACTAAGAAAATAAGTAAACGTAAAATTTTCATTATAATTCTGCAAATAAATTCAAATAAATCACCTAATATAGAAAACAATAATATAATTATTATTTGAGAAAGATAACCACACAAAAAATAATAATTGACTAGATAATTTTTAGAATGAAATCATCACACTTTATCATCGATCTCCACATCTATTAGTTCTTCTCACCCTCAATTAATATTTACACTGACTTTTATTTATAAATTTCAAATAAGGAGAAGTGTAAAAAGCGTAATGCAATGACCAAAAATGGATAAAAGTTGCTTCACGAACATGGCGCCATAAAATCTTTATCCTATCAATTTCTGGCATAATCTTCTAAAAAAGTAATTTATGGCAGTGTTATTTTCTATGAAAGTTATTTTTTTATTTATATATTTTAGGAAACTTACTACAAACATGAAAACATGATAACATAAAGTTTTATCGTTACACCAATAATAAAAATCATAATATATAGCAAAATTACTTTTAAAACACTAAAATCAAATTTAAGGCCTGAAGCATCTGCTTTTACACCCGAGATTTGTGCTTTTGCGTCGGGACTTATGCCCTATGAATTTATGTCTTTCATTTACGCCCCGAGTGTTTTTGATACGCCCCAGCCCTGAAACTCATCTCAGGACTAGCCCTAAAAACGCTGATAGTAGGTCATTATTTATTTATTTTCAGGTTACCAATTACCATATCAAGGTTGTTAGGAAGGTTTACATGTTATTGCAAGTAAACTTAATCTAAAAGATTTATACACCGTCTACAATGACAATGCAGTGTAGAACAATTGACATCTAGTGTTTTCCATGCGTATAATAGATATATGTAAAAAATTACTAAATTTTTAAGAGATTAAATTTTGAATTCATATTTTTAAAAGTGCAATGAAATCAGTGATAAGAAAATTAAATGTGAAACCATCAAATCTAAATTTTGATATTTATCTCTAACCTTCAAGGCACAAATATTAATTTTGTTGACTTTATCCATCAGATTCCTACTCCATTTATCTTACATAAGTCGGTAATTAACATGATCTGATTATTGTTAATATTATATTTCTCAGGTAATGAAGATCCGATAGCATGATGAATGACCAGAGAATCAAAAGGAAGTTGCTTTGAAGTTTCTATGGAGTTCATGATTTCAAACTTTTCAAGCCTATCCAAATGGAACAACCTTTACGTGTCAAACTATTATAGCCCCATTTTATTGACTACTCCCCAATCACTGCAACTTTCATAATAGAAACGTTTGATTATTTTTTTCTTCTTCTTGGATCTTGCCAACCTTTTCATTAAGAAAAAGAAAACAACAACATTCACATAGAGACAATCAATTCAACTGAAAATAATTTGATTAAGCAATTACGTACATTGCATTTGCTTGTGTGTATACCCAAAATCCAAAATCAAAATAAAAGAATGAAAATAACATTTTTTAATTTCTCCTATACCCTTTCCTCCCACGGTAATAATACAAAGCAAAAAGATATGAACAGGTAAATTCATTTCCAAGTTTCCGCCCCTAATGTCCAAAGGAAGAGATTAAAAAAAAAAGAATTAAGAAGACTATTGGGTACTTAATTGGCAGCAAATTTTACAAAAGAAAATATTTATTTTCTTTAGTTCCCTTGGAAACTGCTAGTGTTGTTATTATTGCTTGAGGGAGCGGACGTGGAGTTATTGCCGTTGTTCGGATGAGAACCACCGATGATGGAGGATATGGCGGCGGCAAGGGCTGCAGTGAAGTTGGGGTCGGCGGTAATGGCGGCCGTGGCGGCTGAGAGTGTGTCATGAGACAATGAGGGGTGGTGAATATTATTGTCTTGAGAAACTTGTAAACCTGAAAATTTTGATTGGTTATACAAAGCCTGGCCCAAAACCTGAGGCATTTGTGGACTTGACATTGAAGCAACGAAATTCGGGTAATTAAGCCCAGCTGGTAAAGGGAATTGGAATTGATTACTAGCCGGATTAATTCTTTGATGATAATTAGGCAATGTTGCATTTGGATTTTGGGCTGTTAGGTCCAATGTAACAGTAGGAAATGGAGCGGATGCCGAAATAGTTGCCATGTTTGATGAACATGGTAACATGGCCCTTGCTAGGAAATTTGTATTCATCATCCCATCAGCACTTGGCATGGAACCAGAGAGCAACATGTTTGCTGCTGCTGATGTGGTGGATGCCATAGCCATGGCTGCTGGTGGTAGGGGGTGGTTATGTGTACCTTCGTACGTTGTTATTAAGATTGTCCTGTCCTCTGCACACCTTTGCACCTGAACATTTAGTACAACAGTTTAATTTTTATATATTGACGGTGTAAATTATAACATTATTAATCACATAAGTCTTTATATTATCTTTGTATACAAGTTAAAAGTTGAGCAAAGATTAGTACCTGTTTGCGCACTGGACAACCAACAGCCATGGTGCAACGATAATAAGCACGTGGACACGGATTGCCTTTTGCCATCTTCTGTCCATATTTTCTCCATTGGCAACCATCACTTATCTGCAAATTTCCAACAAATGATCATTAACTTTGATCCAAAAATGGTTACATTAGGATTCATATTTTTTAATAAAAGTACATAAAGTTACTGTGATTAATAACAAGAAGTAACAAGTAATGTACCATAGGAGCTTCTGATCGGGCCCGGACAGAGACACGAGCTTTCCTCATGGTTGCTTCTGTTGATTGCTCAACAGGTTTTGAGGAATTCATCAATTTAGGGGCCTTGTTTGGAGCCCAACTCTCAGATTCTGGGCTTTCTTCCCGGCCAATTGCCTTATCCCTTGACGCTAACTCCATGTTGTTCCGAGGTGATCCAGAAAGCGTTCTTTCTTCCGATGAAGAATGGGAATGAGATAGCTCGTCCATAGGATCAGCTTTGGTACCACTTGGACCTAGCTCCATGAATTGTCTTGGAACTATGGTCCCATTATTCTCTTGCTTCTTTTCTTCAGACTTCGCTTCAACACCCTAAAGAAATTAAACTATGTTACTAACATTTTTCATCGCATATAGAGTTTAGGTTCTATCCATACTACTGGTTTTAATTTTTTTTCTTGCATAAGCAAGTAAATTATACGGTAATTACATGCTAATTTTTCTAATGAACATTAATTGATAACCAAAGAAAAATGGTAATTAATCTACGATAGTAAATTAAATTACATTGATAGTATAATTTTTTTTATACACACTATTTTTAAGGTGTTTTTGGGAAGGTACCTCATGGGCATGTGAATTTTCAGTTCTTGAAATCAGCTGCTGTTGTTGCTGTTGCATGAGTGTAACAAGATGCATCTGAAGTGCAGAATAACTGTTGCTAACTTGAGTAAGCATCCCTTTTAAACATTGGTTTTCGGCATTCATCCTTTCAAGCTCAACTTGCAATTGTGCCAACTGCTATACACATAAGTTAAGAAAATTAGAAATTATAATTCAATTCCCAAAACAAGAATACATGTATGTGACATTAAACATACAGTACCAAAGTTTTATTAATGGAAATTTTCAGTCCACAAGTTTCGTTATATTTCCTTTTTCTTTTCCTTTCATGGTAAAACTAATAAGTTATCGTCAAAATTACCTCATTTTTAGCTCGTTTATCTTCAAGAAATTCCGATGAAATCCCATCATCTACTGTTGATTGATCACTTCCAGCGTTTGCAGTAACAAGTTGCAAACCAGTCTACATAAAATTAAATGACAAACGATTGTTATCAGTTGAAATTATATAATTCTATCAAAAGATATAATGGTGGATCCAGAATGTAAACTTTTTAGATCAGAGCCGAGAGATAGTGAATTCTAATTACATGTATATCTGACTCTGACGATACTTGTTTCTCATATATATATATATATCGGGGTTCAACCCGAAACAACGGAAAAATGAAACCTTATTAAAAGAAGAGGATCATTACTTACATTTACAACAAATTCAGTCCTCATAGAATTGTCATCCTGAGAATTTTCCTTATTTACAATAGGCTTTTTCTCAGAGAAGAAGTCAACTTCGTTAACCATGCCACGTTTCTCGTCGGGCGGGTACTCGGAGCCGGAAAACATTTCACCGGCGTTGATATGATTCAATCTAGGACTTAAATTAAAACCAAAAACAGGCTTGTTGATCTTAAAGAAGCCAACTTTATCGGAAGAAGAATTTTCAAGGGTAAGACCCCATCCTTTGTCCATAAAATATCAAAGAATTGATAAGTTAGAGAATAATATAGAAGATCAAAAGGCAATGAAGAAGCAAAGTTGGAAAATCTATGTAGAGATAGAAAGATGAGATTTGAAGAGTCTAAGAAGTTTTTAGCAGATGCAGTGGACGCTGCTATATAAAGACTTGAGTTGGGTGACTTCTGCGAAGGTTACGTAGACCAAGAGAATTTACAAAAAATAAAAAACTCTATCCACCCAAAAATTGTCACTGTTACTGTTTGGACACTCAAACAATCTTTTTACTTAACTGCAACTCTTTTCAAATACTAATTCAATGGAAATTTATTTTTTGTTGGTGAAAAAATTATATTTTATAGAAGTAACACAAATTTTTAATGAATGTCCGTAGGAAAAATATCTATTTCTAGTAGTGGATAAACGAGATCATCCTTATGATAAAAATATATTAAAATCATTTTGAGTAGCTTTTATTTCCAAAGAATTTTTTATTGGTATCTTGGTTAAGAATTTTATTTTTTGCAAGAAGTTGAATTTTATTTCATGAACTCTTCTATAATATTTGAAGCAAACACATAAATTATTATTGGATTCGTGTGGAGAGAGCAGGAAAATAAAAAGAAAAGGGTATGCTCAAAAGTGAGAAAAGAGAAAGAAAAAAGGAGTGTCTATTGGTGAAAATAAGGAAACGTAAGGTGGTGCGTCATGGTATTGGTGACAGGTGGCAATAAGTGGGACCCCAAATGTGTGGGGAGAGGGTATTCGTTTCAAAGGGTCAAGACTGAGTTTGACTGGTTCCTATAAAAAGTAAAGAGAGGAAGAAATCCACCGTCCCAAACGATGCGGCGCGTCCCACGTGATCGAAAAGAAAAAGTATATAAAGTCAACGGATTTGACGGACAAACTTTTCGGGTAACTCACGACTTGGTATCCTCCTAGTTTTTTATTTTTTATTTTTTTGCTTAAATAAAAATTTAGTCGCATTGAGTGTTATTCACAACTTATCTTACTCTTTCCTTGTTTATATTTACAGTATATTTTTATTAGTGTATTAAGAAATAAGAATATGCCATATTTTATTACTCCTTCATCCTAATTTATGTAGCATCATTTGACTAGGCACAGAGTTTGAAAAAGAAAGAAAGATTTTTCAAATTTGTGGTCCAAAATAAGCATTAGAGAATTGGTTGTAAATCATCTCATAAAGTAAAATTGTTTCTAAATATAGAAAGATGACAATCTTTTTTGGACAGACTAAAAAATGATGTCACATAAATTGGGACGAGTGAGTATTTAGGAAGATTAATTTTAAAATTTTATTTCACTCCTAACGAGAAGGTTTTATAACCATGCTAATATTATGATATGTTTAAGTCTATAAAATTTAATTTTTTTATAGTCACACAAATGTTACTCCCACCATTCACTTTTACTCATATACTATACTAAAATTAATTTCTGTTCATTTTAGCTGTAAGATGATATTAATCTCCCTTGAGGAGTCTTTCATTAATATCAAGGTATATATAGAGTACAATATTCATCCCTTATACAATAGGAATCCTAAGCCTATACAAAAGAGGAATCCTAAGCCTATACAAAAGAGGAATCCTAAGCCTATACAAAAGAGGAATCCTAGTCTTACCATAATTATATTTACATAATATATGAAAATATTCTAATTATGGGTAGGGAATATATTTACACGTTTACACACCCCCTCGCCGGAGCGGGAGGAGGCCGGACGCCGAGACGGCTCGAAGTCAAGAAATAACCGTCTGCGGGAAGTCCTTTGGTAAATATGGTCTCGCATGCGATAGGATGATGGAACATGTAACACTCGACATGGCCTAACGCAACTTTCTCACGAACGAAGTGTAGGTCTATCTCAATATGCTTGGTTCGCTGATGTTGAACCGGATTATGAGAAAGATAGATGGCAGAGATGTTATCACAATACACAATAGATGTCTGACGCAAAGGACACTGAAGTTCTAACAGTAAATTTCTGAGCCAACAAATCTCAGCTACTACATTTGCAACGCCTCTGTACTCAGCCTCGACATTGGAGCGAGATAGGGTAGCTCGTCGCTTGCGTACCAAGAAATCGATTATCCCCTAAGAAAACACAAAAGCCGGAGGTGGAGCGTCGCGTGTCCGGACACCCTGCCCAATCTGCATCCGTATATGAAAGCAACCTATCTGGTGCAGAGGGGTATAGGTGCAAACCATAATCAAGAGTGCCCTTAATGTATCGAATGATACGCTTAAGAGCAGTGAAATGAGACTCCCTGAGGCATGCATGAATAAGCACACCCGCTGAACAACATAAGCTATGTCTGGCCTGGTGAATGTGAGATACGAAGTGCACCTGCAAGGCTCCTATACAGAGTAGGATCAGATATTGGAGCACCATCCATAGCACTGAGCTTAGATTTGGAATCAACTGGAGTAGGCACCTCTTTGCAGTTCGCCATCTTAGCCCTGTACACAATCTCTTCTGCATACTTACGCCGACACAAGAACATATGATTGGCGGACACCGGTCACCGATATCCCCAAAAAGTAACTCACTTTCCCAAATCGGTCATTGCAAATTCGGACTTGAGCAAGGCAATAATCTCATTTTTCAATCCGTCGGAGGAGGCGGTAAGAACAATATCATCCACGTAAAGTAATAAGTAAGTCGTGCTACTACCTCGATGAAAAATGAAAAGTGATGTATCACTCTTGCTGCATACAAACCCAATTTGCAAGATATACCTGGCAAAGCGATCATACCACGCACGGGGGCCCGCTTCGGCCATATAGTGACTTACGGAGACGGCACACATAGTGAGGAACTGCCGGATGGGTGAACCCCGGTGGCCGATGCATGTAGACCGTCTCTCTCAGATCCCCATGTAAGAATGCATTTTTCACATCAAGCTGATGGATCGGCTAGTGTTTGCCCATGGCTATGCTCAAAACTGTGCGGATGGTAGCCGGTTTGACAAATGGCCGAAAGTCTCACCACAATCAATGCCCTCCCCGCCGATTTGTGCCATTAGCCACAAGACGGGCCTTATACCTCTCAAGATCCCCATTGTCTCCGAACTTGTGACGAAATAGCCACATACAACGAATGACATTCACCCCCTCAGGTCTAGGTACTAGATCCCACGTATGCTGTTTAGTTAAAGCATTGAATTCCTCATACATAGCCGCATTCCAATTAGGGTCTTGTTTGGCCAATTTTGGGTTCTTTGGAAGTGGAGAGATGGTTTGGGCAGACAAGTTGAAATGGACTTTGGGTTTGAAGATTCCATGTTTTGAACGAGTTTCCGTTGGATGGGTAGGGACAGTGGGTGGCGGAGTGGTGTCTGAGACGGGGGGTAAAGTCGGATAAGGAGAGGGTGGGGGCGAAGCCGTCGGAGGTGCCGCGGCTCCTGGATCGAGAGTCGCGGTGCTAGAAGGTTGACAGGCTTCTCTGAAGTTTGGGTGTCGCGGCTCTGACGACAAAATAGAGGATGTGAGTTTTTCGATTATGAGGGGAGAGATGGCAGACTCGTCAAGAAATGAGTAGTCCTGTTTTTGGAATTTTGGAAGATTCGAAAATGGGAATGTAGTCTCGTCGAATGTGACGTGATGAGATATGTGGATCTGACGAGTCGACAAGTCATAGCATAGATAGCCCCTATGGTTCGGCGGGAATCCTAGAAAGACACATGGAGTGGACCTAGGAGCAAGCTTGTGAGGGGCGGTGGAGCTAAGGTTGGGATAGCACAGACAACCAAAAATCCGTAGATGATCATAAGAGGGGATTCTATGGTAGAGGATTTCGGTAGGGGTCATATTGTGAAGAGTGCTAGTAGGGAGAATATTTAGAGTGTATTCGACATTTTAGCAAAGATAGACCCGAAAGGGTGGAGGGAGGGAGGCATGAATCAATAGGGTGCGAATCATATTGTTAATGGTGCGGATGATTCTTTCAGCTTTACCGTTTTGTGGTGAGGTGTGAGGGTAGGAGAAGCGAAAGACCATGCCATTATTGGTACAAAAGCGGTGAAACATAGAGTTATTGAATTCACGACCATTAACGCACTGAAATGATTTTATGCCTTTTCCAAATTGTGTTTGAATGAAATTGCGAAACTCAAGAAATTTGACAAACACTTCCGATTTAAATTTATGAGGGTATAACCAAACGTAGTGTGAAAAATCATCAAGCAACACAAGATAGTATTTATGGCCGAGAGAACTAGGGATAGGAGATGTCCATAAATCGGCATGTATGATATCAAAAGGAGCAAATGTAACACTAGTAGATAATTTAAACGGAAGACGACTATGTTTGCCTAAAGAGCAAGAAACACAATTTTGGGCAAGTTTCCCATTACAAGCAATGAAATTGTTGCCTCTAAGAAAATTAAAAACTGGGACTCTGGATGACCAAGCCTATTATGCCAGTTGAAGAAGAAACGGCCCGCTAGAGTGACGGGAGAGCAAGATCTAGCAAATGAGGTGGAAGTGAATGGATAGAGATCCCCCATGCTATTGCATCTCGTAAGAGGTGTCCCCGTATGAAGATCCTTTACAAGAAAAACCAAAAGGGTCAAAATCCACAGAGACGGCAATTATTACGAGTAAATTGGCGGACGATATGAGGTTCTTAATCATGTGTGGGGCATATAGGGTGTTTTTGAGGGAGAAGGGTGGATGAGGAGGTTGTGTGTATGAGGTACCATAACCCTTAACTGGAATGCGTTGTCCACTACCAACTGTAACATATTGAGGATGCTTTAAACAAAACAGTTTAGGAATAGTACCTGTAGACTGGGTGACGTGAGATGTGGCGCCTGAGTCCATGTACCAAGTATTGTCGAGTTGTTGCATAGATAGGGTCTTCGAACGCCCGACCCAACTCAGTGGGTGTCATGCCGGAGGAGGGCTGCGGGACCTGACCTTGCATGAAGTGGGCCTGCTGTGGGGCTGGAGTGGGGCCTAACAAACCGGGGTAAGAATGTGGATTGTATGGATGCTGGTACTGGAATGGACTTGGTGTCGCGACTCTGAACTGGGGTGCCGCGGCTCTGTACTGGGGCACCGCGGCGCTGTAGATGAACTGCTGAGGAGTCGCGACGCAGTTGTTCTGCGATCTCTGTTGCTGTTGCTGCTGTTGGTTCTGTTGACCGTGACCCTTGCCACGACCACGGCCTCCTCTACCGCCGCGGCCTTTTCCACCCTTGCCGCCGCGGCCCTACCGCTGTTGGGAGTTATCTGGTGGCGTCTGATCTTGGGGTTGCGTGTCGACAGCTAACACTGCCGGGCGTGCTCATCCCCGCTTAGCACGACGGGTTTCTTCGAGCAACAATTGTGAGCGAGCTTTGTTAAAACTCGATAGCGGATCTGCCTGTTGAATAATGGTGGCCAAAGTATCATATTCGCCCTTAATAAGGCCAGAAATCATTTGTAGCACCATTTTATCGTCAGTGACAGGCGTGCCGATGTTGGAGAGTTGATCCGCTAGAAGTTTAAGTCGCTTGCGTACTCGGAGACATTGGAGAAGTTTTCAAGACGTGTTTTGTTGAATTGTTCTTCCAAATACACGGCACGTGTGTGCTTGTTGTCCTGAAAAATTTCCTCCAAACGATTCCACAAGTCAAGGGCTGTGGAGTCAGATTTCATGATAGTAAGGAGCAAATCCTGAGAGATACTACCATATATCCATTGTTTGACGCCGGCGTCGAGACGATGCCAGATAGAATCATCAACCTCCGTTGGGCGCGGAATAGTGTCATCAATATGGTCAAGCACGTTATAGAGACATGCATGATTGCGAAAAAGTTCAACCCAGGGAGAATACTGGTTGTTTTCTTGATCAAGAATAATGAGAATATGGTTCTTGATGTTGGAAACAGTAAGAGCGGGATGAAACGGGGGTGATGACTTTGTGGTGGAATTTGTGGAGGTAGAGGCGTCAGAAAGTGTGGAAGAATCAGGGATAGCCATTTAGAGAAGAGAAGAAAGGAAGAACAAAACCCGAAAACAAGAAGAAAATCCGGGAGGGCCGCAGCGTAGGAGAGGCAAAACTGCTGTGGAAGAGAAAGGTTTTTAGGGTTTTGTTTATTTGGCTCTTGATACCATGTAAGATGATATTAATCTCCCTTGAGGAGTCTTTCATTAATATCAAGGTATATATAGAGTACAATATTCATCCCTTATACAATAGGAATCCTAAGCCTATACAAAAGAGGAATCCTAAGCCTATACAAAAGAGGAATCCTAGTCTTACCATAATTATATTTACACAATATATGAAAATATTCTAATTATGGGTAGGAAATATATTTACACGTTTACATTAGCGTATCAAGAGAAAAACATTTCTTCTTTTTTCTTTTTTTTTTTACTACTACTCATTCTCAAATCCATTGAGACTATACACCAATTAATATGAGTATTATTATAAAAATATAAACTTCATTTATTTATTTTTAAGAGAAATGCAAAGTCCATTACCGACAAGTAAAATTAAAGTGAATGTATAACATATTTATTATCACAAGTTTTAAAAATAAATATTTCCTTTTTAAACCCTATGTTAAGTAAAACTATGTCATTTAAATTGAAACAGAGAAGTATGATTTAAATGATTTGATGAGATGAAAATATATGCCGCACCACTAATTAGCCATGATAAATGCGACACATTTATGTACACATATCATGCATTTAAAAATTTCATATACACACCGAAAGCAAGTAGATTTGATCAATTTTATTGTATACAGTGAAAATTGGCAAGACACGTGGCAAGGTTTAGGTATGAAGTGCGAGGGACGTGGCAGAATTCTGTATCAGATGGAGTTGCATCGGTGTAAGTTCGGATATGAAGGCAAGACCGGGTACTGACCGAACCAACTGACATGGGGTGAAGAATCGGAGAAGCCCAACGTGTACCCGTTCCGGATATGGGGCCAATTGTTACTCATTGTTCTTTAAGAAACCATTATTATCATTTAATTACATTTAATTGGGAAATAATTCTCGAGCATTAATTTCTTGTACTCACAGCTATAAAAAGAGCTCAACTTTCATGTTGGAAGGCATATAATTCCTTCATTTTGTACTTGTACGCTTTGTTCATTACAATCTTAACCAAAAAGTTCTAACTATTGGCTCGAAACCGAAGCAGTTAAGCTTAGGTCCGGACCAATCTGGCTGAAGAAATCCGCCTTGGTTACGAAGTGACAAGCTATATTTCTTACTTATTATTTTTATTTGCTTACTTATTGTTAATTGCTTATTTATTCTTTATTCCAAATCGATCCACGTATTCTTAAAACCACTTACAAATACAACTATACTTTTTTTGGGGGTAAACAGTTTGGCGCTCACCGTGGGGCTAAGGATAATAGTGGTGATTTGTTCAAACTCAAATTTCACTTGTTTCTTATGAGATTTTGTGAAAATAGGTCAGTACTAAGTACTTGCAGAATGGCTAGTGATATCCAAATTGAGGTTAGCAACCACGATGACAACAACAAAGGCGTCAATAGAGCTAACAATGTCAATAACAAAAACAACGGTCCACACGTTAATCCAATAACTGGAGAGCATGGGAATAACCCTGTGATTTCACCATAGGGGTTTAGAAGGTCACGTGAAAAGACATCGGACGATGATGAGGATGTAAATATAAATTTGACTCGAATATTTAACATGCTGAAGGAGCAACATGAGACTATAACTCAGTTGAAGAAAACAAAAGTAGGAGAGCGAGCGCGGCAGATGAGGCTCGTCCCGTCCGCAACAAAGATCCAGGTCGAGATGAGGATCAGGTTGATCAAAATGGAAACGTATCGGGGACTAATGAGTCCTCGGAGGTTCTAAGGTTGCGGGTGGATACTAATAAAAAGAAGGTTGAAACCTACAATTCACATGTAGATCAAATTCCTGGAGCACCTCCGATCTTGAAGGAACCGGACAAGAAAAGATATATCTAGTTGTCATTCCCATTGAATGCAGCTCCAAAGTTGATACCAAAAAGGTACAAAATGCCGTATCTCTCAAAGTATGACGAAACTACGGATCCACAAGAGCATGTGACCTCGTACATTTGTGCGGTGAAGGGCAATGACATGCACCCAGATGAGATTAAATCGGTATTGCTGAAAAAGTTTGGTGAAACACTTTGTAAAAAAGCAATGATATGGTATTCTATGTTGCATGAACATTCTATTAATTCATTTGAAAGGCTTGCAAATGCTTTTATAAAGACGCATGCCATAGAACGGAAGGTCCAAGCGAGAAAAGCGGACATATTCAAAATCGCTCAGAAGAATACGAAGTTGCTACGTGAGTTCATGACAAGGTTTCAAAAGGAGCGAATGCTCCTTCCTCCAGTACCATATGAATGGGCAGCTGAAGCTTTCACCAAGGGATTGAATCCTAGGAGCTCTAGTGTCTCATTCAAGTTAAAGGAGAACTTGTTGGAATTCTCAGTAGTAACGTGGACAGATGTACATAATAGGTACACGTCCAAAATCCGAGTGGAGGATAATCAGCTCGAACTTCCCCAGGACTCAGCAGGTCGAAACAAAAGTTTTGATAAGTCAAAGAGGGTAGTTGAATCGGAAGTAAAGTCTTCAAAAGATAGGTATCAACCTTACGGGCAACCGAAGAGGTCAAATTTCAGATTGGATAGGAGTCGCAACAATCGCAACTTCCCATCGGATAGAGGAGATAGATGTAATGACCGAGGGTCTACCAGTAGGGGTTTGCAATTCAAAAATAATACCGGTAGAGCTTCCTCTAACAGTGTGGAAAGCCCAAGGCTTTTTTAGTATAATTTCAACGTTAGTGCGGCCGAACTTGTTTATGCTATTGGACATATTAATGAGACAAGACTTAGGACAGACCCGACTCAAAGCGATCCCAACTTTATTTGTGATTATCACAAAACTCATGGTCACCGGACGGAAGATTGGCATCGGTTGAGGAATAAAGTGACTCGATTGTTAAAAAATGGCCATTTACGTGAATTTTGTAGTGATCGAGCAAAGGGAAACTACAGAAATAGAGAAGAAAACAAGCAAGCGGTTCCGGTTGAACCCCAACATAACATAAACATGATTATCGAAGGGATGGGTGTTTCGAAGGGATCCATCATGACCGCAAATAAGACACAAATTTTAGTAATTCGAGAGAAGAAATCCAGAGATTACATATCGGAGAAAAAATATCTTTCAACGACAAAAATGTGGAGTGCATCATTCAACCTCACAATGATGCACTGGTAATTTTTGTTTTTATTAATAATTTTAGATTAAATGTATTTTAATTGATCCAGGTAGTTCGGCCAACATCATCCGTGGAAGTTGGTAGATAAATTAGGGTTGTTGGATCAAATTGTACCGGCAACCGAGTTCTAAACGGATGCAACAAGACAAGCGAGACTACGAAGGGAAAAATCACTCTTCCAGTCAATGCAACCGAGACAATTCGGCAAACAAAGTTCTATGTCATTGAAGGCAAAATGAGGTACAACACGCTATTCGGAAGGCCTTCGATACATGACATGAAGATCGTACCTTCAACATTTCACATGATTTTAAAGTTCTCAACTCTAGAGGGAATTAAGAAAATTCAAGGAGAGCAACCGACAACAATGAGGAATTGCTACAAGCGCCAAAAAGGTGAAGGATATGAGTAAAGACAAAGAAGCTAAATAGTAATCACGGGGTTTGGGCCCACCGAGTTCGAATATCGAAGAGGCAGAGAAGATAAATTATGAGAAAGAAGAGGATTACTGTTTCATCTCGAGTTCATTTATGCTGATGGATGATATAGATGCCACGAAATCAACCATAGAGGAACTAGAGCAAGTTATCTTGTTCGTGCACCTACCGAATAGAAAGGTATACCTGGGTACTGGGTTATCCCTGTAGCTCAGGCTTAAATTGATTGAATATTTTAAAGCTAACGCCGATTACTTTTCTTGGTCCCACTTATTAATGACAGGTATTCCACCGGAGATTACGACTCATAAATTAAGTTTGGACTCAAGTTTCCCCCCGGTAAAGCAAAAGATGAGGCAGATGACCGACTTCAAGCACAAATTTGTCACAAAGTAGGTAATAAAGCTTTTAAATATAGGTTTCATCCGGGGGGTAGAATATCCTAAATAGTTAGCAAATGTAGTGGTTCTACCTAAAAAGGCAATAAATTGAGAATGTGCATAGATTTTAATAAAGCATGTCCAAAAAATTCTTTTTCTTTGCCGCACATCGATCAAATGATTGATTCTACGGCAGGACATGAGATGCTGATTTTTCTTGATGCATACTCCGGGTGCAACTAAATCAGGATGAATCCGGAAAATCAAGACAAAACCTATTTTATAACTAGGTACAGGACTTACTGCTATAAAATAATGCCATTTGGTTTAAAAAATGCTGGAGCAACATATCAACGCCTAGTTTATCGCATGTTCGGGGATCAAATAGGTAACACAATGAAGGTTTATATTGATGACATGCTAGTTATGTCCCTGGAAATAGATGACCATTTGAAGCATTTGCATGAAATATTTGACATACTCTGAAAGTACAATATGAAGCTAAATCCTGAGAAATGCGCTTTTGGAGTTGGGTCAAGAAAGTTTCTAGGTTTCTTGTTTCGAACCGAGGAATAAAGATCAATCTGGACAAGATCAAAACTATTGAAGAAATTCTGGAGATACTTGAAGATGTGAAGGCAGTGCAAAGACTCATCGGAAGGATATCTTCTCTGAGTAGGTTTATCTCTTGGTCTTCAGAGAAAAGTCATCGGTTCTTCTCTTCGTTAAAAAAGAAGAATGACTTCAAGTGGACACCAGAGTGTCAGCTTGTTCTGAGGAATTTAAAAAATTACTTGTCTAGTCCGCCGTTACTGCATAAACCAAAGGCAGATGAGCAGTTATTCCAGTATCTAGCAGTGTCCAAGGTGGCTGTAAGTTCCATTTTGGTTCGAGAAGAGAAATTCTATCTATTACGTAAGTAGAAAACTAGCTAGTGCAGAAACTAGGTATCCTCATTTAGAAAAATTGGCATTAGCATTAATAATGGCTGCTAGAAAATGAGACCATATTTTCAATGTCACCATATATGTGTGGTAACAACTTATCCACTAAAGAATGTAATGCATAAACCGAAATTGTCTGGCAGGTTAGCCAAATGGACGGTAGAAATTAGTGGGTATGACATAGAATATAAGACAAGAATAGCTATAAAGTCTCAGGGTTTTAGTGGATTTCGTAGCAAACTTTACACCCAGAATGATTCCCGAGGTTGAAAGAGAACTTATATTAACCTCGGGAATAATGTCAAGGTTCTAGACCTTTTACACGGACGGAGCTTCAAACGTGAAGTGGTCTGAGTTCGGGGTAGTGCTTAAGACACCTGTGAGAGATGTTATTATACAGTCAATAAGAATTATTAAATTGACTAACAATGAAGCCTAGTATGAGGCTATGATTGCAAGTTTATAATTGACAAGGAGACTAGGAGCAGAGGTCATCGAAGCAAAATGTGATTCGTTTCTGGTTGTTAATCAAGTGAACGGTGTGTTCAAAGTGAAAGTAGAAAGAATGCAAAAATACTTAGAGAAAATTGAAGTGTTATTGCATCAGTTCAAAGAATGGACCATGGAACATGCTTCTCGAGAGCAAAATAATAAGGCTGATGCATCGGCAAATTTGGGGTCATCTGTGGAAGCTGAGGTGTTTAACTCCGGAATAGTTGTGCAACTAGTAAATTCTGCAATTGATGATGGCCATGTCGAGGTGAATACAACAATATTGACTTACGACTGGCACCATAAATACATTGAGTACCTTCGAGATAAAAAGTTGCCTACGGATTCGAAGGAGTCAAGGGCTCATCAAACGAAGGCGGCTAGGTTTTGCTTGATCGATGGCCAGTTGTATCGAAGGTCCTTTTATGGTCCTTTAGCATGATGTTTAGGACTCAAGGAGACTGATTATGTGATGCGTGAGGTTCATGAGGGGACTTGTGGCAATCACTCAGGAGCAGAGTTATTGGTTCGAAAACTAATTAGGGTCGGATACTATTGGTCCCATATGGAAAAAGACACAAAGAACTTTATCTGAAAGTGTGATGAATTCCAAAGGCATGCACCAATGATTCACCAACCGACATAATTAATGTATCCAGTTTTGTCACCGTGGTCATTCATGAAGTGTAGGATGGATATTGTGAGGCCACTCCCATGGACACTAAAAAGGTACATTTTATTTTATTTATGATTGACTATTTTTCTAAGTGGGTTGAAGCAAAGGCCTTCAAGAAGGTTAGAGAGAAGTAAGTCATCAATTTTATTTGGGACCACATCACTTGTCGATTCGGCATACCAATGGAGATCACTTGCGATAATGGTCGTCAGTTTGTTGGAAATAAGGTTAAGGGTTTTTTTGAAGGATTGAAAATCAAGAAGATAGTGTCGACTCCATATCACCCGAGTGCAAATGGACAAGCGAAGTCAACAAACAAAACAATCATTCAGAACTTGAGGAAAAGACTAAAAATGTCGAAAGGCAAGTGTTGAGAAAATTTATCAGAGGTGTTGTGGGCATACAGAACAACACCAAAATCCAACATCGGGAAAACACTGTTTTCTTTTGTTTACGATGCAAAAGCGTTAATTTCAGTGGAAGTAAGTGAGCTGAGCTTAAGGTTTACCCTTGCAACCGAAGAATTGAACAACGAAGCTATGGCCGTCAAGTTTGACTTAGCGGATAAACATCGTGAGTTAACATTGGTACGGTTATTGGATCAAAAACAAAGGATGGGAAGATACTACAACCGCAAGACTAATCTTAGGCACTTTCAAGTAGGGGACTTGGTTCTACGAAAAGTAACCTTCAACACCAAAAATCCCAATAAAGGGAAATTGGGCCTAATTTGAGAAAGTCCCTACAAAGTGCCAGGAATAATCGGTAAGGCTCGTACTAGTTGGAAGCCGAAGATGGTCAGAAATTGCAAAAACAACTGGAACATTGCTCATTTGAATAGATATTATTGCTAATTTATGTCGGAGTAGTCATGCAAAGACCGTAGTTAGAGTTAGGTCTGAAAACAAGTATTGCACTTTTTCCCCTTATCGTGGTTTTTATCCTGAAAGGATTTTTCCGGCAAGGCTTTTAATGAGGCAACAATGTAAAACATGTTACTAAGTAGTTGAAGACCGGAAAATGACACTGAGGACTGGGGACTACCCGATAGTGAATGGCAAATACTGTTTGAATTCTCATGCTTCGAATACAAATACTAGGGGATTGCCATACCCACTGGTAAAGAAGTTCATAATAAGAATTCAAAGCTTTTTCATAATGGAGAAAGTCGAAGTTTTTTCAAGTTTTTAGGATTGTGAACATTTGTAAGGGTTAAAAGATCGAATAAATCTTGCCCAAGTAGTGTTAATGTTACGACAAATCATCTAAAGGCAAAAAGATCGAATGAATCTTGCCCATTTATTTGATCGAAGCAAATTTTTGAATGAAAGTACACTTTATCCGAACTTTGCCTTGAAAGTTTATCTACATATGCTTGTCTCCAGACAATTGATGAAGCCATTAGGCTCACCAGCTAAGAAATTTGTTAAATCCTTAACTGGGGACTGTCGTCATCAAAACATTTAGAACAAAATTAAGTAGTGTTCCAAAAGCATGCTTCTAAGACACCAGATCAAATGAATCAAGCCTATTCTTAAAGACACTTGAGTTGTCTAAAAGTTGGGAATAAGTGAAGTTCTAACATTCATGCCCGAAATGAATAAGAGACGTCTTATTCATAATCATAAGAATAAGGTCCTTATATTCAGTCATTAAATGAATTAAAACCAGAAGGAATTGGCCGATATGAAGTAAACTAAAGTAAAAGTTTATATTAAAAAATCGATTAAGCTATTTTTAAGACCGAGAGAACTTTCATCCGGGTCAACACAAACTAAGTGATGGTTTATTTAAGTAAAACTCTGAAGTCAG
Source organism: Anisodus tanguticus (assembly GCA_034509755.1). Classification (NCBI taxonomy): domain Eukaryota; kingdom Viridiplantae; phylum Streptophyta; class Magnoliopsida; order Solanales; family Solanaceae; genus Anisodus; species Anisodus tanguticus. Next base: position 36,327,602 of record CM067548.1, on the reverse strand, counting down.
AGGAAATTAGCCCGAAATTGGGTTAAATATTTATTTAGCTAAGTTATTGAAAATAAGAAAAGAATAACGAATGCGAAAAGATAGAAAACTTATAATTGAGACAAAAGAGAAATTGAAACATATTCATTCATAAATAGAGCGGGGAAAATGGCCATAGCAAAGTGATATAAAAGGAAAATATACAAAGCCACGAAGGCCAGCAGGTTAGTCAGATTCGGACCTAGAGTCTTCAGGCTCTTCCTCGGTGCTATCACTATTCAACCGACAGAATGTTTCATCTTCAACAACCTTAGCCTCAGCAATCTTAGCATCCAAGTCCTCGATCCCATCACGAGTTGCTCCAAGGTAAACCTCTGGACATTTCAAGTAATGTGCTCAGTCTCAAGCTCTGTTCGAGCTTTTTCAGCATCTACTTTGGTGAGAGCCTGATCTCGTTCGACCATTGATTGGTTCAGTTGATCCAAAGTCTTAATGTTACCCCGGGAAACGGTTACAAGCTCATCTTTCAACTGATCGATAATTTGAGCTTGTTGAATGGCTTGATCTTGAGACTCTTTCAAATAAGCTAGTTTTGCATCTCATTCCATATCGATATCGGTAACTCAGTGTTGAGGCAATCGACCTCGGTATTGAGGTATTCTTCTTTTAGTGCTCGATAGTGTTAGACCTCTTCTTGCTCTTCGAGTTTTGGGTAAGGGATTGAACATTTTCATATAGCCTCTCATTCTCTTCGTCCAAGGCTTCATTTTCATCACTGATAAGTTCAAGGTCATTCATGGCTTGGAGGTAGTCACCTTTGACCCGGTCCAATTAAGCCTTGATAGCAGGCAAGTCACTGGCTTGCAGCAATTGAACTTCTTTTTATTGAAGAACCCCTTTGAGATGTTGGATCTCTTTCTCTTGGGCATCCATCTGGCCTATGAGGTCTTCATTTTCTTCAAGGTATCGGAGGAAGCCCTCACTAACCAAAACAGACGATTGTAAAAGGATGCGCCGAGCAAAGGTTAGTATATAAAAGTGGCAAGAATAAAAGCAAATAAGGAAGGAAAATACATACCCGATTGGAAGCATGTATGCCTTCATTAAAGAGGCACTGGCACGAAATATTCTCTATTTTTTTCCTTATCAGACTCTGAGATCAGAGGCCTAATGTAGCTCGCAACCCTGCCCGGTCGATATAAAATGTTTGTATCTTTAGGGAAAGAGAGAGTTACAGTTCTCATTTTCCTCGAATTCACATTCGGGGCCGGGAAGACACTCACAAGGTTGGATCGGGAGGTGGCAAGGTTCATTAGTGTTCAGAGTGATTTAAAAAATCTTTAGGGAATGGTTAGGTGAGAAAACTCGGAGGTATTCAATGGCAGAACCGGGCTAACAGAAGTTCCGGCCTCGTTAAAGAGACGTTCAAAGTCTTCCTTCCCAAAGGTGGAGGCCGATTGAGATGATGGAGGGGAAGTTGAAATTCTTGGTTTCTTTGCCAACGGCTCCTCATATATGACTTAATTTTCATCCTCAATGATGATAAGAACTGGATCGACAGCTGGTGGCATGGTGGTAGAAATTGGTGCGGCATCAGATGATGACACAACAACTTCAGTGGCAATATTTCTCTAACTTCGATAGTAGTGTCTTCTACCGAGGTGGTTGTATAAGTCCTCACCCAAACGTTATCTGGGGAGATGCTAGTGTTTTGAGCCCCGGAAGGGCCACTCGCTTTTGCAACCCTTTTGCACTTTGAGGTGGTCGAGGGCGACTTCGTAGGCTTTAAGGATTTAGATTTTGTGGATTTTTTGTTCTTCGATACCTCGATGATACGATGAACTGATGCGGCTGGGTCGAGTACCGAATTGGGATGAGCCGGAGCTACCACAAGATTGGTCTTTGGGGTTGAAGTGCCCTTTGGAAAACCTGGGTGTTTAAAAAAAGAAATAAAAATGTGAACTAAAAATAATAGTGAACAAAGGAGGTCGGAAGATACTAACCATGGTTCTAAGCTTTCCATCAGTTTTTGGAGAGAACTTTCCATGTCTATTTTTTGTGCGAAAGAGTGCTTATAATTTTTTTGACCCATGTGTGCAGGTCCTCAGTATGGGCTACAGTCCATTAGACAACTGAAAAGGTGGCAACAAAAAGCTTATGGCAAGTCATCCAAATTGTAGTTTAAACGCAAGAAAGGGGAAAAGGTTTTGATACTTCCAGTGCAAATTCTATTTCTTCGGAAAAGACATGAACCTTTCCGCCTTTATAGTCATTACTTCATTCACTTTTATCCATTTCATTGTCGCTTCTCTTTCCGTTGCTAACATACCTACCTCTGCCATACCATTTCCTCATGTCATTTTATTTATATTAAATAGATATTCCGTCTTCCTTCACTCATTCCCTAGTCATCCTCGGGTTCTCGCCATCTTCGGTTTCGATAACTATTCTTATCTTGAGGTTTCTGGAATTATGACCCATTTTTCGGTAAATTTGAAGGTCTCTTCACTTCGTCGTTGGTAACATGTTTGGTTTATTAACATTTCAACAAGTAACTTCCCACAGTCTACAATATAATTTCTTTATAACTAAGCAAACATCTTATGCTGCCTTCTATTACCATGGGTATTGACCCTTGTAACTCGAGGTCACTATTATGGGTGCGTCATTTTACGCATTCTTGTTAAATGTTTCTGTAACCAACTTTAATACGACTTATTTGAATTGATTCATCCTTATTGGTAATGTTATGGGGTCATCCCACGCTCGCGAGCAAAGTATAGCCATTTGGATCGCGTGTTGTAAGATACCTTCTTGTTTATGTCAATGAGATCCATTGTGAGACAGTAAGTTCTCATAATCTCCCTTAACCTTCCGATAAAACTTTCTTTATCTCATCTTCATAGTTTATCTTCATTGTATTATATCCCTCCACCATACTTGGGCTTTCGTAAGATCATCGGGGTGACGTAATATCGTAAAATCGGGATTCACCTAGCGTAATCATTTAGAAGAATGACTAACCAAAGGGAGCTTTTTCCGACGTCGATATTTCCTAATTCGGGAAGCTAGATCATATGATCAGTATATTCGGTCAATATTTGGCTATTAGAATCTCATTGTAGGTACTTAGCCTCAACGTATTCATCTTTACCACTTAACATCTACTTGTCCCTGTCTTCTATTTTACTTGACTATGAACTATGTCATATTACCATACTTTTACTGTGCGACTCTCAATGTGCTCTTCATATTTGCTGAAGTATTCCGCTTACATTGATATCACTTCTTTGCTATCCATCTCCTTTCTTATCTTGGTTCAAGTAGACATCCTCGTTCTTATAACTTCCTCTTCTTTAGTTGGCCTTATCTCCTAGGCACTTATATTTCTGCTTTACTTCAAATAAAATCTTTTCTGAAGGAAACAATTACCTTACACACAAGATATTCAATACTTGGCCCTCGATGCGTCAAGATTATAAAAAAATCATATTCGTTTCACAATTTCTAGGTACGTCAGATATACATAGTCCAAAGGAGTAGCTTTGACATAGCTGTACTATCTTCCCCGAATTATCCATCCAAGGACCAGTCTAACCTCTATTAAGCCCCAATCTTTATAGGTCCTTCTTACTGCGGTTTTGTCCTTATGAAAAGTGGGGTAACAATACTCATTTTACTTTATCGGAACGTCAAGGTAATTTTTAGAGATTTAACTAGCTATTATCTTCACAAAAGTACGGTACTACAAGGTAACTTTTAGAGATTTAACTTATAATATATACTAATAGTGAATTTTTTCTTTAAATATGTTCCTTCTTATATTTTGCCGGCCTTGTCTTATGAATCATTATACGTAATTATATTTTAAGCGACCTAATAATATAAAAATTCTTTTACCTAATATATACGTTAAACTCTACTTTTAAAAATATCAAAGTTTGACAAGTCCTTCACTTTCTTCCTATATAGAGTAGTATTATTCATAGCTGGCAGAAAAAAATGAAAACATTGTTCTTTGCCAACTTTTTCTCGTATTCATAATGATAGGCTGGTTTTTTTCCCGCTCTTCAATCGGTTGAGTCAATGGCGCTGACAGTGGTCTGAAATTGACCTTACATACTTATGGATTTGTAGTTCTTGACTAAGTTAAATTAATCTGAATACATACTAGAGAATCTTAACCACCTACTAGGAACAAACTTACGAATAATCCAATAAAAATTGGTGTATTACCCCTGGAAAAAAAATTGTGCCACCGTCTAATTTGAAAAAACCTAGATTCCTTACGAGAAGGCGAGAGGAAAGATCTTGAAGCCATTATACGGGGACAGCTCAAACAAGGAGTCTTGTTTTAAAGTTTAAACTAGCTAGGTAACCAAAATTTATATGAAAGACATTTGTTTTATATTTATCATTTTGATTTAAACGTTCTGGGCGAATTATTATTTTCCTTACTTGACGTGGTATCACATGTTGAGAATATAATTAAGAATATAAAAAGTATGCTCTTTCTAATAGCTCAAGATTTTAAATGAGATGGTTACATAATTAACATAGTACAGAGCAGATAAATGTAGTGGGATCAAATCTCATCGTCACTCATTATAAAAAAAAATCGGCGTGCTTAGCCCATGAAAAAAGAATCAGACCCTGTTGAGAATACAATTAAATATTAAAAGTATGCTCTCTCTAATAGCTTAAGCTTTTAGATGAGATGTTCATATACTTCAATATGGTATCAGAGCCAAATAGAAGTCTTGCGATCAAATCTCACCACCACACATTATCAAAAAGAAATTTTCACGTGCTTGACCCATGAAAAAATAAGCAGGCTCGCACGTGAGGGGCGTGTTGAGAATACAATTAAATATTAAAAGTATGTTCTCTCTAACAACTTAAGCTTTTAGATGAGATGATTCATTTCTTTACATGGTATCAGAGTCAGACCCATCCCAATTCATTCTTACCCAATGTTGGCCCCTCATCATATATTGTCCACGCCCTAGATATTCAGTCCTAGGCGTGCGCGGGGGTGTTGATTCTCCAACATAGGTTGTGGATGAGAATTTGGACTTCTTATATGGACTTGGCCAATCCTCCCTTCATGACTAGCTTTGGGGTTGAGTGAGGTCCATGATCCATTTCTTTACATTGTATCAAAGTCAGGCCCACCGAATTATTAGTTCATCGATCTTGAGCCCCCATATTATATTGTCTACACTCCAGTTAACAAGGTATGGATGTGCGGGAGAGTGTTAAGAGCCTCACATCGGATATGAGATGAGTAATTGATCTCCTTATATAGACTTGGACAATCCTCACCGTATGAACTAGTTTTTGAGGTTGATTTAGGCTCATGATCCATTTATTTATATGCCCGCACGTGCGAGACGTGTTCAGAATATAATTCAAAAATAAAAAGTGTTTTGTCTCTAATAGCAGTAGAGTTTTAAATTTAACATAGCACAATATATCTTAATAAAGTGACCACTAAATTCAAGAAACTTGTTTACAAAAGAACATATATAATTCTAGCTAGGCTTTCACAAATTGAATCACAAGACCACAGAGTATTAGAAATTTAATATCTTAACCAGTTTTCGCCAACTAATAGAATAAATCCAATTAAAGTTGGTTATAATCCATGGAAAATTTGTACATGTGCAGCGTCTAAATTTGAACAAAACTAGCGATCCATGAGAAAGGGGAGAGAAAAAGAAAGAAAAAGGCAAAGCACGAGAACAATAAGAATGTCTTGTTTTCTTGCATGGTTTGATTATTTTCATTCACTTTCTCTTTTTGAATAGGAAAAAAGTTTTGGCCGCTATACTTTAGGACATAGTAGTACAAAACATTCAACTCATTGGGATCTTTAAAAAAAAAGCTCTTAATTCAAAAGACTGCTTGGACTAAAACAAGATTGGACAATCTGTTTTCTTCATTACGACTAGAGGCAAATACCGTAAACAAACAGCTAATACCCGGACGAAATGGGTCAAATTAAATTGCTTCAATTTTCTATCACATGTCAAATTGACAACTAGTACTAAAATGTCATTTTGTCTTCCTTTTTAAGCTATATGGTCTTATCTAGTTTAATTTTTTGTTGGTCGAGTCCAATATTTTGATATCCTGATCATTCCAGTTTTTATTGTTGTAATTTATGAATTAGGACCAATTTATGATATTGTTATTATATAATTATATTCATCAGATAATGGAATGATTTAGCTACTCTAAACTCACAAAGTTCGTATTAGTATACGAAGGAAAAATGTAACTATCTCACTGTATGCATCAAACTATTTTAATTTATCAAAGTTAAGTGATAAATATACATATTAATTAACCGTAATTACTCAATAAATCTTATGTAAAAGACATACATGTCATGCGTTATTGCATTGGTATTTACATCGATACAGTAAATATTCTTTTGTAATAGGGTGTGTTTGATATAAGCTAACTGAAAACATGATGGATAAATGATACTACTAGATTCACTAGGACAAGATCTTTAGTTGTGGGAATGATATGAAATATTTTGTTATACAGAAAATTAATTCCTGCATAAATTTGTGCAACATTTGGTAAGCCCTGTTAAATGATAACTTTATTAAGTTATACGAGAATCTATATATTATTTTATGTGAGATAAATATGAAATAAGAATATGAGTATTATTAATATGGTGATTAAAATATATAAAGATAAAAATTCCCTTAAGTATGTTATCAATAAATGTATAACAATACCGTCATTTTTAATCATTGTATAGCAATTCTTGGCTTCCTGCATTAATATTCACCCATAGAAATTCCTTTATTATTATTCTCCGTATAAATTATAATCCTCGCATAACTAGTAGGAGGACAAAACGAAATTTGGTATGCGATTGTCAATGAACAATTTTTATGGAGGGATTATTTTTTCTAGTTCCTCTAACCAAACATAGTATTATATCATATGCAAAATTTTGTGCATGCTGTGATTTTTATCCCAATATTTCTCGCCCAAATTTTCTTTTTGTGTTTCATCGACAACTACAAGCTCTTTGATTGACTTTACCCTATTCTTATGTTTCTTCAAAGGTCCCGAATTATATTATTATTTCTTCATATGGAAAAATAACAAGGAAGACGAGAAGCAGTGGCAGTCAGCAGATGCAGGTAACAATTTGTCTGGTTGTGACATTTATTATTAGAACTTATTAATTGTTATTAAGTGGTTCCCATGTCAAAGTTAAAAGACACTCAACACCTTTTTATTCTTCTCACTGTCCAAAAACCCATATTGTATGGTCTCCTTTGTTGGGATTTTTTGCTCTATGGTACTTTATAAAGCAGTACGGGAAGTATATAACTATTACAAGTATTCAAAAGGATAAACAGAGATTCAATAATTCAACATGAAATCTGAAAATTACAATCGTTACAGAAGAAAAACGGAAAATTCCAGTTTTGTAGAAGACGGAAAAATAGAAACTGTTTTTGCTGAGTCGAGTGTGGCACTCTGTCCTTAAGACAATATTGCCCCGTATGTATCCTTTATACGTCCTGGACAATTTGTCTCCCAAGATAAAACAGCAATGGAACCCTTGAGCAAAGGAAACTCAAGAGCTACCGTGAAGAATATTGAATAACGAAATGATGCTTGGAAGTTGTAGGAAGAAGATTTTTTTCTGGTTGTGTATTTTCGTGCATATCAAGTGTGCTCAACAATGGTGTAAGGGGGTGTTTATATAGGTGAGGAATGGACTGATTTACTCGCCTCCATAACAGCCCAAATAATGGCCATTATGGAGGTAGTAAAGCCACCAACATAAATGGGAGAAAGACCAACGGATTTGGCCATTATAGGAGGAGTAATTCACCAAAATAAATGGCTGAATTGAGTGCTTGGCAAGCTGCTTTGACCGTCCGTTACGGAAACTTGAGGGACCAAACTGTACATCTTGAAACTTCGGGGACCAAACTCGTACATCCGGAAACTTCGGGATCAATCTGTACTTCTGGAAACTTCTGGGATCAATCTGTACTTCTGGCAAAGTTCTCTGGCCCAAAAAGATAATATCAGAAGGCCCACAGCCCACGACCCACGACCCGTGACCCGTGACCCGAGAACCCGAGAACCCGAGAACCCGGAACTCAGAACTCGGAACCGGAACCGGAACGGACGGGCGGGCGGCGGCGGCGCACGTGTGGTCTTTCCTCGAACCGAAGCACATCTAGGTCCTCCCTCCTTTAAACACATGGGATACCCCTTGGGGTCCCAAACCCCAAACCAATTTCGAATCTTATATACACAACAATTCTTTCTTCCTCTACCGATGAGGGAGAATTACACACAATACCACACTTTCCATGCTTCAAACACCTTACTTCGTGAACCAATATCTCTTTCATTTCTCAATGAAATTTGACGATTCTTTGCCCTACGGTTATCTACGTACTTAGTAGATCATGCATGTGTGAAGAACCGGATTCTCCAACATACGTTACACTAGTGTTTAAGCCGTTAAAGTTGGTCGGTCGCAACTCCCGCCAAAGGCAAATTTCCAACAATCCCCTCTTGAAAGAGATTTTGGCGCACTCACATGGTGTCTTTTCATTTCCAAAGCAATATTTCAAATGGACCGATGTTGCATAAGGAGAGGTAGCCTCGGCTTTGAACCTTCCATAGTTGAATACCATCGGACTTACTTACTTGCGCGGTGAACGTGATGTCTTGAACCGTCGTGTTTAGTGTAAGCCAAGACAACGGTACCAACACAACAAATTCCCTTACTCTCTTCTTCGTAATGTTTTGTCCGTTTTGGCCATGGACAACGTCTTGGATTCTTAAGTGCGTTCAATTTGAGGCGGCCGTCCTCGCACTTAAATAGGTGGTCTCCTACAAGGTATCCTGCTATACCCCACTTCACAAGTGTTAGGAACCATTAAAAGTTTCCCAAAGACCTAACCTTAACTGTTGAAGATCATTACAGGTTTTGAAAACTTAACCTTTACCCATACTGCAGATAGCACTTAACGTCTATCGCGGGAACGACTTTGGATTTGGTGTTTCTTTTCGAAATCACTATCCGAAGTGCTCATGCTTCCGCCGAAGCGATCAACCGAACCTTTACAACTTAGTTTTCCCATTGAACCAAATTACGGGATCTCCAGGTTCGTAAGGTTGGGTTTCCACCGTATTGGTCCGTATATTTTGGGTTTTAAGCCCATTCCCCTAGACAGGCAGAGAACACTTGATCTCTCGGGTAGTCCCTTAGTTTGTAAACAAGGAAGTGACACCCGTGATGATCAACTGCCATACGGTCTTATGTCTCCGACAGCGATCCCGACGATATGTCCGTACGCCGTCATCCGTGTCCTTCCTAAAGCCGACCGGCTAGCCACGGTGTAGAAGCTGCCGAAGGCACGGGTTTCTCCCAATAAGGGACGTCCTTTAATGAGTCGTGAAGTTACTCAACTTTTTTCATGCTTTGTATAAAGCGATAAACTCCGATACCATCATGAATCGGTCGATGCAAGTTTGCTTAGAGGATTTTATAAGAACCACCATATACATTTACTTGTGGCTTTGGTGTTCTTCGGATCGATGTCCGGTTGCATCACGGTGTTCTCTCGTAACCGCCGGACATCCAAAATACTATAATCCGTAGATAAGCGAATAATTCAGATATCGTCATATCCGACTTAACGTCTTCTATTGATCATGTATTAAGATCATCAGTGAACCTTAGTTCAACTAATATGTTTGTAGGACGATACCAGGTCGGTTGTAGTGTGTACAATACATTGAACTACACGTGACTTTGTGCATATCACTCCTTGTCTATGGGTGCACCATGATTCCGATCGTTCTATGATTCATATCCATTGGTGGCTTCAACGAGACTCGTCAACTATTGACCAGATCCGTTAGATGTCTTAGAAATCCAATTCCTAAGAAGTCATCTCGTGATACACATATCTTTCATATCGAGACATTGTTTCAATATGATTTTCACTCTCGACCGTTGGTTTTCCAACTGTTGGCTTTCTAACTTCGAGTCAATGTTTCGTGATCGTATTCATTGTTTCGTTTTATCTGAGACTTTCGGACCAAAATGTTAACATTTCGGGACCAAAATGAAAGTTCGAAGGAAGCCCAATAGTTCAACAAACCAATTCGATCCTCTTCTTCCAACTCTCCGGTAGGGAAGGTCGTTTCAACACCCATGCCCCGTAAGACTACAATGGCCCTGGATGTGAAACCACTCACGAGGGAGCACTTTTTACAACCCAAAGGTTCATTTCCGGAGGAAGATTAACCATTACACACGTATGGTTCTATATATGGAATCTATTTCTCCCTTTAGCTTCTTTCCAAAGCAAAGCTTTTGGAGATAACAATTATTTGTTAATTGTCCATGGTTCGTTCTCAACCATACAAGCTAGAAGGACTGGAACAAGTCTTTGTCCCCTCTTTGCTCCGTCTTGGTTCAACATCTAGAATCTCGAGTTCTGCGATCCGGAATATTAAGTTCCGGATAGACAAAGAACTTTCGAGTCCCGAAGATACGGAACGTCTAGTTCCGGACGAATCGAGCTCTCACGGGTTCTTGTTAACCTTGAGCAATTACTCATTTTTCCTTTTCCAAGGAAGGTTATCTCCAAAGAATTCAAGATTCTTTGACGCCAAGAGGCGATCAATACTACTCGTTATTTGCGGATCCGGTGGATATGCAATCTACAGTCTTAGGTCGAACTTGACCTGTTTTGGTAGCCCATCTTTTACCAAGCTACCCCACACAATTTGGGCGTACGACTTCGCGCTTGGCTAACACCGTTAGACTGAGGTGAGAAATGAACATTCGTTTAATGAACGATGCTTCACATTCTCCCCCTCTATCACTACAAATTTCTCAATCCGTAGGCTTAGTTGATTTTCAACTTCTGCTTTGTAGGCTTCAACAACTTCATCTTTGCTTTTCAATAAATAAAGGATTCCATACGTTGTACCATCATCAATGAAGATCACAACGTACTTGTCTCCCCCCTCTATTTTGTATAAACTTCAAATCACCTAAGTAGGTGTGACTAAGTTCTAGAGGAGCGGTGCTTCTTTCGCTATTCCCTTGACGGAATTTGGAAAGGTGATTTTGCCTCTTCGTCTACCTCACATTCATTTTGAGGGTTTATGTCGACGAGTAGCAACAATCTCAACATCGTTAGCTTTTGAATGACTTGCTATTTAACGTGTCTTAATCTATGATGTCATAGATGCACGGATTACAATATATCATTCATTTGGCTATAGACATATTGTACCACTCTTAGTTATTACGGACTGTTGGACTAGTCTCAAATCGATTTGACCAACAACGTCCTTTAACCAAGTTAGGAACATGTATCACCTCTTTTAGAGTGATCTCATTCCTTGAAGTCCTATTGAGGACAACCTCTCCACCCCTTTGATTTTAGAGGTGGCGTTGCTTCACATGAACAACCTTTTGCCCGTGGTTAGGGCGTAACCGGATCATATGTGATCTCGATACTCGGGTCCACTCTAGTTGCTTTGGCGGTCGAGTGTCCAATTTCTTTACTTGCCTTTATTTAGGCCTTCGGATCATTTAGGACACGGAAACTCGGCCCACCTTACTAGGTGTCCATTACTTTTCCTATGAAATGAATTCTGGCACCACTCCAGTCGCCCGGAGGCTTTATATGACTGAGTGTCCAATATCATCATATCAAAGGAATTTTTGGCCCACTCCAGTCGCCCGGAGGCTTTTTATGACTGAGTGTCCAATATCATCCTATGAAGGATCTTCTGCCAAATAGTATGACAGGCTCAACGTCTTTAGCTTTTAGTCTTCTTCCGTTATGATTGGTGCCCAGATAATTTTTGGCGCTTACTTAAGAGTGGTAAGAGTTTTCGCACAGTTAGTGGATCTTTCTCCATTGTATGTGCAACATACTTTACACACTTTTAATTATTACACTTAAAAGAATGGATCTTTTTAAGTCGTTTACCAAATCCAATCTTTAAACGGGAAAGAAGATGAGATTAAACTTCTAATTTGTTAAAGCGTAAGGAATATAAATTATTTTCATATTCCTCCTTACTTTAATCTATTTTTTTTTTAATCAGACATCATTTAATCTTTATTCTTGACAAGTAAGAAAAATACTTATCATTTAATCCTTATTCGTGACAAGTAAGAAAAATACTTATCCCAATTTCGGATTCTGGCTCACTTCAGTCACTTCATCAGACTGAGTGTCCATTTCCTTCTCACCATTATTCGGATCCTTTGTCTGGGACAGATATAGGCCTTCTGCTACAAGATAGAATAACATCTTCACTCTTCTCCTCTTGTCTCAGTTGACATCCTCGAGCTCTCGTGAGCGCTTGTTCCCACCGCCTTGGTAGCGGTGACACCATGAACACGTTCATCATCATCACTCTCTTCTACCAGAAAACCATTTCCATATCCAGATTTTGTCACACAACTTTTGACCGACATCTTTCGAACACTAATAGTAATACAATACAGATATTGTCTTAACTTGTTGGGAGTTTTTGCTCTATGGTACTTTATAAAGCAGTACGGGAAGTATATAACTATTACAAGTATTCAAAAGGATAAACAGAGATTCAATAATTCAACATGAAATCTGAAAATTACAATCGTTACAGAAGAAAAACTGAAAATTCCAGTTTTGTAGAAGACGGAAAAATAGAAACTGTTTTTGCTGAGTCGAGTGTGGCACTCTGTCCTTAAGACAATATTGCCCCGTATGTATCCTTTATACGTCCTGGACAATTTGTCTCCCAAGATAAAACAGCAATGGAACCCTTGAGCAAAGGAAACTCAAGAGCTACTGTGAAGAATATTGAATAACGAAATGATGCTTGGAAGTTGTAGGAAGAAGATTTTTTTCTGGTTGTGTATTTTCGTGCATATCAAGTGTGCTCAACAATGGTGTAAGGGGGTGTTTATATAGGTGAGGAATGGACTGATTTACTGCCTCCATAACAGCCAAATAATGGCCATTATGGAGGTAGTAAAGCCACCAACATAAATGGGAGAAAGACCAACGGATTTGGCCATTATAGGAGGAGTAATTCACCAAAATAAATGGTGAATTGAGTGCTTGGCAAATCGCTTTGACCGTCCCGTATTCTCGAAACTTGAGGGACCAAACTGTACATCTTGAAACTTCAGGGATCAATCTGTACTTCGGGCAAAGTTCTCTGGCCCAAAAAGATAATATCAAAAGGCCCACAGCCCACAGCCCACAGCCCACGACCCGAGAACCCGAGAACCAGAGAACCCGAGAACCCGAGAACCCGGAACCCGGAACCCGGAACCCGGAACCCGGAACCCGGAACCCGGAACCCGGAACTCGGAACTCGGAACCGGAACCGGAACGGACGGGCGGGCGGGCGGCGGCGGCGCGCTTGTGGTCTTTCCTCGAACCGAAGCACATCTAGGTCCTCCCTCCTTTAAACATATGGGATACCCCTTGGGGTCCCAAACCCCAAACCAATTTCGAATCTTATATACACAACAATTCTTTCTTCCTCTACCGATGAGGGAGAATTACACACAATACCACACTTTCCATTCTTCAAACACCTTACTTCGTGAACCAATATCTCTTTCATTTCTCAATGAAATTTGACGATTCTTTGCCCTACGGTTATCTACGTACTTAGTAGATCATGCATGTGTGAAGAACCGGATTCTCCATCATACGTTACACTAGTGTTTAAGCCGTTAAAGTTGGTCGGTCGCAACTCCCGCCAAAGGCAAATTTCCAACAATCCCCTCTTGAAAGAGATTTTGGCGCACTCACATGGTGTCTTTTCATTTCCAGCAATATTTCAGCGGACCGATGTTGCATAAGGAGAGGTAGCCTCAGCTTTGAACCTTCCATAGTTGAATACCATCGGACTTACTTACTGCGCGGTGAACGTGATGTCTTGAACCGTCAGTGTTTAGTGTAAGCCAAGACAACGGTACCAACACAACAAATTCCCTTACTCTCTTCTTCGTAATGTTTTGTCCGTTTTGGCCATAGACAACGTCTTGGATTCTTAAGTGCGTTCAATTTGAGGCGGCCCGTCCTCGCACTTAAATAGGTGGTCTCCTACAAGGTATCCTGCTATACCCCACTTCTATCGCGGGAACGGCTTTGGATTTGGTGTTTCTTTTCAGAAATCACTATC